>CAXIEJ010000014.1:1405338-2810676 GCA_964023215.1 Eledona agricola
CAATCACTTTTAAATAACAAAAAAATGCTAGTAACCATAGCAAACTATGCCAAACTCACCTAAATTACTTCGGCTACCATAAATCATCACCAACTAACCCTTACCACAACAAACTAAACCCAATCACTTTTAAATTACAAAATAATGCTACTAACCATAGCAAACTATGCCAAACACACCTAAATTACTTCGGCTATCAAAAATCACACCCAACTACACTTTACAGCAACAAACTAAGCCCAATCACTTTAAAATTACAAAAAAATGCTAAAAATCATAACAAACTATACCAGAATCACCTAAATTACTTCTGCTACCGTAAGTCACCCCCAAATATCCCTTACCACAACAAACCAAACCATATCATCTTAAAATTACAAAAAAAGGTGTACAAATCATAACAAACTATGCCAGACTCACCTAAATTACTTCGGCTGCTCTAAATCATCACCAACTAACCCTTACCACAACAAACTAAACCCAATCACTTTTAAATTACAAAAAAATGCTAGTAACCATAGCAAACTATGCCAAACTCACCTAAATTACTTCGGCTACCATAAATCATCACCAACTAACCCTTACCACAACAAACTAAACCCAATCACTTTTAAATTACAAAAAAATGCTACTAACCATAGCAAACTATGCCAAACTCACCTAAATTACTTCGGCTACCATAAATCATCACCAACTAACCCTTACCACAACAAACTAAACCCAATCACTTTAAAATTACAAAAAAATGCTAAAAATCATAACAAACTATACCAGAATCACCTAAATTACTTCGGCTACCGTAAATCACCCCCAACTATCCCTTACCACAACAAACCAAACCATATCATCTTAAAATTACAAAAAAAGGTGTAAAAATCATAACAAACTATGCCAGACTCACCTAAATTACTTCGGCTACTCTAAATCATCACCAACTAACCCTTACCACAACAAACTAAACCCAATCACTTTTAAATTACAAAAAAATGCTAGTAACCATAGCAAACTATGCCAAACTCACCTAAATTACTTCGGCTACCATAAATCATCACCAACTAACCCTTACCAGAAAAAACTAAACCCAATCATTTTTAAATTACAAAAAAATTATACTAATCATAGCAAACTATGCCAAACTCACCTAAATTACTTCGGCTATCAAAAATCACCCACAACTACACTTTACAGCAACAAACTAAGCCCAATCTCGTTAAAATTACAAAAAAATGCTAAAAATCATAACAAACTATACCAGAATCACCTAAATTATTTCGGCTACCGTAAATCACCCCCAACTATCCCTTACCACAACAAACCAAACCATATCATCTTAAAATTACAAAAAAGGTGTACAAATCTTAACAAACTATGCCAGACTCACCTAAATTACTTCGGCTACTCTAAATCATCACCAACTAACCCTTACCACAACAAAGTAAACCCAATCACTTTTAAATTACAAAAAAATGCTAGTAACCATAGCAAACTATGCCAAACTCACCTAAATTACTTCGGCTACCATAAATCATCACCAACTAACACTTACCACAACAACCTAAACCCAATCACTTTTAAATTACAAAAAAATTCTACTAACCATAGCAAACTATGCCAAACTCACCTAAATTACTTCGGCTATCAAAAATCACTCCCAACTACACTTTACAGCAACAAAATAAGCACAATCACTTTAAAATTATAAAAAAATGCTAAAAATCATAACAAACTATACCAGAATCACCTAAATTACTTCGGCTAACGTAAATCACCCCCAACTATCCCTTACCACAACAAACCAAACCATATCATCTTAAAATTACAAAAAAAGGTGTACAAATCATAACAAACTATGCCAGACTCACCTAAATTACTTCGGCTACTCTAAATCATCACCAAATAACCCTTACCACAACAAACTAAAGCCAATCAATTTTAAATTACAAAAAAATGCTACTAACCATAGCAAACTATGCCAAACTCACCTAAATTACTTCGGCAATCAAAAATCACTCCCAACTACACTTTACAGCAACAAACTAAGCCCAATCACTTTAAAATTACAAAAATATGCTAAAAATCATAACAAACTATACCAGAATCACTTAAATAACTTCGGCTACCGTAAATCACCCCCAACTATCCATTACCACAACAAACCAAACCATATCATCTTAAAATTACAAAAAAAGGTGTACAAATCATAACAAACTATGCCACACTCACCTAAATTACTTCGGCTACTCTAAATCATCACCAACTAACCCTTACCACGACAAACTAAACCCAATCACTTTTAAATTACAAAAAAATGCTAGTAACTATAGCAAACTATGCCAAACTCACCTAAATTACTTCGGTTACCATAAATCATCACCAACTAACTCTTACCAAAACAAACTAAACCCAATCACTTTTAAATTACAAAAAAATGCTACTAACCATAGCAAACTATGCCAAACTCACCTAAATTACTTCGGCTACCATAAATCATCACCTAACTAACTAACTCTTACCACAACAAACAAAGGCCAATCACTTTTAAATTACAAAAAAATGCTACTAACCATAGCAAACTATGCCAAACTCACCTAAATTACTTCGGCTATCAAAAATCACTCCCAACTACACTTTACAGCAACAAACTAAGCCCAATCACTTTAAAATTACATAAAAATACTAAAAATCATAACAAACTATACCAGAATCACCTAAATTACTTCGGCTACCGTAAATCACACCCAACTATCCCTTACCACAACAAACCAAACCATATCATCTTAAAATTACAAAAAAAGGTGTACAAATCATAACAAACTATGCCAGACTCACCTAAATTACTTCGGCTACTCTAAATCATCACCAACTAACCCTTACCCAACAAACTAAACCCAATCACTTTTAAATTACAAAAAAATGCTAGTAACCATAGCAAACTATGTCAAACTCACCTAAATTACTTCGGCTACCATAAATCATCACCAACTAACCCTTACCACAACAAACTAAACCCAATCACTTTTAAATTACAAAAAAATGCTACTAACCACAGCAAACTATGCCAAACTCACCTAAATTACTTCGGCTATCAAAAATCACCCCCAACTACACTTTACAGCAACAAACTAAGCCCAATCACTTTAAAATTACAAACAAATGCTAAAAATCATAACAAACTATACCAGAATCACCTAAATTACTTCGGCTAACGTAAATCACCCCCAACTATCCCTTACCACAACAAATCAAACCATATCATCTTGAAATTACAAAAAAAGATGTACAAATCATAACAAACTATGCCAGACTCACCTAAATTACTTCGGCTACTTTAAATCATCACCAACTAACCCTTACCACAACAAAGTAAACCCAATCATTTTTAAATTACAAAAAAATGCTACTAACCATAGCAAACTATGCCAAACACACCTAAATTACTTCGGCTATCAAAAATCACCCCCAACTACACTTTACAGCAACAAACTAAGCCCAATCACTTTAAAATTACAAAAAAATGCTAAAAATCATAACAAACTATACCAGAATCACCTAAATTACTTCGGCTACCGTAAATCACCCCCAACTATACCTTACCACAACAAACGAAACCATATCAACTTAAAATTACAAAAAAAGGTGTACAAATCATAACAAACTATGCCAGACTCACCTAAATTACTTCGGCTACTCTAAATCATCACCAACTAACCCTTACCACAACAAACTAAACCCAATCACTTTTAAATTAAAAAAAAATGCTAGTAACCATAGCAAATTATGCCAAACTCACCTAAATTACTTCGGCTACCATAAATCATCACCAACTAACCCTTACCAAAACAAACTAAACCCAATCACTTTTAAATTACAAAAAAATGCTACTAACCATAGCAAACTATGCCAAACACACCTAAATTACTTCGGCTATCAAAAATCACCCCCAACTACACTTTACAGCAACAAACTAAGCCCAATCACTTTAAAATTACAAAAAATGCTAAAATTCATAACAAACTATACCAGAATCACCTAAATTACTTCGGCTACCGTAAATCACCCCCAACTATCCCTTACCACAAAAAACCAAACCATATCATCTTAAAATTACAAAAAAAGGTGTACAAATCATAACAAACTATGCCAGACTCAAATAAATAACTTCGGCTACTCTAAATCATCACCAACTAACCCTTACCACAACAAACTAAACCCAATCACTTTTAAATTACAAAAAAATGCTACTAACCATAGCAAACTATGCCAAACTCACCTAAATTATTTCGGCTATTAAAAATCACTCCCAACTACACTTTACAGCAACAAACTAAGCCCAATCACTTTAAAATTACAAAAATATGCTAAAAATCATAACAAACTATACCAGAATCACCTAAATTACTTCGGCTACCGTAAATCACCCCCAACTATCCATTACCACAACAAACCAAACCATATCATCTTAAAATTACAAAAAAAGGTGTACAAATCATAACAAACTATGCCAGACTCACTTAAATTACTTCGGCTACTCTAAATCATCACCAACTAACCCTTACCACAACAAACTAAACCCAATCACTTTTAAATTACAAAAAATGCTAGTAACTATAGCAAACTATGCCAAACTCACCTAAATTACTTCGGCTACCATAAATCATCACCTAACTAACTAACTCTTACCACAACAAACTAAACCCAATCACTTTTAAATTACAAAAAAATGCTACTAACCATAGCAAACTATGCCAAACTCACCTAAATTACTTCGGCTATCAAAAATCATTCCCAACTACACTTTACAGCAACAAACTAAGCCCAATCACTTTAAAATTACAAAAATATGCTAAAAATCATAACTAACTATACCAGAATCACCTAAATTACTTCGGCTACCGTAAATCACCCCCAGCTATCCCTTACCACAACAAACCAGCCCATATCATCTTAAAATTACAAAAAAAGGTGTACAAATCATAACAAACTATGCCAGAATCACCTAAATTACTTCGGCTACTCTAAATCATCACCAACTAACTCTTACCACAACAAACTAAACCCAATCAATTTTAAATTACAAAAAAATGCTAGTAATTATAGCAAACTATGCCAAACTCACCTAAATTACTTCGGCTACCATAAATCATCACCAACTAACACCTACCACAACAAACTAAGCCCAATCACTTTTAAATTACAAAAAAATGCTACTAACCATAGCAAACTATGCCAAACTCACCTAAATTACTTCGGCTATCAAAAATCACCCCCAACTACACTTTACAGCAACAAACTAAGCCCAATCACTTTAAAATTACAAAAAAATTCTAAAAATCATAACAAACTATACCAGAATCACCTAAATTACTTCTGCTACCGTAAATCTCCCCCAACTATCCCTTACCACAACAAACCAAACCATATTATCTTAAAATTACAAAAAAAGTGTACAAATTATAACAAACTATGCCAGACTCACCTAAATTACTTCGGCTACTCTAAATCATCACCAACTAACCCTTACCACAACAAACTAAACCCAATCACTTTTAAATTACAAAAAAATGCTAGTAACCGTAGCAAACTATGCCAAACTCACCTAAATTACTTCGGCTACCATAAATCATCACCAACTAACCCTTACCAAAACAAACTAAACCCAATCACTTTTAAATTACAAAAAATGCTACTAACCATAGCAAACTATGCCAAATTCACCTAAATTACTTCGGCTATCAAAAATCACCCCCAACTACACTTTACAGCAACAAACTTAACCCAATCACATTTAAATTACAAAAAAATGCTAAAAATCATAACAAACTATACCAGAATCACCTATATTACTTCGGCTACCGTAAATCACCCTTAAATATCCCTTACCACAACAAACCAAACCATATTATCTTAAAATTACAAAAAAAGGCGTACAAATTATAACAGACTATGCCAAACTCACCTAAATTACTTCGGCTACCATAAATCATCACCAACTAACCCTTACCACAACAAACTAAACCCAATCACTTTTAAATTACAAAAAAATGCTAGTAACCATAGCAAACTATGCCAAACTCACCTAAATTACTTCGGCTACCATAAATCATCACCAACTAACCCTTACCACAACAAACTAAACCCAATCACTTTTAAATTACAAAAAAATGCTAGTAACCATAGCAAACTATGCCAAACTCACATAAATTACTTCGGCTACCATAAATCATCACCAACTAACCCTTACCACAACAAACTAAACCCAATCACTTTAAATTACAAAAAAATGCTACTAACCATAGCAAACTATGCCAAACTCACCTAAATTACTTCGACTACCATAAATCATCACCAACTAACCCTTACCACAACAAACTAAACCCAATCACTTTATAATTACAAAAAAATGCTAAAAATCATAACAAACTATACCAGAATCACCTAAATTACTTCGGCTACCGTAAATCACCCCCAACTATCCCTTACCACAACAAACCAAACCATATCACCTTAAAATTACAAAAAAAGGTGTACAAATCATAACAAACTATGCCAGACTCACCTAAATTACTTCGGCTACTCTAAATCATCACCAACTAACCCTTACCACAACAAACTAAACCCAATCACTTTTAAATTACAAAAAAATGCTACTAACCATAGCAAACTATGCCAAACTCACCTAAATTACTTCGGCTATCAAAAATCATTCCCAACTACACTTTACAGCAACAAACTAAGCCCAATCACTTTAAAATTACAAAAATATGCTAAAAATCATAACTAACTATACCAGAATCACCTAAATTACTTCGGCTACCGTAAATCACCCCCAGCTATCCCTTACCACAACAAACCAGCCCATATCATCTTAAAATTACAAAAAAAGGTGTACAAATCATAACAAACTATGCCAGAATCACCTAAATTACTTCGGCTACTCTAAATCATCACCAACTAACTCTTACCACAACAAACTAAACCCAATCAATTTTAAATTACAAAAAAATGCTAGTAATTATAGCAAACTATGCCAAACTCACCTAAATTACTTCGGCTACCATAAATCATCACCAACTAACACCTACCACAACAAACTAAGCCCAATCACTTTTAAATTACAAAAAAATGCTACTAACCATAGCAAACTATGCCAAACTCACCTAAATTACTTCGGCTATCAAAAATCACCCCCAACTACACTTTACAGCAACAAACTAAGCCCAATCACTTTAAAATTACAAAAAAATTCTAAAAATCATAACAAACTATACCAGAATCACCTAAATTACTTCTGCTACCGTAAATCTCCCCCAACTATCCCTTACCACAACAAACCAAACCATATTATCTTAAAATTACAAAAAAAGTGTACAAATTATAACAAACTATGCCAGACTCACCTAAATTACTTCGGCTACTCTAAATCATCACCAACTAACCCTTACCACAACAAACTAAACCCAATCACTTTTAAATTACAAAAAAATGCTAGTAACCGTAGCAAACTATGCCAAACTCACCTAAATTACTTCGGCTACCATAAATCATCACCAACTAACCCTTACCAAAACAAACTAAACCCAATCACTTTTAAATTACAAAAAATGCTACTAACCATAGCAAACTATGCCAAATTCACCTAAATTACTTCGGCTATCAAAAATCACCCCCAACTACACTTTACAGCAACAAACTTAACCCAATCACATTTAAATTACAAAAAAATGCTAAAAATCATAACAAACTATACCAGAATCACCTATATTACTTCGGCTACCGTAAATCACCCTTAAATATCCCTTACCACAACAAACCAAACCATATTATCTTAAAATTACAAAAAAAGGCGTACAAATTATAACAGACTATGCCAAACTCACCTAAATTACTTCGGCTACCATAAATCATCACCAACTAACCCTTACCACAACAAACTAAACCCAATCACTTTTAAATTACAAAAAAATGCTAGTAACCATAGCAAACTATGCCAAACTCACCTAAATTACTTCGGCTACCATAAATCATCACCAACTAACCCTTACCACAACAAACTAAACCCAATCACTTTTAAATTACAAAAAAATGCTAGTAACCATAGCAAACTATGCCAAACTCACATAAATTACTTCGGCTACCATAAATCATCACCAACTAACCCTTACCACAACAAACTAAACCCAATCACTTTAAATTACAAAAAAATGCTACTAACCATAGCAAACTATGCCAAACTCACCTAAATTACTTCGACTACCATAAATCATCACCAACTAACCCTTACCACAACAAACTAAACCCAATCACTTTATAATTACAAAAAAATGCTAAAAATCATAACAAACTATACCAGAATCACCTAAATTACTTCGGCTACCGTAAATCACCCCCAACTATCCCTTACCACAACAAACCAAACCATATCACCTTAAAATTACAAAAAAAGGTGTACAAATCATAACAAACTATGCCAGACTCACCTAAATTACTTCGGCTACTCTAAATCATCACCAACTAACCCTTACCACAACAAACTAAACCCAATCACTTTTAAATTACAAGAAAATGCTACTAACCATAGCAAACTATGCCAAACTCACATAAATTACTTCATCTATCAAAAATCACCCCCAACTACACTTTACAGCAACAAACTAAGCCCAATCAATTTAAAATTACAAAAAAATGCTAAAAATCATAACAAACTATACCAGAATTACCTAAATTACTTCGGCTACCGTAAATCACCCCCAACTATCCCTTACCACAACAAAACAAACCATATCATCTTAAAATTACAAAAAAAGGTGTACAAATCATAACAAACTATGCCAGACTAACCTAAATTACTTCGGCTACTCTAAATCATCACCAACTAACCCTTAACACAACAAACTAAACCCAATCACTTTTAAATTACAAAAAAATGCTAGTAACCATAGCAAACTATGCCAAACTCACCTAAATTACTTCGGCTACCATAAATCATCACCAACTAACCCTTACCACAACAAACTAAACCCAATCATTTTTAAATTACAAAAAAATGCCACTAACCATAGCAAACTATGCCAAACTTACCTAAATTACTTCGGCTATCAAAAATCACCCCCAACTACACTTTACAGCAACAAACTAAGCCCAATCACTTTAAAATTACAAAAAAAATGCTAAAAATCATAACAAACTATACCAGAATCACCTAAATTACTTCGGCTACCGTAAATCACCCCCAACTATCCCTTACCACAACAAACCAAACCATATCATCTTAAAATTACAAAAAAAGGTGTACAAATCATAACAAACTATGCCAGACTCACCTAAATTACTTCGGCTACTCTAAATAATCACCAACTAACTCTTACCACAACAAACTAAACCCAATCACTTTTAAATTACAAAAAAATGCTAGTAACCATAGCAAACTATGCCAGACTCACCTAAATTACTTCGGCTACTCTAAATCATCACCAACTAACCCTTAGCACAACAAACTAAACCCAATCACTTTTAAATTACAAAAAAATGCTACTAACTATAGCAAACTATGCCAAACTTACCTAAATTACTTCGGCTATCAAAAATCACCCCCAACTACACTTTACAGCAACAAACTAAGCCCAATCACTTTAAAATTACAAAAAAATGCTAAAAATCATAACAAACTATACCAGAATCACCTAAATTACTTCGGCTACCGTAAATCACCCCCAACTATCCCTTACCACAACAATCTCAACCATATCATCTTAAAATTACAAAAAAAGGTGTACAAATCATAACAAACTATGCCAGACTCACCTAAATTACTTCGGCTACTCTAAATAATCACCAACTAACTCTTACCACAACAAACTAAACCCAATCACTTTTAAATTACAAAAAAATACTACTAAACATAGCAAACTATGCCAAACTCACCTAAATTACTTCGGCTATCAAAAATCACCCCCAACTACACTTTACAGCAACAAACTAAGCCCAATCACTTTAAAATTACAAAAAAATGCTAAAAATCATAACAAACTATACCAGAATCACCTATATTACTTCGGCTACCGTAAATCACCCCCAAATATCCCTTATCACAACAAACCAAACCATATCATCTTAAAATTACAAAAAAAGGTGTACAAATCATAACAAACTATGCCAAACTCAGCTAAATTACTTCGGCTACCATAAATCATCACCAATTAACCCTTACCACAACAAACTAAACCCAATCACTTTTAAATTAAAAAAAAATGCTAAAAATCATAACAAACTATACCAGAATCACCTAAATTACTTCGGCTACTCTAAATCATCACCAACTAACCCTTACCACAACAAACTAAACCCAATCACTTTTAAATTACAAAAAAATGCTAGTAACCATAGCAAACTATGCCAAACTCACCTAAATTACTTCGGCTATCAAAAATCACTCCCAACTACACTTTACAGCAACAAACTAAGCCCAATCACTTTAAAATTACGAAAAAATGCTAAAAATCATAACAAACTATACCAGAATCACCTAAATTACTTCGGCTAACGTAAATCACCCCCAACTATCCCTTACCACAACAAACCAAACCATATCAACTTAAAATTACAAAAAAAGGTGTACAAATCATAACAAACTATGCCAGACTCACCTAAATTACTTCGGCTACTCTAAATCATCACCAACTAACCCTTACCACAACAAACTAAACCCAATCACTTTTAAATTACAAAAAAATGCTAGTAACCATAGCAAACTATGCCAAACTCACCTAAATTACTTCGGCTACCATAAATCATCACCAACTAACCTTTACCACAACAAACTAAACCCAATCACTTTTAAATTACAAAAAAATGCCACTAACCATAGCAAACTATGCCAAACTTACCTAAATTACTTCGGCTATCAAAAATCACCCCCAACTACACTTTACAGCAACAAACTAAGCCCAATCACTTTAAAATTACAAAAAAATGATAAAAATCATAACAAACTATACCAGAATCACCTAAATTACTTCGGCTACCGTAAATCACCCCCAACTATCCCTTACCACAACAAACCAAACCATATCATCTTAAAATTACAAAAAAAGGTGTACAAATCATAACAAACTATGCCAGACTTACCTAAATTACTTCGGCTACTCTAAATAATCACCAAATAACTCTTACCACAACAAACTAAACCCAATCACTTTTAAATAAAAAAAAATGCTAGTAACCATAGCAAACTATGCCAGACTCACCTAAATTACTTCGGCTACTCTAAATCATCACCAACTAACCCTTACCACAACAAACTAAACCCAATCACTTTTAAATTACAAAAAAATGCTACTAACCATAGCAAACTATGCCAAACTTACCTAAATTACTTCGGCTATCAAAAATCACCCCCAACTACACTTTACAGCAACAAACTAAGCCCAATCACTTTAAAATTACAAAAAAATGCTAAAAATCATAACAAACTATACCAGAATCACCTAAATTACTTCGGCTACCGTAAATCACCCCCAACTATCCCTTACCACAACAATCTAAACCATATCATCTTAAAATTACAAAAAAAGGTGTACAAAACATAACAAACTATGCCAGACTCACCTAAATTACTTCGGCTACTCTAAATAATCACCAACTAACTCTTACCACAACAAACTAAACCCAATCACTTTTAAATTACAAAAAAATGCTAGTAACCATAGCAAACTATGCCAGACTCACCTAAATTACTTCGGCTACTCTAAATCATCACCAACTAACCCTTACCACAACAAACTAAACCCAATCACTTTTAAATTACAAAAAAATGCTAGTAACCATAGCAAACTATGCCAAACTCACCTGAATTACTTCGGCTACCATAAATCACCCCCAACTATCCCTTACCACAACAAACCAAACCATATCATCTTTAAATTACAAAAAAAGATGTACAAATCATAACAAACTATGCCAGACTCGCCTAAATTACTTCGGCTACTCTAAATCATCACCAACTAACCCTTACCACAACAAAGTAAACCCAATCACTTTTAAATTACAAAAAAATGCTAGTAACCATAGCAAACTATGCCAAACTCACCTAAATTACTTCGGCTACCATAAATCATCACCAACTAACCCTTACCACAACAAACTAAACCCAATCACTTTTAAATTACAAAAAAATGCTACTAACCATAGCAAACTATGCCAAACTTACCTAAATTACTTCGGCTCTCAAAAATCACCCCCAACAACACTTTACAGCAACAAACTAAGCCCAATCACTTTAAAATTACAAAAAAATGCTAAAAATCATAACAAACTATACCAGAATCACCTAAATTACTTCGGCTACCGTAAATCACCCCCAACTATCCCTTACCACAACAAACCAAACCATATCATCTTAAAATTACAAAAAAAGGTGTACAAATCATAACAAACTATGCCAGACTCACCTAAATTACTTCGGCTACTCTAAATAATCACCAACTAACTCTTACCACAACAAACTAAACCCAATCACTTTTAAATTACAAAAAAATGCTAGTAACCATAGCAAACTATGCCAGACTCACCTAAATTACTTCGGCTACTCTAAATCATCACCAACTAACCCTTACCACAACAAACTAAACCCAATCACTTTTAAATTACAAAAAAATGCTAGTAACCATAGCAAACTATGCCAAACTCACCTAAATTACTTCGGCTACCATAAATCATCACCAACTAACCCTTACCACAACAAATTAAACCCAGTCACTTTTAAATTACAAAAAAATGCTACTAACCATAGCAAACTATGCCAAACTCACCTAAATTACTTCGGCTATCAAAAATCACTCCCATCTACACTTTACAGCAACAAACTAAGCCCAATCACTTTAAAATTACAAAAAAATGCTAAAAATCATAACAAACTATACCAGAATCACCTAAATTACTTCGGCTACCGTAAATCACCCCCAACTATCCCTTACCACAACAAACCAAACCATATCATCTTAAAATTACAAAAAAAGGTGTACAAATCATAACAAACTATGCCAGACTCACCTAAATTACTTCGGCTACTCTAAATCATCACCAACTAACTCTTACCACAACAAACTAAACCCAATCACTTTTAAATTACAAAAAAATGCTAGTAACCATAGCAAACTATGCCAGACTCACCTAAATTACTTCGGCTACTCTAAATCATCACCAACTAACCCTTACCACAACAAACTAAACCCAATCACTTATAAATTACCAAAAAATGCTAGTAACCATAGCAAACTATGCCAAACTCACCTAAATTACTTCGGCTACCATAAATCATCACCAACTAACCCTTACCACAACAAACTAAACCCAATCACTTTTAAATTATAAAAAAATGCTATTAACCATAGCAAACTATGCCAAACTCACCTAAATTACTTCGGCTATCAAAAATCACCCCCAACTACACTTTACAGCAACAAACTAAGCCCAATCACTTGCTAAAAATCATATAAAACTATACCAGAATCACCTAAATTACTTCGGCTACCGTAAATCACCCCCAACTATCCCTTACCACAACTAACCAAACCATATCATCTTAAAATGACAAAAAAAAGGTGTACAAATCATAACAAACTATGTCAGACTCACCTAAATTACTTCGGCTACTCTAAATCATCACCAACTAACCCTTACCACAACAAACTAAACCCAATCACTTTTAAATTACAAAAAAATGCAAGTAACCATAGCAAACTATGCCAAACTCACCTAAATTACTTCGGCTACCATAAATCATCACCAACTAACCCTTACCACAACAAACTAAACCCAATCACTTTTAAATTACAAAAAAATGCTAGTAACCATAGCAAACTATGCCAAACTCACCTAAATTACTTCGGCTACCATAAATCATCACCAACTAACCCTTAACACAACAAACTAAACCCAGTCACTTTTAAATTACAAAAAAATGCTACTAACCATAGCAAACTATGCCAAACTCACCTAAATTACTTCGGCTATCATAAATCACTCCCATCTACACTTTACAGCAACAAACTAAGCGCAATCACTTTAAAATTACAAAAAAATGCTAAAAATCATAACAAACTATACCAGAATCACCTAAATTACTTCGGCTACCGTAAATCACCCCCAACTATCCCTTACCACAACAAACCAAACCATATCATCTTAAAATTACAAAAAAAGGTGTACAAATCATAACAAACTATGCCAGACTCACCTAAATTACTTCGGCTACTCTAAATCATCACCAACTAACTCTTACCACAACAAACTAAACCCAATCACTTTTAAATTACAAAAAAATGCTAGTAACCATTGCAAACTATGCCAGACTCACCTAAATTACTTCGGCTACTCTAAATCATCACCAACTAACCCTTACCACAACAAACTAAACCCAATCACTTATAAATTACAAAAAAATGCTAGTAACCATAGCAAACTATGCCAAACTCACCTAAATTACTTCGGCTACTCTAAATCATCACCAACTAACCCTTACCACAACAAACTAAACCCAATCACTTTTAAATTACAAAAAAATGCTACTAACCATAGCAAACTATGCCAAATTCACCTAAATTACTTCGGCTATCAAAAATCACCCCCAACTACACTTTACAGCAACAAACTAAGCCCAATCACTTTAAAATTACAAAAAAATGCTAAAAATCATAACAAACTATACCAGAATCACCTAAATTACTTCGGCTACCGTAAATCACCCCCAACTATCCCTTACCACAACAAAGCAAACCATATCATCTTAAAATTACAAAAAAAGGTGTACAAATCATAACAAACTATGCCAGACTTACCTAAATTACTTCGGCTACTCTAAATCACCACCAACTAACCCTTAGCACAACAAACTAAACCCAATCACTTTTAAATTACAAAAAAATGCTAGTAACTATAGCAAACTATGCCAAACTCACCTAAATTACTTCGGCTACCATAAATCATCACCAACTAACTCTTACCACAACAAACTAAACCCAATCACTTTTAAATTACAAAAAAATGCTACTAACCATAGCAAACTATGCCAAGCTCACCTAAATTACTTCGGCTATCAAAAATTACCCCCAACTACACTTTACAGCAGCAGACTAAGCCCAATCACTTTAAAATTACAAAAAAATGCTAAAAATCATAACAAACTATATCACAATCACCTAAATTACTTCGGCTACCGTAAATCACCCCCAACTATCCCTTACCACAACAAACCAAACCATATCATCTTAAAATTACAAAAAAAGGTGTACAAATCATAACAAACTATGCCAGACTCACCTAAATTACTTCGGCTACTCTAAATCATCACCAACTAACCCTTACCACAACAAACTAAACCCAATCACTTTTAAATTACAAAAAAATGCTAGTAACCATAGCAAACTATGCCATACTCACCTAAATTACTTCGGCTACCATAAATCATCACCAACTAACCCTTACCACCACAAACTAAACCCAATCACTTTTAAATTACAAAAAAATGCTACTAACCATAGCAAACTATGCCAAACTTACCTAAATTACTTCGGCTATCAAAAATCACCTCCAACTACACTTTACAGCAACAAACTAAGCCCAATCACTTTAAAATTACAAAAAAATGCTAAAAATCATAACAAACTATACCAGAATCACCTTAATTACTTCGGCTACCGTAAATCACCCCCAACTATCTCTTACCACAACAAACCAAACCATATCATCTTAAAATTACAAAAAAAGGTGTACAAATCATAACAAACTATGCCAGACTCACCTAAGTTACTTCGGCTAATCTAAATCATCACCAACTAACTCTTACCACAACAAACTAAACCCAATCACTTTTAAATTACAAAAAAATGCTAGTAACCATAGCAAACTATGCCAAACTCAACTAAATTACTTCGGCTACCATAAATCATCACCAACTAACCCTTACCACAACAAACTAAACCCAATCACTTTTAAATTACAAAAAAATGCTAGTAACCATAGCAAACTATCCAAAACTCACCTAAATTACTTCGGCTACCATAAATCATCACCAACTAACCCTTACCACAACAAACTAAACCCAATCACTTTTAAATTACAAAAAAATTCTACTAACCATAGCAAACTATGCCAAACTCACCTAAATTACTTCGGCTATCAAAAATCACCCCCAACTACACTTTACAGCAACAAACTAAGCCCAATCACTTTAAAATTACAAAAAAATGCTGAAAATCATAACAAACTATACCAGAATCACCTAAATTACTTCGGCTACCGTAAATCACTCCCAACTATACCTTACCACAACAAAACAAAATATATCATCTTAAAATTACAAAAAAGGTGTACAAATCATAACAAACTATGCCAAACTCACCTAAATTACTTCGGCTACCATAAATCATCACCAACTAACCCTTACCACAACAAACTAAACCCAATCACTTTTAAGTTATATAAAAATGCTACTAACCATAGCAAACTATGCCAAACACACCTAAATTACTTGGGCTAACAAAAATCACCCCCAACTACACTTTACAGCAACAAACTAAGCCCAATCACTATAAAATTACAAAAAAATGCTAAAGATCATAACAAACTATACCAGAATCACCTAAATTACTTCGGCTACCGTAAATCACCCCCAACTATCCCTTACCACAACAAACCAAACCATATCATCTTAAAATTACAAAAAAAGGTGTACAAATCATAACAAACTATGCCAGACTCACCTAAATTACTTCGGCTACTCTAAATAATCACCAACTAACTCTTACCACAACAAACTAAACCCAATCACTTTTAAATTACAAAAAAATGCTAGTAACTATAGCAAACTATGCCAGACTCACCTAAATTACTTCGGCTATCAAAAATCACCCCCAACTACACTTTACAGCAACAAACTAAGCCCAATCACTTTAAAATTACAAAAAAATGCTAAAAATCATAACAAACTATACCAGAATCACCTAAATTACTTCGACTACTCTAAATCATCACCAACTAACCCTTACCACAACAAACTAAACCCAATCACTTTTAAATTACAAAAAAATGCTAGTAACCATAGCAAACTATGCCAAACTTACCTAAATTACTTCGGCTACCATAAATCATCACCAACTAACCCTTACCACAACAAACTAAACCCAATCACTTTTAAATTACAAAAAAATTCTACTAACTATAGCAAACTATGCCAAACTCACCTAAATTACTTCGGCTATCAAAAATCACCCCCAACTACACTTTACAGCAACAAAATAAGCCCAATCACTTTAAAATTACAAAAAAATGCTAAAAATCATATAAAACAATACCAGAATCACCTAAATTACTTCGGCTACCGTAAATCACCCCCAACTATCCCTTACCACAACTAACCAAACCATATCATCTTAAAATGACAAAAAAAGGTGTACAAATCATAACAAACTATGCCAGACTCACCTAAATTACTTCGGCTACTCTAAATCATAACCAACTAACCCTTACCACAACAAACTAAACCCAATCACTTTTAAATTACAAAAAAATGCTAGTAACCATAGCAAACTATGCCAAACTCACCTAAATTACTTCGGCTACCATAAATCATAACCAACTAACCCTTACCACAACAAACTAAACCCAATCACTTTTAAATTACAAAAAAATGCTAGTAACCATAGCAAACTATGCCAAACTCACCTAAATTACTTCGGCTACCATAAATCATCACCAACTAACCCTTACCACAACAAACTAAACCCAATCACTTTTAAATTACAAAAAAATGCTAGTAACCATAGCAAACTATGCCATACTCACCTAAATTACTTCGGCTACCATAAATCATCACCAACTAACCCTTACCACAACAAACTAAACCCAATCACTTTTAAATTACAAAAAAATGCTACTAACCATAGCAAACTATGCCAAATTTACCTAAATTACTTCGGCTATCAAAAATCACCCCCAACAACACTTTACAGCAACAAACTAAGCCCAATCACTTTAAAATTACAAAAATATGCTAAAAATCATAACAAACTATACCAGAATCACCTAAATTACTTCGGCTACCGTAAATCACCCCCAACTATCCCTTACCACAACAAACCAAACCATATCATCTTAAAATTACAAAAAAAGGTGTACAAATCATAACAAACTATGCCAGAATCACCTAAATTACTTCGGCTACTCTAAATCATCTCCAACTAACCCTTACCACAACAAACTAAACCCAATCACTTTTAAATTACAAAAAAATGCTAGTAACCATAGCAAACTATGCCAAACTCACCTAAATTACTTCGGCTACCGTAAATCACCCCCAACTCTACCTTACCACAACAAACCAAACCATATCATCTTAAAATTACAAAAAAAGGTGTTCAAATCATAACAAACTATGCCAGACTCACCTAAATTACTTCGGCTACTCTAAATCATCACCAACAAACCCTTACCACAACAAACTAAACCCAATCACTTTTAAATTACAAAAAAATGCTAGTAACCATAGCAAACTATGCCAAACTTACCTAAATTACTTCGGCTACCATAAATCATCATCAACTAACCCTTATCACAACAAACTAAACCCAATCACTTTTAAATTACAAAAAAATGCTACTAACCATAGCAAACTATGCCAAACTCACCTAAATTACTTCGGCTATCAAAAATCACTCCCAACTACACTTTACAGCAACAAACTAAGCCCAATCACTTTAAAATTACGAAAAAATGCTAAGAATCATAACAAACTATACCAGAATCACCTAAATTACTTCGGCTAACGTAAATCACCCCCAGCTATCCCTTACCACAACAAACCAAACCATATCAACTTAAAATTACATAAAAAGGTGTACAAATCATAACAAACTATGCCAGACTCACCTAAATTACTTCGGCTACTCTAAATCATCACCAACTAACCCTTACCACAACAAACTAAACCCAATCACTTTTAAATTACAAAAAAATGCTAGTAACCATAGCAAACTATGCCAAACTCACCTAAATTACTTTGGCTACCATAAATCATCACCAACTAACCCTTACCACAACAAACTAAACCCAATCACTTTTAAATTACAAAAAAATGCTAGTAACCATAGCAAATTATGCCAGACTCACCTAAATTACTTCGGCTACTCTAAATCATCACCAACTAACCCTTACCACAACAAACTAAACCCAATCACTTTAAAATTACAAAAAAATGCTAGTAACCACAGCAAACTATGCCAAACTCACCTAAATTACTTCGGCTATCAAAAATCACTCCCAACTACACTTTACAGCAACAAACTAAGCCCAATCACTTTAAAATTACAAAAAAATGCTAAAAATCATAACAAACTATACCAGAATCACCTAAATTACTTCGGCTACCGTAAATCACCCCCAACTATCCCTTACCACAACAAACCAAACCATATCATCTTAAAATTACAAAAAAAGGTGTACAAATCATAACAAACTATGCCAGACTTACCTAAATTACTTCGGCTACTCTAAATCATCACCAACTAACTCTTACCACAACAAACTAAACCCAATCACTTTTAAATTACAAAAAAATGCTAGTAACCATAGCAAACTATGCCAGACTCACCTAAATTACTTCGGCTACTCTAAATCATCACCAACTAACCCTTACCACAACAAACTAAACCCAATCACTTTTAAATTAAAAAAAATGCTAGTAACCATAGCAAACTATGCCAAACTCACCTAAATTACTTCGGCTACCATAAATCATCACCAACTAACCCTTACCACAACAAACTAAACCCAATCACTTTTAAATTATAAAAAAATGCTACTAACCATAGCAAACTATGCCAAACTCACCTAAATTACTTCGGCTATCAAAAATCACCCCCAACTACACTTTACAGCAACAAACTAAGCCCAATCACTTTAAAATTACAAAAAATGTTAAAAATCATATAAAACTATACCAGAAACACCTAAATTACTTCGGCTACCGTAAATCACCCCCAACTATCCCTTACCACAACAAACCAAACCATATCATCTTAAAATGACAAAAAAAGGTGTACAAATCATAACAAACTATGCCAGACTCACCTAAATTACTTCGGCTACTCTAAATCATCACCAACTAATCCTTACCACAACAAACTAAACCCAATCACTTTTAAATTACAAAAAAATGCTAGTAACCATAGCAAACTATGCCAAACTCACCTAAATTACTTCGGCTACCATAAATCATCACCAACTAACCCTTACCACAACAAACTAAACCCAATCACTTTTAAATTACAAAAAAATGCTAGTAACCATAGCAAACTATGTCAAACACCCCTAAATTACTTCGGCTACTCTAAATCATCACCAACTAACTCTTACCACAACAAACTAAACCCAATCACTTTTAAATTACAAAAAAATGCTACTAACCATAGCAAACTATGCCAAATTCACCTAAATTACTTCGGCTATCAAAAATCACCCCCAACTACACTTTACAGCAACAAACTAAGCCCAATCACTTTAAAATTACAAAAAAATGCTTAAAATCATAACAAACTATACCAGAATCACCTAAATTACTTCGGCTACCGTAAATCACCCCCAACTATCCCTTACCACAACAAACCAAACCATATCATCTTAAAATTACAAAAAAAGGTGTACAAATCATAACAAACTATGCCAGACTCACCTAAATTATATGGTTTGGTTTGTTGTGGTAAGGGATAGTTGGGGGTGATTTACGTTAGCCGAAGTAATTTAGGTGATTCTGGTATAGATTGTTATGATTTTTAGCATTTTTTTGTAATTTTAAAGTGATTGGGCTTAGTTTGTTGCTGTAAAGTGTAGTTGGGGGTGATTTTTGATAGCCGAAGTAATTTAGGTGAGTTTGGCATAGTTTGCTATGGTTAGTAACATTGTTTTGTAATTTAAAAGTGATTGGGTTTAGTTTGTTGTGGTAAGGGTTAGTTGGTGATGATTTAGAGTAGCCGAAGTAATTTATGTGAGTCTGGCATAGTTTGTTATGATTTGTACACCATTTTTTGTAATTTTAAGATGATATGGTTTGGTTTGTTGTGGTAAGTGATAGTTGGGGGTGATTTACGGTAGCCGAAGTAATATAGGTGATTCTGGTATAGTTTGTTATGATTTTTAGCATTTTTTTGTAATTTTGAAGTGATTGGGCTTAGTTTGTTGCTGTACAGTGTAGTTGGGGGTCATTTTTGATAGCCGAAGTAATTTAGGTGAGTTTGGCATAGTTTGCTATGGTTAGTAGCATTTTTTTGTAATTTAAAAGTGATTGGGTTTAGTTTGTTGTGGTAAGGGTTAGTTGGTGATGATTTAGAGTAGCCGATGTAATTTAGGTGAGTCTGGCATAGTTTGTTATGATTTGTACACATTTTTTTGTAATTTTAAGATGATATGGTTTGGTTTGTTGTGGTAAGTGATAGTTGGGGGTGATTTACGGTAGCCGAAGTAATTTAGGTGATTCTGGTATAGTTTGTTATGATTTTTAGCATTTTTTTGTAATTTTAAAGTGATTGGGCTTAGTTTGTTGCTGTAAAGTGTAGTTGGGGGTGATTTTTGATAGCCGAAGCAATTTAGGTGAGTTTGGCATAGTTTGCTATGGTTAGTAGCATTTTTTTGTAATTTAAAAGTGATTGGGTTTAGTTTGTTGTGGTAAGGGTTATTTGGTGATTATTTAGAGTAGCCGAAGTAATTTAGGTGAGTCTGGCATAGTTTGTTATGATTTGTACACCTTTTTTTGTAATTTTAAGATGATATGGTTTGGTTTGTTGTGGTAAGGGATAGATGGGGGTGATTTACGGTAGTCGAAGTAATTTAGGTGATTCTGGTATAGTTTGTTAAGATTTTTAGCATTTTTTTGTAATTTTAAAGTGATTGGGCTTAGTTTCTTGCTGTAAAGTGTAGGTGGGTGTGATTTTTGATAGCCGAAGTAATTTAGGTGAGTTTGGCATAGTTTGATATGATTTGTACACCTTTTTTTGTAATTTTAAAGTGATTGGGTTTAGTTTGTTGTGGTAAGGGTTAGTTGGTGATGATTTAGAGTAGCCGAAGTAATTTATGTGAGTCTGGCATAGTTTGTTATGATTTGTACACCTTTTTTTGTAATATTAAGATAATATGGTTTGGTTTGTTGTGGTAAGGGATAGTTGGGGGTGATTTACGGTAGCCGAAATAATTTAGGTGATTCTGGTATAGTTTGTTATGATTTGTAGCATTTTTTGTAATTTTAAAGTGATTGGGGTTAGTTTGTTGCTGTAAAGTGTAGTTGGGGGTGATTTTTGATAGCCGAAGTAATTTAGGTGAGTTTGGCATAGTTTGCTATGGTTAGTAGCATTTTTTTGTAATTTAAAAGTGATTGGGTTTAGTTTGTTGTGGTAAAGGTTAGTTGGTGATGATTTAGAGTAGCCGAAGTAATTTAGGTAAGTCTGGCATAGTTTGTTATGATTTGTACACCTTTTTTTGTAATTTTAAAGTGATTGGGTTTAGTTTGTTGTGGTAAGGGTTAGTTGGTGATGATTTAGAGTAGCCGAAGTAATTTATGTGAGTCTGGCATAGTTTGTTATGATTTGTACACCTTTTTTTGTAATATTAAGATGATATGGTTTGGTTTGGTGTGGTAAGGGATAGTTGGGGGTGATTTACGGTAGCCGAAATAATTTAGGTGATTCTGGTATAGTTTGTTATGATTTGTAGCATTTTTTTGTAATTTTAAAGTGATTGGGGTTAGTTTGTTGCTGTAAAGTGTAGTTGGGGGTGATTTTTGATAGCCGAAGTAATTTAGGTGAGTTTGGCATAGTTTGCTATGGTTAGTAGCATTTTTTTGTAATTTAAACGTGATTGGGTTTAGTTTGTTGTGGTAAGGGTTAGTTGGTGATGATTTAGAGTAGCCGAAGTAATTTAGGTGAGTTTGGCATAGTTTGATATGATTTGTACACCTTTTTTTGTAATTTTAAAGTGATTGGGTTTAGTTTGTTGTGGTAAGGGTTAGTTGGTGATGATTTAGAGTAGCCGAAGTAATTTATGTGAGTCTGGCATAGTTTGTTATGATTTGTACACCTTTTTTTGTAATATAAAGATGATATGGTTTGGTTTGTTGTGGTAAGGGATAGTTGGGGGTGATTTACGGTAGCCGAAATAATTTAGGTGATTCTGGTATAGTTTGTTATGATTTTTAGCATTTTTTTGTAATTTTAAAGTGATTGGGCTTAGTTTGTTGCTGTAAAGTGTAGTTGGGGGTGATTTTTGATAGCCGAAGTAATTTAGGTGAGTTTGGCATAGTTTGCTATGGTTAGTAGCATTTTTTTGTAATTTAAAAGTGATTGGGTTTAGTTTGTTGTGGTAAGGGTTAGTTGGTGATGATCTAGAGTAGCCGAAGTAATTTAGGTGAGTCTGGCATAGTTTGTTATGATTTGTACACCTTTTTTTGTAATTTTAAAATGATATGGTTTGGTTTGTTGTGGTAAGGGATAGTTGGGGGTGATTTACGGTAGCCGAAGTAATTTAGGTTATTCTGGTATAGTTTGTTATGATTTTTAGCATTTTTTTGTAATTTTAAAGTGATTGGGCTTAGTTTGTTGCTGTAAAGTGTAGTTGGGGGTGATTTTTGATAGCCGAAGTAATTTAAGTGAGTTTGGCATAGTTTGCTATGGTTAGTAGCATTTTTTTGTAATTTAAAAGTGATTGGGTTTAGTTTGTTGTGGTAAGGGTTTGTTGGTGATGATTTAGAGTAGCCGAAGTAATTTAGGTGAGTCTGGCATAGTTTGTTATGATTGGTACACCTTTTTTTGTAATTTTAATATGATATGGTTTGGTTTGTTGTGGTAAGGGATAGATGGGGGTGATTTACGGTAGCCGAAGTAATTTAGGTGATTCTGGTATAATTTGTTATGATTTTTAGCATTTTTTTGTAATTTTAAAGTGATTGGGCTTAGTTTCTTGCTGTAAAGTGTAGTTGGGTGTGATTTTTGATAGCCGAAGTAATTTAGGTGAATTTGGCATAGTTTGCTATGGTTAGTAGCATTTTTTTGTAATTTAAAAGTGATTGGGTTTAGTTTGTTGTGTTAAGGGTTAGTTGGTGATTATTTAGAGTAGCCGAAGTAATTTAGGTGAGTCTGGCATAGTTTGTTATGATTTGTACACCTTTCTTGTAATTTTAAGATGATATGGTTTGGTTTGTTGTGTTAAAGGATAGTTGGGGGTGATTTACGGTAGCCGAAGTAATTTAGGTGATTCTGGTATAGTTTGTTATGATTTTTATAAATTTTTTTGTAATTTTAAAGTGATTGGGCTTAGGTTGTTGCTGTAAAGTGTAGTTGGGGGTGATTTTTGATAACCGAAGTAATTTAGGTGAGTTTGGCATAGTTTGCTATGGTTAGTAGCATTTTTTTGTAATTTAAAAGTGATTGGGTTTAGTTTGTTGTGGTAAGGGTTAGTTGGTGATTATTTAGAGTAGCCGAAGTAATTTAGGTGAGTCTGGCATAGTTTGTTATGATTTGTACAATTTTTTTTGTAATTTTAAGATAATATGGTTTGGTTTGTTGTGGTAAGGGATAGTTGGGGGTGATTTACGGTAGCCGAAGTAATTTAGGTGATTCTGGTATAGTTTGCTATGATTTTTAGCATTTTTTGTAATTTTAAAGTGATTGGGTCTAGTTTGTTGCTGTAAAGTGTAGTTGGGGGTGATTTTTGATAGCCGAAGTAATTTAGGTGAGTTTGGCATAGTTTGCTATGGTTAGTAGCATTTTTTTGTAATTTAAAAGTGATTGGGTTTAGTTTGGTTGTGGTAAGGGTTAGTTGGTGATGATATAGAGTAACCGAAGTAATTTAGGTGAGTCTGGCATAGTTTGTTATGATTTGTACACCTTTTTTTGTAATTTTAAGATGATATGGTTTGGTTTGTTGTGGTAAAAGATAGTTGGGGGTGATTTACGGTAGCCGAAGTAATTTAGGTGATTCTGTTATAGTTTGTTATGATTTTTAGCATTTTTTTGTAATTTTAAAGTGATTGGGCTTAGTTTGTTGCTGTAAAGAGTAGTTGGGGGTCATTTTTGATAGCCGAAGTAATTTAGGTGAGTTTGGCATAGCTTGCTATGGTTAGTAGCATTTTCTTGTAATTTAAAAGTGATTGGGTTTAGTTTGTTGTGGTGAGGGTTAGTTGGTGATGATTTAGAGTAGCCGAAGTAATTTAGGTAAGTCTGGCATAGTTTGTTATAATTTGTACACCTTTTTTTATAATTTTAAGATGATATGGTTTGGTTTGTTGTGGTAAGGGATAGTTGGGGGTGATTTACGTTAGCCGAAGTAATTTAGGAGATTCTGGTATAGTTTGTTATGATTTGTAGCATTATTTTGTAATTTTAAAGTGATTGGGGTTAGTTTGTTGCTGTAAAGTGTAGTTGAAGGTGATTTTTGGTAGCCGAAGTAATTTAGGTGAGTTTGGCATAGTTTGCTATGGTTAGTAGCATTTTTTTGTAATTTAAAAGTGATTGGGTTTAGTTTGTTGTGGTAAGGGTTATTTGGTGATTATTTAGAGTAGCCGAAGTAATTTAGGTGAGTCTGGCATAGTTTGTTATGATTTGTACAACTTTTTTTGTAATTTTAAGATGATATGGTTTGGTTTGTTGTGGTAAGGGATAGTTGGGGGTGATTTACGTTAGCCGAAGTAATTTAGGTGATTCTGGTATAGATTGTTATGATTTTTAGCATTTTTTTGTAATTTTAAAGTGATTGGGCTTAGTTTGTTGCTGTAAAGTGTAGTTGGGTGTGATTTTTGATAGCCGAAGTAATTTAGGTGAGTTTGGCATAGTTTGCTATGGTTAGTAGCATTGTTTTGTAATTTAAAAGTGATTGGGTTTAGTTTGTTGTGGTAAGGGTGAGTTGGTGATGATTTAGAGTAGCCGAAGTAATTTATGTGAGTCTGGCATAGTTTGTCATGATTTGTACACCTTTTTTTGTAATTTTAAGATGATATGGTGTGGTTTGTTGTGGTAAGGGATATTTGGGGGTGATTTACGGTAGCCGAAGTAATTTAGGTGATTCTGGTATAGTTTGTTATGATTTTTAGCATTTTTTTGTAATTTTAAAGTGATTGGGCTTAGTTTGTTGCTGTACAGTGTAGTTGGGGGTGATTTTTGATAGCCGAAGTAATTTAGGTGAGTTTGGCATAGTTTGCTATGGTTAGTAGCATTTTTTTGTAATCTAAAAGTGATTGGGTTTAGTTTGTTGTGGTAAGGGTTAGTTGGTGATGATTTAGAGTAGCCGAGGTAATTTAGGTGAGTCTGGCATAGTTTGTTATAATTTGTACACCTTTTTTTGTAATTTTAAGATGATATGGTTTGGTTTGTTGTGGTAAGGGATAGTTGTGGGTGATTTACGGTAGCCGAAGTAATTTAGGTGATTCTGGTATATATAGTTTGTTATGATTTTTAGCATTTTTTTGTAATTTTAAAGTGATTGGGCTTAGTTTGTTGCTGTAAAATGTAGTTGGGGGTGATTTTTGATAGCCGAAGTAATTTAGGTGAGTTTGGCATAGCTTGCTATGGTTAGTAGCATTTTTTTGTAATTTAAAAGTGATTGGGTTTAGTTTGTTGTGGTAAGGGTTAGTTGGTGATGATTTAGAGTAGCCGAAGTAATTTAGGTAAGTCTGGCATAGTTTGTTATAATTTGTACACCTTTTTTTGTAATTTTAAGATGATATGGTTTGGTTTGTTGTGGTAAGGGATAGTTGGGGGTCATTTACGGTAGCCGAAGTAATTTAGGTGATTCTGGTATAGTTTGTTATGATTTGAAGCATTTTCTTGTAATTTTAAAGTGATTGGGGTTAGTTTGCTGCTGTAAAGTGTAGTTGGGGGTGATTTTTGACAGCCGAAGTAATTTAGGTGAGTTTGGCATAGTTTGCTATGGTTAGTAGCATTTTTTTGTAATCTAAAAGTGATTGGGTTTAGTTTGTTGTGGTAAGGGTTAGTTGGTGATGATTTAGAGTAGCCGAGGTAATTTAGGTGAGTCTGGCATAGTTTGTTATAATTTGTACACCTTGTTTTGTAATTTTAAGATGATATGGTTTGGTTTGTTGTGGTAAGGGATAGTTGTGGGTGATTTACGGTAGCCGAAGTAATTTAGGTGATTCTGGTATATATAGTTTGTTATGATTTTTAGCATTTTTTTGTAATTTTAAAGTGATTGGGCTTAGTTTGTTGCTGTAAAATGTAGTTGGGGGTGATTTTTGATAGCCGAAGTAATTTAGGTGTGTTTGGCATAGCTTGCTATGGTTAGTAGCATTTTTTTGTAATCTAAAAGTGATTGGGTTTAGTTTGTTGTGGTAAGGGTTAGTTGGTGATGATTTAGAGTAGCCGAGGTAATTTAGGTGAGTCTGGCATAGTTTGTTATAATTTGTACACCTTTTTTTGTAATTTTAAGATGATATGGTTTGGTTTGTTGTGGTAAGGGATAGTTGTGGGTGATTTACGGTAGCGGAAGTAATTTAGGTGATTCTGGTATATATAGTTTGTTATGATTTTTAGCATTTTTTTGTAATTTTAAAGTGATTGGGCTTAGTTTGTTGCTGTAAAATGTAGTTGGGGGTGATTTTTGATAGCCGAAGTAATTTAGGTGAGTTTGGCATAGCTTGCTATGGTTAGTAGCATTTTTTTGTAATTTAAAAGTGATTGGGTTTAGTTTGTTGTGGTAAGGGTTAGTTGGTGATGATTTAGAGTAGCCGAAGTAATTTAGGTAAGTCTGGCATAGTTTGTTACAATTTGTACACCTTTTTTTGTAATTTTAAGATGATATGGTTTGGTTTGTTGTGGTAAGGGATAGTTGGGGGTCATTTACGGTAGCCGAAGTAATTTAGGTGATTCTGGTATAGTTTGTTATGATTTGAAGCATTTTCTTGTAATTTTAAAGTGATTGGGGTTAGTTTGCTGCTGTAAAGTGTAGTTGGGGGTAATTTTTGACAGCCGAAGTAATTTAGGTGAGTTTGGCATAGTTTGCTATGGTTAGTAGCATTGTTTTGTAATTTAAAAGTGATTGGGTTTAGTTTGTTGTGGTAAGGGTTAGTTGGTGATGATTTAGAGTAGCCGAAGTAATTTATGTGAGTCTGACATAGTTTGTTATGATTGGTACACCTTTTTTTGTAATTTTAAGATGATATGGTTTGGTTTGTTGTGGTAAGGGATAGATGGGGGTGATTTACGGTAGCCGAAGTAATTTAGGTGATTCTGGTATAGTTTTTTAAGATTTTTAGCATTTTTTTGTAATTTTAAAGTGATTGGGCTTAGTTTCTTGCTGTAAAGTGTAGGTGGGTGTGATTTTTGATAGCCGAAGTAATTTAGGTGAGTTTGGCATAGTTTGCTATGTTTAGTAGCATTTTTTTGTAATTTTAAAGTGATTGGGTTTAGTTTGTTGTGGTAAGGGTTAGTTGGTGATGATTTAGAGTAGCCGAAGTAATTTAGGTGAGTCTGGCATAGTTTGTTATGATTTGTACACCTTTTTTTGTAATTTTAAAATGATATGGTTTGGTTTGTTGTGGTAAGGGATAGTTGGGGGTGATTTACGGTAGCCGAAGTAATTTAGGTGATTCTGGTAGAGTTTGTTATGATTTTTAGCATTTTTTTGTAATTTTAAAGTGATTGGGCTTAGTTTGTTGCTGTAAAGTGTAGTTGGGGGTGATTTTTGATAGCCGAAGTAATTTAAGTGAGTTTGGCATAGTTTGCTATGGTTAGTAGCATTTTTTGTAATTTAAAAGTGATTGGGTTTAGTTTGTTGTGGTAAGGGTTTGTTGGTGATGATTTAGAGTAGCCGAAGTAATTTAGGTGAGTCTGGCATAGTTTGTTATGATTGGTACACCTTTTTTTTTAATTTTAATATGATATGGTTTGGTTTGTTGTGGTAAGGGATAGATGGGGGTGATTTACGGTAGCCGAAGTAATTTAGGTGATTCTGGTATAATTTGTTATGATTTTTAGCATTTTTTTGTAATTTTAAAGTGATTGGGCTTAGTTTCTTGCTGTAAAGTGTAGTTGGGTGTGATTTTTGATAGCCGAAGTAATTTAGGTAAGTTTGGCATAGTTTGCTATGGTTAGTAGCATTTTTTTGTAATTTTAAAGTGATTGGGTTTAGTTTGTTGTGGTAAGGGTTAGATGGTGATGATTTAGAGTAGCCGAAGTAATTTAGGTGAGTCTGGCATAGTTTGTTATGATTTGTACACCTTTTTTGTAATTTTAAGATGATATGGTTTTGTTTGTTGTGGTAAAGGATAGTTGGGGGTGATTTACGGTAGCCGAAGTAATTTAGGTGATTCTGGTATAGTTTGTTATGATTTTTATAAATTTTTTTGTAATTTTAAAGTGATTGGGCTTAGTTTGTTGCTGTAAAGTGTAGTTGGGGGTGATTTTTGATAACCGAAGTAATTTAGGTGAGTTTGGCATAGTTTGCTATGGTTAGTAGCATTTTTTTGTAATTTAAAAGTGATTGGGTTTAGTTTGTTCTGGTAAGGGTTAGTTGGTGATTATTTAGAGTAGCCGAAGTAATTTAGGTGAGTCTGGCATAGTTTGTTATGATTTGTACAATTTTTTTTGTAATTTTAAAATAATATGGTTTGGTTTGTTGTGGTAAGGGATAGTTGGGGGTGATTTACGGTAGCCGAAGTAATTTAGGTGATTCTGGTATAGTTTGTTATGATTTTTAGCATTTTTTTGTAATTTTAAAGTGAATGGGCTTAGTTTGTTGCTGTAAAGTGTAGTTGGGGGTGATTTTTGATAGCCGAAGTAATTTAGGTGAGTTTGGCATAGTTTGCTATGGTTAGTAACATTTTTTTGTAATTTAAAAGTGATTGGGTTTAGTTTGTTGTGGAAAGGGTTAGTTGGTGATGATTTAGAGTAGCCGAAGTAATTTAGGTGAGTCTGGCATAGTTTGTTATGATTTGTACACCTTTTTTTGTAATTTTAAGATGATATGGTTTGGTTTGTTGTGGTAAGGGATAGTTAGGGGTGATTTACGGTAGCTGAAGTAATTTAGGTGATTCTGGTATAGTTTGTAATGATTTTTAGCATTTTTTTGTAATTTTAAAGTGATTGGGCTTAGTTTGTTGCTCTAAAGTATAGTTGGGGATGATTTTTGATAGCCGAAGTAATTTAGGTAAGTCTGGCATAGTTTGTTATAATTTGTACACCTTTTTTGTAATTTTAAGATGATATGGTTTGGTTTGTTGTGGTAAGGGATAGTTGGGGGTGATTTACGGTAGCCGAAATAATTTAGGTGATTCTGGTATAGTTTGTTATGATTTGTAGCATTTTTTTGTAATTTTAAAGTGATTGGGGTTAGTTTGCTGCTGTAAAGTGTAGTTGAGGGTGATTTTTGGTAGCCGAAGTAATTTAGGTGAGTTTGGCATAGTTTGCTATGGTTAGTAGCATTTTTTTGTAATTTAAATGTGATTGGGTTTAGTTTGTTGTGATAAGGGTTATTTGGTGATTATTTAGAGTAGCCGAAGTAATTTAGGTGAGTCTGGCATAGTTTGTTATGATTTGTACAACTTTTTTTGTAATTTTAAGATGATATGGTTTGGTTTGTTGTGGTAAGGAATAGTTGGGGGTGATTTACGGTAGCCGAAGTAATTTAGGTGATTCTGGTATAGATTGTTAAGATTTTTAGCATTTTTTTGTTATTTTAAAGTGATTGGGCTTAGTTTGTTGCTGTAGAGTGTACTTGGGGGTGATTTTTGATAGCCGAAGTAATTTAGGTGAGTTTGGCATAGTTTGCTATGGTTAGTTGCATTGTTTTGTAATTTAAAAGTGATTGGGTTTAGTTTGTTGTGGTAAGGCTTAGTTGGTGATGATTTAGAGTAGCCGAAGTAATTTATGTGAGTCTGGCATAGTTTGTTATGATTTGTACACCTTTTTTTGTAATTTTAAGATGATATGGTTTGGTTTGTTGTGGTAAGGGATAGTTGGGGGTAATTTACGGTAGCCGAAGTAATTTAGGTGATTCTGGTATAGTTTGTTATGATTTTTAGCATTTTTTTGTAATTTTAAAGTGATTGGGCTTAGTTTCTTGCTGTAAAGTGTAGTTGGGGGTGATTTTTGATAGCCAAAGTAATTTAGGTGAGTTTGGCATAGTTTGCTATGGTTAGTAGCATTTTTTTGTAATTTAAAAGTGATTGGGTTTAGTTTGTTGTGGTAAGGGTTAGTTGGTGATGATTTAGAGTAGCCGAGGTAATTTAGGTGAGTCTGGCATAGTTTGTTATGATTTGTACACCTTTTTTTGTAATTTTAAGATGATATGGTTTGGTTTGTTGTGGTAAGGGATAGTTGGGGGTTATTTACGGTAGCCGAAGTAATTTAGGTGATTCTGGTATAGATTGTTATGATTTTTAGCATTTTTTTGTAATTTTAAAGTGATTGGGTTTAGTTTGTTGCTGTAAAGTGTAGTTGGGGGTGATTTTTGATAGCCGAAGTAATTTAGGTGAGTTTGGCATAGTTTGCTATGGTTAGTAACATTGTTTTGTAATTTAAAAGTGATTGGGTTTAGTTTGTTGTGGTAAGGGTTAGTTGGTGATGATTTAGAGTAGCCGAAGTAATTTATGTGAGTCTGGCTTAGTTTGTTATGATTTGTACACCATTTTTTGTAATTTTAAGATGATATGGTTTGGTTTGTTGTGGTAAGGGATATTTAGGGGTGATTTACGGTAGCCGAAGTAATTTAGGTGTATCTGGTATAGTTTGTTATGATTTTTAGCATTTTTTTGTAATTTTAAAGTGATTGGGCTTAGTTTGTTGCTGTACAGTGTAGTTCGGGGTGATTTTTGATAGCCGAAGTAATGTAGGTGAGTTTGGCATAGTTTGCTATGGTTAGTAGCATTTTTTTGTAATTTAAAAGTGATTGGGTTTAGTTTGTTGTGGTAAGGGTTAGTTGGTGATGATTTAGAGTAGCCGAAGTAATTTAGGTGAGTCTGGCATAGTTTGTTATGATTTGTACACCTTTTTTTGTAATTTTAAAATGATATGGTTTGGTTTGTTGTGGTAAGGGATAGTTGGGGGTGATTTACGGTAGCCGAAGTAATTTAGGTGATTCTGGTATAGTTTGTTATGATTTTTAGCATTTTTTTGTAATTTTAAAGTGATTGGGCTTAGTTTGTTGCTGTAAAGTGTAGTTGGGGGTGATTTTTGATAGCCGAAGTAATTTAAGTGAGTTTGGCATAGTTTGCTATGGTTAGTAGCATTTTTTGTAATTTAAAAGTGATTGGGTTTAGTTTGTTGTGGTAAGGGTTTGTTGGTGATGATTTAGAGTAGCCGAAGTAATTTAGGTGAGTCTGGCATAGTTTGTTATGATTGGTACACCTTTTTTTTTAATTTTAATATGATATGGTTTGGTTTGTTGTGGTAAGGGATAGATGGGGGTGATTTACGGTAGCCGAAGTAATTTAGGTGATTCTGGTATAATTTGTTATGATTTTTAGCATTTTTTTGTAATTTTAAAGTGATTGGGCTTAGTTTCTTGCTGTAAAGTGTAGTTGGGTGTGATTTTTGATAGCCGAAGTAATTTAGGTAAGTTTGGCATAGTTTGCTATGGTTAGTAGCATTTTTTTGTAATTTTAAAGTGATTGGGTTTAGTTTGTTGTGGTAAGGGTTAGATGGTGATGATTTAGAGTAGCCGAAGTAATTTAGGTGAGTCTGGCATAGTTTGTTATGATTTGTACACCTTTTTTGTAATTTTAAGATGATATGGTTTTGTTTGTTGTGGTAAAGGATAGTTGGGGGTGATTTACGGTAGCCGAAGTAATTTAGGTGATTCTGGTATAGTTTGTTATGATTTTTATAAATTTTTTTGTAATTTTAAAGTGATTGGGCTTAGTTTGTTGCTGTAAAGTGTAGTTGGGGGTGATTTTTGATAACCGAAGTAATTTAGGTGAGTTTGGCATAGTTTGCTATGGTTAGTAGCATTTTTTTGTAATTTAAAAGTGATTGGGTTTAGTTTGTTCTGGTAAGGGTTAGTTGGTGATTATTTAGAGTAGCCGAAGTAATTTAGGTGAGTCTGGCATAGTTTGTTATGATTTGTACAATTTTTTTTGTAATTTTAAAATAATATGGTTTGGTTTGTTGTGGTAAGGGATAGTTGGGGGTGATTTACGGTAGCCGAAGTAATTTAGGTGATTCTGGTATAGTTTGTTATGATTTTTAGCATTTTTTTGTAATTTTAAAGTGATTGGGCTTAGTTTGTTGCTGTAAAGTGTAGTTGGGGGTGATTTTTGATAGCCGAAGTAATTTAAGTGAGTTTGGCATAGTTTGCTATGGTTAGTAGCATTTTTTTGTAATTTAAAAGTGATTGGGTTTAGTTTGTTGTGGTAAGGGTTTGTTGGTGATGATTTAGAGTAGCCGAAGTAATTAAGGTGAGTCTGGCATAGTTTGTTATGATTGGTACACCTTTTTTGTAATTTTAAGATGATATGGTTTGGTTTGTTGTGGTAAGGGATAGATGGGGGTGATTTACGGTAGCCGAAGTAATTTAGGTGATTCTGGTATAGTTTGTTATGATTTTTAGCATTTTTTTGTAATTTTAAAGTGATTGGGCTTAGTTTCTTGCTGTAAAGTGTAGTTGGGTGTGATTTTTGATAGCCGAAGTAATTTAGGTGAGTTTGGCATAGTTTGCTATGGTTAGTAGCATTTTTTTGTAATTTTAAAGTGATTGGGTTTAGTTTGTTGTGGTAAGGGTTAGTTGGTGATGATTTAGAGTAGCCGAAGTAATTTAGGTGAGTCTGGCATAGTTTGTAATGATTTGTACACCTTTTTTTTGTAATTTTAAGATGATATGGTTTGGTTTGTTGTGGTAAGGGATAGTTGGAAGTGATTTACGGTAGCCGAAGTAATTTAGGTGATTCTGGTATAGTTTGTTATGATTTTTAGCATTTTTTTGTAATTTTAAAGTGAATGGGCTTAGTTTGTTGCTGTAAAGTGTAGTTGGGGGTGATTTTTGATAGCCGAAGTAATTTAGGTGAGTTTGGCATAGTTTGCTATGGTTAGTAACATTTTTTTGTAATTTAAAAGTGATTGGGTTTAGTTTGTTGTGGAAAGGGTTAGTTGGTGATGATTTAGAGCAGCCGAAGTAATTTAGGTGAGTCTGGCATAGTTTGTTATGATTTGTACACCTTTTTTTGTAATTTTAAGATGATATGGTTTGGTTTGTTGTGGTAAGGGATAGTTAGGGGTGATTTACGGTAGCTGAAGTAATTTAGGTGATTCTGGTATAGTTTGTAATGATTTTTAGCATTTTTTTGTAATTTTAAAGTGATTGGGCTTAGTTTGTTGCTCTAAAGTATAGTTGGGGGTGATTTTTGATAGCCGAAGTAATTTAGGTAAGTCTGGCATAGTTTGTTATAATTTGTACACCTTTTTTGTAATTTTAAGATGATATGGTTTGGTTTGTTGTGGTAGGGGATAGTTGGGGGTGATTTACGGTAGCCGAAGTAATTTAGGTGATTCTGGTATAGTTTGTTATGATTTGTAAAATTTTTTTGTAATTTTAAAGTGATTGGGGTTAGTTTGTTGCTGTAAAGTGTAGTTGGGGGTGATTTTTGGTAGCCGAAGTAATTTAGGTGAGTTTGGCATAGTTTGCTATGGTTAGTAGCATTTTTTTGTAATTTAAAAGTGATTGGGTTTAGTTTGTTGTGGTAAGGGTTATTTGGTGATTATTTAGAGTAGCCGAAGTAATTTAGGTGAGTCTGGCATAGTTTGTTATGATTTGTACAACTTTTTTTGTAATTTTAAGATGATATGGTTTTGTTTGTTGTGGTAAGGGATAGTTGGGGGTGATTTACGGTAGCCGAAGTAATTTAGGTGATTCTGGTATAGATTGTTATGATTTTTAGCATTTTTTTGTAATTTTAAAGTGATTGGGCTTAGTTTGTTGCTGTAAAGTGTAGTTGGGGGTGATTTTTGATAGCCGAAGTAATTTAGGTGAGTTTGGCATACTTTGCTATGGTTAGTAGCATTGTTTTGTAATTTAAAAGTGATTGGGTTTAGTTTGTTGTGGTAAGGGTAAGTTGGTGATGATTTAGAGTAGCCGAAGTAATTTATGTGAGTCTGGCATAGTTTGTTATGATTTGTACACCTTATTTTGTAATTTTAAGATGATATGGTTTGGTTTGTTGTGGTAAGGGATAGTTGGGGGTGATTTACGGTAGCCGTTATAATTTAGGTGATTCTGGTATAGTTTGTTATGATTTGTAGCATTTTTTTGTAATTTTAAAGTGATTGGGGTTAGTTTGCTGCTGTAAAGTGTAGTTGGGGGTGATTTTTGGTAGCCGAAGTAATTTAGGTGAGTTTGGCATAGTTTGCTATGGTTAGTAGCATTTTTTTGTAATTTAAAAGTGATTGGGTTTAGTTTGTTGTGGTAAGGGTTATTTGGTGATTATTTAGAGTAACCGAAGTAATTTAGGTAAGTCTGGCATAGTTTGTTATGATTTGTACAACTTTTTTTGTAATTTTAAGATGATATGGTTTGGTTTGTTGTGGTAAGGGATAGTTGGGGGTGATTTACGGTAGCCGAAGTAATTTAGGTGATTCTGGTGTAGATTGTTATGATTTTTAGCATTTTTTTGTAATTTTAAAGTGATTGGGCTTAGTTTGTTGCTGTAAAGTGTAGTTCGGGGTGATTTTTGATAGCCGAAGTAATTTAGGTGAGTTTGGCATAGTTTGCTATGGTTAGTTGCATTGTTTTGTAATTTAAAAGTGATTGGGTTTAGTTTGTTGTGGTAAGGGTTAGTTGGTGATGATTTAGAGTAGCCGAAGTAATTTATGTGAGTCTGGCATAGTTTGTTATGATTTGTACACCTTTTTTTGTAATTTTAAGATGATTTGGTTTGGTTTGTTGTGGTAAGGGATAGTTGGGGGTGATTTACGGTAGCCGAAATAATTTAGGTGATTCTGGTATAGTTTGTTATGATTTGTAGCATTTTTTTGTAATTTTAAAGTGATTGGGGTTAGTTTGCTGCTGTAAAGTGTAGTTGAGGGTGATTTTTGGTAGCCGAAGTAATTTAGGTGAGTTTGGCATAGTTTGCTATGGTTAGTAGCATTTTTTTGTAATTTAAATGTGATTGGGTTTAGTTTGTTGTGATAAGGGTTATTTGGTGATTATTTAGAGTAGCCGAAGTAATTTAGGTGAGTCTGGCATAGTTTGTTATGATTTGTACAACTTTTTTTGTAATTTTAAGATGATATGGTTTGGTTTGTTGTGGTAAGGAATAGTTGGGGGTGATTTACGGTAGCCGAAGTAATTTAGGTGATTCTGGTATAGATTGTTAAGATTTTTAGCATTTTTTTGTTATTTTAAAGTGATTGGGCTTAGTTTGTTGCTGTAGAGTGTACTTGGGGGTGATTTTTGATAGCCGAAGTAATTTAGGTGAGTTTGGCATAGTTTGCTATGGTTAGTTGCATTGTTTTGTAATTTAAAAGTGATTGGGTTTAGTTTGTTGTGGTAAGGCTTAGTTGGTGATGATTTAGAGTAGCCGAAGTAATTTATGTGAGTCTGGCATAGTTTGTTATGATTTGTACACCTTTTTTTGTAATTTTAAGATGATATGGTTTGGTTTGTTGTGGTAAGGGATAGTTGGGGGTAATTTACGGTAGCCGAAGTAATTTAGGTGATTCTGGTATAGTTTGTTATGATTTTTAGCATTTTTTTGTAATTTTAAAGTGATTGGGCTTAGTTTCTTGCTGTAAAGTGTAGTTGGGGGTGATTTTTGATAGCCAAAGTAATTTAGGTGAGTTTGGCATAGTTTGCTATGGTTAGTAGCATTTTTTTGTAATTTAAAAGTGATTGGGTTTAGTTTGTTGTGGTAAGGGTTAGTTGGTGATGATTTAGAGTAGCCGAGGTAATTTAGGTGAGTCTGGCATAGTTTGTTATGATTTGTACACCTTTTTTTGTAATTTTAAGATGATATGGTTTGGTTTGTTGTGGTAAGGGATAGTTGGGGGTTATTTACGGTAGCCGAAGTAATTTAGGTGATTCTGGTATAGATTGTTATGATTTTTAGCATTTTTTTGTAATTTTAAAGTGATTGGGTTTAGTTTGTTGCTGTAAAGTGTAGTTGGGGGTGATTTTTGATAGCCGAAGTAATTTAGGTGAGTTTGGCATAGTTTGCTATGGTTAGTAACATTGTTTTGTAATTTAAAAGTGATTGGGTTTAGTTTGTTGTGGTAAGGGTTAGTTGGTGATGATTTAGAGTAGCCGAAGTAATTTATGTGAGTCTGGCTTAGTTTGTTATGATTTGTACACCATTTTTTGTAATTTTAAGATGATATGGTTTGGTTTGTTGTGGTAAGGGATATTTAGGGGTGATTTACGGTAGCCGAAGTAATTTAGGTGTATCTGGTATAGTTTGTTATGATTTTTAGCATTTTTTTGTAATTTTAAAGTGATTGGGCTTAGTTTGTTGCTGTACAGTGTAGTTCGGGGTGATTTTTGATAGCCGAAGTAATTTAGGTGAGTTTGGCATAGTTTGCTATGGTTAGTAGCATTTTTTTGTAATTTAAAAGTGATTGGGTTTAGTTTGTTGTGGTAAGGGTTAGTTGGTGATGATTTAGAGTAGCCGATGTAATTTAGGTGAGTCTGGCATAGTTTGTTATGATTTGTACACATTTTTTTGTAATTTTAAGATGATATGGTTTGGTTTGTTGTGGTAAGTGATAGTTGGGGGTGATTTACGGTAGCCGAAGTAATTTAGGTGATTCTGGTATAGTTTGTTATGATTTTTAGCATTTTTTTGTAATTTTAAAGTGATTGGGTTTAGTTTGTTGCTGTAAAGTGTAGTTGGGGGTGATTTTTGATAGCCGAAGTAATTTAGGTGAGTTTGGCATAGTTTGCTATGGTTAGTAGCATTTTTTTGTAATTTAAAAGTGATTGGGTTTAGTTTGTTGTGGTAAGGGTTATTTGGTGATTATTTAGAGTAGCCGAAGTAATTTAGGTGAGTCTGGCATAGTTTGTTATGATTTGTACACCTTTTTTTGTAATTTTAAGATGATATGGTTTGGTTTGTAGTGGTAAGGGATAGATGGGGGTGATTTACGGTAGTCGAAGTAATTTAGGTGATTCTGGTATAGTTTGTTAAGATTTTTAGCATTTTTTTGTAATTTTAAAGTGATTGGGCTTAGTTTCTTGCTGTAAAGTGTAGGTGGGTGTGATTTTTGATAGCCGAAGTAATTTAGGTGAGTTTGGCATTGTTTGATATGATTTGTACACCTTTTTTTGTAATTTTAAAGTGATTGGGTTTAGTTTGTTGTGGTAAGGGTTAGTTGGTGATGATTTAGAGTAGCCGAAGTAATTTATGTGAGTCTGGCATAGTTTGTTATGATTTGTACACCTTTTTTTGTAATTTTAAGATGATATGGTTTGGTTTGTTGTGGTAAGGGATAGTTGGGGGTGATTTACGGTAGCCGAAATAATTTAGGTGATTCTGGTATAGTTTGTTATGATTTGTAGCATTTTTTTTGTAATTTTAAAGTGATTGGGCTTAGTTTGTTGCTGTAAAGTGTAGTTGGGGGTGATTTTTGATAGCCGAAGTAATTTAGGTGAGTTTGGCATAGTTTGCTATGGTTAGTAGCATTTTTTTGTAATTTAAAAGTGATTGGGTTTAGTTTGTTGTGGTAAGGGTTAGTTGGTGATTATTTAGAGTAGCCGAAGTAATTTAGGTGAGTCTGGCATAGTTTGTTATGATTTGTACAATTTTTTTTGTAATTTTAAGATAATATGGTTTGGTTTGTTGTGGTAAGGGATAGTTGGGGGTGATTTACGGTAGCCGAAGTAATTTAGGTGATTCTGGTATAGTTTGTTATGATTTTTAGCATTTTTTGTAATTTTAAAGTGATTGGGCTTAGTTTGTTGCTGTAAAGTGTAGTTGGGGGTGATTTTTGATAGCCGAAGTAATTTAGGTGAGTTTGGCATAGTTTGCTATGGTTAGTTGCATTTTTTTGTAATTTAAAAGTGATTGGGTTTAGTTTGTTGTGGTAAGGGTTAGTTGGTGATGATTTAGAGTAGCCGAAGTAATTTAGGTGAGTCTGGCATATTTTGTTATGATTTGTACACCTTTTTTTGTAATTTTAAGATGATATGGTTTGGTTTGTTGTAGTAAGGGATAGTTGGGGGTGATTACGGTAGCCGAAGTAATTTAGGTGATTCTGGTATAGTTTGTTATGATTTTTAGCATTTTTTTGTAATTTTAAAGTGATTGGGCTTAGTTTGCTGCTGTAAAGTGTAGTTGGGGGTGATTTTTGATAGCCGAAGTAATTTAGGTGAGTTTGGCATAGTTTGCTATAGTTAGTAGCATTTTTTTGTAATTTAAAAGTGATTGGTTTTAGTTTGTTGTGGTAAGGGTTAGTTGGTGATGATTTAGAGTAGTCGAAGTAATTTAGGTGAGTCTGGCATAGTTTGTTATGATTTGTACACCTTTTTTTGTAATTTTAAGATGATATAGTTTGGTTTGTTGTGGTAAGAAATAGTTGGGGGTGATTTACCGTAGCCGAAGTAATTTAGGTGATTCTGGTATAGTTTGTTATGATTTTTAGCATTTTTTTGTAATTTTAAAGTGATTGGGCTTAGTTGGTTGCTGTAAAGTGTAGTTGGGGGTGATTTTTGATAGCCGAAGTAATTTAGGTGAGTTTGGCATAGTTTGCTATGGTTAGTAGCATTTTTTTGTAATTTAAAAGTGATTGGGTTTAGTTTGTTGTGGTAAGGGTTAGTTGGTGATGATTTAGAGTAGCCGAAGTAATTTAGGTGAGTCTGGCATAGTTTGTTATGATTTGTACACCTTTTTTTGTAATTTTAAGATGATATAGTTTGGTTTGTTGTGGTAAGGGATAGTTGGGGGTGATTTACGGGAGCCGAAGTAATTTAGGTGATTCTGGTATAGTTTGTTATGATTTTTAGCATTTTTTTGTAATTTTAAAGTGATTGGGCTTAGTTTGTTGCTGTAAAGTGTAGTTGGGGGTGATTTTTGATAGCCGAAGTAATTTAGGTGATTTTGGCCAGTTTGCTATGGTTAGTAGCATTTTTTTGAAATTTAAAAGTGATTGGGTTTAGTTTGTTGTGGTAAGGGTTAGTTGGTGATGATTTAGAGTAACCGAAGTAATTTAGGTGAGTCTGGCATAGTTTGTTATGATTTGTACACCTTTTTTTTTATTTTAAAATGATATAGTTTGGTTTGTTGTGGTAATTTAGGTGATTCTGGTATAGTTTGTTATGATTTTTAGCATTTTTTTGTAATTTTAAAGTGATTGGGCTTAGTTTCTTGCTGTAAAGTGTAGTTGGGGGTGATTTTTGATAGCCAAAGTAATTTAGGTGAGTTTGGCATAGTTTGCTATGGTTAGTAGCATTTTTTTGTAATTTAAAAGTGATTGGGTTTAGTTTGTTGTGGTAAGGGTTAGTTGGTGATGATTTAGAGTAGCCGAGGTAATTTAGGTGAGTCTGGCATAGTTTGTTATGATTTGTACACCTTTTTTTGTAATTTTAAGCTGATATGGTTTGGTTTGTTGTGGTAAGGGATAGTTGGGGGTTATTTACGGTAGCCGAAGTAATTTAGGTGATTCTGGTATAGATTGTTATGATTTTTAGCATTTTTTTGTAATTTTAAAGTGATTGGGTTTAGTTTGTTGCTGTAAAGTGTAGTTGGGGGTGATTTTTGATAGCCGAAGTAATTTAGGTGAGTTTGGCATAGTTTGCTATGGTTAGTAACATTGTTTTGTAATTTAAAAGTGATTGGGTTTAGTTTGTTGTGGTAAGGGTTAGTTGGTGATGATTTAGAGTAGCCGAAGTAATTTATGTGAGTCTGGCTTAGTTTGTTATGATTTGTACACCATTTTTTGTAATTTTAAGATGATATGGTTTGGTTTGTTGTGGTAAGGGATATTTAGGGGTGATTTACGGTAGCCGAAGTAATTTAGGTGTATCTGGTATAGTTTGTTATGATTTTTAGCATTTTTTTGTAATTTTAAAGTGATTGGGCTTAGTTTGTTGCTGTACAGTGTAGTTCGGGGTGATTTTTGATAGCCGAAGTAATTTAGGTGAGTTTGGCATAGTTTGCTATGGTTAGTAGCATTTTTTTGTAATTTAAAAGTGATTGGGTTTAGTTTGTTGTGGTAAGGGTTAGTTGGTGATGATTTAGAGTAGCCGATGTAATTTAGGTGAGTCTGGCATAGTTTGTTATGATTTGTACACATTTTTTTGTAATTTTAAGATGATATGGTTTGGTTTGTTGTGGTAAGTGATAGTTGGGGGTGATTTACGGTAGCCGAAGTAATTTAGGTGATTCTGGTATAGTTTGTTATGATTTTTAGCATTTTTTTGTAATTTTAAAGTGATTGGGTTTAGTTTGTTGCTGTAAAGTGTAGTTGGGGGTGATTTTTGATAGCCGAAGTAATTTAGGTGAGTTTGGCATAGTTTGCTATGGTTAGTAGCATTTTTTTGTAATTTAAAAGTGATTGGGTTTAGTTTGTTGTGGTAAGGGTTATTTGGTGATTATTTAGAGTAGCCGAAGTAATTTAGGTGAGTCTGGCATAGTTTGTTATGATTTGTACACCTTTTTTTGTAATTTTAAGATGATATGGTTTGGTTTGTAGTGGTAAGGGATAGATGGGGGTGATTTACGGTAGTCGAAGTAATTTAGGTGATTCTGGTATAGTTTGTTAAGATTTTTAGCATTTTTTTGTAATTTTAAAGTGATTGGGCTTAGTTTCTTGCTGTAAAGTGTAGGTGGGTGTGATTTTTGATAGCCGAAGTAATTTAGGTGAGTTTGGCATTGTTTGATATGATTTGTACACCTTTTTTTGTAATTTTAAAGTGATTGGGTTTAGTTTGTTGTGGTAAGGGTTAGTTGGTGATGATTTAGAGTAGCCGAAGTAATTTATGTGAGTCTGGCATAGTTTGTTATGATTTGTACACCTTTTTTTGTAATTTTAAGATGATATGGTTTGGTTTGTTGTGGTAAGGGATAGTTGGGGGTGATTTACGGTAGCCGAAATAATTTAGGTGATTCTGGTATAGTTTGTTATGATTTGTAGCATTTTTTTGTAATTTTAAAGTGATTGGGCTTAGTTTGTTGCTGTAAAGTGTAGTTGGGGGTGATTTTTGATAGCCGAAGTAATTTAGGTGAGTTTGGCATAGTTTGCTATGGTTAGTAGCATTTTTTTGTAATTTAAAAGTGATTGGGTTTAGTTTGTTGTGGTAAGGGTTAGTTGGTGATTATTTAGAGTAGCCGAAGTAATTTAGGTGAGTCTGGCATAGTTTGTTATGATTTGTACAATTTTTTTTGTAATTTTAAGATAATATGGTTTGGTTTGTTGTGGTAAGGGATAGTTGGGGGTGATTTACGGTAGCCGAAGTAATTTAGGTGATTCTGGTATAGTTTGTTATGATTTTTAGCATTTTTTGTAATTTTAAAGTGATTGGGCTTAGTTTGTTGCTGTAAAGTGTAGTTGGGGGTGATTTTTGATAGCCGAAGTAATTTAGGTGAGTTTGGCATAGTTTGCTATGGTTAGTTGCATTTTTTTGTAATTTAAAAGTGATTGGGTTTAGTTTGTTGTGGTAAGGGTTAGTTGGTGATGATTTAGAGTAGCCGAAGTAATTTAGGTGAGTCTGGCATAGTTTGTTATGATTTGTACACCTTTTTTTGTAATTTTAAGATGATATGGTTTGGTTTGTTGTAGTAAGGGATAGTTGGGGGTGATTACGGTAGCCGAAGTAATTTAGGTGATTCTGGTATAGTTTGTTATGATTTTTAGCATTTTTTTGTAATTTTAAAGTGATTGGGCTTAGTTTGCTGCTGTAAAGTGTAGTTGGGGGTGATTTTTGATAGCCGAAGTAATTTAGGTGAGTTTGGCATAGTTTGCTATAGTTAGTAGCATTTTTTTGTAATTTAAAAGTGATTGGTTTTAGTTTGTTGTGGTAAGGGTTAGTTGGTGATGATTTAGAGTAGTCGAAGTAATTTAGGTGAGTCTGGCATAGTTTGTTATGATTTGTACACCTTTTTTTGTAATTTTAAGATGATATAGTTTGGTTTGTTGTGGTAAGGGATAGTTGGGGGTGATTTACGGTAGCCGAAGTAATTTAGGTGATTCTGGTATAGTTTGTTATGATTTTTAGCATTTTTTTGTAATTTTAAAGTGATTGGGCTTAGTTGGTTGCTGTAAAGTGTAGTTGGGGGTGATTTTTGATAGCCGAAGTAATTTAGGTGAGTTTGGCATAGTTTGCTATGGTTAGTAGCATTTTTTTGTAATTTAAAAGTGATTGGGTTTAGTTTGTTGTGGTAAGGGTTAGTTGGTGATGATTTAGAGTAGCCGAAGTAATTTAGGTGAGTCTGGCATAGTTTGTTATGATTTGTACACCTTTTTTTGTAATTTTAAGATGATATAGTTTGGTTTGTTGTGGTAAGGGATAGTTGGGGGTGATTTACGGGAGCCGAAGTAATTTAGGTGATTCTGGTATAGTTTGTTATGATTTTTAGCATTTTTTTGTAATTTTAAAGTGATTGGGCTTAGTTTGTTGCTGTAAAGTGTAGTTGGGGGTGATTTTTGATAGCCGAAGTAATTTAGGTGATTTTGGCCAGTTTGCTATGGTTAGTAGCATTTTTTTGAAATTTAAAAGTGATTGGGTTTAGTTTGTTGTGGTAAGGGTTAGTTGGTGATGATTTAGAGTAACCGAAGTAATTTAGGTGAGTCTGGCATAGTTTGTTATGATTTGTACACCTTTTTTTGTAATTTTAAAATGATATAGTTTGGTTTGTTGTGGTAATTTAGGTGATTCTGGTATAGTTTGTTATGATTTTTAGCATTTTTTTGTAATTTTAAAGTGATTGGGCTTAGTTTGTTGCTGTAAAGTGTAGTTGGGGGTGATTTTTGATAGCCGAAGTAATTTAGGTGAGTTTGGCATAGTTTGCTATGGTTAGTAGCATTTTTTTCTAATTTAAAAGTGATTGGGTTTAGTTTGTTGTGGTAAGGGTTAGTTGGTGATGATTTAGAGTAGCCGAAGTAATTTAGGTGAGTCTGGTGTAGTTTGTTATGATTTGTACACCTTTTTTGTAATTTTAAGATGATATGGTTTGGTTTGTTGTGTTAAAGGATAGTTGGGGGTGATTTACGGTAGCCGAAGTAATTTAGGTGATTCTGGTATAGTTTGTTATGATTTTTATAAATTTTTTTGTAATTTTAAAGTGATTGGGCTTAGTTTGTTGCTGTAAAGTGTAGTTGGGGGTGATTTTTGATAACCGAAGTAATTTAGGTGAGTTTGGCATAGTTTGCTATGGTTAGTAGCATTTTTTTGTAATTTAAAAGTGATTGGGTTTAGTTTGTTGTGGTAAGGGTTAGTTGGTGATTATTTAGAGTAGCCGAAGTAATTTAGGTGAGTCTGGCATAGTTTGTTATGATTTGTACAATTTTTTTTGTAATTTTAAGATAATATGGTTTGGTTTGTTGTGGTAAGGGATAGTTGGGGGTGATTTACGGTAGCCGAAGTAATTTAGGTGATTCTGGTATAGTTTGTTATGATTTTTAGCATTTTTTGTAATTTTAAAGTGATTGGGCTTAGTTTGTTGCTGTAAAGTGTAGTTGGGGGTGATTTTTGATAGCCGAAGTAATTTAGGTGAGTTTGGCATAGTTTGCTATGGTTAGTTGCATTTTTTTGTAATTTAAAAGTGATTGGGTTTAGTTTGTTGTGGTAAGGGTTAGTTGGTGATGATTTAGAGTAGCCGAAGTAATTTAGGGGAGTCTGGCATAGTTTGTTATGATTTGTACACCTTTTTTTGTAATTTTAAGATGATATGGTTTGGTTTGTTGTAGTAAGGGATAGTTGGGGGTGATTACGGTAGCCGAAGTAATTTAGGTGATTCTGGTATAGTTTGTTATGATTTTTAGCATTTTTTTGTAATTTTAAAGTGATTGGGCTTAGTTTGCTGCTGTAAAGTGTAGTTGGGGGTGATTTTTGATAGCCGAAGTAATTTAGGTGAGTTTGGCATAGTTTGCTATAGTTAGTAGCATTTTTTTGTAATTTAAAAGTGATTGGTTTTAGTTTGTTGTGGTAAGGGTTAGTTGGTGATGATTTAGAGTAGTCGAAGTAATTTAGGTGAGTCTGGCATAGTTTGTTATGATTTGTACACCTTTTTTTGTAATTTTAAGATGATATAGTTTGGTTTGTTGTGGTAAGGGATAGTTGGGGGTGATTTACGGTAGCCGAAGTAATTTAGGTGATTCTGGTATAGTTTGTTATGATTTTTAGCATTTTTTTGTAATTTTAAAGTGATTGGGCTTAGTTGGTTGCTGTAAAGTGTAGTTGGGGGTGATTTTTGATAGCCGAAGTAATTTAGGTGAGTTTGGCATAGTTTGCTATGGTTAGTAGCATTTTTTTGTAATTTAAAAGTGATTGGGTTTAGTTTGTTGTGGTAAGGGTTAGTTGGTGATGATTTAGAGTAGCCGAAGTAATTTAGGTGAGTCTGGCATAGTTTGTTATGATTTGTACACCTTTTTTTGTAATTTTAAGATGATATAGTTTGGTTTGTTGTGGTAAGGGATAGTTGGGGGTGATTTACGGGAGCCGAAGTAATTTAGGTGATTCTGGTATAGTTTGTTATGATTTTTAGCATTTTTTTGTAATTTTAAAGTGATTGGGCTTAGTTTGTTGCTGTAAAGTGTAGTTGGGGGTGATTTTTGATAGCCGAAGTAATTTAGGTGATTTTGGCCAGTTTGCTATGGTTAGTAGCATTTTTTTGAAATTTAAAAGTGATTGGGTTTAGTTTGTTGTGGTAAGGGTTAGTTGGTGATGATTTAGAGTAACCGAAGTAATTTAGGTGAGTCTGGCATAGTTTGTTATGATTTGTACACCTTTTTTTGTAATTTTAAAATGATATAGTTTGGTTTGTTGTGGTAATTTAGGTGATTCTGGTATAGTTTGTTATGATTTTTAGCATTTTTTTGTAATTTTAAAGTGATTGGGCTTAGTTTGTTGCTGTAAAGTGTAGTTGGGGATGATTTTTGATAGCCGAAGTAATTTAGGTGAGTTTGGCATAGTTTGCTATGGTTAGTAGCATTTTTTTGTAATTTAAAAGTGATTGGGTTTAGTTTGTTGTGGTAAGGGTTAGTTGGTGATGATTTAGAGTAGCCGAAGTAATTTAGGTGAGTCTGGCATAGTTTGTTATGATTTGTACACCTTTTTTTGTAATTTTAAGATGATATAGTTTGGTTTGTTGTGGTAAGGGATAGTTGGGGGTGATTTACGGGAGTCGAAGTAATTTAGGTGATTCTGGTATAGTTTGTTATGATTTTTAGCATTTTTTTGTAATTTTAAAGTGATTGGGCTTAGTTTGTTGCTGTAAAGTGTAGTTGGGGGTGATTTTTGATAGCCGAAGTAATTTAGGTGATTTTGGCAAGTTTGCTATGGTTAGTAGCATTTTTTTGAAATTTAAAAGTGATTGGGTTTAGTTTGTTGTGGTAAGAGTTAGTTGGTGATGACTTAGAGTAACCGAAATAATTTAGGTGAGTCTGGCATAGTTTGTTATGATTTTTACTCCTTTTTTTGTAATTTTAAGATGATATGGTTTGGTTTGTTGTGGTAAGGGATAGTTGGGAATGATTTACGGTAGCCGAAGTAATTTAGTTGATTCTGGTATAGTTTGCTATGATTTTTAGCATTTTTTTGTAATTTTAAAGTGATTGGGCTTAGTTTGTTGTTGTAAAGTGTAGTTGGGGGTGATTTTTGATGGCCGAAGTAATTTAGGTGAGTTTGGCAAGTTTGCTATGTTTAGTAGCATTTTTTTGTAATTTAAAAGTGATTGGGTTTAGTTTGGTTGTGGTAAGGGTTAGTTGGTGATGATATAGAGTAACCGAAGTAATTTAGGTGAGTCTGGCATAGTTTGTTATGATTTGTACACCTTTTTTTGTAATTTTAAGATGATATGGTTTGGTTTGTTTTGGTAAAAGATAGTTGGGGGTGATTTACGGTAGCCGAAGTAATTTAGGTGATTCGGGTATAGTTTGTTATGATTTTTAGCATTTTTTTGTAATATTAAAGTGATTGGGCTTAGTTTGTTGCTGTAAAGTGTAGTTGGGGGTGATTTTTGATAGCCGAAGTAATTTAAGTGAGTTTGGCATAGTTTGCTATGGTTAGTAGCATTTTTTGTAATTTAAAAGTGATTGGGTTTAGTTTGTTGTGGTAAGGGTTTGTTGGTGATGATTTAGAGTAGCCGAAGTAATTTAGGTGAGTCTGGCATAGTTTGTTATGATTTGTACACCTTTTTTTGTAATTTTAAGATGATATGGTTTGGTTTGTTGTGGTAAGGGATAGATGGGGGTGATTTACGGTAGCCGAAGTAATTTAGGTGATTCTGGTATAATTTGTTATGATTTTTAGCATTTTTTTGTAATTTTAAAGTGATTGGGCTTAGTTTCTTGCTGTAAAGTGTAGTTGGGTGTGATTTTTGATAGCCGAAGTAATTTAGGTGAATTTGGCATAGTTTGCTATAGTTAGTAGCATTTTTTTGTAATTTAAAAGTGATTGGGTTTAGTTTGTTGTGGTAAGGGTTTGTTGGTGATGATTTAGAGTAGCCGAAGTAATTTAGGTGAGTCTGGCATAGTTTGTTATGATTGGTACACCTTTTTTTGTAATTTTAATATGATATGGTTTGGTTTGTTGTGGTAAGGGATAGATGGGGGTGATTTACGGTAGCCGAAGTAATTTAGGTGATTCTGGTATAATTTGTTATGATTTTTAGCATTTTTTTGTAATTTTAAAGTGATTGGGCTTAGTTTCTTGCTGTAAAGTGTAGTTGGGTGTGATTTTTGATAGCCGAAGTAATTTAGGTGAATTTGGCATAGTTTGCTATGGTTAGTAGCATTTTTTTGTAATTTTAAAGTGATTGGGTTTAGTTTGTTGTGGTAAGGGTTAGTTGGTGATGATTTAGAGTAGCCGAAGTAATTTAGGTGAGTCTGGCGTAGTTTGTTATGATTTGTACACCTTTTTTGTAATTTTAAGATGATATGGTTTGGTTTGTTGTGTTAAAGGATAGTTGGGGGTGATTTACGGTAGCCGAAGTAATTTAGGTGATTCTGGTATAGTTTGTTATGATTTTTATAAATTTTTTTGTAATTTTAAAGTGATTGGGCTTAGTTTGTTGCTGTAAAGTGTAGTTGGGGGTGATTTTTGATAACCGAAGTAATTTAGGTGAGTTTGGCATAGTTTGCTATGGTTAGTAGCATTTTTTTGTAATTTAAAAGTGATTGGGTTTAGTTTGTTGTGGTAAGGGTTAGTTGGTGATTATTTAGAGTAGCCGAAGTAATTTAGGTGAGTCTGGCATAGTTTGTTATGATTTGTACAATTTTTTTTGTAATTTTAAGATAATATGGTTTGGTTTGTTGTGGTAAGGGATAGTTGGGGGTGATTTACGGTAGCCGAAGTAATTTAGGTGATTCTGGTATAGTTTGTTATGATTTTTAGCATTTTTTGTAATTTTAAAGTGATTGGGCTTAGTTTGTTGCTGTAAAGTGTAGTTGGGGGTGATTTTTGATAGCCGAAGTAATTTAGGTGAGTTTGGCATAGTTTGCTATGGTTAGTAGCATTTTTTTGTAATTTAAAAGTGATTGGGTTTAGTTTGTTGTGGTAAGGGTTAGTTGGTGATGATTTAGAGTAGCCGAAGTAATTTAGGTGAGTCTGGCATAGTTTGTTATGATTTGTACACCTTTTTTTGTAATTTTAAGATGATATGGTTTGGTTTGTTGTAGTAAGGGATAGTTGGGGGTGATTACGGTAGCCGAAGTAATTTAGGTGATTCTGGTATAGTTTGTTATAATTTTTAGCATTTTTTTGTAATTTTAAAGTGATTGGGCTTAGTTTGCTGCTGTAAAGTGTAGTTGGGGGTGATTTTTGATAGCCGAAGTAATTTAGGTGAGTTTGGCATAGTTTGCTATAGTTAGTAGCATTTTTTTGTAATTTAAAAGTGATTGGTTTTAGTTTGTTGTGGTAAGGGTTAGTTGGTGATGATTTAGAGTAGTCGAAGTAATTTAGGTGAGTCTGGCATAGTTTGTTATGATTTGTACACCTTTTTTTGTAATTTTAAGATGATATAGTTTGGTTTGTTGTGGTAAGGGATAGTTGGGGGTGATTTACGGGAGCCGAAGTAATTTAGGTGATTCTGGTATAGTTTGTTATGATTTTTAGCATTTTTTTGTAATTTTAAAGTGATTGGGCTTAGTTTGTTGCTGTAAAGTGTAGTTGGGGATGATTTTTGATAGCCGAAGTAATTTAGGTGATTTTGGCCAGTTTGCTATGGTTAGTAGCATTTTTTTGAAATTTAAAAGTGATTGGGTTTAGTTTGTTGTGGTAAGGGTTAGTTGGTGATGATTTAGAGTAACCGAAGTAATTTAGGTGAGTCTGGCATAGTTTGTTATGATTTGTACACCTTTTTTTGTAATTTTAAAATGATATAGTTTGGTTTGTTGTGGTAATTTAGGTGATTCTGGTATAGTTTGTTATGATTTTTAGCATTTTTTTGTAATTTTAAAGTGATTGGGCTTAGTTTGTTGCTGTAAAGTGTAGTTGGGGGTGATTTTTGATAGCCGAAGTAATTTAGGTGAGTTTGGCATAGTTTGCTAGGGTTAGTAGCATTTTTTTGTAATTTAAAAGTGATTGGGTTTAGTTTGTTGTGGTAAGGGTTAGTTGGTGATGATTTAGAGTAGCCGAAGTAATTTAGGTTAGTCTGGCATAGTTTGTTATGATTTGTACACCTTTTTTTGTAATTTTAAGATGATATAGTTTGGTTTGTTGTGGTAACGGATAGTTGGGGGTGATTTACGGGAGCCGAAGTAATTTAGGTGATTCTGGTATAGTTTGTTATGATTTTTAGCATTTTTTTGTAATTTTAAAGTGATTGGGCTTAGTTTGTTGCTGTAAAGTGTAGTTGGGGGTGATTTTTGATGGCCGAAGTAATTTAGGTGAGTTTGGCAAGTTTGCTATGTTTAGTAGCATTTTTTTGTAATTTAAAAGTGATTGGGTTTAGTTTGGTTGTGGTAAGGGTTAGTTGGTGATGATATAGAGTAACCGAAGTAATTTAGGTGAGTCTGGCATAGTTTGTTATGATTTGTACACCTTTTTTTGTAATTTTAAGATGATATGGTTTGGTTTGTTGTGGTAAAAGATAGTTGGGGGTGATTTACGGTAGCCGAAGTAATTTAGGTGATTCGGGTATAGTTTGTTATGATTTTTAGCATTTTTTTGTAATATTAAAGTGATTGGGCTTAGTTTGTTGTTGTAAAGTGTAGTTGGGGGTGATTTTTGATGGCCGAAGTAATTTAGGTGAGTTTGGCAAGTTTGCTATGTTTAGTAGCATTTTTTTGTAATTTAAAAGTGATTGGGTTTAGTTTGTTGTGGTAAGGGTTAGTTGGTGATGATTTAGAGTAACCGAAGTAATTTAGGTGAGTCTGGCATAGTTTGTTATGATTTTTACTCCTTTTTTTGTAATTTTAAGATGATATGGTTTGGTTTGTTGTGGTAAGGGATAGTTGGGAATGATTTACGGTAGCCGAAGTAATTTAGTTGATTCTGGTATAGTTTGCTATGATTTTTAGCATTTTTTTGTAATTTTAAAGTGATTGGGCTTAGTTTGTTGTTGTAAAGTGTAGTTGGGGGTGATTTTTGATGGCCGAAGTAATTTAGGTGAGTTTGGCAAGTTTGCTATGTTTAGTAGCATTTTTTTGTAATTTAAAAGTGATTGGGTTTAGTTTGGTTGTGGTAAGGGTTAGTTGGTGATGATATAGAGTAACCGAAGTAATTTAGGTGAGTCTGGCATAGTTTGTTATGATTTGTACACCTTTTTTTGTAATTTTAAGATGATATGGTTTGGTTTGTTGTGGTAAAAGATAGTTGGGGGTGATTTACGGTAGACGAAGTAATTTAGATGATTCGGGTATAGTTTGTTATGATTTTTAGCATTTTTTTGTAATATTAAAGTGATTGGGCTTAGTTTGTTGCTGTAAAGTGTAGTTGGGGGTGATTTTTGATAGCCGAAGTAATTTAGGTGAGTTTGGCATAGTTTGCTATGGCTAGTAGCATTTTTTTGTAATTTAAAATTGATTGGGTTTAGTTTGTTGTGGTAAGGGTTAGTTGGTGATGATTTAGAGTAGCCGCAGTAATTTAGGTGAGTCTGGCATAGTTTGTTATGATTTGTACACCTTTTTTTGTTATTTTAAGATGATATGGTTTGGTTTGTTGTGTTAAGGGATAGTTGGGGATGATTTACGGTAGCCGAAGTAATTTAGGTGATTCTGTTATAGTTTGTTATGATTTTTAGCATTTTTTTGTAATTTTAAAGTGATTGGGCTTAGTTTGTTGCTGTAAAGTGTAGTTGGGGGTGATTTTTGATAGCCGAAGTAATTTAGGTAAGTTTGGCATAGTTTGCTATGGTTAGTAGCATTTTTTTGTAATTTAAAAGTGATTGGGTTTAGTTTGTTGTGGTAAGGGTTAGTTGGTGATGATTTAGAGTAGCCGAAGTAATTTAGGTGAGTCTGGCATGGTTTTTTATGATTTGTACACCTTTTTTTGTAATTTTAAGATGATATGGTTTGGTTTGTTGTGGTAAGGGATAGTTGGGGGTGATTTACGGTAGCCGAAGTAATTTAGGTGATTCTGTTATAGTTTGTTATGATTTTTAGCATTTTTTTGTAATTTTAAAGTGATTGGGCTTAGTTTGTTGCTGTAAAGTGTAGTTGCGGGTGATTTTTAATAGCCGAAGTAACTTAGGTGAGTTTGGCATAGTTTGCTATGGTTAGTGGCATTTTTTTGTAATTTAAAAGTGATTGTGTTTTAGTTTGTTGTGGTAAGGGTTAGTTGGTGATGATTTAGAGTAGCCGAAGTAATTTAGGTGAGTCTGGCATAGTTTGTTATGATTTGTACACCTTTTTTTGTAATTTTAAGATGATATGGTTTGGTTTGTTGTGGTAAGGGATAGTTGGGGGTGATTTACGGTAGCCGAAGTAATTTAGGTGATTCTGTTATAGTTTGTTATGATTTTTAGCATTTTTTTGTAATTTTAAAGTGATTGGGCTTAGTTTATTGCTGTAAAATGTAGTTGGGGGTGATTTTTGATAGCCGAAATAATTTAGGTGAGTTTGGCATAGTTTGCTATGGTTAGTAGCATTTTTTTGTAATTTAAAAGTGATTGGGTTTAGTTTGTTGTGGTAAGGGTTAGTTGGTGATGATTTAGAGTATCCGAAGTAACTTAGGTGAGTCTGGCATAGTTTGTTATGATTTGTACACCTTTTTTTGTAATTTTAAGATGATATGGTTAGGTTTGTTGTGGTAAGGGATAGTTGGGCGTGATTTACGGTAGCCGAAGTAATTTAGGTGATTCTGTTATAGTTTGTTATGATTTTTAGCATTTTTTTGAAATTTTAAAGTGATTGGGCTTAGTTTGTTGCTGTAAAGTGTAGTTGGGGGTGATTTTTGATAGCCGAAGTAATTTAGGTGAGTTTGGCATAGTTTGCTATGGTTAGTAGCATTTTTTTGTAATTTAAAAATGATTGGGTTTAGTTTGTTGTGGTAAGGGTTAGTTGGTGATGATTTAGTGTAGCGAAGTAATTTAGGTGAGTCTGGCATAGTTTGTTATGATTTGTACACCTTTTATTGTAATTTTAAGATGATATGGTATGGTTTGTTGTGGTAAGGGATAGTTGGGGGTGATTTACGGTAGCCGAAGTAATTTAGGTGATTCTGGTATAGTTTGTTATGATTTTTAGCATTTTTTTTGTAATTTTAAAGTGATTGGGCTTAGTTTGTTGCTGTAAAGTGTATTTGGGGGTGATTTTTGATAGCCGATAGCATTTTATTGTAATTTAAAAATGATTGGGTTTAGTTTGTTGTGGTAAGGGTTAGTTGGTGATGATTTAGAGTAGCCGAAGTAATTTAGGTGAGTCTGGCATAGTTTGTTATGATTTGTACACCTTTTTTTGTAATTTTAAGATGATATGGTTTGGTTTGTTGTGGTAAAAGATAGTTGGGGGTGATTTACGGTAGACGAAGTAATTTAGATGATTCGGGTATAGTTTGTTATGATTTTTAGCATTTTTTTGTAATATTAAAGTGATTGGGCTTAGTTTGTTGCTGCAAAGTGTAGTTGGGGGTGATTTTTGATAGCCGAAGTAATTTAGGTGAGTTTGGCATAGTTTGCTATGGCTAGTAGCATTTTTTTGTAATTTAAAATTGATTGGGTTTAGTTTGTTGTGGTAAGGGTTAGTTGGTGATGATTTAGAGTAGCCGCAGTAATTTAGGTGAGTCTGGCATAGTTTGTTATGATTTGTACACCTTTTTTTGTTATTTTAAGATGATATGGTTTGGTTTGTTGTGTTAAGGGATAGTTGGGGATGATTTACGGTAGCCGAAGTAATTTAGGTGATTCTGTTATAGTTTGTTATGATTTTTAGCATTTTTTTGTAATTTTAAAGTGATTGGGCTTAGTTTGTTGCTGTAAAGTGTAGTTGGGGGTGATTTTTGATAGCCGAAGTAATTTAGGTAAGTTTGGCATAGTTTGCTATGGTTAGTAGCATTTTTTAGTAATTTAAAAGTGATTGGGTTTAGTTTGTTGTGATAAGGGTTAGTTGGTGATGATTTAGAGTAGCCGAAGTAATTTAGGTGAGTCTGGCATGGTTTTTTATGATTTGTACACCTTTTTTTGTAATTTTAAGATGATATGGTTTGGTTTGTTGTGGTAAGGGATAGTTGGGGGTGATTTACGGTAGCCGAAGTAATTTAGGTGATTCTGTTATAGTTTGTTATGATTTTTAGCATTTTTTTGTAATTTTAAAGTGATTGGGCTTAGTTTGTTGCTGTAAAGTGTAGTTGCGGGTGATTTTTAATAGCCGAAGTAACTTAGGTGAGTTTGGCATAGTTTGCTATGGTTAGTGGCATTTTTTTGTAATTTAAAAGTGATTGTGTTTAGTTTGTTGTGGTAAGGGTTAGTTGGTGATGATTTAGAGTAGCCGAAGTAATTTAGGTGAGTCTGGCATAGTTTGTTATGATTTGTACACCTTTTTTTGTAATTTTAAGATGATATGGTTTGGTTTGTTGTGGTAAGGGATAGTTGGGGGTGATTTACGGTAGCCGAAGTAATTTAGGTGATTCTGTTATAGTTTGTTATGATCTTTAGCATTTTTTTGTAATTTTAAAGTGATTGGGCTTAGTTTATTGCTGTAAAATGTAGTTGGGGGTGATTTTTGATAGCCGAAATAATTTAGGTGAGTTTGGCATAGTTTGCTATGGTTAGTAGCATTTTTTTGTAATTTAAAAGTGATTGGGTTTAGTTTGTTGTGGTAAGGGTTAGTTGGTGATGATTTAGAGTAGCCGAAGTAATTTAGGTGAGTCTGGCATAGTTTGTTATGATTTGTACACCTTTTTTTGTAATTTTAAGATGATATGGTTAGGTTTGTTGTGGTAAGGGATAGTTGGGCGTGATTTACGGTAGCCGAAGTAATTTAGGTGATTCTGTTATAGTTTGTTATGATTTTTAGCATTTTTTTGAAATTTTAAAGTGATTGGGCTTAGTTTGTTGCTGTAAAGTGTAGTTGGGGGTGATTTTTGATAGCCGAAGTAATTTAGGTGAGTTTGGCATAGTTTGCTATGGTTAGTAGCATTTTTTTGTAATTTAAAAATGATTGGGTTTAGTTTGTTGTGGTAAGGGTTAGTTGGTGATGATTTAGTGTAGCGAAGTAATTTAGGTGAGTCTGGCATAGTTTGTTATGATTTGTACACCTTTTATTGTAATTTTAAGATGATATGGTATGGTTTGTTGTGGTAAGGGATAGTTGGGGGTGATTTACGGTAGCCGAAGTAATTTAGGTGATTCTGGTATAATTTGTTATGATTTTTAGCATTTTTTTGTAATTTTAAAGTGATTGGGCTTAGTTTGTTGCTGTAAAGTGTATTTGGGGGTGATTTTTGATAGCCGATAGCATTTTATTGTAATTTAAAAATGATTGGGTTTAGTTTGTTGTGGTAAGGGTTAGTTGGTGATGATTTAGAGTAGCCGAAGTAATTTAGGTGAGTCTGGCATAGTTTGTTATGATTTGTACACCTTTTTTTGTAATTTTAAGATGATATGGTTTGGTTTGTTGTGGTAAGGGATAGTTGGGGGTGATTTACGGTAGCCGAAGTAATTTAGGTGATTCTGGTATAGTTTGTTATGATTTTTAGCATTTTTTTGTAATTTTAAAGTGATTGGGCTTAGTTTGTTGCTGTAAAGTGTAGTTGGGGGTGATTTTTGATAGCCGAAGTTATTTAGGTGAGTTTGGCATAGTTTGCTATGGTTAGTAGCATTTTTTTGTAATTTAAAAGTGATTGGGTTTAGTTTGTTGTGGTAAGGGTTAGTTGGTGATGATTTAGAGTAGCCGAAGTAATTTAGGTGAGTCTGGCATAGTTTGTTATGATTTGTACACCTTTTTTTGTAATTTTAAGATGATATGGTTTGGTTTGTTGTGGTAAGGGATAGTTGGGGGTGATTTACGGTAGCCGAAGTAATTTAGGTGATTCTGTTATAGTTTGTTATGATTTTTAGCATTTTTTTGTAATTTTAAAGTGATTGGGCTTAGTTTGTTGCTGTAAAGTGTAGTTGGGGGTGATTTTTGATAGCCGAAGTAATTTAGGTGAGTTTGGCATAGTTTGCTATGGTTAGTAGCATTTTTTTGTAATTTAAAAATGATTGGGTTTAGTTTGTTGTGGTAAGGGTTAGTTGGTGATGATTTAGAGTAGCCGAAGAAATTTTGGTGAGTCTGGCCTAGTTTGTTATGATTTGTACACCTTATTTTGTAATTTTAAGATCACATGGTTTGGTTTTTGTTGTGATAAGGGATAGTTGGAGGTGATTTACGGTAGCCGAAGTAATTTAGGTGATTCTGGTATAGTTTGTTATGATTTTTAGCATATTTTTGTAATTTTAAAGTGATTGGGCTTAGTTTGTTGCTGTAAAGTGTAGTTGGGGGTGATTTTTGATAGCCGAAGTAATTTAGGTGAGTTTGGCATAGCTTGCTATGGTTAGTAGCATTTTTTTGTAATTTAAAAGTGATTGGGTTTAGTTTGTTGTGGTAAGGGTTAGTTGGTGATGATTTAGAGTAGCCGAAGTAATTTAGGTAAGTCTGGCATAGTTTGTTATGATTTGTACACTTTTTTTTTAAATATTAAGATGATATGGTTTGGTTTGTTAAGGTAAGGGATAGTTGGGGGTGATTTACGGTAGCCGAAGTAATTTAGGTGATTCTGGTATAGTTTGTTATGATTTTTAGCATTTTTTTGTAATTTTAAAGTGATTGGGCATAGTTTGTTGCTGTAAAGTGTAGTTGGGGGTGATTTTTGATAGCCGAAGTAATTTAGGTGAGTTTGGCATAGTTTGCTATGGTTAGTAGCATTTTTTTGTAATTTAAAAGTGATTGGGTTCAGTTTGTTGTGGTAAGGGTTAGTTGGTGATGATTTAGAGTAGCCGAAGTAATCTAGGTGAGTCCGGCATAGTTTGTTATGATTTGTACACCTTTTTTTGTAATTTTAAGATGATATAGTTTGGTTTGTTGTGGTAAGGGATAGTTGGGGGTGATTTACGGTAGCCGAAGTAATTTAGGTGATTCTGGTATAGTTTGTTATGATTTTTAGCATTTTTTTGTAATTTTAAAGTGATTGGGCTTAGTTGGTTGCTGTAAAGTGTAGTTGGGGGTGATTTTTGATAGCCGAAGTAATTTAGGTGAGTTTGGCATAGTTTGCTATGGTTAGTAGCATTTTTTTGTAATTTAAAAGTGATTGGGTTTAGTTTGTTGTGGAAAGGGTTAGTTGGTGATGATTTAGAGTAGCCGAAGTAATTTAGGTGAGTCTGGCATAGTTTGTTATGATTTGTACACCTTTTTTTGTAATTTTAAGATGATATGGTTTCGTTTGTTGTGGTACGGGATAGTTGGGGGTGATTTACGGTAGCCTAACTAATTTAGGTAATTCTGGTATAGTTTGTTATGATTTTTAGCATTTTTTTGTAATTTTAAAGCGATTGGGCTTAGTTTATTGCTGTAAAGTGTAGTTGGGGGTGATTTGTGATAGCCGAAGTAATTTAGGTGAGTTTGGCATAGCTTGCTATGGTTAGTAGCATTTTTTTGTAATTTAAAAGTGATTGGGTTTAGTTTGTTGTGGTAAGGGTTAGTTGGTGATGATTTAGAGTAGCCGCAGTAATTTAGGTGAGTCTGGCATAGTTTGTTATGATTTGTACACCTTTTTTTGTTATTTTAAGATGATATGGTTTGGTTTGTTGTGTTAAGGGATAGTTGGGGATGATTTACGGTAGCCGAAGTAATTTAGGTGATTCTGTTATAGTTTGTTATGATTTTTAGAATTTTTTTGTAATTTTAAAGTGATTGTGTTTAGTTTGTTGTGGTAAGGGTTAGTTGGTGATGGTTTAGAGTAGCCGAAGTAATTTAGGTGAGTCTGGCATAGTTTGTTATGATTTGTACACCTTTTTTTGTAATTTTAAGATGATATGGTTTGGTTTGTTGTGGTAAGGGATAGTTGGGGGTGATTTACGGTAGCCGAAGTAATTTAGGTGATTCTGTTATAGTTTGTTATGATTTTTAGCATTTTTTTGTAATTTTAAAGTGATTGGGCTTAGTTTATTGCTGTAAAGTGTAGTTGGGGGTGATTTTTGATAGCCGAAATAATTTAGGTGAGTTTGGCATAGTTTGCTATGGTTAGTAGCATTTTTTTGTAATTTAAAAGTGATTGGGTTTAGTTTGTTGTGGTAAGGGTTAGTTGGTGATGATTTAGAGTATCCGAAGTAATTTAGGTGAGTCTGGCATAGTTTGTTATGATTTGTACACCTTTTTTTGTAATTTTAAGATGATATGGTTTGGTTTGTTGTGGTAAGGGATAGTTGGGCGTGATTTACGGTAGCCGAAGTAATTTAGGTGATTCTGTTATAGTTTGTTATGATTTTTAGCATTTTTTTGAAATTTTAAAGTGATTGGGCTTAGTTTGTTGCTGTAAAGTGTAGTTGAGGGTGATTTTTGATAGCCGAAGTAATTTAGGTGAGTTTGGCATAGTTTGCTATGGTTAGTAGCATTTTTTTGTAATTTAAAAATGATTGGGTTTAGTTTGTTGTGGTAAGGGTTAGTTGGTGATGATTTAGAGTATCCGAAGTAATTTAGGTGAGTCTGGCATAGTTTGTTATGATTTGTACACCTTTTATTGTAATTTTAAGATGATATGATATGGTTTGTTGTGGTAAGGGATAGTTTGGGGTGATTTACGGTAGCCGAAGTAATTTAGGTGATTCTGGTATAGTTTGTTATGATTTTTAGCATTTTTTTGTAATTTTAAAGTGATTGGGCTTAGTTTGTTGCTGTAAAGTGTATTTGGGGGTGATTTTTGATAGCCGATAGCATTTTATTGTAATTTAAAAATGATTGGGTTTAGTTTGTTGTGGTAAGGGTTAGTTGGTGATGATTTAGAGTAGCCGAAGTAATTTAGGTGAGTCTGGCATAGTTTGTTATGATTTGTACACCTTTTTTTGTAATTTTAAGATGATATGGTTTGGTTTGTTGTGGTAAGGGATAGTTGGGGGTGATTTACGGTAGCCGAAGTAATTTAGGTGATTCTGGTATAGTTTGTTATGATTTTTAGCATTTTTTTGTAATTTTAAAGTGATTGGGCTTAGTTTGTTGCTGTAAAGTGTAGTTGGGGGTGATTTTTGATAGCCGAAGTTATTTAGGTGAGTTTGGCATAGTTTGCTATGGTTAGTAGCATTTTTTTGTAATTTAAAAGTGATTGGGTTTAGTTTGTTGTGGTAAGGGTTAGTTGGTGATGATTTAGAGTAGCCGAAGTAATTTAGGTGAATCTGGCATAGTTTGTTATGATTTGTACACCTTTTTTTGTAATTTTAAGATGATATGGTTTCGTTTGTTGTGGTACGGGATAGTTGGGGGTGATTTACGGTAGCCTAAGTAATTTAGGTAATTCTGGTATAGTTTGTTATGATTTTTAGCATTTTTTTGTAATTTTAAAGCGATTGGGCTTAGTTTATTGCTGTAAAGTGTAGTTGGGGGTGATTTTTGATAGCCGAAGTAATTTAGGTGAGTTTGGCATAGTTTGCTATGGTTAGTAGCATTTTTTTGTAATATAAAAGTGATTGGGTTTAGTTTGTTGTGGTAAGGGTTAGTTGGTGATGATTTAGAGTAGCCGAAGTAATTTAGGTGAGTCTGGCATAGTTTGTTATGGTTAGTAGCATTTTTTTGTAATTTAAAAGTGATTGGGTTTAGTTTGTTGTGGTAAGGGTTAGTTGGTGATGATTTAGAGTAGCCGAAGAAATTTTGGTGAGTCTGGCCTAGTTTGTTATGATTTGTACACCTTATTTTGTAACTAGCTGAATGTACCCGGCGTTGCCCGGACGTAGATTAAATAAACGCAGTGTTGACAAAAGTGGTGTATTTGTGATGTAGACTAATCGACATTATAATACAATTAAACAGGAATGCTCTACTTTTCCAATCACAATATGATTTGGAAAATGACGATAATTTCGTTTCTGGGTGCAAGCTCCTTTTTTTTCACTCTTTTTCACTCTTCAAGAGAAGGAGAGTTGACAGAGAAGCTGAACTATTCCAAATTATTTTTATTTAGTTCTCTAACAACGTTAAAGAATGTCGTCGAAGAATGTTGAAATATATAAATAAATAATTTCACACCATAAAAACGATGTATTTGGTGTAGTTTCGGATGATAAGCTTTTTTTTGGGGATTGTTTTGAATGGTTATTTATGGTTGGCGGGGTTTAGTTTTGGCGGATTAAACGAAACTTTTGGTAATTTTAATGCGATTGGGTTTAGTTTGGCTTGGTAAGAAGTGGTTGGGGTGATATAGCGGAAGTCGAAGTAATTTATGCGAGTTTAGCGTAGTTTGCTTGTAATTCGTAATTTTTTTACATTTTAGGTTGATGTGGGGTAGTTTGGAATGGCAAGTGTATGATTTTTGAGAGTAGTTTGGAATGGTACATTATGTTTAGGGGTTTTTAACGTATTCAGGTAAAATATACAGAAAATTTGGTAATTTTAAAATGAACAATTATAGTGCGAACCTCTTGAGCTCTATTTTCGGTAATAAAATGCAATAGGAAAGATAGTAAAAAAGACTATTTCCATCACTTTTCAGAGGAATTATACGTGGTGGTATTTTGTACCCCGCTTACTATTCCTCCATCTTAGTTATAAATAATGCAGAACAATAATGAACACAATGTACATAAAATAAATAGTGTAAATCGTGTATAAGCACACATTACTTATGATGTCAGTGAAATCCGGTAAAACTGCAAATTTCGGATTTTGGCCGGAGCAGGTTTGGTGAAGATCAAATACACCACTATCATTAAATGAACGTAAAAATTAGCGTTCGGTATATAAGTGGAGTCCGGTACGACGATGGTAATTTTTCGAAAATCGATTGGGGAGATATTTACTTAACGTCAAGAACAAATCGGGAATATTATATTTAAAAAAAATTTATTTAATAGCGATAGAACTTCGAATACTGATGCGTCGCCTCGACCTTGGCGACGTTGAGTACCAGCGTTCCAGACGCTGAAGCAGCAATTTTAACAATTATATTAGGTGCACGTGCCTAGTGCGTATTAAAAAAATTTGGATTACCAAATAATACTCGCGCAGGTGTACTCGACTGGCCCGTCATAATTTGCACAAAATGAATTAACATACTAAAGTATATAAATATTTTGACGGGAATGTGGTGGGTGTAAAAATCTTATTCGGCCTCTCCGACAAACTAACACTTGTTTACATTAACATGCATGCCTTCATGGACCTGTGACGAATTACAAACAAATATCTAAATTTCAAGTGTTCCATTTGATTTCGTTTCTGGATGCAAGCGGTTTTTTTCACTCTTGTCAGTCTGAACTTATTACATAGTGATATTTTCACATCCAGGTGCCCTAAATTTATTTTGCCGCTGATTTCAAAAATTTTTCTGGAAGGAAAGTAGTCAGCAGTGGGGCTCGTCAGAGGTGGCAGGGTTGGCAGTGCCACTCCAAGTATAAATTTACTATCGAACACAAAATTAGTTCTGTAATTCAGTTGCAGAATTATGAATTTTTCAGATATTTTCACGAAAATTTAGCGCTTACACCGCCACTGGTATGAATGTCAGTGATATCTGGTACATACAACGGTGAAAATTTCGGGGCAAATTTGGTGAAAAACAAATACACCACTATCATTAACTAAACGTAAAAATTAGCGTACAAATATAAGTGGAGTCCGGTCCGATGCTGATAATTTTTCGAAAATTGATTGGGGGCAGATTTGATTAACGCGAGGATCAAATGTTAAATTAAAATACTTTATTTGATAGCGGTAGACCTTCGAACACTGATGCGTCGCCTCATCGAATTTGGCGACTTTGCGAACAGTTTCCGACGCTGGAGCAGCAATTTTCACAATTGTAGTTGTGTTAAAATTAAACACCGCGATCGAGTACTGCTCCACACGCTGAACCAGCAATTCTCGAATTCTAAGAAACGATAAGAAAGGCTTATCCAACGTTTGGTATGTGCGAATTTCTGCATAGACACTCAATCAAACTAAATCGAGCATCGCCTTTTCACGTTTGTGACCTTGCCCTTGACGTGGCAGGCTCCAGCTGCTTCAATAATGTAAAAATCTTATTCGGCCTCTCCAATAAACTCACATTTGTTTACATTAACACGCATTCCCTCATGGACTTGTGACGAATTACAAACAAATATTTCAACTTCAAGTGTTCCATTTAATTTCGTTTCTGGGTGCAAGCTCCTTTCTTTTCACTCTAGTCAGTCTAAACTTATTACACAGAGTTATATTTTCAAATCCAGGCGCCCTAAAGAATTTTGTCGTTGTTTTCAAAAGTTTCAAGAGAAGGAGAGTTGACATAGAAGCTAAATTATTCCAAATTATTCCCATTTAGTTCTCTGACAACGTTAAAGACAATGTTGAAATATATAAATACAAAATTTTACACCATAAAAACGAAGTATTTAGGAATTATGTATAAAAAAAGTCGAAGTTATTCTTCGCTCTTGAGCTCTATTTCCGGTATTAAAAATGCAATAGGAAAGATAGTAAGAAAGACTATTTCCATCACTTTTCACGGGAATTATACGTGGTGGTATTTGTTCTCCGCTTACTATTAGATTTTCAAACTGCTCCATCTTAGTTATAAATAATGCAGAACAATAATGAACGCAATGTACGTAAAATAAATAGTGTAAATAAATCGTGTATAAGCATACAATACTTAAGCGTATGATGTCAGTGAAAATTTCGGATTTCGGCCGGAGCAGGTTTGGTGAAGAACAAATACACCACTATTATTAACTGAACGTAAAAATTAGCGTACGAAAATAAGTGAAGTCCGGTCCGACGCTGGAAATTTTTCGAAAATCGATTGGGGAGAGTTTTGGTTAACGGCAAGAACAAATCGGGAATATTATATTAAAATAATTTATTTAATAGCGATAGAACTTTGAATACCGATGCGTCGCCTCGACCTTGGCGACGTTGAGTACCAGCGATCCAGACGCTGAAGCAGCAATTTTCACAATTATATGAGGTGCACGTGCCTAGTGCGTATAAAAACAATTTGGATAACAAAAGAGATTAATTTGTATGTACCAAATAATACTCGCACAGGTGTACTCGTATGGCCCGTCATAATTTTCACAAAATCAATTTAAGAAATTAACATTCTAAAGTAAATAAATATTTTGACGGGAATGTTAAAAATCTTATTCGGCCTCTCCGACAAACTAACACTTGTTTACATTAACATACATGCATTCCTTCATGGAACTGTGACGAATTACAAACAAATATCGAAATTTCAAGTGTTCCATGTCAGTCTGAACTTATTACACAGTGATATTTTCACATTCAGGCGCCCTAAATTATTTTGCCGTTGATTTATAAAGTTTCCCTGGAAGGAGAGTAGTCAGCAGGTGCCTCGTCAGGGGTGGCAGGGTTGGCAGTGCCACTCCAAGTATAAATTTACTATCGAACACAAAGATAGTTCTGATTCAATTGCAGAATTTCGAATTTTTCAGATATTTTTACGAAACTCTAGCGCTTACACCGCCTTTATACCTCTTTAAAGTTAAAAACCATAGAGCCGTTTATACAAATGCACGCATGTTGAAAAGGTAGGGCTTGCCCCGTCAGCGTGTTGCAATTCAGAAATACGTTTATGTTTGCATCTCAACTGGAACAAATATTTATTGGAAGGTGGAAGAGAATCAAAATAGGTATCAGCATATTTAATATTCAGAATAACGACTATTAGTCGGAACAATATATTTTATGTGCAGATATTTATTAATATTTTATGATTTAATACGATAAGGCATTTATAAATAACACAACCAAATAGAAGATTTTGATTGAAAACGATTATTAATTTATGGTAGCCGAAGTAATTTAAGTGAGTTTGGCATAGCTTGCTATGTTTTGTAGCATTTTTGTAATTTTAAAGTGATTGGGCTTAGTTTGGGGTGGTAAGGGGTAGTTGGGGGTGATTTATGATAGCCGCAGTAATTTAAGTGAGTTTGGCATAGTTTGCTATGGTTTGTAGAATTTTTTGTAATTTTAAAGTGATTGGGTTTAGTTTGTGGTTGGTAAGGGGTAGTTGGGGGTGATTTATGGTAGCCGAAGTAATTTAGGTGAGTTTGGAATAGTTTGCTATGGTTTGTAGCATTTTTTGTAATTTTCAAGCGATTGGGCTTAGTTTGGGGTGGTAAGGGGTAGTTGGGGGTGATTTATGGTAGCCGAAGTAATTCAGGTGAGTTTGAGATAGTTTGCTATGGTTTGTAGCATTTTTCGTAATTTTAAAGTGATTGGGCTAATTTTGGGGTCGTAAGGGGTAGTTGGGGGTGATTTATTGTAGCCGAAGTAATTTAGGTGAGTTAGGCATAGTTTGCTATGATTTGTTGAATATTTTGTAATTTTAAAGTGATTGGGCGTATTTTGGGGTTGTAAGGGGTAGTTCGGGGTGATTTATGGTAGCCGAAGTAATTTAGGGGAGTTTGGCATAGTTTGCTACGGTTTGTAGAATTTTTTTGTAATTTTAAAGTGATTGAGCCTATTTTGGGGTGGTAAGGGGTAGTAGGGGGTGATTTATAGAAGCCAAAGTAATTTAAGTGAGTTTGGCATAGTTTGCTATGGTTTGTAGCATTTTTTGTAATTTTAAAGTGATTGGGCTTATTTTGGAGTGGTAAGGGGTAGTAGGGGTTGATTTATGGTAGCCGAAGTAATTTAGGTGAGTTAGGCATAGTTTGCTATGATTTGTTGAATATTTTGTAATTTTAAAGTGATTGGGTTTATTTTGGGGTTGTAAGGGGTAGTTCGGGGTGATTTATGGTTGCCGAAGTAATTTAGGGGAGTTTGGCATAGTTTGCTACGGTTTGTAGAATTTTTTTGTAATTTTAAAGTGATTGAGCCTATTTTGGGGTGGTAAGGGGTAGTTGGGGGTGATTTATGGAAGCCAAAGTAATTTAGATGAGTTTGGCATAGTTTGATATGGCTTGTAACATTTTTTGTAATTTTAAAGTGATTGGGCTGAGTTTGGGGTGGTAAGGGGTAGTTGGGGGTGATTTATGATAGCCGAAGCAATTTAAGTGAGTTTGGCATAGTTTGCTATGGTGTGTAGCATTTTTTGTAATTTTAAAGTGATTGAGCCTATTTTGGGGTGGTAAGGGGTAGTTGGGGGTGATTTATGGAAGCCAAAGTAATTTAGATGAGTTTGGCATAGTTTGATATGGCTTGTAACATTTTTTGTAATTTTAAAGTGATTGGGCTGAGTTTGGGGTGGTAAAGGGTAGTTGGGGGTGATTTATGATAGCCGAAGCAATTTAAGTGAGTTTGGCATAGTTTGCTATGGTGTGTAGCATTTTTTGTAATTTTAAAATGATTGGGTTTAGTTTGTGGTTGGTAAGGGGTAGTTGGGGGTGATTTATGGTAGCCACAGTAATTTAAGTGAGTTTGGCATAGTTTGCTATGGTTTGTAGCATTTTTTGTAATTTTAAAGTGATTGGGCGTATTTTGGGGTGGTAAGGGGTAGTTGGGGGTGATTTATGGTAGCCGAAGTAATTTAGGTGAGTTAGGCATAGTTTGCTATGGTTTGTAGCATTTTTTTGTAATTTTAAAGTGATTGGGCTTATTTTGGGGTAGTAAGGGGTTGTTGGGGGTGATTAAGTTAGCCGAAGTAATTTAGGTGAGTTAGGCATAGTTTGCTATGGTTTGTAGCATTTTTTGAAATTTTAAAGTGATTGGGCTTATTTTGGGGTGGTAAGGGGTAGTTGGGGGTGATTATGGTAGCCGAAGTAATTTAGATGAGTTAGGCATAGTTTGCTATGATTTGTTGAATATTTTGTAATTTTAAAGTGATTGGGTTTATTTTGGGGTTGTAAGGGGTAGTTCGGGGTGATTTATAGAAGCCAAAGTAATTTAAGTGAGTTTGGCATAGTTTGCTATGGTTTGTAGCATATTTTGTAATTTTAAAGTGATTGGGCTTATTTTGGGGGGGTAAGGGGTAGTTGGGGGTGATTTATGGTAGCCGAAGTAATTTAGGTGAGTTAGGCATAGTTTGCTATGATTTGTTGAATATTTTGTAATTTTAAAGTGATTGGGTTTATTTTGGGGTTGTAAGGGGTAGTTCGGGGTGATTTATGGTAGCCGAAGTAATTTAGGGGAGTTTGGCATAGTTTGCTACGGTTTGTAGAATTTTTTTGTAATTTTAAAGTGATTGAGCCTATTTTGAGGTGGTAAGCGGTAGTTGGGGGTGATTTATGGAAGCCAAAGTAATTTAGATGAGTTTGGCATAGTTTGATATGGCTTGTAACATTTTTTGTAATTTTAAAGTGATTGGGCTGAGTTTGGGGTGGTAAGGGGTAGTTGGGAGTGATTTATGATAGCCGAAGCAATTTAAGTGAGTTTGGCATAGTTTGCTATGGTGTGTAGCATTTTTTGTAATTTTAAAGTGATTGAGCCTATTTTGGGGCGGTAAGGGGTAGTTGGGAGTGATTTATGGAAGCCAAAGTAATTTAGATGAGTTTGGCATAGTTTGATATGGCTTGTAACATTTTTTGTAATTTTAAAGTGATTGGGCTGAGTTTGGGGTGGTAAGGGGTAGTTGGGGGTGATTTATGATAGCCGAAGCAATTTAAGTGAGTTTGGCATAGTTTGCTATGGTGTGTAGCATTTTTTGTAATTTTAAAATGATTGGGTTTAGTTTGTGGTTGGTAAGGGGTAGTTGGGGGTGATTTATGGTAGCCACAGTAATTTAAGTGAGTTTGGCATAGTTTGCTATGGTTTGTAGCATTTTTTGTAATTTTAAAGTGATTGGGCGTATTTTGGGGTGGTAAGGGGTAGTTGGGGGTGATTTATGGTAGCCGAAGTAATTTAGGTGAGTTAGGCATAGTTTGCTATGGTTTGTAGCATTTTTTTGTAATTTTAAAGTGATTGGGCTTATTTTGGGGTAGTAAGGGGTTGTTGGGGGTGATTAAGTTAGCCGAAGTAATTTAGGTGAGTTAGGCATAGTTTGCTATGGTTTGTAGCATTTTTTGAAATTTTAAAGTGATTGGGCTTATTTTGGGGTGGTAAGGGGTAGTTGGGGGTGATTATGGTAGCCGAAGTAATTTAGATGAGTTAGGCATAGTTTGCTATGATTTGTTGAATATTTTGTAATTTTAAAGTGATTGGGTTTATTTTGGGGTTGTAAGGGGTAGTTCGGGGTGATTTATAGAAGCCAAAGTAATTTAAGTGAGTTTGGCATAGTTTGCTATGGTTTGTAGCATATTTTGTAATTTTAAAGTGATTGGGCTTATTTTGGGGGGGTAAGGGGTAGTTGGGGGTGATTTTTGGTAGACGAAATAATATGTGTGAGTTCGACATAATCTGCCATGATTTGTGTCATTTTGTTTTATTTTAAAGTGATTGGAGTTACTTGGGGTTGCTAAGGGGTGGTAAGGGATGATTTAAAATAACGGATCTAGTTTATGTTAGTTTGGCATAGTTCGGGAATTTTTTGGGGTTGATTTGGTAAAGTTTGCAGTGGTAAGAGATATTTGAGGATGTTTAATGTTGACGGATTAAATTTGGAGTGATTTGGTAATTTTTAATTGAGTCACGGATCGACATTATAATTGAAATCAAAATTATAATTGAAATATCTGCGGCCTCGCTAGGTACGGCAAAAGTATGATCACGAAAGCAGAAACTCGACGTTGAAATTGTTTAGGTTAAATAAGTGCTTTTAATGTAAACCGGTCGCCCGTCGTCGAAGTTGTTTTGGCTAGATACGTGCTTCTAACATAAACACGGTCTCCGCGATCGGATCATTTTTTGTTTATTTTAGCCGGTTTTTATTGAATTACAAAGGAACCGGGCCGAATTTCGCAAAATCCCTTCTTAGTGTTCAGTTTCGGCACATGATACACCCGTGTCTAAAATTTCAAGTCTACAGCCCTCACGGTTTGGGCTGTGGGTTGATTATGAATCAGTGTGTAGATGAATGAGTGAATGAATGAGTGTGTCAGTGAGGACACTTCGCTTTATATAATAGATTTTAAGATCACATGGTTTGGTTTTTGTTGTGATAAGGGATAGTTGGAGGTGATTTACGGTAGCCGAAGTAATTTAGGTGATTCTGGTATAGTTTGTTATGATTTTTAGCATTTTTTTGTAATTTTAAAGTGATTGGGCTTAGTTTGTGGCTGTAAAGTGTAGTTGGGGGTGATTTTTGATAGCCGAAGTAATTTAGGTGAGTTGGGCATAGTTTGCTATGGTTAGTAGCATTTTTTTGTAATTTAAAAGTGATTGGGTTTAGTTTGTTGTGGTAAGATTAGTTGGTGATGATTTATGGTAGCCGAAGTAATTTAGGTGAGTTTGGCATAGTTTGCTATGGTTAGTAGCATTTTTTTGTAATTTAAAAGTGATTGGGTTTAGTTTGTTGTGGTAAGGGTTAGTTGGTGATGAATTAGAGTAGCCGAAGTAATTTTGGTGAGTCTGGCCTAGTTTGATATGATTTGTACACCCTTTTTTGGAATTTTAAGATCACATGGTTTGTTTTTTGTTGTGATAAGGGATAGTTGGAGGTGATTTACCGTAGCCGAAGTAATTTACGTGATTCTGGTATAGTTTGTTATGATTTTTAGCATTTTTTTGTAATTTTAAAGTAATTGGGCTTAGTTTGTTGCTGTAAAGTGTAGTTGGGGGTGATTTTTGATAGCCGAAGTAATTTAGGTGAGTTTGGCATAGTTTGCTACGGTTAGTAGCATTTTTTTGTAATTTAAAAGTGATTGGGTTTAGTTTGTTGTGGTAAGGGTTAGTTGGTGATGATTTAGATTAGCCGAAGTAATTTTGGTGAGTCTGGCCTAGTTTGATATGATTTGTACACCCTTTTTTGGAATTTTAAGATCACATGGTTTGTTTTTTGTTGTGATAAGGGATAGTTGGAGGTGATTTACCGTAGCGGAAGTAATTTAGGTGATTCTGGTATAGTTTGTTATGATTTTTAGCATTTTTTTGTAATTTTAAAGTGATTGGGCTTAGTTTGTTGCTGTAAAGTGTAGTTGGGGGTGATTTTTGATAGCCGAAGTAATTTAGGTGAGTTTGGCATAGTTTGCTATGGTTTGTAGCATTTTTTTGTAATTTAAAAGTAATTGGGTTCAGTTTGTTGTGGTAAGGGTTAGTTGGTGATGATTTAGAGTAGCCGAAGTAATCTAGGTGAGTCTGGCATAGTTTGTTATGATTTATACACCTTTTTTTGTAATTTTAAGATGATATGGTTTGGTTTGTTGTGGTAAGGGATAGTTGGGGGTGATTTACGGAAGCCGAAGTAATTTAGGTGATTCTGGTATAGTTTGTTATGATTTTTAGCATTTTTTTGTAATTTTAATGTGACTGGGCTTAGTTTGTTGCTGTAAAGTGTAGTTGGGGGTGATTTTTGATAGCCGAAGTAATTTAGGTGAGTTTGGCATAGTTTGCTATGGTTAGTAGCATTTTTTTGTAATTTAAAAGTGATTCGGTTTAGTTTGTTGTGGTAAGGGTTAGTTGGTGATGATTTAGAGTAGCCGAAGTAATTTAGGTGAGTCTGGCATAGTTTGTTATGATTTGTACACTTTTTTTTTAAATTTTAAAATGATATGGTTTGGTTTGTTAAGGTAAGGGACAGTTGGGGGTGATTTACGGTAGCCGAAGTCATTTAGGTGATTCTGGTATAGTTTGTTATAATTTTTAGCATTTTTTTGTAATTTTAAAGTGATTAGGCTTAGTTTGTTGCTGTAAAGTGTAGTTAGGGGTGATTTTTGATAGCCGAAGTAATTTAGGTGAGTTTGGCATAGTTTGCTATGGTTAGTAGCATTTTTTTGTAATTTAAAAATGATTGCGGTTAGTTTGTTGTGGTAAGGGTTAGTTGGTGATGATTTAGAGTAGCCGAAGTAATTTAGGTGAGTCTGGCATAGTTTGTCATGATTTGTACACCTTTTTTTGAAATTTTAAGATGATATGGTTTGGTTTGTTGTGGTAAGGGATAGTAGGGGGTAACTTAGGGTAGCCGAAGTTATTTAGGTGATTCTGGTAGTTTGTTATGATTTTTTGCATTTTTTTGTAATTTTAAAGTGATTGGGCTTAGTTTGTTGCTGTAAAGTGTAGTTGGGGGTGATTTTTGATAGCCGAAGCAATTTAGGTGAGTTTGGCATAGTTTGCTATGGTTAGTGGCATTTTTTTGTAATTTAAAAGTGATTGGGTTTAGTTTGTTGTGGTAAGGGTTAGTTGGTGATGATTTAGAGTAGCCGAAGTAATTTAGGTGAGTCTGGCAATGTTTGTTATGATTTGTACACCTTTTTTTGTAATTTTAAGATAATATGGTTTGGTTTGTTGTGGAAAGGGATAGTTGGGGGGTGATTTACGGTAGCCGAAGTAATTTAGGTGATTCTGGTATTGTTTGTTATGATTTTTAGCATTTTTTTGTAATTTTAAAGTGATTGGGCTTAGTTTGTTGCTGTAAAGTGTAGTTGGGGGTGATTTTTGATAGCCGAAGTAATTTAGGTGAGTTTGGCATAGTTTGCTATGATTAGTAGCATTTTTTGTAATTTAAAAATGATTGGGTTTAGTTTGTTGTGGTAAGGGTTAGTTGCTGATGATTTAGAGTAGCCGAAGTAATTTAGGTGAGTCTGGCATAGTTTGTTATGATTTGTACACCTTTTTTGTAATTTTAAGATGATATGGTTTGGTTTGTTGTGGTAAGGGATAGTTGGGGGTGATTTACGGTAGCCGAAATAATTTAGGTGATTCTGGTATAGTTTGTTATGATTTTTAGCATTTTTTTGTAATTTTAAAGTGATTGGGCTTAGTTTGTTGCTGTAAAATGTAGTTGGGGGTGATTTTTGATAGCCGAAGTAATTTAGGTGAGTTTGGCATAGCTTGCTATGGTTAGTAGTATTTTTTTGTAATTTAAAAGTGATTGGGTTTAGTTTGTTGTGGTAAGGGTTAGTTGGTGATGATTTATGGTAGCCGAAGTAATTTAGGTGAGTTTGGCATAGTTTGCTATGGTTACTAGCATTTTTTTGTAATTTAAAAGTGATTGGGTTTAGTTTGTTGTGGTAAGGGTTAGTTGGTGATGATTTAGTGTAGCCGAAGTAATTTAGGTGAGTCTGGCATAGTTTGTTATGATTTGTACACCTTTTTTTGTAATTTTAAGATGATATGGTTTGGTTTGTTGTGGTAAGGGATAGTTGAGGGTGATTTACGGTAGCCGAAGTAATTTAGGTGTTTCTGGTATAGTTTGTTATGATTTTTAGCATTTTTTTGTAATTTTAAAGTGATTGGGCTTAGTTTGTTGCTGTAAAGTGTAGTTGGGGGTGATTTTTGATAGCCGAAGTAATTTAAGTGCGTTCGGCATAGTTTGCAATGATTAGTAGCATTTTGTTGTAATTTAAAAGTGATTGGGTTTAGTTTGTTGTGGTAAGGGTTAGTTGGTGATGATTTATGGTAGCCGAAGTAATTTAGGTGAGTTTGGCATAGTTTGCTATGGTTACTAGCATTTTTTTGTAATTTAAAAGTGATTGGGTTTAGTTTGTTGTGGTAAGGGTTAGTTGGTGATGATTTAGAGTAGCCGAAGTAATTAAGGTGAGTTTGGCATAGTTTGTTATGATTTGTACACTTTTTTTGTAATTTTAAGATGATATGGTTTGGTTTGTTGTGGTAAGAGATAGTTGGGGGTGATTTACGGTAGCCGAAGTAATTTAGGTGATTCTGGTATAGTTTGTTATGATTTTTAGCATTTTTTTGTAATTTTAAATTGATTGGGCTTAGTTTGTTGCTGTAAAGTGTTGTTGGGGATGATTTTTGATAGCCGAAGCAATTTAGGTGAGTTTGGCATAGTTTGCTATGGTTAGTAGCATTTTTTTTGTAATTTAAAAGTGATTGGGTTTAGTTTGTTGTGGTAGGGGTTAGTTGGTGATGATTTAGAGTAGCCGAAGTAATTTAGGTGAGTCTGGCATAGTTTGCTATGGTTACTAGCATTTTTTTGTAATTTAAATGTGATTGGGTTTAGTTTGTTGTGGTAAGGGTTAGTTGGTGATGATTTAGAGTAGCCGAAGTAAATTAGGTGAATCTGGCATAGTTTGTTATGATTTGTACACCTTCTTTTGTAATTTTAAGATGATATGGTTTGGTTTGTTGTGGTAAGGGAGAGTTGGGGGTGATTTACGGTAGCCGAAGTAATTTAGGTGATTCTGGTATAGTTTGTTATGATTTTTAGCATTTTTTTGTAATTTTAAAGTGATTGGGCTTAGTTTGTTGCTGTATAGTGTAGTTGGGGGTGATTTTTGATAGCCGAAGTAATTTAGGTGAGTTTGGCATAGTTTGCTGTGGTTAGTAGCATTTTTTTGTAATTTAAAATTGATTGGGTTTAGTTTGTTGTGGTAAGGGTTAGTTGGTGATGATTTATGGTAGCCGAAGTAATTTAGGTGAGTTTGGCATAGTTTGCTATGGTTACTAGCATTTTTTTGTAATTTAAAAGTGATTGAGTATAGTTTGTCGTGGTAAGGGTTAGTTGGTGATGATTTATGGTAGCCGAAGTAATTTAGGTGAGTTTGGCATAGCTTGCTATGGTTACTAGCATTTTTTTGTAATTTAAAAGTGATTGGGTTTAGTTTGTTGCTGTAAAGTGTAGTTGGGGGTGATTTTTGATAGCCGAAGTAATTTAGGTGAGTTTGGCATAGTTTGCTATGGTTAGTAGTATTTTTTTGTAATTTAAAAGTGATTGGGTTTAGTTTGTCGTGGTAAGGGTTAGTTGGTGATGATTTATGGTAGCCGAAGTAATTTAGGTGAGTTTGGCATAGCTTGCTATGATTACTAGCATTTTTTTGTAATTTAAAAGTGATTGGGTTTAGTTTGTTGCTGTAAAGTGTAGTTGGGGGTGATTTTTGATAGCCGAAGTAATTTAGGTGAGTTTGGCATAGTTTGCTATTTTTAGTAGCATTTTTTTGTTATTTAAAAGTGATTGGGTTTAGTTTGTTGTGGTAAGGGTTGGTTGGTGATGACTTAGAGTAGCCGAAGTAATTTAGGTGAGGCTGGCATAATTTGTTAAGATTTGTACACCTTTTTTTGTAATTTTAAGATGATATGGTTTGGTTTGTTGTGGTAAGGGATAGTTGGAGGTGATTTACGGTAGCCGAAGTAATTTAGGTGATTCTGGTATAGTTTGTTATGATTTTTAGCATTTTATTGTAATTTTAAAGTGATTGGGCTTAGTTTGTTGCTGTAAAGTGTAGTTGGGGGAGATTTTTGATAGCCGAAGTAATTTAGGTGAGTTTGGCATAGTTTGCTATGGTTAGTAGCATTTTTTTGTTATTTAAAAGTGATTGGGTTTAGTTTGTTGTGGTAAGGGTTAGTTGGTGATGATTTAGAGTAGCCGAAGTAATTTAGGTGAGTCTGGCATAGTTTGTTATGATTTGTACACCTTTTTTTGTAATTTTAAGATAATATGGTTTGGTTTGTTGTGGAAAGGGATAGTTGGGGGTGATTTACGGTAGCCGAAGTAATTTAGGTGATTCTGGTATTGTTTGTTATGATTTTTAGCATTTTTTTGTAATTTTAAAGTGATTGGGCTTAGTTTGTTGCTGTAAAGTGTAGTTGGGGGTGATTTTTGATAGCCGAAGTAATTTAGGTGAGTTTGGCATAGTTTGCTATAATTAGTAGCATTTTTTTGTAATTTAAAAATGATTGGGTTTAGTTTGTTGTGGTAAGGGTTAGTTGGTGATGATTTAGAATAGCCAAAGTAATTTAGGTGAGTCCGGCATAGTTTGTTATGATTTTAAAACTTTTTTTTGTAATTTTAAGATGATATGGTTTGGTTTGTTGTGGTAAGGGATAGTTGGAGGTGATTTAGGGTAGCCGAAGTAATTTAGGTGATTCTGGTATAGTTTGTTATGATTTTTAGCATTTTTTTGTAATTTTAAAGTGATTGGGCTTAGTTTGTTGCTGTAAAGTGTAGTTGGGGGTGATTTTTGATAGCCGAAAAAATTTAGGTGAATTTGGCATAGTTTGCTATGGTTAGTAGCATTTTTTTGTAATTTAAATGTGATTAGGTTTAGTTTGTTGTGGTAAGGGTTAGTTGGTGATGATTTAGAGTAGCCCAAGTAATTTAGGTGAGTCTGGCATAGTTTGTTATGATTTGTACACCTTTTTTTGTAATTCTAAGATGTTATGGTTTGGTTTGTTGTGGTAAGGGATAGTTGGGGGTGATTTACGGTTGGCCAAGTAATTTAGGGGATTCTGGTATAGTTTGTTATGATTTTTAGAATTTTTTGTAATTAAAAAGTGATTGGGTTTAGTTTGTTGCTGTAAAGTGTAGTTGGGGGTGATTTTTGATAGCCGAAGTAATTTAGGTGAGTTTGGCATAGTTTGCTATGGTTAGTAGCATTTTTTTGTAATTTAAAAGTGATTGGGTTTAGTTTGTTGTGGTAAGGGTTAGTTGGTGATGATTTAGAGTAGCCGAAGTAATTTTGGTGAGTCTGGCATAGTTTGTTATGATTTGTACACTTTTTTTTGTAATTCTAAGATGATATGGTTTGGTTTGTTGTGGTAAGGGATAGTTGGGGGTGATTTACGGTAGGCGAAGTAATTTAGGTGATTCTGGTATAGTTTGTTATGATTTTTAGCATTTTTTTGTAATTTAAAAGTGATTGGGCTTTGTTTGTTGCTGTAAAGTGTAGTTGGGGGTGATTTTTGATAGCCGAAGTAATTTAGGTGAGTTTGGCATAGTTTGCTATGGTTAGTAGCATTTTTTTGTAATTTAAAAGTGTTTGGATTTAGTTTGTTGTGGTAAGGGTTAGTTGGTGATGATTTAGAGTAGCCGAAGTAATTTAGGTGAGTCTGGCATAGATTGTTATGATTTGTACACCTTTTTTTGTAATCTTAAGATGATATGGTTTGGTTTGTTGTGGTAAGGGATAGTTGGGGGTGTGTTTTACGGTAGCCGAAGTAATTTAGGTTATTCTGGTATAGTTTGTTATGATTTTTAGCATTTTATTGAAATTTTAAATTGATTGGGCTAAGTTTGTTGCTGTAAAGTATAGTTGGGGGTGATTTTTGATAGCCGAATTAATTAGGTAAGTTTGGCATAGTTTGCTATGGTTAGTAGCATTTTTTTTAATTTAAAATTGATTGGGTTTAGTTTGTTGTGGTAAGGGTTAGTTGGTGATGATTTAGAGTAGCCGAAGTAATTTAGGTGAGTCTGGCATAGTTTGTTATGATTTGTACACCTTTTTTGTAATTTTAAGATGATATGGTTTGGTTTGTGGTAAGGGATAGTTGGGGGTGATTTACGGTAGCCGAAATAATTTAGGTGATTTTGGTATAGTTTGTTATGCTTTTTAGCATTTTTTTGTAATTTTAAAGTGATTGGGCTTAGTTTGTTGCTGTAAAATGTAGTTGGGGGTGATTTTTGATAGCCGAAGTAATTTAGGTGAGTTTGGCATAGCTTGCTATGGTTAGTAGTATTTTTTTGTAATTTAAAATTGATTGGGTTTAGTTTGTTGTGGTAAGGGTTAGTTGGTGATGATTTAGAGTAGCCGAAGTAATTTAGGTGAGTCTGGCATAGTTTGTTATGATTTGTACACCTTTTTTTGTAATTTTAAGATGATATGGTTTGGTTTGTTGTGGAAAGGGATAGTTGGGGGTGATTTACGGTAGCCGAAGTAATTTAGGTGATTCTGGTATTGTTTGTTATGATTTTTAGCATTTTTTTGTAATTTTAAAGTGATTGGGCTTAGTTTGTTGCTGTAAAGTGTAGTTGGGGGTGATTTTTGATAGCCGAAGTAATTTAGGTGAGTTTGGCATAGTTTGCTATGATTAGTAGCGTTTTTTGTAATTTAAAAATGATTGGGTTTAGTTTGTTGTGGTAAGGGTTAGTTGGTTATGATTTAGAGTAGCCGAAGTAATTTAGGTGAGTCTGGCATAGTTTGTTATGATTTGTACACCTTTTTTGTAATTTTAAGATGATATGGTTTGGTTTGTGGTAAGGGATAGTTGGGGGTGATTTACGGTAGCCGAAATAATTTAGGTGATTTTGGTATAGTTTGTTATGCTTTTTAGCATTTTTTTGTAATTTTAAAGTGATTGGGCTTAGTTTGTTGCTGTAAAATGTAGTTGGGGGTGATTTTTGATAGCCGAAGTAATTTAGGTGAGTTTGGCATAGCTTGCTATGGTTAGTAGTATTTTTTTGTAATTTAAAACTGATTGGGTTTAGTTTGTTGTGGTAAGGGTTAGTAGGTGATGATTTAGAGTAGCCGAAGTAATTTAGGTGAGTTTGGCATAGTTTGCTATGGTTAGCAGCATTTTTTTGTAATTTAAAATTGATTGGGTTTAGTTTGTTGTGGTATAGGTTAGTTGGTGATGATTTATGGTAGCCGAAGTAATTTAGATGAGTTTGGCATAGTTTGCTATGGTTACTAGCATTTTTTTGTAATTTAAAAGTGATTAGGTTTAGTTTGTTGTGGTAAGGGTTAGTTGGTGATGATTTATGGTAGCCGAAGTAATTTAGGTGAGTTTGGCATAGTTTGCTATGGTTACTAGCATTTTTTTGTAATTTAAAAGTGATTGGGTTTAGTTTGTTGTGGTAAGGGTTAGTTGGTAATGATTTAGAATAGTCGAAGTAATTTAGGTGAGTCTGGCATAGTTTGTTATGATTTTTAGCATTTTTTTGTAATTTTAAAGTGATTGGGCTTAGTTTGTTGCTGTAAAGTGTAGTTGGGGGTGATTTTTGATAGCCGAAGTAATTTAGGTGAGTTGAGTTTGGCATAGTTTGCTATGGTTAGTAGCATTTTTTTGTAATTTAAGAGTGATTGGGTTTAGTTTGTTGTGGTAAGGGTCAGTTGGTGATGATTTATGGTAGCCGAAGTAATTTAGGTGAGTTTGGCATAGCTTGCTATGGTTAGTAGCATTTTTTTGTAATTTAAAAGTGATTGGGTTTAGTTTGTTGTGGTAAGGGTTAGTTGGTGATGATTTAGAGTAGCCGAAGTAATTTAGGTGAGTCTGGCATAGTTTGTTATGATTTGTACACCTTTTTTTGTAATTTTAAGATGATATGGTTTGGTTTGTTGTGGTAAGGGATAGTTGGGGGTGATTTACGGTAGCCGAAGTAATTTAGGTGATTCTGGTATAGTTTGTTATGATTTTTAGCATTTTTTTGTAATTTTAAAGTGATTGGGCTTTGCTTGTTGCTGTAAAGTGTAGTTGGGGGTGATTTTTGATAGCCGAAGTAATTAAGGTGAGTTTGGCATAGTTTGCTATGGTTAGTAGCATTTTTTGTAATTTAAAAGTGATTGGGTATAGTTTGTTGTGGTAAGGGTTAGTTGGTGATGATTTAGAGTAGCCGAAGTAATTTAGGTGAGTCTGGCATAGTTTGTTATGATTTGTACACCTTTTTTTGTAATTTTAAGATGATATGGTTTAGTTTGTTGTAATAAGGGATAGTTGGGGGTGATTTACGTTAGCCGAAGTAATTTAGGTGATTCTGGTATAGTTTGTTATGATGTTTAGCATTTTTTTGTAATTTTAAAGTGATTGGGCTTAGTTTGTTGCTGTAAAGTGTTGTTGGGGGTGATTTTTGATAGCCGAAGTAATTTAGGTGAGTTTGGCATAGTTTGCTAGGGTTACTAGCATTTTTTTGTAATTTAAAAGTGATTGGGTTTAGTTTGTTGTGGTAGGGGTTAGTGGGTGATGATTTAGAGTAGCCGAAGTAATTTAGGTAAGTCTGGCATAGTTTGTTATGATTTTTAGAATTTTTTTGTAATTTTAAAGTGACTGGGCTTAGTTTGTTGGTGTAAAGTGTAGTTGGGGGTGATTTTTGATAGCCGAAGTAATTTAGGTGAGTTTGGCATAGTTTGCTTTGGTTAGTAGCATTTTTTTGTAATTTAAAAGTGATTGGGTTTAGTTTGTTGTGGTAAGGGTTAGTTGGTGATGACTTAGAGTAGCCGAAGTAATTTATGTGAGTCTGGCATAGTTTGTTATGATTTGTACACCTTTTTTTGTAATTTTAAGATGATATGGTTTGGTTTGTTGTGGTAAGGGATAGTTGGGAGTGATTTACGGTAGCCGAAGTAATTTAGGTGATTCTGGTATAGTTTGTTATGATTTTTAGAATTTTTTTGTAATTTTAAAGTGACTGGGCTTAGTTTGTTGCTGTAAAGTGTAGTTGGGGGTGATTTTTGATAGCCGAAGTAATTTAGGTGAGTTTGGCATAGTTTGCTATGGTTAGTAGCATTTTTTGTAATTTAAAAGTGATTGGGTATAGTTTGTTGTGGTAAGGGTTAGTTGGTGATGATTTAGAGTAGCCGAAGTAATTTAGGTGAGTCTGGCATAATTTGTTATGACTTGTACACCTTTTTTTGTAATTTTAAGATGATATGGTTTGGTTTGTTGTAATAAGGGATAGTTGGGGGTGATTTACGTTAGCCGAAGTAATTTAGGTGATTCTGGTATAGTTTGTTATGATGTTTAGCATTTTTTTGTAATTTTAAAGTGATTGGGCTTAGTTTGTTGCTGTAAAGTGTTGTTGGGGGTGATTTTTGATAGCCGAAGTAATTTAGGTGAGTTTGGCATAGTTTGCTATGGTTACTAGCATTTTTTTGTAACTTAAAAGTGATTGGGTTTAGTTTGTTGTGGTAGGGGTTAGTGGGTGATGATTTAGAGTAGCCGAAGTAATTTAGGTAAGTCTGGCATAGTTTGTTATGATTTGTACACCTTTTTTTGTAATTTTAAGATGATATGGTTTGGTTTGTTGTGGTAAGTGATAGTTGGGGGTGATTTACGGTAGCCGAAGTAATTTAGGTGATTCTGGTATAGTTTGTTATGATTTTTAGCATTTTTTTGTAATTTTAAAGTGATTGGGCTTTGCTTGTTGCTGTAAAGTGTAGTTGGGGGTGATTTTTGATAGCCGAAGTAATTAAGGTGAGTTTGGCATAGTTTGCTATGGTTAGTAGCATTTTTTGTAATTTAAAAGTGATTGGGTATAGTTTGTTGTGGTAAGGGTTAGTTGGTGATGATTTAGAGTAGCCGAAGTAATTTAGGTGAGTCTGGCATAGTTTGTTATGATTTGTACACCTTTTTTTGTAATTTTAAGATGATATGGTTTAGTTTGTTGTAATAAGGGATAGTTGGGGGTGATTTACGTTAGCCGAAGTAATTTAGGTGATTCTGGTATAGTTTGTTATGATGTTTAGCATTTTTTTGTAATTTTAAAGTGATTGGGCTTAGTTTGTTGCTGTAAAGTGTTGTTGGGGGTGATTTTTGATAGCCGAAGTAATTTAGGTGAGTTTGGCATAGTTTGCTAGGGTTACTAGCATTTTTTTGTAATTTAAAAGTGATTGGGTTTAGTTTGTTGTGGTAGGGGTTAGTGGGTGATGATTTAGAGTAGCCGAAGTAATTTAGGTAAGTCTGGCATAGTTTGTTATGATTTTTAGAATTTTTTTGTAATTTTAAAGTGACTGGGCTTAGTTTGTTGGTGTAAAGTGTAGTTGGGGGTGATTTTTGATAGCCGAAGTAATTTAGGTGAGTTTGGCATAGTTTGCTTTGGTTAGTAGCATTTTTTTGTAATTTAAAAGTGATTGGGTTTAGTTTGTTGTGGTAAGGGTTAGTTGGTGATGACTTAGAGTAGCCGAAGTAATTTATGTGAGTCTGGCATAGTTTGTTATGATTTGTACACCTTTTTTTGTAATTTTAAGATGATATGGTTTGGTTTGTTGTGGTAAGGGATAGTTGGGAGTGATTTACGGTAGCCGAAGTAATTTAGGTGATTCTGGTATAGTTTGTTATGATTTTTAGAATATTTTTGTAATTTTAAAGTGACTGGGCTTAGTTTGTTGCTGTAAAGTGTAGTTGGGGGTGATTTTTGATAGCCGAAGTAATTTAGGTGAGTTTGGCATAGTTTGCTATGGTTAGTAGCATTTTTTGTAATTTAAAAGTGATTGGGTATAGTTTGTTGTGGTAAGGGTTAGTGGGTGATGATTTAGAGTAGCCGAAGTAATTTAGGTAAGTCTGGCATAGTTTGTTATGATTTGTACACCTTTTTTTGTAATTTTAAGATGATATGGTTTGGTTTGTTGTGGTAAGTGATAGTTGGGAGTGATTTACGGTAGCCGAAGTAATTTAGGTGATTCTGGTATAGTTTGTTATGATTTTTAGAATTTTTTTGTAATTTTAATGTGACTGGGCTTAGTTTGTTGCTGTAAAGTGTAGTTGGGGGTGATTTTTGATAGCCGAAGTAATTTAGGTGAGTTTAGAATTGTTTGCTATGGTTAGTAGCATTTTTTTGTAATTTAAAAGTGATTGGGTTTAGTTTGTTGTGGTAAGGGTTAGTTGGTGATGATTTAGAGTAGCCGAAGTAATTTAGGTGAGTCTGGCATAGTTTGTTATGATTTGTACACCTTTTTTTGTAATTTTAAAATGATATGGTTTGGTTTGTTGTGGTAAGGGATAGTTGGGGGTGATTTACGGTAGCCGAAGTAATTTAGGTGATTCTGGTATAGTTTGTTATGATTTTTAGCATTTTTTTGTAATTTTAAAGTGTTTTTGCTTAGTTTGTTGCTGTAAAGTGTAGTTGGGGGTGATTTTTGATAGCCAAAGTAATTTAGGTGAGTTTGGCATAGTTTGCTTTGGTTAGTAGCATTTTTTTGTAATTTAAAAGTGATTGGGTTTAGTTTGTTGTGGTAAGGGTTAGTTGGTGATGACTTAAAGTAGCCGAAGTAATTTATGTGAGTCTGGCATAGTTTGTTATGATTTGTACACCTTTTTTTGTAATTTTAAGATGATATGGTTTGGTTTGTTGTGGTAAGGGATAGTTGGCGGTGATTTACGGTAGCCGAAGTAATTTAGGTGATTCTGGTATAGTTTGTTATGATTTTTAGCATTTTTTTGTAATTTTAAAGTGATTGGGCTTAGTTTGTTGCTGTAAAGTGTAGTTGGGTGTGATTTTTGATAGCCGAAGTAATTTAGGTGAGTTTGGCATAGCTTGCTATGGTTAGTAGCATTTTTTTGTAATTTAAAAGTGATTGGGTTTAGTTTGTTGTGGTAAGGGTTAGTTGGTGATGATTTAGAGTAGCCGAAGTAATTTAGGTAAGTCTGGCATAGTTTGTTATAATTTGTACACCTTTTTTTGTAATTTAAGATGATATGGTTTGGTTTGTTGTGGTAAGGGATAGTTGGGGGTGATTTACGGTAGCCGAAGTAATTTAGGTGATTCTGGTATATTTTGTTATGATTTGTAGCATTATTTTGTAATTTTAAAGTGATTGGGGATAGTTTGTTGCTGTAAAGTGTAGTTGAAGGTGATTTTTGGTAGCCGAAGTAATTTAGGTGAGTTTGGCATAGTTTGCTATGGTTAGTAGCATTTTTTTGTAATTTAAAAGTGATTGGGTTTAGTTTGTTGTGGTAAGGGTTATTTGGTGATTATTTAGAGTAGCCGAAGTAATTTAGGTGAGTCTGGCATAGTTTGTTATGATTTGTACAACTTTTTTTGTAATTTTAAGATGATATGGTTTGGTTTGTTGTGGTAAGGGATAGTTGGGGGTGATTTACGTTAGCCAAAGTAATTTAGGTGATTCTGGTATAGATTGTTATGATTTTTAGCATTTTTTTGTAATTTTAAAGTGATTGGGCTTAGTTTGTTGCTGTAAAGTGTAGTTGGGTGTGATTTTTGATAGCCGAAGTAATTTAGGTGAGTTTGGCATAGCTTGCTATAATTAGTAGCATTTTTTTGTAATTTAAAAGTGATTGGGTTTAGTTTGTTGTGGTAAGGGTTAGTTGGTGATGATTTAGAGTAGCCGAAGTAATTTAGGTAAGTCTAGCATAGTTTGTTATAATTTGTACACCTTTTTTTGTAATTTTAAGATGATATGGTTTGGTTTGTTGTGGTAAGGGATAGTTGGGGGTCATTTACGGTAGCCGAAGTAATTTAGGTGATTCTGGTATAGTTTGTTATGATTTGAAGCATTTTCTTGTAATTTTAAAGTGATTGGGGTTAGTTTGCTGCTGTAAAGTGTAGTTGGGGGTGATTTTTGACAGCCGAAGTAATTTAGGTGAGTTTGGCATAGTTTGCTATGGTTAGTAGCATTGTTTTGTAATTTAAAAGTGATTGGGTTTAGTTTGTTGTGGTAAGGGTTAGTTGGTGATGATTTAGAGTAGCCGAAGTAATTTAGGTGAGTCTGGCATAGTTTGTTATGATTTGTACACCTTTTTTTGTAATTTTAAGATGATATGGTTTGGTTTGTTGTGGTAAGGGATATTTGGGGGTGATTTACGGTAACCGAAGTAATTTAGGAGATTCTGGTATAGTTTGTTATGATTTTTAGCATATTTTTGTAATTTTAAAGTGAGTGGGCTTAGTTTGTTGCTGCAAAGTGTAGTTGGGGGTGGTTTTTGATAGCCGAAGTAATTTAGGTGAGTTTGGCATAGTTTGCTATGGTTAGTAGCATTGTTTTGTAATTTAAAAGTGATTGGGTTTAGTTTGTTGTGGTAAGGGTTAGTTGGTGATGATTTAGAGTAGCCGAAGTAATTTAGGTGAGTCTGGCATAGTTTGTTATGATTTGTACACCTTTTTTGTAATATTATGATGATATGGTTTGGTTTGTTGTGGTAAGGGATAGTTGGCGGTGATTTACGGTAGCCGAAGTAATTTAGGTGATTCTGGTATAGTTTGTTATGATTTTTAGCATTTTTTTGTAATTTTTAAGTGATTGGGGTTAGTTTGTTGCTGTAAAGTGTAGTTGAAGGTGATTTTTGGTAGCCGAAGTAATTTAGGTGAGTTTGGCATAGTTTGCTATGGTTAGTAGCATTTTTTTGTAATTTAAAAGTGATTGGGTTTAGTTTGTTGTGGTAAGGGTTATTTGGTGATTATTTAGAGTAGCCGAAGTAATTTAGGTGAGTCTGGCATAGTTTGTTATGATTTGTACAACTTTTTTTGTAATTTTAAGATGATATGGTTTGGTTTGTTGTGGTAAGGGATAGTTGGGGGTGATTTACGTTAGCCAAAGTAATTTAGGTGATTCTGGTATAGATTGTTATGATTTTTAGCATTTTTTTGTAATTTTAAAGTGATTGGGCTTAGTTTGTTGCTGTAAAGTGTAGTTGGGTGTGATTTTTGATAGCCGAAGTAATTTAGGTGAGTTTGGCATAGCTTGCTATAATTAGTAGCATTTTTTTGTAATTTAAAAGTGATTGGGTTTAGTTTGTTGTGGTAAGGGTTAGTTGGTGATGATTTAGAGTAGCCGAAGTAATTTAGGTAAGTCTGGCATAGTTTGTTATAATTTGTACACCTTTTTTTGTAATTTTAAGATGATATGGTTTGGTTTGTTGTGGTAAGGGATAGTTGGGGGTCATTTACGGTAGCCGAAGTAATTTAGGTGATTCTGGTATAGTTTGTTATGATTTGAAGCATTTTCTTGTAATTTTAAAGTGATTGGGGTTAGTTTGCTGCTGTAAAGTGTAGTTGGGGGTGATTTTTGACAGCCGAAGTAATTTAGGTGAGTTTGGCATAGTTTGCTATGGTTAGTAGCATTGTTTTGTAATTTAAAAGTGATTGGGTTTAGTTTGTTGTGGTAAGGGTTAGTTGGTGATGATTTAGAGTAGCCGAAGTAATTTAGGTGAGTCTGGCATAGTTTGTTATGATTTGTACACCTTTTTTTGTAATTTTAAGATGATATGGTTTGGTTTGTTGTGGTAAGGGATATTTGGGGGTGATTTACGGTAACCGAAGTAATTTAGGAGATTCTGGTATAGTTTGTTATGATTTTTAGCATATTTTTGTAATTTTAAAGTGAGTGGGCTTAGTTTGTTGCTGCAAAGTGTAGTTGGGGGTGGTTTTTGATAGCCGAAGTAATTTAGGTGAGTTTGGCATAGTTTGCTATGGTTAGTAGCATTGTTTTGTAATTTAAAAGTGATTGGGTTTAGTTTGTTGTGGTAAGGGTTAGTTGGTGATGATTTAGAGTAGCCGAAGTAATTTAGGTGAGTCTGGCATAGTTTGTTATGATTTGTACACCTTTTTTGTAATATTATGATGATATGGTTTGGTTTGTTGTGGTAAGGGATAGTTGGCGGTGATTTACGGTAGCCGAAGTAATTTAGGTGATTCTGGTATAGTTTGTTATGATTTTTAGCATTTTTTTGTAATTTTTAAGTGATTGGGGTTAGTTTGTTGCTGTAAAGTGTAGTTGAAGGTGATTTTTGGTAGCCGAAGTAATTTAGGTGAGTTTGGCATAGTTTGCTATGGTTAGTAGCATTTTTTTGTAATTTAAAAGTGATTGGGTTTAGTTTGTTGTGGTAAGGGTTATTTGGTGATTATTTAGAGTAGCCGAAGTAATTTAGGTGAGTCTGGCATAGTTTGTTATGATTTGTACAACTTTTTTTGTAATTTTAAGATGATATGGTTTGGTTTGTTGTGGTAAGGGATAGTTGGGGGGTGATTTACGTTAGCCGAAGTAATTTAGGTGATTCTGGTATAGTTTGTTATGATTTTTAGCATTTTTTTGTAATTTTAAAGTGATTGGGCTTAGTTTGTTGCTGTAAAATGTAGTTGAAGGTGATTTTTGATAGCCGAAGTAATTTAGGTGAGTTTGGCATAGCTTGCTATGGTTAGTAGCATTTTCTTGTAATTTAAAAGTGATTGGGTTTAGTTTGTTGTGGTAAGGGTTAGTTGGTGATGATTTAGAGTAGCCGAAGTAATTTAGGTAAGTCTGGCATAGTTTGTTATAATTTGTACACCTTTTTTGTAATTTTAAGATGATATGGTTTGGTTTGTTGTGGTAAGGGATAGTTGGGGGTGATTTACGGTAGCAAAAGTAATTTAGGTGATTCTGGTATATTTTGTTATGATTTGTAGCATTATTTTGTAATTTTAAAGTGATTGGGGTTAGTTTGTTGCTGTAAAGTGTAGTTGAAGGTGATTTTTGGTAGCCGAAGTAATTTAGGTGAGTTTGGCATAGTTTGCTATGGTTAGTAGCATTTTTTTGTAATTTAAAAGTGATTGGGTTTAGTTTGTTGTGGTAAGGGTTATTTGGTGATTATTTAGAGTAGCCGAAGTAATTTAGGTGAGTCTGGCATAGTTTGTTATGATTTGTACAACTTTTTTTGTAATTTTAAGATGATATGGTTTGGTTTGTTGTGGTAAGGGATAGTTGGGGGTGATTTACGTTAGCCAAAGTAATTTAGGTGATTCTGGTATAGATTGTTATGATTTTTAGCATTTTTTTGTAATTTTAAAGTGATTGGGCTTTGTTTGTTGCTGTAAAGTGTAGTTGGGTGTGATTTTTGATAGCCGAAGTAATTTAGGTGAGTTTGGCATAGCTTGCTATGGTTAGTAGCATTTTTTTGTAATTTAAAAGTGATTGGGTTTAGTTTGTTGTGGTAAGGGTTAGTTGGTGATGATTTAGAGTAGCCGAAGTAATTTAGGTAAGTCTGGCATAGTTTGTTATAATTTGTACACCTTTTTTTGTAATTTTAAGATGATATGGTTTGGTTTGTTGTGGTAAGGGATAGTTGGGGGTCATTTACGGTAGCCGAAGTAATTTAGGTGATTCTGGTATAGTTTGTTATGATTTGAAGCATTTTCTTGTAATTTTAAAGTGATTGGGGTTAGTTTGCTGCTGTAAAGTGTAGTTGGGGGTGATTTTTGACAGCCGAAGTAATTTAGGTGAGTTTGGCATAGTTTGCTATGGTTAGTAGCATTGTTTTGTAATTTAAAAGTGATTGGGTTTAGTTTGTTGTGGTAAGGGTTAGTTGGTGATGATTTAGAGTAGCCGAAGTAATTTAGGTGAGTCTGGCATAGTTTGATATGATTTGTACACCTTTTTTTGTAATTTTAAGATGATATGGTTTGGTTTGTTGTGGTAAGGGATATTTGGGGGTAATTTACGGTAACCGAAGTAATTTAGGAGATTCTGGTATAGTTTGTTATGATTTTTAGCATATTTTTGTAATTTTAAAGTGAGTGGGCTTAGTTTGTTGCTGCAAAGTGTAGTTGGGGATGATTTTTGATAGCCGAAGTAATTTAGGTGAGTTTGGCATGGTTTGCTATGGTTAGTACCATTGTTTTGTAATTTAAAAGTGATTGGGTTTAGTTTGTTGTGGTAAGGGTTAGTTGGTGATGATTTAGAGTAGCCGAAGTAATTTAGGTGAGTCTGGCATAGTTTGTTATGATTTGTACATCTTTTTTTGTAATATTATGATGATATGGTTTGGTTTGTTGTGGTGAGGGATAGTTGGCGGTGATTTACGGTAGCCGAAGTAATTTAGGTGATTCTGGTATAGTTTGTTATGATTTTTAGCATTTTTTGTAATTTTTAAGTGATTGGGGTTAGTTTGTTGCTGTAAAGTGTAGTTGAAGGTGATTTTTGGTAGCCGAAGTAATTTAGGTGAGTTTGGCATAGTTTGCTATGGTTAGTAGCATTTTTTGTAATTTAAAAGTGATTGGGTTTAGTTTGTTGTGGTAAGGGTTATTTGGTGATTATTTAGAGTAGCCGAAGTAATTTAGGTGAGTCTGGCATAGTTTGTTATGATTTGTACAACTTTTTTTGTAATTTTAAGATGATATGGTTTGGTTTGTTGTGGTAAGGGATAGTTGGGGGTGATTTACGTTAGCCGAAGTTATTTAGGTGATTCTGGTATAGATTGTTATGATTTTTAGCATTTTTTTGTAATTTTAAAGTGATTGGGCTTAGTTTGTTGCTGTAAAGTGTAGTTGGGTGTGATTTTTGATAGCCGAAGTAATTTAGGTGAGTTTGGCATAGCTTGCTATGGTTAGTAGCATTTTTTTGTAATTTAAAAGTGATTGGGTTTAGTTTGTTGTGGTAAGGGTTAGTTGGTGATGATTTAGAGTAGCCGAAGTAATTTAGGTAAGTCTGGCATAGTTTGTTATAATTTGTACACCTTTTTTTGTAATTTTAAGATGATATGGTTTGGTTTGTTGTGGTAAGGGATAGTTGGGGGTCATTTACGGTAGCCGAAGTAATTTAGGTGATTCTGGTATAGTTTGTTATGATTTGAAGCATTTTCTTGTAATTTTAAAGTGATTGGGGTTAGTTTGCTGCTGTAAAGTGTAGTTGGGGGTGATTTCTGACAGCCGAAGTAATTTAGGTGAGTTTGGCATAGTTTGCTATGGTTAGTAGCATTGTTTTGTTTTAAAAGTGATTGGGTTTAGTTTGTTGTGGTAAGGGTTAGTTGGTGATGATTTAGAGTAGCCGAAGTAATTTAGGTGAGTCTGGCATAGTTTGTTATGATTTGTACACCTTTTTTTGTAATTTTAAGATGATATGGTTTGGTTTGTTGTGGTAAGGGATAGTTGGGGGTGATTTACGTTAGCCAAAGTAATTTAGGTGATTCTGGTATAGATTGTTATGATTTTTAGCATTTTTTTGTAATTTTAAAGTGATTGGGCTTAGTTTGTTGCTGTAAAGTGTAGTTGGGTGTGATTTTTGATAGCCGAAGTAATTTAGGTGAGTTTGGCATAGCTTGCTATGGTTAGTAGCATTTTTTTGTAATTTAAAAGTGATTGGATTTAGTTTGTTGTGGTAAGGGTTAGTTGGTGATGATTTAGAGTAGCCGAAGTAATTTAGGTAAGTCTGGCATAGTTTGTTATAATTTGTACACCTTTTTTTGTAATTTTAAGATGATATGGTTTGGTTTGTTGTGGTAAGGGATAGTTGGGGGTCATTTACGGTAGCCGAAGTAATTTAGGTGATTCTGGTATAGTTTGTTATGATTTGAAGCATTTTCTTGTAATTTTAAAGTGATTGGGGTTAGTTTGCTGCTGTAAAGTGTAGTTGGGGGTGATTTTTGACAGCCGAAGTAATTTAGGTGAGTTTGGCATAGTTTGCTATGGTTAGTAGCATTGTTTTGTAATTTAAAAGTGATTGGGTTTAGTTTGTTGTGGTAAGGGTTAGTTGGTGATGATTTAGAGTAGCCGAAGTAAGTTAGGTGAGTCTGGCATAGTTTGATATGATTTGTACACCTTTTTTTGTAATTTTAAGATGATATGGTTTGGTTTGTTGTGGTAAGGGATATTTGGGGGTGATTTACGGTAACCGAAGTAATTTAGGAGATTCTGGTATAGTTTGTTATGATTTTTAGCATATTTTTGTAATTTTAAAGTGAGTGGGCTTAGTTTGTTGCTGCAAAGTGTAGTTGGGGGTGATTTTTGATAGCCGAAGTAATTTAGGTGAGTTTGGCATAGTTTGCTATGGTTAGTACCATTGTTTTGTAATTTAAAAGTGATTGGGTTTAGTTTGTTGTGGTAAGGGTTAGTTGGTGATGATTTAGAGTAGCCGAAGTAATTTAGGTGAGTCTGGCATAGTTTGTTATGATTTGTACATCTTTTTTTGTAATATTATGATGATATGGTTTGGTTTGTTGTGGTAAGGGATAGTTGGCGGTGATTTACGGTAGCCGAAGTAATTTAGGTGATTCTGGTATAGTTTGTTATGATTTTTAGCATTTTTTGTAATTTTTAAGTGATTGGGGTTAGTTTGTTGCTGTAAAGTGTAGTTGAAGGTGATTTTTGGTAGCCGAAGTAATTTAGGTGAGTTTGGCATAGTTTGCTATGGTTAGTAGCATTTTTTTGTAATTTAAAAGTGATTGGGTTAAGTTTGTTGTGGTAAGGGTTATTTGGTGATTATTTAGAGTAGCCGAAGTAATTTAGGTGAGTCTGGCATAGTTTGTTATGATTTGTACAACTTTTTTTGTTATTTTAAGATGATATGGTTTGGTTTGTTGTGGTAAGGGATAGTTGGGGGTGATTTACGTTAGCCGAAGTAATTTAGGTGATTCTGGTATAGATTGTTATGATTTTTAGCATTTTTTTGTAATTTTAAAGTGATTGGGCTTAGTTTGTTGCTGTAAAGTGTAGTTGGGTGTGATTTTTGATAGCCGAAGTAATTTAGGTGAGTTTGGCATAGCTTGCTATGGTTAGTAGCATTTTTTTGTAATTTAAAAGTGATTGGGTTTAGTTTGTTGTGGTAAGGGTTAGTTGGTGATGATTTAGAGTAGCCGAAGTAATTTAGGTAAGTCTGGCATAGTTTGTTATAATTTGTACACCTTTTTTTGTAATTTTAAGATGATATGGTTTGGTTTGTTGTGGTAAGGGATAGTTGGGGGTCATTTACGGTAGCCGAAGTAATTTAGGTGATTCTGGTATAGTTTGTTATGATTTGAAGCATTTTCTTGTAATTTTAAAGTGATTGGGGTTAGTTTGCTGCTGTAAAGTGTAGTTGGGGGTGATTTTTGACAGCCGAAGTAATTTAGGTGAGTTTGGCATAGTTTGCTATGGTTAGTAGCATTGTTTTGTTTTAAAAGTGATTGGGTTTAGTTTGTTGTGGTAAGGGTTAGTTGGTGATGATTTAGAGTAGCCGAAGTAATTTAGGTGAGTCTGGCATAGTTTGTTATGATTTGTACACCTTTTTTTGTAATTTTAAGATGATATGGTTTGGTTTGTTGTGGTAAGGGATATTTGGGGGTGATTTACGGTAACCGAAGTAATTTAGGAGATTCTGGTATAGTTTGTTATGATTTTTAGCATTTTTTTGTAATTTTAAAGTGAGTGGGATTAGTTTGTTGCTGCAAAGTGTAGTTGGGGGTGATTTTTGATAGCCGAAGTAATTTAGGTGAGTTTGGCATAGTTTGCTATGGTTAGTAGCATTGTTTTGTAATTTAAAAGTGATTGGGTTTAGTTTGTTGTGGTAAGGGTTAGTTGGTGATGATTTAGAGTAGCCGAAGTAATTTAGGTGAGTCTGGCATAGTTTGTTATGATTTGTACACCTTTTTTTGTAATATTATGATGATATGGTTTGGTTTGTTGTGGTAAGGGATAGTTGGCGGTGATTTACGGTAGCCGAAGTAATTTAGGTGATTCTGGTATAGTTTGTTATGATTTTTAGCATTTTTTTGTAATTTTTAAGTGAATGGGCTTAGTTTGTTGCTGTAAAGTGAAGTTGGGGGTGATTTTTGATAGCCGAAGTAATTTAGGTGAGTTTGGCATAGTTTTCTATGGTTAGTAGCATTTTTTTGTAATTTAAAAGTTATTGGGATTAGTTTGATGTGGTAAGGGTTAGTTGGTGATGATTTAGAGTAACCGAAATAAGTTAGGTAAGTTTGGCATAGTTTGTTATGATTTGTACACCTTTTTTTGTAATTTTAAGATGATATGGTTTGGTTTGTTGTGGTAAGGGATAGTTGGGGGTGATTTACGGTAGCCGAAGTAATTTAGGTGATTCTGGTATAGTTTGTTATGATTTTTAGCATTTTTTTGTAATTTTAAAGTGATTGGGCTTTGTTTGTTGCTGTAAAGTGTAGTTGGGGGTGATTTTTGATAGCCGAAGTAATTTAGGTGAGTTTGGCATAGTTTGCTATGGTTAGTAGCATTTTTTGTAATTTAAAAATGATTGGGTATAGTTTGTTGTGGTAAGGGTTAGTTGGTGATGATTTAGAGTAGCCGAAGTAATTTAGGTGAGTTTGGCATAGTTTGTTATGATTTGTACACCTTTTTTTGTAATTTTAAGATGATATAGTTTGGTTTGTTGTAATAAGGGATAGTTGGGGGTGATTTACGTTAGCCGAAGTAATATAGGTGATTCTGGTATAGTTTGTTATGATGTTTAGCATTTTTTTTTTATTTTAAAGTGATTGGGCTTAGTTTGTTGCTGTAAAGTGTAGTTGAGGGTGATTTTTGATAGCCGAAGTAATTTAGGTGAGTTTGGCATAGTTTGCTATGGTTACTAGCATTTTTTTGTAATTTAAAAGTGATTGGGTTTAGTTTGTTGTGGTAGGGGTTAGTGGGTGATGATTTAGAGTAGCCGAAGTAATTTAGGTAAGTCTGGCATAGTTTGTTATGATTTGTACACCTTTTTTTGTAATTTTAAGATGATATGGTTTAGTTTGTTGTGGTAAGGGATAGTTGGCGGTGATTTACGGTAGCCGAAGTAATTTAGGTGATTCTGGTATAGTTTGTTATGATTTTTAGCATTTTTTGTAATTTTAAAGTGATTGGGCTTAGTTTGTTGCTGTAAAATGTAGTTGGGGGTGATTTTTGATAGCCGAAGTAATTTAGGTGAGTTTGGCATAGCTTGCTATGGTTAGTAGCATTTTCTTGTAATTTAAAAGTGATTGGGTTTAGTTTGTTGTGGTAAGGGTTAGTTGGTGATGATTTAGAGTAGCCGAAGTAATTTAGGTAAGTCTGGCATAGTTTGTTATAATTTGTACACCTTTTTTTGTAATTTTAAGATGATATGGTTTGGTTTGTTGTGGTAAGGGATAGTTGGGGGTGATTTACGGTAGCCGAAGTAATTTAGGTGATTCTGGTATAGTTTGTTATGATTTGTAGCATTTTTTTGTAATTTTAAAGTGATTGGGCTTAGTTTGTTGCTGTAAAGTGTAGTTGAAGGTGATTTTTGGTAGCCGAAGTATTTTAGGTGAGTTTGGCATAGTTTGCTATGGTTAGTAGCATTTTTTTGTAATTTAAAAGTTATTGGGATTAGTTTGATGTGGTAAGGGTTAGTTGGTGATGATTTAGAGTAACCGAAATAAGTTAGGTAAGTCTGGCATAGTTTGTTATGATTTGTACACCTTTTTTTGTAATTTTAAGATGATATGGTTTGGTTTGTTGTGGTAAGGGATAGTTGGGGGTGATTTACGGTAGCCGGAGTAATTTAGGTGATTCTGGTATAGTTTGTTATGATTTTTAGCATTTTTTTGTAATTTTAAAGTGATTGGGCTATGTTTGTTGCTGTATAGTGTAGTTGGGGGTGATTTTTGATAGCCGAAGTAATTTAGGTGAGTTTGGCATAGTTTGCTATGGTTAGTAGCATTTTTTGTAATTTAAAAGTGATTGGGTATAGTTTGTTGTGGTAAGGGTTAGTTGGTGATTATTTAGAGTAGCCGAAGTAATTTAGGTGAGTCTGGCATAGTTTGTTATGATTTGTACACCTTTTTTTGTAATTTTAAGATGATATGGTTTGGTTTGTTGTAATAAGGGATAGTTGGGGGTGATTTACGTTAGCCGAAGTAATTTAGGTGATTCTGGTATAGTTTGTTATGATGTTTAACATTTTTTTGTAATTTTAAAGTGATTGGGCTTAGTTTGTTGCTGTAAAGTGTAGTTGGGGGTGATTTTTGATAGCCGAAGTAATTTAGGTGAGTTTGGCATAGTTTGCTATGGTTACTAGCATTTTTTTGTAATTCAAAAGTGATTGGGTTTAGTTTGTTGTGGTAGGGGTTAGTGGGTGATGATTTAGAGTAGCCGAAGTAATTTAGGTAAGTCTGGCATAGTTTGTTATGATTTGTACACCTTTTTTTGTAATTTTAAGATGATATGGTTTAGTTTGTTGTGGTAAGGGATAGTTGGCGGTGATTTACGGTAGCCGAAGTAATTTAGGTGATTCTGGTATAGTTTGTTATGATTTTTAGCATTTTTTTGTAATTTTAAAGTGATTGGGCTTAGTTTGTTGCTGTAAAATGTAGTTGGGGGTGATTTTTGATAGCCGAAGTAATTTAGGTGAGTTTGGCATAGCTTGCTATGGTTAGTAGCATTTTCTTGTAATTTAAAAGTGATTGGGTTTAGTTTGTTGTGGTAAGGGTTAGTTGGTGATGATTTAGAGTAGCCGAAGTAATTTAGGTAAGTCTGGCATAGTTTGTTATAATTTGTACACCTTTTTTTGTAATTTTAAGATGATATGGTTTGGTTTGTTGTGGTAAGGGATAGTTGGGGGTGATTTACGGTAGCCGAAGTAATTTAGGTGATTCTGGTATAGTTTGTTATGATTTGTAGCATTTTTTTGTAATTTTAAAGTGATTGGGGTTAGTTTGTTGCTGTAAAGTGTAGTTGAAGGTGATTTTTGGTAGCCGAAGTATTTTAGGTGAGTTTGGCATAGTTTGCTATAGTTAGTAGCATTTTTTTGTAATTTAAATGTGATTGGGTTTAGTTTGTTGTGGTAAGGGTTAGTTGGTGATGATTTAGAGTAGCCGAAGTAATTTAGGTGAGTCTGGCATAGTTTGTTATGATTTGTACACCTTTTTTTGTAATATTATGATGATATGGTTTGGTTTGTTGTGGTAAAAGATATTTGGTGGTGATTTACGGTAGCCGAAGTAATTTAGGTGATTCTGGTATAGTTTGTTATGATTTTTAGCATTTTTTTGTAATTTTTAAGTGATTGGGCTTAGTTTGTTGCTGTAAAGTGAAGTTGGGGGTGAATTTTGATAACCGAAGTAATTTAGGTGAGTTTGGCATAGTTTGCTATGGTTAGTAGCATTTTTTTGTAATTTAAAAGTTATTGGGATTAGTTTGATGTGGTAAGGGTTAGTTGGTGATGATTTAGAGTAACCGAAATAAGTTAGGTAAGTCTGGCATAGTTTGTTATGATTTGTACACCTTTTTTTGTAATTTTAAGTTGATATGGTTTGGTTTGTTGTGGTAAGGGATAGTTGGGGGTGATTTACGGTAGCCGAAGTAATTTAGGTGATTCTGGTATAGTTTGTTATGATTTTTAGCATTTTTTTGTAATTTTAAAGTGATTGGGCTTTGTTTGTTGCTGTAAAGTGTAGTTGGGGGTGATTTTTGATAGCCGAAGTAATTTAGGTGAGTTTGGCATAGTTTTCTATGGTTAGTAGCATTTTTAGTAATTTAAAAGTGATTGGGTATAGTTTGTTCTGGTAAGGGTTAGTTGGTGATGATTTAGAGTAGCCGAAGTAATTTAGGTGAGTCTGGCATAGTTTGTTATGATTTGTACACCTTTTTTTGTAATTTTAAGATGATATGGTTTGGTTTGTTGTGGTAAGGGATATTTGGGGGTGATTTACGGTAACCGAAGTAATTTAGGAGATTCTGGTATAGTTTGTTATGATTTTTAGCATATTTTTGTAATTTTAAAGTGAGTGGGCTTAGTTTGTTGCTGCAAAGTGTAGTTGGGGGTGATTTTTGATAGCCGAAGTAATTTAGGTGAGTTTGGCATAGTTTGCTATGGTTAGTAGCATTGTTTTGTAATTTAAAAGTGATTGGGTTTAGTTTGTTGTGGTAAGGGTTAGTTGGTGATGATTTAGAGTAGCCGAAGTAATTTAGGTGAGTCTGGCATAGTTTGTTATGATTTGTACACCTTTTTTTGTAATATTATGATGATATGGTTTGGTTTGTTGTGGTAAGGGATAGTTGGCGGTGATTTACGGTAGCCGAAGTAATTTAGGTGATTCTGGTATAGTTTGTTATGATTTTTAGCATTTTTTTGTAATTTTTAAGTGATTGGGCTTAGTTTGTTGCTGTAAAGTGAAGTTGGGGGTGATTTTTGATAGCCGAAGTAATTTAGGTGAGTTTGGCATAGTTTGCTATGGTTAGTAGCATTTTTTTGTAATTTAAAAGTTATTGGGATTAGTTTGATGTGGTAAGGGTTAGTTGGTGATGATTTAGAGTAACCGAAATAAGTTAGGTAGGTCTGGCATAGTTTGTTATGATTTGTACACCTTTTTTTGTAATTTTAAGATGATATGGTTTGGTTTGTTGTGGTAAGGGATAGTTGGGGGTGATTTACGGTAGCCGAAGTAATTTAGGTGATTCTGGTATAGTTTGTTATGATTTTTAGCATTTTTTTGTAATTTTAAAGTGATTGGGCTTTGTTTGTTGCTGTAAAGTGTAGTTGGGGGTGATTTTTGATAGCCGAAGTAATTTAGGTGAGTTTGGCATAGTTTGCTATGGTTAGTAGCATTTTTTGTAATTTAAAAGTGATTGGGTATAGTTTGTTGTGGTAAGGGTTAGTTGGTGATGATTTAGAGTAGCCGAAGTAATTTAGGTGAGTCTGGCATAGTTTGTTATGATTTGTACACCTTTTTTTTGTAATTTTAAGATGATATGGTTTGGTTTGTTGTAATAAGGGATAGTTTGGGGTGATTTACGTTAGCCGAAGTAATTTAGGTGATTCTGGTATAGTTTGTTATGATGTTTAGCATTTTTTTGTAATTTTAAAGTGATTGGGCTTAGTTTGTTGCTGTAAAGTGTAGTTGGGGGTGATTTTTGATAGCCGAAGTAATTTAGGTGAGTTTGGCATAGTTTGCTATAGTTACTAGCATTTTTTTGTAATTTAAAAGTGAGTGGGTTTAGTTTGTTGTGGTAGGGGTTAGTGGGTGATGATTTAGAGTAGCCGAAGTAATTTAGGTAAGTCTGGCATAGTTTGTTATGATTTGTACACCTTTTTTTTAATTTTAAGATGATATGGTTTAGTTTGTTGTGGTAAGGGATAGTTGGCGGTGATTTACGGTAGCCGAAGTAATTTAGGTGATTCTGGTATAGTTTGTTATAATTTTTAGCATTTTTTTGTAATTTTAAAGTGATTGGGCTTAGTTTGTTGCTGTAAAATGTAGTTGGGGGTGATTTTTGATAGCCGAAGTAATTTAGGTGAGTTTGGCATAGCTTGCTATGGTTAGTAGCATTTTCTTGTAATTTAAAAGTGATTGGGTTTAGTTTGTTGTGGTAAGGGTTAGTTGGTGATGATTTAGAGTAGCCGAAGTAATTAAGGTAAGTCTGGCATAGTTTGTTATAATTTGTACACCTTTTTTTTTTAATTTTAAGATGATATGGTTTGGTTTGTTGTGGTAAGGGATAGTTGGGGGTGATTTACGGTAGCCGAAGTAATTTAGGTGATTCTGGTATAGTTTGTTATGATTTGTAGCATTTTTTTGTAATTTTAAAGTGATTGGGGTTAGTTTGTTGCTGTAAAGTGTAGTTGAAGGTGATTTTTGGTAGCCGAAGTATTTTAGGTGAGTTTGGCATAGTTTGCTATAGTTAGTAGCATTTTTTTGTAATTTAAAAGTGATTGGGTTTAGTTTGTTGTGGTAAGGGTTAGTTGGTGATGATTTAGAGTAGCCGAAGTAATTTAGGTGAGTCTGGCATAGTTTGTTATGATTTGTACACCTTTTTTTGTAATATTATGATGATATGGTTTGGTTTGTTGTGGTAAGGGATATATGGTGGTGATTTACGGTAGCCGAAGTAATTTAGGTGATTCTGGTATAGTTTGTTATGATTTTTAGCATTTTTTTGTAATTTTTAAGTGATTGGGCTTACTTTGTTGCTGTAAAGTGAAGTTGGGGGTGATTTTTGATAGCCGAAGTAATTTAGGTGAGTTTGGCATAGTTTGCTATGGTTAGTAGCATTTTTTTGTAATTTAAAAGTTATTGGGATTAGTTTGATGTGGTAAGGGTTAGTTGGTGATGATTTAGAGTAACCGAAATAAGTTAGGTAAGTCTGGCATAGTTTGTTATGATTTGTACACCTTTTTTTGTAATTTTAAGATGATATGGTTTGGTTTGTTGTGGTAAGGGATAGTTGGGGGTGATTTACGGTAGCCGAAGTAATTTAGGTGATTCTGGTATAGTTTGTTATGATTTTTAGCATTTTTTTGTAATTTTAAAGTGATTGGGCTTTGTTTGTTGCTGTAAAGTGTAGTTGGGGGTGATTTTTGATAGCCGAAGTAATTTAGGTGAGTTTGGCATAGTTTGCTATAGTTAGTAGCATTTTTTGTAATTTAAAAGTGATTGGGTATAGTTTGTTCTGGTAAGGGTTAGTTGGTGATGATTTAGAGTAGCCGAAGTAATTTAGGTGAGTCTGGCATAGTTTGTTATGATTTGTACACCTTTTTTTGTAATTTTAAAATGATATGGTTTGGTTTGTTGTAATAAGGGATAGTTGGGGGTGATTTACGTTAGCCGAAGTAATTTAGGTGATTCTGGTATAGTTTGTTATGATGTTTAGCATTTTTTTGTAATTTTAAAGTGATTGGGCTTAGTTTGTTGCTGTAAAGTGTAGTTGGGGGTGATTTTTGATAGCCGAAGTAATTTAGGTGAGTTTGGCATAGTTTGCAATGGTTACTAGCATTTTTTTGTAATTTAAAAGTGATTGGGTTTAGTTTGTTGTGGTAGGGGTTAGTGGGTGATGATTTAGAGTAGCCGAAGTAATTTAGGTAAGTCTGGCATAGTTTGTTATGATTTGTACACCTTTTTTGTAATTTTAAGATGATATGGTTTAGTTTGTTGTGGTAAGGGATAGTTGGCGGTGATTTACGGTAGCCGAAGTAATTTAGGTGATTCTGGTATAGTTTGTTATGATTTTTAGCATTTTTTTGTAATTTTAAAGTGATTGGGCTTAGTTTGTTGCTGTAAAATGTAGTTGGGGGTGATTTTTGATAGCCGAAGTAATTTAGGTGAGTTTGGCATAGCTTGCTATGGTTAGTAGCATTTTCTTGTAATGTAAAAGTGATTGGGTTTAGTTTGTTGTGGTAAGGGTTAGTTGGTGATGATTTAGAGTAGCCGAAGTAATTTAGGTAAGTCTGGCATAGTTTGTTATAATTTGTACACCTTTTTTTGTAATTTTAAGATGATATGGTTTGGTTTGTTGTGGTAAGGGATAGTTGGGTTGATTTACGGTAGCCGAAGTAATTTAGGTGATTCTGGTATAGTTTGTTATAATTTGTAGCATTTTTTTGTAATTTTAAAGTGATTGGGGTTAGTTTGTTGCTGTAAAGTGTAGTTGAAGGTGATTTTTGGTAGCCGAAGTATTTTAGGTGAGTTTGGCATAGTTTGCTATAGTTAGTAGCATTTTTTTGTAATTTAAAAGTGATTGGGTTTAGTTTGTTGTGGTAAGGGTTAGTTGGTGATGATTTAGAGTAGCCGAAGTAATTTAGGTGAGTCTGGCATAGTTTGTTATGATTTGTACACCTTTTTTTGTAATATTATGATGATATGGTTTGGTTTGTTGTGGTAAGGGATATTTGGTGGTGATTTACGGTAGCCGAAGTAATTTAGGTGATTCTGGTATAGTATGTTATGATTTTTAGAATTTTTTTGATATTTTTAAGTGATTGGGCTTAGTTTGTTGCTGTAAAGTGAAGTTGGGGGTGATTTTTGATAGCCGAAGTAATTTAGGTGAGTTTGGCATAGTTTGCTATGGTTAGTAGCATTTTTTTGTAATTTAAAAGTTATTGGGATTAGTTTGATGTGGTAAGGGTTAGTTGGTGATGATTTAGAGTAACCGAAATAAGTTAGGTAAGTCTGGCATAGTTTGTTATGATTTGTACACCTTTTTTTGTAATTTTAAGATGATATGGTTTGGTTTGTTGTGGTAAGGGATAGTTGGGGGTGATTTACGGTAGCCGAAGTAATTTAGGTGATTCTGGTATAGTTTGTTATGATTTTTAGCATTTTTTTGTAATTTTAAAGTGATTGGGCTTTGTTTGTTGCTGTAAAGTGTAGTTGGGGGTGATTTTTGATAGCCGAAGTAATTTAGGTGAGTTTGGCATAGTTTGCTATTGTTAGTAGCATTTTTTGTAATTTAAAAGTGATTGGGTATAGTTTGTTCTGGTAAGGGTTAGTTGGTGATGATTTAGAGTAGCCGAAGTAATTTAGGTGAGTCTGGCATAGTTTGTTATGATTTGTACACCTTTTTTTGTAATTTTAAGATGATATGGTTTGGTTTGTTGTGGTAAGGGATAGTTGGGGGTGATTTACGGTAGCCGAAGTAATTTAGGTGATTCTGGTATAGTTTGTTATGATTTTTAGCATTTTTTTGTAATTTTAAAGTGATTGGGCTTTGTTTGTTGCTGTAAAGTGTAGTTGGGGGTGATTTTTGATAGCCGAAGTAATTTAGGTGAGTTTGGCATAGTTTGCTATAGTTAGTAGCATTTTTTGTAATTTAAAAGTGATTGGGTATAGTTTGTTCTGGTAAGGGTTAGTTGGTGATGATTTAGAGTAGCCGAAGTAATTTAGGTGAGTCTGGCATAGTTTGTTATGATTTGTACACCTTTTTTTGTAATTTTAAGATGATATGGTTTGGTTTGTTGTAATAAGGGATAGTTGGGGGTGATTTACGTTAGCCGAAGTAATTTAGGTGATTCTGGTATAGTTTGTTATGATGTTTAGCATTTTTTTGTAATTTTAAAGTGATTGGGCTTAGTTTGTTGCTGTAAAGTGTAGTTGGGGTGATTTTTGATAGCCGAAGTAATTTAGGTGAGTTTGGCATAGTTTGCTATGGTTACTAGCATTTTTTTGTAATTTAAAAGTGATTGGGTTTAGTTTGTTGTGGTAGGGGTTAGTGGGTGATTATTTAGAGTAGCCGAAGTAATTTAGGTAAGTCTGGCATAGTTTGTTATGATTTGTACACCTTTTTTGTAATTTTAAGATGATATGGTTTAGTTTGTTGTGATAAGGGATAGTTGGCGGTGATTTACGGTAGCCGAAGTAATTTAGGTGATTCTGGTATAGTTTGTTATGATTTTTAGCATTTTTTTGTAATTTTAAAGTGATTGGGCTTAGTTTGTTGCTGTAAAATGTAGTTGGGGGTGATTTTTGATAGCCGAAGTAATTTAGGTGAGTTTGGCATAGCTTGCTATGGTTAGTAGCATTTTCTTGTAATGTAAAAGTGATTGGGTTTAGTTTGTTGTGGTAAGGGTTAGTTGGTGATGATTTAGAGTAGCCGAAGTAATTTAGGTAAGTCTGGCATAGTTTGTTATAATTTGTACACCTTTTTTTGTAATTTTAAGATGATATGGTTTGGTTTGTTGTGGTAAGGGATAGTTGGGGGTGATTTACGGTAGCCGAAGTAATTTAGGTTATTCTGGTATAGTTTGTTATGATTTGTAGCATTTTTTTGTAATTTTAAAGTGATTGGGGTTAGTTTGTTGCTGTAAAGTGTAGTTGAAAGTGATTTTTGTTAGCCGAAGTATTTTAGGTGAGTTTGGCATAGTTTGCTATAGTTAGTAGCATTTTTTTGTAATTTAAAAGTGATTGGGTTTAGTTTGTTGTGGTAAGGGTTAGTTGGTGATGATTTAGAGTAGCCGAAGTAATTTAGGTGAGTCTGGCATAGTTTGTTATGATTTGTACACCTTTTTTTGTAATATTATGATGATATGGTTTGGTTTGTTGTGGTAAGGGATATTTGGTGGTGATTTACGGTAGCCGAAGTAATTTAGGTGATTCTGGTATAGTTTGTTATGATTTTTAGCATTTTTTTGTAATTTTTAAGTGATTGGGCTTAGTTTGTTGCTGTAAAGTGAAGTTGGGGGTGATTTTTGATAGCCGAAGTAATTTAGGTGAGTTTGGCATAGTTTGCTATGGTTAGTAGCATTTTTTTGTAATTTAAAAGTTATTGGGATTAGTTTGATGTGGTAAGGGTTAGTTGGTGATGATTTAGAGTAACCGAAATAAGTTAGGTAAGTCTGGCATAGTTTGTTATGATTTGTACACCTTTTTTTGTAATTTTAAGATGATATGGTTTGGTTTGTTGTGGTAAGGGATAGTTGGGGGTGATTTACGGTAGCCGAAGTAATTTAGGTGATTCTGGTATAGTTTGTTATGATTTTTAGCATTTTTTTGTAATTTTAAAGTGATTGGGCTTTGTTTGTTGCTGTAAAGTGTAGTTGGGGGTGATTTTTGATAGCCGAAGTAATTTAGGTGAGTTTGGCATAGTTTGCTATGGTTAGTAGCATTTTTTGTAATTTAAAAGTGATTGGGTATAGTTTGTTCTGGTAAGGGTTAGTTGGTGATGATTTAGAGTAGCCGAAGTAATTTAGGTGAGTCTGGCATAGTTTGTTATGATTTGTACACCTTTTTTTGTAATTTTAAGATGATATGGTTTGGTTTGTTGTGGTAAGGGATATTTGGGGGTGATTTACTGTAACCGAAGTAATTTAGGAGATTCTGGTATAGTTTGTTATGATTTTTAGCATATTTTTGTAATTTTAAAGTGAGTGGGCTTAGTTTGTTGCTGCAAAGTGTAGTTGGGGGTGATTTTTGATAGCCGAAGTAATTTAGGTGAGTTTGGCATAGTTTGCTATGGTTAGTAGCATTGTTTTGTAATTTAAAAGTGATTGGGTTTAGTTTGTTGTGGTAAGGGTTAGTTGGTGATGATTTAGAGTAGCCGAAGTAATTTAGGTGAGTCTGGCATAGTTTGTTATGATTTGTACACCTTTTTTTGTAATATTATGATGATATGGTTTGGTTTGTTGTGGTAAGGGATAGTTGGCGGTGATTTACGGTAGCCGAAGTAATTTAGGTGATTCTGGTATAGTTTGTTATGATTTTTAGCATTTTTTTGTAATTTTTAAGTGATTGGGCTTAGTTTGTTGCTGTAAAGTGAAGTTGGGGGTGATTTTTGATAGCCGAAGTAATTTAGGTGAGTTTGGCATAGTTTGCTATAGTTAGTAGCATTTTTTTGTAATTTAAAAGTTATTGGGATTAGTTTGATGTGGTAAGGGTTAGTTGGTGATGATTTAGAGTAACCGAAATAAGTTAGGTAAGTCTGGCATAATTTGTTATGATTTGTACACCTTTTTTTGTAATTTTAAGATGATATGGTTTGGTTTGTTGTGGTAAGGGATAGTTGGGGGTGATTTACGGTAGCCGAAGTAATTTAGGTGATTCTGGTATAGTTTGTTATGATTTTTAGCATTTTTTTGTAATTTTAAAGTGATTGGGCTTTGTTTGTTGCTGTAAAGTGTAGTTGGGGGTGATTTTTGATAGCCGAAGTAATTTAGGTGAGTTTGGCATAGTTTGCTATGGTTAGTAGCATTTTTTGTAATTTAAAAGTGATTGGGTATAGTTTGTTGTGGTAAGGGTTAGTTGGTGATGATTTAGAGTAGCCGAAGTAATTTAGGTGAGTCTGGCATAGTTTGTTATGATTTGTACACCTTTTTTTGTAATTTTAAGATGATATGGTTTGGTTTGTTGTAATAAGGGATAGTTGGGGGTGATTTACGTTAGCCGAAGTAATTTAGGTGATTCTGGTATAGTTTGTTATGATGTTTAGCATTTTTTTGTAATTTTAAAGTGATTGGGCTTAGTTTGTTGCTGTAAAGTGTAGTTGGGGGTGATTTTTGATAGCCGAAGTAATTTAGGTGAGTTTGGCATAGTTTGCTATGGTTACTAGCATTTTTTTGTAATTTAAAAGTGAGTGGGTTTAGTTTGTTGTGGTAGGGGTTAGTGGGTGATGATTTAGAGTAGCCGAAGTAATTTAGGTAAGTCTGGCATAGTTTGTTATGATTTGTACACCTTTTTTTGTAATTTTAAGATGATATGGTTTAGTTTGTTGTGGTAAGGGATAGTTGGCGGTGATTTACGGTAGCCGAAGTAATTTAGGTGATTCTGGTATAGTTTGTTATGATTTTTAGCATTTTTTTGTAATTTTAAAGTGATTGGGCTTAGTTTGTTGCTGTAAAATGTAGTTGGGGGTGATTTTTGATAGCCGAAGTAATTTAGGTGAGTTTGGCATAGTTTGCTATGGTTAGTAGCATTTTCTTGTAATTTAAAAGTGATTGGGTTTAGTTTGTTGTGGTAAGGGTTAGTTGGTGATGATTTAGAGTAGCCGAAGTAATTTAGGTGATTCTGGTATAGTTTGTTATGATTTTTAGCATTTTTTTGTAATTTTAAAGTGATTGGGCTTTGTTTGTTGCTGTAAAGTGTAGTTGGGGGTGATTTTTGATAGCCGAAGTAATTTAAGTGAGTTTGGCATAGTTTGCTATGGTTAGTAGCATTTTTTGTAATTTAAAAGTGATTGGGTATAGTTTGTTCTGGTAAGGGTTAGTTGGTGATGATTTAGAGTAGCCGAAGTAATTTTGGTGAGTCTGGCATAGTTTGTTATGATTTGTACACCTTTTTTTGTAATTTTAAGATGATATGGTTTGGTTTGTTGTAATAAGGGATAGTTGGGGGTGATTTACGTTAGCCGAAGTAATTTAGGTGATTCTGGTATAGTTTGTTATGATGTTTGGCATTTTTTTGTAATTTTAAAGTGATTGGGCTTAGTTTGTTGCTGTAAAGTGTAGTTGGGGGTGATTTTTGATAGCCGAAGTAATTTAGGTCAATTTGGCATAGTTTGCTATGGTTACTAGCATTTTTTTGTAATTTAAAAGTGATTGGGTTTAGTTTGTTGTGGTAGGGGTTAGTGGGTGATGATTTAGAGTAGCCGAAGTAATTTAGGTAAGTCTGGCATAGTTTGTTATGATTTGTACACCTTTTTTGTAATTTTAAGATGATATGGTTTAGTTTGTTGTGGTAAGGGATAGTTGGCGGTGATTTACGGTAGCCGAAGTAATTTAAGTGATTCTGGTATAGTTTGTTATGATTTTTAGCATTTTTTTGTAATTTTAAAGTGATTGGGGTTAGTTTGTTGCTGTAAAGTGTAGTTGAAGGTGATTTTTGATAGCCGAAGTAATTTAGGTGAGTTTGGCATAGTTTGCTATGGTTACTAGCATTTTTTTGTAATTTAAAAGTGATTGGGTTTAGTTTGTTGTGGTAGGGGTTAGTGGGTGATGATTTAGAGTAACCGAAATAAGTTAGGTAAGTCTGGCATAGTTTGTTATGATTTGTACACCTTTTTTTGTAATTTTAAGATGATATGGTTTGGTTTGTTGTGGTAAGGGATAGTTGGGGGTGATTTACGGTAGCCGAAGTAATTTAGGTGATTCTGGTATAGTTTGTTATGATTTTTAGCATTTTTTTGTAATTTTAAAGTGATTGGGCTTTGTTTGTTGCTGTAAAGTGTAGTTGGGGGTGATTTTTGATAGCCGAAGTAATTTAGGTGAGTTTGGCATAGTTTGCTATGGTTAGTAGCATTTTTTGTAATTTAAAAGTGATTGGGTATAGTTTGTTCTGGTAAGGGTTAGTTGGTGATGATTTAGAGTAGCCGAAGTAATTTAGGTGAGTCTGGAATAGCTTGTTATGATTTGTACACCTTTTTTTGTAATTTTAAGATGATATGGTTTGGTTTGTTGTAATAAGGGATAGTTGGGGGTGATTTACGTTAGCCGAAGTAATTTAGGTGATTCTGGTATAGTTTGTTATGATGTTTAGCATTTTTTTGTAATTTTAAAGTGATTGGGCTTAGTTTGTTGCTGTAAAGTGTAGTTGGGGGTGATTTTTGATAGCCAAAGTAATTTAGGTGAGTTTGGCATAGTTTGCTATGGTTACTAGCATTTTTTTGTAATTTAAAAGTGATTGGGTTTAGTTTGTTGTGGTAGGGGTTAGTGGGTGATGATTTAGAGTAGCCGAAGTAATTTAGGTAAGTCTGGCATAGTTTGTTATGATTTGTACACCTTTTTTGTAATTTTAAGATGATATGGTTTAGTTTGTTGCTGTAAAGTGAAGTTGGGGGTGATTTTTGATAGCCGAAGTAATTTAGGTGAGTTTGGCATAGTTTGCTATGGTTAGTAGCATTTTTTTGTAATTTAAAAGTTATTGGGATTAGTTTGATGTGGTAAGGGTTAGTTGGTGATGATTTAGAGTAACCGAAATAAGTTAGGTAAGTCTGGCATAGTTTGTTATGATTTGTACACCTTTTTTTGTAATTTTAAGATGATATGGTTTGGTTTGTTGTGGTAAGGGATAGTTGGGGGTGATTTACGGTAGCCGAAGTAATTTAGGTGATTCTGGTATAGTTTGTTATGATTTTTAGCATTTTTTTGTAATTTTAAAGTGATTGGGCTTTGTTTGTTGCTGTAAAGTGTAGTTGGGGGTGATTTTTGATAGCCGAAGTAATTTAGGTGAGTTTGGCATAGTTTGCTATGGTTAGTAGCATTTTTTGTAATTTAAAAGTGATTGGGTATAGTTTGTTCTGGTAAGGGTTAGTTGGTGATGATTTAGAGTAGCCGAAGTAATTTAGGTGAGTCTGGCATAGTTTGTTATGATTTGTACACCTTTTTTTGTAATTTTAAGATGATATGGTTTGGTTTGTTGTGGTAAGGGATATTTGGGGGTGATTTACGGTAACCGAAGTAATTTAGGAGATTCTGGTATAGTTTGTTATGATTTTTAGCATATTTTTGTAATTTTAAAGTGAGTGGGCTTAGTTTGTTGCTGCAAAGTGTAGTTGGGGGTGATTTTTGATAGCCGAAGTAATTTAGGTGAGTTTGGCATAGTTTGCTATGGTTAGTAGCATTGTTTTGTAATTTAAAAGTGATTGGGTTTAGTTTGTTGTGGTAAGGGTTAGTTGGTGATGATTTAGAGTAGCCGAAGTAATTTAGGTGAGTCTGGCATAGTTTGTTATGATTTGTACACCTTTTTTTGTAATATTATGATGATATGGTTTGGTTTGTTGTGGTAAGGGGTAGTTGGCGGTGATTTACGGTAGCCGAAGTAATTTAGGTGATTCTGGTATAGTTTGTTATGATTTTTAGCATTTTTTTGTAATTTTTAAGTGATTTGGCTTAGTTTGTTGCTGTAAAGTGAAGTTGGGGGTGATTTTTGATAGCCGAAGTAATTTAGGTGAGTTTGGCATAGTTTGCTATGGTTAGTAGCATTTTTTTGTAATTTAAAAGTTATTGGGATTAGTTTGATGTGGTAAGGGTGAGTTGGTGATGATTTAGAGTAACCGAAATAAGTTAGGTAAGTCTGGCATAGTTTGTTATGATTTGTACACCTTTTTTTGTAATTTTAAGATGATATGGTTTGGTTTGTTGTGGTAAGGGATAGTTGGGGGTGATTTACGGTAGCCGAAGTAATTTAGGTGATTCTGGTATAGTTTGTTATGATTTTTAGCATTTTTTTGTAATTTTAAAGTGATTGGGCTTTGTTTGTTGCTGTAAAGTGTAGTTGGGGGTGATTTTTGATAGCCGAAGTAATTTAGGTGAGTTTGGCATAGTTTGCTATGGTTAGTAGCATTTTTTGTAATTTAAAAGTGATTGGGTATAGTTTGTTGTGGTAAGGGTTAGTTGGTGATGATTTAGAGTAGCCGAAGTAATTTAGGTGAGTCTGGCATAATTTGTTATGATTTGTACATCTTTTTTTGTAATTTTAAGATGATATGGTTTGGTTTGTTGTAATAAGGGATAGTTGGGGGTGATTTACGTTAGCCGAAGTAATTTAGGTGATTCTGGTATAGTTTGTTATGATGTTTAGCATTTTTTTGTAATTTTAAAGTGATTGGGCTTAGTTTGTTGCTGTAAAGTGTAGTTGGGGGGTGATTTTTGATAGCCGAAGTAATTTAGGTGAGTTTGGCATAGTTTGCTATGGTTACTAGCATTTTTTTGTAATTTAAAAGTGAGTGGGTTTAGTTTGTTGTGGTAGGGGTTAGTGGGTGATGATTTAGAGTAGCCGAAGTAATTTAGGTAAGTCTGGCATAGTTTGTTATGATTTGTACACCTTTTTTGTAATTTTAAGATGATATGGTTTAGTTTGTTGTGGTAAGGGATAGTTGGCGGTGATTTACGGTAGCCGAAGTAATTTAGGTGATTCTGGTATAGTTTGTTATGATTTTTAGCATTTTTTTGTAATTTAAAAGTGATTGGGTTTAGTTTGTTGTGGTAAAGGTTAGTGGGTGATGATTTAGAGTAGCCGAAGTAATTTAGGTAAGTCTGGCATAGTTTGTTATGATTTGTACACTTTTTTTGTAATTTTAAGATGATATGGTTTGGTTTGTTGTGGTAAGGGATAGTTGGGAGTGATTTACGGTAGCCGAAGTAATTTAGGTGATTCTGGTATAGTTTGTTATGATTTTTAGAATTTTTTTGTAATTTTAAAGTGACTGGGCTTAGTTTGTTGCTGTAAAGTGTAGTTGGGGGTGATTTTTGATAGCCGAAGTAATTTAGGTGAGTTTAGCATTGTTTGCTATGGTTAGTAGCATTTTTTTGTAATTTAAAAGTGATTGGGTTTAGTTTGTTGTGGTAAGGGTTAGTTGGTGATGATTTAGAGTAGCCGAAGTAATTTAGGTGAGTCTGGCATAGTTTGTTATGATTTGTACACCTTTTTTTGTAATATTATGATGATATGGTTTAGTTTGTTGTGGTAAGGGATAGTTGGCGGTGATTTACGGTAGCCGAAGTAATTTAGGTGATTCTGGTATAGTTTGTTATGATTTTTAGCATTTTTTTGTAATTTTAAAGTGATTGGGCTTAGTTTGTTGCTGTAAAATGTAGTTGGGGGTGATTTTTGATAGCCGAAGTAATTTAGGTGAGTTTGGCATAGCTTGCTATGGTTAGTAGCATTTTCTTGTAATTTAAAAGTGATTGGGTTTAGTTTGTTGTGGTAAGGGTTAGTTGGTGATGATTTAGAGTAACCGAAGTAATTTAGGTAAGTCTGGCATAGTTTGTTATAAATTGTGCACCTTTTTTTGTAATTTTAAGATGATATGGTTTGGTTTGTTGTGGTAAGGGATAGTTGGGGGTGATTTACGGTAGCCGAAGTAATTTTTTAGGTGATTCTGGTATAGTTTGTTATGATTTGTAGCATTTTTTTGTAATTTTAAAGTGATTGGGGTTAGTTTGTTGCTGTAAAGTGTAGTTGAAGGTGATTTTTGGTAGCCGAAGTAATTTAGGTGAGTTTGGCATAGTTTGCTATGGTTACTAGCATTTTTTTGTAATTTAAAAGTGATTGGGTTTAGTTTGTTGTGGTAGGGGTTAGTGGGTGATGATTTAGAGTAACCGAAATAAGTTAGGTAAGTCTGGCATAGTTTGTTATGATTTGTACACCTTTTTTTGTAATTTTAAGATGATATGGTTTGGTTTGTTGTGGTAAGGGATAGTTGGGGGTGATTTACGGTAGCCGAAGTAATTTAGGTGATTCTGGTATAGTTTGTTATGATTTTTAGCATTTTTTTGTAATTTTAAAGTGATTGGGCTTTGTTTGTTGCTGTAAAGTGTAGTTGGGGGTGATTTTTGATTGCCGAAGTAATTTAGGTGAGTTTGGCATAGTTTGCTATGGTTAGTAGCATTTTTTGTAATTTAAAAGTGATTGGGTATAGTTTGTTCTGGTAAGGGTTAGTTGGTGATGATTTAGAGTAGCCGAAGTAATTTAGGTGAGTCTGGAATAGTTTGTTATGATTTGTACACCTTTTTTTGTAATTTTAAGATGATATGATTTGGTTTGTTGTAATAAGGGATAGTTGGGGGTGATTTACGTTAGCCGAAGTAATTTAGGTGATTCTGGTATAGTTTGTTATGATGTTTAGCATTTTTTTGTAATTTTAAAGTGATTGGGCTTAGTTTGTTGCTGTAAAGTGTAGTTGGGGGTGATTTTTGATAGCCGAAGTAATTTAGGTGAGTTTGGCATAGCTTGCTATGGTTAGTAGCATTTTCTTGTAATTTAAAAGTGATTGGGTTTAGTTTGTTGTGGTAAGGGTTAGTTGGTGATGATTTAGAGTAGCCGAAGTAATTTAGGTAAGTCTGGCATAGTTTGTTATAATTTGTACACCTTTTTTTGTAATTTTAAGATGATATGGTTTGGTTTGTTGTGGTAAGGGATAGTTGGGGGTGATTTACGGTAGCCGAAGTAATTTAGGTGATTCTGGTATAGTTTGTTATGATTTGTAGCATTTTTTTGTAATTTTAAAGTGATTGGGGTTAGTTTGTTGCTGTAAAGTGTAGTTGAAGGTGATTTTTGGTAGCCGAAGTATTTTAGGTGAGTTTGGCTTAGTTTGCTATAGTTAGTAGCATTTTTTTGTAATTTAAGAGTGATTGGGTTTAGTTTGTTGTGGTAAGGGTTAGTTGGTGATGATTTAGAGTAGCCGAAGTAATTTAGGTGAGTCTGGCATAGTTTGTTATGATTTGTACACCTTTTTTTTTAATATTATGATGATATGGTTTGGTTTGTTGTGGTAAGGGATATTTGGTGGTGATTTACGGTAGCCGAAGTAATTTAGGTGATTCTGGTATAGTTTGTTATGATTTTTAGCATTTTTTTGTAATTTTTAAGTGATTGGGCTTAGTTTGTTGCTGTAAAGTGAAGTTGGGGGTGATTTTTGATAGCCGAAGTAATTTAGGTGAGTTTGGCATAGTTTGCTATGGTTAGTAGCATTTTTTTGTAATTTAAAAGTTATTGGGATTAGTTTGATGTGGTAAGGGTTAGTTGGTGATGATTTAGAGTAACCGAAATAAGTTAGGTAAGTCTGGCATAGTTTGTTATGATTTGTACACCTTTTTTTGTAATTTTAAGATGATATGGTTTGGTTTGTTGTGGTAAGGGATAGTTGGGGGTGATTTACGGTAGCCGAAGTAATTTAGGTGATTCTGGTATAGTTTGTTATGATTTTTAGCATTTTTTTGTAATTTTAAAGTGATTGGGCTTTGTTTGTTGCTGTAAAGTGTAGTTGGAGGTGATTTTTGATAGCCGAAGTAATTTAGGTGAGTTTGGCATAGTTTGCTATGGTTAGTAGCATTTTTTGTAATTTAAAAGTGATTGGGTATAGTTTGTTCTGGTAAGGGTTAGTTGGTGATGATTTAGAGTAGCCGAAGTAATTTAGGTGAGTCTGGCATAGTTTGTTATGATTTGTACACCTTTTTTTGTAATTTTAAGATGATATGGTTTGGTTTGTTGTGGTAAGGGATATTTGGGGGTGATTTACGGTAACCGAAGTAATTTAGGAGATTCTGGTATAGTTTGTTATGATTTTTAGCATATTTTTGTAATTTTAAAGTGAGTGGGCTTAGTTTGTTGCTGCAAAGTGTAGTTGGGGGTGATTTTTGATAGCCGAAGTAATTTAGGTGAGTTTGGCATAGTTTGCTATGGTTAGTAGCATTGTTTTGTAATTTAAAAGTGATTGGGTTTAGTTTGTTGTGGTAAGGGTTAGTTGGTGATGATTTAGAGTAGCCGAAGTAATTTAGGTGAGTCTGGCATAGTTTGTTATGATTTGTACACCTTTTTTTGTAATATTATGATGATATGGTTTGGTTTGTTGTGGTAAGGGGTAGTTGGCGGTGATTTACGGTAGCCGAAGTAATTTAGGTGATTCTGGTATAGTTTGTTATGATTTTTAGCATTTTTTTGTAATTTTTAAGTGATTGGGCTTAGTTTGTTGCTGTAAAGTGAAGTTGGGGGTGATTTTTGATAGCCGAAGTAATTTAGGTGAGTTTGGCATAGTTTGCTATGGTTAGTAGCATTTTTTTGTAATTTAAAAGTTATTGGGATTAGTTTGATGTGGTAAGGGTTAGTTGGTGATGATTTAGAGTAACCGAAATAAGTTAGGTAAGTCTGGCATAGTTTGTTATGATTTGTACACCTTTTTTTGTAATTTTAAGATGATATGGTTTGGTTTGTTGTGGTAAGGGATAGTTGGGGGTGATTTACGGTAGCCGAAGTAATTTAGGTGATTCTGGTATAGTTTGTTATGATTTTTAGCATTTTTTTGTAATTTTAAAGTGATTGGGCTTTGTTTGTTGCTGTAAAGTGTAGTTGGGGGTGATTTTTGATAGCCGAAGTAATTTAGGTGAGTTTGGCATAGTTTGCTATGGTTAGTAGCATTTTTTGTAATTTAAAAGTGATTGGGTATAGTTTGTTGTGGTAAGGGTTAGTTGGTGATGATTTAGAGTAGCCGAAGTAATTTAGGTGAATCTGGCATAGTTTGTTATGATTTGTACACCTTTTTTTGTAATTTTAAGATGATATGGTTTGGTTTGTTGTAATAAGGGATAGTTGGGGGTGATTTACGTTAGCCGAAGTAATTTAGGTGATTCTGGTATAGTTTCTTATGATGTTTAGCATTTTTTTGTAATTTTAAAGTGATTGGGCTTAGTTTGTTGCTGTAAAGTGTAGTTGGGGGGTGATTTTTGATAGCCGAAGTAATTTAGGTGAGTTTGGCATAGTTTGCTATGGTTACTAGCATTTTTTTGTAATTTAAAAGTGAGTGGGTTTAGTTTGTTGTGGTAGGGGTTAGTGGGTGATGATTTAGAGTAGCCGAAGTAATTTAGGTAAGTCTGGCATAGTTTGTTATGATTTGTACACCTTTTTTTGTAATTTTAAGATGATATGGTTTAGTTTGTTGTGGTAAGGGATAGTTGGCGGTGATTTACGGTAGCCGAAGTAATTTAGGTGATTCTGGTATAGTTTGTTATGATTTTTAGCATTTTTTTGTAATTTTAAAGTGATTGGGCTTAGTTTGTTGCTGTAAAATGTAGTTGGGGGTGATTTTTGATAGCCGAAGTAATTTAGGTGAGTTTGGCATAGCTTGCTATGGTTAGTAGCATTTTCTTGTAATTTAAAAGTGACTGGGTTTATTTTGTTGTGGTAAGGGTTAGTTGGTGATGATTTAGAGTAGCCGAAGTAATTTAGGTAAGTCTGGCATAGTTTGTTATAATTTGTACACCTTTTTTTGTAATTTTAAGATGATATGGTTTGGTTTGTTGTGGTAAGGGATAGTTGGGGGTGATTTACGGTAGCCGAAGTAATTTAGGTGATTCTGGTATAGTTTGTTATGATTTGTAGCATTTTTTTGTAATTTTAAAGTGATTGGGGTTAGTTTGTTGCTGTAAAGTGTAGTTGAAGGTGATTTTTGGTAGCCGAAGTATTTTAGGTGAGTTTGGCATAGTTTGCTATAGTTAGTAGCATTTTTTTGTAATTTAAAAGTGATTGGGTTTAGTTTGTTGTGGTAAGGGTTAGTTGGTGATGATTTAGAGTAGCCGAAGTAATTTAGGTGAGTCTGGCATAGTTTGCTATGGTTAGTAGCATTTTTTTGTAATTTAAAAGTTATTGGGATTAGTTTGATGTGGTAAGGGTTAGTTGGTGATGATTTAGAGTAACCGAAATAAGTTAGGTAAGTCTGGCATAGTTTGTTATGATTTGTACACCTTTTTTTGTAATTTTAAGATGATATGGTTTGGTTTGTTGTGGTAAGGGATAGTTGGGGGTGATTTACGGTAGCCGAAGTAATTTAGGTGATTCTGGTATAGTTTGTTATGATTTTTAGCATTTTTTTGTAATTTTAAAGTGATTGGGCTTTGTTTGTTGCTGTAAAGTGTAGTTGGGGGTGATTTTTGATAGCCGAAGTAATTTAGGTGAGTTTGGCATAGTTTGCTATGGTTAGTAGCATTTTTTGTAATTTAAAAGTGATTGGGTATAGTTTGTTCTGGTAAGGGTTAGTTGGTGATGATTTAGAGTAGCCGAAGTAATTTAGGTGAGTCTGGCATAGTTTGTTATGATTTGTACACCTTTTTTTGTAATTTTAAGATGATATGGTTTGGTTTGTTGTGGTAAGGGATATTTGGGGGTGATTTACGGTAACCGAAGTAATTTAGGAGATTCTGGTATAGTTTGTTATGATTTTTAGCATATTTTTGTAATTTTAAAGTGAGTGGGCTTAGTTTGTTGCTGCAAAGTGTAGTTGGGGGTGATTTTTGATAGCCGAAGTAATTTAGGTGAGTTTGGCATAGTTTGCTATGGTTAGTAGCATTGTTTTGTAATTTAAAAGTGATTGGGTTTAGTTTGTTGTGGTAAGGGTTAGTTGGTGATGATTTAGAGTAGCCGAAGTAATTTAGGTGAGTCTGGCATAGTTTGTTATGATTTGTACACCTTTTTTTGTAATATTATGATGATATGGTTTGGTTTGTTGTGGTAAGGGGTAGTTGGCGGTGATTTACGGTAGCCGAAGTAATTTAGGTGATTCTGGTATAGTTTGTTATGATTTTTAGCATTTTTTTGTAATTTTTAAGTGATTGGGCTTAGTTTGTTGCTGTAAAGTGAAGTTGGGGGTGATTTTTGATAGCCGAAGTAATTTAGGTGAGTTTGGCATAGTTTGCTATGGTTAGTAGCATTTTTTTGTAATTTAAAAGTTATTGGGATTAGTTTGATGTGGTAAGGGTTAGTTGGTGATGATTTAGAGTAACCGAAATAAGTTAGGTAAGTCTGGCATAGTTTGTTATGATTTGTACACCTTTTTTTGTAATTTTAAGATGATATGGTTTGGTTTGTTGTGGTAAGGGATAGTTGGGGGTGATTTACGGTAGCCGAAGTAATTTAGGTGATTCTGGTATAGTTTGTTATGATTTTTAGCATTTTTTTGTAATTTTAAAGTGATTGGGCTTTGTTTGTTGCTGTAAAGTGTAGTTGGGGGTGATTTTTGATAGCCGAAGTAATTTAGGTGAGTTTGGCATAGTTTGCTATGGTTAGTAGCATTTTTTGTAATTTAAAAGTGATTGGGTATAGTTTGTTGTGGTAAGGGTTAGTTGGTGATGATTTAGAGTAGCCTAAGTAATTTAGGTGAGTCTGGCATAGTTTGTTATGATTTGTACACCTTTTTTTGTAATTTTAAGATGATATGGTTTGGTTTGTTGTAATAAGGGATAGTTGGGGGTGATTTACGTTAGCCGAAGTAATTTAGGTGATTCTGGTATAGTTTGTTATGATGTTTAGCATTTTTTTGTAATTTTAAAGTGATTGGGCTTAGTTTGTTGCTGTAAAGTGTAGTTGGGGGGTGATTTTTGATAGCCGAAGTAATTTAGGTGAGTTTGGCATAGTTTGCTATGGTTACTAGCATTTTTTTGTAATTTAAAGGTCAGTGGGTTTAGTTTGTTGTGGTAGGGGTTAGTGGGTGATGATTTAGAGTAGCCGAAGTAATTTAGGTAAGTCTGGCATAGTTTGTTATGATTTGTACACCTTTTTTTGTAATTTTAAGATGATATGGTTTAGTTTGTTGTGGTAAGGGATAGTTGGCGGTGATTTACGGTAGCCGAAGTAATTTAGGTGATTCTGGTATAGTTTGTTATGATTTTTAGCATTTTTTTGTAATTTTAAAGTGATTGGGCTTAGTTTGTTGCTGTAAAATGTAGTTGGGGGTGATTTTTGATAGCCGAAGTAATTTAGGTGAGTTTGGCATAGCTTGCTATGGTTAGTAGCATTTTCTTGTAATTTAAAAGTGATTGAGTTTATTTTGTTGTGGTAAGGGTTAGTTGGTGATGATTTAGAGTAGCCGAAGTAATTTAGGTAAGTCTGGCATAGTTTGTTATAATTTGTACACCTTTTTTTGTAATTTTAAGATGATATGGTTTGGTTTGTTGTGGTAAGGGATAGTTGGGGGTGATTTACGGTAGCCGAAGTAATTTAGGTGATTCTGGTATAGTTTGTTATGATTTGTAGCATTTTTTTGTAATTTTAAAGTGATTGGGGTTAGTTTGTTGCTGTAAAGTGTAGTTGAAGGTGATTTTTGGTAGCCGAAGTATTTTAGGTGAGTTTGGCATAGTTTGCTATAGTTAGTAGCATTTTTTTGTAATTTAAAAGTGATTGGGTTTAGTTTGTTGTGGTAAGGGTTAGTTGGTAATGATTTAGAGTAGCCGAAGTAATTTAGGTGAGTCTGGCATAGTTTGTTATGATTTGTACACCTTTTTTTGTAATTTTAAGATGATATGGTTTGGTTTGTTGTGGTAAGGGATATTTGGGGGTGATTTACGGTAACCGAAGTAATTTAGGAGATTCTGGTATAGTTTGTTATGATTTTTAGCATATTTTTGTAATTTTAAAGTGAGTGGGCTTAGTTTGTTGCTGCAAAGTGTAGTTGGGGGTGATTTTTGATAGCCGAAGTAATTTAGGTGAGTTTGGCATAGTTTGCTATGGTTAGTAGCATTGTTTTGTAATTTAAAAGTGATTGGGTTTAGTTTGTTGTGGTAAGGGTTAGTTGGTGATGATTTAGAGTAGCCGAAGTAATTTAGGTGAGTCTGGCATAGTTTGTTATGATTTGTACACCTTTTTTTGTAATATTATGATGATATGGTTTGGTTTGTTGTGGTAAGGGGTAGTTGGCGGTGATTTACGGTAGCCGAAGTAATTTAGGTGATTCTGGTATAGTTTGTTATGATTTTTAGCATTTTTTTGTAATTTTTAAGTGATTGGGCTTAGTTTGTTGCTGTAAAGTGAAGTTGGGGGTGATTTTTGATAGCCGAAGTAATTTAGGTGAGTTTGGCATAGTTTGCTATGGTTAGTAGCATTTTTTTGTAATTTAAAAGTTATTGGGATTAGTTTGATGTGGTAAGGGTTAGTTGGTGATGATTTAGAGTAACCGAAATAAGTTAGGTAAGTCTGGCATAGTTTGTTATGATTTGTACACCTTTTTTTGTAATTTTAAGATGATATGGTTTGGTTTGTTGTGGTAAGGGAAAGTTGGGGGTGATTTACGGTAGCCGAAGTAATTTAGGTGATTCTGGTATAGTTTGTTATGATTTTTAGCATTTTTTTGTAATTTTAAAGTGATTGGGCTTTGTTTGTTGCTGTAAAGTGTAGTTGGGGGTGATTTTTGATAGCCGAAGTAATTTAGGTGAGTTTGGCATAGTTTGCTATGGTTAGTAGCATTTTTTGTAATTTAAAAGTGATTGGGTATAGTTTGTTGTGGTAAGGGTTAGTTGGTGATGATTTAGACTAGCCGAAGTAATTTAGGTGAGTCTGGCATAGTTTGTTATGATTTGTACACTTTTTTTTTAATTTTAAGATGATATGGTTTGGTTTGTTGTAATAAGGGATAGTTGGGGGTGCTTTACGTTAGCCGAAGTAATTTAGGTGATTCTGGTATAGTTTGTTATGATGTTTAGCATTTTTTTGTAATTTTAAAGTGATTGGGCTTAGTTTGTTGCTGTAAAGTGTAGTTGGGGGGTGATTTTTGATAGCCGAAGTAATTTAGGTGAGTTTGGCATAGTTTGCTATGGTTACTAGCATTTTTTTGTAATTTAAAAGTCAGTGGGTTTAGTTTGTTGTGGTAGGGGTTAGTGGGTGATGATTTAGAGTAGCCGAAGTAATTTAGGTAAGTCTGGCATAGTTTGTTATGATTTGTACACTTTTTTTGTAATTTTAAGATGATATGGTTTAGTTTGTTGTGGTAAGGGATAGTTGGCGGTGATTTACGGTAGCCGAAGTAATTTAGGTGATTCTGGTATAGTTTGTTATGATTTTTAGCATTTTTTTGTAATTTTAAAGTGATTGGGCTTAGTTTGTTGCTGTAAAATGTAGTTGGGGGTGATTTTTGATAGCCGAAGTAATTTAGGTGAGTTTGGCATAGCTTGCTATGGTTAGTAGCATTTTCTTGTAATTTAAAAGTGATTGGGTTTATTTTGTTGTGGTAAGGGTTAGTTGGTGATGATTTAGAGTAGCCGAAGTAATTTAGGTAAGTCTGGCATAGTTTGTTATAATTTGTACACCTTTTTTTGTAATTTTAAGATGATATGGTTTGGTTTGTTGTGGTAAGGGATAGTTGGGGGTGATTTACGGTAGCCGAAGTAATTTAGGTGATTCTGGTATAGTTTGTTATGATTTGTAGCATTTTTTTGTAATTTTAAAGTGATTGGGGTTAGTTTGTTGCTGTAAAGTGTAGTTGAAGGTGATTTTTGGTAGCCGAAGTATTTTAGGTGAGTTTGGCATAGTTTGCTATAGTTAGTAGCATTTTTTTGTAATTTAAAAGTGATTGGGTTTAGTTTGTTGTGGTAAGGGTTAGTTGGTGATGATTTAGAGTAGCCGAAGTAATTTAGGTGAGTCTGGCATAGTTTGTTATGATTTGTACACCTTTTTTTGTAATATTATGATGATATGGTTTGGTTTGTTGTGGTAAGGGATATTTAATGGTGATTTACGGTAGCCGAAGTAATTTAGGTGATTCTGGTATAGTTTGTTATGATTTTTAGCATTTTTTTGTAATTTTTAAGTGATTGGGCTTACTTTGTTGCTGTAAAGTGAAGTTGGGGGTGATTTTTGATAGCCGAAGTAATTTAGGTGAGTTTGGCATAGTTTGCTATGGTTAGTAGCATTTTTTTGTAATTTAAAAGTTATTGGGATTAGTTTGATGTGGTAAGGGTCAGTTGGTGATGATTTAGAGTAACCGAAATAAGTTAGGTAAGTCTGGCATAGTTTGTTATGATTTGTACACCTTTTTTTGTAATTTTAAGATGATATGGTTTGGTTTGTTGTGGTAAGGGATAGTTGGGGGTGATTTACGTTAGCCGAAGTAATTTAGGTGATTCTGGTATAGTTTGTTATGATGTTTAGCATTTTTTTGTAATTTTAAAGTGATTGGGCTTAGTTTGTTGCTGTAAAGTGTAGTTGGGGGTGATTTTTGATAGCCGAAGTAATTTAGGTGAGTTTGGCATAGTTTGCTATGGTTACTAGTATTTTTTTGTAATTTAAAAGTGATTGGGTTTAGTTTGTTGTGGTAGGGGTTAGTGGGTGATGATTTAGAGTAGCCGAAGTAATTTAGGTAAGTCTGGCATAGTTTGTTATGATTTGTACACCTTTTTTGCAATTTTAAGATGATATGGTTTAGTTTTTTGTGGTAAGGGATAGTTGGCGGTGATTTACGGTAGCCGAAGTAATTTAGGTGATTCTGGTATAGTTTGTTATGATTTTTAGCATTTTTTTGTAATTTAAAAGTGATTGGGCTTAGTTTGTTGCTGTAAAGTGTTGTTGGGGGTGATTTTTGATAGCCGAAGTAATTTAGGTGAGTTTGGCATAGTTTGCTATGGTTAGTAGCATTTTTTTGTAATTTAAAAGTGATTGGGTTTAGTTTGTTGTGGTAAGGGTTAGTTGGTGATGATTTAGAATAGCCGAAGTAATTTAGGTGAGTCTGGCATAGTTTGTTATGATTTGTACACCTTTTTTTGTAATATTATGATGATATGGTTTGCTTTGTTGTGGTAAGGGATATTTGGTGGTGATTTACGGTAGCCGAAGTAATTTAGGTGATTCTGGTATAGTTTGTTATGATTTTTAGCATTTTTTTGTAATTTTAAAGTGATTGGGGTTAGTTTGTTGCTGTAAAGTGTAGTTGAAGGTGAAGCCGAAGTATTTTAGGTGAGTTTGGCATAGTTTGCTATGGTTAGTAGCATTTTTTGGTAATTTAAAAGTGATTGGGTTTAGTTTGTTGTGGTAAGGGTTAGTTGGTGATGATTTAGAGTAGCCGAAGTAATTTAGGTGAGTCTGGCATAGTTTGTTATGATTTGTACACCTTTTTTTGTAATATTAGGATGATATGGTTTGGTTTGTTGTGGTAAGGGATATTTGGGGGTGATTTACGGTAGCCGAAGTTATTTAGGTGATTCTGGTATAGTTTGTTATGATTTTTAGCATTTTTTTGTAATTTTAAAGTGATTGGGCTTTGCTTGTTGCTGTAAAGTGTAGTTGGAGGTGATTTTTGATAGCCAAAGTAATTTAGGTGAGTTTGGCATAGTTTGCTATGGTTAGTAGCATTTTTTGTAATTTAAAAGTGATTGGGTATAGTTTGTTGTGGTAAGGGTTAGTTGGTGATGATTTAGAGTAGCCGAAGTAATTTAGGTGAGTCTGGCATAGTTTGCTATGGTTAGTAGCATTTTTTGTAATTTAAAAGTGATTGGGTATAGTTTGTTGTGGTAAGGGTTAGTTGGTGATGATTTAGAGTAGCCGAAGTAATTTAGGTAAGTCTGGCATAGTTTGTTATAATTTGTACACCTTTTTTTGTAATTTTAAGATGATATGGTTTGGTTTGTTGTGGTAAGGGATAGTTGGGGGTGATTTACGGTAGCCGAAGTAATTTAGGTGATTCTGGTATAGTTTGTTATGATTTGTAGCATTTTTTTGTAATTTTAAAGTGATTGGGGTTAGTTTGTTGCTGTAAAGTGTAGTTGAAGGTGATTTTTGGTAGCCGAAGTATTTTAGGTGAGTTTGGCATAGTTTGCTATAGTTAGTAGCATTTTTTTGTAATTTAAAAGTGATTGGGTTTAGTTTGTTGTGGTAAGGGTTAGTTGGTGATGATTTAGAGTAGCCGAAGTAATTTAGGTGAGTCTGGCATAGTTTGCTATGGTTAGTAGCATTTTTTTGTAATTTAAAAGTTATTGGGATTAGTTTGATGTGGTAAGGGTTAGTTGGTGATGATTTAGAGTAACCGAAATAAGTTAGGTAAGTCTGGCATAGTTTGTTATGATTTGTACACCTTTTTTTGTAATTTTAAGATGATATGGTATGGTTTGTTGTGGTAAGGGATATTTGGGGGTGATTTACGGTAACCGAAGTAATTTAGGAGATTCTGGTATAGTTTGTTATGATTTTTAGCATATTTTTGTAATTTTAAAGTGAGTGGGCTTAGTTTTTTGCTGCAAAGTGTAGTTGGGGGTGATTTTTGATAGCCGAAGTAATTTAGGTGAGTTTGGCATAGTTTGCTATGGTTAGTAGCATTGTTTTGTAATTTAAAAGTGATTGGGTTTAGTTTGTTGTGGTAAGGGTTAGTTGGTGATGATTTAGAGTAGCCGAAGTAATTTAGGTGAGTCTGGCATAGTTTGTTATGATTTGTACACCTTTTTTTGTAATATTATGATGATATGGTTTGGTTTGTTGTGGTAAGGGGTAGTTGGCGGTGATTTACGGTAGCCGAAGTAATTTAGGTGATTCTGGTATAGTTTGTTATGATTTTTAGCATTTTTTTGTAATTTTTAAGTGATTGGGCTTAGTTTGTTGCTGTAAAGTGAAGTTGGGGGTGATTTTTGATAGCCGAAGTAATTTAGGTAAGTTTGGCATAGTTTGCTATGGTTAGTAGCATTTTTTTGTAATTTAAAAGTTATTGGGATTAGTTTGATGTGGTAAGGGTTAGTTGGTGATGATTTAGAGTAACCGAAATAAGTTAGGTAAGTCTGGCATAGTTTGTTATGATTTGTACACCTTTTTTTGTAATTTTAAGATGATATGGTTTGGTTTGTTGTGGTAAGGGATAGTTGGGGGTGATTTACGGTAGCCGAAGTAATTTAGGTGATTCTGGTATAGTTTGTTATGATTTTTAGCATTTTTTTGTAATTTTAAAGTGATTGGGCTTTGTTTGTTGCTGTAAAGTGTAGTTGGGGGTGATTTTTGATAGCCGAAGTAATTTAGGTGAGTTTGGCATAGTTTGCTATGGTTAGTAGCATTTTTTGTAATTTAAAAGTGATTGGGTATAGTTTGTTGTGGTAAGGGTTAGTTGGTGATGATTTAGAGTAGCCGAAGTAATTTAGGTGAGTCTGGCATAGTTTGTTATGATTTGTACACCTTTTTTTGTAATTTTAAGATGATATGGTTTGGTTTGTTGTAATAAGGGATAGTTGGGGGTGATTTACGTTAGCCGAAGTAATTTAGGTGATTCTGGTATAGTTTGTTATGATGTTTAGCATTTTTTTGTAATTTTAAAGTGATTGGGCTTAGTTTGTTGCTGTAAAGTGTAGTTGGGGGGTGATTTTTGATAGCCGAAGTAATTTAGGTGAGTTTGGCATAGTTTGCTATGGTTACTAGCATTTTTTTGTAATTTAAAAGTGAGTGGGTTTAGTTTGTTGTGGTAGGGGTTAGTGGGTGATGATTTAGAGTAGCCGAAGTAATTTAGGTAAGTCTGGCATAGTTTGTTATGATTTGTACACCTTTTTTTGTAATTTTAAGATGATATGGTTTAGTTTGTTGTGGTAAGGGATAGTTGGCGGTGATTTACGGTAGCCGAAGTAATTTAGGTGATTCTGGTATAGTTTGTTATGATTTTTAGCATTTTTTTGTAATTTTAAAGTGATTGGGCTTAGTTTGTTGCTGTAAAATGTAGTTGGGGGTGATTTTTGATACCCGAAGTAATTTAGGTGAGTTTGGCATAGCTTGCTATGGTTAGTAGCATTTTCTTGTAATTTAAAAGTGATTGGGTTTATTTTGTTGTGGTAAGGGTTAGTTGGTGATGATTTAGAGTAGCCGAAGTAATTTAGGTAAGTCTGGCATAGTTTGTTATAATTTGTACACCTTTTTTTGTAATTTTAAGATGATATGGTTTGGTTTGTTGTGGTAAGGGATAGTTGGGGGTGATTTACGGTAGCCGAAGTAATTTAGGTGATTCTGGTATAGTTTGTTATGATTTGTAGCATTTTTTTGTAATTTTAAAGTGATTGGGGTTAGTTTGTTGCTGTAAAGTGTAGTTGAAGGTGATTTTTGGTAGCCGAAGTATTTTAGGTGAGTTTGGCATAGTTTGCTATAGTTAGTAGCATTTTTTTGTAATTTAAAAGTGATTGGGTTTAGTTTGTTGTGGTAAGGGTTAGTTGGTGATGATTTAGAGTAGCCGAAGTAATTTAGGTGAGTCTGGCATAGTTTGTTATGATTTGTACACCTTTTTTTGTAATATTATGATGATATGGTTTGGTTTGTTGTGGTAAGGGATATTTAATGGTGATTTACGGTAGCCGAAGTAATTTAGGTGATTCTGGTATAGTTTGTTATGATTTTTAGCATTTTTTTGTAATTTTTAAGTGATTGGGCTTACTTTGTTGCTGTAAAGTGAAGTTGGGGGTGATTTTTGATAGCCGAAGTAATTTAGGTGAGTTTGGCATAGTTTGCTATGGTTAGTAGCATTTTTTTGTAATTTAAAAGTTATTGGGATTAGTTTGATGTGGTAAGGGTCAGTTGGTGATGATTTAGAGTAACCGAAATAAGTTAGGTAAGTCTGGCATAGTTTGTTATGATTTGTACACCTTTTTTTGTAATTTTAAGATGATATGGTTTGGTTTGTTGTGGTAAGGGATAGTTGGGGGTGATTTACGTTAGCCGAAGTAATTTAGGTGATTCTGGTATAGTTTGTTATGATGTTTAGCATTTTTTTGTAATTTTAAAGTGATTGGGCTTAGTTTGTTGCTGTAAAGTGTAGTTGGGGGTGATTTTTGATAGCCGAAGTAATTTAGGTGAGTTTGGCATAGTTTGCTATGGTTACTAGTATTTTTTTGTAATTTAAAAGTGATTGGGTTTAGTTTGTTGTGGTAGGGGTTAGTGGGTGATGATTTAGAGTAGCCGAAGTAATTTAGGTAAGTCTGGCATAGTTTGTTATGATTTGTACACCTTTTTTGCAATTTTAAGATGATATGGTTTAGTTTTTTGTGGTAAGGGATAGTTGGCGGTGATTTACGGTAGCCGAAGTAATTTAGGTGATTCTGGTATAGTTTGTTATGATTTTTAGCATTTTTTTGTAATTTAAAAGTGATTGGGCTTAGTTTGTTGCTGTAAAGTGTTGTTGGGGGTGATTTTTGATAGCCGAAGTAATTTAGGTGAGTTTGGCATAGCTTGCTATGGTTAGTAGCATTTTCTTGTAATTTAAAAGTGATTGGGTTTATTTTGTTGTGGTAAGGGTTAGTTGGTGATGATTTAGAGTAGCCGAAGTAATTTAGGTAAGTCTGGCATAGTTTGTTATAATTTGTACACCTTTTTTTGTAATTTTAAGATGATATGGTTTGGTTTGTTGTGGTAAGGGATAGTTGGGGGTGATTTACGGTAGCCGAAGTAATTTAGGTGATTCTGGTATAGTTTGTTATGATTTGTAGCATTTTTTTGTAATTTTAAAGTGATTGGGGTTAGTTTGTTGCTGTAAAGTGTAGTTGAAGGTGATTTTTGGTAGCCGAAGTATTTTAGGTGAGTTTGGCATAGTTTGCTATAGTTAGTAGCATTTTTTTGTAATTTAAAAGTGATTGGGTTTAGTTTGTTGTGGTAAGGGTTAGTTGGTGATGATTTAGAGTAGCCGAAGTAATTTAGGTGAGTCTGGCATAGTTTGTTATGATTTGTACACCTTTTTTTGTAATATTATGATGATATGGTTTGGTTTGTTGTGGTAAGGGATATTTAATGGTGATTTACGGTAGCCGAAGTAATTTAGGTGATTCTGGTATAGTTTGTTATGATTTTTAGCATTTTTTTGTAATTTTTAAGTGATTGGGCTTACTTTGTTGCTGTAAAGTGAAGTTGGGGGTGATTTTTGATAGCCGAAGTAATTTAGGTGAGTTTGGCATAGTTTGCTATGGTTAGTAGCATTTTTTTGTAATTTAAAAGTTATTGGGATTAGTTTGATGTGGTAAGGGTCAGTTGGTGATGATTTAGAGTAACCGAAATAAGTTAGGTAAGTCTGGCATAGTTTGTTATGATTTGTACACCTTTTTTTGTAATTTTAAGATGATATGGTTTGGTTTGTTGTGGTAAGGGATAGTTGGGGGTGATTTACGTTAGCCGAAGTAATTTAGGTGATTCTGGTATAGTTTGTTATGATGTTTAGCATTTTTTTGTAATTTTAAAGTGATTGGGCTTAGTTTGTTGCTGTAAAGTGTAGTTGGGGGTGATTTTTGATAGCCGAAGTAATTTAGGTGAGTTTGGCATAGTTTGCTATGGTTACTAGTATTTTTTTGTAATTTAAAAGTGATTGGGTTTAGTTTGTTGTGGTAGGGGTTAGTGGGTGATGATTTAGAGTAGCCGAAGTAATTTAGGTAAGTCTGGCATAGTTTGTTATGATTTGTACACCTTTTTTGCAATTTTAAGATGATATGGTTTAGTTTTTTGTGGTAAGGGATAGTTGGCGGTGATTTACGGTAGCCGAAGTAATTTAGGTGATTCTGGTATAGTTTGTTATGATTTTTAGCATTTTTTTGTAATTTAAAAGTGATTGGGCTTAGTTTGTTGCTGTAAAGTGTTGTTGGGGGTGATTTTTGATAGCCGAAGTAATTTAGGTGAGTTTGGCATAGTTTGCTATGGTTAGTAGCATTTTTTTGTAATTTAAAAGTGATTGGGTTTAGTTTGTTGTGGTAAGGGTTAGTTGGTGATGATTTAGAGTAGCCGAAGTAATTTAGGTGAGTCTGGCATAGTTTGTTGTGATTTGTACACCTTTTTTTGTAATATTATGATGATATGGTTTGCTTTGTTGTGGTAAGGGATATTTGGTGGTGATTTACGGTAGCCGAAGTAATTTAGGTGATTCTGGTATAGTTTGTTATGATTTTTAGCATTTGTTTGTAATTTTAAAGTGATTGGGGTTAGTTTGTTGCTGTAAAGTGTAGTTGAAGGTGATTTTTGGTAGCCGAAGTATTTTAGGTGAGTTTGGCATAGTTTGCTATGGTTAGTAGCATTTTTTGGTAATTTAAAAGTGATTGGGTTTAGTTTGTTGTGGTAAGGGTTAGTTGGTGATGATTTAGAGTAGCCGAAGTAATTTAGGTGAGTCTGGCATAGTTTGTTATGATTTGTACACCTTTTTTTGTAATATTAGGATGATATGGTTTGGTTTGTTGTGGTAAGGGATATTTGGGGGTGATTTACGGTAGCCGAAGTTATTTAGGTAATTCTGGTATAGTTTGTTATGATTTTTAGCATTTTTTTGTAATTTTAAAGTGATTGGGCTTTGCTTGTTGCTGTAAAGTGTAGTTGGGGGTGATTTTTGATAGCCGAAGTAATTTAGGTGAGTTTGGCATAGTTTGCTATGGTTAGTAGCATTTTTTGTAATTTAAAAGTGATTGGGTATAGTTTGTTGTGGTAAGGGTTAGTTGGTGATGATTTAGAGTAGCCGAAGTAATTTAGGTGAGTCTGGCATAGTTTGTTATGATTTGTACACCTTTTTTTCTAATTTTAAGATGATATGGTGTGGTTTGTTGTAATAAGGGATAGTTGGGGGTGATTTACGTTAGCCGAAGTAATTTAGGTGATTCTGGTATAGTTTGTTATGATGTTTAGCATTTTTTTGTAATTTTAAAGTGATTGGGCTTAGTTTGTTGCTGTAAAGTGTTGTTGGGGGTGATTTTTGATAGCCGAAGTAATTTAGGTGAGTTTGGCATAGTTTGCTATGGTTACTAGCATTTTTTTGTAATTTAAAAGTGATTGGGTTTAGTTTGTTGTGGTAGGGGTTAGTGGGTGATGATTTAGAGTAGCCGAAGTAATTTAGGTAAGTCTGGCATAGTTTGTTATGATTTGTACACTTTTTTTGTAATTTTAAGATGATATGGTTTGGTTTGTTGTGGTAAGGGATAGTTGGGAGTGATTTACGGTAGCCGAAGTAATTTAGGTGATCCTGGTATAGTTTGTTATGATTTTTGGAATTTTTTTGTAATTTTAAAGTGACTGGGCTTAGTTTGTTGCTGTAAAGTGTAGTTGGGGGTGATTTTTGATAGCCGAAGTAATTTAGGTGAGTTTAGCATTGTTTGCTATGGTTAGTAGCATTTTTTTGTAATTTAAAAATGATTGGGTTTAGTTTGTTGTGGTAAGGGTTAGTTGGTGATGATCTAGAGTAGCCGAAGTAATTTAGGTGAGTCTGGCATAGTTTGTTATGATTTGTACACCTTTTTTTGTAATTTTAAGATGATATGGTGTGGTTTGTTGTAATAAGGGATAGTTGGGGGTGATTTACGTTAGCCGAAGTAATTTAGGTGATTCTGGTATAGTTTGTTATGATGTTTAGCATTTTTTTGTAATTTTAAAGTGATTGGGCTTAGTTTGTTGCTGTAAAGTGTTGTTGGGGGTGATTTTTGATAGCCGAAGTAATTTAGGTGAGTTTGGCATAGTTTGCTATGGTTACTAGCATTTTTTTGTAATTTAAAAGTGATTGGGTTTAGTTTGTTGTGGTAGGGGTTAGTGGGTGATGATTTAGAGTAGCCGAAGTAATTTAGGTAAGTCTGGCATAGTTTGTTATGATTTGTACACTTTTTTTGTAATTTTAAGATGATATGGTTTGGTTTGTTGTGGTAAGGGATAGTTGGGAGTGATTTACGGTAGCCGAAGTAATTTAGGTGATCCTGGTATAGTTTGTTATGATTTTTGGAATTTTTTTGTAATTTTAAAGTGACTGGGCTTAGTTTGTTGCTGTAAAGTGTAGTTGGGGGTGATTTTTGATAGCCGAAGTAATTTAGGTGAGTTTAGCATTGTTTGCTATGGTTAGTAGCATTTTTTTGTTATTTAAAAATGATTGGGTTTAGTTTGTTGGGGTAAGGGTTAGTTGGTGATGATTTAGAGTAGCCGAAGTAATTTAGGTGAGTCTGGCATAGTTTGTTATGATTTGTACACCTTTTTTTGTAATTTTAAGATGATATGGTTTGGTTTGTTGTAATAAGGGATAGTTGGGGGTGATTTACGTTAGCCGAAGTAATTTAGGTGATTCTGGTATAGTTTGTTATGATGTTTAGCATTTTTTTGTAATTTTAAAGTGATTGGGCTTAGTTTGTTGCTGTAAAGTGTTGTTGGGGGTGATTTTTGATAGCCGAAGTAATTTAGGTGAGTTTGGCATAGTTTGCTATGGTTACGAGCATTTTTTTGTAATTTAAAAGTGATTGGGTTTAGTTTGTTGTGGTAGGGGTTAGTGGGTGATGATTTAGAGTAGCCGAAGTAATTTAGGTAAGTCTGGCATAGTTTGTTATGATTTGTACACCTTTTTTTGTAATTTTAAGATGATATGGTTTGGTTTGTTGTGGTAAGGGATAGTTGGGAGTGATTTACGGTAGCCGAAGTAATTTAGGTGATTCTGGTATAGTTTGTTATGATTTTTAGAATTTTTTTGTAATTTTAAAGTGACTGGGCTTAGTTTGTTGCTGTAAAGTGTAGTTGGGGGTGATTTTTGATAGCCGAAGTAATTTAGGTGAGTTTAGCATTGTTTGCTATGTTTAGTAGCATTTTTTTGTAATTTAAAAGTGATTGGGTTTAGTTTGTTGTGGTAAGGGTTAGTTGGTGATGATTTAGAGTAGCCGAAGTAATTTAGGTGAGTCTGGCATAGTTTGTTATGATTTGTACACCTTTTTTTGTAATTTTAAGATGATATGGTTTGGTTTGTTGTGGTAAGGGATAGTTGGGGGTGATTTACGGTAGCCGAAGTAATTTAGGTGATTCTGGTATAGTTTGTTATGATTTTTAGCATTTTTTTGTAATTTTAAAGTGTTTTTGCTTAGTTTGTTGCTGTAAAGTGTAGTTGGGGGTGATTTTTGATAGCCAAAGTAATTTAGGTGAGTTTGGCATAGTTTGCTTTGGTTAGTAGCATTTTTTTGTAATTTAAAAGTGATTGGGTTTAGTTTGTTGTGGTAAGGGTTAGTTGGTGATGACTTAGAGTAGCCGAAGTAATTTATGTGAGTCTGGCATAGTTTGTTATAATTTGTACACCTTTTTTTGTAATTTTAAGATGATATGGTTTGGTTTGTTGTGGTAAGGGATAGTTGGGAGTGATTTACGGTAGCCGAAGTAATTTAGGTGATTCTGGTATAGTTTGTTATGATTTTTAGCATTTTTTTGTAATTTTAAAGTGATTGGGCTTAGTTTGTTGCTGTAAAATGTAGTTGGGGGTGATTTTTGATAGCCGAAGTAATTTAGGTGAGTTTGGCATAGCTTGCTATGGTTAGTAGCATTTTCTTGTAATTTAAAAGTGATTGGGTTTAGTTTGTTGTGGTAAGGGTTAGTTGGTGATGATTTAGAGTAGCCAAAGTAATTTAGGTAAGTCTGGCATAGTTTGTTATAATTTGTACACCTTTTTTTGTAATTTTAAGATGATATGGTTTGGTTTGTTGTGGTAAGGGATAGTTGGGGGTGATTTACGGTAGCCGAAGTAATTTAGGTGATTCTGGTATAGTTTGTTATGATTTGTAGCATTATTTTGTAATTTTAAAGTGATTGGGGTTAGTTTGTTGCTGTAAAGTGTAGTTGAAGCTGATTTTTGGTAGCCGAAGTAATTTAGGTGAGTTTGGCATAGTTTGCTATGGTTAGTAGCATTTTTTTGTAATTTAAAAGTGATTGGGTTTAGTTTGTTGTGGTGAGGGTTATTTGGTGATTATTTAGAGTAGCCGAAGTAATTTAGGTGAGTCTGGCATAGTTTGTTATGATTTGTACAACTTGTTTTGTAATTTTAAGATGTTATGGTTTGGTTTGTTGTGGTAAGGGATAGTTGGGGGTGATTTACGTTAGCCGAAGTAATTTAGGTGATTCTGGTATAGATTGTTATGATTTTTAGCATTTTTTTGTAATTTTAAAGTGATTGGGCTTAGTTTATTGCTGTACAGTGTAGTTGGGGGTGATTTTTGATAGCCGAAGTAATTTAAGTGAGTTTGGCATAGTTTGCTATGGTTAGTAGCATTTTTTTGTAACTTAAAAGTGATTGGGTTTAGTTTGTTGTGGTAAGGGTTAGTTGGTGATGATTTAGAGTAGCCGAAGTAATTTAGGTGAGTCTGGCATAGTTTGTTATGATTTATACACCTTTTTTTGTAATTTTATGATGATATGGTTTGGTTAATGTGGTAAGGGATAGTTGGGGGTGATTTACGGTAGCCGAAGTAATTTAGGTAATTCTGGTATAGTTTGTTATAATTTTTAGCATTTTTTTGTAATTTTAAAGTGATTGGGCTTAGTTTGTTGCTGTAAAGTGTAGTTGGGTGTGATTTTTGATAGCCGAAGTAATTTAGGTGAGTTTGGCATAGTTTGCTATGGTTAGTAGCATTGTTTTGTAATTTAAAAGTGATTGGGTTTAGTTTGTTGTGGTAAGGGTGAGTTGGTGATGATTTAGAGTAGCCGAAGTAATTTATGTGAGTCTGGCATAGTTTGTTATGATTTGTACACCTTTTTTTGTAATTTTAAGATGATATGGTTTGGTTTGTTGTGGTATGGGATATTTGGGGGTGATTTACGGTAGCCGAAGTAATTTAGGTGATTCTGGTATAGTTTGTTATGATTTTTAGCATTTTTTTGTAATTTTAAAGTGATTGGGCTTAGTTTGTTGCTGTACAGTGTAGTTGGGGGTGATTTTTGATAGCCGAAGTAATTTAAGTGAGTTTGGCATAGTTTGCTATGGTTAGTAGCATTTTTTTGTAACTTAAAAGTGATTGGGTTTAGTTTGTTGTGGTAAGGGTTAGTTGGTGATGATTTAGAGTAGCCGAAGTAATTTAGGTGAGTCTGGCATAGTTTGTTATGATTTATACACCTTTTTTTGTAATTTTATGATGATATGGTTTGGTTTGTTGTGGTAAGGGATAGTTGGGGGTGATTTACGGTAGCCGAAGTAATTTAGGTAATTCTGGTATAGTTTGTTATAATTTTTAGCATTTTTTTGTAATTTTAAAATGATTGGGCTTAGTTTGTTGCTGTAAAGTGTAGTTGGGGGTGATTTTTGATAGCCAAAGTAATTTAGGTGAGTTTGGCATAGTTTGCTATGGTTAGTAGCATTTTTTTGTAATCTAAAAGTGATTGGGTTTAGTTTGTTGTGGTAAGGGTTAGTTGGTGATGATTTAGAGTAGCCGAGGTAATTAAGGTGAGTCTGGCATAGTTTGTTATAATTTGTACACCTTTTTTTGTAATTTTAAGATGATATGGTTTGGTTTGTTGTGGTAAGGGATAGTTGTGGGTGATTTACGGTAGCCGAAGTAATTTAGGTGATTCTGGTATATATAGTTTATGATTTTTAGCATTTTTTTGTAATTTTAAAGTGATTGGGCTTAGTTTGTTGCTGTAAAGTGTAGTTGGGGGTGATTTTTGATAGCCGAAGTAATTTAAGTGAGTTTGGCATAGTTTGCTATGGTTAGTAGCATTTTTTTGTAATTTAAAAGTGATTGGGTTTAGTTTGTTGTGGTAAGGGTTTGTTGGTGATGATTTAGAGTAGCCGAAGTAATTTAGGTGAGTCTGGCATAGTTTGTTAGGATTGGTACACCTTTTTTGTAATTTTAAGATGATATGGTTTGGTTTGTTGAGGTAAGGGATAGATGGGGGTGATTTACGGTAGCCGAAGTAATTTAGGTGATTCTGGTATAGTTTGTTATGATTTTTAGCATTTTTTTGTAATTTTAAAGTGATTGGGCTTAGTTTCTTGCTGTAAAGTGTAGTTGGGTGTGATTTTTGATAGCCGAAGTAATTTAGGTGAGTTTGGCATAGTTTGCTATGGTTAGTAGCATTTTTTTGTAATTTTAAAGTGATTGGGTTTAGTTTGTTGTGGTAAGGGTTAGTTGGTGATGATTTAGAGTAGCCGAAGTAATTTAGGTGAGTCTGGCATAGTTTGTTATGATTTGTACACCTTTTTTTGTAATTTTAAGATGATATGGTTTGGTTTGTTGTGGTAAGGGATAGTTGGAGGTGATTTACGGTAGCCGAAGTAATTTCGGTGATTCTGGTATAGTTTGTTATGATTTTTAGCATTTTTTTGTAATTTTAAAGTGATTGGGCTTAGTTTGTTGCTGTAAAGTGTAGTTGGGGGTGATTTTTGATAGCCGAAGTAATTTAGGTGAGTTTGGCATACTTTGCTATGGTTAGTAGCATTGTTTTGTAATTTAAAAGTGATTGGGTTTAGTTTGTTGTGGTAAGGGTTAGTTGGTGATGATTTAGAGTAGCCGAAGTAATTTATGTGAGTCTGGCATAGTTTGTTATGATTTGTACACCATTTTTTGTAATTTTAAGATGATATGGTTTGGTTTGTTGTGGTAAGGGATATTTAGGGGTGATTTACGGTAGCCGAAGTAATTTAGGTGATTCTGGTATAGTTTGTTATGATTTTTAGCATTTTTTTGTAATTTTAAAGTGATTGGGCTTAGTTTGTTGCTGTACAGTGTAGTTGGGGGTGATTTTTGATAGCCGAAGTAATTTAGGTGAGTTTGGCATAGTTTGCTATGGTTAGTAGCATTTTTTTGTAATTTAAAAGTGATTGGGTTTAGTTTGTTGTGGTAAAGGTTAGTTGGTGATGATTTAGAGTAGCCGATGTAATTTAGGTGAGTTTGGCATAGTTTGTTATGATTTGTACACATTTTTTTGTAATTTTAAGATGATATGGTTTGGTTTGTTGTGGTAAGTGATAGTTGGGGGTGATTTACGGTAGCCGAAGTAATTTAGGTGATTCTGGTATAGTTTGTTATGATTTTTAGCATTTTTTTGTAATTTTAAAGTGATTGGGCTTAGTTTGTTGCTGTAAAGTGTAGTTGGGGGTGATTTTTGATAGCCGAAGTAATTTAGGTGAGTTTGGCATAGTTTGCTATGGTTAGTAGCATTTTTTTGTAATTTAAAAGTGATTGGGTTTAGTTTGTTGTAGTAAGGGTTATTTGGTGATTATTTAGAGTAGCCGAAGTCATTTAGGTGAGTCTGGCATAGTTTGTTATGATTTGTACACCTTTTTTTGTAATTTTAAGATGATATGGTTTGGTTTGTTGTGGTAAGGGATAGTTGGAGGTGATTTACGGTAGTCGAAGTAATTTAGGTGATTCTGGTATAGTTTGTTATGATTTGTAGCATTTTTTTGTAATTTTAAAGTGATTGGGGTTAGTTTGCTGCTGTAAAGTGTAGTTGAGGGTGATTTTTGGTTGCAGTAGCAATTTAGGTGAGTTTGGCATAGTTTGTTATGATTTGTACACCTTTTTTTGTAATTTTAAAGTGATTGGGTTTAGTTTGTTGTGGTAAGGGTTAGTTGGTGATGATTTAGAGTAGCCGAAGTAATTTAGGTGAGTCTGGCATAGTTTGTTATGATTTGTACACCTTTTTTTGTAATTTTAAGATGATATGGTTTGGTTTGTTGTGGTAAGGGATAGTTGGGGGTGATTTACGGTATCCGAAGTAATTTAGGTGATTCTGGTATAGTTTGTTATGATTTTTAGCATTTTTTTGTAATTTTAAAGTGATTGGGCTTAGTTTGTTGCTGTAAAGTGTAGTTGGGGGTGATTTTTGATAGCCGAAGTAATTTAGGTGAGTTTGGCATAGTTTGCTATGATTTGTACACCTTTTTTTGTAATTTTAAAGTGATTGGGTTTAGTTTGTTGTGGTAAGGGTTAGTTGGTGATGATTTAGAGTAGCCGAAGTAATTTAGGTGAGTCTGGCATAGTTTGTTATGATTTGTACACCTTTTTTTGTAATTTTAAGATGATATGGTTTGGTTTGTTGTGGTAAGGGATAGTTGGGGGTGATTTACGGTAGCCGAAGTAATTTAGGTGATTCTGGTATAGTTTGTTATGATTTTTAGCATTTTTTTGTAATTTTAAAGTGATTGGGCTTAGTTTGTTGCTGTAAAGTGTAGTTGGGGGTGATTTTTGATAGCCGAAGTAATTTAGGTGAGTTTGGCATAGTTTGCTATGGTTAGTAGCATTTTTTTGTAATTTAAAAGTGATTGGGTTTAGTTTGTTGTAGTAAGGGTTAGTTGGTGATGATTTAGAGTAGCCGAAGTAATTTAGGTGAGTCTGGCATAGTTTGTTATGATTTGTACACCTTTTTTTGTAATTTTAAGATGATATGGTTTGGTTTGTTGTGGTAAGGGATAGTTGGGGGTGATTTACGGTAGCCGAAGTAATTTAGGTTATTCTGGTATAGTTTGTTATGATTTTTAGCATTTTTTTGTAATTTTAAAGTGATTGGGCTTAGTTTGTTGCTTTAAAGTGTAGTTGGGGGTGATTTTTGATAGCCGAAGTAATTTAAGTGAGTTTGGCATAGTTTGCTATGGTTAGTAGCATTTTTTGTAATTTAAAAGTGATTGGGTTTAGTTTGTTGTGGTAAGGGTTTGTTGGTGATGATTTAGAGTAGCCGAAGTAATTTAGGTGAGTCTGGCATAGTTTGTTATGATTGGTACACCTTTTTTTGTAATTTTAATATGATATGGTTTGGTTTGTTGTGGTAAGGGATAGATGGGGGTGATTTACGGTAGCCGAAGTAATTTAGGTGATTCTGGTATAATTTGTTATGATTTTTAGCATTTTTTTGTAATTTTAAAGTGATTGGGCTTAGTTTCTTGCTGTAAAGTGTAGTTGGGTGTGATTTTTGATAGCCGAAGTAATTTAGGTGAATTTGGCATAGTTTGCTATGGTTAGTAGCATTTTTTTGTAATTTTAAAGTGATTGGGTTTAGTTTGTTGTGGTAAGGGTTAGTTGGTGATGATTTAGAGTAGCCGAAGTAATTTAGGTGAGTCTGGCATAGTTTGTTATGATTTGTACACCTTTTTTTGTAATTTTAAGATGATATGGTTTGGTTTGTTGTGGTAAAGGATAGTTGGGGGTGATTTACGGTAGCCGAAGTAATTTAGGTGATTCTGGTATAGTTTGTTATGATTTTTATAAATTTTTTTGTAATTTTAAAGTGATTGGGCTTAATTTGTTGCTGTAAAGTGTAGTTGGGGGTGATTTTTGATAACCGAAGTAATTTAGGTGAGTTTGGCATAGTTTGCTATGGTTAGTAGCATTTTTTTGTAATTTAAAAGTGATTGGGTTTAGTTTGTTGTGGTAAGGGTTAGTTGGTGATTATTTAGAGTAGCCGAAGTAATTTAGGTGAGTCTGGCATAGTTTGTTATGATTTGTACAATTTTTTTTGTAATTTTAAGATAATATGGTTTGGTTTGTTGTGGTAAGGGATAGTTGGGGGTGATTTACGGTAGCCGAAGTAATTTAGGTGATTCTAGTATAGTTTGTTATGATTTTTAGCATTTTTTGTAATTTTAAAGTGATTGGACTTAGTTTGTTGCTGTAAAGTGTAGTTGGGGGTGATTTTTGATAGCCGAAGTAATTTAGGTGAGTTTGGCATAGTTTGCTATGGTTAGTAGCATTTTTTTGTAATTTAAAAGTGATTGGGTTTAGTTTGTTGTGGTAAGGGTTAGTTGGTGATGATTTAGAGTAGCCGAAGTAATTTAGGTGAGTCTGGCATAGTTTGTTATGATTTGTACACCTTTTTTTGTAATTTTAAGATGATATGGTTTGGTTTGTTGTAGTAAGGGATAGTTGGGGGTGATTACGGTAGCCGAAGTAATTTAGGTGATTCTGGTATAGTTTGTTATGATTTTTAGCATTTTTTTGTAATTTTAAAGTGATTGGGCTTAGTTTGCTGCTGTAAAGTGTAGTTGGGGGTGATTTTTGATAGCCGAAGTAATTTAGGTGAGTTTGGCATAGTTTGCTATAGTTAGTAGCATTTTTTTGTAATTTAAAAGTGATTGGTTTTAGTTTGTTGTGGTAAGGGTTAGTTGGTGATGATTTAGAGTAGTCGAAGTAATTTAGGTGAGTCTGGCATAGTTTGTTATAATTTGTACACCTTTTTTTGTAATTTTAAGATGATATAGTTTGGTTTGTTGTGGTAAGGGATAGTTGGGGGTGATTTACGGTAGCCGAAGTAATTTAGGTGATTCTGGTATAGTTTGTTATGATTTTTAGCATTTTTTTGTAATTTTAAAGTGATTGGGCTTAGTTGGTTGCTGTAAAGTGTAGTTGGGGGTGATTTTTGATAGCCGAAGTAATTTAGGTGAGTTTGGCATAGTTGCTATGGTTAGTAGCATTTTTTTGTAATTTAAAAGTGATTGGGTTTAGTTTGTTGTGGTAAGGGTTAGTTGGTGATGATTTAGAGTAGCCGAAGTAATTTAGGTGAGTCTGGCATAGTTTGTTATGATTTGTACACCTTTTTTTGTAATTTTAAGATGATATAGTTTGGTTTGTTGTGGTAAGGGATAGTTGGGGGTGATTTACGGGAGCCGAAGTAATTTAGGTGATTCTGGTATAGTTTGTTATGATTTTTAGCATTTTTTTGTAATTTTAAAGTGATTGGGCTTACTTTGTTGCTGTAAAGTGTAGTTGGGGGTGATTTTTGATAGCCGAAGTAAATTAGGTGATTTTAGCAAGTTTGCTATGGTTAGTAGCATTTTTTTGAAATTTAAAAGTGATTGGGTTTAGTTTGTTGTGGTAAGGGTTAGTTGGTGATGATTTAGAGTAACCGAAGTAATTTAGGTGAGTCTGGCATAGTTTGTTATGATTTTTACTCCTTTTTTTGTAATTTTAAGATGATATGGTTTTGTTTGTTGTGGTAAGGGATAGTTGGGAATGATTTACGGTAGCCGAAGTAATTTAGTTGATTCTGGTATAGTTTGCTATGATTTTTAGCATTTTCTTGTAATTTTAAAGTGATTGGGCTTAGTTTGTTGTTGTAAAGTGTAGTTGGGGGTGATTTTTGATGGCCGAAGTAATTTAGGTGAGTTTGGCAAGTTTGCTATGTTTAGTAGCATTTTTTTGTAATTTAAAAGTGATTGGGTTTAGTTTGGTTGTGGTAAGGGTTAGTTGGTGATGATATAGAGTAACCGAAGTAATTTAGGTGAGTCTGGCATAGTTTGTTATGATTTGTACACCTTTTTTTGTAATTTTAAGATGATATGGTTTGGTTTGTTGTGGTAAAAGATAGTTGGGGGTGATTTACGGTAGCCGAAGTAATTTAGGTGATTCGGGTATAGTTTGTTATGATTTTTAGCATTTTTTTGTAATATTAAAGTGATTGGGCTTAGTTTGGTGCTGTAAAGTGTAGTTGGGGGTGATTTTTGATAGCCGAAGTAATTTAGGTGAGTTTGGCATAGTTTGCTATGGCTAGTAGCATTTTTTTGTAATTTAAAAGTGATTGGGTTTAGTTTGTTGTGGTAAGGGTTAGTTAGTGATGATTTAGAGTAGCCGCAGTAATTTAGGTGAGTCTGGCATAGTTTGTTATGATTTGTACATCTTTTTTTGTAATTTTAAGATGATATGGTTTGGTTTGTTGTGGTAAGGGATAGTTGGGGATGATTTACGGTAGCCGAAGTAATTTAGGTGATTCTGTTATAGTTTGTTATGATTTTTAGCATTTTTTTGTAATTTTAAAGTGATTGGGCTTAGTTTGTTGCTGTAAAGTGTAGTTGCGGGTGATTTTTGATAGCCGAAGTAATTTAGGTGAGTTTGGCATAGTTTGCTATGGTTAGTGGCATTTTTTTGTAATTTAAAAGTGATTGGGTTTAGTTTGTTGTGGTAAGGGTTAGTTGGTTATGATTTAGAGTAGCCGAAGTAATTTAGGTGAGTCTGGCATGTTTTTTTATGATTTGTACACCTTTTTTTGTAATTTTAAGATGATATGGTTTGGTTTGTTGTGGTAAGGGATAGTTGGGGGTGATTTACGTTAGCCGAAGTAATTTAGGTGATTCTGTTATAGTTTGTTATGATTTTTAGCATTTTTTTGTAATTTTAAAGTGATTGGGCTTAGTTTATTGCTGTAAAGTGTAGTTGGGGGTGATTTTTGATAGCCGAAATAATTTAGGTGAGTTTGGCATAGTTTGCTATGGTTAGTAGCATTTTTTTGTAATTTAAAAGTGATTGGGTTTAGTTTGTTGTGGTAAGGGTTAGTTGGTGATGATTTAGAGTATCCGAAGTAATTTAGGTGAGTCTGGCATAGTTTGTTATGATTTGTACACCTTTTTTGTAATTTTAAGATCATATGGTTTGGTTTGTTGTGGTAAGGGATAGTTGGGCGTGATTTACGGTAGCCGAAGTAATTCAGGTGATTCTGTTATAGTTTGTTATGATTTTTAGCATTTTTTTGAAATTTTAAAGTGATTGGGCTTAGTTTGTTGCTGTAAAGTGTAGTTGGGGGTGATTTTTGATAGCCGAAGTAATTTAGGTGAGTTTGGCATAGTTTGCTATGGTTAGTAGCATTTTTTTGTAATTTAAAAATGATTGGGTTTAGTTTGTTGTGGTAAGGGTTAGTTGGTGATGATTTAGAGTAGCGAAGTAATTTAGGTGAGTCTGGCATAGTTTGTTATGATTTGTACACCTTTTATTGTAATTTTAAGATGATATGGTATGGTTTGTTGTGGTAAGGGATAGTTGGGAGTGATTTACGGTAGCCGAAGTAATTTAGGTGATTCTGGTAGAGTTTGTTATGATTTTTAGCATTTTTTTGTAATTTTAAAGTGATTGGGCTTAGTTTGTTGCTGTAAAGTAAATTTGGGGGTGATTTTTGATAGCCGATAGCATTTTATTGTAATTTAAAAATGATTGGGTTTAGTTTGTTGTGGTAAGGGTTAGTTGGTGATGATTTAGAGTAGCCGAAGTAATTTAGGTGAGTCTGGCATAGTTTGTTATGATTTGTACACCTTTTTTTGTAATTTTAAGATGATATGGTTTGGTTTGTTGTGGTAAGGGATAGTTGGGGGTGATTTACGGTAGCCTAAGTAATTTAGTTAATTCTGGTATAGTTTGTTATGATTTTTAGCATTTTTTTGTAATTTTAAAGCGATTGGGCTTAGTTTATTGCTGTAAAGTGTAGTTGGGGGTGATTTTTGATAGCCGAAGTAATTTAGGTGAGTTTGGCATAGTTTGCTATGGTTAGTAGCATTTTTTTGTAATTTAAAAGTGATTGGGTTTAGTTTGTTGTGGTAAGGGTTAGTTGGTGATGATTTAGAGTAGCCGAAGTAATTTAGGTGAGTCTGGCATAGTTTGTTATGGTTAGTAGCATTTTTTTGTAATTTTAAAGTGATTGGGCTTAGTTTGTTGCTGTAAAGTGTAGTTGGGGGTGATTTTTGATAGCCGAAGTAATTTAGGTGAGTTTGGCATAGTTTGTTATGATTTGTACACCTTTTTTTGTAATTTTAAGATGATATGGTTTGGTTTGTTGTAGTAAGGGATAGTTGGGGGTGATTACGGTAGCCGAAGTAATTTAGGTGATTCTGGTATAGTTTGTTATGATTTTTAGCATTTTTTTGTAATTTTAAAGTGATTGGGCTTAGTTTGCTGCTGTAAAGTGTAGTTGGGGGTGATTTTTGATAGCCGAAGTAATTTAGGTGAGTTTGGCATAGTTTGCTATAGTTAGTAGCATTTTTTTGTAATTTAAAAGTGATTGGTTTTAGTTTGTTGTGGTAAGGGTTAGTTGGTGATGATTTAGAGTAGTCGAAGTAATTTAGGTGAGTCTGGCATAGTTTGTTATAATTTGTACACCTTTTTTTGTAATTTTAAGATGATATAGTTTGGTTTGTTGTGGTAAGGGATAGTTGGGGGTGATTTACGGTAGCCGAAGTAATTTAGGTGATTCTGGTATAGTTTGTTATGATTTTTAGCATTTTTTTGTAATTTTAAAGTGATTGGGCTTAGTTGGTTGCTGTAAAGTGTAGTTGGGGGTGATTTTTGATAGCCGAAGTAATTTAGGTGAGTTTGGCATAGTTGCTATGGTTAGTAGCATTTTTTTGTAATTTAAAAGTGATTGGGTTTAGTTTGTTGTGGTAAGGGTTAGTTGGTGATGATTTAGAGTAGCCGAAGTAATTTAGGTGAGTCTGGCATAGTTTGTTATGATTTGTACACCTTTTTTTGTAATTTTAAGATGATATAGTTTGGTTTGTTGTGGTAAGGGATAGTTGGGGGTGTTTTTTTTTTTTTTTTTTTTTTATTTTTTTTTTTTATTTTTTTTTTTTTTTTTTTATTTGCTGTTTATACTCCCCCCCAACAGGTTGCCCCAATTACAGGGAGAGAGTTTGGACAAATACAAACATCCATGACCGGGCCGGGATTCGAACCCAGGACCTTGCCGGCGCAAGTCGGTTTGCTAAGCCGCTGCGCCGACCGATCGTCGATTTACGGGAGCCGAAGTAATTTAGGTGATTCTGGTATAGTTTGTTATGATTTTTAGCATTTTTTTGTAATTTTAAAGTGATTGGGCTTAGTTTGTTGCTGTAAAGTGTAGTTGGGGGTGATTTTTGATAGCCGAAGTAAATTAGGTGATTTTAGCAAGTTTGCTATGGTTAGTAGCATTTTTTTGAAATTTAAAAGTGATTGGGTTTAGTTTGTTGTGGTAAGGGTTAGTTGGTGATGATTTAGAGTAACCGAAGTAATTTAGGTGAGTCTGGCATAGTTTGTTATGATTTTTACTCCTTTTTTTGTAATTTTAAGATGATATGGTTTTGTTTGTTGTGGTAAGGGATAGTTGGGAATGATTTACGGTAGCCGAAGTAATTTAGTTGATTCTGGTATAGTTTGCTATGATTTTTAGCATTTTCTTGTAATTTTAAAGTGATTGGGCTTAGTTTGTTGTTGTAAAGTGTAGTTGGGGGTGATTTTTGATGGCCGAAGTAATTTAGGTGAGTTTGGCAAGTTTGCTATGTTTAGTAGCATTTTTTTGTAATTTAAAAGTGATTGGGTTTAGTTTGGTTGTGGTAAGGGTTAGTTGGTGATGATATAGAGTAACCGAAGTAATTTAGGTGAGTCTGGCATAGTTTGTTATGATTTGTACACCTTTTTTTGTAATTTTAAGATGATATGGTTTGGTTTGTTGTGGTAAAAGATAGTTGGGGGTGATTTACGGTAGCCGAAGTAATTTAGGTGATTCGGGTATAGTTTGTTATGATTTTTAGCATTTTTTTGTAATATTAAAGTGATTGGGCTTAGTTTGTTGCTGTAAAGTGTAGTTGGGGGTGATTTTTGATAGCCGAAGTAATTTAGGTGAGTTTGGCATAGTTTGCTATGGCTAGTAGCATTTTTTTGTAATTTAAAAGTGATTGGGTTTAGTTTGTTGTGGTAAGGGTTAGTTAGTGATGATTTAGAGTAGCCGCAGTAATTTAGGTGAGTCTGGCATAGTTTGTTATGATTTGTACATCTTTTTTTGTAATTTTAAGATGATATGGTTTGGTTTGTTGTGGTAAGGGATAGTTGGGGATGATTTACGGTAGCCGAAGTAATTTAGGTGATTCTGTTATAGTTTGTTATGATTTTTAGCATTTTTTTGTAATTTTAAAGTGATTGGGCTTAGTTTGTTGCTGTAAAGTGTAGTTGCGGGTGATTTTTGATAGCCGAAGTAATTTAGGTGAGTTTGGCATACTTTGCTATGGTTAGTGGCATTTTTTTGTAATTTAAAAGTGATTGGGTTTAGTTTGTTGTGGTAAGGGTTAGTTGGTTATGATTTAGAGTAGCCGAAGTAATTTAGGTGAGTCTGGCATGTTTTTTTATGATTTGTACACCTTTTTTTGTAATTTTAAGATGATATGGTTTGGTTTGTTGTGGTAAGGGATAGTTGGGGGTGATTTACGTTAGCCGAAGTAATTTAGGTGATTCTGTTATAGTTTGTTATGATTTTTAGCATTTTTTTGTAATTTTAAAGTGATTGGGCTTAGTTTGTTGCTGTAAAGTGTAGTTGGGGGTGATTTTTGATAGCCGAAGTAATTTAGGTGAGTTTGGCATAGTTTGCTATGGTTAGTAGCATTTTTTTGTAATTTAAAAATGATTGGGTTTAGTTTGTTGTGGTAAGGGTTAGTTGGTGATGATTTAGAGTAGCGAAGTAATTTAGGTGAGTCTGGCATAGTTTGTTATGATTTGTACACCTTTTATTGTAATTTTAAGATGATATGGTATGGTTTGTTGTGGTAAGGGATAGTTGGGAGTGATTTACGGTAGCCGAAGTAATTTAGGTGATTCTGGTAGAGTTTGTTATGATTTTTAGCATTTTTTTGTAATTTTAAAGTGATTGGGCTTAGTTTGTTGCTGTAAAGTAAATTTGGGGGTGATTTTTGATAGCCGATAGCATTTTATTGTAATTTAAAAATGATTGGGTTTAGTTTGTTGTGGTAAGGGTTAGTTGGTGATGATTTAGAGTAGCCGAAGTAATTTAGGTGAGTCTGGCATAGTTTGTTATGATTTGTACACCTTTTTTTGTAATTTTAAGATGATATGGTTTGGTTTGTTGTGGTAAGGGATAGTTGGGGGTGATTTACGGTAGCCTAAGTAATTTAGTTAATTCTGGTATAGTTTGTTATGATTTTTAGCATTTTTTTGTAATTTTAAAGCGATTGGGCTTAGTTTATTGCTGTAAAGTGTAGTTGGGGGTGATTTTTGATAGCCGAAGTAATTTAGGTGAGTTTGGCATAGTTTGCTATGGTTAGTAGCATTTTTTTGTAATTTAAAAGTGATTGGGTTTAGTTTGTTGTGGTAAGGGTTAGTTGGTGATGATTTAGAGTAGCCGAAGTAATTTAGGTGAGTCTGGCATAGTTTGTTATGGTTAGTAGCATTTTTTTGTAATTTTAAAGTGATTGGGCTTAGTTTGTTGCTGTAAAGTGTAGTTGGGGGTGATTTTTGATAGCCGAAGTAATTTAGGTGAGTTTGGCATAGTTTGTTATGATTTGTACACCTTTTTTTGTAATTTTAAGATGATATGGTTTGGTTTGTTGTAGTAAGGGATAGTTGGGGGTGATTACGGTAGCCGAAGTAATTTAGGTGATTCTGGTATAGTTTGTTATGATTTTTAGCATTTTTTTGTAATTTTAAAGTGATTGGGCTTAGTTTGCTGCTGTAAAGTGTAGTTGGGGGTGATTTTTGATAGCCGAAGTAATTTAGGTGAGTTTGGCATAGTTTGCTATAGTTAGTAGCATTTTTTTGTAATTTAAAAGTGATTGGTTTTAGTTTGTTGTGGTAAGGGTTAGTTGGTGATGATTTAGAGTAGTCGAAGTAATTTAGGTGAGTCTGGCATAGTTTGTTATAATTTGTACACCTTTTTTTGTAATTTTAAGATGATATAGTTTGGTTTGTTGTGGTAAGGGATAGTTGGGGGTGATTTACGGTAGCCGAAGTAATTTAGGTGATTCTGGTATAGTTTGTTATGATTTTTAGCATTTTTTTGTAATTTTAAAGTGATTGGGCTTAGTTGGTTGCTGTAAAGTGTAGTTGGGGGTGATTTTTGATAGCCGAAGTAATTTAGGTGAGTTTGGCATAGTTGCTATGGTTAGTAGCATTTTTTTGTAATTTAAAAGTGATTGGGTTTAGTTTGTTGTGGTAAGGGTTAGTTGGTGATGATTTACAGTAGCCGAAGTAATTTAGGTGAGTCTGGCATAGTTTGTTATGATTTGTACACCTTTTTTTGTAATTTTAAGATGATATAGTTTGGTTTGTTGTGGTAAGGGATAGTTGGGGGTGATTTACGGGAGCCGAAGTAATTTAGGTGATTCTGGTATAGTTTGTTATGATTTTTAGCATTTTTTTGTAATTTTAAAGTGATTGGGCTTAGTTTGTTGCTGTAAAGTGTAGTTGGGGGTGATTTTTGATAGCCGAAGTAAATTAGGTGATTTTAGCAAGTTTGCTATGGTTAGTAGCATTTTTTTGAAATTTAAAAGTGATTGGGTTTAGTTTGTTGTGGTAAGGGTTAGTTGGTGATGATTTAGAGTAACCGAAGTAATTTAGGTGAGTCTGGCATAGTTTGTTATGATTTTTACTCCTTTTTTTGTAATTTTAAGATGATATGGTTTTGTTTGTTGTGGTAAGGGATAGTTGGGAATGATTTACGGTAGCCGAAGTAATTTAGTTGATTCTGGTATAGTTTGCTATGATTTTTAGCATTTTCTTGTAATTTTAAAGTGATTGGGCTTAGTTTGTTGTTGTAAAGTGTAGTTGGGGGTGATTTTTGATGGCCGAAGTAATTTAGGTGAGTTTGGCAAGTTTGCTATGTTTAGTAGCATTTTTTTGTAATTTAAAAGTGATTGGGTTTAGTTTGGTTGTGGTAAGGGTTAGTTGGTGATGATATAGAGTAACCGAAGTAATTTAGGTGAGTCTGGCATAGTTTGTTATGATTTGTACACCTTTTTTTGTAATTTTAAGATGATATGGTTTGGTTTGTTGTGGTAAAAGATAGTTGGGGGTGATTTACGGTAGCCGAAGTAATTTAGGTGATTCGGGTATAGTTTGTTATGATTTTTAGCATTTTTTTGTAATATTAAAGTGATTGGGCTTAGTTTGTTGCTGTAAAGTGTAGTTGGGGGTGATTTTTGATAGCCGAAGTAATTTAGGTGAGTTTGGCATAGTTTGCTATGGCTAGTAGCATTTTTTTGTAATTTAAAAGTGATTGGGTTTAGTTTGTTGTGGTAAGGGTTAGTTAGTGATGATTTAGAGTAGCCGCAGTAATTTAGGTGAGTCTGGCATAGTTTGTTATGATTTGTACATCTTTTTTTGTAATTTTAAGATGATATGGTTTGGTTTGTTGTGGTAAGGGATAGTTGGGGATGATTTACGGTAGCCGAAGTAATTTAGGTGATTCTGTTATAGTTTGTTATGATTTTTAGCATTTTTTTGTAATTTTAAAGTGATTGGGCTTAGTTTGTTGCTGTAAAGTGTAGTTGCGGGTGATTTTTGATAGCCGAAGTAATTTAGGTGAGTTTGGCATAGTTTGCTATGGTTAGTGGCATTTTTTTGTAATTTAAAAGTGATTGGGTTTAGTTTGTTGTGGTAAGGGTTAGTTGGTTATGATTTAGAGTAGCCGAAGTAATTTAGGTGAGTCTGGCATGTTTTTTTATGATTTGTACACCTTTTTTTGTAATTTTAAGATGATATGGTTTGGTTTGTTGTGGTAAGGGATAGTTGGGGGTGATTTACGTTAGCCGAAGTAATTTAGGTGATTCTGTTATAGTTTGTTATGATTTTTAGCATTTTTTTGTAATTTTAAAGTGATTGGGCTTAGTTTGTTGCTGTAAAGTGTAGTTGGGGGTGATTTTTGATAGCCGAAGTAATTTAGGTGAGTTTGGCATAGTTTGCTATGGTTAGTAGCATTTTTTTGTAATTTAAAAATGATTGGGTTTAGTTTGTTGTGGTAAGGGTTAGTTGGTGATGATTTAGAGTAGCGAAGTAATTTAGGTGAGTCTGGCATAGTTTGTTATGATTTGTACACCTTTTATTGTAATTTTAAGATGATATGGTATGGTTTGTTGTGGTAAGGGATAGTTGGGAGTGATTTACGGTAGCCGAAGTAATTTAGGTGATTCTGGTAGAGTTTGTTATGATTTTTAGCATTTTTTTGTAATTTTAAAGTGATTGGGCTTAGTTTGTTGCTGTAAAGTAAATTTGGGGGTGATTTTTGATAGCCGATAGCATTTTATTGTAATTTAAAAATGATTGGGTTTAGTTTGTTGTGGTAAGGGTTAGTTGGTGATGATTTAGAGTAGCCGAAGTAATTTAGGTGAGTCTGGCATAGTTTGTTATGATTTGTACACCTTTTTTTGTAATTTTAAGATGATATGGTTTGGTTTGTTGTGGTAAGGGATAGTTGGGGGTGATTTACGGTAGCCTAAGTAATTTAGTTAATTCTGGTATAGTTTGTTATGATTTTTAGCATTTTTTTGTAATTTTAAAGCGATTGGGCTTAGTTTATTGCTGTAAAGTGTAGTTGGGGGTGATTTTTGATAGCCGAAGTAATTTAGGTGAGTTTGGCATAGTTTGCTATGGTTAGTAGCATTTTTTTGTAATTTAAAAGTGATTGGGTTTAGTTTGTTGTGGTAAGGGTTAGTTGGTGATGATTTAGAGTAGCCGAAGTAATTTAGGTGAGTCTGGCATAGTTTGTTATGGTTAGTAGCATTTTTTTGTAATTTTAAAGTGATTGGGCTTAGTTTGTTGCTGTAAAGTGTAGTTGGGGGTGATTTTTGATAGCCGAAGTAATTTAGGTGAGTTTGGCATAGTTTGTTATGATTTGTACACCTTTTTTTGTAATTTTAAGATGATATGGTTTGGTTTGTTGTAGTAAGGGATAGTTGGGGGTGATTACGGTAGCCGAAGTAATTTAGGTGATTCTGGTATAGTTTGTTATGATTTTTAGCATTTTTTTGTAATTTTAAAGTGATTGGGCTTAGTTTGCTGCTGTAAAGTGTAGTTGGGGGTGATTTTTGATAGCCGAAGTAATTTAGGTGAGTTTGGCATAGTTTGCTATAGTTAGTAGCATTTTTTTGTAATTTAAAAGTGATTGGTTTTAGTTTGTTGTGGTAAGGGTTAGTTGGTGATGATTTAGAGTAGTCGAAGTAATTTAGGTGAGTCTGGCATAGTTTGTTATAATTTGTACACCTTTTTTTGTAATTTTAAGATGATATAGTGTGGTTTGTTGTGGTAAGGGATAGTTGGGGGTGATTTACGGTAGCCGAAGTAATTTAGGTGATTCTGGTATAGTTTGTTATGATTTTTAGCATTTTTTTGTAATTTTAAAGTGATTGGGCTTAGTTGGTTGCTGTAAAGTGTAGTTGGGGGTGATTTTTGATAGCCGAAGTAATTTAGGTGAGTTTGGCATAGTTGCTATGGTTAGTAGCATTTTTTTGTAATTTAAAAGTGATTGGGTTTAGTTTGTTGTGGTAAGGGTTAGTTGGTGATGATTTAGAGTAGCCGAAGTAATTTAGGTGAGTCTGGCATAGTTTGTTATGATTTGTACACCTTTTTTTGTAATTTTAAGATGATATAGTTTGGTTTGTTGTGGTAAGGGATAGTTGGGGGTGATTTACGGGAGCCGAAGTAATTTAGGTGATTCTGGTATAGTTTGTTATGATTTTTAGCATTTTTTTGTAATTTTAAAGTGATTGGGCTTAGTTTGTTGCTGTAAAGTGTAGTTGGGGGTGATTTTTGATAGCCGAAGTAAATTAGGTGATTTTAGCAAGTTTGCTATGGTTAGTAGCATTTTTTTGAAATTTAAAAGTGATTGGGTTTAGTTTGTTGTGGTAAGGGTTAGTTGGTGATGATTTAGAGTAACCGAAGTAATTTAGGTGAGTCTGGCATAGTTTGTTATGATTTTTACTCCTTTTTTTGTAATTTTAAGATGATATGGTTTTGTTTGTTGTGGTAAGGGATAGTTGGGAATGATTTACGGTAGCCGAAGTAATTTAGTTGATTCTGGTATAGTTTGCTATGATTTTTAGCATTTTCTTGTAATTTTAAAGTGATTGGGCTTAGTTTGTTGTTGTAAAGTGTAGTTGGGGGTGATTTTTGATGGCCGAAGTAATTTAGGTGAGTTTGGCAAGTTTGCTATGTTTAGTAGCATTTTTTTGTAATTTAAAAGTGATTGGGTTTAGTTTGGTTGTGGTAAGGGTCAGTTGGTGATGATATAGAGTAACCGAAGTAATTTAGGTGAGTCTGGCATAGTTTGTTATGATTTGTACACCTTTTTTTGTAATTTTAAGATGATATGGTTTGGTTTGTTGTGGTAAAAGATAGTTGGGGGTGATTTACGGTAGCCGAAGTAATTTAGGTGATTCGGGTATAGTTTGTTATGATTTTTAGCATTTTTTTGTAATATTAAAGTGATTGGGCTTAGTTTGTTGCTGTAAAGTGTAGTTGGGGGTGATTTTTGATAGCCGAAGTAATTTAGGTGAGTTTGGCATAGTTTGCTATGGCTAGTAGCATTTTTTTGTAATTTAAAAGTGATTGGGTTTAGTTTGTTGTGGTAAGGGTTAGTTAGTGATGATTTAGAGTAGCCGCAGTAATTTAGGTGAGTCTGGCATAGTTTGTTATGATTTGTACATCTTTTTTTGTAATTTTAAGATGATATGGTTTGGTTTGTTGTGGTAAGGGATAGTTGGGGATGATTTACGGTAGCCGAAGTAATTTAGGTGATTCTGTTATAGTTTGTTATGATTTTTAGCATTTTTTTGTAATTTTAAAGTGATTGGGCTTAGTTTGTTGCTGTAAAGTGTAGTTGCGGGTGATTTTTGATAGCCGAAGTAATTTAGGTGAGTTTGGCATAGTTTGCTATGGTTAGTGGCATTTTTTTGTAATTTAAAAGTGATTGGGTTTAGTTTGTTGTGGTAAGGGTTAGTTGGTTATGATTTAGAGTAGCCGAAGTAATTTAGGTGAGTCTGGCATGTTTTTTTATGATTTGTACACCTTTTTTTGTAATTTTAAGATGATATGGTTTGGTTTGTTGTGGTAAGGGATAGTTGGGGGTGATTTACGTTAGCCGAAGTAATTTAGGTGATTCTGTTATAGTTTGTTATGATTTTTAGCATTTTTTTGTAATTTTAAAGTGATTGGGCTTAGTTTATTGCTGTAAAGTGTAGTTGGGGGTGATTTTTGATAGCCGAAATAATTTAGGTGAGTTTGGCATAGTTTGCTATGGTTAGTAGCATTTTTTTGTAATTTAAAAGTGATTGGGTTTAGTTTGTTGTGGTAAGGGTTAGTTGGTGATGATTTAGAGTATCCGAAGTAATTTAGGTGAGTCTGGCATAGTTTGTTATGATTTGTACACCTTTTTTTGTAATTTTAAGATCATATGGTTTGGTTTGTTGTGGTAAGGGATAGTTGGGCGTGATTTACGGTAGCCGAAGTAATTTAGGTGATTCTGTTATAGTTTGTTATGATTTTTAGCATTTTTTTGAAATTTTAAAGTGATTGGGCTTAGTTTGTTGCTGTAAAGTGTAGTTGGGGGTGATTTTTGATAGCCGAAGTAATTTAGGTGAGTTTGGCATAGTTTGCTATGGTTAGTAGCATTTTTTTGTAATTTAAAAATGATTGGGTTTAGTTTGTTGTGGTAAGGGTTAGTTGGTGATGATTTAGAGTAGCGAAGTAATTTAGGTGAGTCTGGCATAGTTTGTTATGATTTGTACACCTTTTATTGTAATTTTAAGATGATATGGTATGGTTTGTTGTGGTAAGGGATAGTTGGGAGTGATTTACGGTAGCCGAAGTAATTTAGGTGATTCTGGTAGAGTTTGTTATGATTTTTAGCATTTTTTTGTAATTTTAAAGTGATTGGGCTTAGTTTGTTGCTGTAAAGTAAATTTGGGGGTGATTTTTGATAGCCGATAGCATTTTATTGTAATTTAAAAATGATTGGGTTTAGTTTGTTGTGGTAAGGGTTAGTTGGTGATGATTTAGAGTAGCCGAAGTAATTTAGGTGAGTCTGGCATAGTTTGTTATGATTTGTACACCTTTTTTTGTAATTTTAAGATGATATGGTTTGGTTTGTTGTGGTAAGGGATAGTTGGGGGTGATTTACGGTAGCCTAAGTAATTTAGTTAATTCTGGTATAGTTTGTTATGATTTTTAGCATTTTTTTGTAATTTTAAAGCGATTGGGCTTAGTTTATTGCTGTAAAGTGTAGTTGGGGGTGATTTTTGATAGCCGAAGTAATTTAGGTGAGTTTGGCATAGTTTGCTATGGTTAGTAGCATTTTTTTTAATTTAAAAGTGATTGGGTTTAGTTTGTTGTGGTAAGGGTTAGTTGGTGATGATTTAGAGTAGCCGAAGTAATTTAGGTGAGTCTGGCATAGTTTGTTATGGTTAGTAGCATTTTTTTGTAATTTTAAAGTGATTGGGCTTAGTTTGTTGCTGTAAAGTGTAGTTGGGGGTGATTTTTGATAGCCGAAGTAATTTAGGTGAGTTTGGCATAGTTTGTTATGGTTAGTCTTTATTTTTTTTAAATTTAAAAGTGATTGGGTTTAGTTTGTTGTGGTAAGGGTTAGTTGGTGATGATTTAGAGTAGCCGAAGTAATTTAGGTGAGTCTGGCATAGTTTGTTATGATTTGTACACCTTTTTTTGTAATTTTAAGATGATATAGTTTGGTTTGTTGTGGTAAGGGATAGTTGGGGGTGATTTACGGGAGCCGAAGTAATTTAGGTGATTCTGGTATAGTTTGTTATGATTTTTAGCATTTTTTTGTAATTTTAAAGTGATTGGGCTTAGTTTGTTGCTGTAAAGTGTAGTTGGGGGTGTTTTTTGATAGCCAAAGTAATTTAGGTGAGTTTGGCATAGTTTGCTATGGTTAGTAGCATTTTTTTGTAATTTAAAAGTGATTGGGTTTAGTTTGTTGTGGTAAGGGTTAGTTGGTGATAATTTAGAGTAGCCGAAGTAATTTAGGTGAGTCTGGCATAGTTTGTTATGATTTGTACACCTTTTTTGTAATTTTAAGATGATATAGTTTGGTTTGTTGTGGTAAGGGATAGTTGAGGGTGATTTACGGGAGCCGAAGTAATTTAGGTGATTCTGGTATAGTTTGTTATGATTTTTAGCATTTTTTTGTAATTTTAAAGTGATTGGGCTTAGTTTGTTCCTGTAAAGTGTAGTTGGGGGTGATTTTTGATAGCCGAAGTAATTTAGGTGATTTTGGCAAGTTTGCTATGGTTAGTAGCATTTTTTTGAAATTTAAAAGTGATTGGGTTTAGTTTGTTGTGGTAAGGGTTAGTTGGTGATGATTTAGAGTAACCGAAGTAATTTAGGTGAGTCTGGCATAGTTTGTTATGATTTTTACTCCTTTTTTTGTAATTTTAAGATGATATGGTTTGGTTTGTTGTGGTAAGGGATAGTTGGGAATGATTTACGGTAGCCGAAGCAATTTAGTTGATTCTGGTATAGTTTGCTATGATTTTTAGCATTTTTTTGTAATTTTAAAGTGATTAGGCTTAGTTTGTTGTTGTAAAGTGTAGTTGGGGGTGATTTTTGATGGCCGAAGTAATTTAGGTGAGTTTGGCAAGTTTGCTATGTTTAGTAGCATTTTTTTGTAATTTAAAAGTGATTGGGTTTAGTTTGGTTGTGGTAAGGGTTAGTTGGTGATGATATTGAGTAACCGAAGTAATTTAGGTGAGTCTGGCATAGTTTGTTATGATTTGTACACCTTTTTTTGTAATTTTAAGATGATATTGTTTGGTTTGTTGTGGTAAAAGATAGTTGGGGGTGATTTACGGTAGCCGAAGTAATTTAGGTGATTCGGGTATAGTTTGTTATTATTTTTAGCATTTTTTTGTAATATTAAAGTGATTGGGCTTAGTTTGTTGCTGTAAAGTGTAGTTGGGGGTGATTTTTGATAGCCGAAGTAATTTAGGTGAGTTTGGCATAGTTTGCTATGGCTAGTAGCATTTTTTTGTAATTTAAAAGTGATTGGGTTTAGTTTGTTGTGGTATGGGTTAGTTGGTGATGATTTAGAGTAGCCGCAGTAATTTAGGTGATTCTGGCATAGTTTGTTATGATTTGTACATCTTTTTTTGAAATTTTAAGATGATTTGGTTTGGTTTGTTGTGGTAAGGGATAGTTGGGGATGATTTACGGTAGCCGAAGTAATTTAGGTGATTCTGTTATAGTTTGTTATGATTTTTAGCATTTTTTTGTAATTTTAAAGTGATTGGGCTTAGTTTGTTGCTGTAAAGTGTAGTTGGGGGTGATTTTTGATAGCCGAAGTAATTTAGGTAAGTTTGGCATAGTTTGCTATGGTTAGTAGCATTTTTTTGTAATTTAAAAGTGATTGGGTTTAGTTTGTTGTGGAAAGGGTTAGTTGGTTATGATTTAGAGTAGCCGAAGTAATTTAGGTGAATCTGGCATGGTTTTTTATGATTTGTACACCTTTTTTTGTAATTTTAAGATGATATGGTTTGGTTTGTTGTGGTAAGGGATAGTTGGGGGTGATTTACGGTAGCCGAAGTAATTTAGGTGATTCTGTTATAGTTTGTTATGATTTTTAGCATTTTTTTGTAATTTTAAAGTGATTGGGCTTAGTTTGTTGCTGTAAAGTGTAGTTGCGGGTGATTTTTGATAGCCGAAGTAATTTAGGTGAGTTTGGCATAGTTTGCTATGGTTAGTGGCATTTTTTTGTAATTTAAAAGTGATTGTGTTTAGTTTGTTGTGGTAAGGGTTAGTTGGTGATGATTTAGAGTAGCCGAAGTAATTTAGGTGAGTCTGGCATAGTTTGTTATGATTTGTACACCTTTTTTTGTAATTTTAAGATGATATGGTTTGGTTTGTTGTGGTAAGGTATAGTTGGGGGTGATTTACGGTAGCCGAAGTAATTTAGGTGATTCTGTTATAGTTTGTTATGATTTTTAGCATTTTTTTGTAATTTTAAAGTGATTGGGCTTAGTTTATTGCTGTAAAGTGTAGTTGGGGGTGATTTTTGATAGCCGAAATAATTTAGGTGAGTTTGGCATAGTTTGCTATGGTTAGTAGCATTTTTTTGTAATTTAAAAGTGATTGGGTTTAGTTTGTTGTGGTAAGGGTTAGTTGGTGATGATTTAGAGTATCCGAAGTAATTTAGGTGAGTCTGGCATAGTTTGTTATGATTTGTACACCTTTTTTTGTAATTTTAAGATGATATGGTTTCGTTTGTTGTGGTACGGGATAGTTGGGGGTGATTTACGGTAGCCTAAGTAATTTAGGTAATTCTGGTATAGTTTGTTATGATTTTTAGCATTTTTTTGTAATTTTAAAGCGATTGGGCTTAGTTTATTGCTGTAAAGTGTAGTTGGGGGTGATTTTTGATAGCCGAAGTAATTTAGGTGATTTTGGCCAGTTTGCTATGGTTAGTAGCATTTTTTTGAAATTTAAAAGTGATTGGGTTTAGTTTGTTGTGGTAAGGGTTAGTTGGTGATGATTTAGAGTAACCGAAGTAATTTAGGTGAGTCTGGCATAGTTTGTTATGATTTGTACACCTTTTTTTGTAATTTTAAAAAGATATAGATTGGTTTGTTGTGGTAATTTAGGTGATTCTGGTATAGTTTGTTATGATTTTTAGCATTTTTTTGTAATTTTAAAGTGATTGGGCTTAGTTTGTTGCTGTAAAGTGTAGCTGGGGGTGATTTTTGATAGCCGAAGTAATTTAGGTGAGTTTGGCATAGTTTGCTATGGTTAGTAGCATTTTTTTGTAATTTAAAAGTGATTGGGTTTAGTTTGTTGTGGTAAGGGTTAGTTGGTGATGATTTAGAGTAGCCGAAGTAATTTAGGTGAGTCTGGCATAGTTTGTTATGATTTGTACACCTTTTTTTGTAATTTTAAGATGATATAGTTTGGTTTGTTGTGGTAAGGGATAGTTGGGGGTGATTTACGGGAGCCGAAGTAATTTAGGTGATTCTGGTATAGTTTGTTATGATTTTTAGCATTTTTTTGTAATTTTAAAGTGATTGGGCTTAGTTTGTTGCTGTAAAGTGTAGTTGGGGGTGATTTTTGATAGCCGAAGTAATTTAGGTGATTTTGGCCAGTTTGCTATGGTTAGTAGCATTTTTTTGAAATTTAAAAGTGATTGGGTTTAGTTTGTTGTGGTAAGGGTTAGTTGGTGATGATTTAGAGTAACCGAAGTAATTTAGGTGAGTCTGGCATAGTTTGTTATGATTTGTACACCTTTTTTTGTAATTTTAAAAAGATATAGTTTGGTTTGTTGTGGTAATTTAGGTGATTCTGGTATAGTTTGTTATGATTTTTAGCATTTTTTTGTAATTTTAAAGTGATTGGGCTTAGTTTGTTGCTGTAAAGTGTAGTTGGGGGTGATTTTTGATAGCCGAAGTAATTTAGGTGAGTTTGGCATAGTTTGCTATGGTTAGTAGCATTTTTTTGTAATTTAAAAGTGATTGGGTTTAGTTTGTTGTGGTAAGGGTTAGTTGGTGATGATTTAGAGTAGCCGAAGTAATTTAGGTGAGTCTGGCATAGTTTGTTATGATTTGTACACCTTTTTTTGTAATTTTAAGATGATATAGTTTGGTTTGTTGTGGTAAGGGATAGTTGGGGGTGATTTACGGGAGCCGAAGTAATTTAGGTGATTCTGGTATAGTTTGTTATGATTTTTAGCATTTTTTTGTAATTTTAAAGTGATTGGGCTTAGTTTGTTGCTGTAAAGTGTAGTTGGGGGTGTTTTTTGATAGCCGAAGTAATTTAGGTGAGTTTGGCATAGTTTGCTATGGTTAGTAGCATTTTTTTGTAATTTAAAAGTGATTGGGTTTAGTTTGTTGTGGTAAGGGTTAGTTGGTGATGATTTAGAGTAGCCGAAGTAATTTAGGTGAGTCTGGCATAGTTTGTTATGATTTGTACACCTTTTTTTGTAATTTTAAGATGATATAGTTTGGTTTGTTGTGGTAAGGGATAGTTGAGGGTGATTTACGGGAGCCGAAGTAATTTAGGTGATTCTGGTATAGTTTGTTATGATTTTTAGCATTTTTTTGTAATTTTAAAGTGATTGGGCTCAGTTTGTTCCTGTAAAGTGTAGTTGGGGGTGATTTTTGATAGCCGAAGTAATTTAGGTGATTTTGGCAAGTTTGCTATGGTTAGTAGCATTTTTTTAAAATTTAAAAGTGATTGGGTTTAGTTTGTTGTGGTAAGGGTTAGTTGGTGATGATTTAGAGTAACCGAAGTAATTTAGGTGAGTCTGGCATAGTTTGTTATGATTTTTACTCCTTTTTTTGTAATTTTAAGATGATATGGTTTGGTTTGTTGTGGTAAGGGATAGTTGGGAATGATTTACGGTAGCCGAAGCAATTTAGTTGATTCTGGTATAGTTTGCTATGATTTTTAGCATTTTTTTGTAATTTTAAAGTGATTAGGCTTAGTTTGTTGTTGTAAAGTGTAGTTGGGGGTGATTTTTGATGGCCGAAGTAATTTAGGTGAGTTTGGCAAGTTTGCTATGTTTAGTAGCATTTTTTTGTAATTTAAAAGTGATTGGGTTTAGTTTGGTTGTGGTAAGGGTTAGTTGGTGATGATATTGAGTAACCGAAGTAATTTAGGTGAGTCTGGCATAGTTTGTTATGATTTGTACACCTTTTTTTGTAATTTTAAGATGATATGGTTTGGTTTGTTGTGGTAAAAGATAGTTGGGGGTGATTTACGGTAGCCGAAGTAATTTAGGTGATTCGGGTATAGTTTGTTATTATTTTTAGCATTTTTTTGTAATATTAAAGTGATTGGGCTTAGTTTGTTGCTGTAAAGTGTAGTTGGGGGTGATTTTTGATAGCCGAAGTAATTTAGGTGAGTTTGGCATAGTTTGCTATGGCTAGTAGCATTTTTTTGTAATTTAAAAGTGATTGGGTTTAGTTTGTTGTGGTAAGGGTTAGTTGGTGATGATTTAGAGTAGCCGCAGTAATTTAGGTGAGTCTGGCATAGTTTGTTATGATTTGTACATCTTTTTTTGAAATTTTAAGATGATTTGGTTTGGTTTGTTGTGGTAAGGGATAGTTGGGGATGATTTACGGTAGCCGAAGTAATTTAGGTGATTCTGTTATAGTTTGTTATGATTTTTAGCATTTTTTTGTAATTTTAAAGTGATTGGGCTTAGTTTGTTGCTGTAAAGTGTAGTTGGGGGTGATTTTTGATAGCCGAAGTAATTTAGGTAAGTTTGGCATAGTTTGCTATGGTTAGTAGCATTTTTTTGTAATTTAAAAGTGATTGGGTTTAGTTTGTTGTGGAAAGGGTTAGTTGGTTATGATTTAGAGTAGCCGAAGTAATTTAGGTGAGTCTGGCATGGTTTTTTATGATTTGTACACCTTTTTTTGTTATTTTAAGATGATATGGTTTGGTTTGTTGTGGTAAGGGATAGTTGGGGGTGATTTACGGTAGCCGAAGTAATTTAGGTGATTCTGTTATAGTTTGTTATGATTTTTAGCATTTTTTTGTAATTTTAAAGCGATTGGGCTTAGTTTATTGCTGTAAAGTGTAGTTGGGGGTGATTTTTGATAGCCAAAGTAATTTAGGTGAGTTTGGCATAGTTTGCTATGGTTAGTAGCATTTTTTTGTAATTTAAAAGTGATTGGGTATAGTTTGTTGTGGTAAGGGTTAGTTGGTGATGATTTAGAGTAGCCGAAGTAATTTAGGTGAGTCTGGCATAGTTTGTTATGGTTAGTAGCATTTTTTTGTAATTTTAAAGTGATTGGGCTTAGTTTGTTGCTGTAAAGTGTAGTTGGGGGTGATTTTTGATAGCCGAAGTAATTTAGGTGAGTTTGGCATAGTTTGTTATAGTTAGTCTTTGTTTTTTTTAAATTTAAAAGTGATTGGGTTTAGTTTGTTGTGGTAAGGGTTAGTTGGTGATGATTTAGAGTAGCCGAAGTAATTTAGGTGAGTCTGGCATAGTTTGTTATGATTTGTACACCTTTTTTTGTAATTTTAAGATGATATAGTTTGGTTTGTTGTGGTAAGGGATAGTTGGGGGTGATTTACGGGAGCCGAAGTAATTTAGGTGATTCTGGTATAGTTTGTTATGATTTTTAGCATTTTTTTGTAATTTTAAAGTGATTGGGCTTAGTTTGTTGCTGTAAAGTGTAGTTGGGGGTGATTTTTGATAGCCGAAGTAATTTAGGTGATTTTGGCCAGTTTGCTATGGTTAGTAGCATTTTTTTGAAATTTAAAAGTGATTGGGTTTAGTTTGTTGTGGTAAGGGTTAGTTGGTGATGATTTAGAGTAACCGAAGTAATTTAGGTGAGTCTGGCATAGTTTGTTATGATTTGTACACCTTTTTTTGTAATTTTAAAAAGATATAGTTTGGTTTGTTGTGGTAATTTAGGTGATTCTGGTATAGTTTGTTATGATTTTTAGCATTTTTTTGTAATTTTAAAGTGATTGGGCTTAGTTTGTTGCTGTAAAGTGTAGTTGGGGGTGATTTTTGATAGCCGAAGTAATTTAGGTGAGTTTGGCATAGTTTGCTATGGTTAGTAGCATTTTTTTGTAATTTAAAAGTGATTGGGTTTAGTTTGTTGTGGTAAGGGTTAGTTGGTGATGATTTAGAGTAGCCGAAGTAATTTAGGTGAGTCTGGCATAGTTTGTTATGATTTGTACACCTTTTTTTGTAATTTTAAGATGATATAGTTTGGTTTGTTGTGGTAAGGGATAGTTGGGGGTGATTTACGGGAGCCGAAGTAATTTAGGTGATTCTTATATAGTTTGTCATGATTTTTAGCATTTTTTTGTAATTTTAAAGTGATTGGGCTTAGTTTGTTCCTGTAAAGTGTAGTTGGGGGTGATTTTTGATAGCCGAAGTAATTTAGGTGATTTTGGCAAGTTTGCTATGGTTAGTAGCATTTTTTTGAAATTTAAAAGTGATTGGGTTTAGTTTGTTGTGGTAAGGGTTAGTTGGTGATGATTTAGAGTAACCGAAGTAATTTAGGTGAGTCTGGCATAGTTTGTTATGATTTTTACTCCTTTTTTTGTAATTTTAAGATGATATGGTTTGGTTTGTTGTGGTAAGGGATAGTTGGGAATGATTTACGGTAGCCGAAGTAATTTAGTTGATTCTGGTATAGTTTGCTATGATTTTTAGCATTTTTTTGTAATTTTAAAGTGATTGGGCTTAGTTTGTTGTTGTAAAGTGTAGTTGGGGGTGATTTTTGATGGCCGAAGTAATTTAGGTGAGTTTGGCAAGTTTGCTATGTTTAGTAGCATTTTTTTGTAATTTAAAAGTGATTGGGTTTAGTTTGGTTGTGGTAAGGGTTAGTTGGTGATGATATTGAGTAACCGAAGTAATTTAGGTGAGTCTGGCATAGTTTGTTATGATTTGTACACCTTTTTTTGTAATTTTAAGATGATATGGTTTGGTTTGTTGTGGTAAAAGATAGTTGGGGGTGATTTACGGTAGCCGAAGTAATTTAGGTGATTCGGGTATAGTTTGTTATGATTTTTAGCATTTTTTTGTAATATTAAAGTGATTGGGCTTAGTTTGTTGCTGTAAAGTGTAGTTGGGTGTGATTTTTGATAGCCGAAGTAATTTAGGTGAGTTTGGCATAGTTTGCTATGGCTAGTAGCATTTTTTTGTAATTTAAAAGTGATTGGGTTTAGTTTGTTGTGGTAAGGGTTAGTTGGTGATGATTTAGAGTAGCCGCAGTAATTTAGGTGAGTCTGGCATAGTTTGTTATGATTTGTACATCTTTTTTTGTAATTTTAAGATGATATGGTTTGGTTTGTTGTGGTAAGGGATAGTTGGGGATGATTTACGGTAGCCGAAGTAATTTAGGTGATTCTGTTATAGTTTGTTATGATTTTTAGCATTTTTTTGTAATTTTAAAGTGATTGGGCTTAGTTTGTTGCTGTAAAGTGTAGTTGGGGGTGATTTTTGATAGCCGAAGTAATTTAGGTAAGTTTGGCATAGTTTGCTATGGTTAGTAGCATTTTTTTGTAATTTAAAAGTGATTGGGTTTAGTTTGTTGTGGAAAGGGTTAGTTGGTTATGATTTAGAGTAGCCGAAGTAATTTAGGTGAGTCTGGCATGGTTTTTTATGATTTGTACACCTTTTTTTGTAATTTTAAGATGATATGGTTTGGTTTGTTGTGGTAAGGGATAGTTGGGGGTGATTTACGGTAGCCGAAGTAATTTAGGTGATTCTGTTATAGTTTGTTATGATTTTTAGGATTTTTTTGTAATTTTAAAGTGATTGGGCTTAGTTTGTTGCTGTAAAGTGTAGTTGCGGGTGATATTTGATAGCCGAAGTAATTTAGGTGAGTTTGGCATAGTTTGCTATGGTTAGTGGCATTTTTTTGTAATTTAAAAGTGATTGTGTTTAGTTTGTTGTGGTAAGGGTTAGTTGGTGATGATTTAGAGTAGCCGAAGTAATTTAGGTGAGTCTGGCATAGTTTGTTATGATTTGTACACCTTTTTTTGTAATTTTAAGATGATATGGTTTGGTTTGTTGTGGTAAGGGATAGTTGGGGGTGATTTACGGTAGCCGAAGTAATTTAGGTGATTCTGTTATAGTTTGTTATGATTTTTAGCATTTTTTTGTAATTTTAAAGTGATTGGGCTTAGTTTATTGCTGTAAAGTGTAGTTGGGGGTGATTTTTGATAGCCGAAATAATTTAGGTGAGTTTGGCATAGTTTGCTATGGTTAGTAGCATTTTTTTGTAATTTAAAAGTGATTGGGTTTAGTTTGTTGTGGTAAGGGTTAGTTGGTGATGATTTAGAGTATCCGAAGTAATTTAGGTGAGTCTGGCATAGTTTGTTATGATTTGTACACCTTTTTTTGTAATTTTAAGATGATATGGTTTGGTTTGTTGTGGTAAGGGATAGTTGGGCGTGATTTACGGTAGCCGAAGTAATTTAGGTGATTCTGTTATAGTTTGTTAAGATTTTTAGCATTTTTTTGAAATTTTAAAGTGATTGGGCTTAGTTTGTTGCTGTAAAGTGTAGTTGGGGGTGATTTTTGATAGCCGAAGTAATTTAGGTGAGTTTGGCATAGTTTGCTATGGTTAGTAGCATTTTTTTGTAATTTAAAAATGATTGGGTTTAGTTTGTTGTGGTAAGGGTTAGTTGGTGATGATTTAGAGTAGCGAAGTAATTTAGGTGAGTCTGGCATAGTTTGTTATGATTTGTACACCTTTTATTGTAATTTTAAGATGATATGGTATGGTTTGTTGTGGTAAGGGATAGTTGGGGGTGATTTACGGTCGCCGAAGTAATTTAGGTGATTCTGGTAGAGTTTGTTATGATTTTTAGCATTTTTTTGTAATTTTAAAGTGATTGGGCTTAGTTTGTTGCTGTAAAGTGTATTTGGGGGTGATTTTTGATAGCCGATAGCATTTTATTGTAATTTAAAAATGATTGGGTTTAGTTTGTTGTGGTAAGGGTTAGTTGGTGATGATTTAGAGTAGCCGAAGTAATTTAGGTGAGTCTGGCATAGTTTGTTATGATTTGTACACCTTTTTTTGTAATTTTAAGATGATATGGTTTGGTTTGTTGTGGTAAGGGATAGTTGGGGGTGATTTACGGTAGCCGAAGTAATTTAGGTGATTCTGGTATAGTTTGTTATGATTTTTAGCATTTTTTTGTAATTTTAAAGTGATTGGGCTTAGTTTGTTGCTGTAAAGTGTAGTTGGGGGTGATTTTTGATAGCCGAAGTTATTTAGGTGAGTTTGGCATAGTTTGCTATGGTTAGTAGCATTTTTTTGTAATTTAAAAGTGATTGGGTTTAGTTTGTTGTGGTAAGGGTTAGTTGGTGATGATTTAGAGTAGCCGAAGTAATTTAGGTGAATCTGGCATAATTTGTTATGATTTGTACACCTTTTTTTGTAATTTTAAGATGATATGGTTTCGTTTGTTGTGGTACGGGATAGTTGGGGGTGATTTACGGTAGCCTAAGTAATTTAGGTAATTCTGGTATAGTTTGTTATAATTTTTAGCATTTTTTTGTAATTTCAAAGCGATTGGGCTTAGTTTATTGCTGTAAAGTGTAGTTGGGGGTGATTTTTGATAGCCGAAGTAATTTAGGTGAGTTTGGCATAATTTGCTATAGTTTGTAGCATTTTTTTGTAATTTAAAAGTGATTGGGTTTAGTTTGTTGTGGTAAGGGTTAGTTGGTGATGATTTAGAGTAGCCGAAGTAATTTAGGTGAGTCTGGCATAGTTTGTTATGGTTAGTAGCATTTTTTTGTAATTTTAAAGTGATTGGGCTTAGTTTGTTGCTGTAAAGTGTAGTTGGGGGTGATTTTTGATAGCCGAAGTAATTTAGGTGAGTTTGGCATAGCTTGCTATGGTTAGTAGCATTTTTTTGTAATTTAAAAGTGATTGGGTTTAGTTTGTTGTGGTAAGGGTTAGTTGGTGATGATTTAGAGTAGCCGAAGTAATTTAGGTAAGTCTGGCATAGTTTGTTATGATTTGTACACTTTTTTTTTAAATTTTAAGATGATATGGTTTGGTTTGTTAAGGTAAGGGATAGTTGGGGGTGATTTACGGTAGCCGAAGTAATTTAGGTGATTCTGGTATAGTTTGTTATGATTTTTAGCATTTTTTTGTAATTTTAAAGTGATTGGGCATAGTTTGTTGCTGTAAAGTGTAGTTGGGGGTGATTTTTGATAGCCGAAGTAATTTAGGTGAGTTTGGCATAGTTTGCTATGGTTAGTAGCATTTTTTTGTAATTTAAAAGTGATTGGGTTCAGTTTGTTGTGGTAAGGGTTAGTTGGTGATGATTTAGAGTAGCCGAAGTAATCTAGGTGAGTCCGGCATAGTTTGTTATGATTTAAAAACTTTTTTTTGTAATTTTAAGATGATATGGTTTGGTTTGTTGTGGTAAGGGATAGTTGGGGGTGATTTACGGTAGCCGAAGTAATTTAGGTGATTCTGGTATAGTATGTTATAATTTTTAGCATTTTTTTGTAATTTTAAAGTGATTGGGCTTAGTTTGTTGCTGTAAAGTGTAGTTAGGGGTGATTTTTGATAGCCGAAGTAATTTAGGTGAGTTGGGCATAGTTTGCTATGGTTAGTAGCATTTTTTTGTAATTTAAAAGTGATTGGGTTTACTTTGTTGTGGTAAGTTTAGTTGGTGATGATTTATGGTAGCCGAAGTAATTTAGGTGAGTTTGGCATAGTTTGCTATGGTTAGTAGCATTTTTTTGTAATTTAAAAGTGATTGGGTTTAGTTTGTTGTGGTAAGGGTTAGTTGGTGATGATTTAGAGTAGCCGAAGTAATTTAGGTGAGTCTGACATAGTTTGTTATGATTTGTACACCTTTTTTTGTAATTTTAAGATGATATGGTTTGGTTTGTTGTGGTAAGGGATAGTTGGGGGTGATTTACGGAAGCCGAAGTAATTTAGGTGATTCTGGTATAGTTTGTTATGATTTTTAGCATTTTTTTGTAATTTTAAAGTGATTGGGCTTAGTTTGTTGCTGTAAAGTGTAGTTGGGGGTGATTTTTGATAGCCGAAAAAATTTAGGTGAGTTTGGCATAGTTTGCTATGGTTAGTAGCATTTTTTTGTAATTTAAATGTGATTGGGTTTAGTTTGTTGTGGTAAGGGTTAGTTGGTGATGATTTAGAGTAGCCCAAGTAGTTTAGGTGAGTCTGGCATAGTTTGTTATGATTTGTACACCTTTTTTTGTAATTCTAAGATGATATGGTTTGGTTTGTTGTGGTAAGGGATAGTTGGGGGTGATTTACGGTAGGCCAAGTAATTTAGGTGATTCTGGTATAGTTTGTTATGATTTTTAGAATTTTTTGTAATTTAAAAGTGATTGGGCTTAGTTTGTTGCTGTAAAGTGTAGTTGGGGGTGATTTTTGATAGGCGAAGTAATTTAGGTGAGTTTGGCATAGTTTGCTATGGTTAGTAGCATTTTTTTGTAATTTAAAAGTGATTGGGTTTAGTTTGTTGTGGTAAGGGTTAGTTGGTGATGATTTAGAGTAGCCGAAGTAATTTAGGTGAGTCTGGCATAGTTTGCTATGATTAGTAGCATTTTTTGTAATTTAAAAATGATTGGGTTTAGTTTGTTGTGGTAAGGGTTAGTTGGTGATGATTTAGAGTAGCAGAAGTAATTTAGGTGAGTCTGGCATAGTTTGTTATGATTTGTACACCTTTTTTGTAATTTTAAGATGATATGGTTTGGTTTGTTGTGGTAAGGGATAGTTGGGGATGATTTACGGTAGCCGAAATAATTTAGGTGATTCTGGTATAGTTTGTTATGATTTTTAGCATTTTTTTGTAATTTTAAAGTGATTGGGCTTAGTTTGTTGCTGTAAAAAGTAGTTGGGGGTGATTTTTGATAGCCGAAGTAATTTAGGTGAGTTTGGCATAGCTTGCTATGGTTAGTAGTATTTTTTTGTAATTTAAAAGTGATTGGGTTTAGTTTGTTGTGGTAAGGGTTAGTAGGTGATGATTTAGAGTAGCCGAAGTAATTTAGATAAGTCTGGCATAATTTGTTATGATTTGTACACCTTTTTTTGTAATATTAAGATGATATGGTTTGGTTTGTTGTGGTAAGGGATAGTTGGGGGTGATTTACGGTAGCCGAAGTAATTTAGGTGATTCTGGTATAGTTTGTTATGATTTTTAGCATTTTTTTGTAATTTTAAAGTGATTGGGCTTAGTTTGTTGCTGTAAAGTGTAGTTGGGGGAGATTTTTGATAGCCGAAGAAATTTAGGTGTGTTTGGCACAGTTTGCTATGGTTAGTAGCATTTTTTTGTAATTTAAAAGTGATTGGGTTTAGTTTGTTGTGGTAAGGGTTAGTTGGTGATGATTTATGGTAGCCGAAGTAATTTAGGTGAGTTTGGCATAGTTTGCTATGGTTACTAGCATTTTTTTGTAATTTAAAAGTGATTGGGTTTAGTTTGTTGTGGTAAGGGTTAGTTGGTGATGATTTAGAGTAGCCGAAGTAATTTAGGTGAGTCTGGCATAGTTTGTTATGATTTGTACACCTTTTTTTGTAATTTTAAGATGATATGGTTTGGTTTGTTGTGGTAAGGGATAGTTGAGGGTGATTTACGGTAGCCGAAGTAATTTAGGTGATTCTGGTATAGTTTGTTATGATTTTTAGCATTTTTTTGTAATTTTAAAGTGATTGGGCTTAGTTTGTTGCTGTAAAGTGTAGTTGGGGGTGATTTTTGATAGCCGAAGTAATTTAGGTGAGTTTGGCATAGTTTGCAATGATTAGTAGCATTTTGTTGTAATTTAAAAGTGATTGGGTTTAGTTTGTTGTGGTAAGGGTTAGTTGGTGATGATTTATGGTAGCCGAAGTAATTTAGGTGAGTTTGGCATAGTTTGCTATGGTTACTAGCATTTTTTTGTAATTTAAAAGTGATTGGGTTTAGTTTGTTGTGGTAAGGGTTAGTTGGTGATGATTTAGAGTAGCCGAAGTAATTAAGGTGAGTTTGGCATAGTTTGTTATGATTTGTACACTTTTTTTGTAATTTTAAGATGATATGGTTTGGTTTGTTGTGGTAAGAGATAGTTGGGGGTGATTTACGGTAGCCGAAGTAATTTAGGTGATTCTGGTATAGTTTGTTATGATTTTTAGCATTTTTTTGTAATTTTAAATTGATTGGGCTTAGTTTGTTGCTGTAAAGTGTTGTTGGGGATGATTTTTGATAGCCGAAGCAATTTAGTTGAGTTTGGCATAGTTTGCTATGGTTAGTAGCATTTTTTTTTGTAATTTAAAAGTGATTGGGTTTAGTTTGTTGTGGTAAGGGTTAGTTGGTGATGATTTAGAGTAGCCGAAGTAATTTAGGTGAGTCTGGCATAGTTTGCTATGGTTACTAGCATTTTTTTGTAATTTAAATGTTATTGGGTTTAGTTTGTTGTGGTAAGGGTTAGTTGGTGATGATTTAGAGTAGCCGAAGTAATTTAGGTGAATCTGGCATAGTTTGTTATGATTTGTACACCTTTTTTTGTAATTTTAAGATGATATGGTTTGGTTTGTTGTGGTAAGGGATAGTTGGGGGTGATTTACGGTAGCCGAAGTAATTTAGGTGTTTCTGGTATAGTTTGTTATGATTTTTAGCATTTTTTTTTAATTTTAAATTGATTGGGCTTAGTTTGTTGTTGTATAGTGTAGTTGGGGGTGATTTTTGATAGCCGAAGTAATTTAGGTGAGTTTGGCATAGTTTGCTGTGGTTAGTAGCATTTTTTTGTAATTTAAAATTGATTGGGTTTAGTTTGTTGTGGTAAGGGTTAGTTGGTGATGATTTATGGTAGCCGAAGTAATTTAGGTGAGTTTGGCATAGCTTGCTATGATTACTAGCATTTTTTTTTAATTTAAAAGTGATTAGGTTTAGTTTGTTGTGGTAAGGGTTAGTTGGTGATGATTTATGGTAGCCGAAGTAATTTAGGTGAGTTTGGCATAGTTTGCTATGGTTACTAGCATTTTTTTGTAATTTAAAAGTGATTGGGTTTAGTTTGTTGTGGTAAGGGTTAGTTGGTGATGATTTAGAATAGCCGAAGTAATTTAGGTGAGTCTGGCATAGTTTGTTATGATTTGTACACCTTTTTTTGTAATTTTAAAATGATATGGTTTGGTTTGTTGTGGTAAGGGATAGTTGGGTGTGATTTACGGTAGCCGAAGTAATTTAGGTGATTCTGGTATAATTTGTTATGATTTTTAGCATTTTTTTGTAATTTTAAAGTGATTGGGCTTAGTTTGTTGCTGTAAAGTGTAGTTGGGGGTGATTTTTGATAGCCGAAGTAATTTAGGTGAGTTGAGTTTGGCATAGTTTGCTATGGTTAGTAGCATTTTTTTGTAATTTAAAAGTGATTGGGTTTAGTTTGTTGTTGTAAGGGTTAGTTGGTGATGATTTATGGTAGCCGAAGTAATTTAGGTGAGTTTGGCATAGCTTGCTATGGTTAGTAGCATTTTTTTGTAATTTAAAAGTGATTGGGTTTAGTTTGTCGTGGTAAGGGTTAGTTGGTGATGATTTATGGTAGCCGAAGTAATTTAGGTGAGTTTGGCATAGCTTGCTATGGTTACTAGCATTTTTTTGTAATTTAAAAGTGATTGGGTTTAGTTTGTTGCTGTAAAGTGTAGTTGGGGGTGATTTTTGATAGCCGAAGTAATTTAGGTGAGTTTGGCATAGTTTGCTATGGTTAGTAGCATTTTTTTGTTATTTAAAAGTGATTGGGTTTAGTTTGTTGTGGTAAGGGTTAGTTGGTAATGATTTAGAGTAGCCGAAGTAATTTAGGTGAGTCTGGCATAGTTTGTTATGATTTGTACACCTTTTTTTGTAATTTTAAGATGATATGGTTTGGTTTGTTGTGGTAAGGGATAGTTGGGGGTGATTTACGGTAGGCCAAGTAATTTAGGTGATTCTGGTATAGTTTGTTATGATTTTTAGCATTTTTTTGTAATTTTAAAGTGATTGGGCTTAGTTTGTTGCTGTAAAGTGTAGTTGGGGGTGATTTTTGGTAGCCGAAAAAATTTAGGTGAGTTTGGCATAGTTTGCTATGGTTAGTAGCATTTTTTTGTAATTTAAATGTGATTGGGTTTAGTTTGTTGTGGTAAGGGTTAGTTGGTGATGATTTAGAGTAGCCCAAGTAATTTAGGTGAGTCTGGCATAGTTTGTTATGATTTGTACACCTTTTTTTGTAATTCTAAGATGATATGGTTTAGTTTGTTGTGGTAAGGGTTAGTTGGTGATGATTTAGAGTAGCCGAAGTAATTTAGGTGAGTCTGGCATAGTTTGCTATGGTTACTAGCATTTTTTTGTAATTTAAATGTTATTGGGTTTAGTTTGTTGTGGTAAGGGTTAGTTGGTGATGATTTAGAGTAGCCGAAGTAATTTAGGTGAATCTGGCATAGTTTGTTATGATTTGTACACCTTTTTTTGTAATTTTAAGATGATATGGTTTGGTTTGTTGTGGTAAGAGATAGTTGGGGGTGATTTACGGTAGCCGAAGTAATTTAGGTGTTTCTGGTATAGTTTGTTATGATTTTTAGCATTTTTTTGTAATTTTAAATTGATTGGGCTTAGTTTGTTGTTGTATAGTGTAGTTGGGGGTGATTTTTGATAGCCGAAGTAATTTAGGTGAGTTTGGCATAGTTTGCTGTGGTTAGTAGCATTTTTTTGTAATTTAAAATTGATTGGGTTTAGTTTGTTGTGGTAAGGGTTAGTTGGTGATGATTTATGGTAGCCGAAGTAATTTAGGTGAGTTTGGCATAGCTTGCTATGATTACTAGCATTTTTTTTTAATTTAAAAGTGATTAGGTTTAGTTTGTTGTGGTAAGGGTTAGTTGGTGATGATTTATGGTAGCCGAAGTAATTTAGGTGAGTTTGGCATAGTTTGCTATGGTTACTAGCATTTTTTTGTAATTTAAAAGTGATTGGGTTTAGTTTGTTGTGGTAAGGGTTAGTTGGTGATGATTTAGAATAGCCGAAGTAATTTAGGTGAGTCTGGCATAGTTTGTTATGATTTGTACACCTTTTTTTGTAATTTTAAGATGATATGGTTTGGTTTGTTGTGGTAAGGGATAGTTGGGTGTGATTTACGGTAGCCGAAGTAATTTAGGTGATTCTGGTATAATTTGTTATGATTTTTAGCATTTTTTTGTAATTTTAAAGTGATTGGGCTTAGTTTGTTGCTGTAAAGTGTAGTTGGGGGTGATTTTTGATAGCCGAAGTAATTTAGGTGAGTTGAGTTTGGCATAGTTTGCTATGGTTAGTAGCATTTTTTTGTAATTTAAAAGTGATTGGGTTTAGTTTGTTGTTGTAAGGGTTAGTTGGTGATGATTTATGGTAGCCGAAGTAATTTAGGTGAGTTTGGCATAGCTTGCTATGGTTAGTAGCATTTTTTTGTAATTTAAAAGTGATTGGGTTTAGTTTGTCGTGGTAAGGGTTAGTTGGTGATGATTTATGGTAGCCGAAGTAATTTAGGTGAGTTTGGCATAGCTTGCTATGTTTACTAGCATTTTTTTGTAATTTAAAAGTGATTGGGTTTAGTTTGTTGCTGTAAAGTGTAGTTGGGGGTGATTTTTGATAGCCGAAGTAATTTAGGTGAGTTTGGCATAGTTTGCTATGGTTAGTAGCATTTTTTTGTTATTTAAAAGTGATTGGGTTTAGTTTGTTGTGGTAAGGGTTAGTTGGTAATGATTTAGAGTAGCCGAAGTAATTTAGGTGAGTCTGGCATAGTTTGTTATGATTTGTACACCTTTTTTTGTAATTTTAAGATGATATGGTTTGGTTTGTTGTGGTAAGGGATAGTTGGGGGTGATTTACGGTAGGCCAAGTAATTTAGGTGATTCTGGTATAGTTTGTTATGATTTTTAGCATTTTTTGTAATTTAAAAGTGATTGGGCTTAGTTTGTTGCTGTAAAGTGTAGTTGGGGGTGATTTTTGATAGCCGAAGTAATTTAGGTGAGTTTGGCATAGTTTGCTATGGTTAGTAGCATTTTTTTGTAATTTAAAAGTGATTGGGTTTAGTTTGTTGTGGTAAGTTTAGTTGGTGATGATTTATGGTAGCCGAAGTAATTTAGGTGAGTTTGGAATAGTTTGCTATGGTTAGTTGCATTTTTTTGTAATTTAAATGTGATTGGGTTTAGTTTGTTGCGGTAAGGGTTAGTTGGTGATGATTTAGAGTGGCCGAAGTAATTTAGGTGAGTCTGGCATAATTTGTTATTATTTGTACACCTTTTTTTGTAATTTTAAGATGATATGGTTTGGTTTGTTGTGGTAAGGGATAGTTGGGGGTGATTTACGGAAGCCGAAGTAATTTAGGTGATTCTGGTATAGTTTGTTATGATTTTTAGCATTTTTTTGTAATTTTAAAGTGATTGGGCTTAGTTTGTTGCTGTAAAGTGTAGTTGGGGGTGATTTTTGATAGCCGAAGAAATTTAGGCGAGTTTGGCATAATTTGCTATGGTTAGTAGCATTTTTTTGTAATTTAAAATTGATTGGGTTTAGTTTGTTGTGGTAAGGGTTAGTTGGTGATGATTTAGAGTAACCGAAGTAATTTAGGTGAGTCTGGCATAGTTTGTTATGATTTGTACACCTTTTTTTGTAATTCTAAGATAATATGGTTTGGTTTGTTGTGGTAAGGGATAGTTGGGGGTGATTTACGATAGGCGAAGTAATTTAGGTGATTCTGGTATAGTTTGTTATGATTTTTAGCATTTTTTTGTAATTTTTAAGTGATTGGGCTTACTTTGTTGCTGTAAAGTGAAGTTGGGGGTGATTTTTGATAGCCGAAGTAATTTAGGTGAGTTTGGCATAGTTTGCTATGGTTAGTAGCATTTTTTTGTAATTTAAAAGTGATTAAGTAATTTAGGTGATTCTGGTATAGTTTGTGATGATTTTTAGCATTTTTTTGTAATTTTAAAGTGATTGGGCTTAGTTTGTTGTGGTAAGGGTTAGTTGGTGATGATTTAGAGTAGCCGAAGTAATTTAGGTGAGTCTGGCATTGTTTGTTATGATTTGTACACCTTTTTTTGTAATTTTAAGATGATATGGTTTGGTTTGTTGTGGTAAGGGATAGTTGGGGGTGATTTACGGTTGACGAAGTAATTTAGGTGATTCTGGTATAGTTTGTTTTGATTTTTAGAGTTTTCATGTAATTTTTAAGTGATTGGGCTTAGTTTGTTGCTGTAAAGTGTAGTTGGGGGTGATTTTTGATAGCCGAAGTAATTTAGGTGAGTTTGGCATAGTTTGCTATGGTTAGTAGCATTTTTTTGTAATTTAAAAATGATTGCGGTTAGTTTGTTGTGGTAAGGGTTAGTTGGTGATGATTTAGAGTAGCCGAAGTAATTTAGGTGAGTCTGGCATAGTTTGTCATGATTTGTACACCTTTTTTTGAAATTTTAAGATGATATGGTTTGGTTTGTTGTGGTAAGGGATAGTAGGGGGTAACTTAAGGTAGCCGAAGTTATTTAGGTGATTCTGGTATTGTTTGTTATGATTTTTAGCATTTTTTTGTAATTTTAAAGTGATTGGGCTTAGTTTGTTGCTGTAAAGTGTAGTTGGGGGTGATTTTTGATAGCCGAAGTAATTTAGGTGAGTTTGGCATAGTTTGCTATGATTAGTAGCATTTTTTTTTATTTAAAAATGATTGGGTTTAGTTTGTTGAGGTAAGGGTTAGTTGGTTATGATTTAGAGTAGCCGAAGTAATTTAGGTGAGTCTGGCATAGTTTGTTATGATTTGTACACTTTTTTTGTAATTTTAAGATGATATGGTTTGGTTTGTTGTGGTAAGGGATAGTTGGGGGTGATTTACGGTAGCCGAAATAATTTAGGTGATTCTGGTATAGTTTGTTATGATTTTTAGCATTTTTTTGTAATTTTAAAGTGATTGGGCTTAGTTTGTTGCTGTAAAATGTAGTTGGGGGTGATTTTTGATAGCCGAAGTAATTTAGGTGAGTTTGGCATAGCTTGCTATGGTTAGTAGTATTTTTTTGTAATTTAAAACTGATTGGGTTTAGTTTGTTGTGGTAAGGGTTAGTAGGTGATGATTTAGAGTAGCCGAAGTAATTTAGGTGAGTTTGGCATAGTTTGCTATGGTTAGTAGCATTTTTTTGTAATTTAAAATTGATTGGGTTTAGTTTGTTGTGGTATAGGTTAGTTGGTGATGATTTATGGTAGCCGAAGTAATTTAGATGAGTTTGGCATAGTTTGCTATGGTTACTAGCATTTTTTTGTAATTTAAAAGTGATTAGGTTTAGTTTGTTGTGGTAAGGGTTAGTTGGTGATGATTTATGGTAGCCGAAGTAATTTAGGTGAGTTTGGCATAGTTTGCTATGGTTACTAGCATTTTTTTGTAATTTAAAAGTGATTGGGTTTAGTTTGTTGTGGTAAGGGTTAGTTGGTAATGATTTAGAATAGCCGAAGTAATTTAGGTTAGTCTGGCATCGTTTGTTATGATTTGTACACCTTTTTTAGTAATTTTAAGATGATATGGTTTGGTTTGTTGTGGTAAGGGATAGTAGGGGGTAACTTAAGGTAGCCGAAGTTATTTAGGTGATTCTGGTATTGTTTGTTATGATTTTTAGCATTTTTTTGTAATTTTAAAGTGATTGGGCTTAGTTTGTTGTTGTAAAGTGTAGTTGGGGGTGATTTTTGATAGCCGAAGTAATTTAGGTGAGTTGAGTTTGGCATAGTTTGCTATGGTTAGTAGCATTTTTTTGTAATTTAAGAGTGATTGGGTTTAGTTTGTTGTGGTAAGGGTTAGTTGGTGATGATTTATGGTAGCCGAAGTAATTTAGGTGAGTTTGGCATAGCTTGCTATGGTTAGTAGCATTTTTTTGTAATTTAAAAGTGATTGGGTTTAGTTTGTCGTGGTAAGGGTTAGTTGGTGATGATTTATGGTAGCCGAAGTAATTTAGGTGAGTTTGGCATAGCTTGCTATGGTTACTAGCATTTTTTGTAATTTAAAAGTGATTGGGTTTAGTTTGTTGCTGTAAAGTGTAGTTGGGGGTGATTTTTGATAGCCGAAGTAATTTAGGTGAGTTTGGCATAGTTTGCTATGGTTAGTAGCATTTTTTTGTTATTTAAAAGTGATTGGGTTTAGTTTGTTGTGGTAAGGGTTAGTTGGTGATGACTTAGAGTAGCCGAAGTAATTTAGGTGAGGCTGACATAGTTTGTTAAGATTTGTACACCTTTTTTTGTAATTTTAAGATGATATGGTTTGGTTTGTTGTGGTAAGGGATAGTTGGAGGTGATTTACGGTAGCCGAAGTAATTTAGGTGATTCTGGTACAGTTTGTTATGATTTTTAGCATTTTTTTGTAATTTTAAAGTGATTGGGCTTAGTTTGTTGCTGTAAAGTGTAGTTGGGGGAGATTTTTGATAGCCGAAGTAATTTAGTTGAGTTTGGCATAGTTTGCTATGGTTAGTAGCATTTTTTTGTAATTTAAAAATGATTGGGTTTAGTTTGTTGTGGTAAGGGTTAGTTGGTGATGATTTAGAGTAGCCGAAGTAATTTAGGTGAGTCTGGCATAGTTTGTTATGATTTGTACACCTTTTTTTGTAATTTTAAGATGATATGGTTTGGTTTGTTGTGGTAAGGGATAGTTGGGGGTGATTTACGGTAGCCGAAGTTATTTAGGTGATTCTGGTATAGTTTGTTATGATTTTTTGCATTTTTTTGTAATTTTAAAGTGATTGGGCTTAGTTTGTTGCTGTAAAGTGTAGTTGGGGGTGATTTTTGATAGCCAAAGTAATTTAGGTGAGTTTGGCATAGTTTGCTATGGTTAGTGGCATTTTTTTTAATTTAAAAGTGATTGGGTTTAGTTTGTTGTGGTAAGGGTTAGTTGGTGATGATTTAGAGTAGCCGAAGTAATTTAGGTGAGTCTGGCATTGTTTGTTATGATTTGTACACCTTTTTTTGTAATTTTAAGATGATATGGTTTGGTATGTTGTGGAAAGGGATAGTTGGGGGTGATTTACGGTAGCCGAAGTAATTTAGGTGATTCTGGTATTGTTTGTTATGATTTTTAGCATTTTTTTGTAATTTTAAAGTGATTGGGCTTAGTTTGTTGCTGTAAAGTGTAGTTGGGGGTGATTTTTGATAGCCGAAGTAATTTAGGTGAGTTTGGCATAGTTTCCTATGATTAGTAGCATTTTTTTGTAATTTAAAAATGATTGGGTTTAGTTTGTTGTGGTAAGGGTTAGTTGGTGATGATTTAGAATAGCCAAAGTAATTTAGGTGAGTCTGGCATAGTTTGTTATGATTTGTACACCTTTTTTGTAATTTTAAGATGATATGGTTTGGTTTGTTGTGGTAAGGGATAGTTGGGGGTGATTTACGGTAGCCGAAATAATTTAGGTGATTCTGGTATAGTTTGTTATGATTTTTAGCATTTTTTTGTAATTTTAAAGTGATTGGGCTTAGTTTGTTGCTGTAAAATGTAGTTGGGGGTGATTTTTGATAGCCGAAGTAATTTAGGTGAGTTTGGCATAGCTTGCTATGGTTAGTAGTATTTTTTTGTAATTTAAAAGTGATTGGGTTTAGATTGTTGTGGTAAGGGTTAGTTGGTGATGATTTAGAGTAGCCGAAGTAATTTAGGTAAGTCTGGCATAGTTTGTTATGATTTGTACACCTTTTTTTGTAATTTTAAAATGATATGGTTTGGTTTGTTGTGGTAAGGGATAGTTGGGGGTGATTTACGGTAGCCGAAGTAATTTAGATGATTCTGGTATAGTTTGTTATGATTTTTAGCATTTTTTTGTAATTTTAAAGTGATTGGGCTTAGTTTGTTGCTGTAAAATGTAGTTGGGGGTCATTTTTGATAGCCGAAGTAATTTAGGTGAGTTTGGCATAGTTTGTAGTTAGTAGCATTTTTTTGTAATTTAAAAATGATTGGGTTTAGTTTGTTGTGGTAAGGGTTAGTTGGTGATGCTTTAGAGTAGCCAAAGTAATTTAGGTGAGTCTGGCATAGTTTGTTATGATTTGTACACCTTTTTTGTAATTTTAAGATGATATGGTTTGGTTTGTTGTGGTAAGGGATATTTGGGGGTGATTTACGGAAGCCGAAGTAATTTAGGCGATTCTGGTATAGTTTGTTATGATTTTTAGCATTTTTTTGTAATTTTAAAGTGATTGGGCTTAGTTTGTTGCTGTAAAGTGTAGTTGAGGGTGATTTTTGATAGCCGAAGTAATTTAGGTGAGTTTGGCATAGTTTGCTATAATTAGTAGCATTTTTTTGTAATTTAAAAGTGATTGGGTTTAGTTTGTTGTGGTAAGGGTTAGTTGGTGATGATTTAGAGTAGCCGAAGTAATTTAGGTGAGTCTGGCATAGTTTGTTATGATTTGTACACCATTTTTTGTAATATTAAGATGATATGGTTTGGTTTGCTGTGGTAAGGGATAGTTGGGGGTGATTTACGGTAGCCGAAGTAATTTAGGTGATTCTGGTATAGTTTGTTATGATTTTTAGCATTTTTTTGTAATTTTAAAGTGATTGGGCTTAGTTTGTTGCTGTAAAGTGTAGTTGGGGGTGATTTTTGATAGCCGAAGAAATTTAGGTGTGTTTGGCACAGTTTGCTATGGTTAGTAGCATTTTTTTGTAATTTAAAAGTGATTGGGTTTAGTTTGTTGTGGTAAGGGTTAGTTGGTAATGATTTAGAGTAGCCGAAGTAATTTAGGTGAATCTGGCATAGTTTGCTATGGTTACTAGCATTTTTTTGTAATTTAGAAGTGATTGGGTTTAGTTTGTTGTGGTAAGGGTTAGTTGGTGATGATTTAGAGTAGCCGAAGTAATTTAGGTGAATCTGGCCTAGTTTGTTATGATTTGTACACCTTTTTTTGTAATTTTAAGATGATATGGTTTGGTTTGTTGTGGTAAGGGATAGTTGGGGGTGATTTAAGGTAGCCGAAGTAATTTAGGTGATTCTGGTATAGTTTGTTATGATTTTTAGCATTTTTTTGTAATTTTAAAGTGATTGGGCTTAGTTTGTTGCTGTATAGTGTAGTTGGGGTTGATTTTTGATAGCCGAAGTAATTTAGGTGAGTTTGACATAGTTTGCTATGGTTAGTAGCATTTTTTTGTAATTTAAAATTGATTGGGTTTAGTTTGTTGTTGTAAGGGTTAGTTGGTGATGATTTATGGTAGCCGAAGTAATTTAGGTGAGTTTGGCATAGTTTGCTATGGTTACTAGCATTTTTTTGTCATTTAAAAGTGATTAGGTTTAGTTTGTTGTGGTAAGGGTTAGTTGGTGATGATTTATGGTAGCCGAAGTAATTTAAGTGAGTTTGGCATAGTTTGCTATGGTTACTAGCATTTTTTTGTAATTTAAAAGTGATTGGGTTTAGTTTGTTGTGGTAAGGGTTAGTTGGTGATGATTTAGAATAGCCAAAGTAATTTAGGTGAGTCTGGCATAGTTTGTTATGATTTGTACACCTTTTTTTGTAATTTTAAGATGATATGGTTTGGTTTGTTGTGGTAAGGGATAGTTGGGTGTGATTTACGGTAGCCGAAGTAATTTAGGTGATTCTGGTATAATTTGTTATGATTTTTAGCATTTTTTTGTAATTTTAAAGTGATTGGGCTTAGTTTGTTGCTGTAAAGTGTAGTTGGGGGTGATTTTTGATAGCCGAAGTAATTTATGTGAGTTGATTTTGACATAGTTTGCTATGGTTAGTAGCATTTTTTTGTAATTTAAAAGTGATTGGGTTTAGTTTGTTGTGGTAAGGGTTAGTTGGTGATGATTTATGGTAGCCGAAGTAATTTAGGTGAGTTTGGCATAGCTTGCTATGGTTAGTAGCATTTTTTTGTAATTTAAAAGTGATTGGGTTTAGTTTGTCGTGGTAAGGGTTAGTTGGTGATGATTTATGGTAGCCGAAGTAATTTAGGTGAGTTTGGCATAGCTTGTTATGGTTACTAGCATTTTTTTGTAATTTAAAAGTGATTGGGTTTAGTTTGTTGCTGTAAAGTGTAGTTAGGGGTGATTTTTGATAGCCGAAGTAATTTAGGTGAGTTTGGCATAGTTTGCTATGGTTAGTAGCATTTTTTTGTAATTTAAAAGTGATTGGGTTTAGTTTGTTGTGGTAAGGGTTAGTTGGTGATGATTTATGGTAGCCGAAGTAATTTAGGTGAGTCTGGCATAGTTTGTTATGATTTGTACACCTTTTTTTGTAATTTTAAAATGATATGGTTTGGTTTGTTGTGGTAAGGGATAGTTGGGGGTGATTTACGGTAGCCGATGTAATTTAGGTGATTCTGGTATAGCTGGTATAGTTTGTCATGATTTTTAGCATTTTTTTGTAATTTTAAAGTGATTGGGCTTAGTTTGTTGCTGTAAAGTGTAGTTGGGGGTGATTTTTGATAGCCGAAGTAATTTAGCTGAGTTTGGCATAGTTTGCTATGGTTAGTAGCATTTTTTGGTAATTTAAAAGTGATTGGGTTTAGTTTGTTGTGGTAAGGGTTAGTTGGTGATGATTTATGGTAGCCGAAGTAATTTAGCTGAGTTTGGCATAGTTTGCTATGGTTAGTAGCATTTTTTTGTAATTTAAAAGTGATTGGGTTTAGTTTGTTGTGGTAAGGGTTAGTTGGTTATGATTTACTGTAGCCGAAGTAATTTAGGTGAGTTTGGCATAGTTTGCTATGGTTACTAGCATTTTTTTGTAATTTAAAAGTGATTGGGTTTAGTTTGTTGTGGTAAGGGTTAGTTGGTGATGATTTAGAGTAGCCGAAGTAATTTAGGTGAGTCTGGCATAGTTTGTTATGATTTGTACACCCTTTTTTGTAATTTTAAGATGATATGGTTTGGTTTGTTGTGGTAAGGGATAGTTGGGGGTGATTTACGGTAGCCGAAATAATTTAGGTTATTCTGGTATAGTTTGTTATGATTTTTAGCATTTTTTTGTAATTTTAAAGTGATTGGGCTTAGTTTGTTGCTGTATAGTGTAGTTGGGGGTGATTTTTGATAGCCGAAGTAATTTAGGTGAGTTTGGCTTAGTTTGCTATAATTAGTAGCATTTTTTTGTAATTTAAGAGTGATTGGGTTTAGTTTGTTGTGGTAAGGGTTAGTTAGTGATGATTTATGGTAGCCGAAGTAATTTAGGTGAGTTTGGCATAGTTTGCTATGGTTAGTAGCATTTTTTTGTAATTTAAAATTGATTGGGTTTAGTTTGTTGTGGTAAGGGTTAGTTGGTGATGATTTATGGTAGCCGAAGTAATTTAGGTGAATTTGGCATAGTTTGCTATGGTTACTAGCATTTTTTTGTAATTTAAAAGTGATTGGGTTTAGTTTGTTGTGGTAAGGGTTAGTTGGTGATGATTTAGAATAGCCGAAGTAATTTATGTGAGTCTGGCATAGTTTGTTATGATTTGTACACCTTTTTTTGTAATTTTAAGATGATATGGTTTGGTTTGTTGTGGTAAGGGTGGGGGTGATTTACGGTAGCCGAAGTAATTTAGGTGATTCTGGTATAGTCTGTTATGATTTTTAGAATTTTTTTGTAATTTTAAAGTGATTGGGCTTAGTTTGTTGCTGTAAAGTGTAGTTGGGGTTGATTTTTGGTAGCCGAAGTAATTTAGGTGAGTTTGGCATAGTTTGTTATGGTTAGTAGCATTTTTTTGTAATTTAAAAGTGATTGGGTTTAGTTTGATGTGGTAAGGGTTAGTTGGTTATGATTTACTGTAGCCGAAGTAATTTAGGTGAGTTTGGCATAGTTTGCTATGGTTACTAGCATTTTTTTGTAATTTAAAAGTGATTGGGTTTAGTTTGTTGTGGTAAGGGTTAGTTGGTGATGATTTAGAGTAGCCGAAGTAATTTAGGTGAGTCTGGCATAGTTTGTTATGATTTGTACACCCTTTTTTGTAATTTTAAGATGATATAGTTTGGTTTGTTGTGGTAAGGGATAGTTGGGGGTGATTTACGGTAGCCGAAGTAATTTAGGTGATTCTGGTATAGTTTGTTATGATTTTTAGCATTTTTTTGTAATTTTAAAGTGATTGGGCTTAGTTTGTTGCTGTAAAGTTTAGTTGGGGGTGATTTTTGATAGCCGAAGTAATTCAGGTGAGTTTGGCCTAGTTTGCTATGGTTAGTAGCATTTTTTTGTAATTTAAAAGTGATTGGGTTTAGATTGTTGTGGTAAGGGTTAGTTGGTGATGATTTATGGTAGCCGAAGAAATTTAGGTGAGTTTGGCATAGTTTGCTATGGTTACTAGCATTTTTTTGTAATTTAAAAGTGATTGGGTTTAGTTTGTTATGGTAAGGGTTAGTTGGTGATGATTTATGGTAGCCGAAGTAATTATGGTGAGTTTGGCATAGTTTGCTATGGTTACTAGCATTTTTTTGTAATTTAAAAGTGATTGGGTTTAGTTTGTTGTGGTAAGGGTTAGTTGGTGATGATTTAGAGTAGCCGAAGTAATTTAGGTGAGTCTGGCATAGTTTGTTATGATTTGTACACCTTTTTTTGTAATTTTAAGATGATATGGTTTGGTTTGTTGTGGTAAGGGATAGTTGGGGGTGATTTACGGTAGCCGAAGTAATTTAGGTGATTCTGGTATAGTTTGTTATGATTTTTAGCATTTTTTGGTAATTTTAAAATGATTGGGCTTAGTTTGTTGCTGTAAAGTGTAGTTGGGGGTGATTTTTGAGAGCCGAAGTAATTTAGGTGAGTTTGGCATAGTTTGCTATGGTTAGTAGCATTTTTTTGTAATTTAAAAGTGATTGGGTTTAGTTTGTTGTGGTAAGGGTTAATTGGTGATGATTTAGAGTAGCCGAAGTAATTTAGGTGAGTTTGGCATAGTTTGTTATGATTTGTACACCTTTTTTTGTAATTTTAAGATGATATGGTTAGGTTTGTTGTGGTAAGGAATAGTTGGGGGTGATTTACGGTAGCCGAAGTAATTTAGGTGATTCTGGTATAGTTTGTTATGATTTTTAGCATTTTTTTGTAATTTTAAAGTGATTAGGCTTAGATTGTTGCTGTAAAGTGTAGTTGGGGGTGATTTTTGATAGCCGAAGTAATTTAGGTGAGCTTGGCATAGTTTGCTATGGTTAGTAGCATTTTTTTGTAATTTAAATGTGATTGGGTTTAGTTTGTTGTGGTAAGGGTTAGTTGGTGATGATTTATGGTAGCCGAAGTAATTTAGGTGAGTTTGGCATAGTTTGCTATGGTTACTAGCATTTTTTTGTAATTTATATTGATTGGGTTTAGTTTGTTGTGGTAAGGGTTAGTTGGTGATGATTTAGAGTAGCCGAAGTAATTTAGGTGAGTCTGGCATAGTTTGTTATGATTTGTACACCTTTTTTTGTAATTTTAAGATGATATGGTTTGGTTTGTTGTGGTAAGGGATAGTTGGGGGTGATTTCCGGTAGCCGAAGTAATTTAGGTGATTCTGGTATAGTTTGTTATAATTTTTAGAATTTTTTTGTAATTTTAAAGTGATTGTGCTTAGTTTGTTGCTGTAAAGAGTTTGGCATAGTTTGCTATGGTTAGTAGCATTTTTATGTAATTTAAAATTTATTGGGTTTAGTTTGTTGTGGTAAGGGTTAGTTGGTGGTGATTTATGTTAGCCGAAGTAATTTAGATGAGTTTGGAATAGTTAGCTATAGTTAGTAGCATTTTTTTGTAATTTAAAAGTGATTGGGTTTAATTTGTTGTGGTAAGGGTTAGTTGGTGATGATTTATGGTAGCCGAAGTAATTTAGGTGAGTTTGGCATAGTTTGCTATGGTTACTAGCATTTTTTTGTAATTTAAAAGTAATTGGGTTTAGTTTGTTGTGGTAAGGGTTAGTTGGTGATGATTTAGAGTAGCCCAAGTAATTTAGGTGAGTCTGGCATAGTTTGTTATGATTTGTACACCTTTTTTTGTAAATTTAAGATGATATGGTTTGGTTTGTTGTGGTAAGGGATAGTTGGGGGTGATTTACGGTAGCCGAAGTAATTTTGGTGATTCTGGTATAGTTTGTTATGATTTTTAGCATTTTTTTGTAATTTTAAAATGATTGGGCTTAGTTTGTTGCTGTAAAGTGTAGTTGGGGTGATTTTTGATAGTTGAAGTAATTTAGGTGAGTTTGGCATAGTTTGCTATGGTTAGTAGCATTTTTTTGTAATTTAAAAGTGATTGGGTTTAGTTTGTTGTGGTAAGGGTTTGTTGGTGATGATTTATGGTAGCCGAAGTAATTTAGGTGAGTTTGGCATAGTTTACTATGGTTACTAGCATTTTTTTGTAATTTAAAAGTGATTGGGTTTAGTTTGTTGTGGTAAGGGTTAGTTGGTGATGATTTAGAGTAGCCGAAGAAATTTAGGTGAGTCTGGCATAGTTTGTTATGATTTGTACACCTTTTTTTGTAATTTTAAGATGATATGGTTTGGTTTGTTGTGGTATGGGACAGTTGGGGGTGATTTACGGTAGCCGAAGTAATTTAGGTGATTCTGGTATAGTTTGTTATGATTTTTAGCATTTTTTTGTAATTTTAAAGTGATTGGGCTTAGTTTGTTGCTGTAAAGTGTAGTTGGGGGTGATTTTTGATAGCCGAAGTAATTTAGGTGAGTTTGGCATAGTTTGCTATAGTTAGTAGCATTTTTTTGTAATTTAAAAGTGATTGGGTTTAATTTGTTGTGGTAAGGGTTAGTTGGTGATGATTTATGGTAGCCGAAGTAATTTAGGTGAGTTTGACATAGTTTGCTATGATTACTAGCATTTTTTTGTAATTTAAATTGATTGGGTTTAGTTTGTTGTGGTAAGGGTTAGTTGGTGATGATTGTACACCTTTTTTTGTAATTTTAAGATGATATGGTTTGGTTTGTTGTGGTAAGGGATAGTTGGGGGTGATTTCCGGTAGCCGAAGTAATTTAGGTGATTCTGGAATAGGTTGTTATGATTTTAAAAAATTTTTTGTAATTTTAAAGTGATTGTGCTTAGTTTGTTGCTGTAAAGTGTAGTTGGGGGTGATTTTTGATATCCGAAGTAATTTAGGTGAGTTTGGCATAGTTTGCTATGGTTAGTAGCATTTTTTTGTAATTTAAAAGTTATTGGGTTTAGTTTGTTGTGGTAAGGGTTAGTTGGTGATGATTTAGGGTAGCCGAAGTAATTTAGGTGAGTTTGGGATAGTTTGCTATGGTTACTAGCATTTTTTTGTAATTTAAAAGTGATTGGGTTTAGTTTGTTGTGGTAAGGGTTAGTTGGTGATGATTTAGAGTAGCCGAAGTAATTTAGCTGAGTCTGGCATAGTTTGTTATGATTTGTACACCTTTTTTTGTAATTTTAAGATGATATGGTTTGGTTTGTTGTGGTATGGGACAGTTGGGGGTGATTTACGGTAGCCGAAGTAATTTAGGTGATTCTGGTATAGGTTGTTATGATTTTAAAAATTTTTTTGTAATTTTAAAGTGGTTGTGTTTAGTTTGTTGCTGTAAAGTGTAGTTGGGGGTGATTTTTGATATCCGAAGTAATTTAGGTGAGTTTGGCATAGTTTGCTATGGTTAGTAGCATTTTTTTGTAATTTAAAAGTTATTGGGTTTAGTTTGTTGTGGTAAGGGTTAGTTGGTGACGATTTAGGGTAGCCGAAGTAATTTAGGTGAGTTTGGCATAGTTTGCTATGGTTACTAGCATTTTTTTGTAATTTAAAAGTGATTGGGTTTAGTTTGTTGTGGTAAGGGTTAGTTGGTGATGATTTAGAGTAGCCGAAGTAATTTAGCTGAGTCTGGCATAGTTTGTTATGATTTGTACACCTTTTTTTGTAATTTTAAGATGATATGGTTTGGTTTGTTGTGGTAAGGGATAGTTGGAGGTGATTTACGGTAGCCGAAGTAATTTAGGTGATTCTGGTATAGTTTGTTATGATTTTTAGCATTTTTTTGTAATTTTAAAGTGATTGGGCTTAGTTTGTTGCTGTAAAATGTAGTTAGGGATGATTTTTGATAGCCGAAGTAATTTAGGTCAGTTTGGCATAGTTTGCTATGGTTAGTAGCATTTTTTTGTAATTTAAAAGTGATTGGGTTTAGTTTGTTGTGGTAAGGGTTAGTTGGTGGTGATTTATGTTAGCCGAAGTAATTTAGGTGAGTTTGGCATAGTTTGCTATGGTTACTAGCATTTTTTTGTAATTTATATTGATTGGGTTTAGTTTGTTGTGGTAAGGGTTAGTTGGTGATGATTTAGAGTAGCCGAAGTAATTTAGGTGAGTCTGGCATAGTTTGTTATGATTTGTACACCTTTTTTTGTAATTTTAAGATGATATGGTTTGGTTTGTTGTGGTAAGGGATAGTTGGGGGTGATTTCCGGTAGCCGAAGTAATTTAGGTGATTCTGGTATAGTTTGTTATAATTTTTAGAATTTTTTTGTAATTTTAAAGTGATTGTGCTTAGTTTGTTGCTGTAAAGAGTTTGGCATAGTTTGCTATGGTTAGTAGCATTTTTATGTAATTTAAAATTTATTGGGTTTAGTTTGTTGTGGTAAGGGTTAGTTGGTGGTGATTTATGTTAGCCGAAGTAATTTAGATGAGTTTGGAATAGTTAGCTATAGTTAGTAGCATTTTTTTGTAATTTAAAAGTGATTGGGTTTAATTTGTTGTGGTAAGGGTTAGTTGGTGATGATTTATGGTAGCCGAAGTAATTTAGGTGAGTTTGGCATAGTTTGCTATGGTTACTAGCATTTTTTTGTAATTTAAAAGTAATTGGGTTTAGTTTGTTGTGGTAAGGGTTAGTTGGTGATGATTTAGAGTAGCCCAAGTAATTTAGGTGAGTCTGGCATAGTTTGTTATGATTTGTACACCTTTTTTTGTAAATTTAAGATGATATGGTTTGGTTTGTTGTGGTAAGGGATAGTTGGGGGTGATTTACGGTAGCCGAAGTAATTTTGGTGATTCTGGTATAGTTTGTTATGATTTTTAGCATTTTTTTGTAATTTTAAAATGATTGGGCTTAGTTTGTTGCTGTAAAGTGTAGTTGGGGTGATTTTTGATAGTTGAAGTAATTTAGGTGAGTTTGGCATAGTTTGCTATGGTTAGTAGCATTTTTTTGTAATTTAAAAGTGATTGGGTTTAGTTTGTTGTGGTAAGGGTTTGTTGGTGATGATTTATGGTAGCCGAAGTAATTTAGGTGAGTTTGGCATAGTTTACTATGGTTACTAGCATTTTTTTGTAATTTAAAAGTGATTGGGTTTAGTTTGTTGTGGTAAGGGTTAGTTGGTGATGATTTAGAGTAGCCGAAGAAATTTAGGTGAGTCTGGCATAGTTTGTTATGATTTGTACACCTTTTTTTGTAATTTTAAGATGATATGGTTTGGTTTGTTGTGGTATGGGACAGTTGGGGGTGATTTACGGTAGCCGAAGTAATTTAGGTGATTCTGGTATAGTTTGTTATGATTTTTAGCATTTTTTTGTAATTTTAAAGTGATTGGGCTTAGTTTGTTGCTGTAAAGTGTAGTTGCGGGTGATTTTTGATAGCCGAAGTAATTTAGGTGAGTTTGGCATAGTTTGCTATAGTTAGTAGCATTTTTTTGTAATTTAAAAGTGATTGGGTTTAATTTGTTGTGGTAAGGGTTAGTTGGTGATGATTTATGGTAGCCGAAGTAATTTAGGTGAGTTTGACATAGTTTGCTATGATTACTAGCATTTTTTTGTAATTTAAATTGATTGGGTTTAGTTTGTTGTGGTAAGGGTTAGTTGGTGATGATTGTACACCTTTTTTTGTAATTTTAAGATGATATGGTTTGGTTTGTTGTGGTAAGGGATAGTTGGGGGTGATTTCCGGTAGCCGAAGTAATTTAGGTGATTCTGGTATAGGTTGTTATGATTTTAAAATTTTTTTTGTAATTTTAAAGTGATTGTGCTTAGTTTGTTGCTGTAAAGTGTAGTTGGGGGTGATTTTTGATATCCGAAGTAATTTAGGTGAGTTTGGCATAGTTTGCTATGGTTAGTAGCATTTTTTTGTAATTTAAAAGTTATTGGGTTTAGTTTGTTGTGGTAAGGGTTAGTTGGTGATGATTTAGGGTAGCCGAAGTAATTTAGGTGAGTTTGGCATAGTTTGCTATGGTTACTAGCATTTTTTTGTAATTTAAAAGTGATTGGGTTTAGTTTGTTGTGGTAAGGGTTAGTTGGTGATGATTTAGAGTAGCCGAAGTAATTTAGCTGAGTCTGGCATAGTTTGTTATGATTTGTACACCTTTTTTTGTAATTTTAAGATGATATGGTTTGGTTTGTTGTGGTATGGGACAGTTGGGGGTGATTTACGGTAGCCGAAGTAATTTAGGTGATTCTGGTATAGGTTGTTATGATTTTAAAAATTTTTTTGTAATTTTAAAGTGGTTGTGCTTAGTTTGTTGCTGTAAAGTGTAGTTGGGGGTGATTTTTGATATCCGAAGTAATTTAGGTGAGTTTGGCATAGTTTGCTATGGTTAGTAGCATTTTTTTGTAATTTAAAATTTATTGGGTTTAGTTTGTTGTGGTAAGGGTTAGTTGGTGACGATTTAGGGTAGCCGAAGTAATTTAGGTGAGTTTGGCATAGTTTGCTATGGTTACTAGCATTTTTTTGTAATTTAAAAGTGATTGGGTTTAGTTTGTTGTGGTAAGGGTTAGTTGGTGATGATTTAGAGTAGCCGAAGTAATTTAGCTGAGTCTGGCATAGTTTGTTATGATTTGTACACCTTTTTTTGTAATTTTAAGATGATATGGTTTGGTTTGTTGTGGTAAGGGATAGTTGGAGGTGATTTACGGTAGCCGAAGTAATTTAGGTGATTCTGGTATAGTTTGTTATGATTTTTAGCATTTTTTTGTAATTTTAAAGTGATTGGGCTTAGTTTGTTGCTGTAAAATGTAGTTAGGGATGATTTTTGATAGCCGAAGTAATTTAGGTCAGTTTGGCATAGTTTGCTATGGTTAGTAGCATTTTTTTGTAATTTAAAAGTGATTGGGTTTAGTTTGTTGTGGTAAGGGTTAGTTGGTGGTGATTTATGTTAGCCGAAGTAATTTAGGTGAGTTTGGCATAGTTTGCTATGGTTACTAGCATTTTTTTGTAATTTAAAAGTAATTGGGTTTAGTTTGTTGTGGTAAGGGTTAGTTGGTGATTATTTAGAGTAGCCGAAGTAATTTAGGTGAGTCTGGCATAGTTTGTTATGATTTGTACACCTTTTTTTGTAATTTTAAGATGATATGGTTTGGTTTGTTGTGGTAAGGGATAGTTGGGGGTGATTTACGGTAGCCGAAGTAATTTAGGTGACTCTGGTATAGTTTGATATGATTTTTTGCATTTTTCTGTAATTTTAAAGTGATTAGGCTTAGTTTGTTGCTGTAAAGTATAGTTGGGGGTGATTTTTGATAACCGAAGTAATTTAGGTGAGTTTGGCATAGTTTGCTATGGTTAGTAGCATTTTTTTGTAATTTAAAAGTGATCGGTTTTAGTTTGTTGTGGTAAGGGTTAGTTGGTGATGATTTATGGTAGCCGAAGTAATTTAGGTGAGTTTGGCATAGTTTGCTATGGTTACTAGCATTTTTTTGTAATTTAAAAGTAATTGGGTTTAGTTTGTTGTGGTAAGGGTTAGTTGGTGATGATTTAGAGTAGCCCAAGTAATTTAGGTGAGTCTGGCATAGTTTGTTATGATTTGTACACCTTTTTTTGTAAATTTAAGATGATATGGTTTGGTTTGTTGTGGTAAGGGATAGTTGGGGGTGATTTACGGTAGCCGAAGTAATTTAGGTGATTCTGGTATAGTTTGTTATGATTTTTAGCATTTTTTTGTAATTTTAAAATGATTGGGCTTAGTTTGTTGCTGTAAAGTGTAGTTGGGGTGATTTTTGATAGTTGAAGTAATTTAGGTGAGTTTGGCATAGTTTGCTATGGTTAGTAGCATTTTTTTGTAATTTAAAAGTGATTGGGTTTAGTTTGTTGTGGTAAGGGTTAGTTGGTGATGATTTATGGTAGCCGAAGTAATTTAGGTGAGTTTGGCATAGTTTACTATGGTTACTAGCATTTTTTTGTAATTTAAAAGTGATTGGGTTTAGTTTGTTGTGGTAAGGGTTATTTGGTGATGATTTAGAGTAGCCGAAGAAATTTAGGTGAGTCTGGCATAGTTTGTTATCATTTGTACACCTTTTTTTGTAATTTTAAGATGATATGGTTTGGTTTGTTGTGGTAAGGGACAGTTGGGGGTGATTTACGGTAGCCGAAGTAATTTAGGTGATTCTGGTATAGTTTGTTATGATTTTTAGCATTTTTTTGTAATTTTAAAGTGATTGGGCTTAGTTTGTTGCTGTAAAGGGTAGTTGGGGGTGATTTTTGATAGCCGAAGTAATTTAGGTGAGTTTGGCATAGTTTGCTATAGTTAGTAGCATTTTTTTGTAATTTAAAAGTGATTGGGTTTAATTTGTTGTGGTAAGGGTTAGTTGGTGATGATTTATGGTAGCCGAAGTAATTTAGGTGAGTTTGGCATAGTTTGCTATGGTTACTAGCATTTTTTTGTAATTTAAATTGATTGGGTTTAGTTTGTTGTGGTAAGGGTTAGTTGGTGATGATTGTACACCTTTTTTTGTAATTTTAAGATGATATGGTTTGGTTTGTTGTGGTAAGGGATAGTTGGGGGTGATTTCCGGTAGCCGAAGTAATTTAGGTGATTCTGGTATAGGTTGTTATGATTTTTAGAATTTTTTTGTAATTTTAAAGTGATTGGGCTTAGTTTGTTGCTGTAAAATGTAGTTAGGGGTGATTTTTGATAGCCGAAGTAATTTAGGTGAGTTTGGCATAGTTTGCTATGGTTAGTAGCATTTTTTTGTAATTTAAAAGTGATTGGGTTTAGTTTGTTGTGGTAAGGGTTAGGTGGTGATGATTTATGGTAGCCAAAGTAATTTAGGTGAGTTTGGCATAGTTTGCTATGGTTACTAGCATTTTTTTGTAATTTAAAAGTGATTGGGTTTAGTTTGTTGTGGTAAGGGTTAGTTGATGATGATTTAGAGTAGCCGAAGTAATTTAGGTGAGTCTGGCATAGTTTGTTATGATTTGTACACCTGGTAAGGGATAGTTGGGGATGATTTACGCTACCCGAAGTAATTTAGGTAATTCTGGTATAGTTTGTTATGATTTTTAACATTTTTTTGTAAATTAGGTGAGTCTGGCATAGTTTGTTATGATTTGTACACCCTTTTTTGTAATTTTAAGATGATATGGTTTGGTTTGTTGTGGTAAGGGATAGTTGGGGGTGATTTACGGTAGCCGAAGTAATTTAGGTGACTCTGGTATAGTTTGTTATGATTTTTAGCATTTTTCTGTAATTTTAAAGTGATTGGGTTAGTTTGTTGCTGTAAAGTGTAGTTGGGAGTGATTTTTGATAACCGAAGTAATTTAGGTGAGTTTGGCATAGTTTGCTATGGTTAGAAGCATTTTTTTGTAATTTAAAAGTGATTGGGTTTAGTTTGTTGTGGTAAGGGTTAGTTGGTGATGATTTATGGTAGCCGAAGTAATTTAGGTGAGTTTGGCATTGTTTGCTACGGTCACTAGTATTTTTTTGTAATTTAAAAGTGATTGGGTTTAGTTTGATGTGGTAAGGGTTAGTTGCTGATGATTTAGAGTAGCCGAAGTAATTTAGGTGAGTTTGGCATAGTTTGTTATGATTTGTACACTTTTTTTTGTAATTTTAAGATGATATGGTTTGGTTTGTTGTGGTAAGGGATAGTTGGGGGTGATTTACGGTAGCCGAAGTAATTTAGCTGATTCTGGTATAGTTTGTTATGATTTTTAGCATTTTTTTGTAGTTTTAAAGTGATTGGGCTTACTTTGTTGCTGTAAAGTGTAGTTGGGCGTGATTTTTGATAGCCGAAGTAATTTAGGTAAGTTTGGCATAGTTTGCTATGGTTAGTAGCATTTTTTTGTAATTTAAAAGTGATTGGGTTTAGTTTGTTGTGGTAAGGGTTAGTTGGTGATGATTTATGGTAGCCGAAGTAATTTAGGTGAGTTTGGCATAATTTGCTATGGTTACTAGCATTTTTTGTAATTTAAAAGTGATTGGGTTTAGTTTGTTGTGGTAAGGGTTAGTTGGTGATGATTTAGAGTAGCGGAAGTAATTTAGGTGAGTCTGGCATAGTTTGTTATGGTTTGTACACCTTTTTTTGTAATTTTAAGTTGATATGGTTTGGTTTGTTGTGGTACGGGATAGTTGGGGGTGATTTACGGTAGCCGAAGTAATTTAGGTGATTCTGGTATAGTTTGTTATGATTTTTAGTATTTTTTTGTAATTTTAAAGTGATTGGGCTTAGTTTGTTGCTGTAAAGTGTAGTTGGGGGTGATTTTTGATAGCCGAAGTAATTTAGGTGAGTTTGGCCTATTTTGCTATGGTTAGTAGCATTTTTTTTAATTTAAAAGTGATTGGGTTTAGTTTGTTGTGGTAAGGGTTAGTTGGTGATGATTTATGGTAGCCGAAGTAATTTAGGTGAGTTTGGCATAGTTTGCTATTGTTACTAGCATTTTTTGTAATTTAAAAGTGATTGGGTTTAGTTTGTTGTGGTAAGGGTTAGTTGGTGATGATTTAGAGTAGCCGAAGTAATTTAGGTGAGTCTGGCATAGTTTGTTATGATTTGTACACCTTTTTTTGTAATTTTAAAATGATATGGTTTGGTTTGTTGTGGTAAGGGATAGTTGGGGGTGATTTACGGTAGCCGAAGTAATTTAGGTGATTCTGGTATAGTTTGTTATGATTTTTAGTATTTTTTTGTAATTTTAAAGTGATTGGGCTTAGTTTGTTGCTGTAAAGTGTAGTTGGGGGTGATTTTTGATAGCCGAAGTAATTTAGGTGAGTTTGGCCTATTTTGCTATGGTTTGTAGCATTTTTTTGTAATTTAAAAGTGATTGGGTTTAGTTTGTTGTGGTAAGGGTTAGTTGGTGATGATTTATGGTAGCCGAAGTAATTTAGGTGAGTTTGGCATAGTTTGCTATTGTTACTAGCATTTTTTGTAATTTAAAAGTGATTGGGTTTAGTTTGTTGTGGTAAGGGTTAGTTGGTGATGATTTAGAGTAGCCGAAGTAATTTAGGTGAGTCTGGCATAGTTTGTTATGATTTGTACACCTTTTTTTGTAATTTTAAGATGATATGGCTTGGTTTGTTGTGGTAAGGGATAGTTGGGGGTGATTTACGGTAGCCGAAGTAATTTAGGTGAGTTTTGCATAGTTTGCTATGGTTAGTAGCATTTTTTTGTAATTTAAAAGTGATTGGGTTTAGTTTGTTGTGGTAAGTGTTAGTTGGTGATGATTTATGGTAGCCGAAGTAATTTAGGTGAGTTTGGCATAGTTTGCTATGGTTACTAGCATTTTTTTGTAATTTAAAAGTGATTGGGTTTAGTTTGTTTTGGTAATGGTTAGTTGGTGATGGTTTAGAGTAGCCGAAGTAATTTAGGTGTGTCTGGCATAGTTTGTTATGTTTTGTACACCTTTTTTTGTAATTTTAAGATGATATGGTTTGGTTTGTTGTGGTAAGGGATAGTTGGGGGTGACTTACGGTAGCCGAAGTAATTTAGGTGATTCTGGTATAGTTTGTTATGAGTTTTAGCATTTTTTTGTAATTTTAAAGTGATTGGGCTTAGATTGTTGCTGTAAAGTGTAGTTGGGGGTGATTTTTGATAGCCGAAGTAATTTAGGTGAGTTTGGCATAGTTTGCAATGGTTAGTAGCATTTTTTTGTAATTTAAAAGTGATTGGGTTTAGTTTGTTGTGGTAAGGGATGGTTGGTGATGATTTATGGTAGCCGAAGTAATTTAGGTGAGTTTGGCATAGTTTGCTACGGTTACTAGTATTTTTTTGTAATTTAAAAGTGATTGGGTTTATTTTGTTGTGGTAAGGGTTAGTTGGTGAAGATCTAGAGTAGCCGAAGTAATTTGGGTGAGTCTGGCATAGTTTTTTATGATTTGTACACCTTTTTTTGTAATTTTAAGATGATATGGTTTGGTTTGTTGTGGTAAGGGATAGTTGGGGGTGATTTACGGTAGCCGAAGTAATTTAGGTGATTCTGGTATAGTTTGTTATAATTTTGAGCATTTTTTTGTAATTTTAAAGTGATTGGGCTTAGTTTGTTGCTGTAAAGTGTAGTTGGGGGTGATTTTTGATAGCCGAAGTAATTTAGGTGAGTTTGGCATAGTTTGCTATGGTTAGTCGCATTTTTTTGTAATTTAAAAGTGATTGGGTTTAGTTTGTTGTGGTAAGGGTTAGTTGGTGATGATTTATGGTAGCCGAAGTAATTTAGGTGAGTTTGGCATAGTTTGCTATGGTTACTAGCATTTTTTTGTAATTTAAAAGTGATTGGGTTTAGTTTGTTGTGGAAAGGGTTAGTTGGTGATGATTTAGAGTAGCCGAAGTAATTTAGGTGAGTCTGGCATAGTTTGTTATGATTTGTACACCTTTTTTTGTAATTTTAAGATGATATGGTTTGGTTTGTTGTGTTAAGGGATAGTTTGGGGTGATTTACGGTAGCCGAAGTAATTTAGGTGATTCTGGTATAGTTTGTTATGCTTTTTAGCATTTTTTTGTAATTTTAAAGTGATTGGGCTTAGTTTGTTGCTGTAGAGTGTAGTTGGGGGTGATTTTTGATAGCCGAAGTAATTTAGGTGAGTTTGGCATAGTTTGCTATGGTTAGTAGCATTTTTTTGTAATTTAAAAGTGATTGAGTTTAGTTTGTTGTGGTAAGGGTTAGTTGGTGATGATTTATGGTAGCCGAAGTAATTTAGGTGAGTTTGGCATAGTTTGCTATGGTTACTAGCATTTTTTTGTAAATTAAAAGTGATTGGGTTTAGTTTGTTGTGGTAAGGGTTAGTTGGTGATGATTTAGAGTAGCCGAAGTAATTTAGGTGAGTCTGGCATAGTTTGTTATGATTTGTACACCTTTTTTTGTAATTTTAAGATGATATGGTTAGGTTTGTTGTGGTAAGGGATAGTTGGGGGTGATTTACGGTAGCCGAAATAATTTAGGTGATTCTGGTATAGTTTATTATGATTTTTAGCATTTTTTTGTAATTTTAAAGTGATTGGGCTTAGTTTGTTGCTGTAAAGTGTAGTTGGGGGTGACTTTTGATACCTGAAGTAATTTAGGTGAGTTTGGCATAGTTTGCTATGGTTAGTAGCATTTTTTTGTAATTTAAAAGTGATTGGGTTTAGTTTGTTGTGGTAAGGGGTAGTTGGTGATGATTTATGGTAGCCGAAGTAATTTAGGTGAGTTTGGCATAGTTTGCTATGGTTACTAGCATTTTTTTGTAATTTAAAAGTGATTGGGTTTAGTTTGTTGTGGTAAGGGTTAGTTGGTGATGATTTAGAGTAGCCGAAGTAATTTAGGTGAGTCTGGCATATTTTGTTATGATTTGTACACCTTTTTTTGTAATTTTAAGATGATATGGTTTGGTTTGTTGTGGTAAGGGATAGTTGGGGGTGATTTACGGTAGCCGAAGTAATTTAGGTGATTCTGGTATAGTTTGTTATGATTTTTAGCATTTTTTTGTAATTTTAAAGTGATTGGGCTCAGTTTGTTGCTGTAAAGTGTAGTTGGGGGTGATTTTTGATAGCCGAAGTAATTTAGGTGAGTTTGGCATAGTTTGCTATGGTTAGTAGCATTTTTTTGTAATTTAAAAGTGATTGGGTTTAGTTTGTTGTGGTAAGGGTTGGTTGGTGATGATTTATGGTAGCCGAAGTAATTTAGGTGAGTTTGGCATAGTTTGCTACGGTTACTAGTATTTTTTTGTAATTTAAAAAAGATTGGGTTTATTTTGTTGTGGTAAGGGTTAGTTGGTGATGATTTAGAGTAGCCGAAGTAATTTAGGTGAGTCTGGCATTGTTTGTTATGATTTGTACACCTTTTTTTGTAATTTTAAGATGATATGGTTTGGATTTTAGTGGTAAGGGATAGTTGGGGGTGATTTACGGTAGACGAAGTAATTTAGGTGATTCTGGTATAGTTTGTTATGATTTTTAGCATTTTTTTGTAATTTTAAAGTGATTGGGCTTAGTTTGTTGCTGTAAAGTGTAGTTGGGGGTGCTTTTTGATAGCCGAAGTAATTTAGGTGAGTTTGGCATAGTTTGCTATGGTTAGTAGCATTTTTTTGTAATGTAAAAGTGATTGGGTTTAGTTTGTTGTGGTAAGGGTTAGTTGGTGATGATTTATAGTAGCCGAAGTAATTTAGGTGAGTCTGGCATTGTTTGTTATGATTTGTACACCTTTTTTTGTAATTTTAAGACGATATGGTTTGGTTTGTTGTGGTAAGGGATAGTTGGGGGTGATTTACGGTAGCCGAAGTAATTTAGGTGATTCTGGTATAGTTTGTTAAGATTTTTAGCATGTTTTTGTTATTTTAAAGTGATTGGGCTTAGTTTGTTGCTGTAAAGTGTAGTTGGGGATGATTTTTGATAGCCGAAGTAATTTAGGTGAGTTTGGCATAGTTTGCTATAGTTAGTAGCATTTTTTTGTAATTTAAAAGTGATTGGGTTTAGTTTGTTGTGGTAAGGTATAGTTGGGGGTGATTTACGGTAGCCGAAGTAATTTAGGTGATTCTGGTATAGTTTGTTATGATTTTTAGCATTTTTTTGTAATTTTAAAATGATTGGGCTTAGTTTGTTACTGTAAAGTGTAGTTGGGGGTGATTTTTGATAGCCGAAGTAATTTAGGTGAGTTTGGCATAGTTTGCTATGGTTAGTAGCATTTTTTTGTAATTTAAAAGTGATTGGGTTTAGTTTGTTGTGGTAAGGGTTAGTTGGTGATGATTTAGAGTAGCCGAAGTAATTTAGGTGAGTCTGGCATAGTTTGTTATGATTTGTACACCTTTTTTGTAATTTTAAGATGATATGGTTTGGTTTGTTGTGGTAGGGGATAGTTGGGGGTGATTTACGGTAGCCGAAGTAATTTAGGTGATTCTGGTATAGTTTGTTTTGATTTTTAGCATTTTTTTGTAATTTTAAAGTGATTGTGCTTAGTTTGTTGCTGTAAAGTGTAGTTGGGGGTGATTTTTGATAGCCGAAGTAATTTAGGTGAGTTTGGCATATTTTGCTATGGTTAGTAGCATTTTTTTGTAATTTAAAAGTGATTGGGTTTAGTTTGTTGTGGTAAGGGTTCGTTGGTGATGATTTAGAGTAGCCGAAGTAATTTAGGTGAGTCTGGCATAGTTTGTTATGATTTGTACACCTTTTTTTGTAATTTTAAGATGATATGGTTTGGTTTGTTGTGGTAAGGGATAGTTGGGGGTGATTTACGGTAGACGAATTAATTTAGGTGATTCTGGTATAGTTTGTTATGATTTTTAGCATTTTTTTGTAATTTTAAAGTGATTGGGCTTAGTTTGTTGCTGTAAAGTGTAGATGGGGGTGATTTTTGATAGCCGAAGTAATTGAGGTGAGTTTGGCATAGTTTGCTATGGTTAGTAGCATTTTTTTGTAATTTAAAAGTGATTGGGTTTAGTTTGTTGTGGTAAGGGTTAGTTGGTGATGATTTAGAGTAGCCGAAGTAATTTAGGTGAGTCTGGCATAGTTTGTTATGATTTGTACACCTTTTTTTGTAATTTTAAGATGATATGGTTTGGTTTGTTGTGGTAAGGGATAGTTGGGGGTGATTTACGGTAGCCGAAGTAATTTAGGTGATTCTGGTATAGTTTGTTATGATTTTTAGCATTTTTTTGTAATTTTAAAGTGATTGGGCTTAGTTTGTTACTGTAAAGTGTAGTTGGGGGTGATTTTTGATAGCCGAAGTAATTTAGGTGAGTTTGGCATATTTTGCTATGATTAGTAGCATTTTTTTGTAATTTAAAAGTGATTGGGTTTAGTTTGTTGTGGTAAGGGTTAGTTGGTGATGATTTAGAGTAGCCGAAGTAATTTAGGTGAGTCTGGCATAGTTTGTTATGATTTGTACACCTTTTTTGTAATTTTAAGATTATATGGTTTGGTTTGTTGTGGTAAGGAATAGTTGGGGGTGATTTACGGTAGCCGAAGTAATTTAGGTGATTCTGGTATAGTTTGTTATGATTTTTAGCATGTTTTTGTTATTTTAAAGTGATTGGGCTTAGTTTGTTGCTGTAAAGTGTAGTTGGGGGTGATTTTTGATAGCCGAAGTAATTTAGGTAAGTTTGGCATAGTTTGCTATGGTTAGTAGCATTTTTTTGTAATTTAAAAGTGATTGGGTTTAGTTTGTTGTGGTAAGGGATAGTTGGGGGTGATTTACGGTAGCCGAAGTAATTTAGGTGATTCTGGTATAGTTTGTTATGATTTTTAGCATTTTTTTGTAATTTTAAAATGATTGGGCTTAGTTTGTTACTGTAAAGTGTAGTTGGGGGTGATTTTTGATAGCCGAAGTAATTTAGGTGAGTTTGGCATATTTTGCTATGATTAGTAGCATTTTTTTGTAATTTAAAAGTGATTGGGTTTAGTTTGTTGTGGTAAGGGTTAGTTGGTGATGATTTAGAGTAGCCGAAGTAATTTAGGTGAGTCTGGCATAGTTTGTTATGATTTGTACACCTTTTTTGTAATTTTAAGATGATATGGTTTGGTTTGTTGTGGTAGGGGATAGTTGGGGTGATTTACGGTAGCCGAAGTAATTTAGGTGATTCTGGTATAGTTTGTTTTGATTTTTAGCATTTTTTTGTAATTTTAAAGTGATTGTGCTTAGTTTGTTGCTGTAAAGTGTAGTTGGGGGTGATTTTTGATAGCCGAAGTAATTTAGGTGAGTTTGGCTTAGTTTGCTATGGTTAGTAGCATTTTTTTGTAATTTAAAAGTGATTGGGTTTAGTTTGTTGTGGTAAGGGTTAGTTGGTGATGATTTAGAGTAGCCGAAGTAATTTAGGTGAGTCTGGCATAGTTTGTTATGATTTGTACACCTTTTTTTGTAATTTTAAGATGATATGGTTTGGTTTGTTGTGGTAAGGGATAGTGGGGGTGATTTACGGTAGACGAAGTAATTTAGGTGATTCTGGTATAGTTTGTTATGATTTTTAGCATTTTTTTGTAATTTTAAAGTGATTGGGCTTAGTTTGTTGCTGTAAAGTGTAGTTGGGGGTGATTTTTGATAGCCGAAGTAATTGAGGTGAGTTTGGCATAGTTTGCTATGGTTAGTAGCATTTTTTTGTAATTTAAAGTGATTGGGTTTAGTTTGTTGTGGTAAGGATTAGTTGGTGATGATTTAGAGTAGCCGAAGTAATTTAGGTGAGTCTGGCATAGTTTGTTATGATTTGTACACCTTTTTTTGTAATTTTAAGATTATATGGTTTGGTTTGTTGTGGTAAGGAATAGTTGGGGGTGATTTACGGTAGCCGAAGTAATTTAGGTGATTCTGGTATAGTTTGTTATGATTTTTAGCATTTTTTTGTAATTTTAATGTGATTGGGCTTAGTTTGTTGCTGTAAAGTGTAGTTGGGGGTGATTTTTGATAGCCGAAGTAATTTAGGTGAGTTTGGCATAGTTTGCTATGGTTAGTAGCATTTTTTTGTAATTTAAAAGTGATTGGGTTTAGTTTGTTGTGGTAAAGGTTAGTTGGTGATGATTTAGAGTAGCCGAAGTTATTTAGGTGAGTCTGGCATAGTTTGTTATGATTTGTACACCTTTTTTTGTAATTTTAAGATGATATGGTTTGGTTTGTTGTGGTAAGGGATAGTTGGGGGTGATTTACGGTAGACGAAGTAATTTAGGTGATTCGGGTATAGTTTGTTATGATTTTTAGCATTTTTTTGTAATTTTAAAGTGATTGGGCTTAGTTTGTTGCTGTAAAGTGTAGTTGGGGGTGATTTTTGATAGCCGAAGTAATTGAGGTGAGTTTGGCATAGTTTGCTATGGTTAGTAGCATTTTTTTGTAATTTAAAAGTGATTGGGTTTAGTTTGTTGTGGTAAGGGTTAGTTGGTGATGATTTAGAGTAGCCGAAGTAATTTAGGTGAGTCTGGCATAGTTTGTTATGATTTGTACACCTTTTTTTGTAATTTTAAGATTATATGGTTTGGTTTGTTGTGGTAAGGAATAGTTGGGGGTGATTTACGGTAGCCGAAGTAATTTAGGTGATTCTGGTATAGTTTGTTATGATTTTTAGCATGTTTTTGTTATTTTAAAGTGATTGGGCTTAGTTTGTTGCTGTAAAGTGTAGTTGGGGGTGATTTTTGATAGCCGAAGTAATTTAGGTGAGTTTGGCATAGTTTGCTATGGTTAGTAGCATTTTTTTGTAATTTAAAACTGATTGGGTTTAGTTTGTTGTGGTAAGGGTTAGTTGGTGATGATTTAGAGTAGCCGAAGTAATTTAGGTGAGTCTGGCATAGTTTGTTATGATTTGTACACCTTTTTTTGTAATTTTAAGATTATATGGTTTGGTTTGTTGTGGTAAGGAATAGTTGGGGGTGATTTACGGTAGCCGAAGTAATTTAGGTGATTCTGGTATAGTTTGTTATGATTTTTAGCATTTTTTTTTTAATTTAATGTGATTGGGCTTAGTTTGTTGCTGTAAAGTGTAGTTGGGGGTGATTTTTGATAGCCGAAGTAATTTAGGTGAGTTTGGCATAGTTTGCTATGGTTAGTAGCATTTTTTTGTAATTTAAAAGTGATTGGGTTTAGTTTGTTGTGGTAAGGGTTAGTTGGTGATGATTTAGAGTAGCCGAAGTAATTTAGGTGAGTCTGGCATAGTTTGTTATGATTTGTACACCTTTTTTTGTAATTTTAAGATGATATGGTTTGGTTTGTTGTGGTAAGGGATAGTTGGGGGTGATTTACGGTAGACGAAGTAATTTAGGTGATTCTGGTATAGTTTGTTATGATTTTTAGCATTTTTTTGTAATTTTAAAGTGATTGGGCTTAGTTTGTTGCTGTAAAGTGTAGTTGGGGGTGCTTTTTGATAGCCGAAGTAATTTAAGTGAGTTTGGCATAGTTTGCTATGGTTAGTAGCATTTTTTTGTAATGTAAAAGTGATTGGGTTTAGTTTGTTGTGGTAAGGGTTAGTTGGTGATGATTTAGAGTAGCCGACGTAATTTAGGTGAGTCTGGCATAGTTTGTTATGATTTGTACACCTTTTTTTGTAATTTTAAGACGATATGGTTTGGTTTGTTGTGGTAAGGGATAGTTGGGGGTGATTTACGGTAGCCGAAGTAATTTAGGTGATTCTGGTATAGTTTGTTATGATTTTTAGCATGTTTTTGTTATTTTAAAGTGATTGGGCTTAGTTTGTTGCTGTAAAGTGTAGTTGGGGATGATTTTTGATAGCCGAAGTAATTTAGGTGAGTTTGGCATAGTTTGCTATAGTTAGTAGCATTTTTTTGTAATTTAAAAGTGATTGGGTTTAGTTTGTTGTGGTAAGGGATAGTTGGGGGTGATTTACGGTAGCCGAAGTAATTTAGGTGATTCTGGTATAGTTTGTTATGATTTTTAGCATTTTTTTGTAATTTTAAAATGATTGGGCTTAGTTTGTTACTGTAAAGTGTAGTTGGGGGTGATTTTTGATAGCGGAAGTAATTTAGGTGAGTTTGGCATAGTTTGCTATGGTTAGTAGAATTTTTTTGTAATTTAAAAGTGATTGGGTTTAGTTTGTTGTGGTAAGGGTTAGTTGGTGATGATTTAGAGTAGCCGAAGTAATTTAGGTGAGTCTGGCATAGTTTGTTATGATTTGTACACCTTTTTTGTAATTTTAAGATGATATGGTTTGGTTTGTTGTGGTAGGGGAGAGTTGGGGGTGATTTACGGTAGCCGAAGTAATTTAGGTGATTCTGGTATAGTTTGTTTTGATTTTTAGCATTTTTTTGTAATTTTAAAGTGATTGTGCTTAGTTTGTTGCTGTAAAGTGTAGTTGGGGGTGATTTTTGATAGCCGAAGTAATTTAGGTGAGTTTGGCATATTTTGCTATGGTTAGTAGCATTTTTTTGTAATTTAAAAGTGATTGGGTTTAGCTTGTTGTGGTAAGGGTTCGTTGGTGATGATTTAGAGTAGCCGAAGTAATTTAGGTGAGTCTGGCATAGTTTGTTATGATTTGTACACCTTTTTTTGTAATTTTAAGATGATATGGTTTGGTTTGTTGTGGTAAGGGATAGTTGGGGGTGATTTACGGTAGACGAAGTAATTTAGGTGATTCTGGTATAGTTTGTTATGATTTTTAGCATTTTTTTGTAATTTTAAAGTGATTGGGCTTAGTTTGTTGCTGTAAAGTGTAGATGGGTGTGATTTTTGATAGCCGAAGTAATTGAGGTGAGTTTGGCATAGTTTGCTATGGTTAGTAGCATTTTTTTGTAATTTAAAAGTGATTGGGTTTAGTTTGTTGCGGTAAGGGTTAGTTGGTGATGATTTAGAGTAGCCGAAGTAATTTAGGTGAGTCTGGCATAGTTTGTTATGATTTGTACACCTTTTTTTGTAATTTTAAGATGATATGGTTTGGTTTGTTGTGGTAAGGGATAGTTGGGGGTGATTTACGGTAGCCGAAGTAATTTAGGTGATTCTGGTATAGTTTGTTATGATTTTTAGAATTTTTTTGTAATTTTAAAGTGATTGGGCTTAGTTTGTTGCTGTAAAGTGTAGTTGGGGGTGATTTTTGATAGCCGAAGTAATTTAGGTGAGTTTGGCATTGCTTGCTATGGTTAGTATCATTTTTTTGTAATTTAAAAGTGATTGGGTTTAGTTTGTTGTGGTAAGGGTTAGTTGGTGATGATTTAGAGTAGTCGAAGTAATTTAGGTGAGTCTGGCATAGTTTGTTATGATTTGTACACCTTTTTTTGTAATTTTAAGACGATATGGTTTGGTTTGTTGTGGTAAGGGATAGTTGGGGGTGATTTACGGTAGCCGAAGTAATTTACGTGATTCTGGTATAGTTTGTTATGATTTTTAGCATTTTTTTGTAATTTTAAAGTGATTGGGCTTAGTGTGTTGCTGTAAAGTGTAGTTGGGGGTGATTTTTGATAGCCGAAGTAATTTAGGTGAGTTTGGCATAGTTTGCTATGGCTAGTAGCATTTTTATTAATTTAAAAGTGATTGGGTTTAGTTTGTTGTGGTAAGGGTTAGTTGGTGATGATTTAGAGTAGCCGAAGTAATTTAGGTGAGTCTGGCATTGTTTGTTATGATTTGTACACCTTTTTTTGTAATTTTAAGATGATATGGTTTGGATTTTAGTGGTAAGGGATAGTTGGGGGTGATTTACGGTAGCCGAAGTAATTTAGGTGATTCTGGTATAGTTTGTTTTAATTTTTAGCACTTTTTTGTAATTTTAAAGTGATTGGGCTTAGTTTGTTGCTGTAAAGTGTATTTGGGGGTGATTTTTGATAGCCGAAGTAATTTAGGTGAGTTTGGCATAGTTTGCTATGGTTAGTAGCATTTTTTTGTAATTTAAAAGTGATTGGGTTTAGTTTGTTGTGGTAAGGGTTAGTTGGTGATGATTTAGAGTAGCCGAAGTAATTTAGGTGAGTCTGGCATAGTTTGTTATGATTTGTACACCTTTTTTGTAATTTTAAGATGATATGGTTTGGTTTGTTGTGGTAGGGGATAGTTGGGGGTGATTTACGGTAGCCGAAGTAATTTAGGTGATTCTGGTATAGTTTGTTTTGATTTTTAGAATTTTTTTGTAATTTTAAAGTGATTGTGCTTAGTTTGTTGCTGTAAAGTGTAGTTGGGGGTGATTTTTGATAGCCGAAGTAATTTAGGTGAGTTTGGCATATTTTGCTATGGTTAGTAGCATTTTTTTGTAATTTAAAAGTGATTGGGTTTAGTTTGTTGTGGTAAGGGTTCGTTGGTGATGATTTAGAGTAGCCGAAGTAATTTAGGTGAGTCTGGCATAGTTTGTTATGATTTGTACACCTTTTTTTGTAATTTTAAGATGATATGGTTTGGTTTGTTGTGGTAAGGGATAGTTGGGGGTGATTTACGGTAGACGAAGTAATTTAGGTGATTCTGGTATAGTTTGTTATGATTTTTAGCATTTTTTTGTAATTTTAAAGTGATTGGGCTTAGTTTGTTGCTGTAAAGTGTAGATGGGGGTGATTTTTGATAGCCGAAGTAATTGAGGTGAGTTTGGCATAATTTGCTATGGTTAGTAGCATTTTTTTGTAATTTAAAAGTGATTGGGTTTAGTTTGTTGTAGTAAGGGTTAGTTGGTGATGATTTAGAGTAGCCGAAGTAATTTAGGTGAGTCTGGAATAGTTTGTTATGATTTGTACACCTTTTTTTGTAATTTTAAGATGATATGGTTTGGTTTGTTGTGGTAAGGGATAGTTGGGGGTGATTTACGGTAGCCGAAGTAATTTAGGTGATTCTGGTATAGTTTGTTATGATTTTTAGCATTTTTTTGTAATTTTAAAGTGATTGGGCTTAGTTTGTTGCTGTAAAGTGTAGTTGGGGGTGATTTTTGATAGCCGAAGTAATTTAGGTAGGTTTGGCATAGTTTGCTATGGTTAGTAGCATTTTATTGTAATTTAAAAGTGATTGGGTTTAGTTTGTTGTGGTAAGGGTTAGTTGGCGATGATTTAGAGTAGCCGAAGTAATTTAGGTGAGTCTGGTATAGTTTGTTTTGATTTTTAGCACTTTTTTGTAATTTTAAAGTGATTGGGCTTAGTTTGTTGCTGTAAAGTGTATTTGGGGGTGATTTTTGATAGCCGAAGTAATTTAGGTGAGTTTGGCATAGTTTGCTATGGTTAGTAGCATTTTTTTGTAATTTAAAAGTGATTGGGTTTAGTTTGTTGTGGTAAGGGTTAGTTGGTGATGATTTAGAGTAGCCGAAGTAATTTAGGTGAGTCTGGCATAGTTTGTTATGATTTGTACACCTTTTTTTGTAATTTTAAGACTATATGGTTTGGTTTGTTGTGGTCAAGGATAGTTGGGGGTGATTTACGGTAGCCGAAGTAATTTAGGTGATTCTGGTATAGTTTGTTATGATTTTTAGCATTTTTTTGTAATTTTAAAGTGATTGTGCTAAGTTTGTTGCTGTAAAGTGTAGTTGGGGGTGATTTTTGATAGCCGAAGTAATTTAGGTGAGTTTGGCATAGTTTGCTATGGCTAGTAGCATTTTTTTTAATTTAAAAGTGATTGGGTTTAGTTTGTTGTGGTAAGGGTTAGTTGGTGATGATTTAGAGTAGCCGAAGTAATTTAGGTGAGTCTGGCATTGTTTGTTATGGTTTGTACATCTTTTTTTGTAATTTTAAGATGATATGGTTTGGTTTGTTGTGGTAAGGGATAGTTGGGGGTGATTTACGGTAGCCGAAGTAATTTAGGTGATTCTGGTATAGTTTGTTTTGATTTTTAGCATTTTTTTGTAATTTTAAAGTGATTTTGCTTAGTTTGTTGCTGTAAAGTGTAGTTGGGGGTGATTTTTGATAGCCGAAGTAATTTAGGTGAGTTTGGCATAGTTTTCTATGGTTAGTAGCATTTTTTTGTAATTTAAAAGTGATTGGGTTTAGTTTGTTGTGGTAAGGGTTAGTTGGTGATGATTTAGAGTAGCCGAAGTAATTTAGGTGAGTCTGGCATTGTTTGTTATGATTTGTACACCTTTTTTTGTAATTTTAAGATGATATGGTTTGGTTTGTTGTGGTAAGGGATAGTTGGGGGTGATTTACGGTAGCCGAAGTAATTTATTTGATTTAGGTATATATTGTTTTGATTTTTAGTATTTTTTTGTAATTTTAAAATGTTTGTGCTTAGTTTGGTGTTGTAAAGTGTAGTTGGGGGTGATTTTTGATAGCCGAAGTAATTTAGGTGAGTTTGGCATAGTTTGCTATGGCTAGTAGCATTTTTTTTAATTTAAAAGTGATTGGGTTTAGTTTGTTGTGGTAAGGGTTAGTTGGTGATGATTTAGAGTAGCCGAAGTCATTTAGGTGAGTCTGCCATTGTTTGTTATGATTTGTACACCTTTTTTTGTAATTTTAAGATGATATGGTTTGGTTTGTTGTGGTAAGTAATAGTTGGGGGTGATTTACGGTAGCCGAAGTAATTTAGGTGATTCTGGTATAGTTTGTTATGATTTTTAGCATTTTTTTGTAATTTTAAAGTGATTGTGCTAAGTTTGTTGCTGTAAAGTGTAGTTGGGGGTGATTTTTGATAGCCGAAGTAATTTAGGTGAGTTTGGCATAGTTTGCTATGGCTAGTAGCATTTTTTTTAATTTAAAAGTGATTGGGTTTAGTTTGTTGTGGTAAGGGTTAGTTGGTGATGATTTAGAGTAGCCGAAGTAATTTAGGTGAGTCTGGCATTGTTTGTTATGGTTTGTACATCTTTTTTTGTAATTTTAAGATGATATGGTTTGGTTTGTTGTGGTAAGGGATAGTTGGGGGTGATTTACGGTAGCCGAAGTAATTTATTTGATTTAGGTATATATTGTTTTGATTTTTAGTATTTTTTTGTAATTTTAAAATGTTTGTGCTTAGTTTGGTGTTGTAAAGTGTAGTTGGGGGTGATTTTTGATAGCCGAAGTAATTTAGGTGAGTTTGGCATAGTTTGCTATGGCTAGTAGCATTTTTTTTAATTTAAAAGTGATTGGGTTTAGTTTGTTGTGGTAAGGGTTAGTTGGTGATGATTTAGAGTAGCCGAAGTAATTTAGGTGAGCCTGGCATAGTTTGTTATGATTTGTACACCTTTTTTTGTAATTTTAAGATGATATGGTTTGGTTTGTTGTGGTAAGGGATAGTTGGGGGTGATTTACGGTAGACGAAGTAATTTAGGTGATTCTGGTATAGTTTGTTATGATTTTTAGCATATTTTTGTAATTTTAAAGTGATTGGGCTTAGCTTGTTGCTGTAAAGTGTAGTTGGGGGTGATTTTTGATAGCCGAAGTAATTGAGGTGAGTTTGGCATAGTTTGCTATGGTTAGTAGCATTTTTTTGTAATTTAAAAGTGATTGGGTTTAGTTTGTTGTGGTAAGGGTTAGTTAGTGATGATTTAGAGTAGCCGACGTAATTTAGGTGAGTCTGGCATAGTTTGTTATGATTTGTACACCTTTTTTTGTAATTTTAAGATTCTATGGTGTGGTTTGTTGTGGTAAGGAATAGTTGGGGGTGATTTACGGTAGCCGAAGTAATTTAGGTGATTCTGGTATAGTTTGTTATGATTTTTAGCATTTTTTTGTAATTTTAATGTGATTGGGCTTAGTTTGTTGCTGTAAAGTGTAGTTGGGGGTGATTTTTGATAGCCGAAGTAATTTAGGTGAGTTTGGCATAGTTTGCTATTTTTAGTAGCATTTTTTTGTAATTTAAAAGTGATTGGGTTTAGTTTGTTGTGGTAAGGGTTAGTTGGTGATGATTTAGAGTAGCCGAAGTAATTTAGGTGAGTCTGGCATAGTTTGTTATGATTTGTACACCTTTTTTTGTAATTTTAAGACGATATGGTTTGGTTTGTTGTGGTAAGGCATAGTTGGGGGTGATTTACGGTAGCCGAAGTAATTTAGGTGATTCTGGTATAGTTTGTTATGATTTTTACCATGTTTTTGTTATTTTAAAGTGATTGGGATTAGTTTGTTGCTGTAAAGTGTAGTTGGGTGTGATTTTTGATAGCCGAAGTAATTTAGGTGAGTTTGGCATAGTTTGCTATGATTAGTAGCATTTTTTTGTAATTTAAAAGTGATTGGGTTTAGTTTGTTGTGGTAAGGGTTAGTTGGTGATGATTTAGAGTAGCCGAAGTAATTTAGGTGAATCTGGCATAGTTTGTTATGATTTGTACACCTTTGTTTGTAATTTTAAGATGATATGGTTTGGTTTGTTGTTGTAAGGGATAGTTGGGGGTGATTTACGGTAGCCGAAGTAATTTAGGTGTTTCTGGTATAGTTTGTTATGATTTTTAGCATTTTTTTGTAATTTTAAAGTGATTGGGCTTAGTTTGTTGCTGTAAAGTGTAGTTGGGGGTGATTTTTGATAGCCGAAGTAATTTAGGTGAGTTTGGCCTAGTTTGCTCTGGTTAGTAGCATTTTTTTGTAATTTAAAAGTGATTGGGTTTAGTTTGTTGTGGTAAGGGTTAGTTGGTAATGATTTAGAGTAGCCGAAGTAATTTAGGTGAGTCTGGCATAGTTTGTTATGATTTGTACACCTTTTTTTGAAATTTTAAGATGATATGGTTTGGTTTGTTGTGGTAAGGGATAGTTGGGGGTGATTTACGGTAGCCGAAGTAATTTAGGTGATTCTGGTATAGTTTGTTATGATTTTTAGCATTTTTTTGTAATTTTAAACTGATTGGGCTTAGTTTGTTGCTGTAAAGTGTAGTTGGGGGTGATTTTTGATAGCCGAAGTAATTTAGGTAAGTTTGGCATAGTTTGCTCTGGTTAGTAGCATTTTTTTGTAATTTAAAAGTGATTGGGTTTAGTTTGTTGTGGTAAGGGTTAGTTGGTGATGATTTAGAGTAGCCGAAGTAATTTAGGTGAGTCTGGCATAGTTTGTTATGATTTTTACACCTTTTTTTGAAATTTTAAGATGATATGGTTTGGTTTGTTGTGGTAAGGGATAGTTGGGGGTGATTTACGGTAGCCGAAGTAATTTAGGTGATTCTGGTATAGTTTGTTATGATTTTTAGCATTTTTTTGTAATTTTAAAGTGATTGGGCTTAGTTTGTTGCTGTAAAGTGTAGTTGGGGGTGATTTTTGATAGCCGAAGTAATTTAGGTGAATTTGACATAGTTTGCTCTGGTTAGTAGCATTTTTTTGTAATTTAAAAGTGATTGGGTTTAGTTTGTTGTGGTAAGGGTTAGTTGGTGATGATTTAGAGTAGCCGAAGGAATTTAGGTGAGTCTGGCATAGTTTGTTATGATTTGTACACCTTTTTTTGTAATTTTAAAATGATATGGTTTGGTTTGTTGTGGTAAGGGATAGTTGGGGGTGATTTACGGTAGCCGAAGTAATTTAGGTGATTCTGGTATAGTTTGTTATGATTTTTAGCATTTTTTTGTAATTTTAAAGTGATTGGGCTTAGTTTGTTGCTGTAAAGTGTAGTTGGGGGTGATTTTTGATAGCCGAAGTAATTTAGGTAGGTTTGGCATAGTTTGCTATGGTTAGTAGCATTTTATTGTAATTTAAAAGTGATTGGGTTTAGTTTGTTGTGGTAAGGGTTAGTTGGCGATGATTTAGAGTAGCCGAAGTAATTTAGGTGAGTCTGGCATAGTTTGTTATGATTTGTACACCTTTTTTTGTAATTTTAAAATGATATGGTTTGGTTTGTTGTGGTAAGGGATAGTTGGGGGTGATTTACGGTAGCCGAAGTAATTTAGGTGATTCTGGTATAGTTTGTTATGGTTTTTAGCATTTTTTAGTAATTTTAATGTGATTGGGCTTAGTTTGTTGCTGTAAAGTGTAGTTGGGGGTGATTTTTGATAGCCGAAGTAATTTAGGTGAGTTTGGCATAGTTTGCTATGGTTAGTAGCATTTTTTTGTAATTTAAAAGTGATTGGGTTTAGTTTGTTGTGGTAAGGGTTAGTTGGTGATGATTTAGAGTAGCCGAAGTAATTTAGGTGAGTCTGGCATAGTTTGTTATGATTTGTACAACTTTTTTTGTAATTTTAAGACGATATGGTTTGGTTTGTTGTGGTAAGGCATAGTTGGGGGTGATTTACGGTAGCCGAAGTAATTTAGGTGATTCTGGTATAGTTTGTTATGATTTTTACCATGTTTTTGTTATTTTAAAGTGATTGGGATTAGTTTGTTGCTGTACAGTGTATTTGGGTGTGATTTTTGATAGCCGAAGTAATTTAGGTGAGTTTGGCATAGTTTGCTATGATTAGTAGCATTTTTTTGTAATTTAAAAGTGATTGGGTTTAGTTTGTTGTGGTAAGGGTTAGTTGGTGATGATTTAGAGTAGCCGAAGTAATTTAGGTGAATCTGGCATAGTTTGTTATGATTTGTACACCTTTGTTTGTAATTTTAAGATGATATGGTTTGGTTTGTTGTTGTAAGGGATAGTTGGGGGTGATTTACGGTAGCCGAAGTAATTTAGGTGTTTCTGGTATAGTTTGTTATGATTTTTAGCATTTTTTTGTAATTTTAAAGTGATTGGGCTTAGTTTGTTGCTGTAAAGTGTAGTTGGGGGTGATTTTTGATAGCCGAAGTAATTTAGGTGAGTTTGGCCTAGTTTGCTCTGGTTAGTAGCATTTTTTTGTAATTTAAAAGTGATTGGGTTTAGTTTGTTGTGGTAAGGGTTAGTTGGTGATGATTTAGATTAGCCGAAGTAATTTAGGTGAGTCTGGCATAGTTTGTTATGATTTGTACACCTTTTTTTGTAAATTTAAGATGATATAGTTTGGTTTGTTGTGGTAAGGGATAGTTGGGGGTGATTTACGGTAGCCGAAGTAATTTAGGTGATTCTGGTATAGTTTGTTTTGATTTTTAGCATTTTTTTGTAATTTTAAAATAATTGGGCTTAGTTTGTTGCTGTAAAGTGTAGTTGGGGGTGATTTTTGATAGCCGAAGTAATTTAAGTGAGTTTGGCATTGTTTGCTATGGTTAGTAGCATTTTTTTGTAATTTAAAAGTGATTGGGTTTAGTTTGTTGTGGTAAGGATTAGTTGGTGATGATTTAAAGTAGCCGAAGTAATTTAGGTGAGTCTGGCATAGTTTGATATGATTTGTACACCTTTTTTGTAATTTTAAGACGATATGGTTTGGTTTGTTGTGGTAAGGGATAGTTGGGGGTGATTTACGGTAGCCGAAGTAATTTAGGTGATCCTGGTATAGTTTGTTATAATTTTTAGCATTTTTTTGTAATTTTAAAGTGATTGGGCTTAGTTTGTTGCTGTAAAGTGTAGTTGGGGGTGATTTTTGATAGCCGAAGTAATTTAGGTGAGTTTGGCATAGTTTGCTATAATTAGTAGCATTTTTTTGTAATTTAAAAGTGATTGGGTTTAGTTTGTTGTGGTAAGGGTTAGTTGGTGATGATTTAGAGTAGCCGAAGTAATTTAGGTGAGTCTGGCATAGTTTGTTATGATTTGTACACCTTTTTTTGTAATTTTAAGATGATATGGTTTGCTTTGTTGTGGTAAGGGATAGTTGGGGGTGATTTACGGTAGCCGAAGTAATTTAGGTGATTCTGGTATAGTTTGTTATGATTTTTAGCATTTTTTTGTAATTTTAAAATGATTGGGCTAAGTTTGTTGCTGTAAAGTGTAGTTGGGGGTGATTTTTGATAGCCGAAGTAATTTAGGTGAGTTTGGCATTGTTTGCTATGGTTAGTAGCATTTTATTGTAATTTAAAAGTGATTGGGTTTAGTTTGTTGTGGTAAGGGTTAGTTGGCGATGATTTAGAGTAGCCGAAGTAATTTAGGTGAGTCTGGCATAGTTTGTTATGATTTGTACACCTTTTTTTGTAATTTTAAAATGATATGGTTTGGTTTGTTGTGGTAAGGGATAGTTGGGGGTGATTTACGGTAGCCGAAGTAATTTAGGTGATTCTGGTATAGTTTGTTATGATTTTTAGAATTTTTTTGTAATTTCAAAGTGATTGGGCTTATTTTGTTGCTGTAAAGTGTAGTTGGGGGTGATTTTTGATAGCCGAAGTAATTTAGGTGAATTTGACATAGTTTGCTATGGTTAGTAGCATTTATTTGTAATTTAAAAATGATTGGGTTTAGTTTGTTGTGGTAAGGGTTAGTTGGTGATGATTTAGAGTATCCGAAGTAATTTAGGTGAATCTGGCATAGTTTGTTATGATTTGTACACCTTTTTTTGTAATTTTAAGATGATATGGTTTGGTTTGTTGTGGTAAGGGATAGTTGGGGGTGATTTACGGTAGCCGAAGTAATTTAGGTGATTCTGGTATAGTTTGTTATGATTTTTAGAATTTTTTTGTAATTTTAAAGTGATTGGGCTTATTTTGTTGCTGTAAAGTGTAGTTGGGGGTGATTTTTGATAGCCGAAGTAATTTAGGTGAGTTTGGCATAGTTTGCTATGATTAGTAGCATTTTTTTGTAATTTAAAAATGATTGGGTTTAGTTTGTTGTGGTAGGGATTAGTTGGTGATGATTTAGAGTAGCCGAAGTAATTTAGGTGAGTCTGGCATAGTTTGTTATGATTTGTACACCTTTTTTTGTAATTTTAAGATGATATGGTTTGGTTTGTTGTGGTAAGGGATAGTTGGGGGTGATTTACGGTAGCCGAAGTAATTTAGGTGATTCTGGTATAGTTTGTTATGATTTTTAGCATTTTTTTGTAATTTTAAAGTGATTGGGCTTAGTTTGTTGCTGTAAAGTGTAGTTGGGGGTGATTTTTGATAGCCGAAGTAATTTAGGTGAGTTTGGCATAGTTTGCTATGGTTAGTAGCATTTTTTTGTAATTTAAAAGTGATTGGGTTTAGTTTGTTGTGGTAAGGGTTAGTTGGTGATGATTTAGAGTTGCCGAAGAAATTTAGGTGAGTCTGGCATAGTTTGTAATGATTTGTACACCTTTTTTTGTAATTTTAAGACAATATGGTTTGGTTTGTTGTGGTAAGGGATAGTTGGGGTGATTTACGGTAGCCGAAGTAATTTAGGTGATCCTGGTATAGTTTGTTATGATTTTTAGCATTTTTTTGTAATTTTAAATTGATTGGGCTTAGTTTGTTGCTGTAAAGTGTAGATGGGGGTGATTTTTGATAGCCGAAGTAATTTAGGTGAGTTTGGCATAGTTTGCTATGGTTAGTAGCATTTTTTTGTAAATTAAAATTGATTGGGTTTAGTTTGTTGTAGTAAGGGTTAGTTGGTGATGATTTAGAGTAGCCGAAGTAATTTAGGTGAGTCTGGCATAGTTTGTTATGATTTGTACACCCTTTTTTGTAATTTTAAGACGATATGGATTGGGTTGTTGTGGTAAGGGATAGTTGGGGGTGATTTTCGGTAGCCGAAGTAATTTAGGTGATCCTGGTATAGTTTGTTATGATTTTTAGCATTTTTTTGTAATTTTAAATTGATTGGTCTTAGTTTGTTGCTGTAAAGTGTAGTTGGGGGTGATTTTTGATAGCCGAAGTAATTTAGGTGAGTTTGGCATAGTTTGCTATGGTTAGTAGCATTTTTTTGTAGTTTAAATGTGATTGGGTTTAGTTTGTTGTGGTAAGGGTTAGTTGGTGATGATTTAGAGTAGCCGAAGTAATTTAGGTGAGTCTGGCATAGTTTGTTATGATTTGTACACCTTTTTTTGTAATTTTAAGATGATATGGTTTGGTTTGTTGTGGTAAGGGATAGTTGGGGGTGATTTACGGTAGCCGAAGTAATTTAGGTGATTCTGGTATAGTTTGTTATGATTTTTAGCATTTTTTTGTAATTTTAAAATGATTGGGCTTAGTTTGTTGCTGTAAAGTGTAGTTGGGGGTGATTTTTGATAGCCGAAGTAATTTAGGTGAGTTTGGCATAGTTTGCTATGGTTAGTAGCATTTTTTTGTAATTTAAAAGTGATTGGGTTTATTTTGTTGTGGTAAGGATTAGTTGGTGATGATTTAGAGTAGCCGAAGTAATTTAGGTGAGTCTGGCATAGTTTGTTATGATTTGTACACCTTTTTTTGTAATTTTAAGAGGATATGGTTTGGTTTGTTGTGGTAAGGGATAGTTGGGGGTGATTTACGGTAGCCGAAGTAATTTAGGTGATTCTGGTATAGTTTGTTATGGTTTTAGGCATTTTTTTGTAATTTTAAAGTAATTGGGCTTAGTTTGTTGCTGTAAAGTGTAGTTGGGGGTGATTTTTGATAGCCGAAGTAATTTAGGTGAGTTTGGCATAGTTTGCTATGGTTAGTAGCATTTTTTTGTAGTTTAAAAGTGATTGGGTTTAGTTTGTTGTGGTAAGGGTTAGTTAGTGATGATTTAGAGTAGCCGAAGTAATTTAGGTGAGTCTGGCATAGTTTGTTATGATTTGTACACCTTTTTTTGTAATTTTAAGATGATATGGTTTGGTTTGTTGTGGTAAGGGATAGTTGGGGGTGATTTACGGTAGCCGAAGTAATTTAGGTGAGAGTGGCATAGTTTGCTATGATTAGTAGCATTTTTTTATAATTTAAAAGTGATTGGGTTTAGTTTGATGTGGTAAGGGTTAGTTGGTGATGATTTAGAGTAGCCGAAGTAATTTAGGTGAGTCTGGCATAGTTTGTTATGATTTGTACACCTTTTTTTGTAATTTTAAGATGATATGGTTTGGTTTGTTGTGGTAAGGGATAGTTGGGGGTGATTTACGGTAGCCGAAGTAATTTAGGTGATTCTGGTATAGTTTGTTATGATTTTTAGCATTTTTTTGTAATTTTAAAATGATTGGGCTTAGTTTGTTGCTGTAAAGAGTAGTTGGGGGTGATTTTTGATAGCCGAAGTAATTTAGGTGAGTTTGGCTTTGTTTGCTATGGTTAGTAGCATTTTTTTGTAATTTAAAAGTGATTGGGTTTAGTTTGTTGTGGTAAGGGTTAGTTGGTGATGATTTAGAGTAGCCGAAGTAATTTAGGTGAGTCTGGCATAGTTTGTTATGATTTGTACACCTTTTTTTGTAATTTTAAGATGATATGGTTTGGTTTGTTGTGGTAAGGTATAGTTGGGGGTGATTCACGGTAGCCGAAGTAATTTAGGTGATTCTGGTATAGTTTGTTATGATTTTTAGCATTTTTTTGTAATTTTAAAATGATTGGGCTTAGTTTGTTGCTGTAAAGTGTAGTTGGGGGTGATTTTTGATAGCCGAAGTAATTTAGGTGAGTTTGGCATAGTTTGATATGGTTAGTAGCATTTTTTTGTAATTTAAAAGTGATTGGGTTTATTTTGTTGTGGTAAGGATTAGTTGGTGATGATTTAGAGTAGCCGAAGTAATTTAGGTGAGTCTGGCATAGTTTGTTATGATTTGTACACCTTTTTTTGTAATTTTAAGAGGATATGGTTTGGTTTGTTGTGGTAAGGGATAGTTGGGGGTGATTTACGGTAGCCGAAGTAATTTAGGTGAGTTTGGCATAGTTTGCTATGGTTAGTAGCATTTTTTTGTAGTTTAAAAGTGATTGGGTTTAGTTTGTTGTGGTAAGGGTTAGTTAGTGATGATTTAGAGTAGCCGAAGTAATTTAGGTGAGTCTGGCATAGTTTGTTATGATTTCTACACCTTTTTTTATAATTTTAAGATGATATGGTTTGGTTTGTTGTGGTAAGGGATAGCTGGGGGTGATTTACGGTAGCCGAAGTAATTTAGGTGAGAGTGGCATAGTTTGCTATGATTAGTAGCATTTTTTTGTAATTTAAAAGTGATTGGGTTTAGTTTGATGTGGTAAGGGTTAGTTGGTGATGATTTAGAGTAGCCGAAGTAATTTAGGTGAGTCTGGCATAGTTTGTTATGATTTGTACACCTTTTTTTGTAATTTTAAGATGATATGGTTTGGTTTGTTGTGGTAAGGGATAGTTGGGGGTGATTTACGGTAGCCGAAGTAATTTAGGTGATTCTGGTATAGTTTGTTATGATTTTTAGCATTTTTTTGTAATTTTAAAATGATTGGGCTTAGTTTGTTGCTGTAAAGTGTAGTTGGGGGTGATTTTTGATAGCCGAAGTAATTTAGGTGAGTTTGGCTTTGTTTGCTATGGTTAGTAGCATTTTTTTGTAATTTAAAAGTGATTGGGTTTAGTTTGTTGTGGTAAGGGTTAGTTGGTGATGATTTAGAGTAGCCGAAGTAATTTAGGTGAGTCTGGCATAGTTTGTTATGATTTGTACACCTTTTTTTGTAATTTTAAGATGATATGGTTTGGTTTGTTGTGGTAAGGGATAGTTGGGGGTGATTTACGGTAGCCGAAGTAATTTAGGTGATTCTGGTATAGTTTGTTATGATTTTTAGCATTTTTTTGTAATTTTAAAATGATTGGGCTTAGTTTGTTGCTGTAAAGTGTAGTTGGGGGTGATTTTTGATAGCCGAAGTAATTTAGGTGAGTTTGGCATAGTTTGATATGGTTAGTAGCATTTTTTTGTAATTTAAAAGTGATTGGGTTTATTTTGTTGTGGTAAGGATTAGTTGGTGATGATTTAGAGTAGCCGAAGTAATTTAGGTGAGTCTGGCATAGTTTGTTATGATTTGTACACCTTTTTTTGTAATTTTAAGAGGATATGGTTTGGTTTGTTGTGGTAAGGGATAGTTGGGGGTGATTTACGGTAGCCGAAGTAATTTAGGTGATTCTGGTATAGTTTGTTATGATTTTTAGCATTTTTTTGTAATTTTAAAGTAATTGGGCTTAGTTTGTTGCTGTAAAGTATAGTTGGGGGTGATTTTTGATAGCCGAAGTAATTTAGGTGAGTTTGGCATAGTTTGCTATGGTTAGTAGCATTTTTTTGTAGTTTAAAAGTGATTGGGTTTAGTTTGTTGTGGTAAGGGTTAGTTAGTGATGATTTAGAGTAGCCGAAGTAATTTAGGTGAGTCTGGCATAGTTTGTTATGATTTGTACACCTTTTTTTGTAATTTTAAGATGATATGGTTTGGTTTGTTGTGGTAAGGGATAGTTGGGGGTGATTTACGGTAGCCGAAGTAATTTAGGTGAGAGTGGCATAGTTTGCTATGATTAGTAGCATTTTTTTGTAATTTAAAAGTGATTGGGTTTAGTTTGATGTGGTAAGGGTTAGTTGGTGATGATTTAGAGTAGCCGAAGTAATTTAGGTGAGTCTGGCATAATTTGTTATGATTTGTACACCTTTTTTTGTAATTTTAAGATGATATGGTTTGGTTTGTTGTGGTAAGGGATAGTTGGGGGTGATTTACGGTAGCCGAAGTAATTTAGATGATTCTGGTATAGTTTGTTATGATTTTTAGCTTTTTTTTGTAATTTTAAAATGATTGGGCTTAGTTTGTTGCTGTAAAGTGTAGTTGGGGGTGATTTTTGATAGCCGAAGTAATTTAGGTGATTCTGGTATAGTTTGTTATGATTTTTAGCATTTTTTTGTAATTTTAAAGTGATTGGGCTTAGTTTGTTGCTGTAAAGTGTAGTTGGGGGTGATTTTTGATAGCCGAAGTAATTTAGATGAGTTTGGCATAGTTTGCTATGATTAGTAGCATTTTTATGTAATTTGAAAGTGATTGGGTTTAGTTTGTTGTGGTAAGGGTTAGTTGGTGATGATTTAGAGTAGCCGAAGTAATTTAGGTGAGTTTGGCATAGTTTGTTATGATTTGTACATTTTTTTTTGTAATTTTAAGATGATATGGTTTCGTTTGTTGTGGTAAGGGATAGTTGGGGGTGATTTACGTTAGCCGAAGTAATTTAGGTGAGTCTGGCATAGTTTGTTATGATTTGTACACCTTTTTTTGTAATTTTAAGATGATATGGTTTGGTTTGTTGTGGTAAGGGATAGTTGGGGGTGATTTACGGTAGCCGAATAATTTAGGTGATTCTGGTATAGTTTGTTATGATTTTTAGCATTTTTTTGTAATTTTAAAATGATTGGGCTTAGTTTGTTGCTGTAAAGTGTAGTTGGGGGTGATTTTTGATAGCCGAAGTAATTTAGATGAGTTTGGCATAGTTTGCTATGATTAGTAGCATTTTTTTGTAATTTGAAAGTGATTGGGTTTAGTTTGTTGTGGTAAGGGTTAGTTGGTGATGATTTAGAGTAGCCGAAGTAATTTAGGTGAGTCTGGCATAGTTTGTTATGATTTGTACACCTTTTTTTGTAATTTTAAGATGATATCGTTTGGTTTGTTGTGGTAAGGGATAGTTGGGGGTGATTTACGTTAGCCGAAGTAATTTAGGTGATTCTGGTATAGTTTGTTATGATTTTTAGCATTTTTTTGTAATTTTAAAGCGATTGGGCTTAGTTTGTTGCTGTAAAGTGTAGTTGGGGGTGATTTTTGATAGCCGAAGTAATTTAGGTAAGTTTGGCATAGTTTGCTATGGTTAGTAGCATTTTTTTGTAATTTAAAAGTGATTGGGTTTATTTTGTTGTGGTAAGGATTAGTTGGTGATGATTTAGAGTAGCCGAAGTAATTTAGGTGAGTCTGGCATAGTTTGTTATGATTTGTACACCTTTTTTTGTAATTTTAAGAGGATATGGTTTGGTTTGTTGTGGTAAGGGATAGTTGGGGGTGATTTACGGTAGCCGAAGTAATTTAGGTGATTCTGGTATAGTTTGTTATGGTTTTTAGCATTTTTTTGTAATTTTAAAGTAATTGGGCTTAGTTTGTTGCTGTAAAGTGTAGTTGGGGGTGATTTTTGATTGCCGAAGTAATTTAGGTGAGTTTGGCATAGTTTGCTATGGTTAGTAGCATTTTTTTGTAATTTAAAAGTGATTGGGTTTAATTTGTTGTGGTAAGGGTTAGTTGGTGATGATTTAGAGTAGCCGAAGTAATTTAGGTGAGTCTGGCATAGTTTGTTATGATTTGTACACCTTTTTTTGTAATTTTAAGATGATATGGTTTGGTTTGTTGTGGTAAGGGATAGTTGGGGGTGATTTACGGTAGCCGAAGTAATTTAGGTGAGAGTGGCATAGTTTGCTATTATTAGTAGCATTTTTTTGTAATTTAAAAGTGATTGGGTTTAGTTTGATGTGGTAAGGGTTAGTTGGTGATGATTTAGAGTAGCCGAAGTAATTTAGGTGAGTCTGGCATAGTTTGTTATGATTTGTACACCTTTTTTTGTAATTTTAAGATGATATGGTTTGGTTTGTTGTGGTAAGGGATAGTTGGGGGTGATTTACGGTAGCCGAATAATTTAGGTGATTCTGGTATAGTTTGTTATGATTTTTAGCATTTTTTTGTAATTTTAAAATGATTGGGCTTAGTTTGTTGCTGTAAAGTGTAGTTGGGGGTGATTTTTGATAGCCGAAGTAATTTAGGTGAGTTTGGCTTTGTTTGCTATGGTTAGTAGCATTTTTTTGTAATTTAAAAGTGATTGGGTTTAGTTTGTTGTGGTAAGGATTAGTTGGTGATGATTTAGAGTAGCCGAAGTAATTTAGGTGAGTCTGGCATAGTTTGTTATGATTTGTACACCTTTTTTTGTAATTTTAAGACGATATGGTTTGGTTTGTTGTGGTAAGGGATAGTTGGGGGTGATTTACGGTAGCCGAAGTAATTTAGGTGATCCTGGTATAGTTTGTTATAATTTTTAGCATTTTTTAGTAATTTTAAAGTGATTGGGCTTAGTTTGTTGCTGTAAAGTGTAGTTGGGGGTGATTTTTGATAGCCGAAGTAATTTAGATGAGTTTGGCATAGTTTGCTATGATTAGTAGCATTTTTTTGTAATTTGAAAGTGATTGGGTTTAGTTTGTTGTGGTAAGGGTTAGTTGGTGATGATTTAGAGTAGCCGAAGTAATTTAGGTGAGTCTGGCATAGTTTGTTATGATTTGTACACTTTTTTTTGTAATTTTAAGTTGATATGGTTTGGTTTGTAGTGGTAAGGGATAGTTGGGGGTGATTTACGTTAGCCGAAGTAATTTAGGTGATTCTGGTATAGTTTGTTATGATTTTTAGCATTTTTTTGTAATTTTAAAGTGATTGGGCTTAGTTTGTTGCTGTAAAGTGTAGTTGGGGGTGATTTTTGATAGCCGAAGTTATTTACGTGAGTTTTGCATAGTTTGCTATGGTTAGTAGCATTTTTTTGTAATTTAAAAAGGATTGGGTTTAGTTGGTTGTGGTAAGGGTTAGTTGGTGATGATTTAGAGTAGCCGAAGTAATTTAGGTGAGTCTGGCATAGTTTGTTATGATTTGTACACCTTTTTGTAATTTTAAGATGATATGGTTTGGTTTGTTGTGGTAAGGGATAGTTGGGGGTGATTTACGGTAGCCGAAGTAATTTAGGTGATTCTGGTATAGTTTGTTATGATTTTTAACATTTTTTTGTAATTTTAAAGTGATTGGGCTTAGTTTGTTGCTGTAAAGTGTAGTTGGGGGTGATTTTTGATCACCGAAGTAATTTAGGTGAGTTTGGCATAGTTTGCTATGGTTAGTAGCATTTTTTTGTAATTTAAAAGTGATTGGGTTTAGTTTGTTGTGGTAAGGGTTAGTTGGTGATGATTTAGAGTAGCCGAAGTAATTTAGGTGAGTCTGGCATAATTTGTTATGATTTGTACACTTTTTTTTGTAATTTTAAGATGATATGGTTTGGTTTGTTGTGGTAGGGGATAGTTTGGGGTGATTTACGGTAGCCGAAGTAATTTAGGTGATTCTGGTATAGTTTGTTATGATTTGTAGCATTTTTTTGTAATTTTAAAGTGATTGGGCTTAGTTTGTTGCTGTAAAGTGTAGTTGGGGGTGATTTTTGATAGCCGAAGTAATTTAGGTGAGTTTGGCATAGTTTGCTATAGTTAGTAGCATTTTTTTGTATTTTAAAAATGATTGGGTTTAGTTTGTTGTGGTAAGGGTTAGTTGGTGATGATTTAGAGTCGCCGAAGTAATTTAGGTGAGTCTGGCATAGTTTGTTATGATTTGTACACCTTTTTTTGTAATTTTAAGATGATATGGTTTGGTTTGTTGTGGTAAGGGATAGTTGGGGGTGATTTACGGTAGCCGAAGTAATTTAGGTGATTCTGGTATAGTTTGTTATGATTTTTAGCATTTTTTTGTAATTTTAAAGTGATTGGGCTTAGTTTGTTGCTGTATAGTGTAGTTGGGGGTGATTTTAGATAGCCGAAGTAATTTAGGTGAGTTTGGCATAGTTTGCTGTGGTTAGTAGCATTTTGTTGTAATTAAAAGTGATTGGGTTTAGTTTGTTGTGGTAAGGGTTAGTTGGTGATGATTTAGAGTAGCCGAAGTAATTTAGGTGAGTCTGGCATAGTTTGTTATGATTTGTACACCTTTTTGTAATTTTAAGATGATATGGTTTGGTTTGTTGTGGTAAGGGATAGTTGGGGGTGATTTACGGTAGCCGAAGTAATTTAGGTGATTCTGGTATAGTTTGTTATGATTTTTAGCATTTTTTTGTAATTTTAAAGTGATTGGGCTTAGTTTGTTGCTGTAAAGTGTAGTTGGGGGTGATTTTTGATAACCGAAGTAATTTAGGTGAGTTTGGCATAGTTTGCTATGGTTAGTAGCATTTTTTTGTAATTTAAAAGTGATTGGGTTTAGTTTGTAGTGGTAAGGGTTAGTTGGTGATGATTTAGAGTAGCCGAAGTAATTTAGGTGAGTCTGGCATAGTTTGTTATGATTTGTACACCTTTTTTGTAATTTTAGGATGATATGGTTTGGTTTGTTGTGGTAAGGGATAGTTGGGGGTGAATTACGGTAGCCGAAGTAATTTAGGTGATTCTGGTATAGTTTGTTATGATTTTTAGCGTTTTTTTGTAATTTTAAAGTGATTGGGCTTAATTTGTTGCTGTAAAGTGTAGTTGGGGGTGATTTTTGATAGCCGAAGTAATTTAGATTAGTTTGGCATAGTTTGCTATGGTTAGTAGCATTTTTTTGTAATTTAAAAGTGATTGGGTTTAGTTTGTTGTGGTAAGGGTTAGTTGGTGATGATTTAGAGTAGCCGAAGTAATTTAGGTGAGTCTGGCATAATTTGTTATGATTTGTAAACTTTTTTTTGAAATTTTAAGATGATATGGTTTGGTTTGTTGTGGTAAGGGATAGTTTGGGGTGATTTACGGTAGCCGAAGTAATTTAGGTGATTCTGGTATAGTTTGTTATGATTTTTAGCATTTTTTTGTAATTTTAAAGTGATTGGGCTTAGTTTGTTGCTGTAAAGTGTAGTTGGGGGTGATTTTTGATAGCCGAAGTAATTTAGGTGAGTTTGGCATAGTTTGCTATAGTTAGTAGCATTTTTTTGTAATTTAAAAATGATTGGGTTTAGTTTGTTGTGGTAAGGGTTAGTTGGTGATGATTTAGAGTCGCCGAAGTAATTTACGTGAGTCTGGCATAGTTTGTTATGATTTGTACACCTTTTTTTGTAATTTTAAGATGATATGGTTTGGTTTGTTGTGGTAAGGGATAGTTGGGGGTGATTTACGGTAGCCGAAGTAATTTAGGTGATTCTGGTATAGTTTGTTATGATTTTTAGCATTTTTTTGTAATTTTAAAGTGATTGGGCTTAGTTTGTTGCTGTATAGTGTAGTTGGGGGTGATTTTAGATAGCCGAAGTAATTTAGGTGAGTTTGGCATAGTTTGCTGTGGTTAGTAGCATTTTGTTGTAATTAAAAGTGATTGGGTTTAGTTTGTTGTGGTAAGGGTTAGTTGGCGATGATTTAGTGTAGCCGAAGTAATTTAGGTGAGCCTGGCATAGTTTGTTATGATTTGTACACCTTTTTGTAATTTTAAGATGATATGGTTTGGTTTGTTGTGGTAAGGGATAGTTGGGGGTGATTTACGGTAGCCGAAGTAATTTAGGTGATTCTGGTATAGTTTGTTATGATTTTTAGCATTTTTTTGTAATTTTAAAGTGATTGGGCTTAGTTTGTTGCTGTAAAGTGTAGTTGGGGTGATTTTTGATAGCCGAAGTAATTTAGGTGAGTTTGGCATAGTTTGCTATGGTTAGTAGCATTTTTTTGTAATTTAAATGTGATTGGGTTTAGTTTGTTGTGGTAAGGGTTAGTTGGTGAGGATTTAGAGTAGCCGAAGAAATTTAGGTGAGTCTGGCATAGTTTGTTATGATTTGTACACCTTTTTTTGTAATCTTAAGATGATATGGTTTGGTTTGTTGTGGTAAGGGATAGTTGGGGGTGATTTACGGTAGCTGAAGTAATTTAGATGATTCTGGTATAGTTTGTTATAATTTTTAACATTTTTTTGTAATTTTAAAGTGATTGGGCTTAGTTTGTTGCTGTAAAGTGTAGTTGGGGGTGATTTTTGATATCAGAAGTAATTTAGGTGAGTTTGGCATAATTTTCTATGGTTAGTAGCATTTTTTTGTAATTTAAAAGTGATTGGGTTTAGTTTGTTGTGGTAAGGGTTAGTTGGTGATGATTTAGAGTAGCCGAAGTAATTTAGGTGAGTCTGGCATAGTTTGTTATAATTTGTACACTTTTTTTTGTAATTTTAAGATGATATGGATTGGTTTGTTGTGGTAAGGGATAGTTGGGGGTCATTTACGGTAGCCGAAGTAATTTAGGTGATTCTGGTATAGTTTGTTATGATTTTTAGCATTTTTTTGTAATTTTAAAGTGATTGGGCTTAGTTTGTTGCTGTAAAGTGTAGTTGGGGGTGATTTTTGATAGCCGAAGTAATTTAGGTGAATTTGGCATAGTTTGCTATAGTTAGTAGCATTTTTTTGTAATTTAAAAGTGATTGGGTTTAGTTTGTTGTGGTAAGGGTTAGTTGGTGATGATTTAGAGTAGCCGAAGTAATTTAGGTGAGTCTGGCATAGTTTGTTATGATTTGTACAACTTTTTTTGTAGTTTTAAGATGATATGGTTTGGTTTGTTGTGTTAAAGGATAGTTGGGGGTGATTTACGGTAGCCGAAGTAATTTAGGTGATTCTGGTATAGTTTGTTATGATTTTTAGCATTTTTTGTAATTTTAAAGTGATTAGGCTTAGTTTGTTGCTCTAAAGTGTAGTTGGGGGTGATTTTTGATAGCCGAAGTAATTTAGGTGAGTTTGGCATAGTTTGCTATGGTTAGTAGCATTTTTTTGTAATTTATAAGTGATTGGGTTTAGTTTGTTGTGGTAAGGGTTAGTTGGTGATGATTTAGAGTAGCCGAAGTAATTTAGGTGAGTCTGGCATAGTTTGTTATGATTTGTACACCTTTTTTTGTAATTTTAAGATGATATGGTTTGGTTTGTTGTGTTAAGGGATAGTTGGGGGTGATTTACAGTAGCCAAAGTAATTTAGGTGATTCTGGTATAGTTTGTTATGATTTTAAGCATTTTTTTGTAATTTTAAAGTGATTAGGCTTAGTTTGTTGCTGTAAAGTGTAGTTGGGGGTAATTTTTGATAGCCGAAGTAATTTAGGTGAGTTTGGCATAGTTTGCTATGGTTAGTAGCATTTTATTGTAATTTAAAAGGGATTGGGTTTAGTTGGTGATGATTTAGAGTAGCCGAATTAATTTAGGTGAGTCTGGCATAGTTTGTTATGATTTGTGCACCTTTTTTTGTAATTTTAAGATGATATGGTTTGGTTTGTTGTGGTAAGGGATAGTTGGGGGTGATTTACGGTAGCCGAAGTAATTTAGGTGATTCTAGTATAGTTTGTTATGATTTTTTAGCATTTTTTTGTAATTTTAAAGTGATTGGGCTTAGTTTGTTGCTGTAAAGTGTAGTTGGGGGTGATTTTTGATAGCCGAAGTAATTTAGGTGAGTTTGGCATAGTTTGCTATGGTTAGTAGCATTTTTTTGTAATTTAAAAGTGATTGGGTTTAGTTTGTTGTGGTAAGGGTTAGTTGGTGATGATTTAAAGTAGCCGAAGTAATTTAGGTGAGTCTGGCATAGTTTGTTATGATTTGTACACCTTTTTTTGTAATTTTAAGATGATATGGTTTGGTTTGTTGTGGTAAGGGATAGTTGGGGGTGATTTACGGTAGCCGAAGTAATTTAGGTGATTCTGGTATAGTTTGTTATGATTTTTAGCATTTTTTTTTAATTTTAAAGTGATTGGGCTTAGTTTGTTGCTGTAAAGTGTAGTTGGGGGTGATTTTTGATAGCCGAAGTAATTTAGGTGAGTTTGGCATAGTTTGCTATGGTTAGTAGCATTTTTTTGTAATTTATAAGTGATTGGGTTTAGTTTGTTGTGGTAAGGGTTAGTTGGTGATGATTTAGAGTAGCCGAAGTAATTTAGGTGAGTCTGGCATAGTTTGTTATGATTTGTACACCTTTTTTTGTAATTTTAAGATGATATGGTTTGGTTTGTTGTGTTAAGGGATAGTTGGGGGTGATTTACAGTAGCCAAAGTAATTTAGGTGATTAGGCTTAGTTTGTTGCTGTAAAGTGTAGTTGGGGGTAATTTTTGATAGCCGAAGTAATTTAGGTGAGTTTGGCATAGTTTGCTATGGTTAGTAGCATTTTATTGTAATTTAAAAGGGATTGGGTTTAGTTGGTGATGATTTAGAGTAGCCGAATTAATTTAGGTGAGTCTGGCATAGTTTGTTATGATTTGTGCACCTTTTTTTGTAATTTTAAGATGATATGGTTTGGTTTGTTGTGGTAAGGGATAGTTGGGGGTGATTTACGGTAGCCGAAGTAATTTAGGTGATTCTAGTATAGTTTGTTATGATTTTTTAGCATTTTTTTGTAATTTTAAAGTGATTGGGCTTAGTTTGTTGCTGTAAAGTGTAGTTGGGGGTGATTTTTGATAGCCGAAGTAATTTAGGTGAGTTTGGCATAGTTTGCTATGGTTAGTAGCATTTTTTTGTAATTTAAAAGTGATTGGGTTTAGTTTGTTGTGGTAAGGGTTAGTTGGTGATGATTTAGAGTAGCCGAAGTAATTTAGGTGAGTCTGGCATAGTTTGTTATGATTTGTACACCTTTTTTTGTAATTTTAAGATGATATGATTTGGTTTGTTGTGGTAAGGGATAGTTGGGGGTGTTTTACGGTAGCCGAAGTAATTTAGGTGATTCTGGTATAGTTTGTTATGATTTTTAACATTTTTTTGTAATTTTAAAGTGATTGGGCTTAGTTTGTTGCTGTAAAGTGTAGTTGGGGGTGATTTTTGATAGCCGAACTAATTTAGGTGAGTTTGGCATAGTTTGCTATGGTTAGTAGCATTTTTTTGTAATTTAAAAGTGATTGGGTTTAGTTTGTTGTGGTAAGGGTTAGTTGGTGATGATTTAGAGTAGCCGAAGTAATTTAGGTGAGTCTGGCTTAGTTTGTTACGATTTGTACACCTTTTTTTGTAATTTTAAGATGATATGGTTTGGTTTGTTGTGGTAAGGGATAGTTGGGGGTGTTTTACGGTAGCCCAAGTAATTTAGGTGATTCTGGTATAGTTTGTTATGATTTTTACCATTTTTTTGTAATTTGAAAGTGATTAGGCTTAGTTTGTTGCTGTAAAGTGTAGTTGGGGGTGATTTTTGATAGCCGAAGTAATTTTGGTGAGTTTGGCATAATTTTCTATGGTTAGTAGCATTTTTTTGTAATTTAAAAGTGATTGGGTTTAGTTTGTTGTGGTAAGGGTTAGTTGGTGATGATTTAGAGTAGCCGAAGTAATTTAGGTGAGTCTGGCATAGTTTGTTATGATTTGTGCACCATTTTTTGTAATTTTAAGATGATATGGTTTGGTTTGTTGTGGTAAGGGATAGTTGGGGGTGATTTACGGTAGCCGAAGTAATTTAGGTGATTCTAGTATAGTTTGTTATGATTTTTTAGCATTTTTTTGTAATTTTAAAATGATTGGGCTTAGTTTGTTGCTGTAAAGTGTAGTTGGGGGTGATTTTTGATAGCCGAAGTAATTTAGGTGAGTTTGGCATAGTTTGCTAGGGTTAGTAGCATTTTTTTGTAATTTAAAAGTGATTGGGTTTAGTTTGTTGTGGTAAGGGTTAGTTGGTGATGATTTAGAGTAGCCGAAGTAATTTAGGTGAGTCTGGCATAGTTTGTTATGATTTGTACACCTTTTTTTGTAATTTTAAGATGATATGGTTTGGTTTGTTGTGGTAAGGGATAGTTGGGGGTGATTTACGGTAGCCGAAGTAATTTAGGTGATTCTGGTATAGTTTGTTATGATTTTTAGCATTTTTTTGTAATTTTAAAGTGATTGGGCTTAGTTTGTTGCTGTAAAGTGTAGTTGGGGGTGATTTTTGATAGCCGAACCAATTTAGGTGAGTTTGGCATAGTTTGCTATGGTTAGTAGCATTTTTTTGTAATTTAAAAGTGATTGGGTTTAGTTTGTTGTGGTAAGGGTTAGTTGGTGATGATTTAGGGTAGCCGAAGTAATTTAGGTAAGTCTGGCATAGTTTGTTATGATTTGTACACCTTTTTTAGTAATTTTAAGATAACATGGTTTGGTTTGTTGTGGTAAGGGATAGTTGGGGTGTTTTACGGTAGCCGAAGTAATTTAGGTGATTCTGGTATAGTTTGTTATGATTTTTAACATTTTTTTGTAATTTTAAAGTGATTGGGCTTAGTTTGTTGCTGTAAAGTGTAGTTGGGGGTGATTTTTGATAGCCGAACTAATTTAGGTGAGTTTGGCATAGTTTGCTATGGTTAGTAGCATTTTTTTGTAATTTAAAAGTGATTGGGTTTAGTTTGTTGTGGTAAGGGTTAGTTGGTGATGATTTAGAGTAGCCGAAGTAATTTAGGTGAGTCTGGCATAGTTTGTTACGATTTGTACACCTTTTTTTGTAATTTTAAGATGATATGGTTTGGTTTGTTGTGGTAAGGGATAGTTGGGGATGTTTTACGGTAGCCCAAGTAATTTAGGTGATTCTGGTATAGTTTGTTATGATTTTTACCATTTTTTTCTAATTTGAAAGTGATTAGGCTTAGTTTCTTGCTGTAAAGTGTAGTTGGGGGTGATTTTTGATAGCCGAAGTAATTTTGGTAAGTTTGGCATAATTTTCTATGGTTAGTAGCATTTTTTTGTAATTTAAAAGTGATTGGGTTTATAAAAGTGTGTAGGCTTTCACGGTCGGTGTTGTCAACAACGGTGGTATTAATCGGGTTTGTTGACCGTGTTCCATGCGAAGTTCCATGAGGGGGGGTGTAGTGAGCGCCCCGAGAGGCTAACTCAGCAAGTGATCCCCATGAATCTCTGCCAAACGTTTCGTCCACAGCTGCGGTGGACATCTTCAGTGGCGGTGTGGTCGTGGTCGAAGTACTCTCCCAGCTGTCACAGTCGCGACTGTGACAGCTGGGAGAGTACTTCGACCACGACCACACCGCCACTGAAGATGTCCACCGCAGCTGTGGACGAAACGTTTGGCAGAGATTCATGGGGATCACTTGCTGAGTTAGCCTCTCGGGGCGCTCACTACACCCCCCCTCATGGAACTTCGCATGGAACACGGTCAACAAACCCGATTAATACCACCGTTGTTGATTGGGTTTAGTTTGTTGTGGTAAGGGTTAGTTGGTGATGATTTAGAGTAGCCGAAGTAATTTAGGTGAGTCTGGCATAGTTTGTTATGATTTGTACACTTTTTTTTGTAATTTTAAGATGATATGGTTTGGTTTGTTGTGGTAAGGGATAGTTGGGGGTCATTTACGGTAGCCGAAGTAATTTAGGTGATTCTGGTATAGTTTGTTATAATTTTTAGCATTTTTTTGTAATTTTAAAGTGATTGGGCTTAGTTTGTTGCTGTAAAGTGTAGTTGGGGGTGATTTTTAATAGCCGAAGTAATTTAGGTGAGTTTGGCATAGTTTGCTATAGTTAGTAGCATTTTTTTGTAATTTAAAAGTGATTGGGTTTAGTTTGTTGTGGTAAGGGTTAGTTGGTGATGATTTAGAGTAGCCGAAGTAATTTAGGTGAGTCTGGCATAGTTTGTTATGATTTGTACACCTTTTTTTGTAATTTTAAGATGATATGGTTTGGTTTGTTGTGTTAAGGGATAGTTGGGGGTGATTTACGGTAGCCGAAGTAATTTAGGTGATTCTGGTATAGTTTGTTATGATTTTTAGCATTTTTTTGTAATTTTAAAGTGATTAGGCTTAGTTTGTTGCTGTAAAGTGTAGTTGGGGGTGATTTTTGATAGCCGAAGCAATTTAGGTGAGTTTGGCATAGTTTGCTATGGTTAGTAGCATTTTTTTGTAATTTAAAAGTGATTGGGTTTAGTTTGTTGTGGTAAGGGTTAGTTGGTGATGATTTAGAGTAGCCGAAGTAATTTAGGTGAGTCTGGCATAGTTTGTTATGATTTGTACACCGTTTTTTGTAATTTTAAGATGATATGGTTTGGTTTGTTGTGGTAAGGGATAGTTGGGGGTGATTTACGGTAGCTGAAGTAGTTTAGGTTATTCTGGTATAGTTTGTTATGATTTTTAGCATTTTTTTGTAATTTTAAAGTGATTAGGCTTAGTTTGTTGCTGTAAAGTGTAGTTGAGGGTGATTTTTGATAGCCGAAGTAATTTAGGTGAGTTTGGCATAGTTTGCTATGGTTAGTAGCATTTTTTTGTAATTTAAAAGTGATTGGGTTTAGTTTGTTGTGGTAAGGGTTAGTTGGTGATGATTTAGAGTAGCCGAAGTAATTTAGGTGAGTCTGGCATAGTTTGTTATGATTTGTGCACCTTTTTTTGTAATTTTAAGATGATATGGTTTGGTTTGTTGTGGTAAGGGATAGTTGGGGGTGATTTACGGTAGCCGAAGTAATTTAGGTGATTCTGGTATAGTTTGTTATGATTTTTACCATTTTTTTGTAATTTGAAAGTGATTAGGCTTAGTTTGTTGCTGTAAAGTGTAGTTGGGGGTGATTTTTGATAGCCGAAGTAATTTAGGTGAGTTTGGCATAGTTTGCTATGGTTAGTAGCATTTTTTTGTAATTTAAAAGTGATTGGGTTTAGTTTGTTGTGGTAAGGGTTAGTTGGTGATGATTTAGAGTAGCCGAAGTAATTTAGGTGAGTCTGGCATAGTTTGTTATGATTTGTACACCTTTTTTTGTAATTTTAAGATGATATGGTTTGGTTTGTTGTGGTAAGGGATAGTTGGGGGTGATTTACGGTAGCCGAAGTAATTTAGGTGATTCTGGTATAGTTTGTTATGATTTTTAGCATTTTTTTGTAATTTTAAAGTGATTGGGCTTAGTTTGTTGTTGTAAAGTGTAGTTGGGGGTGATTTTTGATAGCCGAATTAATTTAGGTGAGTTTGGCATAGTTTGCTATGGTTAGTAGCATTTTTTTGTAATTTAAAAGTGATTGGGTTTAGTTTGTTGTTGTAAGGGTTAGTTGGTGATGATTTAGAGTAGCCGAAGTAATTTAGGTGAGTCTGGCATAGTTTGTTACGATTTGTACACCTTTTTTTGTAATTTAAAGATGATATGGTTTGGTTTGTTGTGGTAAGGGATAGTTGGGGATGTTTTACGGTAGCCCAAGTAATTTAGGTGATTCTGGTATAGTTTGTTATGATTTTTACCATTTTTTTGTAATTTGAAAGTGATTAGGCTTAGTTTGTTGCTGTAAAGTGTAGTTGGGGGTGATTTTTGATAGCCGAAGTAATTTTGGTGAGTTTGGCATAATTTTCTATGGTTAGTAGCATTTTTTTGTAATTTAAAAGTGATTGGGTTTAGTTTGTTGTGGTAAGGGTTAGTTGGTGATGATTTAGAGTAGCCGAAGTAATTTAGGTGAGTCTGGCATAGTTTGTTATGATTTGTACACTTTTTTTTGTAATTTTAAGATGATATGGTTTGGTTTGTTGTGGTAAGGGATAGTTGGGGGTCATTTACGGTAGCCGAAGCAATTTAGGTGATTCTGGTATAGTTTGTTATAATTTTTAGCATTTTTTTGTAATTTTAAAGTGATTGGGCTTAGTTTGTTGCTGCAAAGTGTAGTTGGGGGTGATTTTTGATAGCCGAAGTAATTTAGGTGAGTTTGGCATAGTTTGCTATAGTTAGTAGCATTTTTTTGTAATTTAAAAGTGATTGGGTTTAGTTTGTTGTGGTAAGGGTTAGTTGGTGATGATTTAGAGTAGCCGAAGTAATTTAGGTGAGTCTGGCATAGTTTGTTATGATTTGTACACCTTTTTTTGTAATTTTAAGATGATATGGTTTGGTTTGTTGTGTTAAGGGATAGTTGGGGGTGATTTACGGTAGCCGAAGTAATTTAGGTGATTCTGGTATAGTTTGTTATGATTTTTAGCATTTTTTTGTAATTTTAAAGTGATTAGGCTTAGTTTGTTGCTGTAAAGTGTAGTTGGGGGTGATTTTTGATAGCCGAAGCAATTTAGGTGAGTTTGGCATAGTTTGCTATGGTTAGTAGCATTTTTTTGTAATTTAAAAGTGATTGGGTTTAGTTTGTTGTGGTAAGGGTTAGTTGGTGATTATTTAGAGTAGCCGAAGTAATTTAGGTGAGTCTGGCATAGTTTGTTATGATTTGTACACCGTTTTTTGTAATTTTAAGATGATATGGTTTGGTTTGTTGTGGTAAGGGATAGTTGGGGGTGATTTACGGTAGCCGAAGTAATTTAGGTTATTCTGGTATAGTTTGTTATGATTTTTAGCATTTTTTTGTAATTTTAAAGTGATTAGGCTTAGTTTGTTGCTGTAAAGTGTAGTTGAGGGTGATTTTTGATAGCCGAAGTAATTTAGGTGAGTTTGGCATAGTTTGCTATGGTTAGTAGCATTTTTTTGTAATTTAAAAGTGATTGGGTTTAGTTTGTTGTGGTAAGGGTTAGTTGGTGATGATTTAGAGTAGCCGAAGTAATTTAGGTGAGTCTGGCATAGTTTGTTATGATTTGTACACCTTTTTTTGTAATTTTAAGATGATATGGTTTGGTTTGTTGTGGTAAGGTATAGTTGGGGGTGATTTACGGCAGCCGAAGTAATTTAGGTGATTCTGGTATAGTTTGTTATGATTTTTAGCATTTTTTTGTAATTTTAAAGTGATTGGGCTTAGTTTGTTGCTGTAAAGTGTAGTTGGGGGTGATTTTTGATAGCCGAAGTAATTAGGTGAGTTTGGCATAGTTTGCTATGGTTAGTAGCATTTTTTTGTAATTTAATAGTGATTGGGTTTAGTTTGTTGTGGTAAGGGTTATTTGGTGATGATTTATGGTAGTCGAAGTAATTTAGGTGAGTCTGGCATAGTTTGTTATGATTTGTACACCTTTTTTGTAATTTTAAGATGATATGGTTTGGTTTGTTGTGGTAAGGGATAGTTGGGGGTGATTTACGGTAGCCGAAGTAATTTAGGTGATTCTGGTATAGTTTGTTATGATTTTTAGCATTTTTTTGTAATTTTAAAGTGATTGGGCTTAGTTTGTTGCTGTAAAGTGTAGTTGGGGATGATTTTTGATAGCCGAAGTAATTGAGGTGACTTTGGCATAATTTGCTATGGTTAGTAGCATTTTTTTGTAATTTAAAAGTAATTGGTTTTAATGGTTAGTAGCATTTTTTTGTAATTTAAAAGTGATTGGGTTTAGTTTGTTGTGGTAAGGGTTAGTTGGTGATGATTTAGAGTTGCCGAAGTAATTTAGGTGAGTCTGGCATTGTTTGTTATGATTTGTACACCTTTTTTTTTAATTTTAAGATGATATGGTTTGGTTTGTTGTGGTAAGGGATAGTTGGGGGTGATTTACGGTAGCCGAAATAATTTAGGTGATTCTGGTATAGTTTGTTATGATTGTTAGCATTTTTTTGTAATTTTAAAGTGATTGGGCTTAGTTTGTTGCTGTAAAGTGTAGTTGGGGGTAATTTTTGATAGCCGAAGTAATTTAGGTGAGTTTGGCATAGTTTGCTATGGTTAGTAGCATTTTTTTGTAATTTAAAAGTGATTGGGTTTAGTTTGTTGTGGTAAGGGTTAGTTGGTGATGATTTAGAGTAGCCGAAGTAATTTAGGTGAGTCTGGCATAGTTTGTTATGATTTGTACACCTTTTTTTGTAATTTTAAGATGATATGGTTTGGTTTGTTGTGGTAAGGTATAGTTGGGGGTGATTTACGGCAGCCGAAGTAATTTAGGTGATTCTGGTATAGTTTGTTATGATTTTTAGCATTTTTTGTAATTTTAAAGTGATTGGGCTTAGTTTGTTGCTGTAAAGTGTAGTTGGGGGTGATTTTTGATAGCCGAAGTAATTTAGGTGACTTTGGCATAGTTTGCTATGGTTAGTAGCATTTTATTGTAATTTAAAAGTGATTGGGTTTAGTTTGTTGTGGTAAGAGTTAGTTGGTGATGATTTAGAGTAGCCGAAGTAATTTAGGTGAGTCTGGCATAGTTTGTTATGATTTGTGCACCTTTTTTTGTAATTTTAAGATGATATGGTTTGGTTTGTTGTGGTAAGGGATAGTTGGGGGTGATTTACGGTAGCCGAAGTAATTTAGGTGATTCTAGTATAGTTTGTTATGATTTTTTAGCATTTTTTTGTAATTTTAAAGTGATTGGGCTTAGTTTGTTGCTGTAAAGTGTAGTTGAGGGTGATTTTTGATAGCCGAAGTAATTTAGGTGAGTTTGGCATAGTTTGCTATGGTTAGTAGCATTTTTTTGTAATTTAAAAGTGATTGGGTTAAGTTTGTTGTGGTAAGGCTTAGTTGGTGATGATTTAGAGTAGCCGAAGTAATTTAGGTGAGTCTGGCATAGTTTGTTATGATTTGTACACCTTTTTTTGTAATTTTAAGATAATATGGTTTGGTTTGTTGTGGTAAGGGATAGTTGGGGGTGATTTACGGTAGCCGAAGTAATTTAGGTGATTCTGGTATAGTTTGTTATGATTTTTAGCATTTTTTGTAATTTTAAAGTGATTGGGCTTAGTTTGTTGCTGTAAAGTGTAGTTGGGGGTGATTTTTGATAGCCGAAGTAATTTTGGTGAGTTTGGCATAATTTTCTATGTTTAGTAGCATTTTTTTGTAATTTAAAAGTGATTGGGTTTAGTTTGTTGTGGTAAGGGTTAGTTGGTGATGATTTAGAGTAGCCGAAGTAATTTAGGTGAGTCTGGCATAGTTTGTTATGATTTGTACACCTTTTTTTGTAATTTTAAGATGATATGGTTTGGTTTGTTGTGGTAAGGGATAGTTGGGGGTGATTTACGGTAGCCGAAGTAATTTAGGTGATTCTGGTATAGTTTGTTATGATTTTTAGCATTTTTTTGTAATTTTAAAGTGATTGGGCTTAGTTTGTTGCTGTAAAGTGTAGTTGGGGGTGATTTTTGATAGCCGAACTAATTTAGGTGAGTTTGGCATAGTTTGCTATGGTTAGTAGCATTTTTTTGTAATTTAAAAGTGATTGGGTTTAGTTTGTTGTGGTAAGGGTTAGTTGGTGATGATTTAGGGTAGCCGAAGTAATTTAGGTAAGTCTGGCATAGTTTGTTATGATTTGTACACCTTTTTTTGTAATTTTAAGATGACATGGTTTGGTTTGTTGTGGTAAGGGATAGTTGGGGGTGTTTTACGGTAGCCGAAGTAATTTAGGTGATTCTGGTATAGTTTGTTATGATTTTTAACATTTTTTTGTAATTTTAAAGTGATTGGGCTTAGTTTGTTGCTGTAAAGTGTAGTTGGGGGTGATTTTTGATAGCTGAACTAATTTAGGTGAGTTTGGCATAGTTTGCTATGGTTAGTAGCATTTTTTTGTAATTTAAAAGTGATTGGGTTTAGTTTGTTGTTGTAAGGGTTAGTTGGTGATGATTTAGAGTAGCCGAAGTAATTTAGGTGAGTCTGGCATAGTTTGTTACGATTTGTACACCTTTTTTTGTAATTTTAAGATGATATGGTTTGGTTTGTTGTGGTAAGGGATAGTTGGGGATGTTTTACGGTAGCCCAAGTAATTTAGGTGATTCTGGTATAGTTTGTTATGATTTTTACCATTTTTTTGTAATTTGAAAGTGATTAGGCTTAGTTTGTTGCTGTAAAGTGTAGTTGGGGGTGATTTTTGATAGCCGAAGTAATTTTGGTGAGTTTGGCATAATTTTCTATGGTTAGTAGCATTTTTTTGTAATTTAAAAGTGATTGGGTTTAGTTTGTTGTGGTAAGGGTTAGTTGGTGATGATTTAGAGTAGCCGAAGTAATTTAGGTGAGTCTGGCATAGTTTGTTATGATTTGTACACTTTTTTTTGTAATTTTAAGATGATATGGTTTGGTTTGTTGTGGTAAGGGATAGTTGGGGGTCATTTACGGTAGCCGAAGTAATTTAGGTGATTCTGGTATAGTTTGTTATAATTTTTAGCATTTTTTTGTAATTTTAAAGTGATTGGGCTTAGTTTGTTGCTGTAAAGTGTAGTTGGGGGTGATTTTTGATAGCCGAAGTAATTTAGGTGAGTTTGGCATAGTTTGCTATAGTTAGTAGCATTTTTTTGTAATTTAAAAGTGATTGGGTTTAGTTTGTTGTGGTAAGGGTTAGTTGGTGATGATTTAGAGTAGCCGAAGTAATTTAGGTGAGTCTGGCATAGTTTGTTATGATTTGTACACCTTTTTTTGTAATCTTAAGATGATATGGTTTGGTTTGTTGTGTTAAGGGATAGTTGGGGGTGATTTACGGTAGCCGAAGTAATTTAGGTGATTCTGGTATAGTTTGTTATGATTTTTAGCATTTTTTTGTAATTTTAAAGTGATTAGGCTTAGTTTGTTGCTGTAAAGTGTAGTTGGGGGTGATTTTTGATAGCCGAAGCAATTTAGGTGAGTTTGGCATAGTTTGCTATGGTTAGTAGCATTTTTTTGTAATTTAAAAGTGATTGGGTTTAGTTTGTTGTGGTAAGGGTTAGTTGGTGATTATTTAGAGTAGCCGAAGTAATTTAGGTGAGTCTGGCATAGTTTGTTATGATTTGTACACCGTTTTTTGTAATTTTAAGATGATATGGTTTGGTTTGTTGTGGTAAGGGATAGTTGGGGGTGATTTACGGTAGCCGAAGTAATTTAGGTTATTCTGGTATAGTTTGTTATGATTTTTAGCATTTTTTTGTAATTTTAAAGTGATTAGGCTTAGTTTGTTGCTGTAAAGTGTAGTTGAGGGTGATTTTTGATAGCCGAAGTAATTTAGGTGAGTTTGGCATAGTTTGCTATGGTTAGTAGCATTTTTTTGTAATTTAAAAGTGATTGGGTTTAGTTTGTTGTGGTAAGGGTTAGTTGGTGATGATTTAGAGTAGCCGAAGTAATTTAGGTGAGTCTGGCATAGTTTGTTATGATTTGTACACCTTTTTTTGTAATTTTAAGATGATATGGTTTGGTTTGTTGTGGTAAGGTATAGTTGGGGGTGATTTACGGCAGCCGAAGTAATTTAGGTGATTCTGGTATAGTTTGTTATGATTTTTAGCATTTTTTTGTAATTTTAAAGTGATTGGGCTTAGTTTGTTGCTGTAAAGTGTAGTTGGGGGTGATTTTTGATAGCCGAAGTAATTAGGTGAGTTTGGCATAGTTTGCTATGGTTAGTAGCATTTTTTTGTAATTTAAAAGTGATTGGGTTTAGTTTGTTGTGGTAAGGGTTATTTGGTGATGATTTAGGGTAGCCGAAGTAATTTAGGTGAGTCTGGCATAGTTTGTTATGATTTGTACACCTTTTTTGTAATTTTAAGATGATATGGTTTGGTTTGTTGTGGTAAGGGATAGTTGGGGGTGATTTACGGTAGCCGAAGTAATTTAGGTGATTCTGGTATAGTTTGTTATGATTTTTAGCATTTTTTTGTAATTTTAAAGTGATTGGGCTTAGTTTGTTGCTGTAAAGTGTAGTTGGGGATGATTTTTGATAGCCGAAGTAATTGAGGTGACTTTGGCATAATTTGCTATGGTTAGTAGCATTTTTTTGTAATTTAAAAGTAATTGGTTTTAATGGTTAGTAGCATTTTTTTGTAATTTAAAAGTGATTGGGTTTAGTTTGTTGTGGTAAGGGTTAGTTGGTGATGATTTAGAGTTGCCGAAGTAATTTAGGTGAGTCTGGCATTGTTTGTTATGATTTGTACACCTTTTTTTTTAATTTTAAGATCTTATGGTTTGGTTTGTTGTGGTAAGGGATAGTTGGGGGTGATTTACGGTAGCCGAAATAATTTAGGTGATTCTGGTATAGTTTGTTATGATTGTTAGCATTTTTTTGTAATTTTAAAGTGATTGGGCTTAGTTTGTTGCTGTAAAGTGTAGTTGGGGGTGATTTTTGATAGCCGAAGTAATTTAGGTGAGTTTGGCATAGTTTGCTATGGTTAGTAGCATTTTTTTGTAATTTAAAAGTGATTGGGTTTAGTTTGTTGTGGTAAGGGTTAGTTGGTGATGATTTAGAGTAGCCGAAGTAATTTAGGTGAGTCTGGCATAGTTTGTTATGATTTATACACCTTTTTTTGTAATTTTAAGATGATATGGTTTGGTTTGTTGTGGTAAGGTATAGTTGGGGGTGATTTACGGCAGCCGAAGTAATTTAGGTTATTCTGGTATAGTTTGTTATGATTTTTAGCATTTTTTTGTAATTTTAAAGTGATTGGGCTTAGTTTGTTGCTGTAAAGTGTAGTTGGGGGTGATTTTTGATAGCCGAAGTAATTTAGGTGACTTTGGCATAGTTTGCTATGGTTAGTAGCATTTTATTGTAATTTAAAAGTGATTGGGTTTAGTTTGTTGTGGTAAGAGTTAGTTGGTGATGATTTAGAGTAGCCGAAGTAATTTAGGTGAGTCTGGCATAGTTTGTTATGATTTGTGCACCTTTTTTTGTAATTTTAAGATGATATGGTTTGGTTTGTTGTGGTAAGGGATAGTTGGGGGTGATTTACGGTAGCCGAAGTAATTTAGGTGATTCTAGTATAGTTTGTTATGATTTTTTAGCATTTTTTTGTAATTTTAAAGTGATTGGGCTTAGTTTGTTGCTGTAAAGTGTAGTTGGGGGTGATTTTTGATAGCCGAAGTAATTTAGGTGAGTTTGGCATAGTTTGCTATGGTTAGTAGCATTTTTTTGTAATTTAAAATTGATTGGGTTTAGTTTGTTGTGGTAAGGCTTAGTTGGTGATGATTTAGAGTAGCCGAAGTAATTTAGGTGAGTCTGGCATAGTTTGTTATGATTTGTACACCTTTTTTTGTAATTTTAAGATAATATGGTTTGGTTTGTTGTGGTAAGGGATAGTTGGGGGTGATTTACGGTAGCCGAAGTAATTTAGGTGATTCTGGTATAGTTTGTTATGATTTTTAGCATTTTTTGTAATTTTAAAGTGATTGGGCTTAGTTTGTTGCTGTAAAGTGTAGTTGGGGGTGATTTTTGATAGCCGAAGTAATTTAGGTGAGTTTGGCATAGTTTGCTATGGTTAGTAGCATTTTTTTGTAATTTAAAAGTGATTGGGTTTAGTTTGTTGTGGTAAGGGTTAGTTGGTGATGATTTAGAGTAGCCGAAGTAATTTAGGTGAGTCTGGCATAGTTTGTTATGATTTGTACACCTTTTTTTGTAATTTTAAGATGATATGGTTTGGTTTGTTGTGGTAAGGGATAGTTGGGGGTGTTTTACGGTAGCCGAAGTAATTTAGGTGATTCTGGTATAGTTTGTTATGATTTTTAACATTTTTTTGTAATTTTAAAGTGATTGGGCTTAGTTTGTTGCTGTAAAGTGTAGTTGGGGGTGATTTTTGATAGCCGAAGTAATTTAGGTGAGTTTGGCATAGTTTGCTTTAGTTAGTAGCATTTTTTTGTAATTTAAAAGTGATTGCGTTTAGTTTGTTGTGGTAAGGGTTAGTTGGTAATGATTTAGAGTAGCCGAAGTAATTTAGGTGAGTCTGGCATAGTTTGTTATGATTTGTACACCTTTTTTTGTAATTTTAAGATGATATGGTTTGGTTTGTTGTGTTAAGGGATAGTTGGGGGTGATTTACGGTAGCCGAAGTAATTTAGGTGATTCTGGTATAGTTTGTTATGATTTTTAGCATTTTTTGTAATTTTAAAGTGATTGGGCTTAGTTTGTTGCTGTAAAGAGTAGTTGGGTTGATTTTTGATAGCCCAAGTCATTGAGGTGAGTTTGGCATAGTTTGCTATGGTTAGTAGCATTTTTTTGTAATTTAAAAGTGATTGGGTTTAGTTTGTTGTGGTAAGGGTTAGTTGGTGATGATTTAGAGTAGCCGAAGTAATTTAGGTGAGTCTGGCATAGTTTGTTATGATTTGTACACGTTTTTTTGTAATTTTAAGATGATATGGTTTGGTTTGTTGTGTTAAGGGATAGTTGGGGGTGATTTACGGTAGCCGAAGTAATTTAGGTGATTCTGGTATAGTTTGTTATGATTTTTAGCATTTTTTGTAATTTTAAAGTGATTGGGCTTAGTTTGTTGCTGTCAAGTGTAGTTGGGGGTGATTTTTGATAGCCGAAGTAATTTAGGTGAGTTTGGCATAGTTTGCTATGGTTAGTTGCATTTTTTTGTAATTTAAAAGTGATTGGGTTTAGTTTGTTGTGGTAAGGGTTAGTTGGTAATGATTTAGAGTAGCCGAAGTAATTTAGGTGAGTCTGGCATAGTTTGTTATGATTTGTACACCTTTTTTTGTAATTTTAAGATGATATGGTTTGGTTTGTTGTGGTAAGGGATAGTTGGGGGTGATTTACGGTAGCCGAAGTAATTTAGGTGATTCTGGTATAGTTTGTTATGATTGTTAGCATTTTTTTGTAATTTTAAAGTGATTGGGCTTAGTTTGTTGCTGTAAAGTGTAGTTGGGGGTGATTTTTGATAGCCGAAGTAATTTAGGTGAATTTGGCATAGTTTGCTATGGTTAGTAGCATTTTTTTGTAATTTAAAAGTGATTGGGTTTAGTTTGTTGTGGTAAGGGTTAGTTGGTGATGATTTAGAGTAGCCGAAGTAATTTAGGTGAATCTGGCATAGTTTGTTATGATTTGTACACCTTTTTTTGTAATTTTAAGATGATATGGTTTGGTTTGTTGTGGTAAGGTATAGTTGGGGGTGATTTACGGTAGCCGAAGTAATTTAGGTGATTCTGGTATAGTTTGTTATGATTTTTAGCATTTTTTTGTAATTTTAAAGTGATTGGGCTTAGTTTGTTGCTGTAAAGTGTAGTTGGGGGTGATTTTTGATAGCCGAAGTAATTTAGGTGAGTTTGGCATAGTTTGCTATGGTTAGTAGCATTTTATTGTAATTTAAAAGTGATTGGGTTTAGTTTGTTGTGGTAAGAGTTAGTTGGTGATGATTTAGAGTAGCCGAAGTAATTTAGGTGAGTCTGGCATAGTTTGTTATGATTTGTACACCTTTTTTTGTAATTATAAGATGATATGATTTGGTTTGTTGTGGTAAGGGATAGTTGGTGGTGATTTACGGTAGCCGAAGTAATTTAGGTGATTCTGGTAAAGTTTGTTATAATTTTTAGCATTTTTTTGTAATTTTAAAGTGATTGCGCTTAGTTTGTTGCTGTAAAGTGAAGTTGGAGGTGATTTTTGATATCCGAAGTAATTTAGGTGAGTTTGGCATAGTTTGCTATGGTTAGTAGCATTTTTTTGTAATTTAGAAGTGATTGGGATTAGTTTGTTGTGGTAAGGGTTGGTTGGTGATGATTTAGAGTAGCCGAAGTAATTTAGGTGAGTTTGGCATAGTTTGCTATGGTTAGTAGCATTTTTTTGTAATATAAAAGTAATTGGGTTTAGTTTGTTGTGGTAAGGGTTAGTTGGTGATGATTTAGAGTAGCCGAAGTAATTTTGATGAGTCTGGCATAGTTTGTTATGATTTGTACACCTTTTTTTGTAATTTTAAGATGATATGGTTTGGTTTGTTGTGGTAAGGGGATAGTTGGGGGTGATTTACGGTAGCCGAAATAATTTAGGTGACTCTGGTATAGTTTGTTATGATTTTTAGCATTTTTTTGTAATTTTAAAGTGATTGGGCTTAGTTTGTTGCTGTAAAGTGTAGTTGGGGGTGATTTTTGATAGCCGAAGTAATTTAGGTGAATTTGGCATAGTTTGCTAAGGTTAGTAGCATATTTTTGTAATTTAAAAGTGATTGGGTTTAGTTTGTTGTGGTAAGGGTTAGTTGGTGATGATTTAGAGTAGCCGAAGTAATTTAGGGGAGTCTGGCATAGTTTGTTATGATTTGTACACCTTTTTTTGTAATTTTAAGATGATATGGTTTGGTTTGTTGTGGTAAGGGATAGTTGGGGGTGATTTACGGTAGCCGAAGTAATTTAGGTGATTCTGGTATAGTTTGTTATGTTTATTAGCATTTTTTTGTAATTTTAAAGTGATTGGGCTTAGTTTGTTGCTGTAAAGTGTAGTTGGGGGTGATTTTTGATAGCCGAAGTAATTTAGGTGAGTTTGGCATAGTTTGCTATGGTTAGTTGCATTTTTTTGTAATTTAAAAGTGATTGGGTTTAGTTTGTTGTGGTAAGGGTAAGTTGGTGATGATTTAGAGTAGCCGAAGTAATTTAGGCGAGTCTGGCATAGTTTGTTATGATTTGTACACTTTTTTTTGTAATTTTAAAATGATATGGTTTGGTTTGTTGTGGTAAGGGATAGTTGGGGGTGATTTACGGTAGCCGAAGTAATTTAGGTGATTCTGGTATAGTTTGTTATGATTTTTAGCATTTTTTTGTAATTTTAAAATGATTGGGCTTAGTTTGTTGCTGTAAAGTGTAGTTGGGGGTGATTTTTGATAGCCGCAGTAATTTAGGTGAGTTTGGCATAGTTTGGTATGGTTAGTAGCATTTTTTTGTAATTTAAAAGTGATTGGGTTTAGTTTGTTGTGGTAAGGGTTAGTTGGTGATGATTTAGAGTAGCCGAAGTAATTTAGGTGAGTCTGGCATAGTTTGTTATGATTTGTACACCTTTTTTTGTAAATTTAAGATGATATGGTTTGGTTTGTTGTGTTAAGGGATAGTTGGGGGTGATTTACGGTAGCCGAAGTAATTTAGGTGATTCTGGTATAGTTTGTTTTGTTTTTAGCATTTTTTTGTAATTTTAAAATGATTGGGCTTAGTTTGTTGCTGTAAAGTGTAGTTGGGGGTGATTTTTGATAGCCGAAGTAATTTAGGTGAGTTTGGCATTGTTTGCTATGGTTAGTAGCATTTTTTTGTAATTTAAAAGTGATTGGGTTTAGTTTGTTGTGGTAAGGGTTAGTTGGTGATGATTTAGAGTAGCCGAAGTAATTTAGGTGAGTCTGGCATAGTTTGTTATGATTTGTACACCTTTTTTTGTAATTTTAAGATGATATGGTTTGGTTTGTTGATGAAAGGGATAGTTGGGGGTGATTTACGGTAGCCGAAGTAATTTAGGTGATTCTGGTATAGTTTGTTATGATTTTTAGAATTTTTTTGTAATTTTAAAGTGATTGGGCTTAGTTTGTTGCTGTAAAGTGTAGCTGGGGGTGATTTTTGATAGCCGAGGTAATTTAGGTGAGTTTGGCATAGTTTGCTATGGTTAGTAGAATTTTTTTGTAATTTAAAAGTGATTGGGTTTAGTTTGTTGTGGTAAGAGGTAGTTGGTGATGATTTAGAGTAGCTGAAGTAATTTAGGTGAGTCTGGCATAGTTTGTAATAATTTGTACACCTTTTTTTGTAATTTTAAGACAATATGGTTTGGTTTGTTGTGGTAAGGGATAGTTGGGGGTGATTTACGGTAGCCTAAGTAATTTAGGTGATTCTGGTATAGTTTGTTATGATTTTTAGCATTTTTTTGTAATTTTAAAGTGATTGGGCTTAGTTTGTTGCTGTAAAGTGTAGATGGGGGTGATTTTTGATAGCCGAAGTAATTTAGGTGAGTTTGGCATAGTTTGCTATGGTTAGTAGCATTTTTTTGTAAATTAAAAGTGATTGGGTTTAGTTTGTTGTAGTAAGGGTTAGTTGGTGATGATTTAGAGTAGCCGAAGTAAGTTAGGTGAGTCTGGCATAGTTTGTTATGATTTGTACAACCTTTTTTTTTATTTTAAGACGATATGGATTGGGTTGTTGTGGTAAGGGATAGTTGGGGGTGATTTACGGTAGCCGAAATAATTTAGGTGATTCTGGTATAGTTTGTTATGATTTTTAGCATTTTTTTGTAATTTTAAAGTGATTGGGCTTAGTTTGTTGCTGTAAAGTGTAGTTGGGGGTGATTTTTGATAGCCGAAGTAATTTAGGTGAGTTTGGCATAGTTTGCTATGGTTAGTAGCATTTTTTTGTAGTTTAAATGTGATTGGGTTTAGTTTGTTGTAGTAAGGGTTAGTTGGTGATGATTTAGAGTAGCCGAAGTAATTTAGGTGAGTCTGGCATAGTTTGTTATGATTTGTACACCTTTTTTTGTAATTTTAAGATGATATGGTTTGGTTTGTTGTGGTAAGGGATAGTTGGGGGTGATTTACGGTAGCCGAAGTAATTTAGGTGATCCTGGTATAGTTTGTTATAATTTTTAGAATTTTTTTGTAATTTTAAAGTGATTGGGCTTAGTTTGTTGCTGTAAAGTGTAGTTGGGGGTGATTTTTGATAGCCGAAGTAATTTAGATGAGTTTGGCATAGTTTGCTATGATTAGTAGTATTTTTTTGTAATTTGAAAGTGATTGGGTTTAGTTTGTTGTGGTAAGGGTTAGTTGGTGATGATTTAGAGTAGCCGAAGTAATTTAGGTGAGTCTGGCATAGTTTGTTATGATTTGTACACCTTTTTTTGTAATTTTAATATGATATGGTTTGGTTTGTTGTGGTAAGGGATAGTTGGGGGTGATTTACGTTAGCCGAAGTAATTTAGGTGATTCTGGTATAGTTTGTTATGATTTTTAGCATTTTTTTGTAATTTTAAAGTGATTGGGCTTAGTTTGTTGCTGTAAAGTGTAGTTGGGGGTGATTTTTGATAGCCGAAGTTATTTAGGTGAGTTTGGCATAGTTTTCTATGGTTAGTAGCATTTTTTTGTAATTTAAAAGTGATTGGGTATAGTTTGTTGTTGTAAGGGTTAGTTGGTGATGATTTAGAGTAGCCGAAGTAATTTAGGTGAGTCTGGCATAGTTTGTAATGATTTGTACACCTTTTTTTGTAATTTTAAGACGATATAGTTTGGGTTGTTGTGGTAAGGGATAGTTGGGGGTGATTTACGGTAGCCGAAATAATTTAGGTGATTCTGGTATAGTTTGTTATGATTTTTAGCATTTTTTTTGTAATTTTAAAGTGATTGGGCTTAGTTTGTTGCTGTAAAGTGTAGTTGGGGGTGATTTTTGATAGCCTAAGTAATTTAGGTGAGTGTGGCATAGTTTGCTATGGTTAGTAGCATTTTTTTGTAATTTAAATGTGATTGAGTTTAGTTTGTTGTGGTAAGGGTTAGTTGGTGATGATTTAGAGTAGCCGAAGTAATTTAGGTGAGTCTGGCATAGTTTGTTATGATTTGTACACCTTTTTTTGTAATTTTAAGACGATATGGTTTGGGTTGTTGTGGTAAGGGATATTTGGGGGTGATTTACGGTAGCCGAAATAATTTAGGTGATTCTGGTATTGTTTGTTATGATTTTTAGCATTTTTTTGTAATTTTAAAGTGATTGGGCTTAGTTTGTTGCTGTAAAGTGTAGTTGGGGGTGATTTTTGATAGCCAAAGTAATTTAGATGAGTTTGGCACAGTTTGCTATGGTTAGTAGCATTTTTTTGTAATTTAAAAGTGATTGGGTTTATTTTGTTGTGGTAAGGATTAGTTGGTGATGATTTAGAGTAGCCGAAGTAATTTAGGTGAGTCTGGCATAGTTTGTTATGATTTGTACACCTTTTTTTGTAATTTTAAGAGGATATGGTTTGGTTTAAGTGGTAAGGGATAGTTGGGGGTGATTTACGGTAGCCGAAGTAATTTAGGTGATTCTGGTATAGTTTGTTATGGTTTTTAGCATTTTTTTGTAATTTTAAAGTAATTGGGCTTAGTTTGTTGCTGTAAAGTGTAGTTGGGGGTGATTTTTGATAGCCGAAGTAATTTAGGTGAGTTTGGCATAGTTTGCTATGGTTAGTAGCATTTTTTTGTAATTTAAAAGTGATTGGGTTTAATTTGTTGTGGTAAGGGTTAGTTGGTGATGATTTAGAGTAGCCGAAGTAATTTAGGTGAGTCTGGCATAGTTTGTTATGATTTGTACACCTTCTTTTGTAATTTTAAGATGATATGGTTTGGTTTGTTGTGGTAAGGGATAGTTGGGGGTGATTTACGGTAGCCGAAGTAATTTAGGTGAGAGTGGCATAGTTTGCTATTATTAGTAGCATTTTTTTGTAATTTAAAAGTGATTGGGTTTAGTTTGATGTGGTAAGGGTTAGTTGGTGATGATTTAGAGTAGCCGAAGTAATTTAGGTGAGTCTGGCATAGTTTGTTATGATTTGTACACCTTCTTTTGTAATTTTAAGATGATATGGTTTGGTTTGTTGTGGGAAGGGATAGTTGGGGGTGATTTACGGTAGCCGAATAATTTAGGTGATTCTGGTATAGTTTGTTATGATTTTTAGCATTTTTTTGTAATTTTAAAATGATTGGGCTTAGTTTGTTGCTGTAAAGTGTAGTTGGGGGTGATTTTTGATAGCCGAAGTAATTTAGGTGAGTTTGGCTTTGTTTGCTATGGTTAGTAGCATTTTTTTGTAATTTAAAAGTGATTGGGTTTAGTTTGTTGTGGTAAGGATTAGTTGGTGATGATTTAGAGTAGCCGAAGTAATTTAGGCGAGTCTGGCATAGTTTGTTATGATTTATACACCTTTTTTTGTAATTTTAAGACGATATGGTTTGGTTTGTTGTGGTAAGGGATAGTTGGGGGTGATTTACGGTAGCCGAAGTAATTTAGGTGATCCTGGTATAGTTTGTTATAATTTTTAGCATTTTTTAGTAATTTTAAAGTGATTGGGCTTAGTTTGTTGCTGTAAAGTGTAGTTGGGGGTGATTTTTGATAGCCGAAGTAATTTAGATGAGTTTGGCATAGTTTGCTATGATTAGTAGCATTTTTTTGTAATTTGAAAGTGATTGGGTTTAGTTTGTTGTGGTAAGGGTTAGTTGGTGATGATTTAGAGTAGCCGAAGTAATTTAGGTGAGTCTGGCATAGTTTGTTATGATTTGTACACTTTTTTTTGTAATTTTAAGATGATATGGTTTGGTTTGTTGTGGTAAGGGATAGTTGGGGGTGATTTACGTTAGCCGAAGTAATTTAGGTGATTCTGGTATAGTTTGTTATGATTTTTAGCATTTTTTTGTAATTTTAAAGTGATTGGGCTTAGTTTGTTGCTGTAAAGTGTAGTTGGGGGTGATTTTTGATAGCCGAAGTTATTTACGTGAGTTTGGCATAGTTTGCTATGGTTAGTAGCATTTTTTTGTAATTTAAAAAGGATTGGGTTTAGTTAGTTGTGGTAAGGGTTAGTTGGTGATGATTTAGAGTAGCCGAAGTAATTTAGGTGAGTCTGGCATAGTTTGTTATGATTTGTACACCTTTTTGTAATTTTAAGATGATATGGTTTGGTTTGTTGTGGTAAGGGATAGTTGGGGGTGATTTACGGTAGCCGAAGTAATTTAGGTGATTCTGGTATAGTTTGTTATGATTTTTAGAATTTTTTTGTAATTTTAAAGTGATTGGGCTTAGTTTGTTGCTGTAAAGTGTAGTTGGGGGTGATTTTTGATAGCCGAAGTAATTTAGGTGAGTTTGGCATAGTTTGCTATAGTTAGTAGCATTTTTTTGTAATTTAAAAGTGATTGGGTTTAGTTTGTTGTGGTAAGGGTTAGTTGGTGAGGATTTAGAATAGCCGAAGTAATTTAGGTGAGTCTGGCATGGTTTGTTATGATTTGTAAACCTTTTTTTGTAATTTTAAGATGATATGGTTTGGTTTGTTGTGGTAAGGGATAGTTGGGGGTGATTTAGGGTAGCCGAAGTAATTTAGGTGATTCTGGTATAGTTTGTTATGATTTTTAACATTTTTTTGTAATTTTAAAGTGATTGGGCTTAGTTTGTTGCTGTAAAGTGTAGTTGGGGGTGATTTTTGATAACCGAAGTAATTTAGGTGAGTTTGGCATAGTTTGCTATGGTTAGTAGCATTTTTTTGTAATTTAAAAGTGATTGGGTTTAGTTTGTAGTGGTAAGGGTTAGTTGGTGATGATTTAGAGTAGCCGAAGTAATTTAGGTGAGTCTGGCATAGTTTGTTACAATTTGTACACCTTTTTTTGTAATTTTAAGATGATATGGTTTGGTTTGTTGTGGTAAGGGATAGTTGGGGGTGTTTTACGGTAGCCCAAGTAATTTAGGTGATTCTGGTATAGTTTGTTATGATTTTTACCATTTTTTTGTAATTTGAAAGTGATTAGGCTTAGTTTGTTGCTGTAAAGTGGAGTTGGGGGTGATTTTTGATAGCCGAAGTAATTTTGGTGAGTTTGGCATAGTTTGCTATGGTTAGTAGCATTTTTTTGTAATTTAAAAGTGATTGGGTTTAGTTTGTTGTGGTAAGGGTTAGTTGGTGATGATTTAGAGTAGCCGAAGTAATTTAGGTGAGTCTGGCATAGTTTGTTATGATTTGTACACTTTTTTTTGTAATTTTAAGATGATATGGTTTGGTTTGTTGTGGTAAGGGATAGTTGGGGGTCATTTACGGTAGCCGAAGTAATTTAGGTGATTCTGGTATAGTTTGTTATAATTTTTAGCATTTTTTTGTAATTTTAAAGTGATTGGGCTTAGTTTGTTGCTGTAAAGTGAGTTGGGGGTGATTTTTGATAGCCGAAGTAATTTAGGTGAGTTTGGCATAGTTTGCTATAGTTAGTAGCATTTTTTTGTAATTTAAAAGTGATTGGGTTTAGTTTGTTCTGGTAAGGGTTAGTTGGTGATGATTTAGAGTAGCCGAAGTAATTTAGGTGAGTCTGGCATAGTTTGTTATGATTTGTACACCTTTTTATGTAATTTTAAGATGATATGGTTTGTTGTGTTAAGGGATAGTTGGGGGTGATTTACGGTAGCCGAAGTAATTTAGGTGATTCTGGTATAGTTTATGATTTTTAGCATTTTTTTGTAATTTTAAAGTGATTAGGCTTAGTTTGTTGCTGTAAAGTGTAGTTGGGGGTGATTTTTGATAGCCGAAGTAATTTAGGTGAGTTTGGCATAGTTTGCTATGGTTAGTAGCATTTTTTTGTAATTTAAAAGTGATTGGGTTTAGTTTGTTGTGGTAAGGGTTAGTTGGTGATGATTTAGAGTAGCCGAAGTAATTTAGGTGAGTCTGGCATAGTTTGTTATGATTTGTACACCGTTTTTTGTAATTTTAAGATGATATGGTTTGGTTTGTTGTGGTAAGGGATAGTTGGGGGTGATTTACGGTAGCCGAAGTAATTTAGGTTATTCTGGTATAGTTTGTTATGATTTTTAGCATTTTTTTATAATTTTAAAGTGATTAGGCTTAGTTTGTTGCTGTAAAGTGTAGTTGAGGGTGATTTTTGATAGCCGAAGTAATTTAGGTGAGTTTGGCATAGTTTGCTATGGTTAGTAGCATTTTTTTGTAATTTAAAAGTGATTGGGTTTAGTTTGTTGTGGTAAGGGTTAGTTGGTGATGATTTAGAGTAGCCGAAGTAATTTAGGTGAGTCTGGCATAGTTTGTTATGATTTGTACACCTTTTTTTGTAATTTTAAGATGATATGGTTTGGTTTGTTGTGTTAAGGGATAGTTGGGGGTGATTTACGGTAGCCGAAGTAATTTAGGTGATTCTGGTATAGTTTGTTATGATTTTAAGCATTTTTTTGTAATTTTAAAGTGATTAGGCTTAGTTTGTTGCTGTAAAGTGTAGTTGGGGGTAATTTTTGATAGCCGAAGTAATTTAGGTGAGTTTGGCATAGTTTGCTATGGTTAGTAGCATTTTTTTGTAATTTAAAAGGGATTGGGTTTAGTTGGTTGTGGTAAGGATTAGTTGGTGATGATTTAGAGTAGCCGAAGTAATTTAGGTGAGTCTGGCATAGTTTGTTATGATTTGTGCACCTTTTTTTGTAATTTTAAGATGATATGGTTTGGTTTGTTGTGGTAAGGGATTGTTGGGGGTGATTTACGGTAGCCGAAGTAATTTAGGTGATTCTGGTATAATTTGTTATGATTTTTAGCATTTTTTGTAATTTTAAAGTGATTGGGCTTAGTTTGTTGCTGTAAAGTGTAGTTGGGGGTGATTTTTGATAGCCGAAGTAATTTAGGTGAGTTTGGCATAGTTTGCTATGGTTAGTAGCATTTTTTTGTAATTTAAAAGTGATTGCGTTTAGTTTGTTGTGGTAAGGGTTAGTTGGTGATGATTTAGAATAGCCGAAGTAATTTAGGTGAGTCTGGCATAGTTTGTTATGATTTGCACACCTTTTTTTGTAATTTTAAGATGATATGGTTTGGTTTGTTGTGTTAAGGGATAGTTGGGGGTGATTTACGGTAGCCGAAGTAATTTAGGTGATTCTGGTATAGTTTGTTATGATTTTTAGCATTTTTTGTAATTTTAAAGTGATTGGGCTTAGTTTGTTGCTGTAAAGAGTAGTTGGGTTGATTTTTGATAGCCCAAGTCATTGAGGTGAGTTTGGCATAGTTTGCTATGGTTAGTAGCATTTTTTTGTAATTTAAAAGTGATTGGGTTTAGTTTGTTGTGGTAAGGGTTAGTTGGTGATGATTTAGAGTAGCCGAAGTAATTTAGGTGAGTCTGGCATAGTTTCTTATGATTTGTACACCTTTTTATGTAATTTTAAGATGATATGGTTTGGTTTGTTGTGTTAAGGGATAGTTGGGGGTGATTTACGGTAGCCGAAGTAATTTAGGTGATTCTGGTATAGTTTGTTATGATTTTTAGCATTTTTTGTGATTTTAAAGTGATTAGGCTTAGTTTGTTGCTGTAAAGTGTAGTTGGGGGTGATATTTGATAGCCGAAGTAATTTAGGTGAGTTTGGCATAGTTTGCTATGGTTAGTAGCATTTTTTTGTAATTTAAAAGTGATTGGGTTTAGTTTGTTGTGGTAAGGGTTAGGTGGTGATGATTTAGAGTAGCCGAACTAATTTAGGTGAGTCTGGCATAGTTTGTTATGATTTGTACACCTTTTTTTGTAATTTTAAGATGATATGGTTTGGTTTGTTGTGTTAAGGGATAGTTGGGGGTGATTTACGGTAGCCAAAGTAATTTAGGTGATTCTGGTATAGTTTGTTATGATTTTAAGCATTTTTTTGTAATTTTAAAGTGATTAGGCTTAGTTTGTTGCTGTAAAGTGTAGTTGGGGGTAATTTTTGATAGCCGAAGTAATTTAGGTGAGTTTGGCATAGTTTGCTATGGTTAGTAGCATTTTTTTGTAATTTAAAAGGGATTGGGTTTAGTTGGTTGTGGTAAGGATTAGTTGGTGATGATTTAGAGTAGCCGAAGTAATTTAGGTGAGTCTGGCATAGTTTGTTATGATTTGTGCACCTTTTTTTGTAATTTTAAGATGATATGGTTTGGTTTGTTGTGGTAAGGGATAGTTGGGGGTGATTTACGGTAGCCGAAGTAATTTAGGTGATTCTAGTATAGTTTGTTATGATTTTTTAGCATTTTTTTGTAATTTTAAAGTGCTTGGGCTTAGTTTGTTGCTGTAAAGTGTAGTTGGGTGTGATTTTTGATAGCCGAAGTAATTTAGGTGAGTTTGGCATAGTTTGCTATGGTTAGTAGCATTTTTTTGTAATTTAAAAGTGATTGGGTTTAGTTTGTTGTGGTAAGGGTTAGTTGGTGATGATTTAGAGTAGCCGAAGTAATTTAGGTGAGTCTGGCATAGTTTGTTATGATTTGTACACCTTTTTTTGTAATTTTAAGATGATATGGTTTGGTTTGTTGTGGTAAGGGATAGTTGGGGGTGATTTACGGTAGCCGAAGTAATTTAGGTGATTCTGGTATAGTTTGTTATGATTTTTAGCATTTTTTTGTAATTTTAAAGTGATTGGGCTTAGTTTCTTGCTGTAAAGTGTAGTTGGGGGTGATTTTTGATAGCCGAACTAATTTAGGTGAGTTTGGCATAGTTTGCTATCGTTAGTAGCATTTTTTTGTAATTTAAAAGTGATTGGGTTTAGTTTGTTGTGGTAAGGGTTAGTTGGTGATGATTTAGGGTAGCCGAAGTAATTTAGGTAAGTCTGGCATAGTTTGTTATGATTTGTACACCTTTTTTTGTAATTTTAAGATGACATGGTTTGGTTTGTTGTGGTAAGGGATAGTTGGGGGTGTTTTACGGTAGCCGAAGTAATTTAGGTGATTCTGGTATAGTTTGTTATGATTTTTAACATTTTTTTGTAATTTTAAAGTGATTGGGCTTAGTTTGTTGCTGTAAAGTGTAGTTGGGGGTGATTTTTGATAGCCGAACTAATTTAGGTGAGTTTGGCATAGTTTGCTATGGTTAGTAGCATTTTTTTGTAATTTAAAAGTGATTGGGTTTAGTTTGTTGTGGTAAGGGTTAGTTGGTGATGATTTAGAGTAGCCGAAGTAATTTAGGTGAGTCTGGCATAGTTTGTTACAATTTGTACACCTTTTTTTGTAATTTTAAGATGATATGGTTTGGTTTGTTGTGGTAAGGGATAGTTGGGGGTGTTTTACGGTAGCCCAAGTAATTTAGGTGATTCTGGTATAGTTTGTTATGATTTTTACAATTTTTTTGTAATTTGAAAGTGATTAGGCTTAGTTTGTTGCTGTAAAGTGGAGTTGGGGGTGATTTTTGATAGCCGAAGTAATTTTGGTGAGTTTGGCATAATTTTCTATGGTTAGTAGAATTTTTTTGTAATTTAAAAGTGATTGGGTTTAGTTTGTTTTGGTAAGGGTTAGTTGGTGATGATTTAGAGTAGCCGAAGTAATTTAGGTGAGTCTGGCATAGTTTGTTAAGATTTGTACACTTTTTTTTGTAATTTTAAGATGATATGGTTTGGTTTGTTGTGGTAAGGGATAGTTGGGGGTCATTTACGGTAGCCGAAGTAATTTAGGTGATTCTGGTATAGTTTGTTATAATTTTTAGCATTTTTTTGTAATTTTAAAGTGATTGGGCTTAGTTTGTTGCTGTAAAGTGGAGTTGGGGGTGATTTTTGATAGCCGAAGTAATTTTGGTGAGTTTGGCATAGTTTGCTATAGTTAGTAGCATTTTTTTGTAATTTAAAAGTGATTGGGTTTAGTTTGTTGTGGTAAGGGTTAGTTGGTGATGATTTAGAGTAGCCGAAGTAATTTAGGTGAGTCTGGCATAGTTTGTTATGATTTGTACACCTTTTTTTGTAATTTTAAGATGATATGGTTTGGTTTGTTGTGTTAAGGGATAGTTGGGGGTGATTTACGGTAGCCGAAGTAATTTAGGTGATTCTGGTATAGTTTATGATTTTTAGCATTTTTTTGTAATTTTAAAGTGATTAGGCTTAGTTTGTTGCTGTAAAGTGTAGTTGGGGGTGATTTTTGATAGCCGAAGTAATTTAGGTGAGTTTGGCATAGTTTGCTATGGTTAGTAGCATTTTTTTGTAATTTAAAAGTGATTGGGTTTAGTTTGTTGTGGTAAGGGTTAGTTGGTGATGATTTAGAGTAGCCGAAGTAATTTAGGTGAGTCTGGCATAGTTTGTTATGATTTGTACACCTTTTTTTGTAATTTTAAGATGATATGGTTTGGTTTGTTGTGGTAAGGGATAGTTGGGGGTGATTTACGGTAGCCGAAGTAATTTAGGTGATTCTGGTATAGTTTGTTATGATTTTTAGCATTTTTTTGTAATTTTAAAGTGATTGGGCTTAGTTTCTTGCTGTAAAGTGTAGTTGGGGGTGATTTTTGATAGCCGAACTAATTTAGGTGAGTTTGGCATAGTTTGCTATCGTTAGTAGCATTTTTTTGTAATTTAAAAGTGATTGGGTTTAGTTTGTTGTGGTAAGGGTTAGTTGGTGATGATTTAGGGTAGCCGAAGTAATTTAGGTAAGTCTGGCATAGTTTGTTATGATTTGTACACCTTTTTTTGTAATTTTAAGATGACATGGTTTGGTTTGTTGTGGTAAGGGATAGTTGGGGGTGTTTTACGGTAGCCGAAGTAATTTAGGTGATTCTGGTATAGTTTGTTATGATTTTTAACATTTTTTTGTAATTTTAAAGTGATTGGGCTTAGTTTGTTGCTGTAAAGTGTAGTTGGGGGTGATTTTTGATAGCCGAACTAATTTAGGTGAGTTTGGCATAGTTTGCTATGGTTAGTAGCATTTTTTTGTAATTTAAAAGTGATTGGGTTTAGTTTGTTGTGGTAAGGGTTAGTTGGTGATGATTTAGAGTAGCCGAAGTAATTTAGGTGAGTCTGGCATAGTTTGTTACAATTTGTACACCTTTTTTTGTAATTTTAAGATGATATGGTTTGGTTTGTTGTGGTAAGGGATAGTTGGGGGTGTTTTACGGTAGCCCAAGTAATTTAGGTGATTCTGGTATAGTTTGTTATGATTTTTACAATTTTTTTGTAATTTGAAAGTGATTAGGCTTAGTTTGTTGCTGTAAAGTGGAGTTGGGGGTGATTTTTGATAGCCGAAGTAATTTTGGTGAGTTTGGCATAATTTTCTATGGTTAGTAGAATTTTTTTGTAATTTAAAAGTGATTGGGTTTAGTTTGTTTTGGTAAGGGTTAGTTGGTGATGATTTAGAGTAGCCGAAGTAATTTAGGTGAGTCTGGCATAGTTTGTTAAGATTTGTACACTTTTTTTTGTAATTTTAAGATGATATGGTTTGGTTTGTTGTGGTAAGGGATAGTTGGGGGTCATTTACGGTAGCCGAAGTAATTTAGGTGATTCTGGTATAGTTTGTTATAATTTTTAGCATTTTTTTGTAATTTTAAAGTGATTGGGCTTAGTTTGTTGCTGTAAAGTGGAGTTGGGGGTGATTTTTGATAGCCGAAGTAATTTTGGTGAGTTTGGCATAGTTTGCTATAGTTAGTAGCATTTTTTTGTAATTTAAAAGTGATTGGGTTTAGTTTGTTGTGGTAAGGGTTAGTTGGTGATGATTTAGAGTAGCCGAAGTAATTTAGGTGAGTCTGGCATAGTTTGTTATGATTTGTACACCTTTTTTTGTAATTTTAAGATGATATGGTTTGGTTTGTTGTGTTAAGGGATAGTTGGGGGTGATTTACGGTAGCCGAAGTAATTTAGGTGATTCTGGTATAGTTTATGATTTTTAGCATTTTTTTGTAATTTTAAAGTGATTAGGCTTAGTTTGTTGCTGTAAAGTGTAGTTGGGGGTGATTTTTGATAGCCGAAGTAATTTAGGTGAGTTTGGCATAGTTTGCTATGGTTAGTAGCATTTTTTTGTAATTTAAAAGTGATTGGGTTTAGTTTGTTGTGGTAAGGGTTAGTTGGTGATGATTTAGAGTTGCCGAAGTAATTTAGGTGAGTCTGGCATTGTTTGTTATGATTTGTACACCTTTTTTTGTAATTTTAAGATGATATGGTTTGGTTTGTTGTGTAAGGGATAGTTGGGGTTGATTTACGGTAGCCGAAATAATTTAGGTGATTCTGGTATAGTTTGTTATGATTGTTAGCATTTTTTTGTAATTTTAAAGTGATTGGGCTTAGTTTGTTGCTGTAAAGTGTAGTTGGGGGTGATTTTTGATAGCCGAAGTAATTTAGGTGAGTTTGGCATAGTTTGCTATGGTTAGTAGCATTTTTTTGTAATTTAAAAGTGATTGGGTTTAGTTTGTTGTGGTAAGGGTTAGTTGGTGATGATTTAGAGTTGCCGAAGTAATTTAGGTGAGTCTGGCATAGTTTGTTATGATTTGTACACCTTTTTTTGTAATTTTAAGATTAGATGGTTTGGTTTGTTGTGGTAAGGTATAGTTGGGGGTGATTTACGGTAGCCGAAGTAATTTAGGTGATTCTGGTATAGTTTGTTATGATTTTTAGCATTTTTTTGTAATTTTAAAGTGATTGGGCTTAGTTTGTTGCTTTAAAGTGTAGTTGGGGGTGATTTTTGATAGCCGAAGTAATTTAGGTGAGTTTGGCATAGTTTGCTATGATTAGTAGCATTTTTTTGTAATTTAAAAGTGATTGGGTTTAGTTTGTTGTGGTAAGGGTTAGTTGGTGATGATTTAGAATAGCCGAAGTAATTTAGGGGAGTCTGGCATAGTTTGTTATGATTTTTACACCTTTTTTTGTAATTTTAAGATGATATGGTTTGGTTTGTTGTGGTAAGGGATAGTTGGGGGTGATTTACATAGCCGAAGTAATTTAGGTGATTCTGGTATAGTTTGTTATGTTTTTTAGCATTTTTTTGTAATTTTAAAGTGATTGGGCTTAGTTGTTGCTGTAAAGTGTAGTTGGGGGTGATTTTTGATAGCCGAAGTAATTTAGGTGAGTTTGGCATAGTTTGCTATGGTTAGTTGCATTTTTTTGTAATTTAAAAGTGATTGGGTTTAGTTTGTTGTGGTAAGGGTAAGTTGGTGATGATTTAGAGTAGCCGAAGTAATTTAGGTGAGTCTGGCATAGTTTGTTATGATTTGTACATTTTTTTTTGTAATTTTAAGATGATATGGTTTGGTTTGTTGTGGTAAGGGATAGTTGGGGGTGATTTACGGTAGCCGAAGTAATTTAGATAATTCTGGTATAGTTTGTTATGATTTTTAGCATTTTTTTGTAATTTTAAAGTGATTGGGCTTAGTTTGTTGCTGTAAAGTGTAGTTGGGGGTGATTTTTGATAGCCGAAGTAATTTAGGAGAGTTTGGCATAGTTTGCTATGGTTAGTAGCATTTTTTTGTAATTTAAAAGTGATTGGGTTTAGTTTGTTGTGGTAAGGGTTAGTTGGTGATGGTTTAGATTAGCCGAAGTAATTTAGGTGAGTCTGGCATAGTTTGTTATAATTTCTACACCATTTTTTGTAATTTTAAGATGATATGGTTTGGTTTGTTGTGGTAAGGGATAGTTGGGGGCGATTTACGGTAGCCGAAGTAATTTAGGTGATTCTGGTATAGTTTGTTATGATTTTTAGCATTTTTTTGTAATTTTAAAGTGATTGGGCTTAGTTTGTTGCTGTCAAGTGTAGTTGGGGGTGATTTTTGATAGCCGAAGTAATTTAGGTGAGTTTGGCATAGTTTGCTATGGTTAGTTGCATTTTTTTGTAATTTAAAAGTGATTGGGTTTAGTTTGTTGTGGTAAGGGTTAGTTGGTAATCATTTAGAGTAGCCGAAGTAATTTAGGTGAGTCTGGCATAGTTTGTTATGATTTGTACACCTTTTTTTGTAATTTTAAGATGATATGGTTTGGTTTGTTGTGGTAAGGGATAGTTGGGGGTGATTTACGGTTGCCGAAGTAATTTAGGTTATTCTGGTATAGTTTGTTATGATTTTTAGCATTTTTTTGTAATTTTAAAGTGATTGGGCTTAGTTTGTTGCTGTAAAGTGTAGTTGGGGGTAATTTTTGATAGCCGAAGTAATTAGGTGAGTTTGGCATAGTTTGCTATGGTTAGTAGCATTTTTTTGTAATTTAAAAGTGATTGGGTTTAGTTTGTTGTGGTAAGGGTTATTTGGTGATGATTTAGGTTAGCCGAAGTAATTTAGGTGAGTCTGGCATAGTTTGTTATGATTTGTACACCTTTTTTGTAATTTTAAGATGATATGGTTTGGTTTGTTGTGGTAAGGGATAGTTGGGGGTGATTTACGGTAGCCGAAGTAATTTAGGTGATTCTGGTATATAGTTTGTTATGATTTTTTAGCATTTTTTTGTAATTTTAAAGTGATTGGGCTTAGTTTGTTGCTGTAAAGTGTAGTTGGGGATGATTTTTGATAGCCGAAGTAATTGAGGTGAGTTTGGCATAATTTGCTATGGTTAGTAGCATTTTTTTGTAATTTAAAAGTAATTGGGTTTAATGGTTAGTAGCATTTTTTTGTAATTTAAAAGTGATTGGGTTTAGTTTGTTGTGGTAAGGGTTAGTTGGTGATGATTTAGAGTTGCCGAAGTAATTTAGGTGAGTCTGGCATTATTTGTTATGATTTGTACACCTTTTTTTGTAATTTTAAGATGATATGGTTTGGTTTGTTGTGGTAAGGGATAGTTGGGGGTGATTTACGGTAGCCGAAATAATTTAGGTGATTCTGGTATAGTTTGTTATGATTGTTAGCATTTTTTTGTAATTTTAAAGTGATTGGGCTTAGTTTGTTGCTGTAAAGTGTAGTTGGGGGTGATTTTTGATAGCCGAAGTAATTTAGGTGAGTTTGGCATAGTTTGCTATGGTTAGTAGCATTTTTTTGTAATTTAAAAGTGATTGGGTTTAGTTTGTTGTGGTAAGGGTTAGTTGGTGATAATTTAGAGTAGCCGAAGTAATTTAGGTGAGTCTGGCATAGTTTGTTATGATTTGTACACCTTTTTTTGTAATTTTAAGATGATATGGTTTGGTTTGTTGTGGTAAGGTATAGTTGGGGGTGATTTACGGTAGCCGAAGTAATTTAGGTGATTCTGGTATAGTTTGTTATGATTTTTAGCATTTTTTTGTAATTTTAAAATGATTGGGCTTAGTTTGTTGCTGTAAAGTGTAGTTGGGGGTGATTTTTGATAGCCGAAGTAATTTAGGTGAGTTTGGCATAGTTTGCTATGATTAGTAGCATTTTTTTGTAATTTAAAAGTGATTGGGTTTAGTTTGTTGTGGTAAGGGTTAGTTGGTGATGATTTAGAATAGCCGAAGTAATTTAGGGGAGTCTGGCATAGTTTGTTATGACTTTTACACCTTTTTTTGTAATTTTAAGATGATATGGTTTGGTTTGTTGTGGTAAGGGATAGTTGGGCTGATTTACGGTAGCCGAAGTAATTTAGGTGATTCTGGTATAGTTTGTTATGTTTTTTAGCATTTTTTTGTAATTTTAAAGTGATTGGGCTTAGTTGTTGCTGCAAAGTGTATTTGGGGGTGATTTTTGATAGCCGAAGTAATTTAGGTGAGTTTGGCATAGTTTGCTATGGTTAGTTGCATTTTTTTGTAATTTAAAAGTGATTGGGTTTAGTTTGTTGTGGTAAGGGTAAGTTGGTGATGATTTAGAGTAGCCGAAGTAATTTAGGTGAGTCTGGCATAGTTTGTTATGAATTGTACAATTTTTTGTAATTTTAAGATGATATGGTTTGGTTTGTTGTGGTAAGGGATAGTTGGGGGTGATTTACGGTAGCCGAAGTAATTTAGATTATTCTGGTATAGTTTGTTATGATTTTTAGCATTTTTTTGTAATTTTAAAGTAATTGGGCTTAGTTTATTGCTGTAAAGTGTAGTTGGGGGTGATTTTTGATAGCCGAAGTAATTTAGGTGAGTTTGGCATAGTTTGCTATGGTTAGTAGCATTTTTTTGTAATTTAAAAGTGATTGGGTTTAGTTTGTTGTGGTAAGGGTTAGTTGGTGATGGTTTAGATTAGCCGAAGTAATTTAGGTGAGTCTGGCATAATTTGTTATAATTTCTACACCTTTTTTTGTAATTTTAAGATGATATGGTTTGGTTTGTTGTGGTAAGGGATATTTGGGGGTGATTTACGGTAGCCGAAGTAATTTAGGTGATTCTGGTATAGTTTGTAATGATTTTTAGCATTTTTTTGTAATTTTAAAGTGATTGGGCTTAGTTTGTTGCTGTAAAATGTAGTTGGGCGTAATTTTTGATAGCTGAAGTAATTTAGGTGAGTTTGGCATAGTTTGCTATGGTTAGTAGCATTTTTTTGTAATTTAAAAGTGATTGGGTTTAATGGTTAGTAGCATTTTTTTGTAATTTAAAAGTGATTGGGTTTAGTTTGTTGTGGTAAGGGTTAGTTGGTGATGATTTAGAGTTGCCGAAGTAATTTAGGTGAGTCTGGCATTATTTGTTATGATTTGTACACCTTTTTTTGTAATTTTAAGATGATATGGTTTGGTTTGTTGTGGTAAGGGATAGTTGGGGGTGATTTACGGTAGCCGAAATAATTTAGGTGATTCTGGTATAGTTTGTTATGATTGTTAGCATTTTTTTGTAATTTTAAAGTGATTGGGCTTAGTTTGTTGCTGTAAAGTGTAGTTGGGGGTGATTTTTGATAGCCGAAGTAATTTAGGTAAGTTTGGCATTGTTTGCTATGGTTAGTAGCATTTTTTTGTAATTTAAAAGTGATTGGGTTTAGTTTGTTGTGGTAAGGGTTAGTTGGTGATGATTTAGAGTAGCCGAAGTAATTTAGGTGAGTCTGGCATAGTTTGTTATGATTTGTACACCTTTTTTTGTAATTTTAAGATGATATGGTTTGGTTTGTTGTGGTAAGGTATAGTTGGGGGTGATTTTCGGTAGCCGAAGTAATTTAGGTGATTCTGGTATAGTTTGTTATGATTTTTAGCATTTTTTTGTAATTTTAAAGTGATTGGGCTTAGTTTGTTGCTGTAAAGTGTAGTTGGGGGTGATTTTTGATAGCCGAAGTAATTTAGGTGAGTTTGGCATAGTTTGCTATGATTAGTAGCATTTTTTTGTAATTTAAAAGTGATTGGGTTTAGTTTGTTGTGGTAAGGGTTAGTTGGTGATGATTTAGAATAGCCGAAGTAATTTAGGGGAGTCTGGCATAGTTTGTTATGATTTTTACACCTTTTTTTGTAATTTTAAGATGATATGGTTTGGTTTGTTGTGGTAAGGGATAGTTGGGCTGATTTACGGTAGCCGAAGTAATTTAGGTGATTCTGGTATAGTTTGTTATGTTTTTTAGCATTTTTTTGTAATTTTAAAGTGATTGGGCTTAGTTGTTGCTGCAAAGTGTATTTGGGGGTGATTTTTGATAGCCGAAATAATTTAGGTGAGTTTGGCATAGTTTGCTAAGGTTAGTTGCATTTTTTTGTAATTTAAAAGTGATTGGGTTTAGTTTGTTGTGGTAAGGGTAAGTTGGTGATGATTTAGAGTAGCCGAAGTAATTTAGGTGAGTCTGGCATAGTTTGTTATGATTTGTACAATTTTTTGTAATTTTAAGATGATATGGTTTGGTTTGTTGTGGTAAGGGATAGTTGGGGGTGATTTACAGTAGCCGAAGTAATTTAGATTATTCTGGTATAGTTTGTTATGATTTTTAGCATTTTTTTGTAATTTTAAAGTGATTGGGCTTAGTTTGTTGCTGTAAAGTGTAGTTGGAGATGATTTTTGATAGCCGAAGTAATTGAGGTGAGTTTGGCATAATTTGCTATGGTTAGTAGCATTTTTTTGTAATTTAAAAGTGATTGGGTTTAGTTTGTTGTGGTAAGGGTTAGTTGGTGATGATTTAGAGTAGCCGAAGTAATTTAGGTGAGTCTGGCATAGTTTGTTATGATTTGTACAACTTTTTTTGTAATTTTAAGATGATATGGTTTGGTTTGTTGTGTTAAGGGAAAGTTGGGGGTGATTTACGGTAGCCGAAGTAATTTAGGTGATTCTGGTATAGTTTGTTATGATTTTTAACATTTTTTGTAATTTTAAAGTGATTGGGCTTAGTTTGTTGCTGTAAAGTGTAGTTGGGGGTGATTTTTGATAGCCGAAATAATTTAGGTGAGTTTGGCATAGTTTGCTAAGGTTAGTTGCATTTTTTTGTAATTTAAAAGTGATTGGGTTTAGTTTGTTGTGGTAAGGGTAAGTTGGTGATGATTTAGAGTAGCCGAAGTAATTTAGGAGAGTCTGGCATAGTTTGTTATGATTTGTACAATTTTTTGTAATTTTAAGATGATATGGTTTGGTTTGTTGTGGTAAGGGATAGTTGGGGGTGATTTACGGTAGCCGAAGTAATTTAGATTATTCTGGTATAGTTTGTTATGATTTTTAGCATTTTTTTGTAATTTTAAAGTGATTGGGCTTAGTTTGTTGCTGTAAAGTGTAGTTGGAGATGATTTTTGATAGCCGAAGTAATTGAGGTGAGTTTGGCATAATTTGCTATGGTTAGTAGCATTTTTTTGTAATTTAAAAGTGATTGGGTTTAGTTTGTTGTGGTAAGGGTTAGTTGGTGATGATTTAGAGTAGCCGAAGTAATTTAGGTGAGTCTGGCATAGTTTGTTATGATTTGTACAACTTTTTTTGTAATTTTAAGATGATATGGTTTGGTTTGTTGTGTTAAGGGATAGTTGGGGGTGATTTACGGTAGCCGAAGTAATTTAGGTGATTCTGGTATAGTTTGTTATGATTTTTAGCATTTTTGTAATTTTAAAGTGATTGGGCTTAGTTTGTTGCTGTAAAGTGTAGTTGGGGGTGATTTTTGATAGCCGAAGTAATTTAGGTGAGTTTGGCATAGTTTGCTATGGTTAGTAGCATTTTTTTGTAATTTAAAAGTGATTGGGTTTAGTTTGTTGTGGTAAGGGTTAGTTGGTGATGATTTAGGGTAGCCGAAGTAATTTAGGTGAGTCTGGCATAGTTTGTTATGATTTGTACACCTTTTTTTGTAATTTTAAGATGATATGGTTTGGTTTGTTGTGGTAAGGGATAGTTGGGGGTGATTTACGGTAGCCGAAGTAATTTAGGTGATTCTGGTATAGTTTGTTATGATTTTTAGCATTTTTTTGTAATTTTAAAGTGATTGGGCTTAGTTTGTTGCTGTAAAGTGTAGTTGGGGGTAATTTTTGATAGCCGAAGTAATTAGGTGAGTTTGGCATAGTTTGCTATGGTTAGTAGCATTTTTTTGTAATTTAAAAGTGATTGGGTTTAGTTTGTTGTGGAAAGGGTTATTTGGTGATGATTTAGGGTAGCCGAAGTAATTTAGGTGAGTCTGGCATAGTTTGTTATGATTTGTACACCTTTTTTGTAATTTTAAGATGATATGGTTTGGTTTGTTGTGGTAAGGGATAGTTGGGGGTGATTTACGGTAGCCGAAGTAATTTAGGTGATTCTGGTATAGTTTGTTATGATTTTTAGCATTTTTTTGTAATTTTAAAGTGATTGGGCTTAGTTTGTTGCTGTAAAGTGTAGTTGGAGATGATTTTTGATAGCCGAAGTAATTGAGGTGAGTTTGGCATAATTTGCTATGGTTAGTAGCATTTTTTTGTAATTTAAAAGTAATTGGGTTTAATGGTTAGTAGCATTTTTTTGTAATTTAAAAGTGATTGGGTTTAGTTTGTTGTGGTAAGGGTTAGTTGGTGATTATTTAGGGTTGCCGAAGTAATTTAGGTGAGTCTGGCATTGTTTGTTATGATTTGTACACCTTTTTTTGTAATTTTAAGATGATATGGTTTGGTTTGTTGTGGTAAGGGATAGTTGGGGGTGATTTACGGTAGCCGAAATAATTTAGGTGATTCTGGTATAGTTTGTTATGATTGTTAGCATTTTTTTGTAATTTTAAAGTGATTGGGCTTAGTTTGTTGCTGTAAAGTGTAGTTGGGGGTGATTTTTGATAGCCGAAGTAATTTAGGTGAATTTGGCATAGTTTGCTATGGTTAGTAGCATTTTTTTGTAATTTAAAAGTGATTGGGTTTAGTTTGTTGTGGTAAGGGTTAGTTGGTGATGATTTAGAGTAGCCGAAGTAATTTAGGTGAGTCTGGCATAGTTTGTTATGATTTGTACACCTTTTTTTGTAATTTTAAGATGATATGGTTTGGTTTGTTGTGGTAAGGTATAGTTGGGGGTGATTTACGGTAGCCGAAGTAATTTAGGTGATTCTGGTATAGTTTGTTATGATTTTTAGCATTTTTTTGTAATTTTAAAGTGATTGGGCTTAGTTTGTTGCTGTAAAGTGTAGTTGGGGGTGATTTTTGATAGCCGAAGTAATTTAGGTGAGTTTGGCATAGTTTGCTATGGTTAGTACCATTTTATTGTAATTTAAAAATGATTGGGTTTAGTTTGTTGTGGTAAGAGTTAGTTGGTGATGATTTAGAGTAGCCGAAGTAATTTAGGTGAGTCTGGCATAGTTTGTTATGATTTGTACACCTTTTTTTGTAATTTTAAGATGATATGATTTGGTTTGTGGTGGTAAGGGATAGTTGGGGGTGATTTACGGTAGCCGAAGTAATTTAGGTGATTCTGGTATAGTTTGTTATAATTTTTAGCATTTTTTTGTAATTTTAAAGTGATTGCGCTTAGTTTGTTGCTGTAAAGTGAAGTTGGAGGTGATTTTTGATAGCCGAAGTAATTTAGGTGAGTTTGGCATAGTTTGCTATGGTTAGTAGCATTTTTTTGTAATTTAAAAGTGATTGGGATTAGTTTGTTGTGGTAAGGGTTAGTTGGTGATGATTTAGAGTAGCCGAAGTAATTTAGGTGAGTTTGGCATAGTTTGCTATGGTTAGTAGCATTTTTTTGTAATATAAAAGTGATTGGGTTTAGTTTGTTGTGGTAAGGGTTAGTTGGTGATGATTTAGAGTAGCCGAAGTAATTTTGATGAGTCTGGCATAGTTTGTTATGATTTGTACACCTTTTTTTGTAATTTTAAGATGATATGGTTTGGTTTGTTGTGGTAAGGGGATAGTTGGGGGTGATTTACGGTAGCCGAAATAATTTAGGTGACTCTGGTATAGTTTGTTATGATTTTTAGCATTTTTTTGTAATTTTAAAATGATTGGGCTTAGTTTGTTGCTGTAAAGTGTAGTTGGGGGTGATTTTTAATAGCCGAAGTAATTTAGGTGAGTTTGGCATAGTTTGCTATGGTTAGTAGCATTTTTTTGTAATTTAAAAGTGATTGGGTTTAGTTTGTTGTGGTAAGGGTTAGTTGGTGATGATTTAGAGTAGCCGAAGTAATTTAGGGGAGTCTGGCATGGTTTGTTATGATTTGTACACCTTTTTTTGTAATTTTAAGATGATATGGTTTGGTTTGTTGTGGTAAGGGATAGTTGGGGGTGATTTACGGTAGCCGAAGTAATTTAGGTTATTCTGGTATAGTTTGTTATGATTTTTAGCATTTTTTTGTAATTTTAAAGTGATTGGGCTTAGTTTGTTGCTGTAAAGTGTAGTTGGGGGTGATTTTTGATAGCCGAAGTAATTTAGGTGAGTTTGGCATAGTTTGCTATGGTTAGTAGCATTTTTTTGTAATTTAAAAGTGATTGGGTTTAGTTTGTTGTGGTAAGGGTTAGTTGGTGATGGTTTAGAGTAGCCGAAGTAATTTAGGTGAGTCTGGCATAGTTTGTTATAATTTGTACACCTTTTTTTGTAATTTTAAGATGATATGGTTTGGTTTGTTGTGGTAAGGGATAGTTGGGGGTGATTTACGGTAGCCGAAGTAATTTAGGTGATTCTGGTATAGTTTGTTATGATTTTTAGCATTTTTTTGTAATTTTAAAGTGATTGGGCTTAGTTTGTAGCTGTCAAGTGTAGTTGGGGGTGATTTTTGATAGCCGAAGTAATTTAGGTGAGTTTGGCATAGTTTGCTATGGTTAGTTGCATTTTTTTGTAATTTTAAAGTGATTGGGTTTAGTTTGTTGTGGTAAGGGTTAGTTGGTAATGATTTAGAGTATCCGAAGTAATTTAGGTGAGTCTGGCATAGTTTGTTATGATTTGTACACCTTTTTTTGTAATTTTAAGATGATATGGTTTGGTTTGTTGTGGTAAGGGATAGTTGGGGGTGATTTACGGTAGCCGAAGTAATTTAGGTGATTCTGGTATAGTTTGTTATGATTTTTAGCATTTTTTTGTAATTTTAAAGTGATTGGGCTTAGTTTGTTGCTGTAAAGTGTAGTTGGGGGTGATTTTTGATAGCCGAAGTAATTTAGGTGAGTTTGGCATAGTTTGCTATGATTAGTAGCATTTTTTTGTAATTTAAAAGTGATTGGGTTTAGTTTGTTGTGGTAAGGGTTAGTTGGTGATGATTTAGAATAGCCGAAGTAATTTAGGGGAGTCTGGCATAGTTTGTTATGATTTTTACACCTTTTTTTGTAATTTTAAGATGATATGGTTTGGTTTGTTGTGGTAAGGGATAGTTGGGGGTGATTTACGGTAGCCGAAGTAATTTAGGTGATTCTGGTATAGTTTGTTATGTTTTTTAGCATTTTTTTGTAATTTTAAAGTGATTGGGCTTAGTTGTTGCTGTAAAGTGTAGTTGGGGGTGATTTTTGATAGCCGAAGTAATTTAGGTGAGTTTGGCATAGTTTGCTATGGTTAGTTGCATTTTTTTGTAATTTAAAAGTGATTGGGTTTAGTTTGTTGTGGTAAGGGTAAGTTGGTGATGATTTAGAGTAGCCGAAGTAATTTAGGTGAGTCTGGCATAGTTTGTTATGATTTGTACACCTTTTTTTGTAATTTTAAGATGATATGGTTTGGTTTGTTGTGGTAAGGGATAGTTGGGGGTGATTTACGGTTGCCGAAGTAATTTAGGTTATTCTGGTATAGTTTGTTATGATTTTTAGCATTTTTTTGTAATTTTAAAGTGATTGGGCTTAGTTTGTTGCTGTAAAGTGTAGTTGGGGGTAATTTTTGATAGCCGAAGTAATTAGGTGAGTTTGGCATAGTTTGCTATGGTTAGTAGCATTTTTTTGTAATTTAAAAGTGATTGGGTTTAGTTTGTTGTGGTAAGGGTTATTTGGTGATGATTTAGGTTAGCCGAAGTAATTTAGGTGAGTCTGGCATAGTTTGTTATGATTTGTACACCTTTTTTGTAATTTTAAGATGATATGGTTTGGTTTGTTGTGGTAAGGGATAGTTGGGGGTGATTTACGGTAGCCGAAGTAATTTAGGTGATTCTGGTATATAGTTTGTTATGATTTTTTAGCATTTTTTTGTAATTTTAAAGTGATTGGGCTTAGTTTGTTGCTGTAAAGTGTAGTTGGGGATGATTTTTGATAGCCGAAGTAATTGAGATGAGTTTGGCATAATTTGCTATGGTTAGTAGCATTTTTTTGTAATTTAAAAGTAATTGGGTTTAATGGTTAGTAGCATTTTTTTGTAATTTAAAAGTGATTGGGTTTAGTTTGTTGTGGTAAGGGTTAGTTGGTGATGATTTAGAGTTGCCGAAGTAATTTAGGTGAGTCTGGCATTATTTGTTATGATTTGTACACCTTTTTTTGTAATTTTAAGATGATATGGTTTGGTTTGTTGTGGTAAGGGATAGTTGGGGGTGATTTACGGTAGCCGAAATAATTTAGGTGATTCTGGTATAGTTTGTTATGATTGTTAGCATTTTTTTGTAATTTTAAAGTGATTGGGCTTAGTTTGTTGCTGTAAAGTGTAGTTGGGGGTGATTTTTGATAGCCGAAGTAATTTAGGTGAGTTTGGCATAGTTTGCTATGGTTAGTAGCATTTTTTTGTAATTTAAAAGTGATTGGGTTTAGTTTGTTGTGGTAAGGGTTAGTTGGTGATAATTTAGAGTAGCCGAAGTAATTTAGGTGAGTCTGGCATAGTTTGTTATGATTTGTACACCTTTTTTTGTAATTTTAAGATGATATGGTTTGGTTTGTTGTGGTAAGGTATAGTTGGGGGTGATTTACGGTAGCCGAAGTAATTTAGGTGATTCTGGTATAGTTTGTTATGATTTTTAGCATTTTTTTGTAATTTTAAAGTGATTGGGCTTAGTTTGTTGCTGTAAAGTGTAGTTGGGGGTGATTTTTGATAGCCGAAGTAATTTAGGTGAGTTTGGCATAATTTGCTATGATTAGTAGCATTTTTTTGTAATTTAAAAGTGATTGGGTTTAGTTTGTTGTGGTAAGGGTTAGTTGGTGATGATTTAGAATAGCCGAAGTAATTTAGGGGAGTCTGGCATAGTTTGTTATGATTTTTACACCTTTTTTTGTAATTTTAAGATGATATGGTTTGGTTTGTTGTGGTAAGGGATAGTTGGGCTGATTTACGGTAGCCGAAGTAATTTAGGTGATTCTGGTATAGTTTGTTATGTTTTTTAGCATTTTTTTGTAATTTTAAAGTGATTGGGCTTAGTTGTTGCTGCAAAGTGTATTTGGGGGTGATTTTTGATAGCCGAAGTAATTTAGGTGAGTTTGGCATAGTTTGCTATGGTTAGTAGCATTTTTTTGTAATTTAAAAGTGATTGGGTTTAGTTTGTTGTGGTAAGGGTTAGTTGGTGATGGTTTAGATTAGCCGAAGTAATTTAGGTGAGTCTGGCATAGTTTGTTATAATTTCTACACCTTTTTTTGTAATTTTAAGATGATATGGTTTGGTTTGTTGTGGTAAGGGATAGTTGGGGGTGATTTACGGTAGCCGAAGTAATTTAGGTGATTCTGGTATAGTTTGTAATGATTTTTAGCATTTTTTTGTAATTTTAAAGTGATTGGGCTTAGTTTGTTGCTGTAAAATGTAGTTGGGCGTAATTTTTGATAGCTGAAGTAATTTAGGTGAGTTTGGCATAGTTTGCTATGGTTAGTAGCATTTTTTTGTAATTTAAAAGTGATTGGGTTTAATGGTTAGTAGCATTTTTTTGTAATTTAAAAGTGATTGGGTTTAGTTTGTTGTGGTAAGGGTTAGTTGGTGATGATTTAGAGTGGCCGAAGTAATTTAGGTGAGTCTGGCATTATTTGTTATGATTTGTACACCTTTTTTTGTAATTTTAAGATGATATGGTTTGGTTTGTTGTGGTAAGGGATAGTTGGGGGTGATTTACGGTAGCCGAAATAATTTAGGTGATTCTGGTATAGTTTGTTATGATTGTTAGCATTTTTTTGTAATTTTAAAGTGATTGGGCTTAGTTTGTTGCTGTAAAGTGTAGTTGGGGGTGATTTTTGATAGCCGAAGTAATTTAGGTAAGTTTGGCATTGTTTGCTATGGTTAGTAGCATTTTTTTGTAATTTAAAAGTGATTGGGTTTAGTTTGTTGTGGTAAGGGTTAGTTGGTGATGATTTAGAGTAGCCGAAGTAATTTAGGTGAGTCTGGCATAGTTTGTTATGATTTGTACACCTTTTTTTGTAATTTTAAGATGATATGGTTTGGTTTGTTGTGGTAAGGTATAGTTGGGGGTGATTTTCGGTAGCCGAAGTAATTTAGGTGATTCTGGTATAGTTTGTTATGATTTTTAGCATTTTTTTGTAATTTTAAAGTGATTGGGCTTAGTTTGTTGCTGTAAAGTGTAGTTGGGGGTGATTTTTGATAGCCGAAGTAATTTAGGTGAGTTTGGCATAGTTTGCTATGATTAGTAGCATTTTTTTGTAATTTAAAAGTGATTGGGTTTAGTTTGTTGTGGTAAGGGTTAGTTGGTGATGATTTAGAATAGCCGAAGTAATTTAGGGGAGTCTGGCATAGTTTGTTATGATTTTTACACCTTTTTTTGTAATTTTAAGATGATATGGTTTGGTTTGTTGTGGTAAGGGATAGTTGGGCTGATTTACGGTAGCCGAGGTAATTTAGGTGATTCTGGTATAGTTTGTTATGTTTTTTAGCATTTTTTTGTAATTTTAAAGTGATTGGGCTTAGTTGTTGCTGCAAAGTGTATTTGGGGGTGATTTTTGATAGCCGAAATAATTTAGGTGAGCTTGGCATAGTTTGCTAAGGTTAGTTGCATTTTTTTGTAATTTAAAAGTGATTGGGTTTAGTTTGTTGTGGTAAGGGTAAGTTGGTGATGATTTAGAGTAGCCGAAGTAATTTAGGTGAGTCTGGCATAGTTTGTTATGATTTGTACAATTTTTTGTAATTTTAAGATGATATGGTTTGGTTTGTTGTGGTAAGGGATAGTTGGGGGTGATTTACGGTAGCCGAAGTAATTTAGATTATTCTGGTATAGTTTGTTATGATTTTTAGCATTTTTTTGTAATTTTAAAGTAATTGGGCTTAGTTTATTGCTGTAAAGTGTAGTTGGGGGTGATTTTTGATAGCCGAAGTAATTTAGGTGAGTTTGGCATAGTTTGCTATGGTTAGTAGCATTTTTTTGTAATTTAAAAGTGATTGGGTTTAGTTTGTTGTGGTAAGGGTTAGTTGGTGATGGTTTAGATTAGCCGAAGTAATTTAGGTGAGTCTGGCATAGTTTGTTATAATTTCTACACCTTTTTTTGTAATTTTAAGATGATATGGTTTGGTTTGTTGTGGTAAGGGATAGTTGGGGGTGATTTACGGTAGCCGAAGTAATTTAGGTGATTCTGGTATAGTTTGTAATGATTTTTAGCATTTTTTTGTAATTTTAAAGTGATTGGGCTTAGTTTGTTGCTGTAAAATGTAGTTGGGCGTAATTTTTGATAGCTGAAGTAATTTAGGTGAGTTTGGCATAGTTTGCTATGGTTAGTAGCATTTTTTTGTAATTTAAAAGTGATTGGGTTTAATGGTTAGTAGCATTTTTTTGTAATTTAAAAGTGATTGGGTTTAGTTTGTTGTGGTAAAGGTTAGTTGGTGATGATTTAGAGTTGCCGAAGTAATTTAGGTGAGTCTGGCATTATTTGTTATGATTTGTACACCTTTTTTTGTAATTTTAAGATGATATGGTTTGGTTTGTTGTGGTAAGGGATAGTTGGGGGTGATTTACGGTAGCCGAAATAATTTAGGTGATTCTGGTATAGTTTGTTATGATTGTTAGCATTTTTTTGTAATTTTAAAGTGATTGGGCTTAGTTTGTTGCTGTAAAGTGTAGTTGGGGGTGATTTTTGATAGCCGAAGTAATTTAGGTAAGTTTGGCATTGTTTGCTATGGTTAGTAGCATTTTTTTGTAATTTAAAAGTGATTGGGTTTAGTTTGTTGTGGTAAGGGTTAGTTGGTGATGATTTAGAGTAGCCGAAGTAATTTAGGTGAGTCTGGCATAGTTTGTTATGATTTGTACACCTTTTTTTGTAATTTTAAGATGATATGGTTTGGTTTGTTGTGGTAAGGTATAGTTGGGGGTGATTTTCGGTAGCCGAAGTAATTTAGGTGATTCTGGTATAGTTTGTTATGATTTTTAGCATTTTTTTGTAATTTTAAAGTGATTGGGCTTAGTTTGTTGCTGTAAAGTGTAGTTGGGGGTGATTTTTGATAGCCGAAGTAATTTAGGTGAGTTTGGCATAGTTTGCTATGATTAGTAGCATTTTTTTGTAATTTAAAAGTGATTGGGTTTAGTTTGTTGTGGTAAGGGTTAGTTGGTGATGATTTAGAATAGCCGAAGTAATTTAGGGGAGTCTGGCATAGTTTGTTATGATTTTTACACCTTTTTTTGTAATTTTAAGATGATATGGTTTGGTTTGTTGTGGTAAGGGATAGTTGGGCTGATTTACGGTAGCCGAAGTAATTTAGGTGATTCTGGTATAGTTTGTTATGTTTTTTAGCATTTTTTTGTAATTTTAAAGTGATTGGGCTTAGTTGTTGCTGCAAAGTGTATTTGGGGGTGATTTTTGATAGCCGAAATAATTTAGGTGAGCTTGGCATAGTTTGCTAAGGTTAGTTGCATTTTTTTGTAATTTAAAAGTGATTGGGTTTAGTTTGTTGTGGTAAGGGTAAGTTGGTGATGATTTAGAGTAGCCGAAGTAATTTAGGTGAGTCTGGCATAGTTTGTTATGATTTGTACAATTTTTTGTAATTTTAAGATGATATGGTTTGGTTTGTTGTGGTAAGGGATAGTTGGGGGTGATTTACGGTAGCCGAAGTAATTTAGATTATTCTGGTATAGTTTGTTATGATTTTTAGCATTTTTTTGTAATTTTAAAGTAATTGGGCTTAGTTTATTGCTGTAAAGTGTAGTTGGGGGTGATTTTTGATAGCCGAAGTAATTTAGGTGAGTTTGGCATAGTTTGCTATGGTTAGTAGCATTTTTTTGTAATTTAAAAGTGATTGGGTTTAGTTTGTTGTGGTAAGGGTTAGTTGGTGATGGTTTAGATTAGCCGAAGTAATTTAGGTGAGTCTGGCATAGTTTGTTATAATTTCTACACCTTTTTTTGTAATTTTAAGATGATATGGTTTGGTTTGTTGTGGTAAGGGATAGTTGGGGGTGATTTACGGTAGCCGAAGTAATTTAGGTGATTCTGGTATAGTTTGTAATGATTTTTAGCATTTTTTTGTAATTTTAAAGTGATTGGGCTTAGTTTGTTGCTGTAAAATGTAGTTGGGCGTAATTTTTGATAGCTGAAGTAATTTAGGTGAGTTTGGCATAGTTTGCTATGGTTAGTAGCATTTTTTTGTAATTTAAAAGTGATTGGGTTTAATGGTTAGTAGCATTTTTTTGTAATTTAAAAGTGATTGGGTTTAGTTTGTTGTGGTAAGGGTTAGTTGGTGATGATTTAGAGTTGCCGAAGTAATTTAGGTGAGTCTGGCATTATTTGTTATGATTTGTACACCTTTTTTTGTAATTTTAAGATGATATGGTTTGGTTTGTTGTGGTAAGGGATAGTTGGGGGTGATTTACGGTAGCCGAAATAATTTAGGTGATTCTGGTATAGTTTGTTATGATTGTTAGCATTTTTTTGTAATTTTAAAGTGATTGGGCTTAGTTTGTTGCTGTAAAGTGTAGTTGGGGGTGATTTTTGATAGCCGAAGTAATTTAGGTAAGTTTGGCATTGTTTGCTATGGTTAGTAGCATTTTTTTGTAATTTAAAAGTGATTGGGTTTAGTTTGTTGTGGTAAGGGTTAGTTGGTGATGATTTAGAGTAGCCGAAGTAATTTAGGTGAGTCTGGCATAGTTTGTTATGATTTGTACACCTTTTTTTGTAATTTTAAGATGATATGGTTTGGTTTGTTGTGGTAAGGTATAGTTGGGGGTGATTTTCGGTAGCCGAAGTAATTTAGGTGATTCTGGTATAGTTTGTTATGATTTTTAGCATTTTTTTGTAATTTTAAAGTGATTGGGCTTAGTTTGTTGCTGTAAAGTGTAGTTGGGGGTGATTTTTGATAGCCGAAGTAATTTAGGTGAGTTTGGCATAGTTTGCTATGATTAGTAGCATTTTTTTGTAATTTAAAAGTGATTGGGTTTAGTTTGTTGTGGTAAGGGTTAGTTGGTGATGATTTAGAATAGCCGAAGTAATTTAGGGGAGTCTGGCATAGTTTGTTATGATTTTTACACCTTTTTTTGTAATTTTAAGATGATATGGTTTGGTTTGTTGTGGTAAGGGATAGTTGGGCTGATTTACGGTAGCCGAAGTAATTTAGGTGATTCTGGTATAGTTTGTTATGTTTTTTAGCATTTTTTTGTAATTTTAAAGTGATTGGGCTTAGTTGTTGCTGCAAAGTGTATTTGGGGGTGATTTTTGATAGCCGAAATAATTTAGGTGAGCTTGGCATAGTTTGCTAAGGTTAGTTGCATTTTTTTGTAATTTAAAAGTGATTGGGTTTAGTTTGTTGTGGTAAGGGTAAGTTGGTGATGATTTAGAGTAGCCGAAGTAATTTAGGTGAGTCTGGCATAGTTTGTTATGATTTGTACAATTTTTTGTAATTTTAAGATGATATGGTTTGGTTTGTTGTGGTAAGGGATAGTTGGGGGTGATTTACGGTAGCCGAAGTAATTTAGATTATTCTGGTATAGTTTGTTATGATTTTTAGCATTTTTTTGTAATTTTAAAGTAATTGGGCTTAGTTTATTGCTGTAAAGTGTAGTTGGGGGTGATTTTTGATAGCCGAAGTAATTTAGGTGAGTTTGGCATAGTTTGCTATGGTTAGTAGCATTTTTTTGTAATTTAAAAGTGATTGGGTTTAGTTTGTTGTGGTAAGGGTTAGTTGGTGATGGTTTAGATTAGCCGAAGTAATTTAGGTGAGTCTGGCATAGTTTGTTATAATTTCTACACCTTTTTTTGTAATTTTAAGATGATATGGTTTGGTTTGTTGTGGTAAGGGATAGTTGGGGGTGATTTACGGTAGCCGAAGTAATTTAGGTGATTCTGGTATAGTTTGTAATGATTTTTAGCATTTTTTTGTAATTTTAAAGTGATTGGGCTTAGTTTGTTGCTGTAAAATGTAGTTGGGCGTAATTTTTGATAGCTGAAGTAATTTAGGTGAGTTTGGCATAGTTTGCTATGGTTAGTAGCATTTTTTTGTAATTTAAAAGTGATTGGGTTTAGTTTGTTGTGGTAAGGGTTAGTTGGTGATGATTTAGAGTAGCCGAAGTAATTTAGGTGAGTCTGGCATAGTTTGTAATGATTTGTGCACCTTTTTTTGTAATTTTAAGATGATATGGTTTGGTTGGTTGTGGTAAGGGATAGTTGGGGGTGATTTACGGTAGCCGAAGTAATTTAGGTGATTCTGGTATAGTTTGTTATGATTTTTAGCATTTTTTTGTAATTTTAAAGTGATTGGGCTTAGTTTATTGCTGTAAAGTGTAGTTGGGGGTGATTTTTGATAGCCGAAGTAATTGAGGTGAGTTTGGCATAGTTTGCTATGGTTAGTAGCATTTTTTTGTAATTTAAAAGTGATTGGGTTTAGTTTGTTGTGGTAAGGGTTAGTTGGTGATGATTTAGAATAGCCGAAGTAATTTAGGTGAGTCTGGCATAGTTTGTTATGATTTGTACACCTTTTTTTGTAATTTTAAGATGATATGGTTTGGTTTGTTGTGGTAAGGGAAAGTTGGGGGTGATTTACGGTAGCCGAAGTAATTTAGGTGCTTCTGGTATAGTTTGTTATGATTTTTAGCATTTTTTTGTAATTTTAAAGTGATTGGGCTTAGTTTGTTGCTGTAAAGTGTAGTTGGGGGTGATTTTTGATAGCCGAAGTAATTTAGGTGAGTTTCGCATAGTTTGCTATGGTTAGTAGCATTTTTTTGTAATTTAAAAGTGATTGGGTTTAGTTTGTTGTGGTAAGGGTTAGTTGGTGATGATTTAGAGTAGCCGAAGTAATTTAGGTGAGTCTGGCATAGTTTGTTATGATTTGTACACCTTTTTTTGTAATTTTAAGATGATATGGTTTTTTTTGTTGTGGTAAGGGATAGTTGGGGGTGATTTACGGTAGCCGAAGTATTTTAGGTGATTCTGGTATAGTTTGTAATGATTTTTAGCATTTTTTTGTAATTTTAAAGTGATTGGGCTTAGTTTGTTGCTGTAAAATGTAGTTGGGCGTAATTTTTGATAGCTGAAGTAATTTAGGTGAGTTTGGCATAGTTTGCTATGGTTAGTAGCATTTTTTTGTAATTTAGAAGTGATTGGGTTTAGTTTGTTGTGGGAAGGGTTAGTTGGTGATGATTTAGAGTAGCCGAAGTAATTTAGGTGAGTCTGGCATAGTTTGTTATGTTTTGTACACCTTTTTTTGTAATTTTAAGATGATATGGTTTGGTTGGTTGTGGTAAGGGATAGTTGGGGGTGATTTACGGTAGCCGAAGTAATTTAGGTGATTCTGGTATAGTTTGTTATGATTTTTAGTATTTTTTTGTAATTTTAAAGTGATTGGGCTTAGTTTATTGCTGTAAAGTGTAGTTGGGGGTGATTTTTGATAGCCGAAGTAATTTAGGTGAGTTTGGCATAGTTTGCTATGGTTAATAGCATTTTTTGGTAATTTAAAAGTGATTGGGTTTAGTTTGTTGTGGTAAGGGTTAGTTGGTGATGATTTAGAGTAGCCGAAGTAATTTAGGTGAGTCTGGCATAGTTTGTTATGATTTGTACACCTTTTTTTGTAATTTTAAGATGATATGGTTTGGTTTGTTGTGGTAAGGTATAGTTGGGGGTGATTTACGGTAGCCGAAGTAATTTAGGTGATTCTGGTATAGTTTGTTATGATTTTTAGCATTTTTATGTAATTTTAAAATGATTGGGCTTAGTTTGTTGCTGTAAAGTGTAGTTGGGGGTGATTTTTGATAGCCGAAGTAATTTAGGTGAGTTTGGCATAGTTTGCTATGGTTAGTAGCATTTTTTTGTAATTTAAAAGTGATTGGGTTTAGTTTGTTGTGGTAAGGGTTAGTTGGTGATGATTTAGAATAGCCGAAGTAATTTAGGTGAGTCTGGCATAGTTTGTTATGATTTGTACACCTTTTTTTGTAATTTTAAGATGATGTGGTTTGGTTTGTTGTGGTAAGGGATAGTTGGGGGTGATTTACGGTAGCCGAAGTAATTTAGGTGATTCTGGTATAGTTTGTTATGATTTTTAGCATTTTTTTGTAATTTTAAAGTGATTGGGCTTAGTTTGTTGCTGTAAAGTGTAGTTGGGGGTGATTTTTGATAGCCGAAGTAATTTAGGTGAGTTTCGCATAGTTTGCTATGGTTAGTAGCATTTTTTTGTAATTTAAAAGTGATTGGGTTTAGTTTGTTGTGGTAAGGGTTAGTTGGTGATGATTTCGAGTAGCCGAAGTAATTTAGGTGAGTCTGGCATAGTTTGTAATGATTTGTGCACCTTTTTTTGTAATTTTAAGATGATATGGTTTGGTTGGTTGTGGTAAGGGATAGTTGGGGGTGATTTACGGTAGCCGAAGTAATTTAGGTGATTCTGGTATAGTTTGTTATGATTTTTAGCATTTTTTTGTAATTTTAAAGTGATTGGGCTTAGTTTATTGCTGTAAAGTGTAGTTGGGGGTGATTTTTGATAGCCGAAGTAATTTAGGTGAGTTTGGCATAGTTTGCTATGGTTAGTAGCATTTTTTTGTAATTTAAAAGTGATTGGGTTTAGTTTGTTGTGGTAAGGGTTAGTTGGTGATGATTTAGAATAGCCGAAGTAATTTAGGTGAGTCTGGCATAGTTTGTTATGATTTGTACACCTTTTTTTGTAATTTTAAGATGATATGGTTTGGTTTGTTGTGGTAAGGGATAGTTGGGGGTGATTTACGGTAGCCGAAGTAATTTAGGTGATTCTGGTATAGTTTGTTATGATTTTTAGCATTTTTTTGTAATTTTAAAGTGATTGGGCTTAGTTTGTTGCTGTAAAGTGTAGTTGGGGGTGATTTTTGATAGCCGAAGTAATTTAGGTGAGTTTCGCATAGTTTGCTATGGTTAGTAGCATTTTTTTGTAATTTAAAAGTGATTGGGTTTAGTTTGTTGTGGTAAGGGTTAGTTGGTGATGATTTAGAGTAGCCGAAGTAATTTAGGTGAGTCTGGCATAGTTTGTTATGATTTGTACACCTTTTTTTGTAATTTTAAGATGATATGGTTTGGTTTGTTGTGGTAAGGGATAGTTGGGGGTGATTTACGGTAGCCGAAGTAATTTAGGTGATTCTGGTATAGTTTGTAATGATTTTTAGCATTTTTTTGTAATTTTAAAGTGATTGGGCTTAGTTTGTTGCTGTAAAATGTAGTTGGGGGTCATTTTTGATAGCCGAAGTAATTTAGGTGAGTTTGGCATAGTTTGCTATGGTTAGTAGCATTTTTTTGTAATTTAAAAGTGATTGGGTTTAGTTTGTTGTGGTAAGGGTTAGTTGGTGATGATTTAGAGTAGCCGAAGTAATTTAGGTGAGTCTGGCATAGTTTGTTATGTTTTGTACACCTTTTTTTGTAATTTTAAGATGATATGGTTTGGTTTGTTGTGGTAAGGGATAGTTGGGGGTGATTTACGGTAGCCGAAGTAATTTAGGAGATTCTGGTATAGTTTGTTATGATTTTTAGCATTTTTTTGTAATTTTAAAGTGATTGGGCTTTGTTTGTTGCTGTAAAGTGTAGTTGGGGGTGATTTTTGATAGCCGAAGTTGTTCGGTCCCAGTGAACTGGTACCGGATTGTCTGGTCCCTTTCATAAAGTTTATTATTGATAAGCAATTAGGGTAGGCGGCATCGATAGAAATTTAGTGTAAATAGCCAATTTTCTTTGTGTAATTTTAAGACGAGCTTCCTGTCCGTCTAATTTGAAGGTGCCGACAAACAACACCGAGCCGCACTTAGGCTGGGGATTTCCAGTGGGTGGTGTGGTTTTACCCCCGGTTGTTGTCAGGTGACCATTATTGGACGGAAGGGGGTTCGGGCTTAAAAGGCCTGGACATGGGCCATTTTGATTGAGTTGTATGGTTGATTGAGTTGTGTGGTTGATTGAGTTTGATGGTTGATAGAGTTTGATGGTTGATAGAGTTTTGATGGTTGATTGAGTTTGGAAGGAGAGTTTTTGAATTAGAATTGAGAAGAGTTAAAGTGAGTCGATCAGTGAAGTGGTCCTGGTCACTTGCAATCGTGTTTGTGTTAAGAGAGTTTACTGCGAGTTGAATCAGTTGAAGTGTTCCTGATCACTCGCAATTGTGTGTGAATAAATTGTTAAGTTTCAAACGTCCTTTGACTATCAACTCCGTGTTGCTGGTGCACTACCACCAGCTGGTCCTTCGAGTGTGTTTTTGTTCTTCTTCAACATTAACGTCAGTCACACGAGATTCTGCCGTGTTGACTGCACATTTTTGGTCCTTCGAGCCGGATTCAGCGCCAGCAGTCCGTTAGAAACCGTGAAGCATCGAGAGGCTACGGCTGTGTCCAACAGGGGTTCAGCGACGACCGCAAAGGAACTCAAGCTACTACAGTGTCCATCTCCTGGGAGATCAGCGACGCCCACGACGTCCGTTCTCCAGGAATCCAGAAGCTGTAAGCGACCGCAGCGTCCAGGCAGCAGAAGTTCCAGCAACGAGGAACATCCATGAAGCCGACTTAAGAGAAGTCGTACAACAGTGAGGGACAACTCCAAGAAGTCGTCCAATTCAAGAACGAGATCAGCGAAAGAGCACATGCGACCCCAGCGTCCATCAACTCAGGGGAGATCCAGCGACCGCAGCGTCCATCTCCAAGAAGCCATGCGACCGTAGCGTCCACTCAGTAGGAGAATCAGCGACCGGAGCGTCCATTCTCCAGAATCCACGCGACCCAAGCGTCCGATCTGCAGGAGATCCAGCGACCGCAGCGTCCGCGGTCTTCAGAAGTCCAAGCGAGATCATCAGCGAAGAGAGAAAGGTCAGTCCTAATCTAACTTCCTCTGCTTCACATTTGAACCAATTCGATTCGACAAGCGTGCAAGGTAGCAGTTCCGATAACTGGCCTTCACCATTTTCAGTAATTTGTTCCATTTCATTCGGCCGCGCGTCGCGAGTGAAATTCATAAACATGACCGAATCGACTTCGGCTCATTTAAATTGGCTAATTGTATCCCGCGATGCAATAAAAGGTAACATCCAACGGATAAGGCGATTCGTAGAGCGGTTTAACAACGAGCATGATGTGTACGAGTTAATGTCGCGACTCGACACAATGCAACCGATGGCCGACGAATTCGCGACCGTTCAAAGAGAAATCGAGTCAATTCTGAAATCTCCCGACGATGCCGAAAGAGACGCTTTCGACGGGCAGTTTCATAATACACGTGCAAAGATCACAACTTTATTAGAACAACGTAAAGTAAATTTTGCAATTCCAACATCGGCAACCGCGGTTCCAACGAGGAACCCGACCGCGGCTTTCGGTCTACCGGCCTTCAGCGACCAAGACGGCGGAATCAACGAATGGCGTAAAGTCGCGTCCGATCTTGGCGGGGAGATTGCGGTACCGGAAGGCCCTCCAGATTCAATCAATAAATCGAAGGGTGAAAAAACAAGACGCACCTCCAGGTGTCAGAGCAAACGTGGTGACGACGACGAGCTCGATCGGTCACACGAAGGTCAGAAACGCGTAGAGGAGCTACCGATTCTAAGCGATGAGACGAAGCATTTGAGCAATTTCGCGTGCGAACCGTTCGGCGAAAACGGCGAGACGCGAAGTGGTCTGGCGGCGGCAGACCGCGAAAGGGTAGAGAGCGGCGCGAGCGCCCAAAAAGGTCCGAAGACGACGAGCGTCGAGGACAACGAATCGACTGAGAAGAAAACTCATGAAATTGATCAGAATGCGTGTATGGAAAACGATTCCGACTTGAGGAGCTCGGAGCTCTCCACACACGCGAAGCAGACATCCGAAAGTACGACGAAACTTGTCGGATCGTCATCAAGCGCGAACGGGTTAGCAGTATGTGCGAGGCTGCTAACGTCGCGCAAACAGTCAATAATTCGAAAACAGCCGAAATCGAAATGGTCATTGGACCAGTTGGCAGCCGTGCATGTTACGAGAACATGTGCGCAATTCTCCGACGTACTCGCGGAACCGGCCGCGGTACGGGTCGGAATCAAAACTTCGGAGCGGTTTTCAATTAAAGATCATGTGTTGCGTTCAGAGGCTTCCTGTGAGAAGCACCGGGCCACTTTTGACATTAGCTCGGGTGCACCGGGCAGCAGATGTAAGGCGAAATTCACGAAATCAAGGAGTCGCGTGTCACTCCAAGAAATTGTTGCTGAATCGAAATCGGAGCTCGGTACGGCTCGCCGATCAGCAAAATCAGTCGCGAGGAGCGCGAGTTTGTCGAAACCAAACGTCACGAGAAAGAGCGGTGTTATGACGAGAGAACCAGTTCGGTTGAAGGAGTCATCCGCGGATCGGCATAGGTCAATTGCGATTCGCGGAGTCGACGTCCGAAATTTGAGCGCTTCGGTGAAACCGCGGCGTGTGAATTCCGCGAGCGAGTCTGCGAGTCTGAGTCGCAGAGTCGTCGTACTCAAGCCGCCATCGAAGCAAGTGACTTGTGCACGCGGCCCAGAGTTCACCCAGGCAAGTGACAATCAGCCGCGAAACGGTTTGCGCTTAGAGCCGATGAATGCGTCGAGAGCGCGAAAGAAATCCCGATTTCGCGGTATCGATTTGAGAAACGCAGGCGATTTCAGCCCAGTTTGGAGATTTCGCGAATTGCAGCCAGCTATCGGCCAATTAGCCAAGTTATCTTTCATCCGCCAGCGAGTCTGGCAATTGTTGAACCGAATGTCGGGTACGGTCAAATTTCGATCGAAACGCTTCGCAGCGATGGCCGAACGAATTGTCGCGCAGATTGAAACGTTGACGTTGTCGAGTCGGGTCCGGTTTGAATTCCCGCCCCACATTCCTAGTGTCCCATTCATTTGGCCACCTCCAACCCCGACCCCTTGGCCTTTCAACAAGCAGAGGTCCGGTGACTTCGCGGAACGCATACGACTTGGACGACTTCCACACGAGCAGGCTATCCCGATGTCAACGAAGCGCGATTTCGCTCACATGCGAATGAGTCTGCGAGGATGCGGTACAGTTGCGAGTTCGTCTCAAGTGATCGTTCCGGACTGTGATCTTCCAGTCAAGGATTTGGACATCGTCCCTGAGGACAATCAACCATCGCTTCGTCAGAAGATGGGCAAGGTTCTCCTGTGCATCTCATATTGGACGTTTAGTGCTGGTGATGATTGTGAAAGGCCGATGGTCCTTTGAGATGCGTGTTGCGCAAGTGTTACCCGTAAGAGACAGTGAGAGAAACACTAATGCGCAATTTTGGTTGTTTCTTCATATTCATGTGTTTCTTATGCTAAGTTGTCACGAGATCTGTATTTTCTTGTGTTGTGTTGTTTTTTGTAGTTTGTTTAACTTCATAGATTTTTAGTGTTGAACTCGGTGAGTTCAAAGGGGGCGGTATGTTCGGTCCCAGTGAACTGGTACCGGATTGTCTGGTCCCTTTCATAAAGTTTATTATTGACTAGCTGAATGTACCCGGCGTTGCCCGGACGTAGATTAAATAAACGCAGTGTTGACAAAAGTGGTGTATTTGTGATGTAGACTAATCGACATTATAATACAATTAAACAGGAATGCTCTACTTTTCCAATCACAAAATAAACAAATTTGCTGAAATTAACCTGCATTGCCAGGACCGGGTACTTCAATATGATTTGGAAAATGACGATAATTTCGTTTCTGGGTGCAAGCTCCTTTTTTTTCACTCTTTTTCACTCTTCAAGAGAAGGAGAGTTGACAGAGAAGCTGAACTATTCCAAATTATTCCCATTTAGTTCTCTAACAACGTTAAAGAATGTCGTCGAAGAATGTTGAAATATATAAATAAATAATTTCACACCATAAAAACGATGTATTTGGTGTAGTTTCGGATGATAAGGTTTTTTTTGGGGATTGTTTTGAATGGTTATTGATAGTTGGCGGGGTTTAGCTTTGGCGGATTAAACGAAACTTTTGGTAATTTTAATGCGATTGGGTTTAGTTTGGCTTGGTAAGAAGTGGTTGGGGTGATATAGCGGAAGTCGAAGTAAATTATGCGGGTTTAGCGTAGTTTGCTTGTAATTCGTAATTTTTTTACATTTTAGGTTGATGTGGGGTAGTTTGGAATGGCAAGTGTATGATTTTTGAGAGTAGTTTGGAATGGTACATTATGTTTAGGGGTGTTTAACGTATTCAGGTAAAATATACAGAAAATTTGGTAATTTTAAAATGAACAATTATAGTGCGAACCTCTTGAGCTCTATTTTCGGTAATAAAATGCAATAGGAAAGATAGTAAAAAAGACTATTTCCATCACTTTTCAGAGGAATTATACGTGGTGGTATTTGTACCCCGCTTACTATTCCTCCATCTTAGTTATAAATAATGCAGAACAATAATGAACACAATGTACATAAAATAAATAGTGTAAATAGTGTATAAGCACACATTACTTATGATGTCAGTGAAATCCGGTAAAACTGCAAATTTCGGATTTTGGCCGGAGCAGGTTTGGTGAAGATCAAATACACCACTATCATTAAATGAACGTAAAAATTAGCGTACGGTATATAAGTGGAGTCCGGTACGACGATGGTAATTTTTCGAAAATCGATTGGGGAGATATTTACTTAACGTCAAGAACAAATCGGGAATATTATATTAAAAAAAATTATTTAATAGCGATAGAACTTCGAATACTGATTCGTCGCCTCGACCTTGGCGACGTTGAGTACCAGCGTTCCAGACGCTGAAGCAGCAATTTTAACAATTATATTAGGTGCACGTGCCTAGTGCGTATTAAAAGAATTTGGATTACCAAATAATACTCGCGCAGGTGTACTCGACTGGCCCGTCATAATTTGCACAAAATGAATTAACATACTAAAGTAAATAAATATTTTGACGGGAATGTGGTGGGTGTAAAAATCTTATTCGGCCTCTCCGACAAACTAACACTTGTTTACATTAACATGCATGCCTTCATGGACCTGTGACGAATTACAAAAAAATATCTAAATTTCAAGTGTTCCATTTGATTTCGTTTCTGGATGCAAGCGGTTTTTTTCACTCTTGTCAGTCTGAACTTATTACATAGTGATATTTTCACATCCTGGTGCCCTAAATTTATTTTGCCGCTGATTTCAAAAATGTTTCTGGAAGGAAAGTAGTCAGCAGTGGGGCTCGTCAGGGGTGGCAGGGTTGGCAGTGCCACTCCAAGTATAAATTTACTATCGAACACAAAATTAGTTCTGTAATTCAGTTGCAGAATTATGAATTTTTCAGATATTTTCACGAAAATTTAGCGCTTACACCGCCGCTGGTGATATCTGGTACATACAACGGTGAAAATTTTGGGGCAAATTTGGTGAAAAACAAATACACCACTATCATTAACTAAACGTAAAAATTAGCGTACAAATATAAGTGGAGTCCGGTCCGATGCTGATAATTTTTCGAAAATTGATTGGGGGCAGATTTGGTTAACGCGAGGATGAAATGTTAAATTAAAATACTTTATTTGATAGCGGTAGACCTTCGAACACTGATGCGTCGCCTCATCGAATTTGGCGACTTTGCAAACAGTTTCCGACGCTGGAGCAGCAATTTTCACAATTGTAGTTGTGTTAAAATTAAACACCGCGATCGAGTACTGCTCCACACGCTGAACCAGCAATTCTCGAATTCTAAGAAACGATAAGAAAGGCTTATCATCCAACGCTTGGTATGTGCGAATTTCTGCATAGACACTCAAACTAAATCGAGCATCGCCTTTTCACGTTTCTGACCTTGCCCTTGACGTGGCAGGCTCCAGCTGCTTCAATAATGTAAAAATCTTATTCGGCCTCTCCAATAAACTCACATTTGTTTACATTAACACGCATTCCCTCATGGACTTGTGACGAATTACAAACAAATATTTCAACTTCAAGTGTTCCATTTAATTTCGTTTCTGGGCGCAAGCTCCTTTCTTTTCACTCTAGTCAGTCTAAACTTATTACACAGAGTTATATTTTCAAATCCAGGCGCCCTAAAGAATTTTGTCATTGTTTTCAAAAGTTTCTAAATTATTCCAAATTATTCCCATTTAGTTCTCTGACAACGTTAAAGACAATGTTGAAATATATAAGGAAGTATTTAGGAATTATGTATAAAAAAGTCGAAGTTATTCTTCGCTCTTGAGCTCTATTTCCGGTATTAAAAATGCAATAGGAAAGATAGTAAGAAAGACTATTTCCATCACTTTTCACGGGAATTATACGTGGTGGTATTTGTTCTCCGCTTACTATTAGATTTTCAAACTGCTCCATCTTAGTTATAAATAATGCAGAACAATAATGAACGCAATGTACGTAAAATAAATAGTGTAAATAAATCGTGTCTAAGCATACAATACTTAAGCGTATGATGTCAGTGAAAATTTCGGATTTCGGCCGGAGCAGGTTTGGTGAAGAACAAATACACCACTATCATTAACTGAACGTAAAAATTAGCGTACGAAAATAAGTGAAGTCCGGTCCGACGCTGGAAATTTTTCGAAAATCGATTGGGGAGAGTTTTGGTTAACGGCAAGAACAAATCGGGAATATTATATTAAAATAATTTATTTAATAGCGACAGAACTTTGAATACCGATGCGTCGCCTCGACCTTGGCGACGTTGAGTACCACCGATCCAGACGCTGAAGCAGCAATTTTCACAATTGTATGAGGTGCAGGTGCCTAGTGCGTATAAAGGCAATTTGGATAACAAAAGAGATTAATTTGTATGTACCAAATAATACTCGCACAGGTGTACTCGTATGGCCCGTCATAATTTTCACAAAATCAATTTAAGAAATTAACATTCTAAAGTAAATAAATATTTTGACAGGAATGTTAAAAATCTTATTCGGTCTCTCCGACAAACTAACACTTGTTTACATTCTCTGACAACGTTAAAGACAATGTTGAAATATATAGATACAAAATTTTACACCATAAAAACGAAGTATTTAGGAATTATGTATAAAAAAAGTCGAAGTTATTCTTCGCTCTTGAGCTCTATTTCCGGTATTAAAAATGCAATAGGAAAGATAGTAAGAAAGACTATTTCCATCACTTTTCACGGGAATTATACGTGGTGGTATTTGTTCTCCGCTTACTATTAGATTTTCAAACTGCTCCATCTTAGTTATAAATAATGCAGAACCATAATGAACGCAATGTACGTAAAATAAATAGTGTAAATCGTGTATAAGCACACAATACTTAAAATTTCGGATTTTGGCCGGAGCAGGTTTGGTGAAGAACAAATACACCACTATGATTAACTGAACGTAAAAATTAGCGTACGATAATAAGTGACGTCCGGTCCGACGCTGGAAATTTTTCGAAAATCGATTGGGGAGAGTTTTGGTTAACGGCAAGAACAAATCGGGAATATCGGGAATAAAATAATTTATTTAATAGCGATAGAACTTCGAATACCGATGCGTCGCCTCGACCTTGGCGACGTTGAGTACCAGCGTTTCAGACGCTGAAGCAGCAATTTTCACAATAATATGAGGTGCACGTGCCTAGTGCGTATAAAAACAATTCGGATAACAAAAGAGATTAATTTGTATGCACCAAATAATACTCGCACAGGTGTACTCGTGTGGCCCGTCATAATTTTCACAAAATCAATTTAAGAAATTAACATTCTAAAGTAAATAAATATTTTGACAGGAATGTTAAAAATCTTATTCGGTCTCTCCGACAAACTAACACTTGTTTACATTAACATGCATTCCTTCATGGACCTGTGTCGAATTACAAACAAATATCGAAATTTCAAGTGTTCCATGTCAGTCTGAACTTATTACACAGTGATATTTTCACATTCAGGCGTCCTAAATTATTTTGACGTTGATTTATAAAGTTTCCCTGGAAGGAGAGTAGTCAGCAGGTGCCTCGTCATGGGTGGCAGGGTTGGCAGTGCCACTCCAAGTATAAATTTACTATCGAACACAAAGATAGTTCTGATTCAATTGAAGAATTTCGAATTTTTCAGATATTTTTACGAAACTCTAGCGCTTACACCGCCTTTATACCTCTTTTAAAGTTAAAAACCATAGAGCTGTTTATACAAATGCACGCATGTTGAAAAGGTAGGGCTTGCCCCGTCAGCGTGTTGCAATTCAGAAATACGTTTATGTTTGCATCTCAACTGGAACAAATATTTATTGGAAGGTGGAAGAGAATCAAAATAGGTATCAGCATATTTAATATTCAGAATAACGACTATTAGTCGGAACAATATATTTTATGTGCAGATATTTATTAATATTTTATGATTTAATACGATAAGGCATTTATAAATAACACAACCAAATAGAAGATTTTGATTGAAAACGATTATTAATTTATGGTAGCGGAAGAAATTTAAGTGAGTTTGGCATAGCTTGCTATGTTTTGTAGCATTTTTGTAATTTTAAAGTGATTAGGCTAATTTTGGGGCGGTAAGGGGTAGTTGGGGGTGATTTATGGTAGCCGAAGTAATTTAGGTGAGTTTGGCATAGTTTGCTATGGTTTGTAGCATTTTTTGTAATTTTAAAGTGATTGGGCTTATTTTGGGGTGGTAAGGGGTAGTTGGGGGTGATTTATGGTAGCCGAGGTAATTTAGGTGAGTTAGGCATAGTTTGCTATGATTTGTTGAATATTTTGTAATTTTAAAGTGATTGGGCTTATTTTGGGGTTGTAAGGGGTAGTTCGGGGTGATTTATGGTAGCCGAAGTAATTTAGGGGAGTTTGGCATAGTTTGCTACGGTTTGTAGAATTTTTTTGTAATTTTAAAGTGGTTGAGCCTATTTTGGGGTGGTAAGGGGTAGTTGGGGGTGATTTATAGAAGCCAAAGTAATTTAAGTGAGTTTGGCATAGTTTGCTATGGTTTGTAGCATTTTTTGTAATTTTAAAGTGATTGGGTTTAGTTTGTGGTTGGTAAGGGGTAGTTGGGGGTGATTTATGGTAGCCGCAGTAATTTAAGTGAGTTTGGCATAGTTTGCCATGGTTTGTAGCATTTTTCGTAATTTTAAAGTGATTGGGCTAATTTTGGGGTTGTAAGGGGTAGTTGGGGGTGATTTATGGTAGCCGAAGTAATTTAGGTGAGTTAGGCATAGTTTGCTATGATTTGTTGAATATTTTGTAATTTTAAAGTGATTGGGCTTATTTTGGGGTTGTAAGGGGTAGTTCGGGGTGATTTATGGTAGCCGAAGTAATTTAGGGGAGTTTGGCATAGTTTGCTACGGTTTGTAGAATTTTTTTGTAATTTTAAAGTGATTGAGCCTATTTTGGGGTGGTAAGGGGTAGTTGGGGGTGATTTATGGAAGCCAAAGTAATTTAGATGAGTTTGGCATAGTTTGATAAGGCTTGTAACATTTTTTGTAATTTTAAAGTGATTGGGCTGAGTTTGGGGTGGTAAGGGGTAGTTGGGGGTGATTTATGATAGCCGAAGTAATTTAAGTGAGTTTGGCATAGTTTGCTATGGTTTGTAGCATTTTTTGTAATTTTAAAGTGATTGGGCTTATTTTGGGGTGGTAAGGGGTAGTTGGGGCTGATTTATGGTAGCCGAAGTAATTTAGGTGAGTTAGGCATAGTTTGCTATGGTTTGTAGCATTTTTTTGTAATTTTAAAGTGATTGGGCTTATTTTGGGGTAGTAAGGGGTTGTTGGGGGTGATTTATGTTAGCCGAAGTAATTTAGGTGAGTTAGGCATAGTTTGCTATGGTTTGTAGCATTTTTTGTAATTTTAAAGTGATTGGGCTTATTTTGGGGTAGTAAGGGGTTGTTGGGGGTGATTTATGTTAGCCGAAGTAATTTAGGTGAGTTAGGCATAGTTTGCTATGGTTTGTAGCATTTTTTTGTAATTTTAAAGTGATTGGGCTTATTTTGGGGTAGTAAGGGGTTGTTGGGGGTGATTTATGTTAGCCGAAGTAATTTAGGTGAGTTAGGCATAGTTTGCTATGGTTTGTAGCATTTTTTGTAATTTTAAAGTGATTGGGCTTATTTTGGGGTAGTAAGGGGTTGTTGGGGGTGATTTATGTTAGCCGAAGTAATTTAGGTGAGTTAGGCATAGTTTGCTATGGTTTGTAGCATTTTTTGTAATTTTAAAGTGATTGGGCTTATTTTGGGGTAGTAAGGGGTTGTTGGGGGTGATTTATGTTAGCCGAAGTAATTTAGGTGAGTTAGGCATAGTTTGCTATGGTTTGTAGCATTTTTTTGTAATTTTAAAGTGATTGGGCTTATTTTGGGGTAGTAAGGGGTTGTTGGGGGTGATTTATGTTAGCCGAAGTAATTTAAGTGAGTTTGGCATAGTTTGCTATGGTTTGTAGCATTTTTTGTAATTTTAAAGTGATTGGGCTTATTTTGGGGTGGTAAGGGGTAGTTGGGGCTGATTTATGGTAGCCGAAGTAATTTAGGTGAGTTAGGCATAGTTTGCTATGGTTTGTAGCATTTTTTTGTAATTTTAAAGTGATTGGGCTTATTTTGGGGTAGTAAGGGGTTGTTGGGGGTGATTTATGTTAGCCGAAGTAATTTAGGTGAGTTAGGCATAGTTTGCTATGGTTTGTAGCATTTTTTGTAATTTTAAAGTGATTGGGATGAGTTAGGGGCGGTAAGGGGTAGTTGGGGGTGATTTATGATAGCCGAAGTAATTTAAGTGAGTTTGGCATAGTTTGCTATGGTTTGTAGCATTTTTTGTAATTTTAAAGTGATTGGGCTTATTTTGGGGTAGTAAGGGGTTGTTGGGGGTGATTTATGTTAGCCGAAGTAATTTGGGTGAGTTAGGCATAGTTTGCTATGGTTTGTAGCATTTTTTGTAATTTTAAAGTGATTGGGATGAGTTAGGGGTGGTAAGGGGTAGTTGGGGGTGATTTATGATAGCCGAAGTAATTTAAGTGAGTTTGGCATAGTTTGCTATGGTTTGTAGCATTTTTTGTAATTTTAAAGTGATTGGGCTTATTTTGGGGTAGTAAGGGGTTGTTGGGGGTGATTTATGTTAGCCGAAGTAATTTAGGTGAGTTAGGCATAGTTTGCTATGGTTTGTAGCATTTTTGATAATTTTAAAGTGATTGGGCTTATTTTGGGGTGGTAAGGGGTAGTTGGGGGTGATTTATGGAAGCCAAAGTAATTTAGATGAGTTTGGCATAGTTTGGTAAGGTTTGTAACATTTTTTGTAATTTTAAAGTGATTGGGCTTATTTTGGGGTGGTAAGGGGTAGTTGGGGGTGATTTTTGGTAGACGAAATAATATGTGTGAGTTGGACTTAATCTGCCATGATTTGTGTCATTTTGTTTTATTTTAAAGTGATTGGAGTTGCTTGGGGTTGCTAAGGGGTGGTAAGGGATGATTTAAAATAACGGATCTAGTTTATGTCAGTTTGGCATAGTTCGGGAATTTTTTGGGGTTGATTTGGTAAAGTTTGCAGTGGTAAGAGATATTTGAGGATGTTTAATGTTGACGGATTAAATTTGGAGTGATTTGGTAATTTTTAATTGAGTCACGGATCGACATTATAATTGAAATCAAAATTATAATTGAAATATCTGCGGCCTCGCTAGGTACGGCAAAAGTATGATCACGAAAGCAGAAACTCGACGTTGAAATTGTTTAGGTTAAATAAGTGCTTTTAATGTAAACCGGTCGCCCGTCGTCGAAGTTGTTTTGGCTAGATACGTGCTTCTAACATAAACACGGTCTCCGCGATCCGATCATTTTTTGTTTATTTTAGCCGGTTTTTATTGAATTACAAAGGAACCGGGCCGAATTTCGCAAAATCCCTTCTTAGTGTTCAGTTTCGGCACATGATACACCCGTGTCTAAAATTTCAAGTCTCCAGCCCTCACGGTTTGGGCTGTGGGTTGATTATGAATCAGTGTGTAGATGTGTAGATGAATGAGTGAATGAATGAGTGTGTCAGTGAGGACACTTCGCTTTATATATATAGATAAGCAATTAGGGTAGGCGGCATCGATAGAAATTTAGTGTAAATAGCCAATTTTCTTTGTGTAATTTTAAGACGAGCTTCCTGTCCGTCTAATTTGAAGGTGCCGACAAACAACACCGAGCCGCACTTAGGCTGGGGATTTCCAGTGGGTGGTGTGGTTTTACCCCCGGTTGTTGTCAGGTGACCATTATTGGACGGAAGGGGGTTCGGGCTTAAAAGGCCTGGACATGGCCCATTTTGATTGAGTTGTATGGTTGATTGAGTTGTATGGTTGATTGAGTTTGATGGTTGATAGAGTTTGATGGTTGATAGAGTTTTGATGGTTGATTGAGTTTGGAAGGAGAGTTTTTAAATTAGAATTGAGAAGAGTTAAAGTGAGTCGATCAGTGAAGTGGTCCTGGTCACTTGCAATCGTGTTTGTGTTAAGAGAGTTTACTGCGAGTTGAATCAGTTGAAGTGTTCCTGATCACTCGCAATTGTGTGTGAATAAATTGTTAAGTTTCAAACGTCCTTTGACTATCAACTCCGTGTTGCTGGTGCACTACCACCAGCTGGTCCTTCGAGTGTGTTTTTGTTCTTCTTCACCATTAACGTCAGTCACACGAGATTCTGCCGTGTTGACTGCACAGAAGTAATTTAGGTGAATTTGGCATAGTTTGCTATGGTTAGTAGCATTTTTTTGTAATTTAAAAGTGATTGGGTTTAGTTTGTTGTGGTAAGGGTTAGTTGGTGATAATTTAGAGTAGCCGAAGTAATTTAGGTGAGTCTGGCATAGTTTGTTATGATTTGTACACCTTTTTTTGTAATTTTAAGATGATATGGTTTGGTTTGTTGTGGTAAGGTATAGTTGGGGGTGATTTACGGTAGCCGATGTAATTTAGGTGATTCTGGTATAGTTTGTTATGATTTTTAGCATTTTTTTGTAATTTTAAAGTGATTGGGCTTAGTTTGTTGCTGTAAAGTGTAGTTGGGGGTGATTTTTGATAACCGAAGTAATTTAGGTGAGTTTGGCATAGTTTGCTATGATTAGTAGCATTTTTTTGTAATTTAAAAGTGATTGGGTTTAGTTTGTTCTGGTAAGGGTTAGTTGGTGATGATTTAGAGTAGCCGAAGTAATTTAGGTGAGTCTGGCATAGTTTGTTATGATTTGTGCACCTTTTTTTGTAATTTTAAGATGATATGGTTTGGTTGGTTGTGGTAAGGGATAGTTGGGGGTGATTTACGGTAGCCGAAGTAATTTAGGTGATTCTGGTATAGTTTGTTATGATTTTTAGCATTTTTTTGTAATTTTAAAGTGATTGGGCTTAGTTTGTTGCTGTAAAGTGTAGTTGGGGGTGATTTTTGATAGCCGAAGTAATTTAGGTGAGTTTGGCATAGTTTGCTATGGTTAGTAGCATTTTTTTGTAATTTAAAAGTGATTGGGTTTAGTTTGTTGTGGTACGGGTTAGTTGGTGATGATTTAGAGTAGCCGAAGTAATTTAGGTGAGTCTGGCATAGTTTGTTATGATTTGTACATCTTTTTTTGTAATTTTAAGATGATATGGTTTCGTTTGTTGTGGTAAGGGATAGTTGGGGGTGATTTACGGTAGCCGAAGTAATTTAGGTGATTTTGGTATAGTTTGTAATGATTTTTAGCATTTTTTTGTAATTTTAAAGTGATTGGGCTTAGTTTGTTGCTGTAAAATGTAGTTGGGGGTGATTTTTGATAGCCGAAGTAATTTAGGTGTGTTTGGCATAGTTTGCTATGGTTAGTAGCATTTTTTTGTAATCTAAAAGTGATTGGGTTTAGTTTGTTATGGTAAGGGTTAGTTGGTGATGATTTAGAGTGGCCGAAGTAATTTAGGTGAGTCTGGCATAGTTTGTTATGATTTGTGCACCTTTTTTTGTAATTTTAAGATGATATGGTTTGGTTGGTTGTGGTAAGGGATAGTTGGGGGTGATTTACGGTAGCCGAAGTAATTTAGGTGATTCTGGTATAGTTTGTTATGATTTTTAGCATTTTTTTGTAATTTTAAAGTGATTGGGCTTAGTTTGTTGCTGTAAAGTGTAGTTGGGGGTGATTTTTGATAGCCGAAGTAATTTAGGTGAGTTTCGCATAGTTTGCTATGGTTAGTAGCATTTTTTTGTAATTTAAAAGTGATTGGGTTTAGTTTGTTGTGGTAAGGGTTAGTTGGTGATGATTTAGAGTGGCCGAAGTAATTTAGGTGAGTCTGGCATAGTTTGTTATGATTTGTGCACCTTTTTTTGTAATTTTAAGATGATATGGTTTGGTTTGTTGTGGTAAGGAATAGTTGGGGGTGATTTACGGTAGCCGAAATAATTTAGGTGATTCTGGTATAGTTTGTTATGATTTTTAGCATTTTTTTGTAATTTTAAAGTGATTGGGCTTTGTTTGTTGCTGTAAAGTGTAGTTGGGGGTGATGTTTGATAGCCGAAGTAATTTAGGTGAGTTTGGCATAGTTTGCTATGGTTAGTAGCAATTTATTGTAATTTAAAAGTGATTGGGTTTAGTTTGTTGTGGTAAGGGTTAGTTGGTGATGATTTAGAGTAGCCGAAGTAATTTAGGTGAGTCTGGCATAGTTTGTTATGATTTGTACGCTTTTTTTTGTAATTTTAAGATGATATGGTTTGGTTTGTTGTGGTAAGGGATAGTTGGCGGTGATTTACGGTAGCCGAAGTAATTTAGGTGATTCTGGTATAGTTTGTTATGATTTTTAGCATTTTGTTGTAATTTTAAAGTGATTGGGCTTAGTTAGTTGCTGTAAAGTGTAGTTGGGGGTGATTTTTGATAGCCGAACTAATTTAGGTGAGTTTGGCATAGTTTGCTATGGTTAGTAGCATATTTTTGTAATTTAAAAGTGATTGGGTTTAGTTTGTTGTGGTAAGGGTTAGTTGGTGATGATTTAGAGTCGCCGAAGTAATTTAGGTGATTTACGGTAGCCGAAGTAATTTAGGTGATTCTGGTATAGTTTGTTATGATTGTTCGGTCCCAGTATTCGGACCTCAGATATATCGTCTCATTTGCATTTTGATTACCTTGGTTTTCGGACTTGAATCTTGAGTAAACAGCACCCTATTTCGGTCTTCCTGTCGGTACCAATAAACCAGCTCGCCGACAAAGCCTCGATGGGTAATTAACGCGGATATTGCAAACTTTCTGCCCATCAGGCACTCAATGATGGGAAAGTACGCCAGAACGGTACCTGGACATCCGGACCCGGGGGGGCCCAATCGAGCTTTGGGTTTTTACGTGGGCCGACGGGGGAGACTGGATTCGGAAGGGGATGCGAGGTTTCTTAAGGTTCAACGCGACGAAAAATCGGGGAGAACTCCAAGTAAGAAGTTAACCGAAGGACGTAACCGTCTTCGGAGCGTGCTCAAGCACCAAGTATATTTCCTTTTCGATTGTGAGAACTCCACATAAGTAGTTAACGAACGACGTGACCGTGTTCGGGGCGTGCTCATGCACCAATTTTCTTGTTGTGAATTGTTTTCATTCTTTCTTCGAAATTTGTCAATAATTCAAGTGTTAGTGTAATTTTAGTTGTTTTGTTGAATATACAAGTGTTACCTAACCAAGTGTCCATCATTCATTCGTGTTACTGACGCACCTAAAAAGTCAGCTGGTCCTTCGAGTCTACACCAGAAATTCAGACGCACGAGAATCTCCCGTGTGTCGCACATTTTTGGTCCTTCGAGCCGGATCACAGCGCTAGCAATCCGCTAGAAACCGAGAAGCTTCGAGAGGTGACGGCAGTGTCCAACAGGAGTTCAGCGATCGACCGCAAGGAACTCAGGCGACCACTGCGTCCATCTCCAGGAAGTCAAGCGACCACAGCGTCCAACTTCAGAGGTTCAAGCGACGGCAGTGCCCAACAGGAGTTCAGCGATCGACCGCAAGGAACTTAGGCGACCACTGCGTCCATCTCCAGGAAGTCAAGCGACCACAGCGTCCAACTTCAGAGGTTCAAGCGACGGCAGTGTCCAACAGGGGTTCAGCGATCGACCGCAAAGGAACTCAAGCGACCACCGTCCATCAACAGGAAGTCAAGCGACCACAGCGTCCGACTTCAAAGGTTCAAGCGATCTACCGCAACGAACACAAGCGACCTCAGTGTCCATCTCCTGGGAGATCAGCGACGCCCACGCCGTCCGTTCTCCAGGGATCCAGAAGCTGTAAGCGACCGCAGCGTCCAGGCAGCAGAAGTTCCAGCAACGAGGAACAACCACGAAGACGGCTTAGAGAGGTTGTACAACAGCGAGGGACAACTCAAAGAAGTCGTCCAATTCAACAACAACGAGAGCAGCGAAAGGTCAGTCCTATTTTCATTTCCTTTCCCGAATTCAATCGCTTCGATTCGGCAATTTGCGGACGGTAGCAGTTACGAGAACTGGCCTACCAATTTCACGGAATCGGTGTTAAATCTCGTTCGGTTAACATTGCGATTCAAATTCAAAAGGATGACCGCGTTGACTTTTGACGATTTGCCCACCTTATGTCGACTGCGCGAGGTGCTCAAAGGCAAGGCCCGCCGGTTGCATGAGGGCATGGAGAAGCATTTCAACGCGGACGGCGAGATCGCCGTAGAAATTCGACTTTCCAGACTGGATACGCTTATCACAGAGTTCGATAGCGTCCAATCAGAAATCGAATCAAGGCGTCGGGACGATAGTGACGCGATTGAACGCGAAGAGTTTCAGAAACGTCTTCAACGCGCACGCTTGACAGCGCACAACCTTTTGCGACGGGGCAAACGCAATCCCGCAATTTCGACGGCCACCGCGGGCCCACCGACGGAAACACGCGCGACGTTCATAAAGTTCGAATCCATGCGCACCGACGAAAACGACGCGACCGTGCGCGACGCTTTCCACAAACGAGTTCGCCAAGTCCGCGTTTTCAGCGACAACATCTTGCAATGGGGAATGCCAAAACTCGCGACTCCATTGGCAACAGCGGTTCCACCGAGGAACACGAACGCGGCTTTTGATGTACCGGTCTTCGGCGATCAAGACGGCGGACTCAGCGGAGTTCGCGGAACCACGTCTGATCTGTTCAGCGAGATCGAGGTACCGGAAGACCCGCCAGATTCAGGCAATGAATCAGAGAAGGAAGGAAGAACACGCACCTCCAGGTGCCAGAGTGAACGTGCCGACAAGGTGGTCGAGTCACTCACAGTGTCACACGAGATCGAGAAACGCGTAGAAAAAGATCTACCGAATCTGACAATCGACGAGACGTGTCGATTGAGCAATCTGGCGTGTGAACCGTTCAGCGAAAACGGTGAAACGCAAAGGGGCCGGTTGTCTACAGACCGCGAAAGGGTTGAAGGCGGTGCAACTGCCCGAATGAGTCCGAAGACGACCAGCGTCGAGGACAACGTGTTGACTGAGAAGAAAACTCATCAAATTGACCAGAGAGCAAGTACGGAAAGCGATTCCAACTTGCAGAGTTCAAACATCCGCGGAATCACCGAGTTTGAAACGGCCGGCATCGCGAAAAACCGTGCGCGAGTGCCGCAATCGCAAGTCGGGCGATTCCTTCGGCAGGAACAACGTTTCACGCGAGTCGAGCGCGACCGGAGCTCGGAGCTATCCACACTCGCGAGACGGACTTCCGAAAGTACGACGAAACTTGTCGGATCGTCACCAAGCGCGGTCGGTTCAGCAGAATGCACGAGGCTGCTAACGACGCGTAAACATTTCATCATTCAAAAACCGCCGAAGTTGAAACGGTCACTGGACCAGGTGCCGCCCATGCACGTTACGAATGCATGGTCGCAATTCTCCGACGTACTCGCGGAACTGGCCGCGGTACGGATCGGAATCGGAACTTCGGCGCGGTTGACAATAAAGGATCGAGCGTTGCATTCAGAGGCAGCAACTTCCCGTGTGAAAAACAAGATCACACAAACCATTAGATCGGGTGGATCGGCCAGCGAAGTTGACGTCGAATTAACGAATTTGACAATTCGCGTGGCACCCCGACTAATAAGTTCAAGTTCGAGATCGGAGCTCGGCACGTCTTTTCGATTAGCGACAGTAATCGGTGAGAGTGCGAGTTTGCTCAAACCTCACGTCACAAGAATGAGCGGTGTGACGTGGAACACTACCAAGACAGTTCTTTCAAGGGACTCATTCGCGTATCAGCACGGAGCAATTACGATTCGCGGATTCGACGTCCCAAATTTGCGCGCTTCGGTGAAACGGCGTGTAGTGAATTACGCGAGCGATCTGGCGACTCTCAATCGCAGAATCGGCAAATTCAAGCCTTCATCGGGGCCAATGACTTGGGCACGCGGCCCAAAGGTCTTCAACCATGCGAGAAACGAGAAACCGCGAAGCGATGTGTGCTTGGAGCCTAAGAACGCGTCGAGAACGCTAAGGAAATCCCGGTTTCGCGGTTTAATTTCTGAAGGATCGAGTGATCGCAATCCAGTTGAGAGAGTTCGCGATTTGCAGCGAACCGTCAATTTCCATTCCCGATTGAAGCGTTTCGCAGTGGCGGCCGAACGAAAGGTCGCGAAGATGCAAACGTGTCGATTGTCGAGTCGGGGCCAGGTTGAAATCCTGTCCCACATTCCCTTTGTTTTTCCCATTTGTCGAGCTCCACCATCGATCCCTTGGCCATACATCGAGCAGGGACCTGGTGATTTCATGCAGCGAACGCAATTTGGACCACATCCACTCGAGCAGGCGATTTCGATGTCTGCGAGGAGCGCGATTCAGTCCATATGTGCTTCGCGAAGAAGCCCGCGAGCAAGCGGCAGAGCTGCGAACTCACTCCGTCGGTCGTTCCAGACCTCGAGCTTTCTCTCCAGAATTTGGCCATCGTCTACGAGGATGATCGGTCAGCACTTCATCGGAGTCCGTGTCAAGGTTCCTTTCTGCTTCTCATCCTGGACTACAAGTGTGTGTAGTGGTTGTGCGTGCGGCCGTTGGTCATGTGAAGCGGTGCGCGTTGCACAAGTGTTGCGGAAGAGATAGAGGAACTGTGAGGGACACACCCAGAGCCACGTCCTGGGGACGCAATCAATCCAATTCGTTCAATTGATTGGTTGTTTCAATTTTCGTTGTTTTTCCTTTGTTTGCACCGTGCAGGTGTATGTACCAATTCCTGTTGTTCGAAAGATTTTAATGAGCATTTCGGAACGTTCTTGTGTTGCCAATGTTGCATTGAAATCTTTCACGTTTCTGTTGTACCTTGTTATGCATGTGCATGTCTAATGTAAGGGTTGTGTAACTTGTGATTTGTGTTGAACTCGATGAGTTCAAAGGGGGCGGTATGTTCGGTCCCAGTATTCGGACCTCAGATATATCGTCTCATTTGCATTTTGATTACCTTGGTTTTCGGACTTGAATCTTGAGTAAACAGCACCCTATTTCGGTCTTCCTGTCGGTACCAATAAACCAGCTCGCCGACAAAGCCTCGATGGGTAATTAACGCGGATATTGCAAACTTTCTGCCCATCAGGCACTCAATGATGGGAAAGTACGCCAGAACGGTACCTGGACATCCGGACCCGGGGGGGCCCAATCGAGCTTTGGGTTTTTACGTGGGCCGACGGGGGAGACTGGATTCGGAAGGGGATGCGAGGTTTCTTAAGGTTCAACGCGACGAAAAATCGGGGAGAACTCCAAGTAAGAAGTTAACCGAAGGACGTAACCGTCTTCGGAGCGTGCTCAAGCACCAAGTATATTTCCTTTTCGATTGTGAGAACTCCACATAAGTAGTTAACGAACGACGTGACCGTGTTCGGGGCGTGCTCATGCACCAATTTTCTTGTTGTGAATTGTTTTCATTCTTTCTTCGAAATTTGTCAATAATTCAAGTGTTAGTGTAATTTTAGTTGTTTTGTTGAATATACAAGTGTTACCTAACCAAGTGTCCATCATTCATTCGTGTTACTGACGCACCTAAAAAGTCAGCTGGTCCTTCGAGTCTACACCAGAAATTCAGACGCACGAGAATCTCCCGTGTGTCGCACAATGATTTTTAGCATTTTTTTGTAATTTTAAAGTGATTGGGCTTAGTTTGTTGCTGTAAAATGTAGTTGGGGTGATTTTTGATAGCCGAAGTAATTTAGGTGAGTTTGGCATAGTTTGCTATGGTTAGTAGCATTTTTTTGTAATTTAAAAGTGATTGGGTTTAGTTTGTTGTGGTAAGGGTTAGTTGGTGATGATTTAGAGTAGCCGAAGTAATTTAGGTGAGTCTGGCATAGTTTGTTATGATTTGTACACTTTTTTTTGTAATTTTAAGATAATATGGTTTGGTTTGTTGTGGTAAGGGATAGTTGGGGGTGATTTACGGTAGCCGAAGTAATTTAGGTGATTCTGGTATAGTTTGTTATGATTTTTAGCATTTTTTTGTAATTTTAAAGTGATTGGGCTTAGTTTGTTGCTGTAAAGTGTAGTTGGGGGTGATTTTTGATAGCCGAACTAATTTAGGTGAGTTTGGCATAGTTTGCTATGGTTAGTAGCATATTTTTGTAATTTAAAAGTGATTGGGTTTAGTTTGTTGTGGTAAGGGTTAGTTGGTGATGATTTAGAGTAGCCGAAGTAATTTAGGTGAGTCTGGCATAGTTTGTTATGATTTGTACACCTTTTTTTGTAATTTTAAGATGATATGGTTTGGTTTGTTGTGTTAAGGGATAGTTGGGGGTGATTTACGGTAGCCGAAGTAATTTAGGTGATTCTGGTATAGTTTGTTATGATTTTTAGCATTTTTTTGTAATTTTAAAGTGATTGGGCTTAGTTTGTTGCTGTAAAGTGTAGTTGGGGGTGATTTTTGATAGCCGAACTAATTTAAGTGAGTTTGGCATAGTTTGCTATGGTTAGTAGCATATTTTTGTAATTTAAAAGTGATTGGGTTTAGTTTGTTGTGGTAAGGGTTAGTTGGTGATGATTTAGAGTAGCCGAAGTAATTTAGGTGAGTCTGGCATAGTTTGTTATGATTTGTACACCTTTTTTTGTAATTTTAAGATGATATGGTTTGGTTAGTTGTGTTAAGGGATAGTTGGGGGTGATTTACGGTAGCCGAAGTAATTTAGGTGATTCTGGTATAGTTTGTTATGATTTTTAGCATTTTTTTATAATTTTAAAGTGATTAGGCTTAGTTTGTTGCTGTAAAGTGTAGTTGGGGGTGATTTTTGATAGCCGAAGTAATTTAGGTGAGTTTGGCATAGTTTGCTATGGTTAGTAGCATTTTTTTGTAATTTAAAAGTGATTGGGTTTAGTTTGTTGTGGCAAGGGTTAGTTGGTGATGATTTAGAGTAGCCGAAGTAATTTAGGTGAGTCTGGCATAGTTTGTTATGATTTGTACACCGTTTTTTGTAATTTTAAGATGATATGGTTTGGTTTGTTGTGGTAAGGGATAGTTGGGGGTGATTTACGGTAGCCGAAGTAATTTAGGTGATTCTGGTATAGTTTGTTATGATTTTTAGCATTTTCTTGTAATTTTAAAGTGATTAGGCTTAGTTTGTTGCTGTAAAGTGTAGTTGGGGGTGATTTTTGATAGCCGAAGTAATTTAGGTGAGTTTGGCATAGTTTGCTATGGTTAGTAGCATTTTTTTGTAATCTAAAAGTGATTGGGTTTAGTTTGTTATGGTAAGGGTTAGTTGGTGATGATTTAGAGTGGCCGAAGTAATTTAGGTGAGTCTGGCATAGTTTGTTATGATTTGTGCACCTTTTTTTGTAATTTTAAGATGATATGGTTTGGTTGGTTGTGGTAAGGGATAGTTGGGGGTGATTTACGGTAGCCGAAGTAATTTAGGTGATTCTGGTATAGTTTGTTATGATTTTTAGCATTTTTTTGTAATTTTAAAGTGATTGGGCTTAGTTTGTTGCTGTAAAGTGTAGTTGGGGGTGATTTTTGATAGCCGAAGTAATTTAGGTGAGTTTCGCATAGTTTGCTATGGTTAGTAGCATTTTTTTGTAATTTAAAAGTGATTGGGTTTAGTTTGTTGTGGTAAGGGTTAGTTGGTGATGATTTAGAGTGGCCGAAGTAATTTAGGTGAGTCTGGCATAGTTTGTTATGATTTGTGCACCTTTTTTTGTAATTTTAAGATGATATGGTTTGGTTTGTTGTGGTAAGGAATAGTTGGGGGTGATTTACGGTAGCCGAAATAATTTAGGTGATTCTGGTATAGTTTGTTATGATTTTTAGCATTTTTTTGTAATTTTAAAGTGATTGGGCTTTGTTTGTTGCTGTAAAGTGTAGTTGGGGGTGATGTTTGATAGCCGAAGTAATTTAGGTGAGTTTGGCATAGTTTGCTATGGTTAGTAGCAATTTATTGTAATTTAAAAGTGATTGGGTTTAGTTTGTTGTGGTAAGGGTTAGTTGGTGATGATTTAGAGTAGCCGAAGTAATTTAGGTGAGTCTGGCATAGTTTGTTATGATTTGTACGCTTTTTTTTGTAATTTTAAGATGATATGGTTTGGTTTGTTGTGGTAAGGGATAGTTGGCGGTGATTTACGGTAGCCGAAGTAATTTAGGTGATTCTGGTATAGTTTGTTATGATTTTTAGCATTTTGTTGTAATTTTAAAGTGATTGGGCTTAGTTAGTTGCTGTAAAGTGTAGTTGGGGGTGATTTTTGATAGCCGAACTAATTTAGGTGAGTTTGGCATAGTTTGCTATGGTTAGTAGCATATTTTTGTAATTTAAAAGTGATTGGGTTTAGTTTGTTGTGGTAAGGGTTAGTTGGTGATGATTTAGAGTCGCCGAAGTAATTTAGGTGATTTACGGTAGCCGAAGTAATTTAGGTGATTCTGGTATAGTTTGTTATGATTTTTAGCATTTTTTTGTAATTTTAAAGTGATTGGGCTTAGTTTGTTGCTGTAAAATATAGTTGGGGTGATTTTTGATAGCCGAAGTAATTTAGGTGAGTTTGGCATAGTTTGCTATGGTTAGTAGCATTTTTTTGTAATTTAAAAGTGATTGGGTTTAGTTTGTTGTGGTAAGGGTTAGTTGGTGATGATTTAGAGTAGCCGAAGTAATTTAGGTGAGTCTGGCATAGTTTGTTATGATTTGTACACTTTTTTTTGTAATTTTAAGATAATATGGTTTGGTTTGTTGTGGTAAGGGATAGTTGGGGGTGATTTACGGTAGCCGAAGTAATTTAGGTGATTCTGGTATAGTTTGTTATGATTTTTAGCATTTTTTTGTAATTTTAAAGTGATTGGGCTTAGTTTGTTGCTGTAAAGTGTAGTTGGGGGTGATTTTTGATAGCCGAACTAATTTAGGTGAGTTTGGCATAGTTTGCTATGGTTAGTAGCATATTTTTGTAATTTAAAAGTGATTGGGTTTAGTTTGTTGTGGTAAGGGTTAGTTGGTGATGATTTAGAGTAGCCGAAGTAATTTAGGTGAGTCTGGCATAGTTTGTTATGATTTGTACACCTTTTTTTGTAATTTTAAGATGATATGGTTTGGTTTGTTGTGTTAAGGGATAGTTGGGGGTGATTTACGGTAGCCGAAGTAATTTAGGTGATTCTGGTATAGTTTGTTATGATTTTTAGCATTTTTTTGTAATTTTAAAGTGATTGGGCTTAGTTTGTTGCTGTAAAGTGTAGTTGGGGGTGATTTTTGATAGCCGAACTAATTTAAGTGAGTTTGGCATAGTTTGCTATGGTTAGTAGCATATTTTTGTAATTTAAAAGTGATTGGGTTTAGTTTGTTGTGGTAAGGGTTAGTTGGTGATGATTTAGAGTAGCCGAAGTAATTTAGGTGAGTCTGGCATAGTTTGTTATGATTTGTACACCTTTTTTTGTAATTTTAAGATGATATGGTTTGGTTAGTTGTGTTAAGGGATAGTTGGGGGTGATTTACGGTAGCCGAAGTAATTTAGGTGATTCTGGTATAGTTTGTTATGATTTTTAGCATTTTTTTATAATTTTAAAGTGATTAGGCTTAGTTTGTTGCTGTAAAGTGTAGTTGGGGGTGATTTTTGATAGCCGAAGTAATTTAGGTGAGTTTGGCATAGTTTGCTATGGTTAGTAGCATTTTTTTGTAATTTAAAAGTGATTGGGTTTAGTTTGTTGTGGCAAGGGTTAGTTGGTGATGATTTAGAGTAGCCGAAGTAATTTAGGTGAGTCTGGCATAGTTTGTTATGATTTGTACACCGTTTTTTGTAATTTTAAGATGATATGGTTTGGTTTGTTGTGGTAAGGGATAGTTGGGGGTGATTTACGGTAGCCGAAGTAATTTAGGTGATTCTGGTATAGTTTGTTATGATTTTTAGCATTTTTTTGTAATTTTAAAGTGATTAGGCTTAGTTTGTTGCTGTAAAGTGTAGTTGGGGGTGATTTTTGATAGCCGAAGTAATTTAGGTGAGTTTGGCATAGTTTGCTATGGTTAGTAGCATTTTTTTGTAATTTAAAAGTGATTGGGTTTAGTTTGTTGTGGTAAGGGTTAGTTGGTGATGATTTAGAGTAGCCGAAGTAATTTAGGTGAGTCTGGCATAGTTTGTTATGATTTGTACACCGTTTTTTGTAATTTTAAGATGATATGGTTTGGTTTGTTGTGGTAAGGGATAGTTGGGGGTGATTTACGGTAGCCGAAGTAATTTAGGTGATTCTGGTATAGTTTGTTATGATTTTTAGCATTTTTTTGTAATTTTAAAGTGATTAGGCTTAGTTTGTTGCTGTAAAGTGTAGTTGGGGGTGATTTTTGATAGCCGAAGTAATTTAGGTGGGTTTGGCATAGTTTGCTATGGTTAGTAGCATTTTTTTGTAATTTAAAAGTGATTGGGTTTAGTTTGTTGTGGTAAGGCTTAGTTGGTGATGATTTAGAGTAACCGAAGTAATTTAGGTGAGTCTGGCATAGTTTGTTATGATTTGTGCACCTTTTTTTGTAATTTTAAGATGATATGGTTTGGTTTGTTGTGGTAAGGGATTGTTGGGGGTGTTTTACGGTAGCCGAAGTAATTTTGGTGATTCTGGTATAGTTTGTTATGATTTTTAACATTTTTTTGTAATTTTAAAGTGATTGGGCTTAGTTTGTTGCTGTAAAATGTAGTTGGGGTGATTTTTGATAGCCGAAGAAATTTAGGTGAGTTTGGCATAGTTTGCTATGGTTAGTAGCATTTTTTTGTAATTTAAAAGTGATTGGGTTTATTTTGTTGTGGTAAGGGTTAGTTGGTGATGATTTAGAGTAGCCGAAGTAATTTAGGTGAGTCTGGCATAGTTTGCTATGGTTAGTAGCATTTTTTTGTAATTTAAAAGTGATTGGGTTTTGTTTGTTGTGGTAAGGGTTAGTTGGTGATGATTTAGAGTCGCCGAAGTAATTTAGGTGAGTCTGGCATAGTTTGTTATGATTTGTACACCTTTTTTTGTAATTTTAAGATGATATGGTTTGGTTTGTTGTGGTAAGGGATAGTTGGGGGTGATTTACGGTAGCCGAAGTAATTTAGGTGATTCTGGTATAGTTTGTTATAATTTTTAGCATTTTTTTGTAATTTTAAAGTGATTGGGATTACTTTGTTGCTGAAAAGTGTAGTTGGGGGTGATTTTTGATAGCCGAAGTAATTTAGGTGAGTTTGGCATAGTTTGCTATGGTTAGTAGCATTTTTTTGTAATTTAAAAGTGATTGGGTTTAGTTTGTTGTGGTAAGGGTTAGTTGGTGATGATTTAGAGTCGCCGAAGTAATTTAGGTGAGTCTGGCATAGTTTGTTATGATTTGTACACCTTTTTTTGTAATTTTAAGATGATATGGTTTGGTTTGTTGTGGTAAGGGATAGTGTTAAGGCTACCGCCACCACAAAGGTCAATAAACCCGTCTGTGGGGGGAAAAAAAATGCTAGACGTCCAGCTGCAGCGGCGAGTGCAGTGTGCACGAGACGATAGAAGCGTACACAGGTAGTCGAGTTGGTTGAAAAAGTGTGCACAGATTAGTGCAGTAAGGTGTCGTTAATAAAGACCATGAATTACCATAAACGTACTTTATTACATAAACCACAACGCTGCATAGGCCGTTCGTAACGGCTGAAACATTGGTCCTTCGAGCCGGATCCTTGCAATCCAACACATCAGGATCATTGCAATCCAACATATCAGGATCTTTGCAATCCAACACATCAGGATTATTGCAATCCAACACATCAGGATTATTGCAATCCAACACATCAGGATTATTGCAATCCAACACATCAAGGTTAATACAACCTATTAAATCATTACATCACACAACAATCAACCCGAACGTAACACTTCTCGTCAGCATCATTCAACCAAAGAAGTCAGCAGTTGATCGCCACTTGCCTGTCCAGGACAACAGAGATCAACGGAATTGTGTAAGTCGGCACTTATCCCTGATTCTCCTTGATCCACGCATTTCCTTGTTCGTTCAAAATGAAATCTATCGCGCAATGGAAGGTTGAGAAACGTCTCACTTTGTCCGCGTTAACACAGTTAGAATCTTTCTACCAAAAATATAAAGATACGCCACAAGATATCGATGCCGTCGATCTTTGCCGTCGTTTAAGTTCCGCATCACTTCTTCTTCAAAAATTCAACGACATCGTAGTAATGTTAGCTACCGAAGAGGAAGAATATGAATTTGAATCGGATATCGGTGACTTTGAAGAACGGTATTATAACATCATTCGAAAGCTAGAAATGTTTCTCGAAACGTCAAATTCGTCAACACGTTTAAATTCAAGCATTACGCAATCAGACCCAGCAGACGAAGCTGCACAATCGCTTACAACTTCAAGTCAAATTCCGCGACTAAATACAAACGATCTTACGGTATCATCGGAAACATTTTCAAATCAAACTCAAATACCATGTTCGGTAGTTTCAACAAATCAGATTCCGCAAACGGCATCGTTGAAACTACCACACATAAACATTCCCAAATTTTCGGGACACTACACTGAATGGTTGCCATTTCGGAATACGTTCGAATCGCTAATTCACCAAAATCAGACAATTTCCACGATCGAGAAATTCCACCATTACAAAAATTCCGTATCGGGAGATGCAGCGGAAACAATAAGCTCACAATCGTTATCGGAAGAAAATTACACAATTGCTTGGAGCCTCTTGCAAGAGCGCTTCGAAAACAAACGACTAATTGTCAACCATCATTTGAACAATTTATTTAATCTACCACATACTGCAAAAGACTCAGCATCGTCACTCAGACAAATAATCAACATCGTAACAAACAACTTAAAGGCTCTTACCACACTCAACTTAAAAACAGACGAGTGGGATTGTTTAATCATTCATTTAATTAACATAAAACTAGATTTTATAACTAAACGAGGATGGGAAGAATCTCTCACACCAAATCAATTACCAACTCTCGCGAATTTAATCCAGTTTTTAAACCAAAGAGCACAAACTTTAGAGGCTTTAGAGATGAACAAAATTACGAAACCGATTTCACAATTCAAAAAATCTGTATCACTCAAAGTGGCAGTGGATACTGCAACATCGTGCGCATTGTGCAAGTCCAATCATCAGTTATATAAATGTCCATCATTTTTAAAACTCAATGAACCCGCAAGATTAACAGAGGCAAAGCGCCTGAAATTATGCACTAATTGTCTAAGGGGCAAGCACAACACAAACACTTGTCGGGGTAGTAACTGTCGCATCTGCAACAAAAAGCACAATAGTTTATTGCACGTTTCATCAAACAATGCGGACGACATCACAGACAAAGAGCCATCGTCTAATATTTTAAGTGCATTATGCCAAAAACAAAGAACTCAGATAATTTTGTCCACTGCAATTGTAAAAATACAAGATGCCAAGGGAAGCTTTCAAAAGTGTCGCGTTTTATTAGATGCAGGCTCACAATCAAATTTCATTACTTCTCAGTGCCTGGCCAAATTAGGCCTACCATTCAAAAAGGTAAACATCCCAATCTGCGGCATTACTCAAACATCTGCTAATGTGTCACAGATAGCTAAACTGCAACTCAATTCAATTTACAACAATTTCAGTACCATCATAAATTGTCTCGTATTACCTCAAATCACAGATCTTTTGCCTAGTTCAACTTTTTCCAAGAACATGATAACAATTCCCAAAGACATTCAATTAGCAGATCCTGATTTCAATCTATCCAGACCAATAGATATTCTAATAGGAGCTGAACTCTTCTGGCAACTACTTCAATCACCCCAAATTCACAATGAAGCTGATCAACCAGTTTTTCAAAATACAAAATTAGGCTGGATAGTCGGAGGCACGCTTCAATCAAACAAACAAACGCAAAGGCGGTCACTAGTAAATCTTTCCTTGACTGAAAGCGAAGAACGATTTTGGGAGATCGAAAACGTCGCGCCGCCAGAGCAAATCACGCGTTCCTTTGAAGAAATCGCTTGCGAACAGCATTTTGTAAGTACCACACAGCGAGATCAAAATGGAAATTTCATTGTTCGACTTCCATTCAAAAACAATGCTCCCGTTTTGGGTGACTCATATCTCATAGCCAAACAACGCTTTTTTAGTTTAGAAAAACGACTACTTAAAAATGCAACAATGCGATCGGACTACAGCAAATTCATTGAAGAATATTCACAATTAAATCACATGACACTGACCGACAATAACGACAAAAATAATTATCTTCCACACCATGCGGTAATTAAGGAAGACAGTTTAACAACCAAACTGCGTGTCGTATTTGATGGCTCAGCAAAAACTTCAAACAATATTAGTCTCAACGACATATTGATGGTAGGGCCAACCATACAACGGGACTTATTTTCAATCATAATAAGATTTAGATGCTATCAATTCGTATTCACCGCAGACATCTCAAAAATGTATCGCCAAATCTGGATTCATCCCGCGGATAGAAAATATCAGTGTATTCTATGGCGAAGCAATCCCGATGAACCGTTGCGATCATACGAATTAAACACCGTCACATACGGAACAGCGTCAGCTCCATTTTCAGCGGTTAGATGTCTAGACCAATTAGCTCAGGAAAACAAAGACAAGTTTCTTCTCGCGCATAACGCAATTGTCAACGATTTTTACATTGATGATGTATTGACGGGATCAGATTCAATCGATAAGGTCATAAAGTTGAGAGACGAATTAATCACGGTTCTCGGATTTGGTGGCTTTCATTTAAGTAAATGGACATCAAACAGATCCGAAGTATTGCCAACGGCTGAAAGGTGCCAAACCAATTCAATCGTAACTTTGGACAAAATGGAAACAAAAACACTGGGTGTCATGTGGAATACGGAAACTGACAAGCTAAAATATGCATTTACAAATATACAAACACGTAATAAAATCACAAAACGGCACATATTATCCGAAACAAGCAAACTGTTTGATCCTCTCGGCTTAACCGGTCCCACAATAGTAATGGCAAAAATTTTAATACAAAAATTATGGTCCTTAAAACTAAACTGGTATGAATCAGTTCCACCAAAAATAAATGCCCAATGGGAAAAATTAGTCACTCAGTTTCCCATGCTTAATAATCTGCAAATTTCAAGGAAAGTAATTGATTCCAAGTATACACAACGTCTTCAAATACACGGGTTCTCAGATGCGTCAATGAGTGCCTATGGTGCAGCCATATACATCAGAAACACAGACAAAGACAAAAAACATTCGGTTCAATTACTGTGTGCAAAATCACGCGTTGCACCCTTAAAACCCACAACACTTCCGAGATTAGAATTATGCGCAGCAATGTTAATGGTAGAACTAATGGAGAAGGTTTGCCAGATAGTACCGTTAAAATTTAATAAAAAATTTTACTGGACAGACTCGACAATTGTCCTTGCATGGATATCAGCACCGGCTGATAAGTTCAAAATTTTTGTCGGTAACAGAATCGCCGAAATCCAGTCAAAAACCAGTAAGGATGAGTGGCGTCATGTAAAAAGTGAAGAAAATCCTTCGGATATAATATCTAGAGGAATGTTACCAGAACAATTAATCAATTCAAATCTCTGGTGGCATGGACCAAAATGGCTTACGCAAAACAGAGACACGTGGCCGCAGTTAAGTTTAAACACAAAAAATGATAACTTAGCGGAGCAAAAGACAAAAAGACCAGCAGTTCATAATAGTACACTACAAGAAGACCTTGTAAATAAATTTTCAAGTCTTACATGGCTACAAAGAGTGTTTGCGTACTGTTGTAGATTTATCCATAATTGCAAACCAAACAATCAAAAATGCCGAAAAACAGGGTCTTTAAGTGTAAAAGAACAAACAGACTCTTTGAATAAAATCATAAAACAAATACAAATCAAACATTTTCCAGAAGAACACAAAAAACTAAAGGCCGGGAAATCAATTGAGAAATCTAGCTCGTTGCTATCACTCTCACCATTTCTAGAGGATGATGAGTTAATTCGCGTCGGCGGCCGACTAGCCAATCTAAGCACGGCCTGCTTGAATAAAAAACACCCCATCATATTGCCGGGCAATGCCAACCTAACCAAACTCATAATCATGCATGAACATCTAAGACACTTGCACGCGGGCAATCAGGCAACTCTTGCCGCAATTCGCGAACGCTTTTGGATTTTGACCGGGAGAAGCGCAATTCGAAAGGTTCTGAGTAATTGTGTGAAATGCTTTCGAGTCAAACCAATCGTAAGTACACCAAAAATGGGAAATTTACCTGCATATCCAATTAAACCGTCACGTCCATTTCAAAATTGTGGTGTAGATTATGCAGGCCCAATCAACATAAAGGAAGGTCGAGCACGAGGAAAAATCAAGTCATACAAGGCTTACATTGCTTTATTTGTATGTCTAGCCACAAAGGCAGTTCACATTGACCTGGTGTCCGACTGTACTTCTCAGTCATTTTTAAAAACAATAAAACGTTTCATTGCGCGACGCGGAATGGTTGCGAACATGTATTCCGATAATGGTACCAACTTTGTAGGCGCACAAAGGGAACTAATCGAGTTAAAAAAGTTATTCAAAGATCAAGAATTTGAAAAAGAAGTCATATCGCCGTTAAGTACAAAAGGTATCAGCTGGCATTTTCTTCCCCCGCGAGCTCCTCACATGGGAGGAATATGGGAAAGCGGAATAAAATCAGTAAAGCACCACCTGAAACGCATGACGAGCGAAGCGTTGCTCACCTTCGAAGATATGACTACATTTCTTGCACAAATCGAAGCGTGTTTGAACTCGCGTCCATTAGTACCCCTATCGTCAGACCCTAACGACCTGTCCGTCCTCACTCCTGGCCATTTTCTAATCGGGTGCCCACTAACGTCGCTACAAGAACCCGACATCACGGAGGTTCGCGAAAATCGACTGTCAACGCTCCAGCGAATTACGCGGCTAAAACAAGGATTCTGGAAACGATGGTCAAAAGAATACATCGGGGAACTACAGCAGCGCGTCAAATGGCGGAGTCAACATAAGGATCTCGCAAAAATCGGGTCCGTGGTCGTCATTAAAGAGGACAATCTTCCACCGCTAGTTTGGAAATTGGGCCGCATCGTGAAACTCCACCCCGGAAAAGACTCCATCACGCGAGTAGTGAGTGTACAAACGAGCAGTGGTGCAGTGCTTCAAAGAGCGGTAACAAAAATCTGTGTTTTACCAATTGAAAACTAAAATTCGAGGACATGTTTGCATGCTCAATTTTATTTTGAATTTTTATCATGTTTTGAAATGTAATAACTATATCTAGATTAAATATTCGAAGATCTGTGACGCAATGTATTTTTGAAACCTCAGCAGATTTCAAGGGGGGCGGCATGTTAAGGCTACCGCCACCACAAAGGTCAATAAACCCGTCTGTGGGGGGAAAAAAAATGCTAGACGTCCAGCTGCAGCGGCGAGTGCAGTGTGCACAAGACGATAGAAGCGTACACAGGTAGTCGAGTTGGTTGAAAAAGTGTGCACAAATTAGTGCAGTAAGGTGTCGTTAATAAAGACCATGAATTACCATAAACGTACTTTATTACATAAACCACAACGCTGCATAGGCCGTTCGTAACGGCTGAAACAGATAGTTGGGGGTGATTTACGGTAGCCGAAGTAATTTAGGTGATTCTGGTATAGTTTGTTATGATTTTTACTATTTTTTTGTAATTTTAAAGTGATTAGGCTTAGTTTGTTGCTGTAAAGTGTAGTTGGGGGTGATTGTTGATAGCCGAAGTAATTTAGGTGAGTTTGGCATAATTTGCTATGGTTAGTAGCATTTTTTTGTAATTTAAAAGTGATTGGGTTTAGTTTGTTGTGGTAAGGGTTAGTTGGTGATGATTTAGAGTAGCCGAAGTAATTTAGGTGAGTCTGGCATAGTTTGTTATAATTTGTACACTTTTTTTTGTAATTTTAAGATGATATGGTTTGGTTTGTTGTGGTAAGGGATAGTTTTTGGGTGATTTACGGTAGCCGAAGTAATTTAGGTGATTCTGGTATAGTTTGTTATGATTTTTAGCATTTTTTTGTAATTTTAAAGTGATTAGGCTTAGTTTGTTGCTGTAAAGTGTAGTTGGGGGTGATTTTTGATAGCCGAAGTAATTTAGGTGAGTTTGGCATAGTTTGCTAGGGTTAGTAGCATTTTTTTGTAATTTAAAAGTGATTGGGTTTAGTTTGTTGTGGTAAGGGTTAGTTGGTGATGATTTAGAGTAGCCGAAGTAATTTAGGTGAGTCTGGCATAGTTTGTTATGATTTGTACACCTTTTTTTGTAATTTTAAGATGATATGGTTTGGTTTGTTGTGTTAAGAGATAGTTGGGGGTGATTTACGGTAGCCGAAGTAATTTAGGTGATTCTGGTATAGTTTGTTATGATTTTAAGCATTTTTTTGTAATTTTAAAGCGATTAGGCTTAGTTTGTTGCTGTAAAGTGTAGTTGGGGGTAATTTTTGATAGCCGAAGTAATTTAGGTGAGTTTGGCATAGTTTGCTATGGTTAGTAGCATTTTTTTGTAATTGAAAAAGGATTGGGTTTAGTTGGTTGTGGTAAGGATTAGTTGGTGATGATTTAGAGTAGCCGAAGTAATTTAGGTGAGTCTGGCATAGTTTGTTATGATTTGTGCACCTTTTTTTGTAATTTTAAGATGATATGGTTTGGTTTGTTGTGGTAAGGGATAGTTGGGGGTGATTTACGGTAGCCGAAGTAATTTAGGTGATTCTAGTATAGTTTGTTATGATTTTTTAGCATTTTTTTGTAATTTTAAAGTGATTGGGCTTAGTTTGTTGCTGTAAAGTGTAGTTGGGGGTGATTTTTGATAGCCGAAGTAATTCAGGTGAGTTTGGCATAGTTTGCTATGGTTAGTAGCATTTTTTTGCAATTTAAAAGTGATTGGGTTTAGTTTGTTGTGGTAAGGGTTAGTTGGTGATGATTTAGAGCAGCCGAAGTAATTTAGGTGAGTCTGGCATAGTTTGTTATGATTTGTGCACCTTTTTTTGTAATTTTAAGATGATATGGTTTGGTTTGTTGTGGTAAGGGATAGTTGGGGGTCTTTTACGGTAGCCGAAGTAATTTTGGTGATTCTGGTATAGTTTGTTATGATTTTTAGCATTTTTTTGTAATTTTAAAGTGATTGGGCTTAGTTTGTTGCTGTAAAATGTAGTTGGGGTGATTTTTGATAGCCGAAGTAATTTAGGTGAGTTTGGCATAGTTTGCTATGGTTAGTAGCATTTTTTTGTAATTTAAAAGTGATTGGGTTTAGTTTGTTGTGGTAAGGGTTAGTTGGTGATGATTTAGAGTAGCCGAAGTAATTTAGGTTTAAAGTGATTGGGTTTAGTTTGTTGTGGTAAGGGTTAGTTGGTGATGATTTAGAGTAGCCGAAGTAATTTAGGTGAGTCTGGCATAGTTTGTTATGATTTGTACACCTTTTTTTGTAATTTTAAGATGATATGGTTTGGTTTGTTGTGTTAAGGGATAGTTGGGGGTGATTTACGGTAGCCGAAGTAATTTAGGTGATTCTGGTATAGGTTGTTATGATTTTTAGCATTTTTTTGTAATTTTAAAGTGATTAGGCTTAGTTTGTTGCTGTAAAGTGTAGTTGGGGGTGATTTTTGATAGCCGAAGTAATTTAGGTGAGTTTGGCATAGTTTGCTATGGTTAGTAGCATTTTTTTGTAATTTAAAAGTGATTGGGTTTAGTTTGTTGTGGTAAGGGTTAGTTGGTGATGATTTAGAGTAGCCGAAGTAATTTAGGTGAGTCAGGCATAGTTTGTTATGATTTGTACACCGTTTTTTGTAATTTTAAGATAATATGGTTTGGTTTGTTGTGGTAAGGGATAGTTGGGGGTGATTTACGGTTGCCGAAGTAATTTAGGTGATTCTGGTATAGTTTGTTATGATTTTTAGAATTTTTTTGTAATTTTAAAGTGATTAGGCTTAGTTTGTTGCTGTAAAGTGTAGTTGGGGGTGATTTTTGATAGCCGAAGTAATTTAGGTGAGTTTGGCATAGTTTGCTATGGTTAGTAGCATTTTTTTGTAATTTAAAAATGATTGGGTTTAGTTTGTTGTGGTAAGGGTTAGTTGGTGATGATTTAGAGTAGCCGAAGTAATTTAGGTGAGTCTGGCATAGTTTGTTATGATTTGTACACCTTTTTTTGTAATTTTAAGATAATATGGTTTGGTTTGTTGTGTTAAGGGATAGTTGGGGGTGATTTACGGTAGCCGAAGTAATTTAGGTGATTCTGGTATAGTTTGTTATGATTTTAAGCATTTTTTTGTAATTTTAAAGTGATTAGGCTTAGTTTGTTGCTGTAAAGTGTAGTTGGGGGTAATTTTTGATAGCCGAAGTAATTTAGGTGAGTTTGGCATAGTTTGCTATGGTTAGTAGCATTTTTTTGTAATTTAAAAGGGATTGGGTTTAGTTGGTTGTGGTAAGGATTAGTTGGTGATGATTTAGAGTAGCCGAAGTAATTTAGGTGAGTCTGGCATAGTTTGTTATGATTTGTGCACCTTTTTTTGTAATTTTAAGATGATATGGTTTGGTTTGTTGTGGTAAGGGATAGTTGGGGGTGATTTACGGTAGCCAAAGTAATTTAGGTGATTCTAGTATAGTTTGTTATGATTTTTTAGCATTTTTTTGTAATTTTAAAGTGATTGGGCTTAGTTTGTTGCTGTAAAGTGTAGTTGGGGGTGATTTTTGATAGCCGAAGTAATTTAGGTGAGTTTGGCATAGTTTGCTATGGTTAGTAGCATTTTTTTGTAATTTAAAAGTGATTGAGTTTAGTTTGTTGTGGTAAGGGTTATTTGGTGATGATTTAGAGTAGCCGAAGTAATTTAGGTGAGTCTGGCATAGTTTGTTATGATTTGTACACCGTTTTTTGTAATTTTAAGATGATATGGTTTGGTTTGTTGTGGTAAGGGATAGTTGGGGGTGATTTACGGTAGCCGAAGTAATTTAGGTGATTCTGGTATAGTTTGTTATGATTTTTAGCATTTTTTTGTAATTTTAAAGTGATTAGGCTTAGTTTGTTGCTGTAAAGTGTAGTTGGGGGTGATTTTTGATAGCCGAAGTAATTTAGGTGAGATTGGCATAGTTTGCTATGGTTAGTAGCATTTTTTTGTAATTTAAAAGTGATTGGGTTTAGTTTGTTGTGGTAAGGGTCAGTTGGTTATGATTTATGGTAGCCGAAGTAATTTAGGTGAGTTTGGCATAGTTTGCTATGGTTACTAGCATTTTTTTGTAATTTAAAAGTGATTGGGTTTAGTTTGTTGTGGTAAGGGTTTGTTGGTGATGATTTAGAGTAGCCGAAGAAATTTAGGTGAGTCTGGCATAGTTTGTTATGATTTGTACACTTTTTTTTGTAATTTTAAGATGATATGGTTTGGTTTGTTGTGGTAAGGGATAGTTGGGGGTGATTTACGGTAGAAGAAGTAATTTAGGTGATTCTGGTATAGTTTGTTATGATTTTTAGCATTTTTTTGTAATTTTAAAGTGATTGGGCTTAGTTTGTTGCTGTAAAGTGTAGTTGGGGGTGATTTTTGATAGCCGAAGTAATTTAGGTGAGATTGGCATAGTTTGCAATGGTTAGTAGCATTTTTTTGTAATTTAAAAGTGATTGGGTTTAGTTTGTTGTAGTAAGGGTCAGTTGGTGATGATTTATGGTAGCCGAAGTAATTTAGGTGAGTTTGGCATAGTTTGCTATGGTTACTAGCATTTTTTTGTAATTTAAAAGTGATTGGGTTTAGTTTGTTGTGATAAGGGTTAGTTGGTGATGATTTAGAGTAGCCGAAGTAATTTAGGTGAGTCTGGCATAGTTTGTTATGATTTGTACACCTTTTTTTGTAATTTTAAGATGATATAGTTTGGTTTGTTGTGGTAAGGGATAGTTGGGGGTGATTTACGGTAGAAGAAGTAATTTAGGTGATTCTGGAATAGTTTGTTATGATTTTTAGCATTTTTTTATAATTTTAAAGTGATTGGGCTTAGTTTGTTGCTGTAAAGTGTAGTTGGGGGTGATTTTTGATAGCCGAAGTAATTTAGGTGAGATTGGCATAGTTTGCTATGGTTAGTAGCATTTTTTTGTAATTTAAAAGTGATTGGGTTTAGTTTGTTGTGGTAAGGGTCAGTTGGTTATGATTTATGGTAGCCGAAGTAATTTAGGTGAGTTTGGCATAGTTTGCTATGGTTACTAGCATTTTTTTGTAATTTAAAAGTGATTGGGTTTAGTTTGTAGTGGTAAGGGTTTGTTGGTGATGATTTAGAGTAGCCGAAGTAATTTAGGTGAGTCTGGCATAGTTTGTTATGATTTGTACACCTTTTTTTGTAATTTTAACATGATATGGTTTGGTTTGTTGTGGTAAGGGCTAGTTGGGGGTGATTTACGGTAGCCGAAGTAATTTAGGTGATTCTGGTATCGTTTGTTATGATTTTTAGCATTTTTTTGTAATTTTAAAGTGATTGGGCTTAGTTTGTTGCTGTAAAGTGTAGTTGGGGCGATTTTTGATAGCCGAAGTAATTTAGGTGAATTTGGCATAGTTTGCTATGGTTAGTACAATTTTTTTGTAATTTAAAAGTGATTGGGTTTAGTTTGTTGTGGTAAGGGTTAGTTGGTGATGATTTATGGTAGCCGAAGTAATTTAGGTGAGTTTGGCATAATTTGCTATGGTTACTAGCATTTTTTTGTAATTTAAAAGTGATTGGGTTTAGTTTGTTGTGGTAAGGTTTAGTTGGTGATGATTTAGAGTAGCCGAAGTAATTTAGGTGAGTCTGGCATAGTTTGTTATGATTTGTACACTTTTTTTTGTAATTTTAAGATGATATGGTTTGGTTTGTTGTGGTAAGGGATAGTTGAGCGTGATTTACGGTAGCCGAAGGAATTTAGGTGATTCTGGTATATTTTGTTATAATTTTTAGCATTTTTTTGTAATTTTAAAGTGATTGGGCTTAGTTTGTTGCTGTAAAGTGTAGTTGGGGGTGACTTTTGATAGCCGAAGTAATTTAGGTGAGTTTGGCATAGTTTGCTATGGTTAGTAGCATTTTTTTGTAATTTAAAAGTGATTGGGTTTAGTTTGTTGTGGTAAGGGTTAGTTGGTGATGATTTATGGTATCGGAAGTAATTTAGGTGAATTTGGTATAGTTTGCTATGGATACTAGCATTTTTTTGTAATTTAAAATTGATTGGGTTTAGTTTGTTGTGGTAAGAGTTAGTTGGTGATGATTTATGGTAGCCGAAGTAATTTAGGTGAGTTTGGTATAGTTTGCTATGGTTACTAGCATTTTTTTGAAATTTAAAAGTGATTGGGTTTCGTTTGTTGTGGTAAGGGTTAGTTGGTGATGATTTAGAGTAGCCGAAGTAATTTAGGTGAGTCTGGCATAATTTGTTATGATTTGTACACCTTTTTTTGTAATTTTAAGATGATATGGTTTGGTTTGTTGGGGTAAGGGATTGTTGGGGGTGATTTACGTTAGCCGAAGTAATTTAGGTGATTCTGGTATAGTTTGTTATGATTTTTAGCATTTTTTTGTAATTTTAAAGTGATTAGGCTTAGTTTGTTGCTGTAAAGTGTAGTTGGGGGTGATTTTTGATAGCCGAAGTAATTTAGGTGAGTTTGGCATAGTTTGCTATGGTTAGTTGCATTTTTTTGTAATTTAAAAGTGATTGGGTTTAGTTTGTTGTGGTAAGGGTTAGTTGGTGATGATGTAGAGTAGCCGAAGTAATTTAGGTGATACTGGCATAATTTGTTATGATTTGTACACCTTTTTTTGTAATTTTAAGATGATATGGTTTGGTTTGTTGGGGTAAGGGATAGTTGGGGGTGATTTACGGTAGCCGAAGTAATTTAGGTGATTCTGGTATAGTTTGTTATGATTTTTAGCATTTTTTTGTAATTTTAAAGTGATTGGGCTTAGTTTGTTGCTGTAAAGTGTAGTTGGGGGTGACTTTTGATAGCCGAAGTAATTTAGGTGAGTTTGGCATAGTTTGCTATGGTTAGTAGCATTTTTTTGTAATTTAAAAGTGATTGGGTTTAGTTTGTTGTGGTAAGGGTTAGTTGGTGATGATTTATGGTAGCCGAAGTAATTTAGGTGAGTTTGGCATAGTTTGCAATGGTTAGTAGCATTTTTTTGTAATTTAAAAGTGATTGGGTTTAGTTTGTTGTGGTAAGGGTTAGTTGGTGATGATTTATGGTAGCCGAAGTAATTTAGGTGAGTTTGGCATAGTTTGCTATGGTTACTAGAATTTTTTTGTAATTTAAAAGTGATTGGGTTTAGTTTGTTGTGGTAAGGGTCAGTTGGTGATGATTTAGAGTAGCCGAAATAATTTAGGTAAGACTGGCATAATTTTTTATGATTTGTACACCTTTTTTTGTAATTTTAAGATGATATGGTTTGTTGTGGTAAGGGATAGTTGGGGGTGATTTACGGTAGCCGAAGTAATTTAGGTGATTCTGGTATAGTTTGTTATGATTTTTAGCATTTTTTTGTAATTTTAAAGTGATTGGGCTTAGTTTGTTGCTGTAAAGTGTAGTTGGGGGTGACTTTTGATAGCCGAATTAATTTAGGTGAGTTTGGCATAGTTTGCTATGGTTAGTAGCTTTTTTTTGTAATTTAAAAGTGATTGGGTTTAGTTTGTTGTGGTAAGGGTTAGTTGGTGATGATTTATGGTAGCCGAAGTAATTTAGGTGAGTTTGGCATAGTTTGCTACGGTTACTAGCATTTTTTGTAATTTAAAAGTCATTGGGTTTTGTTTGTTGTGGTAAGGGTTAGTTGGTGATGATTTAGAGTAGCCGAAGTAATTTAGGTGAGTCTAGCATAGTTTGTTATGATTTGTACACCTTTTTTTGTAATTTTAAGATGTTATGGTTGGGTTTGTTGTGGTAAGGGATAGTTGGGGGTGATTTACGATAGCCGAAGTAATTTAGGTGATTCTGGTATAGTTTGTTATGATTTTTAGCATTTTTTTGTAATTTTAAAGTGATTGGGCTTAGTTTGTTGCTGTAAAGTGTAGTTGGGGGTGATTTTTGATAGCCGAAGTAATTTAGGTGAGTTTGGCATAGTTTGCTATGGTTAGTAGCATTTTTTTGTAATTTAAAAGTGATTGGGTTTAGTTTGTTGTGGTAAGGGTTAGTTGGTGATGATTTATGGTAGCCGAAGTAATTTAGGTGAGTTTGGCATAGTTTGCTATGGTTACTAGCATTTTTTTGTAATTTAAAAGTCATTGGGTTTAGTTTGTTGTGGTAAGGGTTAGTTGGTGATGATTTAGAGTAGCCGAAGAAATTTAGGTGAGCCTGGCATAGTTTGTTATGATTTGTACACCTTTTTTTGTAATTTTAAGATGATATGGTTTGGTTTGTTGTGGTAAGGGATAGTTGGGGGTGATTTACGGTAGCCGAAGTAATTTAGGTGATTCTGGTATAGTTTGTTATGATTTTTTGCATTTTTTTGTAATTTTAAAGTGATTGGGCTTAGTTTGTTGCTGTAAAGTGTATTTGGGGGTGATTTTTGATAGCCGAAGTAATTTAGGTGAGTTTGGCATAGTTTGATACGGTTAGTAGCATTTTTTTGTAATTTAAAAGTGATTGGGTTTAGTTTGTTGTGGTAAGAGTTAGTTGGTGATGATTTATGGTAGCCGAAGTAATTTAGGTGAGTTTGGTATAGTTTGCTATGGTTACTAGCATTTTTTTGAAATTTAAAAGTGATTGGGTTTAGTTTGTTGTGGTAAGGGTTAGTTGGTGATGATTTAGAGTAGCCGAAGTAATTTAGGTGAGACTGGCATAATTTGTTATGATTTGTACACCTTTTTTTGTAATTTTAAGATGATATGGTTTGGTTTGTTGGGGTAAAGGATAGTTGGGGGTGATTTACGGTAGCCGAAGTAATTTAGGTGATTCTGGTTTAGTTTGTTATGATTTTTAGCATTTTTTTGTAATTTTATAGTGATTGGGCTTAGTTTGTTGTGGTAAGGGTTAGTTGGTGCTGATTTATGGTAGCCGAAGTAATTTAGGTGAGTTTGGCATAGTTTGCTATGGTTACTAGCATTTTTTTGTAATTTAAAAGTGATTGGGTTTAGTTTGTTGTGGTAAGGGTTAGTTGGTGATGATATAGAGTAGCCGAAGTAATTTAGGTGAGTCTGGCATAGTTTGTTGTGATTTGTACACCTTTTTTTGTAATTTTAAGATGATATGGTTTGGTTTGTTGTGGTAAGGGATAGTTGGGGGTGGCTTACGGTAGCCGAAGTAATTTAGGTGATTCTGGTATAGTTTGTTATGATTTTTAGCATTTTTTTGTAATTTTAAAGTTATTGGGCTTAGTTTGTTGTGGTAAGGGTTAGTTGGGGGTGATTTTTGATAGCCGAAGTAATTTAGGTGAGTTTGGCATAGTTTGCTATGGTTAGTAGCATTTTTTTGTAATTTAAAAGTGATTGGGTTTAGTTTGTTGTGGTAAGGGTTAGTTGGTGATGATTTATGGTAGCCGAAGTAATTTAGGTGAGTTTGGCATAGTTTGCTATGGTTACTAGCATTTTTTTGTAATTTAAAAGTGATTGGGTTTAGTTTGTTGTGGTAAGGGTTAGTTGGTGATGATTTAGAGTAGCCGAAGTAATTTAGGTGAGTCTGGCATAGTTTGTTATGATTTGTACACCTTTTTTTGTAATTTTAAGATGATATGGTTTGGTTTGTTGTAGTAAGGGATAGTTGGGGGTGATTTACGGTAGAAGAAGTAATTTAGGTGATTCTGGTATAGTTTGTTATGATTTTTAGCATTTTTTTGTTATTTTAAAGTGATCTGGCTTAGTTTGTTGCTGTAAAGTGTAGTTTGGGGTGATTTTTGATAGCCGAAGTAATTTAGGTGAGATTGGCATAGTTTGCAATGGTTAGTAGCATTTTTTTATAATTTAAAAGTGATTGGGTTTAGTTTGTTGTGGTAAGGGTCAGTTGGTGATGATTTATGGTAGCCGAAGTAATTTAGGTGAGTTTGGCATAGTTTGCTATGGTTACTAGCATTTTTTTGTAATTTAAAAGTGATTGGGTTTAGTTTGTTGTGGTAAGGGTTAGTTGGTGATGATTTAGAGTAGCCGAAGTAATTTAGGTAAGTCTGGCATAGTTTGTTATGATTTGTACACCTTTTTTTGTAATTTTAAGATGATATGGTTTGATTTGTTGTGGTAAGGGATAGTTGGGGGTGATTTACGGTAGCCGAAGTAATTTAGGTGATTCTGGTATCGTTTGTTATGATTTTTAGCATTTTTTTGTAATTTTAAAGTGATTGGGCTTAGTTTGTTGCTGTAAAGTGTAGTTGGGGGTGATTTTTGATAGCCGAAGTAATTTAGGTGAGTTTGGCATAGTTTTCTATGGTTAGTTGCATTTTTTTGTAATTTAAAAGTGATTGTGTTTAGTTTGTTGTGGTAAGGGTTAGTTGGTGATGATTTATGGTAGCCGATGTAATTTAGGTGAGTTTGGTATAGTTTGCTAGGGATACTAGCATTTTTTTGAAATTTAAAAGTGATTGGGTTTAGTTTGTTGTGGTAAGGGTTAGTTGGTGAGGATTTAGAGTAGCCAAAGTAATTTAGGTGATTCTGGCATAATTTGTTATGATTTGTACACCTTTTTTTGTAATTTTAAGATGATATAGTTTGGTTTGTTGTGGTAAGGGATAGTTGGGGGTGATTTACGGTAGCCGAAGTAATTTAGGTGATTCTGGTATAGTTTGTTATGATTTTTGGCATTTTTTTGTAATTTTAAAGTGATTGGGCTTAGTTTGTTGCTGTAAAGTGTAGTTGGGGGTGATTTTTGATAGCCGAATTAATTTAGGTGAGTTTGGCATAGTTTGCTATGGTTAGTAGCATTTTTTTGTAATTTAAAAGTGATTGGGTTTAGTTTGTTGTGGTAAGGGTTAGTTGGTGATGATTTATGGTAGCCGAAGTAATTTAGGTGAGTTTGGCATAGTTTGCTATGGTTACTAGCATTTTTTTGTAATTTAAAAGTGATTGGGTTTAGTTTGTTGTGGTAAGGGTTAGTTGGTGATGATTTAGAGTAGCCGAAGTAATTTAGGTGAGTCTGGCATAGTTTGTTATGATTTGTACACCTTTTTTTGTAATTTTAAGATGATATGGTTTGGTTTGTTGTGGTAAGGGATAGTTGGGGGTGATTTACGGTAGAAGAAGTAATTTAGGTGATTCTGGTATAGTTTGTTATGATTTTTAGCATTTTTTTGTTATTTTAAAGTGATCTGGCTTAGTTTGTTGCTGTAAAGTGTAGTTGGGGGTGATTTTTGATAGCCGAAGTAATTTAGGTGAGATTGGCATAGTTTGCAATGGTTAGTAGCATTTTTTTGTAATTTAAAAGTGATTGGGTTTAGTTTGTTGTGGTAAGGGTCAGTTGGTGATGATTTATGGTAGCCGAAGTAATTTAGGTGAGTTTGGCATAGTTTGCTATGGTTACTAGCATTTTTTTGTAATTTAAAAGTGATTGGGTTTAGTTTGTTGTGGTAAGGGTTAGTTGGTGATGATTTAGAGTAGCCGAAGTAATTTAGGTGAGTCTGGCATAGTTTGTTATGATTTGTACACCTTTTTTTGTAATTTTAAGATGATATGGTTTGATTTGTTGTGGTAAGGGATAGTTGGGGGTGATTTACGGTAGCCGAAGTAATTTAGGTGATTCTGGTATCGTTTGTTTTGATTTTTAGCATTTTTTTGTAATTTTAAAGTGATTGGGCTTAGTTTGTTGCTGTAAAGTGTAGTTGGGGGTGATTTTTGATAGCCGAAGTAATTTAGGTGAGTTTGGCATAGTTTGCTATGGTTAGTTGCATTTTTTTGTAATTTAAAAGTGATTGGATTTAGTTTGTTGTGGTAAGGGTTAGTTGGTGATGATTTATGGTAGCCGAAGTAATTTAGGTGAGTTTGGCATAGTTTGCTATGGTTACTAGCATTTTTTTGTAATTTAAAAGTTATTGGGTTTAGTTTGTTGTGGTAAGGGTTAGTTGGTGATGATTTAGAGTAGCCGAAGTAATTTAGGTGAGTCTGGCATAGTTTGTTATGATTTGTACACCTTTTTTTGTAATTTTAAGATGATATGGTTTGGTTTGTTGTGGTAAGGGATAGTTGGGGGTGATATACGGTAGCCGAAGTAATTTAGGTGATTCTGGTATAGTTTGTTATGATTTTTAGCATTTTTTTGTAATTTTAAAGTGATTGGGCTTAGTTTGTTGCTGTAAAGTGTATTTGGGGGTGATTTTTGATAGCCGAAGTAATTTAGGTGAGTTTGGCATAGTTAGATATGGTTAGTAGCATTTTTTTGTTATTTAAAAGTGATTGGGTTTAGTTTGTTGTGGTAAGGGTTAGTTGGTGATGATTTATGGTAGCCGAAGTAATTTAGGTGAGTTTGGTATAGTTTGCTATGGATACTAGCATTTTTTTGAAATTTAAAAGTGATTGGGTTTAGTTTGTTGTGGTAAGGGTTAGTTGGTGAGGATTTAGAGTAGCCAAAGTAATTTAGGTGAGTCTGGCATAATTTGTTATGATTTGTACACCTTTTTTTGTAATTTTAAGATGATATGGTTTGGTTTGTTGTGGTAAGGGATAGTTGGGGGTGATTTACCGTAGCCGAAGTAATTTAGGTGATTCTGGTATAGTTTGTTATGATTTTTGGCATTTTTTTGTAATTTTAAAGTGATTGGGCTTAGTTTGTTGCTGTAAAGTGTAGTTGGGGGTGATTTTTGATAGCCGAAGTAATTTAGGTGAGTTTGGCATAGTTTGCTATGGTTAGTAGCATTTTTTTGTAATTTAAAAGTGATTGGGTTTAGTTTGTTGTGGTAAGGGTTAGTTGGTGATGATTTATTGTAGCCGAAGTAATTTAGGTGAGTTTGGCATAGTTTGCTACGGTTACTAGCATTTTTTTGTAATTTAAAAATCATTGGGTTTTGTTTGTTGTGGTAAGGGTTAGTTGGTGATGATTTAGAGTAGCCGAAGTAATTTAGGTGAATCTGGCATAGTTTGTTATGATTTGTACACCTTTTTTTGTAATTTTAAGATGATATGGTTTGGTTTGTTGTGGTAAGGGATAGTTGGGGGTGATTTACGATAGCCGAAGTAATTTAGGTGATTCTGGTATAGTTTGTTATGATTTTTAGCATTTTTTTGTAATTTTAAAGTGATTGGGCTTAGTTTGTTGCTGTAAAGTGTAGTTGGGGGTGATTTTTGATAGCCGAAGTAATTTAGGTGAGTTTGGCATAGTTTGCTATGGTTAGTAGCATTTTTTTGTAATTTAAAAGTGATTGGGTTTAGTTTGTTGTGGTAAGGGTTAGTTGGTGATGATTTATGGTAGCCGAAGTAATTTAGGTGAGTTTGGCTTAGTTTGCTATGGTTACTAGCATTTTTTTGTAATTTAAAAGTGATTGGGTTTAGTTTGTTGTGGTAAGAATTAGTTGGTGATGATTTAGAGTAGCCGAAGTAATTCAGGTGAGTCTGGCATAGTTTGTTATGATTTGTACACCTTTTTTTGTAATTTTAAGATGATATGGTTTGGTTTGTTGTGGTAAGGGATAGTTGGGGGTGATTTACGGTAGAAGAAGTAATTTAGGTGATTCTGGTATAGTTTGTTATGATTTTTAGCATTTTTTTGTAATTTTAAAGTGATTGGGCTTAGTTTGTTGTGGTAAGGATTAGTTGGGGGTGATTTTTGATAGCCGAAGTAATTTAGGTGAGTTTGGCATAGTTTGCTATGGTTAGTAGCATTTTTTTGTAATTTAAAAGTGATTGGGTTTAGTTTGTTGTGGTAAGGGTTAGTTGGTGATGATTTATGGTAGCCGATGTAATTTAGGTGAGTTTGGTATAGTTTGTTATGATTTGTACACCTTTTTTTGTAATTTTAAGATGATATGGTTTGGTTTTTTGGGGTAAGGGATAGTTGGGGGTGATTTACGGTAGCCGAAGTAATTTAGGTGATTCTGGTATAGTTTGTTATGATTTTTAGCATTTTTTTGTAATTTTAAAGTGATTGGGCTTAGTTTGTTGTGGTAAGGGTTAGTTGGTGATGATTTATGGTAGCCGAAGTAATTTAGGTGAGTTTGGCATAGTTTGCTATGGTTACTAGCATTTTTTTGTAATTTAAAAGTGATTGGGTTTAGTTTGTTGTGGTAAGGGTTAGTTGGTGATGATTTAGAGTAGCCGAAGTAATTTAGGTGAGTCTGGCATAGTTTGTTGTGATTTGTACACCTTTTTTTGTAATTTTAAGATGATATGGTCTGGTTTGTTGTGGTAAGGGATAGTTGGGGGTGGTTTACGGTAGCCGAAGTAATTTAGGTGATTCTGGTATAGTTTGTTATGATTTTTAGCATTTTTTTGTAATTTTAAAATGATTGGGCTCAGTTTGTTGTGGTAAGGGTTAGTTGGGGGTGATTTTTGATAGCCGAAGTAATTTAGGTGAGTTTGGCATAGTTTGCTATGGTTAGTTGCATTTTTTTGTAATTTAAAAGTGATTGGGTTTAGTTTGTTGTGGTAAGGGTTAGTTGGTGATGATTTATGGTAGCCGAAGTAATTTAGGTGAGTTTGGCATAGTTTGCTATGGTTATTAGCATTTTTTTGTAATTTAAAAGTGATTGGGTTTAGTTTGTTGTGGTAAGGGTTAGTTGGTGATGATTTAGAGTAGCCGAAGTAATTTAGGTGAGTCTGGCATAGTTTGTTATGATTTGTACACCTTTTTTTGTAATTTTAAGATGATATGGTTTGGTTTGTTGTGGTAAGGGATAGTTGGGGGTGATATACGGTAGCCGAAGTAATTTAGGTGATTCTGGTATAGTTTGTTATGATTTTTAGCATTTTTTTGTAATTTTAAAATGATTGGGCTCAGTTTGTTGTGGTAAGGGTTAGTTGGGGGTGATTTTTGATAGCCGAAGTAATTTAGATGAGTTTGGCATAGTTTGCTATGGTTAGTTGCATTTTTTTGTAATTTAAAAGTGATTGGGTTTAGTTTGTTGTGGTAAGGGTTAGTTGGTGATGATTTATGGTAGCCGAAGTAATTTAGGTGAGTTTGGCATAGTTTGCTATGGTTATTAGCATTTTTTTGTAATTTAAAAGTGATTGGGTTTAGTTTGTTGTGGTAAGGGTTAGTTGGTGATGATTTAGAGTAGCCGAAGTAATTTAGGTGAGTCTGGCATAGTTTGTTATAATTTGTACACCTTTTTTTGTAATTTTAAGATGATATGGTTTGGTTTTTTGGGGTAAGGGATAGTTGGGGGTGATTTACGGTAGCCGAAGTAATTTAGGTGATTCTGGTATAGTTTGTTATGATTTTTAGCATTTTTTTGTAATTTTAAAGTGATTGGGCTTAGTTTGTTGTGGTAAGGGTTAGTTGGTGATGATTTATGGTAGCCGAAGTAATTTAGGTGAGTTTGGCATAGTTTGCTATGGTTACTAGCATTTTTTTGTAATTTAAAAGTGATTGGGTTTAGTTTGTTGTGGTAAGGGTTAGTTGGTGATGATTTAAAGTAGCCGAAGTAATTTAGGTGAGTCTGGCATAGTTTGTTGTGATTTGTACACCTTTTTTTGTAATTTTAAGATGATATGGTCTGGTTTGTTGTGGTAAGGGATAGTTGGGGGTGGTTTACGGTAGCCGAAGTAATTTAGGTGATTCTGGTATAGTTTGTTATGATTTTTAGCATTTTTTTGTAATTTTAAAATGATTGGGCTCAGTTTGTTGTGGTAAGGGTTAGTTGGGGGTGATTTTTGATAGCCGAAGTAATGTAGGTGAGTTTGGCATAGTTTGCTATGGTTAGTTGCATTTTTTTGTAATTTAAAAGTGATTGGGTTTAGTTTGTTGTGGTAAGGGTTAGTTGGTGATGATTTATGGTAGCCGAAGTAATTTAGGTGAGTTTGGCATAGTTTGCTATGGTTATTAGCATTTTTTTGTAATTTAAAAGTGATTGGGTTTAGTTTGTTGTGGTAAGGGTTAGTTGGTGATGATTTAGAGTAGCCGAAGTAATTTAGGTGAGTCTGGCATAGTTTGTTATGATTTGTACACCTTTTTTTGTAATTTTAAGATGATATGGTTTGGTTTGTTGTGGTAAGGGATAGTTGGGGGTGATATACGGTAGCCGAAGTAATTTAGGTGATTCTGGTATAGTTTGTTATGATTTTTAGCATTTTTTTGTAATTTTAAAGTGATTGGGCTTAGTTTGTTGCTGTAAAGTGTATTTGGGGGTGATTTTTGATAGCCGAAGTAATTTAGGTGAGTTTGGCATAGTTAGATATGGTTAGTAGCATTTTTTTGTAATTTAAAAGTGATTGGGTTTAGTTTGTTGTGGTAAGGGTTAGTTGGTGATGATTTATGGTAGCCGAAGTAATTTAGGTGAGTTTGGTATAGTTTGCTATGGATACTAGCATTTTTTTGAAATTTAAAAGTGATTGGGTTTAGTTTGTTGTGGTAAGGGTTGGTTGGTGAGGATTTAGAGTAGCCGAAGTAATTTAGGTGAGTCTGGCATAGTTTGTTATGATTTGTACACCTTTTTTTGTAATTTTAAGATGATATGGTTTGGTTTGTTGTGGTAAGGGATAGTTGGGGGTGATTTACGGTAGCCGAAGTAATTTAGGTGATTCTGGTATAGTTTGTTATGATTTTTAGCATTTTTTTGTAATTTTAAAGTGATTGGTCTTAGTTTGTTGCTGTAAAGTGTAGTTGGGGGTGATTTTTGATAGCCGAAGTAATTTAGGTGAGTTTGGCATAGTTTGCTATGGTTAGTAGCATTTTTTTGTAATTTAAAAGTGATTGGGTTTAGTTTGTTGTGGTAAGGGTTAGTTGGTGATGATTTATTGTAGCCGAAGTAATTTAGGTGAGTTTGGCATAGTTTGCTACGGTTACTAGCATTTTTTTGTAATTTAAATGTCATTGGGATTTGTTTGTTGTGGTAAGGGTTAGTTGGTGATGATTTAGAGTAGCCGAAGTAATTTAGGTGAGTCTGGCATAGTTTGTTATGATTTGTACACTTTTTTTTGTAATTTTAAGATGATATGTTTTGGTTTGTTGTGGTAAGGGATAGTTGGGGGTGATTTACGATAGCCGAAGTAATTTAGGTGATTCTGGTATAGTTTGTTATGATTTTTAGCATTTTTTTGTAATTTTAAAGTGATTGGGCTTAGTTTGTTGCTGTAAAGTGTAGTTGGGGGTGATTTTTGATAGCCGAAGTAATTTAGGTGAGTTTGGCATAGTTTGCTGTGGTTAGTAGCATTTTTTTGTAATTTAAAAGTGATTGGGTTTAGTTTGTTGTGGTAAGGGTTAGTTGGTGATGATTTATGGTAGCCGAAGTAATTTAGGTGAGTTTGGCATAGTTTGCTATGGTTACTAGCATTTTGTTGTAATTTAAATTTGATTGGGTTTAGTTTGTTGTGGTAAGGGTTAGTTGGTGATGATTTTGAGTAGCCGAAGTAATTTAGGTGAGTCTGGCATAGTTTGTAATGATTTGTACACCTTTTTTTGTAATTTTAAGATGATATCTTTTGGTTTGTTGTGGTAAGGGATAGTTGGGGGTGGTTTACGGTAGCCGAAGTAATTTAGGTGATTCTGGTATAGTTTGTTATGATTTTTAGCATTTTTTTGTAATTTTAAAGTGATTGGGCTTAGTTTGTTGTGGTAAGGGTTAGTTGGGGGTGATTTTTGATAACCGAAGTAATTTAGGTGAGTTTGGCATAGTTTGCTATGGTTAGTAGCATTTTTTTGTAATTTAAAAGTGATTGGGTTTAGTTTGTTGTGGTAAGGGTTAGTTGGTGATGATTTATGGTAGCCGAAGTAATTTAGGTGAGTTTGGCATAGTTTGCTATGGTTATTAACATTTTTTTGTAATTTAAAAGTGATTGGGTTTAGTTTGTTGTGGTAAGGGTTAGTTGGTGATGATTTAGAGTAGCCGAAGTAATTTAGGTGAGTCTGGCATAGTTTGTTATGATTTGTACACCTTTTTTTGTAATTTTAAGATGATATGGTTTGGTTTGTTGTGGTAAGGGATAGTTGGGGGTGATATACGGTAGCCGAAGTAATTTAGGTGATTCTGGTATAGTTTGTTATGATTTTTAGCATTTTTTTGTAATTTTAAAGTGATTGGGCTTAGTTTGTTGCTGTAAAGTGTATTTGGGGGTGATTTTTGATAGCCGAAGTAATTTAGGTGAGTTTGGCATAGTTAGATATGGTTAGTAGCATTTTTTTGTAATTTAAAAGTGATTGGGTTTAGTTTGTTGTGGTAAGGGTTAGTTGGTGATGATTTATGGTAGCCGAAGTAATTTAGGTGAGTTTGGTATAGTTTGCTATGGATACTAGCATTTTTTTGAAATTTAAAAGTGATTGGGTTTAGTTTGTTGTGGTAAGGGTTGGTTGGTGAGGATTTAGAGTAGCCCAAGTAATTTAGGTGAGTCTGGCATAATTTGTTATGATTTGTACACTTTTTTTTGTAATTTTAAGATGATATGGTTTGGTTTGTTGTGGTAAGGGATAGTTGGGGGTGATTTACGGTAGCCGAAGTAATTTAGGTGATTCTGGTATAGTTTGTTATGATTTTTAGCATTTTTTTGTAATTTTAAAGTGATTGGGCTTAGTTTGTTGCTGTAAAGTGTAGTTGGGGGTGATTTTTGATAGCCGAAGTAATTTAGGTGAGTTTGGCATAGTTTGCTATGGTTAGTAGCATTTTTTTGTAATTTAAAAGTGATTGGGTTTAGTTTGTTGTGGTAAGGGTTAGTTGGTGATGATTTATTGTAGCCGAAGTAATTTAGGTGAGTTTGGCATAGTTTGCTACGGTTACTAGCATTTTTTTGTAATTTAAATGTCATTGGGATTTGTTTGTTGTGGTAAGGGTTAGTTGGTGATGATTTAGAGTAGCCGAAGTAATTTAGGTGAGTCTGGCATAGTTTGTTATGATTTGTACACTTTTTTTTGTAATTTTAAGATGATATGGTTTGGTTTGTTGTGGTAAGGGATAGTTGGGGGTGATTTACGATAGCCGAAGTAATTTAGGTGATTCTGGTATAGTTTGTTATGATTTTTAGCATTTTTTTGTAATTTTACAGTGATTGGGCTTAGTTTGTTGCTGTAAAGTGTAGTTGGGGGTGATTTTTGATAGCCGAAGTAATTTAGGTGAGTTTGGCATAGTTTGCTGTGGTTAGTAGCATTTTTTTGTAATTTAAAAGTGATTGGGTTGTTTGTTGTGGTAAGGGTTAGTTGGTGATGATTTATGGTAGCCGAAGTAATTTAGGTGAGTTTGGCATAGTTTGCTATGGTTACTAGCATTTTGTTGTAATTTAAATTTGATTGGGTTTAGTTTGTTGTGGTAAGGGTTAGTTGGTGATGATTTTGAGTAGCCGAAGTAATTTAGGTGAGTCTGGCATAGTTTGTAATGATTTGTACACCTTTTTTTGTAATTTTAAGATGATATCTTTTGGTTTGTTGTGGTAAGGGATAGTTGGGGGTGGTTTACGGTAGCCGAAGTAATTTAGGTGATTCTGGTATAGTTTGTTATGATTTTTAGCATTTTTTTGTAATTTTAAAGTGATTGGGCTTAGTTTGTTGTGGTAAGGGTTAGTTGGGGGTGATTTTTGATAACCGAAGTAATTTAGGTGAGTTTGGCATAGTTTGCTATGGTTAGTAGCATTTTTTTGTAATTTAAAAGTGATTGGGTTTAGTTTGTTGTGGTAAGGGTTAGTTGGTGATGATTTATGGTAGCCGAAGTAATTTAGGTGAGTTTGGCTTAGTTTGCTATGGTTACTAGCATTTTTTTGTAATTTAAAAGTGATTGGGTTTAGTTTGTTGTGGTAAGGGTTAGTTGGTGATGATTTAGAGTAGCCGAAGTAATTTAGGTGAGTCTGGCATAGTTTGTTATGATTTGTACACCTTTTTTTGTAATTTTAAGATGATATGGTTTGGTTTGTTGTGGTAAGGGATAGTTGGGGGTGATATACGGTAGCCGAAGTAATTTAGGTGATTCTGGTATAGTTTGTTATGATTTTTAACATTTTTTTGTAATTTTAAAGTGATTGGGCTTAGTTTGTTGCTGTAAAGTGTATTTGGGGGTGATTTTTGATAGCCGAAGTAATTTAGGTGAGTTTGGCATAGTTAGATATGGTTAGTAGCATTTTTTTGTAATTTAAAAGTGATTGGGTTTAGTTTGTTGTGGTAAGGGTTAGTTGGTGATGATTTATGGTAGCCGAAGTAATTTAGGTGAGTTTGGTATAGTTTGCTATGGATACTAGCATTTTTTTGAAATTTAAAAGTGATTGGGTTTAGTTTGTTGTGGTAAGGGTTGGTTGGTGAGGATTTAGAGTAGCCTAAGTAATTTAGGTGAGTCTGGCATAATTTGTTATGATTTGTACACTTTTTTTTGTAATTTTAAGATGATATGGTTTGGTTTGTTGTGGTAAGAGATAGTTGGGGGTGATTTACGGTAGCCGAAGTAATTTGGGTGATTCTGGTATAGTTTGTTATGATTTTTAGCATTTTTTTGTAATTTTAAAGTGATTGGGCTTAGTTTGTTGCTGTAAAGTGTAGTTGGGGGTGATTTTTGATAGCCGAAGTAATTTAGGTGAGTTTGGCATAGTTTGCTATGGTTAGTAGCATTTTTTTGTAATTTAAAAGTGATTGGGTTTAGTTTGTTGTGGTAAGGGTTAGTTGGTGATGATTTATTGTAGCCGAAGTAATTTAGGTAAGTTTGGCATAGTTTGCTACGGTTACTAGCATTTTTTTGTAATTTAAATGTCATTGGGATTTGTTTGTTGTGGTAAGGGTTAGTTGGTGATGATTTAGAGTAGCCGAAGTAATTTAGGTGAGTCTGGCATAGTTTGTTATGATTTGTACACTTTTCTTTGTAATTTTAAGATGATATGGTTTGGTTTGTTGTGGTAAGGGATAGTTGGGGGTGATTTACGATAGCCGAAGTAATTTAGGTGATTCTGGTATAGTTTGTTATGATTTTTAGCATTTTTTTGTAATTTTAAAGTGATTGGGCTTAGTTTGTTGTGGTAAGGGTTAGTTGGGGGTGATTTTTGATAACCGAAGTAATTTAGGTGAGTTTGGCATAGTTTGCTATGGTTAGTAGCATTTTTTTGTAATTTAAAAGTGATTGGGTTTAGTTTGTTGTGGTAAGGGTTAGTTGGTGATGATTTATGGTAGCCGAAGTAATTTAGGTGAGTTTGGCTTAGTTTGCTATGGTTACTAGCATTTTTTTGTAATTTAAAAGTGATTGGGTTTAGTTTGTTGTGGTAAGGGATAGTTGGTGATGATTTAGAGTATTTGAAGTAATTTAGGTGAGTCTGGCATATTTTGTTATGATTTGTACACCTTTTTTGTAATTTTAAGATGATATGGATTGGTTTGTTGTGGTAAAGGATAGTTGAAGGTGATTTACGGTAGCCGAAGTAATTTAGGTGATTCTGGTATAGTTTGTTATGATTTTTAGCATTTTTTTGCAATTTTAAACTGATTGGGCTTAGTTTGTTGCTGTAAAGTGTAGTTAGGGGTGATTTTTGATAGCCGAAGTAATTTAGTTGAGTTTGGCATAGTTTGCTATGGTTAGTAGCATTTTTTTGTAATTTAAAGTGATTGGGTTTACTTTGTTGAGGTAAGGGTTAGTTGGTGATGATTTATGGTAGCCGAAGTAATTTAGGTGAGTTTGGCATAGTTTGCCATAGTTACTTGCATTTTTTTGTAATTCAAAAGTGATTGGGTTTAGTTTGTTGTGGTAAGGGATAGTTGGTGATGATTTAGAGTATTTGAAGTAATTTAGGTGAGTCTGGCATATTTTGTTATGATTTGTACACCTTTTTTGTAATTTTAAGATGATATGGATTGGTTTGTTGTGGTAAAGGATAGTTGAAGGTGATTTACGGTAGCCGAAGTAATTTAGGTGATTCTGGTATAGTTTGTTATGATTTTTAGCATTTTTTTGCAATTTTAAACTGATTGGGCTTAGTTTGTTGCTGTAAAGTGTAGTTAGGGGTGATTTTTGATAGCCGAAGTAATTTAGGTGAGTTTGGCATAGTTTGCTATGGTTAGTAGCATTTTTTTGTAATTTAAAAGTGATTGGGTTTAGTTTGTTGTGGTAAGGGTTAGTTGGTGATGGTTTATGGTAGCCGAAGTAATTTAGGTGAGTTTGGCATAGTTTGCTATGGTTACTAGAATTTTTTTGTCATCTAAAAGTGATTGGGTTTAGTTTTTTGTGGTAAGGGTTAGTTGGTGATGATTTAGAGTAGCCGAAGTAATTTAGGTGAGTCTGGCATAGTTTGTAATGATTTGTACACCTTTTTTTGTAATTTTAAGATGATATGGTTTGGTTTGTTTTGGTAAGGGATAGTTGGGGGTGATTTACGGTAGCCGAAGTAATTTAGGTGATTCTGGTATAGTTCGTTATGATTTTTAGCATTTTTTTATAATTTTAAAGTGATTGGGCTTAGTTTGTTGCTGTAAAGTGTAGTTGGGTTGATTTTTGAAAGCTGAAGTAATTTAGGTGAGTTTGGCATAGTTTGCTATGGTTAGTAGCATTTTTTTATAATTGAAAAGTGATTGGGTTTAATTTGTTGTGGTAAGGGTTAGTTGGTGATGATTTAGAGTAGCCGAAGTAATTTAGGTGAGTCTGGCATAGTTTGTTATGATTTGTACTCCTTTTTTTGCAATTTTAAGATGATATGGTTTGGTTTGTTGTGGTAAGGGATAGTTGGGGTTATTTACGGTAGCCGAAGTAATTTAGGTGATTCTGGTATAGTTTGTTATGATTTTTAGCATTTTTTTGAAATTTTAAAGTGATTGGGCTTAGTTTGTTGCTGTAAAGTGTAGTTGGGGGTGATTTTTGACAGCCGAAGTAATTTAGGTGAGTTTGGCATAGTTTGCTATGTTTAGTAGCATTTTTTTGTAATTTAAAAGTGATTGGGTTTAGTTTGTTGTGGTAAGGGTTAGTTGGTGATGATTTATAGTAGCCGAAGTAATTTAGGTGAGTTTGGCATAGTTTGCTATGGTTACTAGCATTTTTTTGTAATTTAAAAGTGATTGGGTTTAGTTTGTTGTGGTAAGGGTTAGTTGGTGATGATTTAGAGTAGCCGAAGTAATTTAGGTGATTCTGGCATATTTTGTTATGATTTGTACACCTTTTTTTGTAATTTTAAGATGATATGGATTGGTTTGTTGTGGTAAAGGATAGTTGGAGGTGATTTACGGTAGCCGAAGTAATTTAGGTGATTCTGGTATAGTTTGTTATGATTTTTAGCATTTTTTTGTAATTTTAAAGTGATTGGGCTTAGTTTTTTGCTGTAAAGTGTAGTTAGGGGTGATTTTTGATAGCCGAAGTAATTTAGGTGAGTTGGGCATAGTTTGCTATGGTTAGTAGCATTTTTTTGTAATTTAAAAGTGATTGGGATTAGTTTGTTGTGGTAAGGGTTAGTTGGTGATGGTTTATGGTAGCCGAAGTAATTTAGGTGAGTTTGGCATAGTTTGCTATGGTTACTAGCATTTTTTTGTAATTTAAAAGTGATTGGGTTTTGTTTGTTGTGGTAAGGGTTAGTTGGTGATGATTTAGAGTAGCCGAAGTAATTTAGGTGAGTCTGGCATAGTTTGTTATGATTTGTACACCTTTTTTTGTAATTTTAAGATGATATATTTTTGGTTTGTTGTGGTAAGGGATAGTTGGGGGTGATTTACGGTAGCCGAAGTAATTTAGGTGATTCTGGTATAGTTTGTTATGATTTTTAGCATTTTTTTGTAATTTTAAAGTGATTGGGCTTAGTTTGTTGCTGTAAATTGTAGTTGGGTTTGATTTTTGATAGCCGAAGTAATTTAGTTGAGTTTGGCATAGTTTGCTATGGTTAGTAGCATTTTTTTGTAATTTAAAGTGATTGGGTTTACTTTGTTGAGGTAAGGGTTAGTTGGTGATGATTTATGGTAGCCGAAGTAATTTAGGTGAGTTTGGCATATTTTGCCATAGTTACTAGCATTTTTTTGTAATTCAAAAGTGATTGGGTTTAGTTTGTTGTGGTAAGGGATAGTTGGTGATGATTTAGAGTATTTGAAGTAATTTAGGTGAGTCTGGCATAGTTTGTTATGATTTGTACACCTTTTTTTGCAATTTTAAGATGATATGGTTTGGTTTGTTGTGGTAAGGGATAGTTGGGGGTTATTTACGGTAGCCGAAGTAATTTAGGTGATTCTGGTATAGTTTTTTATGATTTTTAGCATTTTTTTGTAATTTTAAAGTGATTGGGCTTAATTTGTTGCTGTAAAGTGTAGTTGGGGGTGATTTTTGACAGCCGAAGTAATTTAGGTGAGTTTGGCATAGTTTGCTATGTTTAGTAGCATTTTTTTGTAATTTAAAAGTGATTGGGTTTAGTTTGTTGTGGTAAGGGTTAGTTGGTGATGATTTATAGTAGCCGAAGTAATTTAGGTGAGTTTGGCATAGTTTGCTATGGTTACTAGCATTTTTTTGTAATTTAAAGTGATTGGGTTTACTTTGTTGAGGTAAGGGTTAGTTGGTGATGATTTATGGTAGCCAAAATAGTTTAGGTGAGTTTGGAATATTTTGCCATAGTTACTAGCATTTTTTTGTAATTCAAAAGTGATTGGGTTTAGTTTGTTGTGGTAAGGGATAGTTGGTGATGATTTAGAGTATTTGAAGTAATTTAGGTGAGTCTGGCATAGTTTGTTATGATTTGTACACCTTTTTTTGCAATTTTAAGATGATATGGTTTGGTTTGTTGTGGTAAGGGATAGTTGGGGGTTATTTACGGTAGCCGAAGTAATTTAGGTGATTTTGGAATAGTTTTTTATGATTTTTAGCATTTTTTTGTAATTTTAAAGTGATTGGGCTTAATTTGTTGCTGTAAAGTGTAGTTGGGGGTGATTTTTGACAGCCGAAGTAATTTAGGTGAGTTTGGCATAGTTTGCTATGTTTAGTAGCATTTTTTTGTAATTTAAAAGTGATTGGGTTTAGTTTGTTGTGGTAAGGGTTAGTTGGTGATGATTTATAGTAGCCGAAGTAATTTAGGTGAGTTTGGCATAGTTTGCTAAGGTTACTAGCATTTTTTTGTAATTTAAAAGTGATTGGGTTTAGTTTGTTGTGGTAAGGGTTAGTTGGTGATGATTTAGAGTAACCGAAGTAATTTAGGTGAGACTGGCATATTTTGTTATGATTTGTACACCTTTTTTTGTAATTTTAAGATGATATGGATTGGTTTGTTGTGGTAAAGGATATTTGGAGGTGATTTACGGTAGCCGAAGTAATTTAGGTGATTCTGGTATACTTTGTTATGATTTTTAGCATTTTTTTGGAATTTTAAAGTGATTGGGCTTAGTTTGTTGCTGTAAAGTGTAGTTAGGGGTGATTTTTGATAGCCGAAGTAATTTAGGTGAGTTTGGCATAGTTTGCTATGGTTAGTAGCATTTCTTTGTAATTTAAAAGTGATTGGGATTAGTTTGTTGTGGTAAGGGTTAGTTGGTGATGGTTTATGGTAGCCGAAGTAATTTAGGTGATTCTGGTATAGTTTGTTATGATTTTTAGCATTTTTTTGTAATTTTAAAGTGATTGGGCTTAGTTTGTTGCTGTAAAGTGTAGTTGGGGGTGATTTTTGATAGCCGAAGTAACTTAGGTGAGTTTGGCATAGTTTGCTATGGTTAGTAGCATTTTTTTGTAATTTAAAAGTGATTGGGTTTAGTTTGTTGTGGTAAGGGTTAGTTGGTGATGATTTATGGTAGCCGAAGTAATTTAGGTGAGTTTGGCATAGTTTGCTATGGTTACTAGCATTTTTTTGTAATTTAAAATTGATTGGGTTTAGTTTGTTGTGGTAAGGGTTAGTTGGTGATGATTTAGAGTAGCCGAAGTAATTTGGGTGAGTCTGGCATAGTTTGTTATGATTTGTACACCTTTTTTGTAATTTTAAGATGATATGGTTTGGTTTGTTGTGGTAAGGGATAGTTGGGGGTGATTTACGGTAGCCGAAGTAATTTAGGTGATTCTGGTATAGTTTGTTATGATTTTTAGCATTTTTTTTTAATTTTAAAGTGATTGGGCTTAGTTTGTTGCTGTAAAGTGTAGTTGGGGGTGATTTTTGATAGCCGAAGTAATTTAGGTGAGTTTGGCATAGTTTGCTACGGTTAGTAGCATTTTTTTGTAATTTAAAAGTGATTGGGTTTAGTTTGTTATGGTAAGGGTTAGTTGGTGACGATTTATGGTAGCCGAAATAATTTAGGTGAGTTTGGTATAGTTTGCTATGGTTACTAGCATTTTTTTGTAATTTAAAATTGATTGTGTTTTGTTTGTTGTGGTAAGGGTTAGTTGGTGATGATTTAGAGTAGCCGAAGTAATTTAGGTGAGTCTGGCATAGTTTGTTATGATTTGTACAACTTTTTTGTAATTTTAAGATGATATGGTTTGGTTTGTTGTGGTAAGGGATAGTTGGGGGTGATTTACGGTAGCCGAAGTAATTTAGGTGAGTTTGGCATAGTTTGCTATAGTTACTAGCATTTTTTTGTAATTCAAAAGTGATTGGGTTTAGTTTGTTGTGGTAAGGGTTATTTGGTGATGATTTATGGTAGCCGAAGTAATTTAGGTGAGTTTGGCATAGTTTGCTATGGTTATTAGCATTTTTTTGTAATTTAAAAGTGATTGGGTTTAGTTTGTTATGGTAAGGGTTAGTTGGTGACGATTTATGGTAGCCGAAATAATTTAGGTGAGTTTGGCATAGTTTGCTATGGTTACTAGCATTTTTTTGTAATTTAAAATTGACTGGGTTTAGTTTGTTGTGGTAAGGGTTAGTTGGTGATGATTTAGAGTAGCCGAAGTAATTTAGGTGAGTCTGGCATAGTTTGTTATGATTTGTACAACTTTTTTGTAATTTTAAGATGATATGGTTTGGTTTGTTGTGGTAAGGAATAGTTGGGGGTGATTTACGGTAGCCGAAGTAATTTAAGTGATTCTGGTATAGTTTGTTATGATTTTTAGCATTTTTTTGTAATTTTAATGTGATTGGGCTTAGTTTGTTGCTGTAAATTGTAGTTGGGTTTGATTTTTGATAGCCGAAGTAATTTAGTTGAGTTTGGCATAATGTGCTATGGTTAGTAGCATTTTTTTGTAATTTAAAAGTGATTGGGTTTACTTTGTTGAGGTAAGGGTTAGTTGGTGATGATTTATGGTAGCCGAAGTAATTTAGGTGAGTTTGGCATAGTTTGCTATAGTTACTAGCATTTTTTTGTAATTCAAAAGTGATTGGGTTTAGTTTGTTGAGGTAAGGGTTAGTTGGTGATGATTTAGAGTAGCCGAAGTAATTTAGGTGAGTCTGGCATAGTTTGTTATGATTTGTACACCTTTTTTTGCAATTTTAAGATGATATGGTTTGGTTTGTTGTGGTAAGGGATAGTTGGGGGTTAGTTACGGTAGCCGAAGTAATTTAGGTGATTCTGGTATAGTTTTTTATGATTTTTAGCATTTTTTTGTAATTTTAAAGTGATTGGGCTTAGTTTGGTGCTGCAAAGTGTAGTTGGGATTGATTTTTGACAGCCGAAGTAATTTAGGTGAGTTTGGCATAGTTTGCTATGGTTAGTAGCATTTTTTTGTAATTTAAAAGTGATTGGGATTACTTTGTTGAGGTAAGGGTTAGTTGGTGATGACTTATTTGACATTTTGTGTGCGACAGTCGACCGATTCGCAGATAAGCAATCAATCTCTACTATTATAATTCCATCTTGTGTTGTCTTTACTGGTAGTTACAGAGTCAAAGTCCTGAATATCAGGACTTAGACTCTGTAACCACCAATACTGACCCTTAGAGTCTTATTGTCTTGTGTTTCGGTCCACCGCGTGGCAGTCGACACCGGCTGCCATAATCTTGACCCCCTTTTATTTTTATTTTTTTCTTTTTCAATTTTCGGGTTGTGTAAATTTTTTATTGGGGACGGCCCCCCAATATCATTTGCCGAAATACTCTGAAAACAGAGCAATAAATCAGCCAAACGTACAAATCTTTTTTTTTATTTTACCTTGACTCCAATATTCTCTTTTATCGCGTGGAAATACCAAAGACCAGTTTTTCTTGCCCTGCGCTTCATTTCGGTCCCAGAATCCACGCTCGATAACGATTGCAGGAAGGTCAGCCACCTTACAATTCCATTGTCTTTTTCTTATTTTACCATCGCTGACGAACCCTTAATTATAGGCGTCCGTCAACTCTCTCCCCACGGCGATCGTCAACACCATAAGAGCAAATAAGGAGTTCAATATTAATTAATTAATTAAAAAAAAAAAAAAAAAAAAAAAAAAAAAAGGGAGTGATTTTTAAAGGTTCTGTCCTCACATTATTGTATTGTCCCAACGTTCCCCATCCTTCTTCCTTGGGGAACGTTTCTTTTAACCTGTAACGGTTTTTTTACAGCCGACGATTTTTATTTAAATACATTATTCCGCTGGGAGTTAATATCCCCAGCGGACGTCGGTAAACCAATGGCACAACCCGGAGTTCACTTCATGTGCTCCGAATGTGGATCGGCATTCGAAGACGAGGACTCTATTAGAAACCATCCCTGTGGTCGAACTATCGACCCAGAACTGTTCTCTTGCGAACTCTGCAACAAGACATATAAAACCTACGCTGGTCTCCGTCAACACCAACGCAGAAGCCACCCAATCGAATATAATGACTTCATGCAGACGGAAGATAAGAGAGTTAACAGAGCGTGGTCGCAACTCGAACAGTACCATCTAGCTCATGCCGAGGTGACCTACGACGGCAGAAATATCAACAAATATCTACACGAGCTTTTCCCCGAACGTACTATCTGGTCCATTAGATCGTACCGGGCGACCCCGATCTACAAATCGTTGGTCCTCAGAATTCGGGCAGAATTAACCGAAGCTGCCGAACCTCAAACATCATCGACGCCTCCCTTACCGGAAACACCGCTCCCTACGCCTGTTGAAAAAGATACGACTTACGAATATCCACCTGCACGCCGGGAAAAGAACTATTCTCAAAACAACGCCGATTTGTCAGATCCTCAATCTCCTACACCCAACATCTCTAGGACAGGCACTCCAACGCGTCATAAAATAACCACAGACGAAGGGGCCGCCACTCACGAGCCACAAAATTCCACGGATACCGATCCGGTTATGCAATACATGACACAAGAACTACATCAAAATTTAGACGATTACATGAAGGGCATACTACTGGAATTTTGCAGCAATCAGACGGAACAACAAAATATAATTGAAGAGATGATGGCAGCTCTAACCAGAAAGTTAAACCTCCCAACTCGACCCCGCAAACACAAACCCGGGAAAGGCGGAAGTAACACCGTAAAGAAAAGTAGAGCCTATAAGTACAAGATGGCACAAACGCTCTACAGGACAAACCTCTCCAAATTAGCCACCCAGGTGATCGATGGTAAACTGGAAGACAGCGAAGAAATATCACCCAACATCATCGACGTCGAGGAGGCTTACAGGGACATTTACGGGGGCGACGTATGGGTTGACTCGGGCGAAATTGGTGTCATCAAAACAAATTCTACAAACATCTACTCACCTGTGACCATCCAACAAGTGAGTGATACATTAAATAGACGCCAATCCAACTCCAAGGGCCCAGACAACATAAAAATGAGCGATCTGAAACGACTACCGACTGCTGAAATATCACTACTCTACAACTTTATTTTGTTCAGCACTCACATCCCCAACTCCTGGAAGTGCAACCGAACAATCCTTATTCCAAAAGATCGAAACAACCCCGAAAATGTTGACAACTGGAGGCCGATAACAATCTCTTCTGCATTCCTTCGACTACTTAATAAAATTTTAGGAAAGAGGATGTCGAAACTTCCATTCCATCGTTCCCAACGAGGTTTTTTATCTCTTGATGGCACTCTCGCTAACACCATGCTGTTGCAGTCACTTATTAAGACCTGCAGGGAAAAGATCACGCCGCATTCCATAACCACCCTCGACCTCAAGAAAGCGTTCGACACAGTGCCACACTCTTCCATCGTCAGGGCCATGAAACGCTTCGGTCTGCACCCCAAAATAATTAAGATGATCACCAACAGCTACGAGGGATGCACAACCAACATATCAGTGGGAGGGGATCAAACAAGAGCGATTCACATTACTATAGGGGTTAAGCAGGGAGATCCCATCTCACCGTTCTTATTTAATATGGTGATTGACGAGTTGCTCTACATCCTGGAAACACGACCAGCCGGACTAAAACTTGGCGACGCCCGCATAAACACCCTTGCCTATGCGGATGACCTCATTTTACTATCGGAGAGCCGGGAAGACATGCAGTTTCTGGTCAGGGACGTAACCCGTTTCTTGGAACAGCGCAGGATGCAGATCAACACTAAAAAATGCACCAACTTAACTGTGAAACGCCTGCCCATGAAACAGAAGCTGTACGTGAACACAGATCGGCGGTCCCACGTCTACATCGGAAGCGTCCCACTACCAAACATCGGAGTGGGTTATCAATTTCGCTACCTTGGTCACAACTATGAGTTCTCGGAGGCAAAATTCTCCACTCTGGCGGACCTCAAACCCCAACTGGATCGAATACAAAAGGCCCCCCTAAAACCTCAACAGAAAATTCATCTAATTAAATTTTATCTTGTACCGCGCTACATCTATACCCTTCAAAATTTGAATGTTACTCTAAAGGCCCTACGCAGCGCCGATCGACTGGTACGCCTTGCCGCAAACAAAACCCTCCACCTACCCTCCAGCACCTCTAATGCTTACCTATATTCTAGAACATCAGATGGAGGTCTCGGTCTATTAAATCTCTCTCGCAGAATTCCGGGAATCCTACTGGGCCGCCTAAACAAGCTCTCGGCAACCGATGATTCCGATCTCCTGGAACTTTTTAATAACAACAACTACCTACAGAAATTTACCGAAAAACTTTCCCTCTGGCTGCGAGATATAGGCACCAACCCCAACAATCTCGCCCACTATTGGTCAGGTCAACTAGAAGCTTCAGTATCAGGAGGCGGGCTTTGGCAGGTCGGTGGCTGTTCGGGTTGCTATCGATGGGTTGATCGGCCTCCCGGCCACTGGAATGGAGGCGACTACGTTAAAGCAATCCAACTAAGGGGTAACCTTCTACCGGTCCATGGGGGTGTGCATAATCGATCAGGAGAGGTCCTCTGCAGAGCAGGCTGTCAACGGAGAGAGACGGTCTGCCATATATTGCAGAGATGTCCAGTCACGCACGTGGAGAGGATAGCGAGGCACGACCACACCGTCAACCGCATCGCGGCAATGGCCAGAGGGAAAGGTTGGGAAGTCTCTGTGGAACCGAGGATATACGATCTTAACGGGGCGCTTTACAAACCGGATTTAATTTTAATCAAAGAAAGCCGGCTTATAATAGGAGAGATAGGAATCCACTGGGAAGGTCCCAACAACCTGGACGTGGCATTCAGAAACAAGGCGGCCCATTACAGCAGCGACTCCTTCCTTGCCGGAGTAAAACGCCTCCATAAGGATAAGGATATACAGGTCCTTCCAACTATAATTGGAGCTCGCGGCGGTTGGTGTCCTCTGAACAACCAATTCATCGACACCATCGGACTCGGTAAAAACAGCTTAAAGTCCCTGGTGTGCGATGTAATCAAAGGAGGCTGGATGTGTCACGGAAGGTTCAGCACTAGAGTGTGGGACCGCCGCCTGTGAAAGTGCTTTGATTAATACATGGCCTGTCAGTGCGGTTGAATGTGCGAACTTACGAGTCTATCGGGAACTTTGCCGTTCAAACCAGGTCATCGTGATGTTTTGGTTTCCATAACCTCACTTTTATAAAACGATCGATGACCGCCTTTTCGCCCCGATCAATCTACCAACCATACACGGCAGAGTTCACCGTTACCGGCTGAGTAATAATTACTAGTTCTAACAACTTTAACTTAGCCTATACTCACCAATGTTACCAACTACGAATGCATTTCGTTTCGAACAAACATCAAAGCGTCACAACATTTCCGAACCTTACAGACATGCGCGAAATGTACACATGCGCGAAATGCATTCTCCTCGGCGAATCGTGTCAAACTCGTCCATTTTGTGTGCGACAGTCGACCGATTCGCAGATAAGCAATCAATCTCTACTATTATAATTCCATCTTGTGTTGTCTTTACTGGTAGTTACAAGTCCTGAATATCACCCTTATATACTTGTGGACTTAGACTCTGTAACCACCAATACTGACCCTTAGAGTCTTATTGTCTTGTGTTTCGGTCCACCGCGTGGCAGTCGACACCGGCTGCCATAATCTTGACCCCCTTTTATTTTATTTTTTCAATTTTCGGGTTGTGTAAATTTTTTATTGGGGACGGCCCCCCAACATCATTTGCCGAAATACTCTGAAAACAGAGCAATAAATTAGCCGAAGTAATTTAGGTAATTCTGGTATAGTTTGTTATGATTTTTAGCATTTTTTTGTAATTTTAAAATGATTGGGCTTAGTTTGTTGCTGTAAAGTGTAGTTGGGGGTGATTTTTGATAGCCGAAGTAATCTAGGTGAGTTTGGCATAGTTTGCTATGGTTAGTAGCATTTTTTTGTAATTTAAAAGTGATTGGGTTTAGTTTGTTGTGGTAAGGGTTTGTTGGTGATGATTTATCGTAGCCGAAGTAATTTAGGTGAGTTTGGCATAGTTTGTTATGATTTGTACAACTTTTTTTGTAATTTTAAGATGGTATGGTTTGGTTTGTTGTGGTAAGGGATAGTTGGGGGTGATTTAGGGTAGCCGAAGTAATTTAGGTGATTCTGGTATAGTTTGTTATGATTTTTAGCATTTTTTTGTAATTTTAAAGTGTAGTTGGGGGTGATTTTTGATAGCCGAAGTAATTTAGGTGAGTTTGGCATAGTTTGCTATGGTTAGTAGCATTTTTTTGTAATTTAAAAGTGATTGGGTTTAGTTTGTTGTGGTAAGGGTTAGTCGGTGATGATTTATGGTAGCCGAAGTAATTTAGGTGAGTTTGGCATAGTTTGCTATGGTTAGTAGCATTTTTTTGTAATTTAAAATTGATTGGGTTTAGTTTGTTGTGGTAAGGGTTAGTTGGTGATGATTTAGAGTAGCCGAAGTAATTTAGGTGAGTCTGGCATAGTTTGTTATGATTTGTACACCTTTTTTTGTAATTTTAAGATTATATGGTTTGGTTTGTTGTGGTAAGAGATAGTTGGGGGTGATTTACGGTAGCCGAAGTAATTTAGGTGATTCTGGTATAGTTTGTTATGATTTTTAGCATTTTTTTTGTAATTTTAAAGTGATTGGGCTTAGTTTGTTGCTGTAAAGTGTAGTTGGGGGTGATTTTTGATGGCCGAAGTAATTTAGGTGAGTTTGGCTTAGTTTGCTATGGTTAGTAGCATTTTTTTGTAATTAAAAAGTGATTGGGTTTAGTTTGTTGTGGTAAGGGTTAATTGGTGATGATTTAGAGTAGCCGAAGTAATTAAGGTGAGTCTGGCATAGTTTGTTATGATTTGTACACCTTTTTTTGTAATTTTAAGATGATATGGTTTGGTTTGTTGTGGTAAGGGATATTTGGGGGTGATTTACGGTAGCCGAAGTAATTTAGGTGATTCTGGTATAGTTTGTTATGATTTTTAGCATTTTTTTGTAATTTTAAAGTGATTGGGCTTAGTTTGTTGCTGTAAAGTGTTGTTGGGTGTGATTTTTGATAGCCGAAGTAATTTAGGTGAGTTTGGCATAGTTTGCTATGGTTAGTAGCATTTTTTTGTAATTTAAAAGTGATTGGGTTTAATTTGTTGTGGTAAGGGTTAGTTGGTGATGATTTATGTTAGCCGAAGTAATTTAGGTGAGTTTAGCATAGTTTGCTATGGTTAGTAGCATTTTTTTGTAATTTAAAATTGATTGGGTTTAGTTTGTTGTGGTAAGGGTTAGTTGGTGATGATTTAGAGTAGCCGAAGTAATTAAGGTGAGTCTGGCATAGTTTGTTATGATTTGTACACCTTTTTTTGTAATTTTAAGATGATATGGTTTGGTTTGTTGTGGTAAGGGATAGTTGGGGGTGATTTACATTAGCCGAAGTAATTTAGGTGACTCTGGTATAGTTTGTTATGATTTTTAGCATTTTTTTGTAATTTTAAACTGATTGGGCTTAGTTTGTGGCTGTAAAGTGTAGTTGGGGGTGATTTTTGATAGTGGAAGTAATTTAGGTGAGTTTGGCATAGTTTGCTATGGTTAGTAGCATTTTTTTGTAATTTAAAAGTGATTGGGTTTAGTTTGATGTGGTAAGGGTTAGTTGGTGATGATTTATGTTAGCCGAAGTAATTTAGGTGAGTTTAGCATAATTTGCTATGGTTAGTAGCATTTTTTTGTAACTTAAAATTGATTGGGTTTAGTTTGTTGTGGTAAGGGTTAGTTGGTGATGATTTAGAGTAGCCGAAGTAATTAAGGTGAGTCTGGCATAGTTTGTTATGATTTGTACACCTTTTTTTGTAATTTTAAGATGATATGGTTTGGTTTGTTGTGGTAAGGGTTAGTTGGGGGTGATTTACGGTAGCCGAAGTAATTTAGGTGATTCTGGTATAGTTTGTTATGATTTTTAGCATTTTTTTGTAATTTTAAAGTGATTGGGCTTAGATAGTTGCTGTAAAGGGTAGTTGGGGGAGATTTTTGATAGCCGAAGTAATTTAGGTGAGTTTGGCATAGTTTGCTATGGTTAGTAGCATTTTTTTGTAATTTAAAAGTGATTGGGTTTAGTTTGTTGTGGTAAGGGTTAGTTGGTGATGATTTATGGTAGCCGAAGTAATTTAGGTGAGTTTGGCATAGTTTGCTATGGTTAGAAGCATTTTTTTGTAATTTAAAAGTGATTGGGTATAATTTGTTGTGGTAAGGGTTAGTTGATAATGATTTAGAGTAGCCGAAGTAATTTAGGTGAATCTGGCATAGTTTGTTATGATTTGTACACCTTTTTTTGTAATTTTAAGATGATATGGTTTGGTTTGTTGTGGTAAGGGATAGTTGGGGGTGATTTACGGTAGCCGAAGTAATTTAGGTGATTCTGGTAAAGTTTGTTATGATTTTTAGCATTTTTTTTGTAATTTTAAAGTGATTGGGCTTAGTTTGTTGCTGTAAAGTGTAGTTGGGGGTGATTTTTGATAGCCGAAGTAATATAGGTGAGTTTGGCATAGTTTGCTATGGTTAGTAGCATTTTTTTGAAATTTAAAAGTGATTGGGTTTAGTTTGTTGTGGTAAGGGTTAGTTGGTGATGATTTAGAGTAGCCGAAGTAATTTAGGTGAGTCTGGCATAGTTTGTTATGATTTGTACACCTTTTTTTGTAATTTTAAGATGACATGGTTTGGTTTGTTGTGGTAAGGGATAGTTGGGGGTGATTTACGGTAGCCGAAGTAACTTAGGTGATTCTGGTATAGTTTGTTATGATTTTTAGCATTTTTATGTAATTTTAAAGTGATTGGGCTTAGTTTGTTGCTGTAAAGTGTAGTTGGGTGTGATTTTTGATAGCCGAAGTAATTTAGGTGAGTTTGGCATAGTTTGGTATGGTTAGTAGCATTTTTTTGTAATTTAAAAGTGATTGGGTTTAGTTTGTTGTGGTAAGGGTTAGTTGGTGATGATTTAGATTAGCCGAAGTAATTCAGGTGAGTTTGGCATAGTTTGTAATGGTTAGTAGCATTTTTTTGTAATTTAAAAGTGATTGGGTTTATTTTGTTGTGGTAAGGGTTAGTTGGTGATGATTTATGGTAGCCGAAGTATTTTAGGTGAGTTTGGCATAGTTTGCTATGGTTACTAGCATTTTTTTGTAATTTAAAAGTGATTGGGTTTAGTTTGTTGTGGTAAGGGTTAGTTGGTGATGATTTAGAGTAGCCGAAGTAATTTAGGTGAGTCTGGCATAGTGTGTTATGATTTGTACACCTTTTTTTGTAATTTTAAGATGATATGGTTTGGTTTGTTGTGGTAAGGGATAGTTGGGGGTGATTTACGGTAGCCGAAGTAACTTAGGTGATTCTGGTATAGTTTGTTATGATTTATAGCAATTTTTTGTAATTTTAAAGTGATTGGGCTTAGTTTGTTGCTGTAAAGTGTAGTTGGGGGTGATTTTTGACAGCCGAAGTAATTTAGGTGAGTTTGGCATAGTTTGCTATGGTTAGTAGCATTTTTTTGTAATTTAAAAGTGATTGGGTTTAGTTTGTTGTGGTAAGGGTTAGTTGGTGATGATTTATGGTACCCGAAGTAATTTAGGTGAGTTTGGCATAGTTTGCTATGGTTACTAGCATTTTTTTGTAATTTAAAAGTGATTGGGTTTAGTTTGTTGTGGTAAGGGTTAGTTGGTAATGATTTAGAGTAGCCGAAGTAATTTAGGTGAGTCTGGCATAGTTTGTTATGATTTGTACACCTTTTCTTGTAATTTTAAGATGATATGGTTTGGTTTGTTGTGGTAAGGGATAGTTGGGGGTGATTTACGGTAGCCGAAGTAACTTAGGTGATTCTGGTATAGTTTGTTATGATTTTTAGCATTTTTATGTAATTTTAAAGTGATTGGGCTTAGTTTGTTGCTGTAAAGTGTAGTTGGGGGTGATTTTTGATAGCCGAAGTAATTTAGGTGAGTTTGGCATAGTTTGCTATGGTTAGTAGCATTTTTTTGTAATTTAAAAGTGATTGGGTTTAGTTTGTTGTGGTAAGGGTTAGTTGGTGATGATTTAGATTAGCCGAAGTAATTTAGGTGAGTTTGGCATAGTTTGTAATGGTTAGTAGCATTTTTTTGTAATTTAAAAGTGATTGGGTTTATTTTGTTGTGGTAAGGGTTAGTTGGTGATGATTTATGGTAGCCGAAGTAATTTAGGTGAGTTTGGCATAGTTTGCTATGGTTACTAGCATTTTTTTGTAATTTAAAAGTGATTGGGTTTAGTTTGTTGTGGTAAGGGTTAGTTGGTGATGATTTAGAGTAGCCGAAATAATTTAGGTGAGTCTGGCATAGTGTGTTATGATTTGTACACCTTTTTTTGTAATTTTAAGATGACATGGTTTGGTTTGTTGTGGTAAGGGATAGTTGGGGGTGATTTACGGTAGCCGAAGTAACTTAGGTGATTCTGGTATAGTTTGTTATGATTTTTAGCATTTTTATGTAATTTTAAAGTGATTGGGCTTAGTTTGTTGCTGTAAAGTGTAGTTGGGTGTGATTTTTAATAGCCGAAGTAATTTAGGTGAGTTTGGCATAGTTTGGTATGGTTAGTAGCATTTTTTTGTAATTTAAAAGTGATTGGGTTTAGTTTGTTGTGGTAAGGGTTAGTTGGTGATGATTTAGATTAGCCGAAGTAATTTAGGTGAGTTTGGCATAGTTTGTAATGGTTAGTAGCATTTTTTTGTAATTTAAAAGTGATTGGGTTTATTTTGTTGTGGTAAGGGTTAGTTGGTGATGATTTATGGTAGCCGAAGTATTTTAGGTGAGTTTGGCATAGTTTGCTATGGTTACTAGCATTTTTTTGTAATTTAAAAGTGATTGGGTTTAGTTTGTTGTGGTAAGGGTTAGTTGGTGATGATTTAGAGTAGCCGAAGTAATTTAGGTGAGTCTGGCATAGTGTGTTATGATTTGTACACCTTTTTTTGTAATTTTAAGATGATATGGTTTGGTTTGTTGTGGTAAGGGATAGTTGGGGGTGATTTACGGTAGCCGAAGTAACTTAGGTGATTCTGGTATAGTTTGTTATGATTTATAGCAATTTTTTGTAATTTTAAAGTGATTGGGCTTAGTTTGTTGCTGTAAAGTGTAGTTGGGGGTGATTTTTGACAGCCGAAGTAATTTAGGTGAGTTTGGCATAGTTTGCTATGGTTAGTAGCATTTTTTTGTAATTTAAAAGTGATTGGGTTTAGTTTGTTGTGGTAAGGGTTAGTTGGTGATGATTTATGGTACCCGAAGTAATTTAGGTGAGTTTGGCATAGTTTGCTATGGTTACTAGCATTTTTTTGTAATTTAAAAGTGATTGGGTTTAGTTTGTTGTGGTAAGGGTTAGTTGGTAATGATTTAGAGTAGCCGAAGTAATTTAGGTGAGTCTGGCATAGTTTGTTATGATTTGTACACCTTTTCTTGTAATTTTAAGATGATATGGTTTGGTTTGTTGTGGTAAGGGATAGTTGGGGGTGATTTACGGTAGCCGAAGTAACTTAGGTGATTCTGGTATAGTTTGTTATGATTTTTAGCATTTTTATGTAATTTTAAAGTGATTGGGCTTAGTTTGTTGCTGTAAAGTGTAGTTGGGGGTGATTTTTGATAGCCGAAGTAATTTAGGTGAGTTTGGCATAGTTTGTTATGGTTAGTAGCATTTTTTTGTAATTTAAAAGTGATTGGGTTTAGTTTGTTGTGGTAAGGGTTAGTTGGTGATGATTTAGATTAGCCGAAGTAATTTAGGTGAGTTTGGCATAGTTTGTAATGGTTAGTAGCATTTTTTTGTAATTTAAAAGTGATTGGGTTTATTTTGTTGTGGTAAGGGTTAGTTGGTGATGATTTATGGTAGCCGAAGTAATTTAGGTGAGTTTGGCATAGTTTGCTATGGTTACTAGCATTTTTTTGTAATTTAAAAGTGATTGGGTTTAGTTTGTTGTGGTAAGGGTTAGTTGGTAATGATTTAGAGTAGCCGAAGTAATTTAGGTGAGTCTGGCATAGTTTGTTATGATTTGTACACCTTTTCTTGTAATTTTAAGATGATATGGTTTGGTTTGTTGTGGTAAGGGATAGTTGGGGGTGATTTACGGTAGCCGAAGTAACTTAGGTGATTCTGGTATAGTTTGTTATGATTTTTAGCATTTTTATGTAATTTTAAAGTGATTGGGCTTAGTTTGTTGCTGTAAAGTGTAGTTGGGGGTGATTTTTGATAGCCGAAGTAATTTAGGTGAGTTTGGCATAGTTTGTTATGGTTAGTAGCATTTTTTTGTAATTTAAAAGTGATTGGGTTTAGTTTGTTGTGGTAAGGGTTAGTTGGTGATGATTTAGATTAGCCGAAGTAATTTAGGTGAGTTTGGCATAGTTTGTAATGGTTAGTAGCATTTTTTTGTAATTTAAAAGTGATTGGGTTTATTTTGTTGTGGTAAGGGTTAGTTGGTGATGATTTATGGTAGCCGAAGTAATTTAGGTGAGTTTGGCATAGTTTGCTATGGTTACTAGCATTTTTTTGTAATTTAAAAGTGATTGGGTTTAGTTTGTTGTGGTAAGGGTTAGTTGGTGATGATTTAGAGTAGCCGAAGTAATTTAGGTGAGTCTGGCATAGTGTGTTATGATTTGTACACCTTTTTTTGTAATTTTAAGATGATATGGTTTGGTTTGTTGTGGTAAGGGATAGTTGGGGGTGATTTACGGTAGCCGAAGTAACTTAGGTGATTCTGGTATACTTTGTTATGATTTATAGCAATTTTTTGTAATTTTAAAGTGATTGGGCTTAGTTTGTTGCTGTAAAGTGTAGTTGGGGGTGATTTTTGACAGCCGAAGTAATTTAGGTGAGTTTGGCATAGTTTGCTATGGTTAGTAGCATTTTTTTGTAATTTAAAAGTGATTGGGTTTAGTTTGTTGTGGTAAGGGTTAGTTGGTGATGATTTATGGTACCCGAAGTAATTTAGGTGAGTTTGGCATAGTTTGCTATGGTTACTAGCATTTTTTTGTAATTTAAAAGTGATTGGGTTTAGTTTGTTGTGGTAAGGGTTAGTTGGTGATGATTTAGAGTAGCCGAAGTAATTTCGGTGAGTCTGGCATAGTTTGTTATGATTTGTACACTTTTTTTTGTAATTTTAAGATGATATGGTTTGGTTTGTTGTGGTAAGGGATAGTTGGGGGTGATTTACGGTAGCCGAAGTAACTTAGGTGATTCTGGTATAGTTTGTTATGATTTTTAGCATTTTTATGTAATTTTAAAGTGATTGGGCTTAGTTTGTTGCTGTAAAGTGTAGTTGGGGGTGATTTTTGATAGCCGAAGTAATGTAGGTGAGTTTGGCATAGTTTGCTATGGTTTGTAGCATTGTTTTGTAATTTAAAAGTGATTGGGTTTAGTTTGTTGTGGTAAGGGTTAGTTGGTGATGATTTAGATTAGCCGAAGTAATTTAGGTGAGTTTGGCATAGTTTGTAATGGTCAGTAGCATTTTTTTGTAATTTAAAAGTGATTGGGTTTATTTTGTTGTGGTAAGGGTTAGTTGGTGATGATTTATGGTAGCCGAAGTAATTTAGGTGAGTTTGGCATAGTTTGCTATGGTTACTAGCATTTTTTTGTAATTAAAAAGTGATTGGGTTTAGTTTGTTGTGGTAAGGGTTAGTTGGTGATGATTTAGAGTAGCCGAAGTAATTTAGGTGAGTCTGGCATAGTGTGTTATGATTTGTACACCTTTTTTTGTAATTTTAAGATGATATGGTTTGGTTTGTTGTGGTAAGGGATAGTTGGGGGTGATTTACGGTAGCCGAAGTAACTTAGGTGATTCTGGTATAGTTTGTTATGATTTATAGCAATTTTTTGTAATTTTAAAGTGATTGGGCTTAGTTTGTTGCTGTAAAGTGTAGTTGGGGGTGATTTTTGACAGCCGAAGTAATTTAGGTGAGTTTGGCATAGTTTGCTATGGTTAGTAGCATTTTTTTGTAATTTAAAAGTGATTGGGTTTAGTTTGTTGTGGTAAGGGTTAGTTGGTGATGATTTATGGTAGCCGAAGTAATTTAGGTGAGTTTGGCATAGTTTGCTATGGTTACTAGCATTTTTTTGTAATTTAAAAGTGATTGGGTTTAGTTTGTTGTGGTAAGGGTTAGTTGGTGATGATTTAGAGTAGCCGAAGTAATTTAGGTGAGTCTGGCATAGTTTGTTTATGATTTGTACACCTTTTTTTGTAATTTTAAGATGATATGGTTTGGTTTGTTGTGGTAAGGGATAGTTGGGGGTGATTTACGGTAGCCGAAGTAATTTAGGTGATTCTGGTATAGTTTGTTATGATTTTTAGCATTTTTTTGTAATTTTAAAGTGATTGGGCTTAGTTTGTTGCTGTAAAGTCTAGTTGGGGGTGATTTTTGATAGCCGAAGTAATTTAGGTGAGTTTGGCATAGTTTGCTATGGTTAGTAGCATTTTTTTGTAATTTAAAAGTGATTGGGTTTAGTTTGTTATGGTAAGGGTTAATTGGTGATGATTTAGAGTAGCCGAAGTAATTTAGGTGAGACTGGCATAGTTTGTTATGATTTGTACACCTTTTTTTGTAATTTTAAGATGATATTGTTTGGTTTGTTGCGGTAAGGGATAGTTGGGGGTGATTTATGGTAGCCGAAGTAATTTAGGTGAGTTTGGCATAGTTTGCTATGGTTACTAGCATTTTTTTGTAATTTAAAAATGATTGGGTTTAGTTTGATGTGGTAAGGGTTAGTTGGTGATGATTTAGAGTAGCCGAAGTAATTTAGGTGAGTCTGGCATAGTTTGTTTATGATTTGTACACCTTTTTTTGTAATTTTAAGATGATATGGTTTGGTTTGTTATGGTAACGGATAGTTGGGGGTGATTTACGATAGCCGAAGTAATTTAGGTGATTCTGGTATAGTTTGTTATGATTTTTAAAATTTTTTTGTAATTTTAAAGTGATTGGGCTTAGTTTGTTGCTGTAAATTGTAGTTGGGGGTGATTTTTGATAGCCGAAGTAATTTAGGTGAATTTGGCATAGTTTGCTATGGTTAGTAGCATTTTTTTGTAATTTAAAAGTGATTGGGTTTAGTTTGTTGTGGTAAGGGTTAGTAGGTGATGATTTATGGTAGCCGAAGTAATTTAGGTGAGTTTGGCATAGTTTGCTATGGTTACTAGCATTTTTTTGTAATTTAAAAATGATTGGGTTTAGTTTGTTGTGGTAAGGGTTAGTTGATGATGATTTAGAGTAGCCGAAGTAATTTAGGTGAGTCTGGCATAGTTTGTTATGATTTGTACACCTTTTTTTGTAATTTTAAGATGATATGGTTTGGTTTGTTGTGGTAAGGGATAGTTGGAGGTGATTTACGGTAGCCGAAGTAATTTAGGTGAGTTTGGCATAGTTTGCTATGGTTAGTAGCATTTTTTTGTAATTTAAAAGTTATTGGGTTTAGTTTGTTGTGGTAAGGGTTAGTTGGTGATGATTTAGAGTAGCCGAAGTAATTTAGGTGAGTCTGGCATAGTTTGTTATGATTTGTACACCTTTTTTTGTAATTTAAAGATGATATGGTTTGGTTTGTTGTGGTAAGGGTTAGTTGGGGGTGATTTACGGTAGCCGAAGTAATTTAGGTGATTCTGGTATAGTTTGTTATGATTTTTAGCATTTTTTTGTAATTTTAAAGTGATTGTGCTTAGTTTGTTGGTGTAAAGTGTAGTTGGGGGTGATTTTTGATAGCCGAAGTAATTTAGGTGATTCTGGTATAGTTTTTTCTGATTTTTAGCATTTTTTTGTAATTTTAAAGTGATTGGGCTTAGTTTGTTGCTGTAAAGTGTAGTTGGGGGTGATTTTTGATAGCCGAAGTAATTTAGGTGAGTTTGGCATAGTTTGCTATGGTTAGTAGCATTTTTTTAAATTTAAAAGTGATTGGGTTTAGTTTGTTGTGGTAAGGGTTAGTTGGTGATGATTTAGAGTAGCCGAAGTAATTTAGGTGAGTCTGGCATAGTTTGTTATGTTTTGTACACCTTTTTTTGTAATTTTAAGATGATATGGTTTGGTTTGTTATGGTAACGGATAGTTGGGGGTGATTTACGGTAGCCGAAGTAATTTAGGTGTTTCTGGTATAGTTTGTTATGATTTTTAGCATTTTTTTGTAATTTTAAAGTGATTGGGCTTAGTTTGTTGGTGTAAAGTGTAGTTGGGGGTGATTTTTGATAGCCGACGTAATTTAGGTGAGTTTGGCATAGTTTGCTATGGTTAGTAGCATTTTTTTGTAATTTAAAAGTGATTGTGTTTAGTTTGTTGTGGTAAGGGTTAGTTGGTGATGATTTATAGTAGCCGAAGTAATTTAGGTAAGTTTGGCATAGTTTGCTATGGTTACTACCATTTTTTTGTAATTTAAAAGAGATTGGGTTTAGTTTGTTGTGGTAAGGGTTAGTTGGTGATGATTTAGAGTAGCCGAAGTAATTTAGGTGAATCTGGCATAGTTTGTTATGATTTGTACACCTTTTTTTGTAATCTATATATATAAAGCGAAGTGTCCTCACTGACACACTCATCTACACATCTACACATTCACTGATTCACCGACAACCCACAGCCCAAACCGTGAGGACTGGCGACTTGAAATTTTAGACTCGGGTGTATCATGTGCCGAAAGTGAACGCTAAGAAGGGATTTTGCGAAATTCGGCCCGGTTCCTTTGTAATTCAATAAAAACCGGCTAAAATAAACAAAAAATGATCGGATCGCGGAGGCCGTGTTTATGTTAGAAGCACGTATCTAGCCAAAACAACTTCGACGACGGGCGACCGGTTTACATTAAAAGCACTTATTTAACCTAAACAATTTCAACGTCGAGTTTCTGCTTTCGTGATCATACTTTTGCCGTACCTAGCGAGGCCGCAGATATTTCAATTATAATTTTGATTTCAATAAATTTAATCCGTCAACATTAAACATCCTCAAATATCTCTTACCACTGCAAACTTTACCAAATCAACCCCAAAAAATTCCCGAACTAAGCCAAACTGACATAAATTAGATCCGTTATCTTAAATCATCCCTTACCACCCTTTAGCAACCCCAAGTAACTCCAATCACTTTAAAATAAAACAAAATGACACAAATCATAGAAAACTATCCCTAACTCACCTAAATTACTTCGGCTACCATAAATCACCCCCAACTACCCATTACCAGCCCAAACTCAGCCCAATCACTTTAAAATTACAAAAAATTTTACAAGCAATGTCAAACTCATCTAAATTACTTCGGCTTCCATTAATCACCCCCAACTACCCCTTACCTCCCCAAAATAGGCTCAATCACTTTAAAATTACAAAAAAATTCTACAAACCGTAGCAAACTGTGCCAAACTCCCCTAAATTACTTCGGCTACCATAAATCACCCCCAACTACCCCTTACAACCCCAAAATAAGCCCAATCACTTTAAAACTACAAAATATTCTACAAACCATAGCAAACTAGGCCTAACTCACCTAAATTATTTCGGCTACCATAAATCACCCCCAATTACCCCCTACCACCCCAAAATAAGCCCAATCAATTTAAAATTACAAAAAATTCTACAAACCATAGCAAACTATGCCAAACTCCCCTAAATTACTTCGGCTACCATAAATCACCCCCAACTACCCTTTACAATCCCAAAATAAGACCAATCACATAAAATTACAAAAAATGCTACAAATCATAGCAAACTATGCCTAACTCACCTAAAGTACTTCGGCTACCCTAAATCACCCCCAACTACCCCTTACAACCCCAAAATAAGCCCATTCACTTTAAAATTACAAAAAATGTTACAAGCCATATCAAACTATGCCAAACTCATCTAAATTACTTCGGCTTCCATAAATCACCCCCAACTACCCCTTACCACCCCAAAATAGACTCAATCACTTTAAAATTACAAAAAAATTCTACAAATCGTAGCAAACTATGCCAAACTCCCCTAAATTACTTCGGCTACCATAAATCACCCCCAACTACCCCTTACCGCCCCAAAATAGGCTCAATCACTTTAAAATTACAAAAAAATTCTACAAACCGTAGCAAACTATGCCAAACTCCCCTAAATTACTTCGACTACCATAAAACACCCCCAACTACCCCTTACCAACCACAAACTAAACCCAATCACTTTAAAATTACAAAAAATGTTACAAACCATACCAAACTATGTCAAACTCACTTAAATTACTTCGGCTACCATAAATCACCCCCAATTACCCCTTACAAACCACAAACTAAACCCAATCACTTTAAAATTACAAAAAATGCTACAAACCATAGCAAACTATGTCGAACTCACTTAAATTACTTCGGCTATCATAAATCACCCCTAACTACCCCTTACTACTCCAAAATTAGCCCAATCACTTTAAAATTACAAAAAATGCTACAAACCTTAGCAAACTATCTCAAACACACCTGAATTACTTCGGCTACCATAAATCACCCCCAACTACCCTTTACCACCCCAAATTAAGCCCAATCACTTTAAAATTACAAAAAATGCTACAAACCATAGCAAACTATTCCAAACTCACCTAAATTACTTCGGCTACCATAAATCACCCCCCACTACCCCTTACCAACCCAAAATAAGCCCAATCACTTTAAAATTACAAAAAATGTTACATACCATAGCAAACTATGTCAAACTCACTTAAATTACTTCGGCTACCATAAATCACCCCCAACTACCCCTTACCACCCGAAACTAAGCCCAATCACTTTAAAATTACAAAAAATGTTACAAACCATAGCAAACTATGCCAAACTCACTTAAATTACTTTGGCTTCTATAAATCACCCCCAACTACCCCTTACCACCCCAAAATAGGCTCAATCACTTTAAAATTACAAAAAAATTCTACAAACCGTAGCAAACTATGCCAAACTCCCCTAAATTACTTCGGCTACCATAAATCACCCCCAACTACCCCTTACCGCCCCAAAATAGGCTCAATCACTTTAAAATTACAAAAAAATTCTACAAACCGTAGCAAACTATGCCAAACTCCCCTAAATTACTTCGACTACCATAAAACACCCCCAACTACCCCTTACCAACCACAAACTAAACCCAATCACTTTAAAATTACAAAAAATGTTACAAACCATACCAAACTATGTCAAACTCACTTAAATTACTTCGGCTACCATAAATCACCCCCAATTACCCCTTACAAACCACAAACTAAACCCAATCACTTTAAAATTACAAAAAATGCTACAAACCATAGCAAACTATGTCGAACTCACTTAAATTACTTCGGCTATCATAAATCACCCCTAACTACCCCTTACTACTCCAAAATTAGCCCAATCACTTTAAAATTACAAAAAATGCTACAAACCTTAGCAAACTATCTCAAACACACCTGAATTACTTCGGCTACCATAAATCACCCCCAACTACCCTTTACCACCCCAAATTAAGCCCAATCACTTTAAAATTACAAAAAATGCTACAAACCATAGCAAACTATTCCAAACTCACCTAAATTACTTCGGCTACCATAAATCACCCCCACTACCCCTTACCAACCCAAAATAAGCCCAATCACTTTAAAATTACAAAAAATGTTACATACCATAGCAAACTATGTCAAACTCACTTAAATTACTTCGGCTACCATAAATCACCCCCAACTACCCCTTACCACCCGAAACTAAGCCCAATCACTTTAAAATTACAAAAAATGTTACAAACCATAGCAAACTATGCCAAACTCACTTAAATTACTTTGGCTTCTATAAATCATCCCCAACTACCCCTTACAACCCCAAAATAAGCCCAATCACTTTAAAATTACAAAATATTCAACAAATCATAGCAAACTATGCCTAACTCACCTAAATTACTTCGGCTACCATAAATCACCCCCAACTACCCCTTACCACCCCAAAATAAGCCCAATCACTTTAAAATTACAAAAAATGCTACAAACCATAGCAAACTATGCCAAACTCACTTAAATTACTTTGGCTTCCATAAATCACCCGCAACTACCCCTTACCACCCCAAAATAGGCTCAATCACTTTAAAATTACAAAAAAATTCTACAAACCGTAGCAAACTATGCCAAACTCCCCTAAATTACTTCGGCTACCATAAATCACACCGAACTACCCCTTACAACCCCAAAATAAGCCCAATCACTTTAAAATTACAAAATATTCAACAAATTATAGCAAACTATGCCTATCTCACCTAAATTACTTCGGCTACCATAAATCACCCCCAACTACCCCTTACTACCCCAAAATAAACCCAATCACTTTAAAATTATAAAAAATGTTACAAACCATACCAAACTATGTCAAACTCACTTAAATTACTTCGGCTACCATAAATCACCCCCAATTACCCCTTACAAACCACAAACTAAACCCAATCACTTTAAAATAACAAAAAATGCTACAAACCATAGCAAACTATGTCGAACTCACTTAAATTACTTCGGCTATCATAAATCAAACCTAACTACCCCTTACTACTCCAAAATTAGCCCAATCACTTTAAAATTACAAAAAATGCTACAAACCTTAGCAAACTATCTCAAACACACCTAAATTACTTCGGCTACCATAAATCACCCCCAATTACCCCTTACCACTCCAAACTAAGCCCAATCACTTTAAAATTAGAAAATATGCTACAAACCATGGCAAACTATGCCAAACTCACGTAAATTACTTCGGCTACCATAAATCACCCCCAATTACCCCTTACCACCCCAAAATAAACCCAATCACTTTAAAATTACAAAAAATGTTACAAGCCATATCAAACTATGCCAAACTCATCTAAATTACTTCGGCTTCCATAAATCACCCCCAACTACTCCTTACCACCCCAAAATAGGCTCAATAACATTAAAATTATAAAAAAAATGCTACAAAACATAGCAAGCTATGCCAAACTCACTTAAATTTCTTCGGCTACCATAAATTAATAATCATTTTCAATCAAAATCTTCTATTTGGTTGTGTCATTTATAAATGCCTTATCGTATTAAATCATAAAATATTAATAAATATCTGCACATAAAATATATTGTTTCGACTAATAGACGTTATTCTGAATATTAAATATGCTGATACCTATTTTGATTTTCTTCCACCTTCCAATAAATATTTGTTCCAGTTGAGATGCAAACATAAACGTATTTCTGAATTGCAACACGCTGACGGGGCAAGCCCTACCTTTTCAACATGCGTGCATTTGTATAAACAGATCTATGGTTTTTAACTTTAAAGAGGTATAAAGGCGGTGTAAGCGCTAGATTTTCGTAAAAATATCTGAAAAATTCGAAATTCTGCAATTGAATTACAGAACTATTTTTGTGTTCGGTAGTAAATTTATACTTGGAGTGGCACTGCCAACCCTGCCACCCCTGACGAGGCCCCTGCTGACTACTCTCCTTCCAGGGAAACTTTATAAATCAACGGCAAAATAATTTAGGGCGCCTGAATGTGAAAATATCACTGTGTAATAAGTTCAGACTGACATGGAACACTTGAAATTTCGATATTTGTTTGTAATTCGTCACAGGTCTATGAAGGAATGCATGTTAATGTAAACAAGTGTTAGTTTGTTGAAGAGACCGAATAAGATTTTTTACATTCCCATCAAAATATTTATTTACTTTAGAATGTTAATTTTTTAAATTCATTTTGTGAAAATTATGACGGGTCATACGAGTACACCTGTGCGAGTATTATTTGGTACATTCAAATTAATCTCTTTTGTTATCCAAATTGTTTTTATACGCACTAGGCACGTGCACCTCATATAATTTTGAAAATTGCTGCTTCAGCATCTGGAACGCTGGTACTCAACGTCGCCAAGGTCGAGGCGACGCATCGGTATTCGAAGTTCTATCGCTATTAAATAAATTATTTTAATATAATTTTCCCGATTTGTTCTTGCCGTTAACCAAAACTCTCCCCAATCGATTTTCGAAAAATTTCCAGCGTCGGACCGGACTTCACTTATTTTCGTACGCTAATTTTTAGGTTCAGTTAATGATAGTGGTGTATTTGTTCTTCACCAAACCTGCTCCGACCGAAATCCGAAATTTTCACTGACATCATACGCTTAAGTATTGTATGCTTATACACGATTTACACTATTTATTTTACGTACATTGCGTTCATTATTGTTCTGCATTATTTATAACTAAGATGGAGCAGTTTGAAAATCTAATAGTAAGCGGAGAACAAATACCACCATGTATAATTCCCGTGAAAAGTGATGGAAATAGTCTTTCTTACTATCTTTCCTATTGCATTTTTAATACCGGAAATAGAGCTCAAGAGCGAAGAATAACTTCGACTTTTTTTATACATAATTCCTAAATACTTCGTTTTTATGGTGTAAAATTTTGTATCTATATATTTCAACATTGTCTTTAACGTTGTCAGAGAACTAAATGGGAATAATTTGGAATAATGTCAACTCTCCTTCTCTTGAAACTTTGGAAAACAACGACAAAATTCTTTAGGACGCCTGGATTTGAAAATATAACTCTGTGCAATAAGTTTAGACTGACTAGAGTGAAAAGAAAGGAGCTTGCACCCAGAAACGAAATTAAATGGAACACTTGAAGTTGCAATATTTGTTTGTAATTCGTCACAAGTCCATGAGGGAATGCGTGTTAATGCAAACAAATGTGAGTTTATTGGAGAAGCCGAATAAGATTTTTACATTATTGAAGCAGCTGGAGCCTGCCACGTCAAGGGCAAGGTCACAAACGTGAAAAGGCGATGCTCGATTTAGTTTGATTGAGTATCTTTGCAGAAATTCGCACTTACCAAGCGTTGGATAAGTCTTTGTTATCGTTTCTTAGAGTTCGAGAATTGCTGGTTCAGCGTGTGGAGCAGTACTCGATCGCGGTGTTTAATTTTAACACAACTACAATTGTGAAAATTGCTGCTCCAGCGTCGGAAACTGTTCGCAAAGTCGCCAAATTCGATGAGGCGACACATCAGTGTTCGAAGGTCTACCGCTATCAAATAAAGTATTTTAATTTAACATTTGATCCTCGCGTTAACCAAATCTGCCCCCAATCAATTTTCGAAAAATTACCAGCGTCGAACCGGACTCCACTTATATTTGTACGCTAATTTTTACTTTCAGTTAATGGTAGTTGTGTATTTGTTTTTCACCAAATTTGCCCCGGCTGAAATCCGAAATTTTCACCGTTGTATGTACCAGAGATCACTGACATTCATACCCTTAATAATTATGTGCTTATACACGTTTTACACTATTTATTTTACGTACACTGTGTTTATTATTGCTTTACATCATTTATAACTAAGATGGAGAAGTTTGAAAATCTAAATCTAGCGGTCGTCGGGACGACCGTTCAGTTAATGATAATGGTGTATTTATTTTTCACCAAATCTGCCTCGGCTGAAATCCAAAATTTACAGCGTTGGACCAGACATTACTGACATTGATACGCGTTTTACACTGTTTATTTTACGTAAATACATTGTGTTCATTATTGCTTTACATCATTTATAACTAAGATGGACAAGTTTGAAAATCTAGCGATGCACAAATACCATAAAATACCACATTTTACCACATACCAAAATTTTAATACTGGAAAGGGAGCTCAAAAGGTTCGCACTTTAATTGTCCAACCAGTTAGGGCCAGGTTGTAATAATTTTTGTGCAGTTCAGAAGGAGATAAGTGATTGTTTATTCCGGAGATAAGTCAAAATCATCTACATACTGTTCTGTTTGTGAGTTGACTGCAGCAAGAGGAATCGTTCCATTGTGTTTTCAATTTTATCATAACATGATCAGCTAATTTGTAAACTTCGATTTCCCCTAAAATTATATAAAGTTAATTTCGATTTCCTGGAATCGCTTAGAGAACAACTGCCTAAAGAGTCTATTCAAAATTTTTCATCCCAGATATCAACCAAGGTATCCTCTTTGTCCAAATCATATTGAAGTACCCGGTCCTGGCAACGCAGGTTAATTTCAGCATATTTGTTTATTTTGTGATTGGAAAAGTAGAGCATTCCTGTTTAATTGTATTATAATGTCGATTAGTCAACATCACCACTTTAGTCAACACTGAGTTTATTTAATCTACGTCCGGGCAACGCCGGGTACATTCAGCTAGTTTTAAGATAATATGGTTTGGTTTGTTGTGGTAAGGGATAGTTGGGGGTGATTTTCGGTAGCCGAAGTAATTTAGGTGACTCTGGTATAGTTTGTTATGATTTTTAAAATTTTTTTGTAATTTTAAAGTGATTGGGCTTAGTTTGTTGCTGTAAAGTGTAGTTGGGGGTGATTTTTGATAGCCGAAGTAATTTAGGTGAATTTGGCATAGTTTGCTATGGTTAGTAGCATTTTTTTGTAATTTAAAAGTGATTGGGTTTAGTTTGTTGTGGTAAGGGTTAGTAGGTGATGATTTATGGTAGCCGAAGTAATTTAGGTGAGTTTGGCATAGTTTGCTATGGTTACTAGCATTTTTTTGTAATTTAAAAATGATTGGGTTTAGTTTGTTGTGGTAAGGGTTAGTTGATGATGATTTAGAGTAGCCGAAGTAATTTAGGTGAGTTTGGCATAGTTTGTTATGATTTGTACACCTTTTTTTGTAATTTTAAGATGATATGGTTTGGTTTGTTGTGGTAAGGGATAGTTGGAGGTGATTTACGGTAGCCGAAGTAATTTAGGTGAGTTTGGCATAGTTTGCTATGGTTAGTAGCATTTTTTTGTAATTTAAAAGTTATTGGGTTTAGTTTGTTGTGGTAAGGGTTAGTTGGTGATGATTTAGAGTAGCCGACGTAATTTAGGTGAGTCTGGCATAGTTTGTTATGATTTGTACACCTTTTTTTGTAATTTAAAGATGATATGGTTTGGTTTGTTGTGGTAAGGGTTAGTTGGGGGTGATTTACGGTAGCCGAAGTAATTTAGGTGATTCTGGTATAGTTTGTTATGATTTTTAGCATTTTTTTTAATTTTAAAGTGATTGGGCTTAGTTTGTTGCTGTAAAGTGTAGTTGGGGGTGATTTTTGATAGCCGAAGTAATTTAGGTGAATCTGGCATAGTTTGCTATGGTTAGTAGAATTTTTTTGTAATTTAAAAATGATTGGGTTTAGTTTGTTGTGGTAAGGGTTAGTTGGTGATGATTTATGGTAGCCGAAGTAATTTAGGTGAGTTTGGCATAGTTTGCTATGGTTACTAGCATTTTTTTGTAATTTAAAAATGGTTAGGTTTAGTTTGTTGTGTTAAGGGTTAGTTGGTGATGATTTAGAGTAGCCGAAGTAATTTAGGTGAGTCTGGCATAGTTTGTTATGTTTTGTACACCTTTTTTTGTAATTTTAAGATGATATGGTTTGGTTTGTTGTGGTAAGGGATAGTTGGGGGTGATTTACGGTAGCCGAAGTAATTTAGGTGATTCTGGTATAGTTTGTTATGATTTATAGCATTTTTTTGTAATTTTAAAGTGATTGGGCTTAGTTTGTTGTGGTAAGGGTTAGTTGGTGATGATTTATGGTAGCCGAAGTAATTTAGGTGAGTTTGGCATAGTTTGCTATGGTTAGTAGCATTTTTTTGAAATTTAAAAGTGATTGGGTTTAGTTTGTTGTGGTAAGGGTTAGTTGGTGATGATTTAGAGTAGCCGAAGTAATTTAGGTGAGTCTGGCATAGTTTGTTATGATTTGTACACCTTTTTTTGTAATTTTAAGATGATATGGTTTGGTTTGTTGTGGTAAGGGATAGTTGGGGGTGATTTACGGTAGCCGAAGTAACTTAGGTGATTCTGGTATAGTTTGTTATGATTTTTAGCATTTTTTTGTAATTTTAAAGTAATTGGGCTTAGTTTGTTGCTGTAAAGTGTAGTTGGGGGTGCTTTTTGACAGCCGAAGTAATTTAGGTGAGTTTGGCATAGTTTGCTATGGTTAGTAGCATTTTTTTGTAATTTAAAAGTGATTGGGTTTAGTTTGTTGTGGTAAGGGTTAGTTGGTGATGATTTAGATTAGCCGAAGTAATTTAGGTGAGTTTGGCATAGTTTGTAATGGTTAGTAGCATTTTTTGTAATTTAAAAGTGATTGGGTTTATTTTGTTGTGGTAAGGGTTAGTTGGTGATGATTTATGGTAGCCGAAGTAATTTAGGTGAGTTTGGCATAGTTTGCTATGGTTACTAGCATTTTTTGTAATTTAAAAGTGATTGGGTTTAGTTTGTTGTGGTAAGGGTTAGTTGGTGATGATTTAGAGTAGCCGAAGTAATTTAGGTGAGTCTGGCATAGTGTGTTATGATTTGTACACCTTTTTTTGTAATTTTAAGATGATATGGTTTGGTTTGTTGTGGTAAGGGATAGTTGGGGGTGATTTACGGTAGCCGAAGTAACTTAGGTGATTCTGGTATAGTTTGTTATGATTTATAGCAATTTTTTGTAATTTTAAAGTGATTGGGCTTAGTTTGTTGCTGTAAAGTGTAGTTGGGGGTGATTTTTGACAGCCGAAGTAATTTAGGTGAGTTTGGCATAGTTTGCTATGGTTAGTAGCATTTTTTTGTAATTTAAAAGTGATTGGGTTTAGTTTGTTGTGGTAAGGGTTAGTTGGTGATGATTTATGGTAGCCGAAGTAATTTAGGTGAGTTTGGCATAGTTTGCTATTGTTACTAGCATTTTTTTGTAATTTAAAAGTGATTGGGTTTAGTTTGTTGTGTTAAGGGTCCCAGTAAACTGGTACCGGATTGTCTGGTCCCTTTCATAATTTTATTAGTTACTAGCTGAATGTACCCGGCGTTGCCCGGACGTAGATTAAATAAACGCAGTGTTGACAAAAGTGGTGTATTTGTGATGTAGACTAATCGACATTATAATACAATTAAACAGGAATGCTCTACTTTTCCAATCACAAAATAAACAAATTTGCTGAAATTAACCTGCATTGCCAGGACCGGGTACTTCAATATGATTTGGAAAATGACGATAATTTCGTTTCTGGGTGCAAGCTCCTTTTTTTTCACTCTTTTTCACTCTTCCAGAGAAGGAGAGTTGACAGAGAAGCTGAACTATTCCAAATTATTCCCATTTAGTTCTCTAACAACGTTAAAGAATGTCGTCGAAGAATGTTGAAATATATAAATAAATAATTTCACACCATAAAAACGATGTATTTGGTGTAGTTTCGGATGATAAGGTTTTTTTTTGGGATTGTTTTGAATGGTTATTGATGGTTGGCGGGGTTTAGCTTTGGCGGATTAAACGAAACTTTTGGTAATTTTAATGCGATTGGGTTTAGTTTGGCTTGGTAAGAAGTGGTTGGGGTGATATAGCGGAAGTCGAAGTAATTTATGCGAGTTTAGCGTAGTTTGCTTGTAATTCGTAATTTTTTTACATTTTAGGTTGATGTGGGGTAGTTTGGAATGGCAAGTGTATGATTTTTGAGAGTAGTTTGGAATGGTACATTATGTTTAGGGGTTTTTAACGTATTCAGGTAAAATATACAGAAAATTTGGTAATTTTAAAATGAACAATTATAGTGCGAACCTCTTGAGCTCTATTTTCGGTAATAAAATGCAATAGGAAAGATAGTAAAAAAGACTATTTCCATCACTTTTCAGAGGAATTATACGTGGTGGTATTTGTACCCCGCTTACTATTCCTCCATCTTAGTTATAAATAATGCAGAACAATAATGAACACAATGTACATAAAATAAATAGTGTAAATCGTGTATAAGCACACATTACTTATGATGTCAGTGAAATCTGGTAAAACTGCAAATTTCGGATTTTGGCCGGAGCAGGTTTGGTGAAGATCAAATACACCACTATCATTAAATGAACGTAAAAATTAGCGTACGGTATATAAGTGGAGTCCGGTACGACGATGGTAATTTTTCGAAAATCGATTGGGGAGATATTTACTTAACGTCAAGAACAAATCGGGAATATTATATTAAAAAAATTTATTTAATAGCGATAGAACTTCGAATACTGATGCGTCGCCTCGACCTTGGCGACGTTGAGTACCAGCGTTCCAGACGCTGAAGCAGCAATTTTAACAATTATATTAGGTGCACGTGCCTAGTGCGTATTAAAAAAATTTGGATTACCAAATAATACTCGCGCAGGTGTACTCGACTGGCCCGTCATAATTTGCACAAAATGAATTAACATATTAAAGTATATAAATATTTTGACGGGAATGTGGTGGGTGTAAAAATCTTATTCGGCCTCTCCGACAAACTCACACTTGTTTACATTAACATGCATGCCTTCATGGACCTGAGACGAATTACAAACAAATATCTAAATTTCAAGTGTTCCATTTGATTTCGTTTCTGGATGCAAGCGGTTTTTTTCACTCTTGTCAGTCTGAACTTATTACATAGTGATATTTTCACATCCAGGTGCCCTAAATTTATTTTGCCGCTGATTTCAAAAATTTTTCTGGAAGGAAAGTAGTCAGCAGTGGGGCTCGTCAGGGGTGGCAGGGTTGGCAGTGCCACTCCAAGTATAAATTTACTATCGAACACAAAATTAGTTCTGTAATTCAGTTGCAGAATTATGAATTTTTCAGATATTTTCACGAAAATTTAGCGCTTACACAGCCACTGGTATGAATGTCAGTGATATCTGGTACATACAACGGTGAAAATTTCGGGACAAATTTGGTGAAAAACAAATACACCACTATCATTAACTAAACGTAAAAATTAGCGTACAAATATAAGTGGAGTCCGGTCCGATGCTGATAATTTTTCGAAAATTGATTGGGGGCAGATTTGGTTAACGCGAGGATCAAATGTTAAATTAAAATAATTTATTTGATAACGGTAGACCTTCGAACACTGTTGCGTCGCCTCAGCGAATTTGGCGACTTTGCGAACAGTTTCCGACGCTGGAGCAGCAATTTTCACAATTGTAGTTGTGTTAAAATTAAACACCGCAATCGAGTACTGCTCCACACGCTGAACCAGCAATTCTCGAATTCTAAGAAACGATAAGAAAGGCTTATCCAACGCTTGGTATGTGCGAATTTCTGCATAGACACTCAATCAAACTAAATCGAGCATCGCCTTTTCACGTTTCTGACCTTGCCCTTGACGTGGCAGGCTCCAGCTGCTTCAATAATGTAAAAATCTTATTCGGCCTCTCCAATAAACTCACATTTGTTTACATTAACACGCATTCCCTCATGGACTTGTGACGAATTACAAACAATCATTTCAACTTCAAGTGTTCCATCTAATTTCGTTTCTGGGTGCAAGCTCCTTTATTTTCACTCTAGTCAGTCTAAACTTATTACACAGAGTTATATTTTCAAATCCAGGCGCCCTAAAGAATTTTGTCGTTGTTTTCAAAAGTTCCAAGAGAAGGAGAGTTGACATAGAAGCTAAATTATTCCAAATTATTCCCATTTAGTTCTCTGACAACGTTAAAGACAATGTTGAAATATATAAATACAAAATTTTACACCATAAAAACGATGTATTTAGGAATTATGTATAAAAAAAGTCGAAGTTATTCTTCGCTCTTGAGCTCTATTTCCGGTATTAAAAATGCAATAGGAAAGATAGTAAGAACGACTATTTCCATCACTTTCCACGGGAATTATACGTGGTGGTATTTGTTCTCCGCTTACTATTAGATTTTCAAACTGCTCCATCTTATAAATAATGCAGAACAATAATGAACGCAATGTACGTAAAATAAATAGTGTAAATAAATCGTGTCTAAGCATACAATACTTAAGCGTATGATGTCAGTGAAAATTTCGGATTTCGGCCGGAGCAGGTTTGGTGAAGAACAAATACACCACTATCATTAACTGAACGGTAAAAATTAGCGTACGAAAATAAGTGAAGTCCGGTCCGACGCTGGAAATTTTTCGAAAATCGATTGGGGAGAGTTTTGGTTAACGGCAAGAACAAATCGGGAATATTATATTAAAATAATTTATTTAATAGCGATAGAACTTTGAATACCGATGCGTCGCCTCGACCTTGGCGACGTTGAGTACCAGCGATCCAGACGCTGAAGCAGCAATTTTCACAATTATATGAGGTGCACGTGCCTAGTGCGTATAAAAACAATTTGGATAACAAAAGAGATTAATTTGTATGTACCAAATAATACTCGCACAGGTGTACTCGTATGGCCCGTCATAATTTTCACAAAATCAATTTAAGAAATTAACATTCTAAAGTAAATAAATATTTTGACAGGAATGTTAAAAATCTTATTCGGTCTCTCCGACAAACTAACACTTGTTTACATTAACATGCATTCCTTCCTGGACCTGTGACGAATTACAAACAAATATCGAAATTTCAAGTGTTCCATGTCAGTCTGAACTTATTACACAGTGATATTTTCACATTCAGGCGCCCTAAATTAATTTGACGTTGATTTATAAAGTTTCCCTGGAAGGAGAGTAGTCAGCAGGTGCCTCGTCAGGGGTGGCAGGGTTGGCAGTGCCACTCCAAGTATAAATTTACTATCGAACACATAGATGGTTCTGATTCTATTGCAGAATTTCGAATTTTTCAGATATTTTTACGAAACTCTAGCGCTTACACCGCCTTTATACCTCTTTAAAGTTAAAAAACATAGAGCTGTTTATAAAAATGCACGCATGTTGAAAAGGTAGGGCTTGCCCCGTCAGCGTGTTGCAATTCAGAAATACGTTTATGTTTGCATCTCAACTGGAACAAATATATATTGGAAGGTGGAAGAGAATCGAAATAGGTATCAGCCTATTTAATATTCAGAATAACGACTATTAGTCGGAACAATATATTTTATGTGAAGATATTTATTAATATTTTATGATTTAATACGATAAGGCATTTATAAATAACACAACCAAATAGAAGATTTTGATTGAAAACGATTATTAATTTATGGTAGCCGAAGTAATTTAAGTGAGTTTGGCATAGCTTGCTATGTTTTGTAGCATTTTTGTAATTTTAAAGTGATTAGGCTAATTTTGGGGCGGTAAGGGGTAGTTGGGGGTGATTTATGGTAGCCGAAGTAATTTAGGTGAGTTTGGAATAGTTTGCTATGGTTTGTAGCATTTTTTGTAATTTTAAAATGATTGGGCTTAGTTTGGGGTGGCAAGGGGTAGTTGGGGGACATTTATGGTAGCCGAAGTAATTCAGGTGAGTTTGAGATAGTTTGCTATGGCTTGTAGCATTTTTCGTAATTTTAAAGTGATTGGGCTTATTTTGGGGTGGTAAGGGGTAGTTGGGGGTGATTTATGGTAGCCGAAGTAATTTAGGTGAGTTAGGCATAGTTTGCTATGGTTTGTAGCATTTTTTGTAATTTTAAAGTGATTGGGCTTATTTTGGGGGTGGTAAGGGGTATTTGGGGGTGATTTATGGTAGCCGAAGTAATTTAGGTGAGTTAGGCATAGTTTGCTATGGTTTGTAGCATTTTTTGTAATTTTAAAGTGATTGGGTTTAGTTTGTGGTTGGTAAGGGGTAGTTGGGGGTGATTTATGGTAGCCGAAGTAATTCAGGTGAGTTTGAGATAGTTTGCTACGGTTTGTAGAATTTTTTTTTAATTTTAAAGTGATTGAGCCTATTTTGGGGTGGTAAGGGGTAGTTGGGGGTGATTTATGGAAGCCAAAGTAATTTAGATGAGTTTGGCATAGTTTGATATGGCTTGTAACATTTTTTGTAATTTTAAAGTGATTGGGCTGAGTTTGGGGTGGTAAGGGGTAGTTGGGGGTGATTTATGATAGCCGAAGTAATTTAAGTGAGTTTGGCATAGTTTGCTATGGTTTGTAGCATTTTTTGTAATTTTAAAGTGATTGGGTTTAGTTTGTGGTTGGTAAGGGGTAGTTGGGGGTGATTTATGGTAGCCGCAGTAATTTAAGTGGGTTCGGCATAGTTTGCTATGGTTTGTAGCATTTTTTGTAATTTTAAAGTGATTGGGCTTATTTTGGGGTGGTAAGGGGTAGTTGGGGGTGATTTATGGTAGCCGAAGTAATTTAGGTGAGTTAGGCATAGTTTGCTATGATTTGTTGAATATTTTGTAATTTTAAAATGATTGGGTTTATTTTGGGGTTTTAAGGGGTAGTTCGGGGTGATTTATGGTAGCCGAAGTAATTTAGGGGAGTTTGGCATAGTTTGCTACGGTTTGTAGAATTTGTTTGTAATTTTAAAGTGATTGAGCCTATTTTGGGGTGGTAAGGGGTAGTTGGGGGTGATTTATGGAAGCCAAAGTAATTTAGATGAGTTTGGCATAGTTTGATATGGCTTGTAACATTTTTTTTAATTTTAAAGTGATTGGGCTGAGTTTGGGGTGGAAAGGGGTAGTTGGGGGTGATTTATGATAGCCGAAGTAAATTAAGTGAGTTTGGCATAGTTTGCTATGGTTTGTAGCATTTTTTGTAATTTAAAAGTGATTGGGTTTAGTTTGTGGTTGGTAAGGGGTAGTTGGGGGTGATTTATGGTAGCCGCAGTAATTTAAGTGGGTTCGGCATAGTTTGCTATGGTTTGTAGCATTTTTTGTAATTTTAAAGTGATTGGGCTTATTTTGGGGTGGTAAGGGGTAGTTGGGGGTGATTTATGGTAGCCGAAGGAAATTAGGTAAGTTAGGCATAGTTTGCTATGGTTTGTAGCATTTTTTTGTAATTTTAAAGTGATTGGGCTTATTTTGGTATTGTAAGGGGTAGTTGGGGGTGATTTATGTTAGCCGAAGTAATTTAGGTGAGTTAGGCATAGTTTGCTATGGTTTGTAGCATTTTTTGTAATTTTAAAGTGATTGGGCTTATTTTGGGCTAGTAAGGGGTTGTTGGGGGTGATTTATGTTTGCCGAAGCAATTTAGGTGAGTTAGGCATAGTTTGCTATGGTTTGTAGCATTTTTTATAATTTTAAAGTGATTGGGCTTATTTTTAGGTTGTAAAGGGTAGTTGGGGGTGATTTATGTTAGCCGAAGTAATTTAGGTGAGTTAGGCATAGTTTGCTATGGTTTGTAGCATTTTTTGTAATTTTAAAGTGATTGGGATGAGTTAGGGGTGGTAAGGGGTAGTTGGGGGTGATTTATGATAGCCGAAGTAATTTAAGTGAGTTTGGCATAGTTTGGTAAGGTTTGTAACATTTTTTGTAATTTTAAAGTGATTGGGCTTATTTTGGGGTGGTAAGGGGTAGTTGGGGGTGATTTTTGGTAGACGAAATAATATGTGTGAGTTGGACATAATCTGTCATGAATTGTGTCATTTTGTTTTATTTTAAAGTGATTGGAGTTACTTGGGGTTGCTAAGGGGTGGTAAGGGATGATTTAAAATAACGGATCTAGTTTATGTCAGTTTGGCATAGTTCGGGAATTTTTTGGGGTTGATTTGGTAAAGTTTGCAGTGGTAAGAGATATTTGAGGATGTTAAATGTTGACGGATTAAATTTGGAGTGATTTGGTAATTTTTAATTGAGTCACGGATCGACATTATAATTGAAATCAAAATTATAATTGAAATATCTGCGGCCTCGCTAGGTACGGCAAAAGTATGATCACGAAAGCAGAAACTCGACGTTGAAATTGTTTAGGTTAAATAAGTGCTTTTAATGTAAACCGGTCGCCCGTCGTCGAAGTTGTTTTGGCTAGATACGTGCTTCTAACATAAACACGGTCTCCGCGATCCGATCATTTTTTGTTTATTTTAGCCGGTTTTTATTGAATTACAAAGGAACCGGGCCGAATTTCGCAAAATCCCTTCTTAGTGTTCAGTTTCGGCACATGATACACCCGTGTCTAAAATTTCAAGTCTCCAGCCCTCACGGTTTGGGCTGTGGGTTGATTATGAATCAGTGTGTAGATGAATGAGTGAATGAATGAGTGTGTCAGTGAGGACACTTCGCTTTATATATATAGATAAGCAATTAGGGTAGGCGGCATCGATAGAAATTTAGTGTCCTCTAAATTTGAAGGTGCCGACAAACAACACCGAGCCGCACTTAGGCCAAGATTCCCAAGTTTATGATGAGGCTTTGTCTGAACACTTGTCATAAAGCAATTGGGAATTTTGGCAGATGCTCTTTCGGCAACCTTGTTTTACCCTGAGGCTGGGGATTTCCAAGTGGGTGGTGTGGTTTTACCCCCAGTTGCTGTCAGGTGACCACTATTGGACGGAAGGGGGTTTGGGCTTAAAAGGCCTTGGCATGGCCAAGTTCGGAGAGTTTTGAATTAGAATTGAGAAGAGTTAAATTGAGTCGTGTTCGTGTAAAATAAAGTTTCTACTGCGAGTGAAATCAGTCGAAGTGTTCCTGATCACTCGCAATTGTGTGTGAATTAAATTGTTAAGTTTAAACGTCTTTTGACTATCAACTCCGTGTTGCTGGTGCACTACCACCAGCTGGTCCTTCGAGTGTGTGTTTTGTTCTTCTTCACCATTAACGTCAGTCACACAAGATTCTGCCGTGTTGACTGCACATTTTTGGTCCTTCGAGTCGGATTCAGCGCCAGCAGTCCGCTAGAAACAACGAGAAGCTATCCAAGCGACCGTAGCGTCCATTCATCAGGAGTTCCAAGGGACCACAGTGTCCGTTCTCCAGAAATCCAAGGGACGTCCGTTCTCCAGGAGTCCAAGGGATATCATCAGCGAAGAGATAAAAGGTCAGTCCGAGTCAAATTCCTCTCCTATTTAAACGTCTTCGCGTCGACAAGAACTAGGTAGCAGTCGCGATAACTGGCCTTCAGCAATTAGCGTAATTCATTAAGCCACGCGTAGCGCTTCAAATTCAGAATCATGACTGAACCAACGATCGGACATTTAGAAAGGCTAATACAAGATCGCGAGATTGTAAAAGGCAACCTCCTGCGCGTGCAAAGGTTCGTAGAGCGATTTAATGACGAAAACGATGTGAACGAGCTCACATCAAGACTCGAGACAATGCAGCCGATGGCTGACGAATTCCAAAAAATCCAACGGGAAATCGAGTTAATTCATAAAGACTCCAACGACGATGTCGAACGGGACGTCTTTGACGATCGATTTCATAAAACGCGCGGCAAAATCACCAGCTTGATAGAGCAGCGCAAGCTTGACTTAGTAACGCCGACTTCGGCAAAGGTTCCTCCAAGGAACACACATGCATCATCAAACTTAAAGCTGCCGCAGTTAAATCTACCGCTCTTCAGCGGCCGGTACACGGAATGGTTCGGTTTTGCGAACTCCTTCAAGGCGCTAGTGCACAAGAACGAAGACTTAACCGATTGCGAGAGATTTTATTATTTAAAATCACAATTAAGCGGCGACGCGCTAAGAACGATCGCGTCTTTAGAAGCCTCGAGTGACAACTACAAAATCGCGTGGGATTTACTGGCAAGTCGCTTTGAGAACAAGAGATTAATCGTACAAGAGCACGTCAACCAAATATTAAACGCGAGGTCCATCGGAAACCGCGTGAGTGTAGAATTACGGGCATTGATGGACAAGGTGAGAGCGCACATCGGAGCGCTAAACGTTTTAGAAATTCCAACGGCATATTGGGACGCCATTTTAGTGCCCATTTTAGTGTCTAAATTTGACGCGGACACGGGACGCGAATGGCAATCAAAGCAAGACGCTAACGTACCGACGTTTAGTAGGCTGTTAGAGTTTGCGGAAAGACGCTGCCAAATGCTGGAGTCTATCGAGGCTGCAGATCCGCGAGCTAGACGAGCCTACAACGAACGCGACGAATCAAGTCGACAATTTAAGAAATTGTCATCGCACGTTTCTGTCGACATCGACTCCAGTTGTCGCAAATGTAAGGGAACACATCACATTTACAGATGTCCCGAATTTCAAAATTTAGGCACAAGGGATCGCGTGCAATTTGCAAAGACAGCAAACCTTTGTTTTAATTGTCTGAGCCCAGGCCACTCGTCACTGCAATGCAAGGCATCAAACTGCCGGAAATGCGGCAAACGCCATCACACAATGTTGCATCTTTCGACGTACAGCAATGAACGGGAAGACGCGAAACCGCCACGAGAAGCTATAGTTAGCAATCATTCCGCGAACCGCCAATCTCAAGTGCTTCTTTCGACCGCGGTAGTTTTCATTAAAGATCGTAGCGGGAAGTTCAAGACGTGCCGCGCACTTTTGGACGTGGGCTCGCAAGCAAATTTCGTGAAAAGGTCTATAGTGGAAAGGTTAGGTTTGAGAACGAGACCCGTACAATATTCGGTATGCGGAGTCAGTCAAGCAGTAAACACCGTCAACGAAAGCGCAGAAATTGAGATAATGGCGTGTGTAACGAACTACCGGGCGCGTGTAAGTTGTTTTGTTTTGTCCGAAATCACACAAGATTTGCCGGTAGTTTCAATTTCGAAAGCGTCCGTTAGAATTCCGCGTGACATAACGCTGGCGGACAAAGAATTCCACAAATCTGCCGCGATTGATTTGCTGATTGGCGCTGAATTGTTTTGGGAGCTGCTGCTAAACGACCGAATTCGTCTCTCGCGCAGTGAGCCGACGTTCATAAAAACGAAATTAGGGTGGAAAGTGGGTGGTACGCTCGAGACCACAGATTCAACAGCGATATTGAGCGCGAATGCCGCGGTAAACGATGTTCGGTTGCTAGAAGCGCGAGTCGGCAGGTTTCTTCATCTAGAAGAGTGTGCTACTCGAATCGAGCACAACTGGAGTCCGGAGCAGCAAGACTGTGAGGACCATTTTCGCGATACGCATACGCGAACACCGGACGGGCGATTTGTTGTACGTTTACCGATCAAAGAACATATGAAATTAGGCGATAGCTACAACGTAGCAAGAAACAGATTCTTGAATTTAGAGAGGAAATTCAGACGGTCTCCTGAATTAAAAATCGGCTACGGCCAGTTCATGCAGGAGTACGCAACATTACGGCACATGAGTCGCGTGAGCGACGAAGAATTTGCGAAAATTTCAACACATTGCTTTCTACCACACCACCCAGTCTTAAAACCCTCGAGCGTTACGACAAAGCTCAGAGTGGTCTTTGACGCGAGCGCGAGAACGGGTAATGGGTTGTCGCTCAATGATAATTTAATGTGCAGGCCTAGCATTCAAGAGGACCTATTCTCGATTTTAATACGGTTCCGGTGCCACAAATACGTTGTAGGCGCGGACGTAACTAAAATGTACAGACAGATACTGGTGGACGAGGCCGACAAGTGGTTGCAACTAATTTTATGGCGAAGCTCACCCGAAGAATTGTTACAAATATACAAGCTGGAAACGGTAACTTACGGCACCAAACCAGCGAGCTTCCTTTCTACTCGGTGTTTGCAAGAATTGGCGCGGCAAGCCCAAGACGAGTTGCCCATAGCGTGCGAAGCGATTTTGCAAAATACCTATATGGACGACGTGCTCGCCGGTACCGACGATATTCAATCCGCGATCGAACTGCGCGACGGCTTGATCGAGGTGTTCGCGCGCGGCGGATTTCGGTTGTCCAAATGGGTATCGAACAATGCTCAATTGCTACCAAATGCGGAAGATCACGAAAACGTCACCGTGAACTTTGACGAAAACTTCGACACCAAGGCCTTGGGCCTAAGTTGGAACTGCAAGGGTAACATTCTAAAATTTGAAACGATCCAAACTCGCTCAGAGATGATACCGAGAAGGCTGACAAAACGCGTCATTTTGTCGTCGCTAGCAAGCGTTTTCGATCCGTTGGGATTAGCGGGTCCGGTAGTAACGCGCGGTAAAATAAACCTTCGGGAATTATGGACACAAAAATTGTCATGGGACCAAACGGTGCCGGTCCACATAGCAAGCGCTTGGGAACAATTTTTGAACGAACTCGCGGAAACGGCTACGCTGAGAATGGATAGACCGGTCGTTACATTCCCACGTTCGCTGACCGAAATCCACGGATTCGCGGACGCTTCGATGAAGGCGTACGGTGCCGCCATTTACATTCGTTCAAGGGGGCCAAACGGGGATCACGCCGTCCGATTACTGTGTTTCAAGAGTCGCGTGGCGCCGCAGCAAACCATTTCGCTACCGCGATTAGAGCTCTGTGCAGCTCACTTGTTAGCTAAACTAATGGACAAGGTCGCGAGTTGCCTGAAGATAAATATTTTGAAGAAATACTATTGGACAGACAGTACGGTAGTACTAGCTTGGATAGCAGCTTCGCCCTCGAATTGGCAAACATTCGTCGCGAACCGCGTAGCCGAAATTCAAAAATTTAGCCATCCGGAGGAGTGGTATCACGTGAGTTCGGAAAATAACCCCGCGGATCTGGTCTCCCGAGGCACCGCATTAAGTCAACCGTCGACGGTAAGGATGTGGTTCTACGGTCCGGAATTTTTGAAATGCGCCAACGAGGAGTGGCCGCGAAGCAGAGTCTCGGTGGACCCCAGCGACGCTCCGGAGGCCCGAAAAATAGCCTTAGTGTGCAACACCAAGCAGGAAGAAGTAATTTCGTTTGAGCGATTTTCAAGGTTTCACAAACTGCAGCGCGCGCTCGCATTTGTATTTTGATTTGTAAACAATTGTCGCGGTCAAACACGAATGACTGGCCCACTCTCGGTTAACGAGCTCCAAATCGCAATGGAATGCATCATACGACGTGTTCAGGACGCTGCTTTTCAAGTCAAGTCGTTCCCAGCAACAGCAAGGTGCTGTCTTTAAGCCCATTCTTAGACGAGCGAGGTTTATTGCGGGTCGGCGGACGCTTGCAGAACGCGAAATTACCGGTCGACGCGAGACACCCAATGCTTTTGCCTCGCGATCACCACGTGACGACACTCATAATTCAAAGCGAGCATGAGCGGCAGCTACACGCGGGACCGTTGGCTACCCTAGCATCAATTCGCCAACGGTTTTGGGTATTATCTGGCCGCAGCGCCGTAAAAAAGGTGATACACAAATGTGTGAGGTGCTTCAGGGTCAACCCAACAAGCGCCGGCCAAAAAATGGGCCAACTCCCGAGTGACCGTTCGACACCGTCGCGTCCATTTTCGATTAGCAGCGTCGACTACGCCGGTCCCATTTTCATTCGCGACGGTAAAGGCAGGTCCAAACAAACCATTAAGGCCTACATTGCGGTTTTTGTCTGTTTTGCGACAAAGGCGGTTCACTTAGAGCTCGTTAGCGACCTCACAAGCGAGTCGTTTTTAAACGCTCTACGACGCGTGATCGCTAGGAGAGGGCATGTGACGAAATTGTACTCCGACAACGCGACTAACTTCGTCGGTGCGAAACGCGAGTTGGAGGAACTTGCCAGTTTTTTCAGATCGAGTCATTTTAACTGCGTGATAAACGAATTGACTCTTAATGCCATTGAGTGGAAGTTTATACCTCCGCGATCACCCCACATGGGTGGATTGTGGGAAGTAAATGTCAAGTCGGTTAAGTACCATTTGAAGCGTCTCGCGGCGTCGGCTGAATTAAACTTCGAGGAGATGCAGACGGTACTTTGTCGCGTCGAAGCATGTTTAAATTCCCGACCAATTTCCCCATTATCGTCCGAACCCGACGACCTCCTCTACCTGACCCCTGGCCACTTCTTAATCGGTGGTCCGATGACATCATTCGGCGAGCCCAACCTGGACGACGTAAGGGTGAATCGGCTGTCGCGATGGCAGCTTGTGGAAAGGCTTCGGCAACAATTCTGGCGGAAGTGGAGCCGCGAGTATTTGAGCCAGTTGCAAGTTCGCCCCAAGTGGTTGCGGCAAACTGAAGATCTGCAGGTGGATGACTTGGTCATCATCGTCGAGGACAATCAACCACCGCTGCACTGGAGGATGGGTCGGGTCGCGACTCTTCACCCTGGTCCGGACGGCTTGGTTCGCGTGGTGACGGTGCGGGTGGCTAACGGCCTAGTGAAGCGTGCGGTACATAGACTGTGTGTGTTACCCATAAAGAACAGTGAAAGAGACACTAATTAACTCCATCTTGTAAATATGCCCGGTTTTGTTCTGTGTTGTACATTGTATATATTCATTTGCTTCGTAGGTTAAGTTGTCACGAGACCTGTATTCTCTTGCGTTGTGGTGTTGGTTTTTTTTAATTTTGTTTAACTTGTCGATTATTTTGGTGTTGAACTCGGTGAGTTCAAAGGGGGCGGTATGTTCGGTCCCAGTGAACTGGTACCGGATTGTCTGGTCCCTTTCATAATTTTATTAGTTACTAGCTGAATGTACCCGGCGTTGCCCGGACGTAGATTAAATAAACTCAGTGTTGACTAAAGTGGTGATGTTGACTAATCGACATTATAATACAATTAAACAGGAATGCTCTACTTTTCCAATCACAAAATAAACAAATATGCTGAAATTAATCTGCGTTGCCAGGACCGGGTACTTCAATATGATTTGGACAAAGAGGATACCTTGGTTGATATCTGAGATGAAAAATTTTGAATAGACTCTTTAGGCAGTTGTTCTATAAGCGATTCCAGGAAATCGAAATTAACTTTATATAATTTTAGGGGAAATCGAAGTTTACAAATTAGCTGACCATGTTATGATAAAATTGAAAACACAATGGAACAATTCCTCTTGCTGCAGTCAACTCACAAACAGAACAGTATATAGATGATTTTGACTTATCTCCGGAATAAACAAACACTTATCTCCTTCTGAACTGCACAAAAATTATTACAACCTGGCCCTAACTGGTTGGACAATTAAAGTGCGAACCTTTTGAGCTCCCTTTCCAGTATTAAAATTTTGGTATGTGGTAAAATGTGGTATTTTATGGTATTTGTGCATCGCTAGATTTTCAAACTTGTCCATCTTAGTTATAAATGATGTAAAGCAATAATGAACACAATGTATTTACGTAAAATAAACAGTGTAAAACGCGTATCAATGTCAGTAATGTCTGGTCCAACGCTGTAAATTTTGGATTTCAGCCGAGGCAGATTTGGTGAAAAATAAATACACCATTATCATTAACTGAACGGTCGTCCGGTACGACGAAGGTGATTGGGAACAAATTTTGTTAACGGCAAAATTAACATTCTAAAATAAATAAATATTTTGACGGGAATATGGTGGATGTAAAAATCTTATTCGGTCTCTCCGACGGACTCACACCTGTTTACATTAACACACACTTGTTGAACAATTAAAGTGCCAACTTATTGAGCTTCCGTTCCAGTATTAAAATATCAATACCAATACCATAGATATAAAAAAAGACAATTTCCATCACCTTTCATAATACGGTGTGGTATTTGTACATCGCTAGATTTTCAAACTTCTCCATCTTAGTTATAAATGATGTAAAGCAATAATAAACACAGTGAACGTAAAATAAATAGTATAAAACGTGTATAAGCACATAATTATTAAGGGTATGAATGTCAGTGATCTCTGGTACATACATACAACGGTGAAAATTTCGGATTTCAGCCGGGGCAAATTTGTTGAAAAACAAATACACCACTACCATTAACTGAAAGAAAAAATTAGCGTACAAATATAAGTGGAATCCGGTTCGACGCTGGTAATTTTTCAAAAAATTGATTGGGGGCAGATTTGGTTAACGCGAGGATCAAATGTTAAATTAAAATACTTTATTTGATAGCGGTAGACCTTCGAACACTGATGCGTCGCCTCATCGAATTTGGCGACTTTGCGAACAGTTTCAGACGCTGGAGCAGCAATTTTCACAATTGTAGTTGAGTTAAAATTAAACACCGCGATCGAGTACTGCTCCACACGCTGAACCAGCAATTCTCGAATTCTAAGAAACGATAAGAAAGGCTTATCCAACGCTTGGTATGTGCGAATTTCTGCATCGATACTCAATCAAACTAAATCGAGCATCGCCTTTTCACGTTTGTGACCTTGCCCTTGACGTGGCAGGCTCCAGCTGCTTCAATAATGTAAAAATCTTATTCGGCGTCTCCAATAAACTCACATTTGTTTACATTAACACGCATTCCCTCATGGACTTCTGACGAATTACAAACAAATATTGCAACTTCAAGTGTTCCATTTAATTTTGTTTCTGGGTGCAAGCTCCTTCTTTTCACTCTAGTCAGTCTAAACTTATTATACAGAGTTATATTTTCAAATCCAGGCGCCCTAAAGAATTTTGTCGTTGTTTTCCAAAGTTTCAAGAGAAGGAGAGTTGACATAGAAGCTAAATTATTCCAAATTATTCCCATTTAGTTCTCTGACAACGTTAAAGACAATGTTAAAATATATAGATACAAAATTTTACACCATAAAAACGAAGTATTTAGGAATTATGTATAAAAAAAGTCGAAGTTATTCTTCGCCCTTGAGCTCTATTTCCGGTATTAAAAATGCAATAGGAAAGATAGTAAGAAAGACTATTTCCATCACTTTTCACGGGAATTATACATGGTGGTATTTGTTCTCCGCTTACTATTAGATTTTCAAACTGCTCCATCATAGTTATAAATAATGCAGAACCATAATGAACGCAATGTACGTAAAATAAATAGTGTAAATCGTGTATAAGCACACAATACTTAAGCGTATGATGTCAGTGAAAATTTCGGATTTTGGCCGGAGCAGGTTTGGTGAAGAACAAATACACCACTATGATTAACTGAACGTAAAAATTAGCGTACGATAATAAGTGACGTCCGGTCCGACGCTAGAAATTTTTCGAAAATCGATTGGGGAGAGTTTTGGTTAACGGCAAGAACAAATCAGGAATATCGGGAATAAAATAATTTATTTAATAGCGATAGAACTTCGAATACCGATGCGTCGCCTCGACCTTGGCGACGTTGAGTACTAGCGTTTCAGACGCTGAAGCAGCAATTTTCACAATTATATGAGGTGCACCTGCCTAGTGCGTATGTAAACAATTTGGATAACAAAAGAGATTAATTTGTATGTACCAAATAATACTCGCACAGGTGTACTCGTATGGCCCGTCATAATTTTCACGAAATGAATTTAAAAAATTAACATTCTAAAGTAAATAAATATTTTGACAGGAATGTTAAAAATCTTATTCGGTCTCTCCAACAAACTAACACTTGTTTACATTAACATGCAAACCTTCATGGACCTGTGACGAATTACAAACAAATATCGAAATTTCAAGTGTTTCATGTCAGTCTGAACTTATTACACAGTGATATTTTCACATTCAGGGGCCCTACATTATTTTGACGTTGATTTATAAAGTTTCCCTGGAAGGAGAGTAGTCAGCAGGTGCCTCGTCAGGGGTGGCAGGGTTGGCAGTGCCACTCCAAGTATAAATTTACTATCGAACACAAAGATAGTTCTGATTCAATTGCAGAATTTCGAATTTTTCAGATATTTTTACGAAACTCTAGCGCTTACACCGCCTTTATACCTCTTTAAAGTTAAAAACCATAGAGCTGTTTATACAAATGCACGCATGTTGAAAAGGTAGGGCTTGCCCCGTCAGCGTGTTGCAATTCAGAAATACGTTTATGTTTGCATCTAAACTGGAACAAATATTTATTGGAAGGTGGAAGAGAATCAAAATAGGTATCAGCATATTTAATATTCAGAATAACGACTATTAGTCGGAACAATATATTTTATGTGCAGATATTTATTAATATTTTATGATTTAATACGATAAGGCATTTATAAATAACACAACCAAATAGAAGATTTTGATTGAAAACGATTATTAATTTAAGGTAGCCGAAGTAATTTAAGTGAGTTTGACATAGCTTGCTATGTTTTGTAGCATTTTTGTAATTTTAAATTGATTAGGCTAATTTTGGGGCGGTAAGGGGTAGTTGGGGGTGATTTATGGTAGCCGAAGTAATTTAGGTGAGTTTGGAATAGTTTGCTATGGTTTGTATAATTTTTTGTAATTTTAAAGTAATAGGGCTTATTTTGGGGTGGTAAGGGGTAGTTGGGGGTGATTTATGATAGCCGAAGTAATTTAAGTGAGTTTGGCATAGTTTGCTATGGTTTGTAGAATTTTTTGTAATTTTAAAGTGATTGGGTTTAGTTTGTGGTTGGTAAGGGGTAGTTGGGGGTGATTTATGGTAGCCGAAGTAATTTAGGTGAGTTTGGAATAGTTTGCTATGGTTTGTAGCATTTTTTGTAATTTTAAAGCGATTGGGCTTAGTTTGGGGTGGTAAGGGGTAGTTGGGGGTGATTTATGGTAGCCGAAGTAATTTAGGTGAGTTTGGAATAGTTTGCTATGGTTTGTAGCATTTTTTGTAATTTTAAAGCGATTGGGCTAATTTTAGGGTTGTAAGGGGTAGTTGGGGGTGATTTATGGTAGCCGAAGTAATTTAGGTGAGTTAGGCATAATTTGCTATGATTTGTTGAATATTTTGTAATTTTAAAGTGATTGGGCTTATTTTGGGGTTGTAAGGGGTAGTTCGGGGTGATTTATGGTAGCCGAAGTAATTTAGGTGAGTTAGGCATAGTTTGCTATGATTTGTTGAATATTTTGTAATTTTAAAGTGATTGGGTTTATTTTGTGGTTGTAAGGGGTAGTTCGGGGTGATTTATGGTAGCCGAAGTAATTTAGGGGAGTTTGGCATAGTTTGCTACGGTTTGTAGAATTTTTTTGTAATTTTATAGTGATTGAGCCTATTTTGGGGTGGTAAGGGGTAGTTGGGGGTGATTTATGAAAGCCAAAGTAATTTAGATGAGTTTGGCATAGTTTGATATGGCTTGTAACATTTTTTGTAATTTTAAAGTGATTGGGCTGAGTTTGGGGTGGTAAGGGGTGGTTGGGGGTGATTTATGATAGCCGAAGTAATTTAAGTGAGTTTGGCATAGTTTGCTATGGTTTGTAGCATTTTTTGTAATTTTAAAGTGATTTGGCTTATTTTGGGGTGGTAAGGGGTGGTTGGGGGTGATTTATGGTAGCCGAAGTAATTTAGGTGAGTTAGGCATAGTTTGCTATGGTTTGTAGCATTTTTTTGTAATTTTAAAGTGATTGGGCTTATTTTGGGGTAGTAAGGGGTTGTTGGGGGTGATTTATGGTAGCCGAAGTAATTTAGGTGAGTTAGGCATAGTTTGCTATGGTTTGTAGCATTTTTTGTAATTTTAAAGTGATTGGGATGAGTTAGGGGTGGTAAGGGGTAGTTGGGGGTGATTTATGATAGCCGAAGTAATTTAAGTGAGTTTGGCATAGTTTGCTATGGTTTGTAGCATTTTTTGTAATTTTAAAGAGATTGGGCTTATTTTGGGGTAGTAAGGGGTTGTTGGGGGTGATTTATGTTAGCCGAAGTAATTTAGGTGAGTTAGGCACAGTTTGCTATGGTTTGTAGCATTTTTTATAATTTTAAAGTGATTGGGCTTATTTTGGGGTGGTAAGGGGTAGTTTGGGGTGATTTATGGAAGTCAAAGTAATTTAGATGAGTTTGGCATAGTTTGCTACGGTTTGTAGAATTTTTTTGTAATTTTAAAGTGATTGGGCTTATTTTGGGGTGGTAAGGGGTAGTTGGGAGTGATTTTTGGTAGACGAAATAATATGTGTGAGTTCGACATAATCTGCCATGATTTGTGTCATTTTGTTTTATTTTAAAGTGATTGGAGTTACTTGGGGTTGCTAAGGGGTGGTAAGGGATGATTTAAAATAACGGATCTAGTTTATGTACCAGTTTGGCATAGTTCGGGAATTTTTTGGGGTTGATTTGGTAAAGTTTGCAGTGGTAAGAGATATTTGAGGATGTTTAATGTTGACGGATTAAATTTGGAGTGCTTTGGTAATTTTTAATTGAGTCACGGATCGACATTATAATTGAAATCAAAATTATAATTGAAATATCTGCGGCCTCGCTAGGTACGGCAAAAGTATGATCACGAAAGCAGAAACTCGACGTTGAAATTGTTTAGGTTAAATAAGTGCTTTTAATGTAAACCGGTCGCCCGTCGTCGAAGTTGTTTTGGCTAGATACGTGCTTCTAACATAAACACGGTCTCCGCGATCGGATCATTTTTTGTTTATTTTAGCCGGTTTTTATTGAATTACAAAGGAACCGGGCCGAATTTCGCAAAATCCCTTCTTAGTGTTCAGTTTCGGCACATGATACACCCGTGTCTAAAATTTCAAGTCTCCAGCCCTCACGGTTTGGGCTGTGGGTTGATTATGAATCAGTGTGTAGATGAATGAGTGTGTCAGTGAGGACACTTCGCTTTATATATATAGACTAGCTGAATGTACCCGGCGTTGCCCGGACGTAGATTAAATAAACGCAGTGTTGACTAAAGTGGTGATGTTGATTAATCGACATTATAATACAATTAAACAGGAATCCTCTACTTTTTCAATCACAAAATAAACAAATTTGTTGAAATTAACCTTCGTTGTCAGGACCGGGTACTTCAATATGATTTGGACAAAGAGGATACCTTGGTTGATATCTGAGATGAAAAATCTTGAATAGACTCCTTAGGCAAAGACGCAGTTGTTCTATAAGCGATTCCAGGAAATCGAAATTAACTTTAGATAATTTTCGGGGAAATCGAAGTTTACAAATTAGCTGATCATGTTATGATAAAATTGAAAACACAATGGAACCATTCCTTTTGCTGCAGTCAACTCACAAACAGAACAGTATGTAGATGATTTTGACTTATCTTCAGAATAAACAAACACTTCAGCATAATTATCTTCTTCTAAACTGCACAAAAATTATTAAAACCTGGCCGCAACTGGTTGGACAATTACAGTGCGAACCTTTTGAGCTCCCTTTCCAGTATTAAAATTTTGGTATGTGGTAAAATGTGGTATTTCGTGGTATTTGTGCATCGCTAGATTTTCAAACTTGTCCATCTTAGTTATAAATGATGTAAAGCAATAATGAACACAATGTATTTACGTAAAATAAATAGTGTAAAACGCGTATCAATGTCAGTAAAGTCTGATCCAACGCTGTACATTTTGGATTTCAGCCGAGGCAGATTTGGTGAAAAATAAAAACAACATTATCATTAACTGAACGGTCCGGTACGACGATGGTGATTGGGAGCAAATTTGGTTAACGGCAAAATTAACATTCTATATAAAATAAATAAATATTTTGACGGGAATATGGTGGATGTAAAAATCTTATTCGGCTTCTCCGACGAACTCACACTTGTTTACATTAACACAAACTTGTTGAACAATTAAAGTGCGAACCTCTTGTGCTCCCGTTCCAGTATTAAAATATCAATACCAATACCATAGATATTAAAAAAGACAATTTCCATCACCTTTCATAATACGGTGTGGTAATTGTACATCGCTAGATTTTCAAACTTCTCCATCTTAGTTATAAATGATGTAAAGCAATAATGAACACATTGTACGTAAAATAAATAGTGTAAAACGTGTATAAGCACATAATTATTAAGGGTATGAATGTCAGTGATGTCTGGTACATACAACGGTGAAAATTTCGGATTTCAGCCAGGGCAAATTTGGTGAAAAACAAATACACCACTACCATTAACTGAACGTAAAAATTAGCGTACAAATATAAGTGGAGTCCGGTTCGACGCTGGTAATTTTTCGAAAATTGATTGGGGGCAGATTTGGTTAACGCGAGGATCAAATGTTAAATTAAAATACTTTATTTGATAGTGGTAGACGTTCGAACACTGATGCGTCGCTTCATCGAATTTGGCGACTTTGCGAACAGTTTCCGACGCTGGAGCAGCAATTTTCACAATTGTAGTTGTGTTAAAATTAAACACCGCGATCGAGTACTGCTCCACACGCTGAACCAGCAATTCTCGAATTCTAAGAAACGATAAGAAAGGCTTATCCAATGCTTGGAATGTGCGAATTTCTGCATAGATATTGAATAAAACCAAATCGAGCATCGCCTTTTCACGTTTGTGACCTTGCCCTTGACGTGGCAGGCTCAAGCTGCTTCAATAATGTAAAAATCTTATTCGGCATCTCCAATAAACTCACATTTGTTTACATTAACACGCATTCCTTCATGGACTTGTGACGAATTACAAACAAATATTGCAACTTCAAGTGTTCCATTTAATTGCGTTTCTGGGTGCAAGCTCCTTTCTTTTCACTCTAGTCAGTCTGAACTTATTACACAGAGTGATATTTTCAAATCCAGGTGCCCCAAATAATTTTGTCGTTGTTTTCAAAAGTTTCAAGAGAAGGAGAGTTGACAGAGAAGCTAAATTATTCCAAATTATTCCCATTTAGTTCTCTGACAACGTTAAAGACAATGTTGAAATATATAAATACAAAATTTCACACCATAAAAACGAAGTATTTGGGAATTATGTATAAAAAAAGTCGAAGTTATTTATGTTAATTTGGCGTGATTTGCTATGGTTCAAAAAAATGCAAAAATATTAGGTTGATTTGGGGTTGTTTCGGATGATATGGGTTTCTTTGAGGATTGTTTGGAATGGTTATTGATGGTTGGCAGGGTTTAGCTTTGGCGGATTAAACAAAATTTTTGGTAATTATAATGTGATTGGGCTTTGGTTGGCTTGGTAAGAAGTGGTTGGGGTGATTTAGGGGAATTCGAAGTCATTTATGCGAGTTTGGCGTAGTTTGCTTAGAATTCGTAATTTTTTTTTAATTATGGGTTGACCTGGAGTAGTTTTGAATGGTAAGTGTATGACTTTTAGGGATAGTTTGGAATGGTGCGTTATGTTTGGGGTGTTTAACGTATTCAGGTAAATTTTACAAAAATTTTGGTAATTTTAAAATGAAGAATTAAAGTGCGAACCTCTTGAGCTCTATTTCCGGTATTAAAAATGCAATAGGAAAAATAGTAAAAAAGACTATTTCCATCACTTTTCACGGGAATTATACATGGTGGTATTTGTTCTCCGCTTACTATTAGATTTTCAAACTGCTCCATCTTAGTTATAAATAATGCAGAACCATTAATGAACGCAATGTACGTAAAATAAATAGTGTAAATCGTGTATAAGCACACAATACTTAAGCGTATGATGTCAGTGAAAATTTCGGATTTTGCCCGGAGCAGGTTTGGTGAAGAACAAATACACCACTATCATTAACTGAACGTAAAAATTAGCGTACGATAATAAGTGAAGTCCGGTCCGACGCTGGAAATTTTTCGAAAATCGATTGGGGAGAGTTGTGGTTAACGGCAAGAACAAATCGGGAATATCGGGAATAAAATAATTTATTTAATAGCGATAGAACTTCGAATACCGATGCGTCGCCTCGACCTTGGCGACGTTGAATACCAGCGTTCCAGACGCTGAAGCAGCAATTTTCACAATTATATGAGGTGCACGTGCCTAGTGCGTATAAAAACAATTTGGATAACAAAAGAGATTAATTTGTATGTACCAAATAATACTCGCACAGGTGTACTCGTATGGCCCGTCATAATTTTCACGAAATGAATTTAAGAAATTAACATTCTAAAGTAAATAAATATTTTGACGGGAATGTTAAAAATCTTATTCGGCCTTTCCGACAAACTAACACTTGTTTACATTAACATGCATTCCTTCATGGACCTGTGACGAATTACAAACGAATACCGAAATTTCAAGTGTTCCACGTCAGTCTGAACTTATTACACAGTGATATTTTCACATTCAGGCGCCCTAAATTATTTTGCCGTTGATTTCAAAAGTTTCCCTGGAAGGAGAGTATTCAGCAAGGGGCTCGTCAGGGGTGGCAGAGTTGGCAGTGCCACTCCAAATATAAATTTACTATCGAACACAACAATAGTTCTGTAATTCAATTGCAGAATTTCGAAATTTTCAGATATTTTCACGAAAATCTAGGGTTTACACCGCGTTTATACCGCTTTAAAGTTAAAAACCATAGAGCTGTTTATACAAATTCACGCATGTTGAGAAGGTAGGGCTTGCCCCGTCAGCGTGTTGCAATTCAGAAATACGTTTATGTTTGCATCTCAACTGGAACAAATAATTATTGGAAAGTGGAAGAAAATCAAAATTGGTATTAGCAAATTTAGTATTCAGAATAACGTCTATTAGTCGAAACAATATGTTTTATGTGCAGATATTTATTAATATTTTATGATTTAATACGATAAGGCATTTATAAATGACACAACCAAATGGAAGATTTTGATTGAAAATGATTATTAATTTATGGTAACCGAAGTAATTTAGGTGAGTTTGGCATAGTTTGCTATGGTTTGTATCATTTTTTGTAATTTTAAAGTGATTTGGCTTAGTTTGTGGAGGTAAGGGGTAGTTGGGGTGATTTATGGTAGCCGAAGTAATTTGGGTGAGTTTGGCATAGTTTGCTATGGTTTGTATCATTTTTTGTAATTTTAAAGTGATTTAGCTTAGTTTGGGGTGGTAAGGGGTAGTTGGGGATGATTTATGGTAGCCCAAGTAATTTGGGTGATTTTGGCATAGTTTGCTATGGTTTGTATCATTTTTTGTAATTTTAAAGTGATTGGGCTTAGTTTGGGGCGGTAAGGGGTAGTTGGGGGTGATTTATGATAGCCGAAGTAATTTGGGTGAGTTTGGCATAGTTTGCTATGGTTTGTATCATTTTTTGTAATTTTAAAGTGATTGGGCTTAGTTTGGGGCGGTAAGGGGTAGTTGGGGGTGATTTATAATAGCCGAAGTAATTTGGGTGAGTTTGGCATAGTTTGCTATGGTTTGTATCATTTTTTCTAATTTTAAAGTGATTGGGCTTAGTTTGGGGCGGTAAGGGGTAGTTGGGGGTGATTTATAATAGCCGAAGTAATTTGGGTGAGTTTGGCATAGTTTGCTATGGTTTGTGGCATTTTTTGTAATTTTAAAGTGATTGGGCTTAGTTTGGGGCGGTAAGGGGTAGTTGGGGGTGATTTATGGTAGCCGAACTAATTTGGGTGAGTTTGGCATAGTTTGCTATGGTTTGTGGCATTTTTTGTAATTTTAAAGTGATTTGGCTTAGTTTGTGGTGGTAAGGGGTAGTTGGGGGTGATTTATGGTAGCCGAAGTAATTTGGGTGATTTTGGCATAGTTTGCTATGGTTTGTATCATTTTTTGTAATTTTAAAGTGAGTGGGCTTAGTTTGGGGCGGTAAGGGGTAGTTGGGGGTGATTTATAATAGCCGAAGTAATTTGGGTGAGTTTGGCATAGTTTGCTATGGTTTGTGGCATTTTTTGTAATTTTAAAGTGATTGGGCTTAGTTTGGGGTGGTAAGGGGTAGTTGGGGGTGATTTAGGATAGCCGAAGTAATTTGGGTGAGTTTGGCATAGTTTGCTATGGTTTGTAGCATTTTTTGTAATTTTAAAGTGATTGGGCTTAGTTTGTGGTGGTAAGGGGTAGTTGGGGGTGATTTATGGTAGCCGTAGTAATTTGGGTGATTTTGGCATAGTTTGCTATGGTTTGTATCATTTTTTGTAATTTTAAAGTGAGTGGGCTTAGTTTGGGGCGGTAAGGGGTAGTTGGGGGTGATTTATAATAGCCGAAGTAATTTGGGTGAGTTTGGCATAGTTTGCTATGGTTTGTGGCATTTTTTGTAATTTTAAAGTGATTGGGCTTAGTTTGAGGTGGTAAGGGGTAGTTGGGGGTGATTTATGATAGCCGAAGTAATTTGGGTGAGTTTGGCATAGTTTGCTATGGTTTGTAGCATTTTTTGTAATTTTAAAGTGATTTGGTTTAGTTTGGGGTGGTAAGGGGTAGTTGAGGGTTGATTTATGGTAACCGAAGTAATTTGGTTGAGTGTGGCATAGTTTAGTATGATTTGTAACATTTTTTGTAATTTTAAAGTGATTGCGCTTAGTTTGGGGTGGTAAGGGGTAGTTGGGGGTGATTTATGGTAGCCGAAGTAATTTGGGTGAGTTTGGCATAGTTTGCTATGGTTTGTGGCATTTTTTGTAATTTTAAAGTGATTGGGCTTAGTTTGGGGTGGTAAGGGGTAGTTGGGGGTGATTTATGATAGCCGAAGTAATTTGGGTGAGTTTGGCATAGTTTTGCTATTGTTTGTAGCATTTTTTCTAATTTTAAAGTGATTGGGCTTAGTTTGGGGCGGTAAGGGGTAGTTGGGGGTGAATTTTGGTAGCCGAAATAATGTGTGTGAGTGTGAGAATAGTCTGCTATGGTTTGTGTCATTTTGTTTTATTTTAAAGTGATTGGAGTTACTTGGGGTTGCTAAGGGGTGGTAAGGGATGATTTAAGATAACGGATCTAATTTGTCAGTTTGGCGTAGTTCGGGAATTTTTTGGGGTTGATTTGGTAAAGTTTGTAATGGTAAGAGATATTTGAGGATTTTTAATGTAGGCGGATTAAATTTGGAGTGGTTTGGTAATTTTTAAATGAGTCACGGATCGGGGACATTATAATTGAAATCAAAATTATAATTGAAATATCTGCGCCTCGCTAGGTACGGCAAAAGTATGATCAGGAACGCAGAAAGTGAAAGTGCTTTTAATGTAAACCGGTCGCCCGACGTCGAAGTTGTTTTGGCTAGACACGTGCTTCTAAAAAAAACCCGGTCTCCGCGAGCCGATCATTTTTTGCTTATTTTAACCGGTTTTTATTCGGTTTTTATTTAAATACAAAGGAACCGGACCGAATTTTGCAAAATCTCCTTATTAGCGTTCATTCTCGGCCCTTGATAGACCCGTGTCTAAAATTTCAAGTCTCCAGCCCTCCCGGTTTGGGCTGTAGGTTGTCGGTGAATCAGTGCATGTGTAGATGTGTAGATGTGTAGATGAGTGTGTCAGTGAGGACACTTCGCTTTATATATATAGATAAGCAATTAGGGTAGGCGGCATCGATAGAAATTTAGTGTAAATAGCCAATTTTCTTTGTGTAATTTTAAGACGAGCTTCCTGTCCTCTAAATTTGAAGGTGCCGACAAACAACACCAAGCCGCACTTAGGCCAAGATTCCCAAGTTTATGATGAGGCTTTGTCTGAACACTTGTCATAAAGCAATTGGGAATTTTGGCAGATGCTCTTTCGGCAACCTTGTTTCACCCTGAGGCTGGGGATTTCCAAGTGGGTGGTGTGGTTTTACCCCCAGTTGCTGTCAGGTGACCACTATTGGACGGAAGGGGGTTCGGGCTTAAAAGGCCTTGGCATGGCCAAGTTCGGAGAGTTTTGAATTAGAATTGAGAAGAGTTAAATTGAGTCGTGTTCGTGTAAAATAAAGTTTCTACTGCGAGTGAAATCAGTCGAAGTGTTCCTGATCACTCGCAATTGTGTGTGAATTAAATTGTTAAGTTTAAACGCCTTTTGACTATCAACTCCGTGTTGCTGGTGCACTACCACCAGCTGGTCCTTCGAGTGTGTGTTTTGTTCTTCTTCACCATTAACGAAAGTCACACGAGATTCTGCCGTGTTGACTGCACCATGATTTTTAGCATTTTTTTGTAATTTTAAAGTGATTGGGCTTAGTTTGTTGCTGTAAAGTGTAGTTGGGGGTGATTTTTGATAGCCGAAGTAATTTAGGTGAGTTTGGCATAGTTTGCTATGGTTACTAGCATTTTTTTGTAATTTAAAAGTGATTGGGTTTAGTTTGTTGTGGTAAGGGTTAGTTGGTGATGATTTATGGTAACCGAAGTAATTTAGGTAAGTTTGGCATAGTTTGCTATGGTTACTAAAATTTTTTTTGTAATTTAAAAGTGATTGGGTTTAGTTTGTTGTGGTAAGGGTTAGTTGGTGATGATTTAGAGTAGCCGAAGTAATTTAGGTGAGTCTGGCATAGTTTGTTATGATTTGTACACCTTTTTTGTAATTTTAAGATAATATGGTTTGGTTTGTTGTGGTAAGGGATAGTTGGGGGTGATTTTCAGTAGCCGAAGTAATTTAGGTGATTCTGGTATAGTTTGTTATGATTTTTAACATTTTTTTGTAATTTTAAAATGATTGGGCTTAGTTTGTTGCTGTAAAGTGTAGTTGGGGGTGATTTTTGATAGCCGAAGTAATTTAGGTGAATTTGGCATAGTTTGCTATGGTTAGTAGCATTTTTTTGTAATTTAAAAGTGATTGGGTTTAGTTTGTTGTGGTAAGGGTTAGTTGGTGATGATTTATGGTAGCCGAAGTAATTTAGGTGAGTTTGGCATAGTTTGTTATGGTTACTAGCATTTTTTTGTAATTTAAAAATGATTGGGTTTAGTTTGTTGTGGTAAGGGTTAGTTGATGATGATTTAGAGTAGCCGAAGTAATTTAGGTGAGTCTGGCATAGTTTGTTATGATTTGTACACCTTTTTTTGTAATTTTAAGATGATATGGTTTGGTTTGTTGTGGTAAGGGATAGTTGGAGGTGATTTACGGTAGCCGAAGTAATTTAGGTGAGTTTGGCATAGTTTGCTATGGTTAGTAGCATTTTTTTGTAATTTAAAAGTTATTGGGTTTAGTTTGTTGTGGTAAGGGTTAGTTGGTGATGATTTAGAGTAGCCGAAGTAATTTAGGTGAGTCTGGCATAGTTTGTTATGATTTGTAGACCTTTTTTTGTAATTTAAAGATGATATGGTTTGGTTTGTTGTGGTAAGGGTTAGTTGGGGGTTATTTACGGTAGCCGAAGTAATTTAGGTGATTCTGGTATAGTTTGTTATGATTTTTAGCATTTTTTTGTAATTTTAAAGTGATTGGGCTTAGTTTGTTGCTGTTAAGTGTTGTTGGGGGTGATTTTTGATAGCCGAAGTAATTTAGGTGAGTCTGGCATAGTTTGCTATGGTTAGTAGCATTTTTTTATAATTTAAAAGTGATTGGGTTTAGTTTGTTGTGGTAAGGGTTAGTTGGTGATGATTTATGGTAGCCGAAGTAATTTATGTGAGTTTGGCATAGTTTGCTATGGTTACTAGCATTTTTTTGTAATTTAAAAATGATTGGGTTTAGTTTGTTGTGTTAAGGGTTAGTTGGTGATGATTTAGAGTAGCCGAAGTAATTTAGGTGAGTCTGGCAAAGTTTGTTATGTTTTGTACACCTTTTTTTGTAATTTTAAGATGATATGGTTTGGTTTGTTGTGGTAAGGGATAGTTGGGGGTGATTTACGGTAGCCGAAGTAATTTAGGTGATTCTGGTATAGTTTGTTATGATTTATAGCATTTTTTTGTAATTTTAAAGTGATTGGGCTTAGTTTGTTGTGGTAAGGGTTAGTTGGTGATGATTTATGGTAGCCGAAGTAATTTAGGTGAGTTTGGCATAGTTTGCTATGGTTACTAGCATTTTGTTGTAATTTAAAAGTGATTGGGTTTAGTTTGTTATGGTAAGGGTTAGTTGGTGATGATTTAGAGTAGCCGAAGTAATTTAGGTGAGTCTGGCATAGTTTGTTATGATTTGCACACCTTTTTTTGTAATTTTAAGATGATATGGTTTGGTTTGTTGTGGTAAGGGATAGTTGGGGGTGATTTACGGTAGCCGAAGTAACTTAGGTGATTCTGGTATAGTTTGTTATGTTTTTTAGCATTTTTTTGTAATTTTAAAGTGATTGTGCTTAGTTTGTTGGTGTAAAGTGTAGTTGGGGGTGATTTTTGATAGCCGAAGTAATTTAGGTGATTCTGGTATAGTTTGTTCTGATTTTTACCATTTTTTTGTAATTTTAAAGTGATTGGGCTTAGTTTGTTGCTGTAAAGTGTAGTTGGGGGTGATTTTTGATAGCCGAAGTAATTTAGGTGAGTTTGGCATAGTTTGCTATGGTTAGTAGCATTTTTTTAAGGTAAAAGTGATTGGGTTTAGTTTGTTGTGGTAAGGGTTAGTTGGTGATGATTTAGAGTAGCCGAAGTAATTTAGGTGAGTCTGGCATAGTTTGTTATGATTTGTACACCTTTTTTTGTAATTTTAAGATGATATGGTTTGGTTTGTTGTGGTAAGGGATAGGTGGGGGTGATTTACGGTAGCCGAAGTAATTTAGGTGATTCTGGTATAGTTTGTTATGATTTTTAGTATTTTTTTGTAATGTTAAAGTGATTGTGCTTAGTTTGTTGCTGTAAAGTGTAGTTGGGGGTGATTTTTGATAGCCGAAGTAATTTAGGTGAGTTTGGCATAGTTTGCTATGGTTAGTAGCATTTTTTTGTAATTTAAAAGTGATTGGGTTTAGTTTGTTGTGGTAAGGGTTAGTTGGTGATGATTTATGGTAGCCGAAGTAATTTATGTGAGTTTGGCATAGTTTGCTATGGTTACTAGCATTTTTTTGTAATTTAAAAATGATTGGGTTTAGTTTGTTGTGTTAAGGGTTAGTTGGTGATGATTTAGAGTAGCCGAAGTAATTTAGGTGAGTCTGGCATAGTTTGTTATGATTTGTACACCTTTTTTTGTAATTTTAAGATATGGTTTGGTTTGTTGTGGTAAGGGATAGTTGGGGGTGATTTACGGTAGCCGAAGTAATTTAGGTGATTCTGGTATAGTTTGTTATGATTTTTAGCATTTTTTTGTAATTTTAAAGTGATTGGGCTTAGTTTGTTGCTGTAAGTGAAGTTGGGGGTGATTTTTGACAGCCGAAGTAATTTAGGTGAGTTTGGCATAGTTTGCTATGGTTAGAAGCATTTTTTTGTAATTTAAAAGTGATTGGGTTTAGTTTGTTGTGGTAAGGGTTAGTTGGTGATGATTTATGGTAGCCGAAGTAATTTAGGTGAGTTTGGCTTAGTTTGCTATGGTTACTAGCATTTTTTTGTAATTTAAAAGTGATTGGGTTTAGTTTGTTGTGGTAAGGGTTAGTTGGTGATGATTTAGAGTAGCCGAAGTAATTTAGGTGAGTCTGGCATAGTTTATTACTAGCTGAATGTACCCGGCGTTGCCCGGACGTAGATTAAATAAACTCAGTGTTGACTAAAGTGGTGATGTTGACTAATCGACATTATAATACAATTAAACAGGAATGCTCTACTTTTCCAATCACAAAATAAACAAATATGCTGAAATTAACCTGCGTTGCCAGGACCGGGTACTTCAATATGATTTGGACAAAGAGGATACATTGGTTGATATCTGAGATGAAAAATTTTGAATAGTTTCTTTAGGCAGTTGTTCTATAAGCGATTCCAGGAAATCGAAATTAACTGTATATAATTTTAGGGAAAATCGAAGTTTACAAATTAGCTGATCATGTTATGATAAAATTGAAAACACAATGGAACAATTCCTCTTGCTGCAGTCAACTCACAAACAGAACAGTATGTAGATGATTTTGACTTATCTCCGTTAAATCTCTGTTATCTCTGTTAAAATTAAACACCGCGATCGTGTACTGCTCCACACGCTGAACCAGCAATTCTCGAATTCTAAGAAACGATAAGAAAGGCTTATCCAACGCTTGGTATGTGCGAATTTCTGCATAGATACTCAATCAAACTAAATCGAGCATCGCCTTTTCACGTTTGTGACCTTGCCCTTGACGTGGCAGGCTCCAGCTGCTTCAATAATGTAAAAATCTTATTCGGCCTCTCCAATAAACTCACATTTGTTTACATTAACACGCATTCCCTCATGGACTTCTGACGAATTACAAACAAATATTGCAACTTCAAGTGTTCCATTTAATTTCGTTTCTGGGTGCAAGCTCCTTTCTTTTCACTCTAGTCAGTCTAAACTTATTATACAGAGTTATATTTTCAAATCCAGGCGCCCTAAAGAATTTTGTCGTTGTTTTCCAAAGTTTCAAGAGAAGGAGAGTTGACATAGAAGCTAAATTATTCCAAATTATTCCCATTTAGTTCTCTGACAACGTTAAAGACAATGTTGAAATATATAGATACAAAATTTTACACCATAAAAACGAAGTATTTAGGAATTATGTATAAAAAAAGTCGAAGTTATTCTTCGCTCTTGAGCTCTATTTCCGGTATTAAAAATGCAATAGGAAAGATAGTAAGAAAGACTATTTCCATCACTTTTCACGGGAATTATACATGGTGGTATTTGTTCTCCGCTTACTATTAGATTTTCAAACTGCTCCATCTTAGTTATAAATAATGCAGAACCATAATGAACGCAATGTACGTAAAATAAATAGTGTAAATCGTGTATAAGCACACAATACTTAAGCGTATGATGTCAGTGAAAATTTCGGATTTTGGCCGGAACAGGTTTGGTGAAGAACAAATACACCACTATGATTAACTGAACGTAAAAATTAGCGTACGATAATAAGTGACGTCCGGTCCGACGCTGGAAATTTTTCGAAAATCGATTGGGGAGAGTTTTGGTTAACGGCAAGAACAAATCGGGAATATCGGGAATAAAATAATTTATTTAATAGCGATAGAACTTCGAATACCGATGCGTCGCCTCGACCTTGGCGACGTTGAGTACCAGCGTTCCAGACGCTGAAGCAGCAATTTTCACAATTATATGAGGTGCACGTGCCTAGTGCGTATGTAAACAATTTGGATAACAAAAGAGATTAATTTGTATGTACCAAATAATACTCGCACAGGTGTACTCGTATGGCCCGTCATAATTTTCAGGAAATGAATTTAAAAAATTAACATTCTAAAGTAAATAAATATTTTGACAGGAATGTTAAAAATCTTATTCGGTCTCTCCAACAAACTAACACTTGTTTACATTAACATGCATTCCTTCATGGACCTGTGACGAATTACAAACAAATATCGAAATTTCAAGTGTTCCATGTCAGTCTGAACTTATTACACAGTGATATTTTCACATTCAGGCGCCCTAAATTATTTTGACGTTAATTTATAAAGTTTCCCTGGAAGGAAAGTAGTCAGCAGGTGCCTCGTCAGGGGTGGCAGGGTTGGCAGTGCCACTCCAAGTATAAATTTACTATCGAACACAAAGATAGTTCTGATTCAATTGCAGAATTTCAAATTTTTCAGATATTTTTACGAAACTCTAGCGCTTACACCGCCTTTATACCTCTTTAAAGTTAAAAACCATAGAGCTGTTTATACAAATGCACGCATGTTGAAAAGGTAGGGCTTGCCCCGTCAGCGTGTTGCAATTCAGAAATACGTTTATGTTTGCATCTAAACTGGAACAAATATTTATTGGAAGATGGAAGAGAATCAAAATAGGTATCAGCATATTTAATATTCAGAATAACGATTATTAGTCGGAACAATATATTTTATGTGCAGATATTTATTAATATTTTATGATTTAATACGATAAGGCATTTATAAATAGCACAACCAAATAGAAGATTTTGATTGAAAACGATTATTAATTTATGGTAGCCGAAGTAATTTAAGTGAGTTTGGCATAGCTTGCTATGTTTTGTAGCATTTTTGTAATTTTAAAGTGATTAGGCAAATTTTGGGGCGGTAAGGATTAGTTGGGGGTGATTTATGGTAGCCGAAGTAATTTAGGTGAGTTTGGAATAGTTTGCTATGGTTTGTATAATTTTTTGTAATTTTAAAGTAATAGGGCTTATTTTGGGGTGGTAAGGGGTAGTTGGGGGTGATTTATGATAGCCGAAGTAATTTAAGTGAGTTTGGCATAGTTTGCTATGGTTTGTAAAATTTTTTGTAATTTTAAAGTGATTGGGTTTAGTTTGTGGTTGGTAAGGGGTAGTTGGGGGTGATTTATGGTAGCCGAAGTAATTTAGGTGAGTTTGGAATAGTTTGCTATGGTTTGTAGCATTTTTTGTAATTTTAAAGCGATTGGGCTTAGTTTGGGGGGGTAAGGGGTAGTTGGGGGTGATTTATGGTAGCCGATGTAATTCAGGTGAGTTTGAGATAGTTTGCTATGGTTTGTAGCATTTTTCGTAATTTTAAAGTGATTGGGCTAATTTTGAGGTTGTAAGGGGTAGTTGGGGGTGATTTATGGTAGCCGAAGTAATTTAGGTGAGTTAGGCATAGTTTGCTATGATTTGTTGAATATTTTGTAATTTTAAAGTGATTGGGCTTATTTTGGGGTTGTAAGGGGTAGTTCGGGGTGATTTATGGTAGCCGAAGTAATTTAGGGGAGTTTGGCATAGTTTGCTACGGTTTGTAGAATTTTTTTGTAATTTTAAAGTGATTGAGCCTATTTTGGGGTGGTAAGGGGTAGTTGGGGGTGATTTATAGAAGCCAAAGTAATATAGATGAGTTTGGCATAGTTTGATATGGTTTGTAGCATTTTTTGTAATTTTAAAGTGATTGGGCTTATTTTGGGGTGGTAAGGGGTAGTTGGGGGTGATTTATGGTAGCCGAAGTAATTTAGGTGAGTTAGGCATAGTTTGCTATGATTTGTTGAATATTTTGTAATTTTAAAGTGGTTGGGTTTATTTTGGGGTTGTAAAGGGTAGTTCGGGGTGATTTATGGTAGCCGAAGTAATTTAGGGGAGTTTGGCATAGTTTGCTACGGTTTGTAGAATTGTTTTGTAATTTAAAATTGATTGAGCCTATTTTGGGGTGGTAAGGGGTAGTTGGGGGTGATTTATGGAAGCCAAAGTAATATAGATGAGTTTGGCATAGTTTGATATGGTTTGTAGCATTTTTTTGTAATTTTAAAGTGATTGGGCTTATTTTGGGGTAGTAAGGGGTTGTTGGGGGTGATTTATGTTAGCCGAAGTAATTTAGGTGAGTTAGGCATAGTTTGCTATGGTTTGTAACATTTTTTGTAATTTTAAAGTGATTGGGCTGAGTTTGGGGTGGTAAGGGGTAGTTGGGGGTGATTTATGATAGCCGAGGTAATTTAAGTGAGTTTGGCATAGTTTGCTATGGTTTGTAGCATTTTTTGTAATTTTAAAGTGATTGGGTTTAGTTTGTGGTTGGTAAGGGGTAGTTGGGGGTGATTTATGGTAGCCGCAGTAATTTAAATGAGTTTGGCATAGTTTGCTATGGTTTGTAGCATTTTTTGTAATTTTAAAGTGATTGGGCTTATTTTGGGGTGGTAAGGGATAGTTGGGGGTGATTTATGGTAGCCGAAGTAATTTAGGTGAGTTAGGCATAGTTTGCTATGGTTTGTAGCATTTTATTGTAATTTTACAGTGATTGGGCTTATTTTGGGGTAGTAAGGGGTTGTTGGGGGTGATTTATGTTAACCGAAGTAATTTAGGTGAGCTAGGCATAGTTTGCTATGGTTTGTAGCATTTTTTGTAATTTTAAAGTGATTGGGATGAGTTAGGGGTGGTAAGGGGTAGTTGGGGGTGATTTATGATAGCTGAAGTAATTTAAGTGAGTTTGGCATAGTTTGCTATGGTTTGTAGCATTTTTTGTAATTTTAAAGTGATTGGGCTTATTTTATGGTAGTAAGGTGTTGTTGGGGGTGATTTATTATAACCGAAGTAATTTAGGTGAGTTAGGCATAGTTTGCTATGGTTTGTAGCATTTTTTATAATTTTAAAGTGATTGGGCTTATTTTGGGGTGGTAAGGGGTAGTTTGGGGTGATTTTTGGTAGACGAAATAATATGTGTGAGTTCGACATAATCTGCCATGATTTGTGTCATTTTGTTTTATTTTAAAGTGATTGGAGTTACTTGGGGTTGCTAAGGGGTGGTAAGGGATGATTTAAAATAACGGATCTAGTTTATGTCAGTTTCGCATAGTTCGGGAATTTTTTGGGGTTGATTTGGTAAAGTTTGCAGTGGTAAGAGATATTTGAGGATGTTTAATGTTGACGGATAAAATTTGGAGTGCTTTGGTAATTTTTAATTGAGTCACGGATCGACATTATAATTGAAATCAAAATTATAATTGAAATATCTGCGGCCTCGCTAGGTACGGCAAAATTATGATTACGAAAGCAGAAACTCGACGTTGAAATTGTTTAGGTTAAATAAGTGCTTTTAATGTAAACCGGTCGCCCGTCGTCGAAGTTGTTTTGGCTAGATACGTGCTTCTAACATAAACACGGTCTCCGCGATCGGATCATTTTTTGTTTATTTTAGCCGGTTTTTATTGAATTACAAAGGAACCGGGCCGAATTTCGCAAAATCCCTTCTTAGTGTTCAGTTTCGGCACATGATACACCCGTGTCTAAAATTTCAAGTCTCCTGCCCTCACGGTTTGGGCTGTGGGTTGATTATGAATCAGTGTGTAGATGAATGAGTGAATGAGTGTGTCAGTGAGGACACTTCGCTTTATATAATAGATGATTTGTACACCTTTTTTTGTAATTTTAAGATGATATGGTTTGGTTTGTTGTGGTAAGGGATAGTTGGGGGTGATTTACGGTAGCTGAAGTAATTTAGGTAATTCTGGTATAGTTTGTTATGATTTTTAGCATTTTTTTGTAATTTTAAAGTGATTGGGCTTAGTTTGTTGCTGTAAAGTGTAGTTGGGGGTGATTTTTGATAGCCGAAGTAATTTAGGTGAGTTTGGCATAGTTTGTGATGGTTAGAAGCATTTTTTTGTAATTTAAAAGTGATTGGGTTTAGTTTGTTGTGGTAAGGGTTAGTTGGTGATGATTTATGGTAGCCGAAGTAATTTAGGAGAGTCTGGCATAGTTTGTTATGATTTGTACACCTTTTTTTGTAATTTTAAGATGATATGGTTTGGTTTGTTGTGGTAAGGGATAGTTGGGGGTGATTTACGGTAGCCGAAGTAATTTAGGTGATTCTGGTATAGTTTGTTATGATTTTTAGCATTTTTTTGTAATTTTAAAGTGATTGGGCTTAGTTTGTTGCTGTAAAGTGTAGTTGGGGGTGAATTTTGTTAGCCGAAGTAATTTAGGTGAGTCTGGCCTAGTTTGTTATGATTTGTACACCTTTTTTGTAATTTTAAGATGATATGGTTTGGTTTGTTGTGGTAAGGGATAGTTGGGGGTGATTTTTGATAGCCGAAGTAATTTAGGTGAGTTTGGCATAGTTTGCTATGGTTAGAAGCATTTTTTTGTAATTTAAAAGTGATTGGGTTTAGTTTGTTGTGGTAAGGGTTAGTTGGTGATGATTTATGGTAGCCGAAGTAATTTAGGTGAGTTTGGCATAGTTTGCTATGGTTACTAGCATTTTTTTGTAATTTAAAAGTGATTGGGTTTAGTTTGTTGTGGTAAGTGTTAGTTGGTGATGATTTAGAGTAGCCGAAGTAATTTAGGTGAGTCTGGCATAGTTTGTTATGATTTGTACAACTTTTTTTGTAATTTTAAGATAATATTGCTTGGTTTGTTGTGGTAAGGGATATTTGGGGGTGATTTACGGTAGCCGAAGTAATTTAGGTGATTCTGGTATAGTTTGTTATGATTTTTAGCATTTTTTTGTAATTTTAAAGTGATTGGGCTTAGTTTGTTGCTGTAAAGTGTAGTTGGGGGTGATTTTTGATAGCCGAAGTAATTTAGGTGAGTTTGGCATAGTTTGCTATGGTTAGTAGCATTTTTTTTAATTTAAAAGTGATTGGGTTTAGTTTGTTGTGGTAAGGGTTAGTTGGTGATGATTTAGAGTAGCCGAAGTAATTTAGGTAAGTCTGGCATAGTTTGTTATGATTTGTACACCTTTTTTTGTAATTTTAAGATGATATGGTTTGGTTTGTTATGGTAAGGGATAGTTGGGGGTGATTTACGGTAGCCGAAGTAATTTAGGTGATTCTGGTATAGTTTGTTATGATTTTTAGCATATTTTTGTAATTTTAAAGTGATTGGGCTTAGTTTGTTGCTGTAAAGTGTAGTTGGGGGTGATTTTTGATATCCGAAGTAATTTAGGTGACTTTGGCATAGTTTGCTATGGTTACTAGAATTTTTTTGTAATTTAAAAGTGATTGGGTTTAGTTTGTTGTAGTAAGGTTTAGTTGGTGATGATTTATGGTAGCCGAAGTAATTTAGGTGAGTTTGGCATAGTTTGCTATGATTAGAAGCATTTTTTTGTAATTTAAAAGTGATTGGGTTTAGTTTGTTGTGGTAAGGGTTAGTTGGTGATGATTTATGGTAGCCGAAGTAATTTAGGTGAGTCTGGCATAGTTTGTTATGATTTGTACACCTTTTTTGTAATTTTAAGATGATATGGTTTGGTTTGTTGTGGTAAGGGATAGTTGGGGGTGATTTACGGTAGCCGAAGTAATTTAGGTGATTCTGGTATAGTTTGTTATGATTTTTAGCATTTTTTTGTAATTTTAAAGTGATTGGGCTTAGTTTGTTGCTGTAAAGTGTAGTTGGGGGTGATTTTTGATAGCCGAAGTAATTTTGGTGAGTTTGGCATAGTTTGCTATGGTTAGTAGCATTTTTTTAATTTAAAAGTGATTGGGTTTAGTTTGTTGTGGTAAGGGTTAGTTGGTGATGATTTAGAGTAGCCGAAGTAATTTAGGTGAGTCTGGCATAGTTTGTTATGATTTGTACACCTTTTTTTGTAATTTTAAGATGATATGGTTTGGTTTGTTGTGGTAAGGGATAGGTAGGGCTGATTTACGGTAGCCGAAGTAATTTAGGTGATTCTGGTATAGTTTGTTATGATTTTTAGCATTTTTTTGTAATTTTAAAGTGATTGTGCTTAGTTTGTTGCTGTAAAGTGTAGTTGGGGGTGATTTTTGATAGCCGAAGTAATTTAGGTGAGTTTGGCATAGTTTGCTATGGTTAGTAGCATTTTTTTGTAATTTAAAATTGATTGGGTTTAGTTTGTTGTGGTAAGGGTTAGTTGGTGATGATTTATGGTAGCCGAAGTAATTTAGGTGAGTTTGGCATAGTTTACTAGGGTTACTAGCATTTTTTTGTAATTTAAAAGTGATTGGGTTTAGTTTGTTGTGGTAAGGGTTAGTTGGTGATGATTTAGAGTAGCCGAAGTAATTTAGGTGAGTCTGGCATAGTTTGTTATGATTTGTACACTTTTTTTTGTAATTTTAAGATGATATGGTTTGGTTTGTTGTGGTAAGGGTTAGTTGGGGGTGATTTACGGTAGCCGAAGTAATTTAGGAGATTCTGGTATAGTTTGTTATGATTTTTAGCATTTTTTTGTAATTTTAGAGTGATTGGGCTTAGTTTGTTGCTGTAAAGTGTAGTTGGTGATGATTTATGGTAGCCGAAGTAATTTATGTGAGTTTGGCATAGTTTGCTATGGTTACTAGCAATTTTTTGTAATTTAAAAATGATTGGGTTTAGTTTGTTGTGGTAAGGGTTAGTTGGTGATGATTTAGAGTAGCCGAAGTAATTTAGGTGAGTCTGGCATAGTTTGTTATGATTTGTACACCTTTTTTTGTAATTTTAAGATGATATGGTTTGGTTTGTTGTGGTAAGGGATAGTTGGGGGTGATTTACGGTAGCCGAAGTAATTTAGGTGATTCTGGTATAGTTTGTTATGATTTTTAGCATTTTTTTGTAATTTTAAAGTGATTGGGCTTAGTTTGTTGCTGTAAAGTGTAGTTGGGGGTGATTTTTGATAGCCGAAGTAATTTAGGTGAGTTTGGCATAGTTTGCTATGGTTAGTAGCATTTTTTTGTAATTTAAAAGTGATTGGGTTTAGTTTGTTGTGGTAAGGGTTAGTTGGTGATGATTTATGGTAACCGAAGTAATTTAGGTGAGTTTGGCATAGTTTGCTATGGTTACTATCATTTTTTGTAATTTAAAAGTGATTGGGTTTAGTTTGTTGTGGTAAGGGTTAGTTGGTGATGATTTAGAGTAGCCGAAGTAATTTAGGTGAGTCTGGCATAGTTTGTTATGATTTGTACACCTTTTTTTGTAATTTTAAGATGATATGGTTTGGTTTGTTGTGGTAAGGGATAGTTGGGGGTGATTTACGGTAGCCGAAGTAATTAAGGTGATTCTGGTATAGTTTGTTATGATTTTTAATATTTTTTTGTAATTTTAAAGTGATTGGGCTTAGTTTGTTGCTGTAAAGTGTAGTTGGGGGTGATTTTTGATAGCCGAAGTAATTTAGGTGAGTTTGGCATAGTTTGCTATGGTTAGTAGCATTTTTTTGTAATTTAAAATGGATTGGGCTTAGTTTGTTGTGGTAAGGGTTAGTTGGTGATGATTTATGGTAGCAGAAGTAATTTAGGTGAGTTTGGCATAGTTTGCTATGGTTACTAGCATTTTTTTGTAATTTAAAAGTGATTGGGTTTAGTTTGTTGTGGTAAGGGTTAGTTGGTGATGATTTATGGTAGCAGAAGTAATTTAGGTGAGTTTGGCATAGTTTGCTATAGTTACTAGCATTTTTTTGTAATATAAAAGTGATTGGGTTTAGTTTGTTGTGGTAAGGATTAGTTGGTGATGATTTAGAGTAGCCGAAGTAATTTAGGTGAGTCTGACATAATTTGCTATGGTTAGTAGCATTTTTTTGTAATTTAAAATTGATTGGGTTTAGTTTGTTGTGGTAAGGGTTAGTTGGTGATGATTTAGAGTAGCCGAAGTAATTTAGGTGAGTCTGGCATAGTTTGTTATGATTTGTACACCTTTTTTGTAATTTGAAGATGATATGGTTTGGTTTGTTGTGGTAAGGGATAGTTGGGGGTGATTTACGGTAGCCGAAGTAATTAAGGTGATTCTGGTATAGTTTGTTATGATTTTTAGCATTTTTTTGTAATTTTAAAATGATTGGGCTTAGTTTGTTGCTGTAAAGTGTAGTTGGGGGTGATTTTTGATAGCCGAAGTAATTTAGGTGAGTTTGGCATAGTTTGCTATGGTTAGTAGCATTTTTTTGTAATTTAAAATGGATTGGGTTTAGTTTGTTGTGGTAAGGGTTAGTTGGTGATGATTTATGGTAGCAGAAGTAATTTAGGTGAGTTTGGCATAGTTTGCTATGGTTACTAGCATTTTTTTGTAATTTAAAAGTGATTGGGTTTAGTTTGTTGTGGTAAGGGTTAGTTGGTGATGATTTAGAGTAGCCGAAGTAAATTAGGTGAGTCTGGCATTGTTTGTTATGATTTGTACACCTTTTTTTGTAATTTTAAGATGATATGGTTTGGTTTGTTGTGGTAAGGGATAGTTGGGGGTGATTTACGGTAGCCGAACTAATTAAGGTGATTCTGGTATAGTTTGTTATGATTTTTAACATTTTTTTGTAATTTTAAAGTGATTGGGCTTAGTTTGTTGCTGTAAAGTGTAGTTGGGGGTGATTTTTGATAGCCGAAGTAATTTAGGTGAGTTTGGCATAGTTTGCTATGGTTAGTAGCATTTTTTTGTAATTTAAAATGGATTGGGTTTAGTTTGTTGTGGTAAGGGTTAGTTGGTGATGATTTATGGTAGCAGAAGTAATTTAGGTGAGTTTGGCATAGTTTGCTATGGTTACTAGCATTTTTTTGTAATTTAAAAGTGATTGGGTTTAGTTTGTTGTGGTAAGGGTTAGTTGGTGATGATTTATGGTAGCAGAAGTAATTTAGGTGAGTTTGGCATAGTTTGCTATGGTTACTAGCATTTTTTTGTAATATAAAAGTGATTGGGTTTAGTTTGTTGTGGTAAGGATTAGTTGGTGATGATTTAGAGTAGCCGAAGTAATTTAGGTGAGTCTGACATAATTTGCTATGGTTAGTAGCATTTTTTTGTAATTTAAAATTGATTGGGTTTAGTTTGTTGTGGTAAGGGTTAGTTGGTGATGATTTATGGTAGCAGAAGTAATTTAGGTGAGTTTGGCATAGTTTGCTATGGTTACTAGCATTTTTTTGTAATTTAAAAGTGATTGGGTTTAGTTTGTTGTGTTAAGGATTAGTTGGTGATGATTTAGAGTAGCCGAAGTAATTTAGGTGAGTCTGGCATAGTTTGTTATGATTTGTACACCTTTTTTTGTAATTTTATGATGATATGGTTTGGTTTGTTGTGGTAAGGGATAGTTGGGGGTGATTTACGGTAGCCGAAGTAATTTAGGTGATTCTGGTATAGTTTGTTATGATTTTTAGCATTTTTTTGTAATTTTAAAGTGATTGGGCTTAGTTTGTTGCTGTAAAGTGTAGTTGGGGGTGATTTTTGATAGCCGAAGTAATTTAGGTGAGTTTGGCATAGTTTGCTATGGTTAGTAGCATTTTTTTGTAATTTAAAAGTGATTGGGTTTAGTTTGTTGTGGTAAGGGTTAGTTGGTGATGATTTAGAGTAGCCGAAGTAATTTAGGTGAGTCTGGCATAGTTTGTTATGATTTGTACACCTTTTTTGTAATTTAAAGATGATATGGTTTGGTTTGTTGTGGTAAGTGATAGTTGGGGGTGATTTACGGTACCGGAAGTAATTTAGGTGATTCTGGTATAGTTTGTTAAGATTTTTAGCATTTTTTTTGTAATTTTAAAGTGATTGGGCTTAGTTTGTTGCTGAAAAGTGTAGTTGGGGGTGATTTTTGATAGCCGAAGTAATTTAGGTGAGTTTGGCATAGTTTGCTATGGTTAGTAGCAATTTTTTGTAATTTAAAAGTGATTGGGTTTAGTTTGTTGTGGTAAGGGTTCGTTGGTGATGATTTATGGTAGCCGTAGTAATTTATGTGAGTTTGGCATAGTTTGCTATGGTTACTAGCATTTTTTTGTAATTTAAAAATGATTGGGTTTAGTTTGTTGTGGTAAGGGTTAGTTGGTGATGATTTAGAGTAGCCGAAGTAATTTAGGTAAGTCTGGCATAGTTTGTTATGATTTGTACACCTTTTTTTGTAATTTTAAGATGATATAGTTTGGTTTGTTGTGGTAAGGGATAGTTGGGGGTGATTTACGGTAGCCGAAGTAATTTAGGTGATTCTGGTATAGTTTGTCATGATTTTTAGCATTTTTTTGTAATTTTAAAGTGATTGGGCTTAGTTTGTTGCTGTAAAGTGTAGTGGGGGGTGATTTTTGATAGCCGAAGTAAATTAGGTGAGTTTGGCATAGTTTGCTATGGTTAGTAGCATTTTTTTGTAATTTAAAAGTGATTGGGTTTAGTTTGTTGTGGTAAGGGTTAGTTGGTGATGATTTATGGTAGCCGAAGTAATTTAGGTGAGTTTGGCATAGGTTGCTATGGTTACTAGCATTTTTTTGTAATTTAAAAGTGATTGGGTTTAGTTTGTTGTGGTAAGGGTTAGTTGGTGATGATTTAGAGTAGCCGAAGTAATTTAGGTGAGTCTGGCATAGTTTGTTATGATTTGTACACCTTTTTTTGTAAGTTTAAGATGATTTGGTTTGTTGTGGTAGGGGATAGTTGGGGGTGATTTACGGTAGCCGAAGTAATTTAGGTGATTCTGGTATAGTTTGTTATGATTTTTAGCATTTTTTTGTAATTTTAAAGTGATTGGGCTTAGTTTGTTGCTGTAAAGTGTAGCTGGGGGTGATTTTTGATAGCCGAAGTAATTTAGGTGAGTTTGGCATAGTTTGCTATGGTTAGTAGCATTTTTTGTAATTTAAAAATGATTGGGTTTAGTTTGTTGTGGTAAGGGTTAGTTGGTGATGATTTATGGCAGCCGAAGTAATTTAGGTGAGTTTGGCATAGTTTGCTATGGTTACTAGCATTTATTTGTAACTAGCTGAATGTACCCGGCGTTGCCCGGACGTAGATTAAATAAACTCAGTGTTGACTAAAGTGGTGATGTTGACTAATCGACATTATAATACAATTAAACAGGAATGCTCTACTTTTCCAATCACAAAATAAACAAATATGCTGAAATTAATCTGCGTTGCCAGGACCGGGTACTTCAATATGATTTGGACAAAGAGGATACCTTGGTTGATATCTGAGATGAAAAATTTTGAATAGACTCTTTAGGCAGTTGTTCTATAAGCGATTCCAGGAAATCGAAATTAACTTTATATAATTTTAGGGGAAATCGAAGTTTACAAATTAGCTGACCATGTTATGATAAAATTGAAAACACAATGGAACAATTCCTCTTGCTGCAGTCAACTCACAAACAGAACAGTATATAGATGATTTTGACTTATCTCCGGAATAAACAAACACTTATCTCCTTCTGAACTGCACAAAAATTATTAAAACCTGGCCCTAACTGGTTGGACAATTAAAGTGCGAACCTTTTGAGCTCCCTTTCCAGTATTAAAATTTTGGTATGTGGTAAAATGTGGTATTTTATGGTATTTGTGCATCGCTAGATTTTCAAACTTGTCCATCTTAGTTATAAATGATGTAAAGCAATAATGAACACAATGTATTTATGTAAAATAAACAGTGTAAAACGCGTATCAATGTCAGTAATGTCTGGTCCAACGCTGTAAATTTTGGATTTCAGCCGAGGCAGATTTGGTGAAAAATAAATACACCATTATTGTTGCGACCGATGGCAACTGAATTCGCTCGTTGAAATGTCGATCGTTTGTGGTCGAATAAATGGATCGCTGGTTGTTTTAAAACTTTTAATACTAAAGTTAAGAACTAAAACATAAAATTCTTGTAACGACTAACATGCACGTGTGTATATCAACAACAACAACAACGAATGAATGTCGGTAATGGCGCTCTCTACATGAGGCGTTATCGGCAGCACAGTCCCGTTCATCAGGCAACCAGACACACACACTCGTCTAACTCAACATAGCGCCCAACGTTGAAACGCTTGCCTTGAGTTTCAAGAACCCGTGAATGGCACAAATGTCATAGCACATTTATTGAGTCGATTTCTCCTCGATTGGCAGCACACAAAGCCTCTGGACAGCTCGCTTTACTTCTCCACCGGCTGTTTTGACGGTAGCGACCCTGATGATTCCATCGTCTCCGGGGTGTAGTTCTCGGATCCGTCCCAACTTCCACGATGTGGGTGGAGTGTTGTCGTCCGCCAAGATCACCAACGTTCCAACCTTCAGTACTTGGTCGTCTGACTCGCTCCACTTGGCTCGCCGTTGCAGAGTCAGCAAGTAGTCCCTTTTCCATCTTTGCCAGAATAGTTGCACCTTCTGTTGTATTAATGCATAACGATCTAGTCGATTGAGGGCAATGTCCGTCAAGTCTGTTTGGGGGAAGGAGGTAAGGGCGTTTCCAATGAGAAAATGGCCGGGAGTGAGTGCTTCTAGATCAAACGGATCTTGGGTGAGAGGTATTAGGGGTCGTGAATTCATAATCGCCTCCACTTGTGCAAAAAGAGTGGAAAGCTCCTCGAATGTGATATTAGTATTAGTCGATGTTATGATTCGTGTTAAGTGATATTTTGCTCGCTTCACCGCCGCTTCCCACAAGCCTCCGTGATGCGGTGAACGTGGTGGTATAAATTTCCAATCAATGTGATTTTGCAAGAAAAATTCTGCGAACTCACCCTTGTCGACCAATACATCAAACGACCGATATGCACGCTTTAATTCGTTGCTCGCACCGGTAAAGTTCGTGCCATTATCGGAATACATGCATTTTGGAAGGCCACGTCGCGAGACAAATCGTTTGAAGGCGCTTATGAAAGAAGCAGTACTTAAATCGCTGGCTACCTCTAGGTGCACAGCCTTTGTTGTGAAGCATATGAATATGCACAAGTATGATTTTATAATAGCTCTGTTACGCAGCTTTCCGTCCTTGACTAAATATGGACCGGCAAGATCTACCCCTGATATATAAAAGGGACGATTTTGAGTTACTCGATTGGATGGAAGGGCTCCCATCTTACGTATAATTTTTGTTGGATTAACCTTGAAACACGTTACACATCGTCTCAGTACGCCGCGAATAGAGGATCGCGATCTTAAAATCCAGTAACGTTCGCGGATTGACGTTAAAAGGGTTTGAAAGCCCGCATGCAAATGTCGATGATGTTCGTGTTTAATTATTAACGTGGTCAAAACATGGTTCGGATCTAAAATAATTTGATGTTTCATCTCGTATGGTAAATCGCTTTTGGTCAGTCTACCTCCGACTCTGATCAAGCCATTCGCATCGATGAAGGGATCTAGCGAGCTCAATCTTGACTTGCGAAACGACTTAATGTCTTGAGCGAATGATTGCGATTGGGAAAGTTTTAATAGCCGTGTTGCGGCATCTTCAATTTCCGCTGTAGTGATAGGTCCGTTGGCATGTTTAGTTCGCTTTGAAACCTTGAAGACAAATCTGAGACAAAGAACCGTGACTCTTAATAAGCGATACAAATTCGAATACCTTTTAAAAATGTCAAAATCTTCCGTGACACTTGTCATGGCTACTTGAACGTTGCGTTTTTCTGGCGTCTCGTTATCGATACACATTGAGACGAATTTATTCGGATAGTTACTTGATTCTAGCCGTAGCCAGTCTGGGCCCTGCCACCAGAGATCGCAACTTGCTAATTGGCTTGGCAGTATACCGCGAGATGCAATGTCAGCAGGGTTTTGTTTAGTCGGAACGTGCCCCCAAAAACTTGTTTCGGTGTTACCTTGGATTTCAGACACGCGGTTTGCTACAAAAACCTTCCAAGTGGTTGGAGGAGCGGCAATCCATGATATGACTATTTGGCTGTCCGTCCATAAATAAACCTTATCACAAATTATGCTTAACGATTCCTTGACCTTAGTGTACAATTGAGAGAGCAGCACCGCTCCACAAAGTTCTAACCTTGGTAAGGTTATAAGTTTGATAGGTTTGTTTGGATCGGATCGCCAAACTATACGTTGGAGATCGCGCTGAGATTCGGTTACATATATTTGACGATACATTTTTTCCGCGTCACCCGTGATGACGTAGTTGTGGGTTCTAAAGCGTATAATAATAGACAATAGATCGTCTTGAATCATCGGCCCTACTTTCAGGATATCGTTAAGAGCTACGCCACTGGACGATTTACACGACGCATCGAAAACGACGCGCAGCTTAGTCGTAGAGCTGGTTTCCTTTATTACTCCATGATGAGGTATGTAATATGTGGGCCTGATTGTACTGAATATTTCGTCATCGTTTAATTTCGTCATGTGTTTCAAAGATTCGTATTCCGTCATGAAGTCGATATATCTTTCCTTGAATTTAGGATTTCTTCTAAATTTTTGCTCGATCGACTGAAGCCGCTGTTCGGCGTGGTGTAACGATTCACCTAAAGGAGGTGCATCCATGTGCATCGGTAAATTGACACTGAATCGTCCGTCATGACATCGTTTGGTGGTGTTTTTAAACAATCGCTCACATTCTTGTTCTTCTATTGTGTGGTTGCGGCGTGCGCACTCTTCAATTTTCCAAAACCGCTCTATTTTGTCATTAAGTTCGCTCATGGAACTGATATTTAAATTACACACCGCTGAACTAAAAATACTTGAATAGGAGTTCGTGATCGGACCGGAAACTAACCATCCTAAGCAAGTAGACTGCAATGTCGGAAGTTGGTCACCTAACTTAACCTTGCCTGAACCCAGGATGTCTGCAAAAATGGAAGCTCCTAGTAGGAGATCGATCTCCTTTGATTTATAAAACTCCGGATCGGCAAGCACGATGTTGTCAGGTATTTTTAATTTATCGACGTTTACTGGTACCAGAGGTAAATGTTCCGTGATTTTATCTAACACATAAAAAGTTAGTTCGCTCCTAAAATCATTATTTCGTGACTTGATCGTAGTACGCGTGCTACCATGGAGCGTAACAGAGGTGGCACCTACACCTACTACTGGTACTCGCGTTTGCTTAGCTAGTAGCCCGAGTTTGTCGGCCAACCTTCGGGTGATAAAGTTTGGCATTGAACCGCTATCGAGGAGGGCGGTACAACGAATCCACTCCCCAGTATTCGATAACGCCAATAGGGATGCGGTTGATAATAAAATTTGCGGGGTCAGATCAGCACAGTGATTTGACACCACGGATGGATTTTGATTTAACTCGTCCTGACTAGGCCCTGGAATGGCCTCTTCATGCAGTAATGTATTATGTTTGCCACCGCAGCGCTTGCAACCTTGCGACGTGCAATTGTTCGTCAAATGATTACTGCGCAAACAGTTCATACAGAGTCTCAATTGCTTAACTTCTCTTACACGAGTCGCCGCTGGCAACGTTTTTAACTTCTCACACGCGTATATGGGGTGATCACCTTTACAAAAATAACATGAAACGTGTCCCCTTTGTGTCGCTAAATTCGAAACGAATCGTTCTTTATAATGTTTTTTGTTTGCGGACCCCCTCGACTCGTTGGCCGAATGCTTGCTTATTGATGCGGAATTTCGATGCTCAACGCTTTCTAATAATTTACACCGAGTATCCAGAAAATGTATTAATTGAATGTACGTAGGTTCGGTTACTTTCTCAGCTAGCATAAACTCTTCCCATTCGCGTTCCCGATAAAAGTCAAGCTTCCGAGTTATTAGAAATATCAACAAAGTATTCCAACCGTCTACCTTTTCGCCTAGAGCTCGCAGGGCTCGTTCATGTTTTTGTACATCGTCAGTTAGTTGCCGTAACGAATAATCCTTGGAAACATGTGGTAAATCGACGATACCCTTGATATGATTTTTGATAATTATATGATTGTTTTCATACCGCCTTTTTAAAAGATCCCACGCGCTTTCGTAGTTTTCGTTCGTAACTTCGATCGAGTCTAGGACCTTTGCTGCTTCGCCCTTAAGGCAACTTAAAAGATAATAGAACTTTTTTATGTTGTCCAAATGTGTATCGTTATGAACGAGAGATGAGAACATGTCTCTGAATTGCCCGAATTTTTCATATTCGCCAAAGAATTTCGGTAATTCGAGTGTTGGAAATCGTACGTTTTGATTTGCGTTATTCGGTGGAGTTGCGGATGCTGATATCGTTTGCGGTTGTACTGAGCCGTGTGCTTGTATGAAACGTTTCGCCCGTTCAATTTGACCAAAATAATCGTCTTCAAACGATTCGTCGGTGTCCGATTCGTCTACATAGCTTCCGATGATTCTTTGCACGTGCTGAAATTTGTCGAGCAATGGCTCCGTTCTTTCCAGGCGAGACTGCAATTGTAAAACCTGTTCGTCATTGTATTTGTCGAGAAAGGTGGAAAACTTCGTCAATGATGTTTTTATTTGTTTGCGTTCGAGCTTTGCCAGCTTCACAATGTTGTCTACTTCCATAGCGGTGGCCATTGTACCCGTGAGGCCGCGATAAACCGAACAAGAGAACTTACTCAAAATGGCGCAAAATGGCGATTAATTTGCACGCAGAAGTTGAGGACGAATTACGATTCTAGGAGTGATGGAATGGAAAGGAACAGACTTACTTTCGTTGATTAAGATTGCCCTTTGATGATTGTTGATGTACCACACTGGATTCACGATGTCGAACCAATGCTGTTGTGTTGATAACCGTGTTCATGAACGCATCCGGCTCGAAGGACCAAATGTTGCGACCGATGGCAACTGAATTCGCTCGTTGAAATGTCGATCGTTTGTGGTCGAATAAATGGATCGCTGGTTGTTTTAAAACTTTTAATACTAAAGTTAAGAACTAAAACATAAAATTCTTGTAACGACTAACATGCACGTGTGTATATCAACAACAACAACAACGAATGAATGTCGGTAATGGCGCTCTCTACATGAGGCGTTATCGGCAGCACAGTCCCGTTCATCAGGCAACCAGACACACACACTCGTCTAACTCAACAATTATCATTAACTGAACGGTCTTCCGGTACGACGATGGTGATTGGGAACAAATTTTGTTACGGCAAAATTAACATTCTAAAATAAATAAATATTTTGACGGGAATATGGTGGATGTAAACGGTCTCACACCTGTTTACATTAACACACTCTTGAGCTTCCGTTCCAGTACTAAAATATCAATACCAATACCATAGATATAAAAAAAGACAATTTCCATCACCTTTCATAATACGGTGTGGTATTTGTACATCGCTAGATTTTCAAACTTCTCCATCTTAGTTATAAATGATGTAAAGCAATAATAAACACAGTGTACGTAAAATAAATAGTGTAAAACGTGTATAAGCACATAATTATTAAGGGTATGAATGATCTCTGGTACATACAACGGTGAAAATTTCGGATTTCAGCCGGGGCAAATTTGGTGAAAAACAAATACACCACTACCATTAACTGAAAATAAAAATTAGCGTACAAATATAAGTGGAGTCCGGTTCGACGCTGGTAATTTTTCGAAAATTGATTGGGGGCAGATTTGGTTAACGCGAGGATTAAATGTTAAATTAAAATACTTTATTTGATAGCGGTAGACCTTCGAACACTGATGCGTCGCCTCATCGAATTTGCCGACTTTGCGAACAGTTTCCGACGCTGGAGCAGCAATTTTCACAATTGTAGTTGTGTTAAAATTAAACACCGCGATCGAGTACTGCTCCACACGCTGAACCAGCAATTCTCGAATTCTAAGAAACGATAAGAAAGGCTTAACCAACGCTTGGTATGTGCGAATTTCTGCATAGATACTCAATCAAACTAAATCGAGCATCGCCTTTTCACGTTTGTGACCTTGCCCTTGACGTGGCAGGCTCCAGCTGCTTCAATAATGTAAAAATCTTATTCGGCTTCTCCAATAAACTCACATTTGTTAACATTAACACGCATTCGTTCATGGACTTGTGACGAATTACAAACAAATATTGCAACTTCAAGTGTTCCATTTAATTTCGTTTCTGGGTGCAAGCTCCTTTCTTTTCACTCTAGTCAGTCTAAACTTATTACAAAGAGTTATATTTTCAAATCCAGGCGCCCTAAAGAATTTTGTCGTTGTTTTCCAAAGTTTCAAATAATACTCGCACAGGTGTACTCGTATGGCCCGTCATAATTTTCAAGAAATGAATTTAAAAAATTAACATTCTAAAGTAAATAAATATTTTCACGGGAATGTTAAAAATCTTATTCGGTCTCTAAAACAAACTAACACTTGTTTACATTAACATGCATTCCTTCATGGACCTGTGACGGATTACAAACAAATATGGAAATTTCAAGTGTTCCATGTCAGTCTGAACTTATTACACAGTGATATTTTCACATTCAGGCGCCCTAAATTATTTTGCCGTTGATTTATAAAGTTTCCCTGGAAGGGAAACCACTCCAAGTATAAATTTACTATCAAACACAAAGTTAGTTCTGTAATTCTATTGCAGAATTTCGAATTTTTCAGATATTTTTACGAAAATCTAGCGCTTACACCGCCTTTATACCTCTTTAAAGTTAAAAACCATAGAGCTGTTTATACAAATGCACGCATGTTGAAAAGGTAGGGCTTGCCCCGTCAGCGTGTTGCAATTCAGAAATACGTTTATGTTTGCATCTCAACTGGAACAAATATTTATTGGAAGGTGGAAGAGAATCAAAATAGATATCAGCATATTTAATGTGCAGAATAACGTCTATTAGTCGAAACAATATATTTTATGTGCAGATATTTATTAATATTTTATGATTTAATACGATAAGGCATTTATAAATGACACAACTAAATAGAAGATTTTGATTGAAAATTATTATTAATTTATGGTAGCCGAAGTAATTTAAGTGAGTTTGGCATAGCTTGCTATGTTTTGTAGCATTTTTTGTAATTTTAAAGTGATTAGGGTAATTTTGGGGCGGTAAGGGGTAGTTGGGGGTGATTTATGGTAGCCGAAGTAATTTAGGTAAGTGTGACATAGTTTGCTATGGCTTGTATAATTTTTGTAATTTTAAAGTAATTGGGCTTATTTTGGGGTGGTAAGGGGCAGTTGGGGGTGATTTATGGTAGCCGGAGTAATTTAGGTGAGTTTGACATAGTTTGCTATGGTTTGTATAATTTTTGTAATTTTAAAGTAATTAGGTTTATTTTGGGGTGGTAAGGGGTAGTTGGGGGTGATTTATGGTAGCCGAAGTCATTTAGGTGAGTTTGACATGGTTTGCTATGGTTTGTAGCATTTTTTGTAATTTTAAAGCGATTGGGCTTATTTTAGGGTGGTAAGGGGTAGTTGGGGGTGATTTATGGTAGCCGAAGTAATTTAAGTGAGTTTGACATAGTTTGCTATGGTTTGTAGAATATTTTGTAATTTTAAAGTGATTGGGCTTATTTTGAGGTTGTAAGGGGTAGTTCGGGGAGATTTATGGTAGCCGAAGTAATTTAGGTGAGTTTGACATAGTTTGCTATGGTTTGTATAATTTTTTGTAATTTTAAAGTAATTGGGCTTATTTTGGGGTGGTAAGGGGTAGTTGGGGGTGATTTATGATAGCCGAAGTAATTTAAGTGAGTTTGGCATAGTTTGCTATGGTTTGCAGCATTTTTTGTAATTTTAAAGTGATTGAGTTTAGTTTGTGGTTGGTAAGGGGTAGTTGGGGGTGATTTATGGTAGCCGAAGTAATTTAAGTGAGTTTGGCATAGTTTGCTATGGTTTGTAGCATTTTTTGTAATTTTAAAGTGATTGGGCTTAGTTTGTGGTTGGAAAGGGGTAGTTGGGGGTGATTTATGGTAACCGAAGTAATTTAAGTGAGTTTGGCATAGTTTGCTATGGTTTGTAGCATTTTTTGTAATTTTAAAGTGATTGGGCTTATTTTGGGGTGGTAAGGGGTAGTTGGGGGTGATTTATGGTAGCCGAAGTAATTTAGGTGAGTTAGGCATAGTTTGCTATGATTTGTAGAATATTTTGTAATTTTAAAGTGATTGGGCTTATTTTGAGGTTGTAAGGGGTAGTTCGGGGAGATTTATGGTAGCCGAAGTAATTTAGGGGAGTTTGGCATAGTTTGCTACGGTTTGTAGATTTTTTTTGTAATTTCAAAGTGATTGAGCTTATTTTGGGGTGGTAAGGAGTAGTTGGGGGTGATTTATGGAAGCCGAAGTAATTTAGATGAGTTTGGCATAGTTTGATATGGCTTGTAACATTTTTTGTAATTTTAAAGTGATTGGGCTTATTTTGGGGTTGTAAGGAGTAGTTGGGGGTGATTTATGGTAGCCGAAGTAATTTAGGTGAGTTTGACATAGTTTGCTATGGTTTGTAGCATTTTTTGTAATTTTAAAGTGATTGGGTTTAGTTTGTGGTTTGTAAGGGGTAGTTGGGGGTGATTTATGGTAGCCGAAGTAATTTAAGTGAGTTTGGCATAGTTTGCTATAGTATGTAGCATTTTTTGTAATTTTAAAGTGATTGGTCTTATTTTGGGGTTGTAAGGGGTAGTTGGGGGTGATTTATGGTTGCCGAAGTAATTTAGGGAAGTTTGGCATAGTTTGTTATGGTTTGTAGAATTTTTTGTAATTTTAATGTGATTTTGCATATTTTGGGGTGGTAGGGGGTAGTTGGGGGTAATTTATGGTAGCCGAAGTAATTTAGGTGAGTTAGGCATAGTTTGCTATGGTTTGTAGAATATTTAGTAATTTTAAAGTGATTGGGCTTATTTTGGGGTGGTAACGGGTAGTTGGGGATGATTTATGAAAGCCGAAGTAATTTAAGTGACTTTGGAATAGTTTGTTATGGTTTGTAGCATTTTTTGTAATTTTAAGATGATTGGGCTTATTTTGGGGTGGTAAGGGGTAGTTGGGGGTGATTTATGGGAGCCGAAGTAATTTAGGTGAGTTTGGAATAGTTTGCTATGGTTTGTAGCATTTTTTGTAATTTTAAAGTGATTGGGCTTAGTTTGGGGTGGTAAGGGGTAGTTGGGGGTGATTTATGGTAGCCGAAGTAATTCAGGTGAGTTTGAGATAGTTTGCTATGGTTTGTAGCATTTTTCGTAATTTTAAAGTGATTGGGCTAATTTTGGGGTCGTAAGGGGTAGTTGGGGGTGATTTATGGTAGCCGAAGTAATTTAGGTGAGTTTGACATAATTTGCTATGGTTTGTATAATTTTTCGTAATTTTAAAGTAATTGGGCTTATTTTGGGGTGGTAAGGGGAGTTGGGGGTGATTTATGATAGCCGAAGTAATTTAAGTGAGTTTGGCATAGTTTGCTATGGTTTGCAGCATTTTTTGTAATTTTAAAATGATTGGGTTTAGTTTGTGGTTGGTAAGGGGTAGTTGGGGGTGATTTATGGTAGCCGAAGTAATTTAAGTGAGTTTGACATAGTTTGGTATGGTTTGTAACATTTTTTGTCATTTTAAAGTGATTGGGCTTATTTTGGGGTGGTAAGGGGTAGTTGGGGGTGATTTATGGTAGCCGATGTAATTTAGGTGAGTTAGGCATAGTTTGCTATGGTTTGTAGCATTTTTTTGTAATTTTAAAGTGATTGGGCTTATTTTGGGGTAGTAAGGGGTAGTTGGGGGTGATTTATGTTAGCCGAAGTAATTTAGGTGAGTTAGGCATAGTTTGCTATGGTTTGTAGCATTTTTTGTAATTTTAAAGTGATTGGGATGAGTTAGGGGTGGTAAGGGGTAGTTGGGGGTGATTTATGATAGCCGAAGTAATTTAAGTGAGTTTGGCATAGTTTGGTATGGTTTGTAGCATTTTTTGTAATTTTAAAGTGATTGGGCTGTGTTTTGGGTGGTAATGGGTAGTTGGGGGTATGTATGTATGTATGTAAATTAGTGGAGGGTAGTCTGTGCGACCACTGGACTTAGGCCCCAGCGGGCCCCTTGTCCTGCCTCCGTTAGGGGATCACTCCAGCTGGGTCGATAGCCATCCTATTTGGTTGAAATAGTTGACCACCGTGCCCAGGGGGATCTCCCTTATGTTGGCCATTGATGGCCATTTGTCCCCAAGTATGGATTCTCTGATGGACGAAAGCGCAGTGCATTCGCAAAGTACGTGCTGCACTGTTTCGTCTTCTTGTTCACATCCTCTACAAAGTGGTGTGTGTTCTAGCTTCATTTGGTGAAGGTGTTTTCTTAAATGACAGTGCCCGGTCAGAATGCCAGTCGCGAGGCGCAGGTTCTTCTTGGTCATTGTCAAAAATTTGTTTGCTGCGTCCTTGCTAGGATACGTTAGTAATTCCTTGGCATGGCGACAGCTGGTTGTGTCATCCCATCTCTCTTTGAATTGAGAGTGGGTGTTTTCCTTTATAAGTTTTGTTCTTGCTGAGGTTGATAGCGTATTTGAGGGGCCTAAGATCTTTCTTTTGGCTGCCCTCGCCGCCAACTCGTCAGCTTTTATGTTACCCATGTTTTCCGCGTGGCCTCTAACCCAGCAAACAGAAATTGTGTTCGCTGTGGCGATCTCCGCGAGCGCTTTATGGGTTTCTAATACTGCCCTCGATACAGTTTTGTATCTTTGAAGGGACAGTAGTGCTTGTCTACTATCTGTGTAGATTCGTATCTTTTTGCCGCTGGCCTGTCTGCGTGCAATTTCTTTTGCGGCTATGGATATACTTGCCAGCTCGGTATCCGTTACGCTGGCGTATTTATCCATAGTCCAGCTGCTTCGAATTCGCAGGCTTCTTAAAAATATTCCACAGCCCGCTCCTTCTTTCTTTTTCGATCCATCCGTGAAGACCTTTATGGTCTCTTCATCGGATGTTTCGTTTGGTTTTATGTCGATTGCGTAGGGTTTGTTAAAGACAAACTGGGGGGAGATATCGTTGGTGCCTGCCTGTAGTTGAGGTATCTTCTTGACCGCCTCATCCCACAGTCGGCGCCTTATCTCGCCACATCCTACGCTGGACTGTACACCGAGGCGTGCCATCGTTGTCAGTGCCGTTTCCTCGAGATAGATATCAAGAGGTGGCAAGCACAACATCACTTCCATCGCTCGTGTCGGTGTTGTCCGCATAGCGCCGGTTATGCACAGACATGCGGTTCTCTGTGGTCGGCTAAGTTTGTGTTTAGCTGTTGTCTGTTGACTTTTTGGCCACCAGACGACGCTGCCATAGGCAATCATCGGTCTCACAATTGCAGTGTATACCCACATCAGGACCTTGGGTTTCATTCCCCAGGTTTTCCCCACGGTCCTGCGGCACTGCTCGTAGAAGATGTACGCCTTTTTTATCCTTCTGTCGATGTGAAGGTTCCATGTTAGCTTGCTATCAAAGGTTACTCCAAGGTATTTCACTTCGGTCGCAAAGCTTAGTTTTGTGTTTAGAAAGCTTGGTGCTTTTAGCTTCTCCGTCTTTCTTTTTTTCGTGAAGAGAACCATCTCTGTCTTCCTGGGGTTTGCAGACAGAGTGTGTTCTCTGCACCATTTTTCAGTTATTCTCAGCGCCTCCTGTGCTCTGTCGCACAGGATGCTTTCGAACTTACCACTAAGCAGGATTGTTAAATCGTCTGCGTATGCAATGGTGTAGAAGCCTTGGGAGTTGAGTCGACGCAAAAGGCTGTCGAGAACCAAGTTCCACAGCAGCGGAGATAAAACTCCGCCCTGCGGACAGCCTCTCGCGACTTTACATCTCACCATCTTGTCTCCCACACTGATTTTTACTGCTCTGTTTGAGAGCATGTTTGCTATCCAGCCCCGGATGGTGGGGTGTACGTTCCTTTCCGTCAGGGCTGCATCAATCTTTTGGAAGGTGGTTTTATCAAATGCACCTTCTATGTCTAGAAATATACCCAGGGTGGACTCTTTGTTGTCCAATGATCTTTCAATCCGACTAGTTACCAAGTGTAGGGCACTGTCAGTGGATCTGCCTGGAGTGTATGCCTGTTGGTTGGGATGCAATGTGTCAGCAATTGTTTCCCTCAGGTGGCGTTCGCACAGTCTTTCCATCGTCTTTAGTATGTATGTATGTATGTATATTTGTGGGGGTGTGGCCTGACGACCACAGGACTTAGGCCCCATTGGGCCCCTTGTCCAGCCCCCTTTAGCGGAAGTGTTGCCAAAGCCGCTCAGATTTTATTTGCCTGGTGTCGCACCGAGCCGTAATGGCCTTTGGTGGGATTCGGTCACCCATCCAAATGCGGGACGCTGTGTGACTTGCTTGACTCCGCCGAGCAAGCCACTGCGCCTCTAACCACTACCGTACCGCACCGGTATCGTCTTTAGTAAGAACGAGGTCAGGCTTATGGACCGGTATGCTTTGGGGGTGGTGTAATCCATTCTCCCCGCTTTTGGGATGAGCACGGCTTTTACCTCTCTCCAGTCTTTTGGGATGTACTGGTGTGCAAGGCACGACCTGAACAGTCCCACCAGGTGCGGCAGCAGTTCTTCCAGGCCCCACTGGAGTAGTGCTGGATGTATGCCGTCGCTTCCTGGTGATTTGAATGGGGAGAAGCTCTGTAGTGCCCATCTTATTCTTTCTTCTCCAACAATTCGTTCTGAAATTTCCCATTCCGGATCCGAAGGGTTGGTGTCAGATTCATCTGGCCATTCTTCCCGTTCGGTTGGAACCGAGTCCGGGAAGTGAGTCTGCATAAGCAGCTCTAGGCTTTCTTGTAGGTCGGTGGTTCGTGTACCATCTTCCTTGGTTAGGAGACCCAAGTCATGCTCCTTATCTTTTGCGAGGATCTTATAAAGTCTTGCCACCTGCGAGTGATTTTCGATCTCCTCGCAGTAGGCTCTCCACGCTGCTCTTTGTCTTTTCCTGACTGTTTTTTTAAACTCTCTTAGGAGTGTTTTGTATTGGTCCCAGTCTGAGCCGGGTCCCTTTCGTTTGGCTTTGTTGAAAGCTGCCCGAGTTCTAATTTTGAGGTCGCTCAATTCCTGGGTCCACCATTTGGTAGCTTCTCCAGGTTGAGCCGATGTCCTCAGGGGGCAGGATGTTTCAAAAGCTTTTTTAATCTTATTTTGTATGTCCTTGACATATTGTTCTATTTCGACGCAGCTGCTTGGTGCGCGACATTGTGTATGCTTAAGTCCCTCCCGGAGTTGACTGAGATATTTATCTCTGTCTGTCCTTCGGGGGTCCCTAAACAATCTCGCGGGTGTCTTCGTGAGGTCGATTTAGAATTTTATCCACTGGTGGTCAGACATCGTAATCGAATCTGATACGCGCCAGTTGCGGATTGTTCTCGATATGTGCGCCGTAGCGATCGTTATATCTATTACAGTTTGACTCTTAGCGTTGACAAATGTCGGAACGCAGCCTCTGTTGGTGATGCAGAGGCTGTTTCCGCTTATGTAATCGAAAAGAGACTCACCCCTTGCGTTGTTGTCCTTACTGCCCCAGGTCACGTGGTGTGCGTTTGCGTCGCATCCCACGATGACTTCCCATTTCTGGGAGTGACAGTACGCTATCAGGTCCTCCAGTTCCCTTGTTGGTGGTGGGATGGTCGCGTCTATTGGGAGGTACGCTGAAGCTAGGACTAAAACGGTCGGTTTGCCGGCCACTACCCATTCCACCTTTACGGCCGTTAGGTCAGATGTTGACAGGTGTTGGAGTGGTTCGGTTTTTATATGCCGAGGGACGTAGACCGCTGTTCTCGGCTTCTCTGTAGTGGGCGTGCTAAAAGTGCGTCCAGTTAGTTTTGATAACCCTGAAATCTTGGATTTGACTATCCAGGGTTCCTGAATTAGTGTCAGTGCATTCTGATCCATATCCAGGTGCCGGCATAAAGTTGCCGTTGCAGCCCTGCTATGGTGCAGATTGCACTGGACTATTTTTACCTCCTTGTTTGCAGTGCCCATTGGGCTGCCTGGTGGTTGTTTTTTTTTAGTTGGTGGCCTCGGTTTCCATCCCTTGTGGGGAGGCTGCCTTGGCCGCTGTTGTTTCCAGGTCTGGAGGTGCAGCTTCGTGTGTTGCTGCTTCCTCCTTTCCTGGTTCTTCCCGTTTGACCCTCAGGGTGAGGTGGCGGAAGAGATAAGAAATCTTCATGCCTTCCTCTCTTAGGGTCTTCATGTCCTCATCTCCGATGCCGAAGACGAGGAGATGCCCTCGCGGGTTGGTCTTCGCCTCATGGTGGAAGACGCACCATTTGCCCACCGTCACCTCCGCGTTCTCACTCGCTAGGCGACGGATGACAAGCTCCTTCTCGGCGAGGGGAGTTTCCTCCTCCTCAGGGATCCAGAGCGATGCCTTCGTCAGCCTAGGAAGCTGGTCCGAGCGGATGACGGCTAGCTCGGCGTCCTTCCAGGGCTTTAGGGTGTTTACAGTGGCTTTAAGCCACTGTATTCCTTTGTCGTTGTCGCAGACAACCCTGATTATCTCACCAGAGTATGTCCACGACTTGAACGTTGGAGTTTGCGAGCTTGACGAAGGCGACAGTATTGTTTTGTCGAGGGCCTCCGTCATGGCTCGTTTGACAAGAGCGGCCCTCTCTGCGGTTATTTTGCCGAGGGGGTTGCTCCTATCTATTATTGCAACTTTGAGGTGGCTCGTGGCTGCTTCTTTATAACTGGTCGGTGGAGGGGCCGTTCTGGTCCTTTTGTGACGTCTCGGCGTCACCTCCGACGAATTATCCGACCGGCTGCGTTTTTTCGAGGGGGGGTTTGCTCCCCTGGTTTTTGTTGACGCCGGCGGCACTCTGCTAGGGTTCCTAGCCTCTTTGGGGGGACGTTGTCCCCTTTTCGGAGGCGGCACACCTTTGGGAGGCACTACCTGCGCTTGTTTTGGTCCGCCAGAGGTAGAGGGCAGCTGTGCTTGGGCAGCAGCCTGCATTTTTGCCTTCTTCCTCCTCTTGACCTCCGCCCCACAGAGTCGCTTCCCTCTGCGTCGGCCTTCTTTCCGTTCCTGCGAGGAAACAGATGTTTTTTGTGGCGAGCATGGCTGCTCTGCCACTGTTGGTGGTTGTGGCGAGCGTTGGCGCTCAGCCACTGTTTTTTGGTTGGCTTTTGTATTGTCCATACCTGAGTTTGAGGTTTCATCCTCCCAGCTCCCCACCCACCACGGAGTCCCATACGGGGACGCCACATGGCAAGCCCATGTGGACGTCAGAGCTACTGTTTGGATATAGACCCCAGAGGCGAGCAACGCAGAGAGGAGGTTGTGCGTCGCTGTACACCGGAGCCACCGGTGCCCAGCTTCGCAGTCTCCCACGCGCCCCTCTACCTCCAGAAGTCTCACCCTATCGGCCCTCTGACGGGACGACACAGCCGGTTGATCGGAGTGGGTTAGTTCCGACCGCCCGTCTAGGAGAAATCCAGGCCAAAGTGGTGTGTTGCTGGGACTCCAGGCGTACCTGGGCCCAACTCAACCACCAGGATCCTTTCATCCTCCGTCACGGGACGCCACGCACGGCACAAACACGTGGGAGATGGTTGGCGGCGGTTGTTTTCGTTCCACCATGCAGGGTTTTACTCCTGAGGCTTCCCTACTTACTCCCACTAGTTTCAGCCCGTAAAGGCATCCACCGTTCCCCTATCCACCACCTGGGGACGCCCCCGGTAGGTATCTCAACCCTCAGGTAGTTGGGGGTGATTTTTGGTAGACGAAATAATATGTGTGAGTTCGACATAATCTGCCATGATTTGTGTCATTTTGTTTTATTTTAAAGTGATTGGAGTTACTTGGGTTTGCTAAGGGGTGGTAAGGGATGGTTTAAAATAACGGATCTAGTTTATGTCAGTTTGGCATAGTTCGGGAATTTTTTGGGGTTGATTTGGTAAAGTTTGCAGTGGTAAGAGATATTTGAGGATGTTTAATGTTGACGGATTAAATTTGGAGTGATTTGGTAATTTTTAATTGAGTCACGGATCGACATTATAATTGAAATCAAAATTATAATTGAAATATCTGCGGCCTCGCTAGGTACGGCAAAAGTATGATCACGAAAGCAGAAACTCGACGTTGAAATTGTTTAGGTTAAATAAGTGCTTTTAATGTAAACCGGTCGCCCGTCGGCGAAGTTGTTTTGGCTAGATACGTGCTTCTAACATAAACACGGTTTCCGCGATCGGATCATTTTTTGTTTATTTTAGCCGGTTTTTATTGAATTACAAAGGAACCGGGCCGAATTTCGCAAAATCCCTTCTTAGTGTTCAGTTTCGGCACATGATACACCCGTGTCTAAAATTTCAAGTCTCCAGCCCTCACGGTTTGGGCTGTGGGTTGATTATGAATCAGTGTGTAGATGAATGAGTGTGTCAGTGAGGACACTTCGCTTTATATATATAGATTTAAAAGTGATTGGGTTTAGTTTGTTTTGGTAAGGGTTAGTTGGTGATGATTTAGTGTAGCCGAAGTAATTTAGGTGAGTCTGGCATAGTTTGTTATGATTTGTACACCTTTTTTTGTAATTTTAAGATGATTTCGTTCGGTTTGTTGTGGTAAGGGATAGTCGGGGGTGATTTACGGTATCCAAAGTAATTTAGGTGATTCTGGTATAGTTTGTTATGATTTTTAGCATTTTTTTGTTATCTTAAAGTGATTGGGCTTAGTTTGTTGCTGTAAAGTGTAGTTGGGGGTGATTGTTGATAGCCGAAGTAATTTAGGTGAGTTTGTCATAGTTTGCTATGGTTAGTAGCATTTTTTTGTAATTTAAATGTGATTGGGTTTAGTTTGTTGTGGTAAGGGTTAGTTGGTGATGATTTATGGTAGCCGAAGTAATTTAGGTGAGTTTGGCATAGTTTGCTATGGTTACTAGCATTTTTTTGTAATTTAAAAGTGATTGGGATTAGTTTGTTGTGGTAAGGGTTAGTTGGTGATGATTTAGAGTAGCCGAAGTAATTTAGGTGAGTCTGGCATAGTTTGTTATGATTTGTACACCTTTTTTTGTAATTTTAAGATGATTTGGTTTGTTGTGGTAAGGGATAGTTGGGGTGATTTACGGTAGCCGAAGTAATTTAGGTGATTCTGGTATAGTTTGTTATGATTTTTAGCATTTTTTTGTAATTTTAAAGTGATTGGGCTTAGTTTGTGGCTTTAAAGTATAGTTGGGGGTGATTTTTGATAGCCAAAGTAATTTAGGTGAGTTTGGCATAGTTTGCTATGGTTACTAGCATTGTTGCGACCGTTGGCAACTGAATTCGCTCGTTGAAATGTCGGTCGTTTGTGGTCGAATAAATGGATCGCTGGTTGTTTTAAAACTTTTAATACTAAAGTTAAGAACTAAAACATAAAATTCTTGTAACGACTAACATGCACGTGTGTATATCAACAACAACAAAAACGAATGAATATCGGTAATAGCGCTCTCTACATGAGGCGTTATCGGCAGCACAGTACCGTTCATCAGGCAACCAGACACACACACTCGTCTAACTCCACATAGCGCCCAACGTTGAAACGCTTGCCTTGAGTTTCAAGAACCCGTGAATGGCACAAATTTCAGAGCAATAGCACATTTATTCAGTCGATTTCTCCTCGATTGGCAGCACACAGAGCCTCTGGACAGCTCGCTTTACTTCTCCACCGGCTGTTTTGACGGTAGCGACCCTGATGATTCCATCGTCTCCGGGGTGTAGTTCTCGGATCCGTCCCAACTTCCACGATGTTGGTGGAGTGTTGTCGTCCGCCAAGATCACCAACGCTCCAACCTTCAGTACTTGGTCGTCTGACTCGCTCCACTTGGCTCGCCGTTGCAGAGTCAGCAAGTAGTCCCTTTTCCATCTTTGCCAGAATAGTTGCACCTTCTGTTGTATTAATGCATAACGATCTAGTCGATTGAGGGCAATGTCCGTCAAGTCTGTTTGGGGAATGGAGGTGAGGGCGTTTCCAATGAGAAAATGGCCGGGAGTGAGTGCTTCTAGATCAAACGGATCTTGGGTGAGAGGTATTAGGGGTCGTGAATTCATAATCGCCTCCACTTGTGCAAAAAGAGTGGAAAGCTCCTCGAATGTGATATTAGTATTAGTCGATGTTATGATTCGTGTTAAGTGATATTTTGCTCGCTTCACCGCCGCTTCCCACAAACCTCCGTGATGCGGTGAACGTGGTGGTATAAATTTCCAATCAATGTGATTTTGCAAGAAAAATTCTGCGAACTCACCCTTGTCGACCAATACATCAAACGACTGATATGCACGCTTTAATTCGTTGCTCGCACCGGTAGAGTTCGTGCCATTATCGGAATACATGCATTTTGGAAGGCCACGTCGCGAGACAAATCGTTTGAAGGCGCTTATGAAAGAAGCAGTACTTAAATCGCTGGCTACCTCTAGGTGCACAGCCTTTGTTGTGAAGCATATGAATATGCACAAGTATGATTTTATAATAGCTCTGTTACGCAGCTTTCCGTCCTTGACTAAATATGGACCGGCAAGATCTACCCCTGATATATAAAAGGGACGATTTTGAGTTACTCGATTGGATGGAAGGGCTCCCATCTTACGTATAATTTTTGTTGGATTAACCTTGAAACACGTTACACATCGTCGCAGTACGCCGCGAATAGAGGATCGCGATCTTAAAATCCAGTAACGTTCGCGGATTGACGTTAAAAGGGTTTGAAAGCCCGCATGCAAATGTCGATGATGTTCGTGTTTAATTATTAACGTGGTCAAAACATGGTTCGGATCTAAAATAATTTGATGTTTCATCTCGTATGGTAAATCGCTTTTGGTCAGTCTACCTCCGACTCTGATCAAGCCATTCGCATCGATGAAGGGATCTAGCTAGCTCAATCTAGACTTGCGAAACGACTTAATGTCTTGAGCGAATGATTGCGATTGGGAAAGTTTTAATAGCCGTGTTGCGGCATCTTCCACTTCCGCTGTAGTGATAGGTCCGTTGGCATGTTTAGTTCGCTTTGAAACCTTGAAGACAAATCGGAGACAAAGAACCGTAACTCTTAATAAGCGATACAAATTCAAATAACTTTTAAAAATGTCAAAATCTTCCGTGAAACTTGTCATGGCTACTTGAACGTTGCGTTTTTCTGGCGTCTCGTTATCGATACACATTGAGACGAATTTATTCGGATAGTTACTTGATTCTAGCCGTAGCCAGTCTGGGCCCTGCCACCAGAGATCGCAACCTGCTAATTGGCTTGGCAGTATACCGCGAGATGCAATGTCAGCAGGGTTTTGTTTAGTCGGAACGTGCCCCCAAAAACTTGTTTCGGTGTTACCTTGGATTTCAGACACGCGGTTTGCTCCAAAAAACTTCCAAGTGGTTGAAGGAGCGGCAATCCATGATATGACTATTTGGCTGTCCGTTCATAAATAAACCTTATCACAAATTATGCTTAACGATTCCTTAACCTTAGTGTACAATTGAGAGAGCAGCACCGCTCCACAAAGTTCTAACCTTGGTAAGGTTATAAGTTTGATAGGTGCTACTCGTGTTTTTGAACATAAGAGTCCAATTTTTACTTCACCGTTGAGAGCGATAGACTTTACGTATATGCAGGCTCCATAAACCGCTTGTGAAGCGTCACAGAATCCATGGAGCTCAATATCGGACCAGTAGCGTGTTAAAACATGTCGCGGAGTCCGAATGTTATTAATACAATTTAATTCATTCACAAGTTGACTCCAAGATCGCATAATGTGTGCAGGTAGCACGTCGTCCCAGCCTATGCGACATTGCCACAATTGCTGAAGAATGATTTTGGCTCGAATTATGATTGGTGACAATAGTCCCAATGGATCAAATATTTTCGAAATTTCTGATAAAATCGTTCGTTTCGTAATTTTTCGGTAATCATGGTTAGTTGAGCATTGATATTTTAGAGTGTCCGAACTCGCTATCCATTGTAGCCCCAGTGTATTAACCGTATCGCCTTCGGTAATGTTGTAATCTTCGTTTAAATCAAACTCGTCTTGTCCAACAATTTCTGCACAATTGGACGCCCACTTTCTCAGATTAAAACCGTACTGCCTTAACACATTTACCACATTATTTTTTAGTTTAATTGTTTCTTCGATCGTTTGAGCACCACTAATCAAGTCATCCACGTAAAAATCCTTTATAATAGTTTCGCAAGCTTCAGGGAATGAATCGCGCTGTTCCAAGGCTGCCTGATGCAGGCTTCGTACGGCTAAGTAGGATGCCGGAGCAGTGCCATACGTGAGTGTATTGAGGCGGTAATGTCCGATAGGTTTGTTTGGATCGGATCGCCAAACTATACGTTGGAGATCGCGCTGAGATTGGGTTATATATATTTGACGATACATTTTTTCCGCGTCACCCGTGATGACGTTGTTGTGGGTTTTAAAGCGTATAATAATAGACAATAGATCGTCTTGAACCGTCGGCCCTAATTTCAGGATATCGTTAAGAGCTACGCCACTGGACGATTTACACGACGCATCGAAAACGACGCGCAGCTTAGTCGTAGAGCTGGTTTCCTTTATTACTCCACTAGCTGAATGTACCCGGCGTTGCCCGGACGTAGATTAAATAAACGCAGTGTTGACAAAAGTGGTGTATTTGTGATGTAGACTAATCGACATTATAATACAATTAAACAGGAATTCTCTACTTTTCCAATCACAAAATAAACAAATTTGCTGAAATTAACCTGCATTGCCAGGACCGGGTACTTCAATATGATTTGGAAAATGACGATAATTTCGTTTCTGGGTGCAAGCTCCTTTTTTTTCACTCTTTTTCACTCTTCAAGAGAAGGAGAGTTGACAGAGAAGCTGAACTATTCCAAATTATTCCCATTTAATTCTCTAACAACGTTAAAGAATGTCGTCGAAGAATGTTGAAATATATAAATAAATAATTTCACACCATAAAAACGATGTATTTGGTGTAGTTTCGGATGATAAGGTTTTTTTTGGGGATTGTTTTGAATGGTTATTGATGGTTGGCGGGGTTTAGCTTTGGCGGATTAAACGAAACTTTTGGTAATTTTAATGCGATTGGGTATAGTTTGGCTTGGTAAGAAGTGGTTGGGGTGATATGGCGGAAGTCGAAGTAATTTATGCGAGTTTAGCGTAGTTTGCTTGTAATTCGTAATTTTTTTACATTTTAGGTTGATGTGGGGTAGTTTGGAATGGCAAGTGTATGATTTTTGAGAGTAGTTTGGAATGGTACATTATGTTTAGGGGTTTTTAACGTATTCAGGTAAAATATACAGAAAATTTGGTAATTTTAAAATGAACAATTATAGTGCGAACCTCTTGAGCTCTATTTTCGGTAATAAAATGCAATAGGAAAGATAGTAAAAAAGACTATTTCCATCACTTTTCAGAAGAATTATACGTGGTGGTATTTGTACCCCGCTTACTATTCCTCCATCTTAGTTATAAATAATGCAGAACAATAATGAACACAATGTACATAAAATAAATAGTGTAAATCGTGTATAAGCACACATTACTTATGATGTCAGTGAAATCCGGTAAAACTGCAAATTTCGGATTTTAGCCGGAGCAGGTTTGGTGAAGATCAAATACACCACTATCATTAAATGATCGTAAAAATTAGCGTACGGTATATAAGTGGAGTCCGGTACGACGATGGTAATTTTTCGAAAATCGATTGGGGAGATATTTACTTAACGTCAAGAACAAATCGGGAATATTATATTAAAAAAATTTATTTAATAGCGATAGAACTTCGAATACTGATGCGTCGCCTCGACCTTGGCGACGTTGAGTACCAGCGTTCCAGACGCTGAAGCAGCAATTTTAACAATTATATTAGGTGCACGTGCCTAGTGCGTATTAAAAAAATTTGGATTACCAAATAATACTCGCGCAGGTGTACTCGACTGGCCCGTCATAATTTGCACAAAATGAATTAACATACTAAAGTATATAAATATTTTGACGGGAATGTGGTGGGTGTAAAAATCTTATTCGGCCTCTCCGACAAACTAACACTTGTTTACATTAACATGCATGCCTTCATGGACCTGTGACGAATTACAAACAAATATCTAAATTTCAAGTGTTCCATTTGATTTCGTTTCTGGATGCAAGCGGTTTTTTTCACTCTTGTCAGTCTGAACTTATTACATAGTGATATTTTCACATCCAGGTGCCCTAAATTTATTTTGCCGCTGATTTCAAAAATTTTTCTGGAAGGAAAGTAGTCAGCAGTGGGGCTCGTCAGGGGTGGCAGGGTTGGCAGTGCCACTCCAAGTATAAATTTACTATCGAACACAAAATTAGTTCTGTAATTCAGTTGCAGAATTATGAATTTTTCAGATATTTTCACGAAAATTTAGCGCTTACACCGCCACTGGTATGAATGTCAGTGATATCTAGTACATACAACGGTGAAAATTTCGGGGCAAATTTGGTGAAAAACAAATACACCACTATCATTAACTAAACGTAAAAATTAGCGTACAAATATAAGTGGAGTCCGGTCCGATGCTGATAATTTTTCGAAAATTGATTGGGGGCAGATTTGGTTAACGCGAGGATCAAATGTTAAATTAAAATACTTTATTTGATAGCGGTAGACCTTTGAACACTGTTGCGTCGCCTCAGCGAATTTGGCGACTTTGCGAACAGTTTCCGACGCTGGAGCAGCAATTTTCACAATTGTAGTTGTGTTAAAATTAAACACCGCGATCGAGTACTGCTCCACACGCTGAACCAGCAATTCTCGAATTCTAAGAAACGATAAGAAAGGCTTATCCAACGCTTGGTATGTGCGAATTTCTGCATAGACACTCAATCAAACTAAATCGAGCATCGCCTTTTCACGTTTCTGACCTTGCCCTTGACGTGGCAGGCTCCAGCTGCTTCAATAATGTAAAAATCTTATTCGGCCTCTCCAATAAACTCACATTTGTTTACATTAACACGCATTCCCTCATGGACTTGTGACGAATTACAAACAAATATTTCAACTTCAAGTGTTTCATCTAATTTCGTTTCTGGGTGCAAGCTCCTTTATTTTCACTCTAGTCAGTCTAAACTTATTACACAGAGTTATATTTTCAAATCCAGGCGCCCTAAAGAATTTTGTCGTTGTTTTCAAAAGTTCCAAGAGAAGGAGAGTTGACATAGAAGCTAAATTATTCCAAATTATTCCCATTTAGTTCTCTGACAACGTTAAAGACAATGTTGAAATATATAAATACAAAATTTTACACCATAAAAACGAAGTATTTAGGAATTATGTATAAAAAAAGTCGAAGTTATTCTTCGCTCTTGAGCTCTATTTCCGGTATTAAAAATGCAATAGGAAAGATAGTAAGAAAGACTATTTCCATCACTTTGCACGGGAATTATACGTGGTGGTATTTGTTCTCCGCTTACTATTAGATTTTCAAACTGCTCCATCTTATAAATAATGCAGAACAATAATGAACGCAATGTACGTAAAATAAATAGTGTAAATAAATCGTGTCTAAGCATACAATACTTAAGCGTATGATGTCAGTGAAAATTTCGGATTTCGGCCGGAGCAGGTTTGGTGAAGAACAAATACACCACTATCATTAACTGAACGTAAAAATTAGCGTACGAAAATAAGTGAAGTCCGGTCCGACGCTGGAAATTTTTCGAAAATCGATTGGGGAGAGTTTTGGTTAACGGCAAGAACAAATCGGGAATATTATATTAAAATAATTTATTTAATAGCGATAGAACTTTGAATACCGATGCGTCGCCTCGACCTTGGCGACGTTGAGTACCAGCGTTCCAGACGCTGAAGCAGCAATTTTCACAATTATATGAGGTGCACGTGCCTAGTGCGTATAAAAACAATTTGGATAACAAAAGAGATTGAGGGTTGAGATACCTACCGGGGGCGTCCCCAGGTGGTGGATAGGGGAACGGTGGATGCCTTTACGGGCTGAAACTAGTGGGAGTAAGTAGGGAAGCCTCAGGAGTAAAACCCTGCATGGTGGAACGAAAACAACCGCCGCCAACCATCTCCCACGTGTTTGTGCCGTGCGTGGCGTCCCGTGACGGAGGATGAAAGGATCCTGGTGGTTGAGTTGGGCCCAGGTACGCCTGGAGTCCCAGCAACACACCACTTTGGCCTGGATTTCTCCTAGACGGGCGGTCGGAACTAACCCACTCCGATCAACCGGCTGTGTCGTCCCGTCAGAGGGCCGATAGGGTGAGACTTCTGGAGGCAGAGGGGCGCGTGGGAGACTGCGAAGCTGGGCACCGGTGGCTCCGGTGTACAGCGACGCACAACCTCCTCTCTGCGTTGCTCGCCTCTGGGGTCTATATCCAAACAGTAGCCCTGACGTCCACATGGGCTTGCCATGTGGCGTCCCCGTATGGGACTCCGTGGTGGGTGGGGAGCTGGGAGGATGAAACCTCAAACTCAGGTATGGACAATACAAAAGCCAACCAAAAAACAGTGGCTGAGCGCCAACGCTCGCCACAACCACCAACAGTGGCAGAGCAGCCATGCTCGCCACAAAAAACATCCGTCTCCTCGCAGGAACGGAAAGAAGGCCGACGCAGAGGGAAGCGACTCTGTGGGGCGGAGGTCAAGAGGAGGAAGAAGGCAAAAATGCAGGCTGCTGCCCAAGCACAGCTGCCCTCTACCTCTGGCGGACCAAAACAAGCGCAGGTAGTGCCTCCCAAAGGTGTGCCGCCTCCGAAAAGGGGACAACATCCCCCCAAGGAGGCTAGGAACCCTAGTGGAGTGCCGCCGGCGTCGACAAAAACCAGGGGAGCAAACCCCCCCTCGAAAAAACGCAGCCGGTCGGATAATTCGTCGGAGGTGACGCCGAGACGTCACAAAAGGACCAGAACGGCCCCTCCACCGACCAGTTATAAAGAAGCAGCCACGAGCCACCTCAAAGTTGCAATAATAGATAGGAGCAACCCCCTCGGCAAAATAACCGCAGAGAGGGCCGCTCTTGTCAAACGAGCCATGACGGAGGCCCTCGACAAAACAATACTGTCGCCTTCGTCAAGCTCGCAAACTCCAACGTTCAAGTCGTGGACATACTCTGGTGAGATAATCAGGGTTGTCTGCGACAACGACAACGGAATACAGTGGCTTAAGGCCACTGTAAACACCCTAAAGCCCTGGAAGGACGCGGAGCTTGCCGTCATCCGTTCGGACCAGCTTCCTAGGCTGACGAAGGCATCGCTCTGGATCCCTGAGGAGGAGGAAACTCCCCTCGCCGAGAAGGAGCTTGTCATCCGTCGCCTAGCGAGTCAGAACGTGGAGGTGACGGTGAGCAAATGGTGCGTCTTCCACCATGAGGCGAAGACCAACCCGCGGGGGCATCTCCTCGTCTTCGGCATCGGAGATGAGGACATGAAGACCCTAAGAGAGGAAGGCATGAAAATTTCTTATCTCTTCCGCCACCTCACCCTTAGGGTCAAAAAGGAAGAACCAGGAAAGGAGGAAGCAGCAACACACGAAGCTGCACCTCCAGACCTGGAAACAACAGCGGCCAAGGCAGCCTCCCCACAAGGGATGGAAACCGAGGCCACCAACTAAAAACAACCACCAGGCAGCCCAATGGGCACTGCAAATAAGGAGGTAAAAATAGTCCAGTGCAATCTGCACCATAGCAGGGCTGCAACGGCAACTTTATGCCGGCACCTGGACATGGATCAGAATGCACTGGCACTAATTCAGGAACCCTGGATAGTCAAATCCAAGATTTCAGGGTTATCAAAACTAACTGGACGTACTTTTAGCACGCCCACTACAGAGAAGCCGAGGACAGCGGTCTACGTCCCTCGGCATATAAAAACCGAACCACTCCAACACCTGTCAACATCTGACCTAACGGCCGTAAAGGTGGAATGGGTAGTGGCCGGCAAACCGACCGTTTTAGTCCTAGCTTCAGCGTACCTCCCAATAGACGCGACCATCCCACCACCAACAAGGGAACTGGAGGACCTGATAGCGTACTGTCACTCCCAGAAATGGGAAGTCATCGTGGGATGCGACGCAAACGCACACCACGTGACCTGGGGCAGTAAGGACAACAACGCAAGGGGTGAGTCTCTTTTCGATTACATAAGCGGAAACAGCCTCTGCATCACCAACAGAGGCTGCGTTCCGACATTTGTCAACGCTAAGAGTCAAACTGTAATAGATATAACGATCGCTACGGCGCACATATCGAGAACAATCCGCAACTGGCGCGTATCAGATTCGATTACGATGTCTGACCACCAATGGATAAAATTCGAAATCGACCTCACTAGGACACCCGCGAGATTGTTTAGGGACCCCCGAAGGACAGACAGAGATAAATATCTTAGTCAACTCCGGGAGGGACTTAAGCATACACAATGTCGCGCACCTAACAGCTGCGTCGAAATAGAACAATATGTCAAGGACATACAAAATAAGATTAAAAAAGCTTTTGAAACATCCTGCCCCCTGAGGACATCGGCTCAACCTGGAGAAGCTACCAAATGGTGGACCCAGGAATTGAGCGACCTCAAAATTAGAACTCGGGCAGCTTTCAACAAAGCCAAACGAAAGGGACCCGGCTCAGACTGGGACCAATACAAAACACTTCTAAGAGAGTTTAAAAAAACAGTCAGGAAAAGACAAAGAGCAGCGTGGAGAGCCTACTGCGAAGAGATCGAAAATCACTCGCAGGTGGCAAGACTTTATAAGATCCTCGCAAAAGATAAGGAGCACGACTTGGGTCTCCTAACCAAGGAGGATGGTACACGAACCACCGACCTACAAGAAAGCCTAGAGCTGCTTATGCAGACTCACTTCCCGGACTCGGTTCCAACCGAACGGGAAGAATGGCCAGATGAACCTGACACCAACCCTTCGGATCCGGAATGGGAATTTTCAGAACGAATTGTTGGAGAAGATAGAATAAGATGGGCACTACAGAGCTTCTCCCCATTCAAATCACCAGGAAGCGACGGCATACATCCAGCACTACTCCAATGGGGCCTGGAAGAACTGCTGCCGCACCTGGTGGGACTGTTCAGGTCGTGCCTTGCACACCAGTACATCCCAAAAGACTGGAGAGAGGTAAAAGCCGTGCTCATCCCAAAAGCGGGGAGAATGGATTACACCACCCCCAAAGCATACCGGTCCATAAGCCTGACCTCGTTCTTACTAAAGACGATGGAAAGACTGTGCGAACGCCACCTGAGGGAAACAATTGCTGACACATTGCATCCCAACCAACAGGCATACACTCCAGGCAGATCCACCGACAGTGCCCTACACTTGGTCACCAGTCGGATTGAAAGATCGTTGGACAACAAAGAGTCCACCCTGGGTATATTTCTAGACATAGAAGGTGCATTTGATAAAACCACCTTCCAAAAGATTGATGCAGCCCTGACGGAAAGGAACGTACACCCCACCATCCGGGGCTGGATAGCAAACATGCTCTCAAACAGAGCAGTAAAAATCAGTGTGGGAGACAAGATGGTGAGATGTAAAGTCGCGAGAGGCTGTCCGCAGGGCGGAGTTTTATCTCCGCTGCTGTGGAACTTAGTTCTCGACAGTCTTTTGCGTCGACTCAACTCCCAAGGCTTCTACACCATTGCATACGCAGACGATTTAACAATCCTGCTTAGTGGTAAGTTCGAAAGCATCCTGTGCGACAGAGCACAGGAGGCGCTGAGAATAACTGAAAAATGGTGCAGAGAACACACTCTGTCTGCAAACCCCAGGAAGACAGAGATGGTTCTCTTCACGAAAAAAAGAAAGACGGAGAAGCTAAAAGCACCAAGCTTTCTAAACACAAAACTAAGCTTTGCGACCGAAGTGAAATACCTTGGAGTAACCTTTGATAGCAAGCTAACATGGAACCTTCACATCGACAGAAGGATAAAAAAGGCGTACATCTTCTACGAGCAGTGCCGCAGGACCGTGGGGAAAACCTGGGGAATGAAACCCAAGGTCCTGATGTGGGTATACACTGCAATTGTGAGACCGATGATTGCCTATGGTAGCGTCGTCTGGTGGCCAAAAAGTCAACAGACAACAGCCAAACACAAACTTAGCCGACCACAGAGAACCGCATGTCTGTGCATAACCGGCGCTATGCGGACAACACCGACACGAGCGATGGAAGTGATGTTGTGCTTGCCACCTCTTGATATCTATCTCGAGGAAACGGCACTGACAACGATGGCACGCCTCAAGAGTTTCGGTGTACAGTCCAGCGTAGGATGTGGCGAGATAAGGCGCCGACTGTGGGATGAGGCGGTCAAGAAGATACCTCAACTACAGGCAGGCACCAACGATATCTCCCCCCAGTTTGTCTTTAACAAACCCTACGCAATCGACATAAAACCAAACGAAACATCCGATGAAGAGACCATAAAGGTCTTCACGGATGGATCGAAAAAGAAAGAAGGAGCGGGCTGTGGAATATTTTCAAGAAGCCTGCGAATTCGAAGCAGCTGGACTATGGATAAATACGCCAGCGTAACGGATACCGAGCTGGCAGGTATATCCATAGCCGCAAAAGAAATTGCACGCAGACAGGCCAGCGGCAAAAAGATACGAATCTACACAGATAGTAGACAAGCACTACTGTCCCTTCAAAGATACAAAACTGTATCGAGGGCAGTATTAGAAACCCATAAAGCGCTCGCGGAGATCGCCACAGCGAACACAATTTCTGTTTGCTGGGTTAGAGGCCACGCGGAAAACATGGGTAACATAAAAGCTGACGAGTTGGCGGCGAGGGCAGCCAAAAGAAAGATCTTAGGCCCCTCAAATACGCTATCAACCTCAGCAAGAACAAAACTTATAAAGGAAAACACCCACTCTCAATTCAAAGAGAGATGGGATGACACAACCAGCTGTCGCCATGCCAAGGAATTACTAATGTATCCTAGCAAGGACGCAGCAAACAAATTTTTGACAATGACCAAGAAGAACCTGCGCCTCGCGACTGGCATTCTGACCGGGCACTGTCATTTAAGAAAACACCTTCACCAAATGAAGCTAGAACACACACCACTTTGTAGAGGATGTGAACAAGAAGACGAAACAGTGCAGCACGTACTTTGCGAATGCACTGCGCTTTCGTCCATCAGAGAATCCATACTTGGGGACAAATGGCCATCAATGGCCAACATAAGGGAGATCCCCCTGGGCACGGTGGTCAACTATTTCAACCAAATAGGATGGCTATCGACCCAGCTGGAGTGATTCCCTAACGGAGGCAGGACAAGGGGCCCGCTGGGGCCTAAGTCCAGTGGTCGCACAGACTACCCTCCACTAATTTACATACATACAAAAGAGATTAATTTGTATGTACCAAATAATACTCGCACAGGTGTACTCGTATGGCCCGTCATAATTTTCACAAAATCAATTTAAGAAATTAACATTCTAAAGTAAATAAATATTTTGACAGGAATGTTAAAAATCTTATTCGGTCTCTCCGACAAACTAACACCTGTTTACATTAACATGCATTCCTTCATGGACCTGTGACGAATTACAAACAAATATCGAAATTTCAAGTGTTCCATGTCAGTCTGAACTTATTACACAGTGATATTTTCACATTCAGGCGCCCTAAATTATTTTGACGTTGATTTATAAAGTTTCCCTGGAAGGAGAGTAGTCAGCAGGTGCCTCGTCAGGGGTGGCAGGGTTGGCAGTGCCACTCCAAGTATAAATTTACTATCGAACACACAGATAGTTCTGATTCAATTGCAGAATTTCGAATTTTTCAGATATTTTTACGAAACTCTAGCGCTTACGCCGCCTTTATACCTCTTTAAAGTTAAAAACCATAGAGCTGTTTATACAAATGCACGCATGTTGAAAAGGTAGGGCTTGCCCCGTCAGCGTGTTGCAATTCAGAAATACGTTTATGTTTGCATCTCAACTGGAACAAATATTTATTGGAAGGTGGAAGAGAATCGAAATAGGTATCAGCCTATTTAATATTCAGAATAACGACTATTAGTCGGAACAATATATTTTATGTGCAGATATTTATTAATATTTTATGATTTAATACGATAAGGCATTTATAAATAACACAACCAAATAGAAGATTTTGATTGAAAACGATTATTAATTTATGGTAGCCGAAGTAATTTAAGTGAGTTTGGAATAGTTTGCTATGGTTTGTAGCATTTTTTGTAATTTTAAAGTGATTGGGCTTAGTTTGGGGTGGTAAGGGGTAGTTGGGGGTGATTTATGGTAGCCGAAGTAATTCAGGTGAGTTTGAGATAGTTTGCTATGGCTTGTAGCATTTTTCGTAATTTTAAAGTGATTGGGCTTATTTTGGGGTGGTAAGGGGTAGTTGGGGGTGATTTATGGTAGCCGAAGTAATTCAGGTGAGTTAGGCATAGTTTGCTATGGTTTGTAGCATTTTTTGTAATTTTAAAGTGATTGGGCTTATTTTGGGGGTGGTAAGGGGTATTTGGGGGTGATTTATGGTAGCCAAAGTAATTTAGGTGAGTTAGGCATAGTTTGCTATGGTTTGTAGCATTTTTTGTAATTTTAAAGTGATTGGGTTTAGTTTGTGGTTGGTAAGGGGTAGTTGGGGGTGATTTATGGTAGCCGAAGTAATTCAGGTGAGTTTGAGATAGTTTGCTACGGTTTGTAGAATTTTTTTGTAATTTTAAAGTGATTGAGCCTATTTTGGGGTGGTAGGGGGTAGTTGGGGGTGATTTATGGAAGCCAAAGTAATTTAGATGAGTTTGGCATAGTTTGATATGGCTTGTAACATTTTTTGTAATTTTAAAGTGATTGGGCTGAGTTTGGGGTGGTAAGGGGTAGTTGGGGGTGATTTATGATAGCCGAAGTAATTTAAGTGAGTTTGGCATAGTTTGCTATGGTTTGTAGCATTTTTTGTAATTTTAAAGTGATTGGGTTTAGTTTGTGGTTGGTAAGGGGTAGTTGGGGGTGATTTATGGTAGCCGCAGTAATTTAAGTGGGTTCGGCATAGTTTGCTATGGTTTGTAGCATTTTTTGTAATTTTAAAGTGATTGGGGTTATTTTGGGGTGGTAAGGGGTAGTTGGGGGTGATTTATGGTAGCCGAAGGAAATTAGATAAGTTAGGCATAGTTTGCTATGGTTTGTAGCATTTTTTGTAATTTTAAAGTGATTGGGTTTATTTTGGGGTGGTAAGGGGTAGTTGGGGGTGATTTATGGTAGCCGAAGTAATTTAGGTGAGTTAGGCATAGTTTGCTATGATTTGTTGAATATTTTGTAATTTTAAAATGATTGGGTTTATTTTGGGGTTGTAAGGGGTAGTTCGGGGTGATTTATGGTAGCCGAAGTAATTTAGGGGAGTTTGGCATAGTTTGCTACGGTTTGTAGAATTTTTTTGTAATTTTAAAGTGATTGAGCCTATTTTGGTGTGGTAAGGGGTAGTTGGGGGTGATTTATGGAAGCCAAAGTAATTTAGATGAGTTTGGCATAGTTTGATACGGCTTGTAACATTTTTTGTAATTTTAAAGTGATTGGGCTGAGTTTGGGGTGGTAAGGGGTAGTTGGGGGTGATTTATGATAGCCGAAGTAATTTAAGTGAGTTTGGCATAGTTTGCTATGGTTTGTAGCATTTTTTGTAATTTTAAAGTGATTGGGTTTAGTTTGTGGTTGGTAAGGGGTAGTTGGGAGTGATTTATGGTAGCCGCAGTAATTTAAGTGGGTTCGGCATAGTTTGCTATGGTTTGTAGCATTTTTTGTAATTTTAAAGTGATTGGGCTTATTTTGGGGTGGTAAGGGGTAGTTGGGGGTGATTTATGGTAGCCGAAGGAAATTAGGTAAGTTAGGCATAGTTTGCTATGGTTTGTAGCATTTTTTTGTAATTTTAAAGTGATTGGGCTTATTTTGGTATTGTAAGGGGTAGTTGGGGGTGATTTATGTTAGCCGAAGTAATTTAGGTGAGTTAGGCATAGTTTGCTATGGTTTGTAGCATTTTTTGTAATTTTAAAGTGATTGGGCTTATTTTGGGGTAGTAAGGGGTTGTTGGGGGTGATTTATGTTAGCCGAAGTAATTTAGATGAGTTAGGCATAGTTTGCTATGGTTTGTAGCATTTTTTATAATTTTAAAGTGATTGGGCTTATTTTGGGGTAGTAAGGGGTAGTTGGGGGTGATTTATGTTAGCCGAAGTAATTTAGGTGAGTTAGGCATAGTTTGCTATGGTTTGTAGCATTTTTTGTAATTTTAAAGTGATTGGGATGAGTTAGGGGTGGTAAGGGGTAGTTGGGGGTGATTTATGATAGCCGAAGTAATTTAAGTGAGTTTGGCATAGTTTGGTAAGGTTTGTAACATTTTTTGTAATTTTAAAGTGATTGGGCTTATTTTGGGGTGGTAAGGGGTAGTTGGGGGTGATTTTTGGTAGACGAAATAATATGTGTGAGTTGGACATAATCTGCCATGATTTGTGTCATTTTGTTTTATTTTAAAGTGATTGGAGTTACTTGGGGTTGCTAAGGGGTGGTAAGGGATGATTTAAAATAACGGATCTAGTTTATGTCAGTTTGGCATAGTTCGAGAATTTTTTGGGGTTGATTTGGTAAAGTTTGCAGTGGTAAGAGATATTTGAGGATGTTTAATGTTGACGGATTAAATTTGGAGTGATTTGGTAATTTTTAATTGAGTCACGGATCGACATTATAATTGAAATCAAAATTATAATTGAAATATCTGCGGCCTCGCTAGGTACGGCAAAAGTATGATCACGAAAGCAGAAACTCGACGTTGAAATTGTTTAGGTTAAATAAGTGCTTTTAATGTAAACCGGTCGCCCGTCGTCGAAGTTGTTTTGGCTAGATACGTGCTTCTAACATAAACACGGTCTCCGCGATCCGATCATTTTTTGTTTATTTTAGCCGGTTTTTATTGAATTACAAAGGAACCGGGCCGAATTTCGCAAAATCCCTTCTTAGTGTTCAGTTTCGGCACATGATACACCCGTGTCTAAAATTTCAAGTCTCCAGCCCTCACGGTTTGGGCTGTGGGTTGATTATGAATCAGTGTGTAGATGAATGAGTGTGTCAGTGAGGACACTTCGCTTTATATATATAGATGATGAGGTATATAATATGTGGGCCTGATTGTACTGAATATTTCGTCATCGTTTAATTTCGTCATGTGTTTCAAAGATTCGTAATCCGTCATGAAGTCGATATATCTTTCCTTGAATTTAGGATTTCTTCTAAATTTTTGCTCGATCGACTGAAGGCGCTGTTCGGCGTGGTGTAACGATTCACCTAAAGGAGGTGCATCGATGTGCATCGGTAAATTGACACTGAATCGTCCGTCATGACATCGTTTGGTGGTGTTTTTAAACAATCGTTCACATTATTGTACTTTTATTGTGTGGTTGCGGCGTGCGCACTCTTCAATTTTCCAAAACCGCTCTATTTTGTCATTAAGTTCGCTCATGGAACTGATATTTAAATTACACACCGCTGAACTAAAAATACTTGAATAGGAGTTCGTGATCGGACCGGAAACTAACCATCCTAAGCAAGTAGACTGCAATGTCGGAAGTTGGTCACCTAACTTAACCTTGCCTGAACCCAGGATGTCTGCAAAAATGGAAGCTCCTAATAGGAGATCGATCTCCTTTGATTTATAAAACTCCGGATCGGCAAGCACGATGTTGTCAGGTATTTTTAATTTATCGACGTTTACTGGTACCAGAGGTAAATGTTCCGTGATTTTATCTAACACATAAAAAGTTAGTTCGCTCCTAAAATCATTATTTCGTGACTTGATCGTAGTACGCGTGCTACCATTGAGCGTAACAGAAGTGGCACCTACACCTACTACTGGTACTCGCGTTTGCTTAGCTAGTAGCCCGAGTTTGTCGGCCAACCTTCGTGTGATAAAGTTTGGCATTGAACCGCTATCGAGGAGGGCGGTACAACGAATCCACTCCCCAGTATTCGATAACGCCAATAGGGATGCGGTTGATAATAAAATTTGCGGGGTCAGATCAGTACAGTGATTTGACACCACGGATGGATTTTGATTTAACTCGTCCTGACTCGGCCCTGGAATGGCCTTTTCATGCAGTAATGTATTATGTTTGCCACCGCAGCGCTTGCAACCTTGCGACGTGCAATTGTTCGTCAAGTGATTACTGCGCCAACAGTTCATACAGAGTCTCAATTGCTTAACTTCTCTTACACGAGTCGCCGCTGGCAACGTTTTTAACTTTTCACACGCGTATATGGGGTGATCACCTTTACAAAAATAACATGAAACGTGTCCCCTTTGTGTCGCTAAATTCGAAACGAATCGTTCTTTATAATGTTTTTTGTTTGCGGACCCCCTCGACCCGTTGGCCGAATACTTGCTTATTGATGCGGAATTTCGATGCTCAACGCTTTCTAATAATTTACACCGAGTATCCAGAAAATGTATTAATTGAATGTACGTAGGTTCGGTTACTTTCTCAGCTAGCATAAACTCTTCCCATTCGCGTTCCCGATAAAAGTCAAGCTTCCGAGTTATTAGAAATATCAACAAAGTATTCCAACCGTCTACCTTTTCGCCTAGAGCTCGCAGGGCTCGTTCATGTTTTTGTACATCGTCAGTTAGTTGCCGTAACGAATAATCCTTTGAAACATGTGGTAAATCGACGATACCCTTGATAAGATTTTTGATAATTATATGATTGTTTTCATATAATTTGCGTTCGAGCTTTGCCAGCTTCACAATGTTGTCTACTTCCACAGCGGTGGCCATTGTACCCGTGAGGCCGCGATAAACCGAACAAGAGCACTTACTCAAAATGGCGCGAAATGGCGATTAATTTGCACGCAGAAGTTGAGGACGAATTGCGATTCTAGGAGTGATGGAATGGAAAGGAACAGACTTACTTTTGTTGATTAAGATTGCCCTTTGATGATTGTTGATGTTCCACACTGGATTCACGATGTCGAACAAATGCTGTTGTGTTGATAACCGTGTTTATGAACGCATCCGGCTCGAAGGACCAAATGTTGCGACCGTTGGCAACTGAATTCGCTCGTTGAAATGTCGATCGTTTGTGGTCGAATAAATGGATCGCTGGTTGTTTTAAAACTTTTAATACTAAAGTTAAGAAATAAAACATAAAATTATTGTAACGACTAACATGCAAGTGTGTATATCAACAACAACAAAAACGAATGAATATCGGTAATAGCGCTCTCTACATGAGGCGTTATTGGCTGCACAGTACCGTTCATCAGGCAACCAGACACACACACTCGTCTACCTCAACAAGCATTTTTTTGTAATTTAAAAGAGATTGGGTTTAGTTTGTTGTGGTAAAGGTTAGTTGGTGATGATTTAGAGTAGCCGAAGTAATTTAGGTAAGTCTGGCATAGTTTGTTATGATTTGTACACATTTTTTTGTAATTTCAAGATGATATAGTTTGGTTTGTTGTGGTAAGGGATATTTGGGGGTGATTTACGGTAGCCGAAGTAATTTAGGTGATTCTGGTATAGTTTGTTAGGATTTTTAGCATTTTTTTGTAATTTTAAAGTGATTGGGCTTAGTTTGTTGCTGTAAAGTGTAGTTGGGGGTGATTTTTGATAGCCGAAGTAATTTAGGTGAGTTTGGCATAGTTTGCTATGGTTAGTAGCATTTTTTTGTAATTTAAAAGTGATTGGGTTTAGTTTGTTGTGGTAAGGGTTAGTTGGTGATGATTTATGGTAGCCGAGATAATTTAGGTGAGTTTGGCATAGTTTGCTATGGTTACTAGCATTTTTTTGTAATTTAAAAGTGATTGGGTTTAGTTTGTTGTGGTAAGGGTTAGTTGGTGATGATTTAGAGAGTAGCCGAAGTAATTAAGGTGAGTCTGGCAGAGTTTGTTATGATTTGTACACCTTTTTTGTAATTTTAAGATGATATGGTTTGGTTTGTTTTGGTAAGGGATAGTTGGGGGTGATTTACGGTAGCCGAAGTAATTTAGGTGATTCTGGTATAGTTTGTTAGGATTTTTAGCATTTTTTTGTAATTTTAAACTGATTGGGCTTAGTTTGTTGCTGTAAAGTGTAGTTGGGGGTGATTTTTGATAGCCGAAGTAATTTAGGTGAGTTTGGCATAGTTTGCTATGGTTAGTAGCATTTTTTTGTAATTTAAAAGTGATTGGGTTTAGTTTGTTGTGGTAAGGGTTTAAGGGTAATTTTAAGATGATATGGTTTGCTTTGTTGTGGTAAGGGATAGTTGGGGTGATTTACCGTAGCCGAAGTAATTTAGGTTATTCTGGTATAATTTGATATGATTTTTAGCATTTTTTTGTAATTTTAAAGTGATTGGGCTTAGTTTGTTGCTGTAAAGTGTAGCTGGGGGTGATTTTTGATAGCCGAAGTAATTTAGGTGAGTTTGGCATAGTTTGCTATGGTTAGTAGCATTTTTTTGTAATTTAAAAGTGATTGGGTTTACTTTGTTGTGGTAAGGGTTAGTTGGTGATGATTTATGGTAGCCGAAGTAATTTAGGTGAGTTTGGCATAGTTTGCTATGGTTACTAGCATTTTTTTGTAATTTAAAAGTGACTGGGTTTAGTCTGTTGTGGTAAGGGTTAGTTGGTGATGATTTAGAGAGTAGCCGAAGTAATTTAGGTGAGTCTGGCATAGTTTGTTATGATTTGTACACCTTTTTTTGTAATTTTAAGATGATATGGTTTGGTTTGTTGTGGTAAGGGATAGTTGGGAGTGATTTACGGTAGCCGAAGTAATTTAGGTGATTCTGGTATAGTTTGTTATGATTTTTAGCATTTTTTTGTAATTTTAAAGTGATTGGGCTTAGTTTGTTGCTGTAAAATGTAGTTGGGGGTGATTTTTGATAGCCGAAGTAATTTAGGTGAGTTTGGCATAGTTTGCTATGGTTAGTAGCATTTTTTTGTAATTTAAAAGTGATTGATTAATTTAAAAGGGATATTTGGGGGTGATTTACGGTAGCCGAAGTAATTTAGGTGATTCTGGTATAGTTTGTTAGGATTTTTAGCATTTTTTTGTAATTTTAAAGTGATTGGGCTTAGTTTGTTGCTGTAAAGTGTAGTTGGGGGTGATTTTTGATAGCCGAAGTAATTTAGGTGAGTTTGGCATAGTTTGCTATGGTTAGTAGCATTTTTTTGTAATTTAAAAGTGATGGGGTTATGTTTGTTGTGGTAAGGGTTAGTTGGTGATGATTTATGGTAGCCGAAGTAATTTAGGTAAGTTTGGCATAGTTTGCTATGGTTACTAGCATTTTTTTGTAATTTAAAAGTGATTGGGTTTAGTTTGTTGTGGTAAGGGTTAGTTGGTGATGATTTAGAGAGTAGCCGAAGTAATTTAGGTGAGTCTGGCAGAGTTTGTTATGATTTGTACAACTTTTTTTGTAATTTTAAGATGATATGGTTTGGTTTGTTTTGGTAAGGGATAGTTGGGGGTGATTTACGGTAGCCGAAGTAATTTAGGTGATTCTGGTATAGTTTGTTAGGATTTTTAGCATTTTTTTGTAATTTTAAAGTATTGGGCTTAGTTTGTTGCTGTAAAGTGTAGTTGGGGGTGATTTTTGATAGCCGAAGTAATTTAGGTGAGTTTGGCATATTTTGCTATGGTTAGTAGCATTTTTTTGTAATTTAAAAGTGATTGGGTTTAGTTTGTTGTGGTAAGGGTTTAAGGGTAATTTTAAGATGATATGGTTTGCTTTGTTGTGGTAAGGGATAGTTGGCGGTGATTTACGGTAGCCGAAGTAATTTAGGTTATTCTGGTATAATTTGTTATGATTTTTAGCATTTTTTTGTAATTTTAAAGTGATTGGGCTTAGTTTGTTGCTGTAAAGTATAGCTGGGGGTGATTTTTGATAGCCGAAGTAATTTAGGTGAGTTTGGCATAGTTTGCTATGGTTAGTAGCATTTTTTTGTAATTTAAAAGTGATTGGGTTTAGTTTGTTGTGGTAAGGGTTAGTTGGTGATGATTTATGGTAGCCGAAGTAAATTAGGTGAGTTTGGCATAGTTTGCTATGGTTAGTAGCATTTTTTTGTAATTTAAAAGTGATTGGGTTTAGTTTGTTGTGGTAAGGGTTAGTTGGTGATGATTTAGAGTAGCCGAAGTAATTTAGGTGAGTCTGGCAAAGTTTGTTATGATTTGTACACTTTTGTTTGTAATTTTAAGATGATATGGTTTGGTTTGTTGTGGAAAGGGATAGTTGGGGGTGATTTACGTTAGCCGAAGTAATTTAGGTGATTCTGGTATAGTTTGTTATGATTTTTAGCATTTTTTTGTAATTTTAAAGTAATTGGGCTTAGTTGGTTGCTGTAAAGTGTATTTGGGGGTGATTTTTGATAGCCGAAATAATTTAGGTGAGTTTGGCATAGTTTGCAATGGTTAGTAGCATTTTTTTGTAATTTAAAAGTGATTGGGTTTAGTTTGTTGTGGTAAGTGTTAGTTGGTGATGATTTATGGTAGCCGAAGTAATTTAGGTGAGTTTGGCATAGTTTGCTATGGTTAGTAGCATTTTTTTTAAATTTAAAAGTGTTTGGGTTTAGTTTGTTGTGGTAAGGGTTAGTTGGTGATGATTTAGTGTAGCCGAAGTAATTTAGGTGAGTCTGGCAAAGTTTGTTATGATTTGTACACATTTTTTTGTAATTTAAAGATGATATGGTTTGGTTTGTTGTGGTAAGGGATAGTTGGGGGTGATTTACGGTAGCTGAAGTAATTTTGGTGATTCTGGTATAGTTTGTTATGATTTTTAGCATTTTTTTGTAATTTTAAAGTGATTGGGCTTAGTTTGTTGCTGTAAAGTGTAGTTGGGGGTGACTTTTGATAGCCGAAGTAATTTAGGTGAGTTTGGCATAGTTTGCTATGGTTAGTAGCATTTTTTTGTAATTTAAAAGTGATTGGGTTTAGTTTGTTGTGGTAAGGGTTAGTTGGTAATGATTTAGAGTAGCCGAAGTAATTTAGGTGAGTCTGGCCTACTTTGTTATGATTTGTACACCTTTTTTTGTAATTTTAAGATGATATGGTTTGGTTTGTTGTGGTAAGGGATAGTTGGGGGTGGTTTACGGTAGCCGAAGTAATTTAGGTGAGTCTGGCATAGTTTGTTATGATTTGTACACCTTTTTTTGTAATTTTAAAATGATATGGTTTGGTTTGTTGTGGTAAGGGATAGTTGGGGGTGATTTACGGTAGCCGAAGTAATTTAGGTGATTCTGGTATAGTTTGTTATGATTTTTAGCATTTTTTTGTAATTTTAAAATGATTGGGCTTAGTTTGTTGCTGCAAAGTGTAGCTGGGGGTGATTTTTGATAGCCGAAGTAATTTAGGTGAGTTTTGCATAGTTTGCAATGGTTAGTAGCATTTTTTTGTAATTTAAAAGTGATTGGGTTTAGTTTGTTGTGGGAAGGGTTAGTTGGTGATGATTTAGAGTAGCCGAAGTAATTTAGGTGAGTCTGGCATAGTTTGTTATGATTTGTACAACTTTTTTTGTAATTATAAGATGATATGGTTTGGTTTGTTGTGGTAAGGGATAGTTGGGGGTGATTTACGGTAGCCGAAGTAATTTAGGTGATTCTGGTATAGTTTGTTACAATTTTTAGCATTTTTTTGAAATTTTAAAGCGATTGGGCTTAGTTTGTTGCTGTAAAGTGTAGTTGGGGGTGATTTATGGTAGCCGAAGTAATTTAGGTTAGTTTGGCATAGTTTGCTATGGTTACTAGCATTTTTTTGTAATTTAAAAGTGATTGGGTTTATTTTGTTGTGGTAAGGGTTAGTTGGTGATGATTTAGAGTAGCCGAAGTAATTTAGGTGAGTCTGGCATAGTTTGTTATGATTTGTACTCCTTTTTTGTAATTTTAAGATGATATGGTTTGGTTTGTTGTGGTAAGGGATAGTTGGGGGTGATTTACGGTAGCCGAAGTAATTTAGGTGATTCTGGTATAGTTTGTTATGATTTTTAGCATTTTTTTGTAATTTTAAAGTGATTGGGCTTAGTTTGTTGCTGTAAAGTGTAGCTGGGGGTGATTTTTGATAGCCGAAGTAATTTAGGTGAGTTTGGCATAGTTTGCTATGGTTAGTAGCATTTTTTTGTAATATAAAAGTGATTGGGTTTAGTTTGTTGTGGTAAGGGTTAGTTGGTGATGATTTATGGTAGCCGAAGTAATTTAGGTGAGTTTGGCATAGTTTGCTATGGTTAGTAGCATTTTTTTGTAATTTAAAAGTGATTGGGTTTAGTTTGTTGTGGTAAGGGTTAGTTGGTGATGATTTATGGTAGCCGAAGTAATTTAGGTGAGTTTGGCATAGTTTGCTATGGTTAGTAGCATTTTTTTGTAATTTAAAAGTGATTGGGTTTAGTTTGTTGTGGTAAGGGTTAGTTGGTAATGATTTAGAGTAGCCGAAGTAATTTAGGTGAGTCTGGCATAGTTTGTTAAGATTTGTACACCTTTTTTTGTAATTTTAAGATGATATGGTTTTGTTTGTTGTTGTAAGGGATAGTTGGGGGTGATTTACGGTAGCCGAAGTAATTTAGGTGATTCTGGTATAGTTTGTTATGATTTTTAACATTTTTTTGTAATTTTAAATTGATTGGGCTTAGTTTGTTGCTGTAAAGTGTAGTTGGGTATATTTTTGATAGCCGAAGTAATTTAGGTGAGTTTGGCATAGTTTGCTATGGTTAGTAGCATTTTTTTGTAATTTAAAAGTGATTGGGTTTAGTTTGTTGTGGTAGGGGTTAGTTGGTAATGATTTAGAGTAGCCAAAGTAATTTAGGTGAGTCTGGCATAGTTTGTTAAGATTTGTACACCTTTTTTTGTAATTTTAAGATGATATGGTTTTGTTTGTTGTTGTAAGGGATAGTTGGGGGTGATTTACGAAGCCGAAGTAATTTAGGTGATTCTGGTATAGTTTGTTATGATTTTTAACATTTTTTTGTAATTTTAAAGTGATTGGGCTTAGTTTGTTGCTGTAAAGTGTAGTTGGGAGTGATTTTTGATAGCCGAAGTAATTTAGGTGTGTTTGGCATAGTTTGCTATGGTTAGTAGCATTTTTTTGTAATTTAAAAGTGATTGGGTTTAGTTTGTTGTGGTAAGGGTTAGTTGGTGATGATTTATGGTAGCCGAAGTAATTTAGGTGAGTCTGGCATAGTTTGTTATGATTTGTACACCTTTTTTTGTAATTTTAAGATGATATGGTTTGGTTTGTTGTGGTAAGGGATAGTTGGGGGTGACTTACGGTAGCCGAAGTAAATTAGGTGATTCTGGTATAGTTTGTTATGATTTTTAGCATTTATTTGTAATTTTAAAGTGATTGGGCTTAGTTTGTGGCTGTAAAGTGTAGTTGGGGGTGATTTTTGATAGCCGAAGTAATTTAGGTTAGTTTGGCATAGTTTGCTATGGTTAGTAGCATTTTCTTGTAATTTGAAAGTGATTGGGTTTAGTTTGTTGTGGTAAGGGTTAGTTGGTGATGATTTATGGTAGCCGAAGTAATTTAGATGAGTTGGGCATAGTTTGCCATGGTTACTAGCATTTTTTTGTAATTTAAAAGTGATTGGGTTTAATTTGTTGCTGTAAAGTGTAGTTGGGGGTGATTTTTGATAGCCGAAGTAATTTAGGTGAATTTGGCATAGTTTGCTATAGTTAGTGGCATTTTTTTGTAATTTAAAAGTGATTGGGTTTAGTTTGTTGTGGTAAGGGTTAGTTGGTGATGATTTATGGTAGCCGAAGTAATTTAGGTGAGTTTGGCATAGTTTGCTATGGTTACTAGCATTTTTTTGTAATTTAAAAGTGATTGGGTTTAGTTTTTTGTGGTAAGGTTTAGTTGGTGATAATTTAGAGTAGCCGAAGTAATTTAGGTGAGTCTGGCATATTTTGTTATGATTTTTAGCTTTTTTGTAATTTTAAAGTGATTGGGCTTAGTTTGTTGCTGTAAAGTGTAGTTGGGGGTGATTTTTGATAGGCGAAGTGATTTAGGTTAGTTTGGCATAGTTTGCTATGGTTAGTAGCATTTTTTTGTAATTTGAAAGTGATTGGGTTTAGTTTGTTGTGGTAAGGGTTAGTTGGTGATGATTTATGGTAGCCGAAGTAATTTAGATGAGTTTGGCATAGTTTGCTATGGTTACTACCATTTTTTTGTAATTTAAAAGTGATTGGGTTTAGTTTGTTGTGGTAAGGTTTAGTTGGTGATAATTTAGAGTAGCCGAAGTAATTTAGGTGAGTCTGGCATATTTTGTTATGATTTTTAGCTTTTTTTGTAATTTTAAAGTGATTGGGCTTAGTTTGTTGCTGTAAAGTGTAGTTGGGGGTGATTTTTGATAGCCGAAGTAATTTAGCTTAGTTTGGCATAGTTTGCTATGGTTAGTAGCATTTTTTTGTAATTTGAAAGTGATTGGGTTTAGTTTGTTGTGGTAAGGGTTAGTTGGTGATGATTTATGGTAGCCGAAGTAATTTAGATGAGTTTGGCATAGTTTGCTATGGTTACTAGCATTTTTTTGTAATTTAAAAGTGATTGGGTTTAGTTTGTTGTGGTAAGGTTTAGTTGGTGATAATTTAGATTAGCCGAAGTAATTTAGGTGAGTCTGGCATAGTTTGTTATGATTTGTATACCTTTTTTTTAATTTTAAGATGTAATGGTTTGGTTTGTTGTGGTAAGAGATAGTTGGGGGTGATTTACGGTAGCCGAAGTAATTTAGGTGATTCTGGTATAGTTTGTTATGATTTTTAGCATTTATTTGTAATTTTAAAGTGATTGGGCTTAGTTTGTTGCTGTAAAGTGTAGTTGGGGGTGATTTTTGATAGCCGAAGTAATTTAGGTGAGTTTGGCATAGTTTGCTATGGTTAGTAGCATTTTTTTCTAATTTAAAAGTAATTGGGTTTAGTTTGTTGTGGTAAGGGTTAGTTGGTGATGATTTATGGTAGCCGAAGTAATTCAGGTGAGTTTGGCAGAGTTTGCTATGGTTACTAGCATTTTTTTAAATTAAAAGTGATTGGGTTTAGTTTGTTGTGGTAAGGTTTAGTTGGTGATAATTTAGAGTAGCCGAAGTAATTTAGGTGAGTCTGGCATATTTTGTTATGATTTTTAGCTTTTTTTGTAATTTTAAAGTGATTGGGCTTAGTTTGTTTCTGTAAAGTGTAGTTGGGGGTGATTTTTATAGCCGAAGTAATTTAGGTTAGTTTGGCATAGTTTGCTATGGTTAGTAGCATTTTTTTGTAATTTGAAAGTGATTGGGTTTAGTTTGTTGTGGTAAGGGTTAGTTGGTGATGATTTATGGTAGCCGAAGTAATTTAGATGAGTTTGGCATAGTTTGCTATGGTTACTAGCATTTTTTTGTAATTTAAAAGTGATTGGGTTTAGTTTGTTGTGGTAAGGTTTAGTTGGTGATAATTTAGATTAGCCGAAGTAATTTAGGTGAGTCTGGCATAGTTTGTTATGATTTGTATACCTTTTTTTTAATTTTAAGATGTAATGGTTTGGTTTGTTGTGGTAAGAGATAGTTGGGGGTGATTTACGGTAGCCGAAGTAATTTAGGTGATTCTGGTATAGTTTGTTATGATTTTTAGCATTTTTTTGTAATTTTAAGGTGATTGGGCTTAGTTTGTTGCTGTAAAATGTAGTTGGGGGTGATTTTTGATAGCCGAAGTAATTTAGGTGAGTTTGGCATATTTTGCTATGGTTAGTAGCATTTTTTTGTAATTTAAAGGTGATTGGGTTTAGTTTGTTGTGGTAAGGGTTAGTTGGTGATGATTTATGGTAGCCGAAGTAATTTAGGTGAGTTTGGCATAGCTTGCTATGGTTACTAGCATTTTTTTGTAATTAAAAGTGATTGGGTTTAGCTTGTTGGGGTAAGGGTTAGTTGGTGATGATTTAGAGTAGCCGAAGTAATTTAGGTGAGTCTGGCATAGTTTGTTATGATTTGTACACCTTTTTTTGTAATTTTAAGATGATATGGTTTGGTTTGTTGTGGTAAGGGATAGTTGGGGGTGATTTACGGTAGCCGAAGTAATTTAGGTGATTCTGGTATAGTTTGTTATGATTTTTAGCATTTTTTTGTAATTTTAAAGTGATTGGGCTTAGTTTGTTGCTGTAAAGTGTAGTTGGGGGTGATTTTTGTTAGCCGAAGTAATTTAGGTTAGTTTGGCATAGTTTGCTACGGTTAGTAGCATTTTTTTTGTAATTTGAAAGTGATTGGGTTTAGTTTGTTGTGGTAAGGGTTAGTTGGTGATGATTTATGGTAGCCGAAGTAATTTAGATGAGTTTGGCATAGTTTGCTATGGTTACTAGCATTTTTATGTAATTTAAAAGTGATTGGGTTTAGTTTGTTGTGGTAAGGTTTAGTTGGTGATAATTTAGAGTAGCCGAAGTAATTTAGGTGAGTCTGGCATAGTTTGTTATGATTTGTACACCTTTTTTTTAATTGTAAGATGATATGGTTTGGTTTGTTGTGGTAAGGGATAGTTGGGGGTGATTTACGGTAGCCGAAGTAATTTAGGTGATTCTGGTATAGTTTGTTATGATTTTTAGCATTTTTTTGTAATTTTAAGGTGATTGGGCTTAGTTTGTTGCTGTAAAGTGTAGTTGGGGGTGATTTTTGATAGCCGAAGTAATTTAGGTGAGTTTGGCATATTTTGCTATGGTTAGTAGCATTTTTTTGTAATTTAAAGGTGATTGGGTTTAGTTTGTTGTGGTAAGGGTTAGTTGGTGATGATTTATGGTAGCCGAAGTAATTTAGGTGAGTTTGGCATAGTTTGCTATGGTTACTAGCATTTTTTTGTAATTTAAAAGTGATTGGGTTTAGCTTGTTGGGGTAAGGGTTAGTTGGTGATGATTTAGAGTAGCCGAAGTAATTTAGGTGAGTCTGGAATAGTTTGTTATGATTTGTACACCTTTTTTTGTAATTTTAAGATGATATGGTTTGGTTTGTTGTGGTAAGGGATAGTTGGGGGTGATTTACGGTAGCCGAAGTAATTTAGGTGATTCTGGTATAGTTTGTTATGATTTTTAGCATTTTTTTGTAATTTTAAAGTGATTGGGCTTAGTTTGTTGCTGTAAAGTGTAGTTGGGGGTAATTTTTGTTAGCCGAAGTAATTTAGGTTAGTTTGGCATAGTTTGCTACGGTTAGTAGCATTTTTTTTGTAATTTGAAAGTGATTGGGTTTAGTTTGTTGTGGTAAGGGTTAGTTGGTGATGATTTATGGTAGCCGAAGTAATTTAGATGAGTTTGGCATAGTTTGCTATGGTTACTAGCATTTTTTTGTAATTTAAAAGTGATTGGGTTTAATTTGTTGTGGTAAGGTTTAGTTGGTGATAATTTAGAGTAGCCGAAGTAATTTAGGTGAGTCTGGCATAGTTTGTTATGATTTGTACACCTATTTTTTAATTGTAAGATGATATGGTTTGGTTTGTTGTGGTAAGGGATAGTTGGGGGTGATTTACGGTAGCCGAAGTAATTTAGGTGATTCTGGTATAGTTTGTTATGATTTTTAGCATTTTTTTGTAATTTTAAGGTGATTGGGCTTAGTTTGTTGCTGTAAAGTGTAGTTGGGGGTGATTTTTGATGGCCGAAGTAATTTAGGTGAGTTTGGCATAGTTTGCTATGGTTAGTAGCATTTTTTTGTAATTTAAAGGTGATTGGGTTTAGTTTGTTGTGGTAAGGGTTAGTTGGTGATGATTTATGGTAGCCGAAGTAATTTAGGTGAGTTTGGCATAGTTTGCTATGGTTACTAGCATTTTTTTGTAATTTAAAAGTTATTGGGTTTAGTTTGTTGTGGTAAGGGTTAGTTGGTGATGATTTAGAGTAGCCGAAATAATTTAGGTGAGTCTGGCATAGTTTGTTATGATTTGTACACCTTTTTTTGTAATTTTAAGATGATATGGTTTGGTTTGTTGTGGTAAGGGATAGTTGGGGGTGATTTACGGTAGCCGAAGTAATTTAGGTGATTCTGGTATAGTTTGTTATGATTTTTAGCATTTTTTTGTAATTTTAAAGTGATTGGGCTTAGTTTGTTGCCGTAAAGTGTAGTTGGGGGTGATTTTTGTTAGCCGAAGTAATTTAGGTGAGTTTGGCATAGTGTGCTATAGTTAGTAGCATTTTTTTGTAATTTAAAAGTGATTGGGTTTAGTTTGTTGTGGTAAGGGTTAGTTGGTGATGTTTTATGGTAGCCGAAGTAATTTAGGTGAGTCTGGCATAGTTTGTTATGATTTGTACACCTTTTTTTGTAATTTTAAGATGATATGGTTTGGTTTGTTGTGGTAAGGGATAGTTGGGGGTGATTTACGTTAGCCGAACTTATCTAGGTGATTCTAGTATAGTATATTATGATTTTTAGCATTTTTTGTAATTTTAAAGTTATTGGGCTTAGTTTGTTGCTGTAAAGCGTAGTTGGGGGTGATTTTTGATAGCCGAAGTAATTTAGGTGAGTTTGGCATAGTTTGCTATGGTTAGTAGCATTTTTTTGTAATTTAAAAGTGATTGGATTTAGTTTGTTGTGGTAAGGGTTAGTTGGTGTTGATTTATGGTAGCCGAAGTAATTTAGGTGAGTTTGGCATAGTTTGCTATAGTTACTAGCATTTTTTTGTAATTTAAAAGTGATTGGGTTTAGTTTGTTGTGGTAAGGGTTAGTTGGTGATGATTTAGAGTAGCCGAAGTAATTTAGGTGAGTCTGGCATAGTTTGTTAAGATTTGTACACCTTTTTTTGTAATTTTAAGATGATATGGTTTGGTTTGTTGTGGTAAGGGATAGTTGGGGGTGATTTACGGTAGCCGAAGTAATTTAGGTGATTCTGGTATAATTTGTTATGATTTTTAGCATTTTTTTGTAATTTTAAAGTGATTGGGCTTAGTTTCTTGCTGTAAAGTGTAGTTGGGGGTGATTTTTGATAGCCAAAGTAATTTAGGTGAGTTTGGCATAGTTTGCTATGGTTAGTAGCATTTTTTTGTAATTTAAAAGTGATTGGGTTTAGTTTGTTGTGGTAAGGGTTAGTTGGTGATGATTTATGGTAGCCGAAGTAATTTAGGTGAGTTTGGCATAGTTTGCTATGGTTACTAACATTTTTTTGTAATTTAAAAGTGATTGGGTTTTGTTTGTTGTGGTAAGGGTTAGTTGGTGATGATTTAGTGTAGCCGAAATAATTTAGGTGAGTCTGGCATAGTTTGTTATGATTTGTACACCTTTTTTTTTAATTTTAAGATGATATGGTTTGGTTTGTTGTGGTAAGGGATAGTTGGGGGTCATTTACGGTAGCCGAAGTAATTTAGGTGATTCTGGTATTGTTTGTTATGATTTTTAGCATTTATTTGTAACTAGCTGAATGTACCCGGCGTTGCCCGGACGTAGATTAAATAAACGCAGTGGTGACAAAAGTGGTGTATTTGTGATGTAGACTAATCGATATTATAATACAATTAAACAGGAATGCTCTACTTTTCCAATCACAAAATAAACAAATTTGCTGAAATTAACCTGCATTGCCAGGACCGGGTACTTCAATATGATTTGGAAAATGACGATAATTTCGTTTCTGGGTGCAAGCTCCTTTTTTTTCACTCTTTTTCACTCTTCAAGAGAAGGAGAGTTGACAGAGAAGCTGAACTATTCCAAATTATTCCCATTTAGTTCTCTAACAACGTTAAAGAATGTCGTCGAAGAATGTTGAAATATATAAATAAATAATTTCACACCATAAAAACGATGTATTTGGTGTAGTTTCGGATGATAAGGTTTTTTTTGGGGATCGTTTTGAATGGTTATTGATAGTTGGCGGGGTTTAGCTTTGGCGGATTAAACGAAACTTTTGGTAATTTTAATGCGATTGGGTTTAGTTTGGCTTGGTAAGAAGTGGTTGGGGTGATATAGCGGAAGTCGAAGTAATTTATGCGGGTTTAGCGTAGTTTGCTTGTAATTCGTAATTTTTTTACATTTTAGGTTGATGTGGGGTAGTTTGGAATGGCAAGTGTATGATTTTTGAGAGTAGTTTGGAATGGTACATTATGTTTAGGGGTGTTTAACGTATTCAGGTAAAATATACAGAAAATTTGGTAATTTTAAAATGAACAATTATAGTGCGAACCTCTTGAGCTCTATTTTCGGTAATAAAATGCAATAGGAAAGATAGTAAAAAAGACTATTTCCATCACTTTTCAGAGGAATTATACGTGGTGGTATTTGTACCCCGCTTACTATTCCTCCATCTTAGTTATAAATAATGCAGAACAATAATGAACACAATGTACATAAAATAAATAGTGTAAATCGTGTATAAGCACACATTACTTATGATGTCAGTGAAATCCGGTAAAACTGCAAATTTCGGATTTTAGCCGGAGCAGGTTTGGTGAAGATCAAATACACCACTATCATTAAATGAACGTAAAAATTAGCGTACGGTATATAAGTGGAGTCCGGTACGACGATGGTAATTTTTCGAAAATCGATTGGGGAGATATTTACTTAACGTCAAGAACAAATCGGGAATATTATATTAAAAAAATTTATTTAATAGCGATAGAACTTCGAATACTGATTCGTCGCCTCGACCTTGGCGACGTTGAGTACCAGCGTTCCAGACGCTGAAGCAGCAATTTTAACAATTATATTAGGTGCACGTGCCTAGTGCGTATTAAAAGAATTTGGATTACCAAATAATACTCGCGCAGGTGTACTCGACTGGCCCGTCATAATTTGCACAAAATGAATTAACATACTAAAGTAAATAAATATTTTGACGGGAATGTGGTGGGTGTAAATATCTTATTCGGCCTCTCCGACAAACTAACACTTGTTTACATTAACATGCATGCCTTCATGGACCTGTGACGAATTACAAACAAATATCTAAATTTCAAGTGTTCCATTTGATTTCGTTTCTGGATGCAAGCGGTTTTTTTCACTCTTGTCAGTCTGAACTTATTACATAGTGATATTTTCACATCCAGGTGCCCTAAATTTATTTTGCCGCTGATTTCAAAAATGTTTCTGGAAGGAAAGTAGTCAGCAGTGGGGCTCGTCAGGGGTGGCAGGTTTGGCAGTGCCACTCCAAGTATAAATTTACTATCGAACACAAAATTAGTTCTGTAATTCAGTTGCAGAATTATGAATTTTTCAGATATTTTTACGAAAATTTAGCGCTTACACCGCCGCTGGTATGAATGTCAGTGATATCTGGTACATACAACGGTGAAAATTTCGGGGCAAATTTGGTGAAAAACAAATACACCACTATCATTAACTAAACGTAAAAATTAGCGTACAAATATAAGTGGAGTCCGGTCCGATGCTGATAATTTTTCGAAAATTGATTGGGGGCAGATTTGGTTAACGCGAGGATGAAATGTTAAATTAAAATACTTTATTTGATAGCGGTAGACCTTCGAACACTGATGCGTCGCCTCATCGAATTTGGCGACTTTGCAAACAGTTTCCGACGCTGGAGCAGCAATTTTCACAATTGTAGTTGTGTTAAAATTAAACACCGCGATCGAGTACTGCTCCACACGCTGAACCAGCAATTCTCGAATTCTAAGAAACGATAAGAAAGGCTTATCCAACGCTTGGTATGTGCGAATTTCTGCATAGACACTCAATCAAACTAAATCGAGCATCGCCTTTTCACGTTTCTGACCTTGCCCTTGACGTGGCAGGCTCCAGCTGCTTCAATAATGTAAAAATCTTATTCGGCCTCTCCAATAAACTCACATTTGTTTACATTAACACGCATTCCCTCATGGACTTGTGACGAATTACAAACAAATATTTCAACTTCAAGTGTTCCATTTAATTTCGTTTCTGGGCGCAAGCTCCTTTCTTTTCACTCTAGTCAGTCTAAACTTATTACACAGAGTTATATTTTCAAATCCAGGCGCCCTAAAGAATTTTGTCATTGTTTTCAAAAGTTTCTAAATTATTCCAAATTATTCCCATTTAGTTCTCTGACAACGTTAAAGACAATGTTGAAATATATAAGGAAGTATTTAGGAATTATGTATAAAAAAGTCGAAGTTATTGTTCGCTCTTGAGCTCTATTTCCGGTATTAAAAATGCAATAGGAAAGATAGTAAGAAAGACTATTTCCATCACTTTTCACGGGAATTATACGTGGTGGTATTTGTTCTCCGCTTACTATTAGATTTTCAAACTGCTCCATCTTAGTTATAAATAATGCAGAACAATAATGAACGCAATGTACGTAAAATAAATAGTGTAAATAAATCGTGTCTAAGCATACAATACTTAAGCGTATGATGTCAGTGAAAATTTCGGATTTCGGCCGGAGCAGGTTTGGTGAAGAACAAATACACCACTATCATTAACTGAACGTAAAAATTAGCGTACGAAAATAAGTGAAGTCCGGTCCGACGCTGGAAATTTTTCGAAAATCGATTGGGGAGAGTTTTGGTTAACGGCAAGAACAAATCGGGAATATTATATTAAAAAAATTTATTTAATAGCGATAGAACTTCGATTTAATATTTAATAGCGACAGAACTTTGAATACCGATGCGTCGCCTCGACCTTGGCGACGTTGAGTACCACCGATCCAGACGCTGAAGCAGCAATTTTCACAATTATATGAGGTGCACGTGCCTAGTGCGTATAAAAACAATTCGGATAACAAAAGAGATTAATTTGTATGCACCAAATAATACTCGCACAGGTGTACTCGTATGGCCCGTCATAATTTTTACAAAATCAATTCAAGAAATTAACATTCTAAAGTAAATAAATATTTTGACAGGAATGTTAAAAATCTTATTCGGTCTCTCCGACAAACTAACACTTGTTTACATTAACATGCATTCCTTCATGGACCTGTGTCGAATTACAAACAAATATCGAAATTTCAAGTGTTCCATGTCAGTCTGAACTTATTACACAGTGATATTTTCACATTCAGGCGTCCTAAATTATTTTGACGTTGATTTATAAAGTTTCCCTGGAAGGAGAGTAGTCAGCAGGTGCCTCGTCATGGGTGGCAGGGTTGGCAGTGCCACTCCAAGTATAAATTTACTATCGAACACAAAGATAGTTCTGATTCAATTGATGAATTTCGAATTTTTCAGATATTTTTACGAAACTCTAGCGCTTACACCGCCTTTATACCTCTTTAAAGTTAAAAACCATAGAGCTGTTTATACAAATGCACGCATGTTGAAAAGGTAGGGCTTGCCCCGTCAGCGTGTTGCAATTCAGAAATACGTTTATGTTTGCATCTCAACTGGAACAAATATTTATTGGAAGGTGGAAGAGAATCAAAATAGGTATCAGCATATTTAGTATTCAGAATAACGACTATTAGTCGGAACAATATATTTTATGTGCAGATATTTATTAATATTTTATGACTTAATACGATAAGGCATTTATAAATAACACAACCAAATAGAAGATTTTGATTGAAAACGATTATTAATTTATGGTAGCCGAAGAAATTTAAGTGAGTTTGGCATAGCTTGCTATGTTTTGTAGCATTTTTGTAATTTTAAAGTGATTAGGCTAATTTTGGGGCGGTAAGGGGTAGTTGGGGGTGATTTATGGTAGCCGAAGTAATTTAGGTGAGTTTGGCATAGTTTGCAATGGTTTGTAGCATTTTTTGTAATTTTAAAGTGATTGGGCTTAGTTTGGGGTGGTAAGGGGTAGTTGGGGGTGATTTATGGTAGCCAAAGTAATTTAGGTGAGTTAGGCATAGTTTGCTATGATTTGTTGAATATTTTGTAATTTTAAAGTGATTGGGTTTATTTTGGGGTTGTAAGGGGTAGTTCGGGGTGATTTATGTTAGCCGAAGTAATTTAGGGGAGTTTGGCATAGTTTGCTACGGTTTGTAGAATTTTTTTTTTAATTTTAAAGTGATTGAGCCTATTTTGGGGTGGTAAGGGGTAGTTGGGGGTGATTTATGGTAGCCGAAGTAATTTGGGTGAGTTAGGCATAGTTTGCTATGATTTGTTGAATATTTTGTACTTTTAAAGTGATTGGGCTTATTTTGGGGTTGTAAGGGGTAGTTCGGGGTGATTTATGGTAGCCGAAGTAATTTAGGGGAGTTTGGCATAGTTTGCTACGGTTTGTAGAATTTTTTTGTAATTTTAAAGTGGTTGAGCCTATTTTGGGGTGGTAAGGGGTAGTTGGGGGTGATTTATAGAAGCCAAAGTAATTTAAGTGAGTTTGGCATAGTTTGCTATGGTTTGTAGCATTTTTTGTAATTTTAAAGTGATTGGGTTTAGTTTGTGGTTGGTAAGGGGTAGTTGGGGGTGATTTATGGTAGCCGCAGTAATTTAAGTGAGTTTGGCATAGTTTGCTATGGTTTGTAGCATTTTTTTGTAATTTTAAAGTGATTGGGCTTATTTTGGGGTAGTAAGGGGTTGTTGGGGGTGATTTATGTTAGCCGAAGTAATTTAGGTGAGTTAGGCATAGTTTGCTATGGTTTGTAGCATTTTTTATAATTTTAAAGTGATTGGGCTTATTTTGGGGTAGTAAGGGGTAGTTGGGGGTGATTTATGTTAGCCGAAGTAATTTAGGTGAGTTAGGCATAGTTTGCTATGGTTTGTAGCATTTTTTGTAATTTTAAAGTGATTGGGATGAGTTAGGGGTGGTAAAGGGTAGTTGGGGGTGATTTATGATAGCCGAAGTAATTTAAGTGAGTTTGGCATAGTTTGGTATGGTTTGTAGAATTTTTTGTAATTTTAAAGTGATTGGGCTTAGTTTGGGGTGGTAAGGGGTAGTTGGGGGTGATTTATGGTAGCCGAAGTAATTTAGGTGAGTTTGGCATAGTTTGCTATGGTTTGTAGCATTTTTTATAATTTTAAAGTGATTGGGCTTAGTTTGGGGTGGTAAGGGGTAGTTGGGGGTGATTTATGGTAGCCGAAGTAATTTAGGTGAGTTAGGCATAGTTTGCTATGATTTGTTGAATATTTTGTAATTTTAAAGTGATTGGGTTTATTTTGGGGTTGTAAGGGGTAGTTCGGGGTGATTTATGTTAGCCGAAGTAATTTAGGGGAGTTTGGCATAGTTTGCTACGGTTTGTAGAATTTTTTTGTAATTTTAAAGTGATTGAGCCTATTTTGGGGTGGTAAGGGGTAGTTGGGGGTGATTTATGGAAGTCAAAGTAATTTAGATGAGTTTGGCATAGTTTGATATGGCTTGTAACATTTTTTGTAATTTTAAAGTTATTGGGCTGAGTTTGGGGTGGTAAGGGGTAGTTGGGGGTGATTTATGGTAGCCAAAGTAATTCAGGTGAGTTTGAGATAGTTTGCTATGGCTTGTAGCATTTTTCGTAATTTTAAAGTGATTGGGCTTATTTTGGGGTGGTAAGGGGTAGTTGGGGGTGATTTATGGTAGCCGAAGTAATTTAGGTGAGTTAGGCATAGTTTGCTATGGTTTGTAGCATTTTTTTGTAATTTAAAAGTGATTGGGTTTAGTTTGTTGTGGTAAGGGTTAGTTGGTGATGATTTATGGTAGCCGAAGTAATTTAGGTGAGTTTGGCATAGTTTGCTATGGTTACTAATATTTTTTTGTAATTTAAAAGTGATTGGGTTTTGTTTGTTATGGTAAGGGTTAGTTGGTGATGATTTAGAGTAGCCGAAATAATTTAGGTGAGTCTGGCATAGTTTGTTATGATTTGTACACCTTTTTTTGTAATTTTAAGATGATATGGTTTGGTTTGTTGTGGTAAGGGATAGTTGGGGGTCATTTACGGTAGCCGAAGTAATTTAGGTGATTCTGGTATTGTTTGTTATGATTTTTAGCATTTATTTGTAATTTTAAAGTGATTGGGCTTAGTTTGTTGCTGTAAAGTGTAGTTGGGGGTGATTTTTGATAGCCGAAGTAATTTAGGTGAGTTTGGCATAGTTTGCTATGGTTAGTAGCATTTTTTGTAATTTAAAAGTGATTGGGTTTAGTTTGTTGTGGTAAGGGTTAGTTGGTGATGATTTATGGTAGCCGAAGTAATTTAGGTGAGTTTGGCATAGTTTGCTATGGTTACTAGCATTTTTTTGTAATTTAAAAGTGATTGGGTTTAGTTTGTTGTGGTAAGGGTTAGTTGGTGATGATTTAGAGTAGCCGAAGTAATTTAGGTGAGTCTGGCATAGTTTGTTATGATTTGTACACCTTTTTTGTAATTTTAAGATGATATGGTTTGGTTTGTTGTGGTAAAGGATAGTTGGGGGTGATTTTCGGTAGCCGAAGTAATTTAGGTGATTCTGGTATAGTTTGTTATGATTTTTAGAATTTTTTTGTAATTTTAAAGTGATTGGGCTTAGTTTGTTGCTGTAAAGTGTAGTTGGGGGTGATTTTTGATAGCCGAAGTAACTTAGGTGAGTTTGGCATAGGTTGCTATGGTTAGTAGCATTTTTTTGTAATTTAAAAGTGATTGGGTTTAGTTTGTTGTGGTAAGGGTTAGTTGGTGATGATTTATGGTAGCCGAAGTAATTTAGGTGAGTTTGGCATAGTTTGCTATGGTTACTAGCATTTTTTTGTAATTTAAAAGTGATTGGGTTTAGTTTGTTGTGGTAAGGGTTAGTAGGTGATGATTTAGAGTAGCCGAAGTAATTTAGGTGAGTCTGGCATAGTTTGTTATGATTTGTACACCTTTTTTTGTAATTTTAAGATGATATGGTTTGGTTTGTTGTGGTAAGGGATAGTTGGGGATGATTTACGGTAGCCGAAGTAATTTAGGTGATTCTGGTATAGTTTGTTATAATTTTTAGCATTTTTTTGTAATTTTAAAGTGATTGGGCTTAGTTTCTTGCTGTAAAGTGTAGTTGTGGGTGATTTTTGATAGCCGAAGTAATTTAGGGGAGTTTGGCATAGTTTGCTACGGTTTGTAGAATTTTTTTGTAATTTTAAAGTGATTGAGCCTATTTTGGGGTGGTAAGGGGTAGTTGGGGGTGATTTATGGAAGTCAAAGTAATTTAGATGAGTTTGGCATAGTTTGATATGGCTTGTAACATTTTTTGTAATTTTAAAGTTATTGGGCTGAGTTTGGGGTGGTAAGGGGTAGTTGGGGGTGATTTATGATAGCCGAAGTAATTTAAGTGAGTTTAGCATAGTTTGCTATGGTTTGTAGAATTTTTTGTAATTTTAAAGTGATTGGGCTTATTTTGGGGTTGTAAGGGGTAGTTGGGGGTGATTTATGGTAGCCGAAGTAATTTAGGGGAGTTTGGCACAGTTTGCTACGGTTTGTAGAATTTTTTTGTAATTTTAAAGTGATTGAGCCTATTTTGTGGAGATAAGGGATAGTTGGGGGTGATTAATGGAAGCCGAAGTAATTTAGATGCGTTTGGCATAGTTTGATATTGCTTGTAACATTTTTTGTAATTTTAAAGTGATGGGGCTGAGTTTGGGGTGGTAAGGGGTAGTTGGGGGTGATTTATGGTAGCCAAAGTAATTCAGGTGAGTTTGAGATAGTTTGCTATGGCTTGTAGCATTTTTCGTAATTTTAAAGTGATTGGGCTTATTTTGGGGTGGTAAGGGGTAGTTGGGGGTGATTTATGGTAGCCGAAGTAATTTAGGTGAGTTAGGCATAGTTTGCTATGGTTTGTAGCATTTTTTTGTAATTTAAAAGTGATTGGGTTTAGTTTGTTGTGGTAAGGGTTAGTTGGTGATGATTTATGGTAGCCGAAGTAATTTAGGTGAGTTTGGCATAGTTTGCTATGGTTACTAATATTTTTTTGTAATTTAAAAGTGATTGGGTTTTGTTTGTTATGGTAAGGGTTAGTTGGTGATGATTTAGAGTAGCCGAAATAATTTAGGTGAGTCTGGCATAGTTTGTTATGATTTGTACACCTTTTTTTGTAATTTTAAGATGATATGGTTTGGTTTGTTGTGGTAAGGGATAGTTGGGGGTCATTTACGGTAGCCGAAGTAATTTAGGTGATTCTGGTATTGTTTGTTATGATTTTTAGCATTTATTTGTAATTTTAAAGTGATTGGGCTTAGTTTGTTGCTGTAAAGTGTAGTTGGGGGTGATTTTTGATAGCCGAAGTAATTTAGGTGAGTTTGGCATAGTTTGCTATGGTTAGTAGCATTTTTTTGTAATTTAAAAGTGATTGGGTTTAGTTTGTTGTGGTAAGGGTTAGTTGGTGATGATTTATGGTAGCCGAAGTAATTTAGGTGAGTTTGGCATAGTTTGCTATGGTTACTAGCATTTTTTTGTAATTTAAAAGTGATTGGGTTTAGTTTGTTGTGGTAAGGGTTAGTTGGTGATGATTTAGAGTAGCCGAAGTAATTTAGGTGAGTCTGGCATAGTTTGTTATGATTTGTACACCTTTTTTGTAATTTTAAGATGATATGGTTTGGTTTGTTGTGGTAAAGGATAGTTGGGGGTGATTTTCGGTAGCCGAAGTAATTTAGGTGATTCTGGTATAGTTTGTTATGATTTTTAGAATTTTTTTGTAATTTTAAAGTGATTGGGCTTAGTTTGTTGCTGTAAAGTGTAGTTGGGGGTGATTTTTGATAGCCGAAGTAACTTAGGTGAGTTTGGCATAGGTTGCTATGGTTAGTAGCATTTTTTTGTAATTTAAAAGTGATTGGGTTTAGTTTGTTGTGGTGAGGGTTAGTTGGTGATGATTTATGGTAGCCGAAGTAATTTAGGTGAGTTTGGCATAGTTTGCTATGGTTACTAGCATTTTTTTGTAATTTAAAAGTGATTGGGTTTAGTTTGTTGTGGTAAGGGTTAGTAGGTGATGATTTAGAGTAGCCGAAGTAATTTAGGTGAGTCTGGCATAGTTTGTTATGATTTGTACACCTTTTTTTGTAATTTTAAGATGATATGGTTTGGTTTGTTGTGGTAAGGGATAGTTGGGGATGATTTACGGTAGCCGAAGTAATTTAGGTGATTCTGGTATAGTTTGTTATAATTTTTAGCATTTTTTTGTAATTTTAAAGTGATTGGGCTTAGTTTCTTGCTGTAAAGTGTAGTTGTGGGTGATTTTTGATAGCCGAAGTAATTTAGGTGAGTTTGGCATAGTTTGCTATGGTTAGTAGCATTTTTTTGTAATTTAAAACTGATTGGGTTTAGTTTGTTGTGGTAAGGGTTAGTTGGTGATGATTTATGGTAGCCGAAGTAATTTAGGTGAGTTTGGCATAGTTTGCTATGGTTACTAGCATTTTTTTTAATTTAAAAGTGATTGGGTTTAGTTTGTTGTGGTAAGGTTTAGTTGGTGATAATTTAGAGTAGCCGAAGTAATTTAGGTGAGTCTGGCATAGTTTGTTATGATTTGTACACCTTTTTTTTAATTGTAAGATGATATGGTTTGGTTTGTTGTGGTAAGGGATAGTTGGGGGTGATTTACGGTAGCCGAAGTAATTTAGGTGATTCTGGTATAGTTTGTTATGATTTTTAGCATTTTTTTGTAATTTTAAGGTGATTGGGCTTAGTTTGTTGCTGTAAAGTGTAGTTGGGGGTGATTTTTGATAGCCGAAGTAATTTAGGTGAGTTTGGCATAGTTTGCTATGGTTAGTAGCATTTTTTTGTAATTTAAAGGTGATTGGGTTTAGTTTGTTGTGGTAAGGGTTAGTTGGTGATGATTTATGGTAGCCGAAGTAATTTAGGTGAGTTTGGCATAGTTTGCTATGGTTACTAGCATTTTTTTGTAATTTAAAAGTTATTGGGTTTAGTTTGTTGTGGTAAGGGTTAGTTGGTGATGATTTAGAGTAGCCGAAGTAATTTAGGTGAGTCTGGCATAGTTTGTTATGATTTGTACACCTTTTTTTGTAATTTTAAGATGATATGGTCTGGTTTGTTGTGGTAAGGGATAGTTGGGGGTGATTTACGGTAGCCGAAGTAATTTAGGTGATTCTGGTATAGTTTGTTATGATTTTTAGCATTTTTTTGTAATTTTAAAGTGATTGGGCTTAGTTTGTTGCTGTAAAGTGTAGTTGGGGGTGATTTTTGTTAGCCGAAGTAATTTAGGTGAGTTTGGCATAGTGTGCTATGGTTAGTAGCATTTTTTTGTAATTTAAAAGTGATTGGGTTTAGTTTGTTGTGGTAAGGGTAAGTTGGTGATGATTTATGGTAGCCGAAGTAATTTAGGTGAGTTTGGCATAGTTTGCTATGGTTACTAGCATTTTTTTGTAATTTAAAAGTGATTGGGTTTAGTTTGTTGTGGTAAGGGTTAGTTGGTGATGATTTAGAGTAGCCGAAGTAATTTAGGTGAGTCTGGCATAGTTTGTTATGATTTGTACACCTTTTTTTGTAATTTTAAGATGATATGGTTTGGTTTGTTGTGGTAAGGGATAGTTGGGGGTGATTTACGTTAGCCGAACTTATCTAGGTGATTCTAGTATAGTATATTATGATTTTTAGCATTTTTTGTAATTTTAAAGTTATTGGGCTTAGTTTGTTGCTATAAAGCGTAGTTGGGGGTGATTTTTGGTAGCCGAAGTAATTTAGGTGAGTTTGGCATAGTTTGCTATGGTTAGTAGCATCTTTTTGTAATTTAAAAGTGATCGGGTTTAGTTTGTTGTGGTAAGGGTTAGTTGGTGTTGATTTATGGTAGCCGAAGTAATTTAGGTGAGTTTGGCATAGTTTGCTATAGTTACTAGCATTTTTTTGTAATTTAAAAGTGATTGGGTTTAGTTTGTTGTGGTAAGGGTTAGTTGGTGATGATTTAGAGTAGCCGAAGTAATTTAGGTGAGTCTGGCATAGTTTGTTATGATTTGTACACCTTTTTTTGTAATTTTAAGATAATATGGTTTGGTTTGTTGTGGTAAGGGATAGTTGGGGGTGATTTACGGTAGCCGAAGTAATTTAGGTGATTCTGGTATAATTTGTTATGATTTTTAGCATTTTTTTGTAATTTTAAAGTGATTGGGCTTAGTTTCTTGCTGTAAAGTGTAGTTGGGGGTGATTTTTGATAGCCGAAGTAATTTAGGTGAGTTTGGCATAGTTTGCTATGGTTAGTAGCATTTTTTTGTAATTTAAAAGTGATTGGGTTTAGTTTGTTGTGGTAAGGGTTAGTTGGTGATGATTTATGGTAGCCGAAGTAATTTAGGTGAGTTTGGCATAGTTTGCTATGGTTACTAGCATTTTTTTGTAATTTAAAAGTGATTGGGTTTTGTTTGTTGTGGTAAGGGTTAGTTGGTGATGATTTAGAGTAGCCGAAGTAATTTAGGTGAGTCTGGCATAGTTTGTTATGATTTGTACACTTTTTTTTGTAATTTTAAGATGATATGGTTTGGTTTGTTGTGGTAAGGGATAGTTGGGGGTGATTTACGGTAGCCGAAGTAATTTAGGTAATTCTGGTATAATTTGTTATGATTTTTAGCATTTTTTTGTAATTTTAAAGTGATTGGGCTTAGTTTCTTGCTGTAAAGAGTAGTTGGGGGTGATTTTTGATAGCCGAAGTAATTTAGGTGAGTTTGGCATAGTTTGCTATGGTTAGTAGCATTTTTTTGTAATTTAAAAGTGATTGGGTTTAGTTTGTTGTGGTAAGGGTTAGTTGGTGATGATTTATGGTAGCCGAAGTAATTTAGGTGAGTTTGGCATAGTTTGCTATGGTTACTAGCATTTTTTTGTAATTTAAAAGTGATTGGGTTTTGTTTGTTGTGGTAAGGGTTAGTTGGTGATGATTTAGAGTAGCCGAAATAATTTAGGTGAGTCTGGCATAGTTTGTTATGATTTGTACACCTTTTTTTGTAATTTTAAGATGATATGGTTTGGTTTGTTGTGGTAAGGGATAGTTGGGGGTCATTTACGGTAGCCGAAGTAATTTAGGTGATTCTGGTATTGTTTGTTATGATTTTTAGCATTTATTTGTAATTTTAAAGTGATTGGGCTTAGTTTGTTGCTGTAAAGTGTAGTTGGGGGTGATTTTTGATAGCCGAAGTAATTTTGGTGAGTTTGGCATAGTTTGCTATGGTTAGTAGCATTTTTTTGTAATTTAAAAGTGATTGGGTTTAGTTTGTTGTGGTAAGGGTTAGTTGGTGATGATTTATGGTAGCCGAAGTAATTTAGGTGAGTTTGGCATAGTTTGCTATGGTTACTAGCATTTTTTTGTAATTTAAAAGTGATTGGGTTTAGTTTGTTGTGGTAAGGGTTAGTTGGTGTTGATTTAGAGTAGCCGAAGTAATTTAGGTGAGTCTGGCATAGTTTGTTATGATTTGTACACCTTTTTTTGTAATTTTAAGATGATATGGTTTGGTTTGTTGTGGTAAGGGATAGTTGAGGGTGATTTACGGTAGCCGAAGTAATTTAGGTGATTCTGGTATAATTTGTTATGATTTTTAGCATTTTTTTGTAATTTTAAAGTGATTAGGCTTAGTTTCTTGCTGTAAAGTGTAGTTGGGGGTGATTTTTGATAGCCGAAGTAATTTAGGTGAGTTTGGCATAGTTTGCTATGGTTAGTAGCATTTTTTTGTAATTTAAAAGTGATTGGGTTTAGTTTGTTGTGGTAGGGGTTAGTTGGTGATGATTTATGGTAGCCGAAGTAATTTAGGTGAGTTTGGCATAGTTTGCTATGGTTACTAGCATTTTTTTGTAATTTAAAAGTGATTGGGTTTTGTTTGTTGTGGTAAGGGTTAGTTGGTGATGATTTAGAGTAGCCGAAATAATTTAGGTGAGTCTGGCATAGTTTGTTATGATTTGTACACCTTTTTTTCTAATTTTAAGATGATATGGTTTGGTTTGTTGTGGTAAGGGATAGTTGGGGGTCATTTACGGTAGCCGAAGTAATTTAGGTGATTCTGGTATTGTTTGTTATGATTTTTAGCATTTATTTGTAATTTTAAAGTGATTGGGCTTAGTTTGTTGCTGTAAAGTGTAGTTGGGGGTGATTTTTGATAGCCGAAGTAATATAGGTGAGTTTGGCATAGTTTGCTATGGTTAGTAGCATTTTTTTTTAATTTAAAAGTGATTGGGTTTAGTTTGTTGTGGTAAGGGTTAGTTGGTGATGATTTATGGTAGCCGAAGTAATTTAGGTGAGTTTGGCATAGTTTGCTATGGTTACTAGCATTTTTTTGTAATTTAAAAGTGATTGGGTTTTGTTTGTTGTGGTAAGGGTTAGTTGGTGATGATTTAGAGTAGCCGAAGTAATTTAGGTGAGTCTGGCATAGTTTGTTATGATTTGTACACCTTTTTTGTAATTTTAAGATGATATTGTTTGGTTTGTTGTGGTAAAGGATAGTTGGGGGTGATTTCCGGTAGCCGAAGTAATTTAGGTGATTCTGGTATAGTTTGTTATGATTTTTAGCATTTTTTTGTAATTTTAAAGTGATTGGGCTTAGTTTGTTGCTGTAAAGTGTAGTTGGGGGTGATTTTTGATAGCCGAAGTAACTTAGGTGAGTTTGGCATAGTTTGCTATGGTTAGTAGCATTTTTTTGTAATTTAAAAGTGATTGGGTTTAGTTTGTTGTGGTAAGGGTTAGTTGGTGATGATTTAGAGTAGCCGAAGTAATTTAGGTGAGTCTGGCATTGTTTGTTATGATTTGTACACCTTTTTTTGCAATTTTAAGATGATATGGTTTGGTTTGTTGTGGTAAGGGATAGTTGGGGGTGATTTACGGTAGCCGAAGTAATTTAGGTGATTCTGGTATAATTTGTTATGATTTTTAGCATTTTTTTGTAATTTTAAAGTGATTAGGCTTAGTTTCTTGCTGTAAAGTGTAGTTGGGGGTGATTTTTGATAGCCGAAGTAATTTATGTGAGTTTGGCATAGTTTGCTATGGTTAGTAGCATTTTTTTGTAATTTAAAAGTGATTGGGTTTAGTTTGTTGTGGTAAGGGTTAGTTGGTGATGATTTATGGTAGCCGAAGTAATTTAGGTGAGTTTGGCATAGTTTGCTATGGTTACTAACATTTTTTTGTAATTTAAAAGTGATTGGGTTTTGTTTGTTGTGGTAAGGGTTAGTTGGTGATGATTTAGAGTAGCCGAAATAATTTAGGTGAGTCTGGCATAGTTTGTTATGATTTGTACACCTTTTTTTGTAATTTTAAGATGATATGGTTTGGTTTGTTGTGGTAAGGGATAGTTGGGGGTGATTTACGGTAGCCGAAGTAATTTAGGTGATTCTGGTATAATTTGTTATGATTTTTAGCATTTTTTTGTAATTTTAAAGTGATTGGGCTTAGTTTCTTTCTGTAAAGTGTAGTTGGGGGTGATTTTTGATAGCCGAAGTAATTTAGGTGAGTTTGGCATAGTTTGCTATGGTTAGTAGCATTTTTTTGTAATTTAAAAGTGATTGGGTTTAGTTTGTTGTGGTAAGGGTTAGTTGGTGATGATTTATGGTAGCCGAAGTAATTTAGGTGAGTTTGGCATAGTTTGCTATGGTTACTAGCATTTTTTTGTAATTTAAAAGTGATTGGGTTTAGTTTGTTGTGGTAAGGGTTAGTTGGTGATGATTTAGAGTAGCCGAAGTAATTTAGGTGAGTCTGGCATAGTTTGTTATAATTTGTACACTTTTTTTTGTAATTTTAAGATGATATGGTTTGGTTTGTTGTGGTAAGGGATAGTTGGGGGTGATTTACGGTAGCCGAAGTAATTTAGGTAATTCTGGTATAATTTGTTATGATTTTTAGCATTTTTTTGTAATTTTAAAGTGATTGGGCTTAGTTTCTTGCTGTAAAGTGTAGTTGGGGGTGATTTTTGATAGCCGAAGTAATTTAGGTGAGTTTGGCATAGTTTGCTATGGTTAGTAGCATTTTTTTGTAATTTAAAAGTGATTGGGTTTAGTTTGTTGTGGTAAGGGTTAGTTGTTGATGATTTATGGTAGCCGAAGTAATTTAGGTGAGTTTGGCATAGTTTGCTATGGTTACTAACATTTTTTTGTAATTTAAAAGTGATTGGGTTTTGTTTGTTGTGGTAAGGGTTAGTTGGTGATGATTTAGAGTAGCCGAAATAATTTAGGTGAGTCTGGCATAGTTTGTTATGATTTGTACACCTTTTTTTGTAATTTTAAGATGATATGGTTTGGTTTGTTGTGGTAAGGGATAGTTGGGGGTCATTTACGGTAGCCGAAGTAATTTAGGTGATTCTGGTATTGTTTGTTATGATTTTTAGCATTTATTTGTAATTTTAAAGTGATTGGGCTTAGTTTGTTGCTGTAAAGTGTAGTTGGGGGTGATTTTTGATAGCCGAAGTAATTTAGGTGAGTTTGGCATAGTTTGCTATGGTTAGTAGCAGTTTTTTGTAATTTAAAAGTGATTGGGTTTAGTTTGTTGTGGTAAGGGTTAGTTGGTGATGATTTATGGTAGCCGAAGTAATTTAGGTGAGTTTGGCATAGTTTGCTATGGTTACTAGCATTTTTTTGTAATTTAAAAGTGATTGGGTTTAGTTTGTTGTGGTAAGGGTTAGTTGGTGATGATTTAGAGTAGCCGAAGTAATTTAGGTGAGTCTGGCATAGTTTGTTATGATTTGTACACCTTTTTTGTAATTTTAAGATGATTTGGTTTGGTTTGTTGTGGTAAAGGATAGTTGGGGGTGATTTCCGGTAGCCGAAGTAATTTAGGTAATTCTGGTATAGTTTGTTATGATTTTTAGAATTTTTTTGTAATTTTAAAGTGATTGGGCTTAGTTTGTTGCTGTAAAGTGTAGTTGGGGGTGATTTTTGATAGCCGAAGTAACTTAGGTGAGTTTGGCATAGGTTGCTATGGTTAGTAGCATTTTTTTGTAATTTAAAAGTGATTGGGTTTAGTTTGTTGTGGTAAGGGTTAGTTGGTGATGATTTATGGTAGCCGAAGTAATTTAGGTGAGTTTGGCATAGTTTGCTATGGTTACTAGCATTTTTTGTAATTTAAAAGTGATTGGGTTTAGTTTGTTGTGGTAAGGGTTAGTAGGTGATGATTTAGAGTAGCCGAAGTAATTTAGGTGAGTCTGGCATAGTTTGTTATGATTTGTACACCTTTTTTTGTAATTTTAAGATGATATGGTTTGGTTTATTGTGGTAAGGGATAGTTGGGGGTGATTTACGGTAGCCGAAGTAATTTAGGTGGTTCTGGTATAGTTTGTTATAATTTTTAGCATTTTTTTGTAATTTTAAAGTGATTGGGCTTAGTTTCTTGCTGTAAAGTGTAGTTGGGGGTGATTTTTGATAGCCGAAGTAATTTAGGTGAGTTTGGCATAGTTTGCTATGGTTAGTAGCATTTTTTTGTAATTTAAAAGTGATTGGGTTTAGTTTGTTGTGGTAAGGGTTAGTTGGTGATGATTTATGGTAGCCGAAGTAATTTAGGTGAGTTTGGCATAGTTTGCTATGGTTACTAGCATTTTTTTGTAATTTAAAAGTGATTGGGTTTTGTTTGTTGTGGTAAGAGTTAGTTGGTGATGATTTAGAGTAGCCGAAATAATTTAGGTGAGTCTGGCATAGTTTGTTATGATTTGTACACCTTTTTTTGTAATTTTAAGATGATATGGTTTGGTTTGTTGTGGTAAGGGATAGTTGGGGGTCATTTACGGTAGCCGAAGTAATTTAGGTGATTCTGGTATTGTTTGTTATGATTTTTAGCATTTATTTGTAATTTTAAAGTGATTGGGCTTAGTTTGTTGCTGTAAAGTGTAGTTGGGGGTGATTTTTGATAGCCGAAGTAATATAGGTGAGTTTGGCATAGTTTGCTATGGTTAGTAGCATTTTTTTTTAATTTAAAAGTGATTGGGTTTAGTTTGTTGTGGTAAGGGTTAGTTGGTGATGATTTATGGTAGCCGAAGTAATTTAGGTGAGTTTGGCATAGTTTGCTATGGTTACTAGCATTTTTTTGTAATTTAAAAGTGATTGGGTTTAGTTTGTTGTGGTAAGGGTTAGTTGGTGATGATTTAGAGTAGCCGAAGTAATTTAGGTGAGTCTGGCATAGTTTGTTATGATTTGTACACCTTTTTTGTAATTTTAAGATGATATGGTTTGGTTTGTTGTGGTAAAGGATAGTTGGCGGTGATTTCCGGTAGCAGAAGTAATTTAGGTGATTCTGGTATAGTTTGTTATGATTTTTAGCATTTTTTTGTAATTTTAAAGTGATTGGGCTTAGTTTGTTGCTGTAAAGTGCAGTTGGGGGTGATTTTTGATAGCCGAAGTAATTTAGGTGAGTTTGGCATAGTTTGCTATGGTTAGTAGCATTTTTTTTGTAATTTAAAAGTGATTAGGTTTAGTTTGTTGTGGTAAGGGTTAGTTGGTGATGATTTATGGTAGCCGAAGTAATTTAGGTGAGTTTGGCATAGTTTGCTATGGTTACTAGCATTTTTTTGTAATTTAAAAGTGATTGGGTATAGTTTGTTGTGGTAAGGGTTAGTTGGTGATGATTTAGAGTAGCCGAAGTAATTTAGGTGAGTCTGGCATAGTTTGTTATGATTTGTACACCTTTTTTTGTAATTTTAAGATAATATCGTTTGGTTTGTTGTGGTAAGGGATAGTTGGGGGTGATTTACAGTAGCCGAAGTAATTTAGGTGATTCTGGTATAGTTTATTATGATTTTTAGCATTTTTTTGCAATTTTAAAGTTATTGGGCTTAGTTTGTTCCTGTAAAGTGTAGTGGGGGGTGATTTTTGATAGCCGAAGTAATTTAGGTGAGTTTGGCATAGTTTGCTATGGTTAGTAGCATTTTTTTGTAATTTAAAAGTGATTGGGTTTAGTTTGTTGTGGTAAGGGTTAGTTGGTGATGATTTAGAGTAGCCGAAGTAATTTATGTAAGTCTGGCATAGTTTGTTATGATTTGTACACCTTATTTTGTAATTTTAAGATGATATGGTTTGGTTTGTTGTGGTAAGGGATAGTTGGGGGTGATTTACGGTAGCCGAAGTAATTTAGGTGATTCTGGTATAGTTTGTTATGATTTTTAGCATTTTTTTGTAATTTTAAAGTGATTGGGCTTAGTTTGTTGCTGTAAAGTGTAGTTTGGGGTGATTTTTGATAGCCGAAGTAATTTAGGTGAGTTTGGCATAGTTTGCTATGGTTAGTAGCATTTTTTTGTAATTTAAAAGTGATTGGGTTTAGTTTGTTGTGGTAAGGGTTAGTTGGTGATGATTTATGGTAGCCGAAGTAATTTAGGTGAGTTTGGCATAGCTTGCTATGGTTACTAGCATTTTTTTGTAATTTAAAAGTGATTGGGTTTAGTTTGTTGTGGTAAGGGTTAGTTGGTGATGATTTAGAGTAGCCGAAGTAATTTAGGTAAGTCTGGCATAGTTTGTTATGATTTGTACACCTTTTTTTGTAATTTTAAGATGATATGGTTTGGTTTGTTGTGGTAAGGGATAGTTGGGGGTGATTTACGGTAGCCGAAGTAATTTAGGTGATTCTGGTATAGTTTGTTATGATTTTTAGCATTTTTTTGTAATTTTATACTGATTGGGCTTAGTTTGTTGCTGTAAAGTGTAGTTGGGGTTGATTTTTGATAGCCGAAGTAATTTAAATGAGTTTGGCATAGTTTGCTATGGTTAGTAGCATTTTTTTGTAATTTAAAAGTGATTAGGTTTAGTTTGTTGTGGTAAGGGTTAGTTGGTGATGATTTATGGTAGCCGAAGTAATTTAGGTGAGTTTGGCATAGTTTGCTATGGTTACTAGCATTTTTTTGTAATTTAAAAGTGATTGGGTTTAGTTTGTTGTGGTAAGGGTTAGTTGGTGATGATTTAGAGTAGCCGAAGTAATTTAGGTGAATCTGGCATAGTTTGTTATGATTTGTACACCTTTTTTTGTAATTTTAAGATGATATGGTTTAGTTTGTTGTGGTAAAGGATAGTTGGGGGTGATTTACGGTAGCCGAAGTAATTTAGGTGACTCTGGTATAGTTTGTTATGATTTGTAGCATTTTTTTGTAATTTTAACGTGATTGGGCTTAGTTTGTTGCTGTAAAGTGTAGTTGGGGGTGATTTTTGATAGCTGAAGTAATTTAGGTGAGTTTGGCATAGTTTGCTATGGTTAGTAGCATTTTTTTGTTATTTAAAAGTGATTGGGTTTAGTTTGTTGTGGTAAGGTTTATTTCGTGATGATTTATGGTTGCCGAAGTAATTTAGGTGAGTTTGGCATAGTTTGCTATGGTTACTAGCATTTTTTTGTAATTTAAAAGTGATTGGGTTTAGTTTGTTGTGGTAAGGGTTAGTTGGTGATGATTTAGAGTAGCCGAAGTAATTTAGGTGAGTCTGGCATAGTTTGTTATGATTTGTACACCTTTTTTTGTAATTTAAAGATGATATGGTTTGCTTTGTTGTGGTAAGGGATAGTTGGGGGTGATTTACAGTAGCCGAAGTAATTTAGCTGATTCTGGTATAGTTTATTAAGATTTTTAGCAATTTTTTGCAATTTTAAAGTGATTGGGCTTAGTTTGTTGCTGTAAAGTGTAGTGGGGGGTGATTTTTGATAGTCGAAGTAATTTAGGTGAGTTTGGCATAGTTTGCTATGGTTAGTACAATTTTTTTGTAATTTAAAAGTGATTGGGTTTAGTTTGTTGTGGTAAGGGTTAGTTGGTGATGATTTATGGTAGCCGAAGTAATTTAGGTGAGTTTGGCATAGTTTGCTATGGTTACTAGCATTTTTTTGTAATTTAAAAGTGATTGGGTTTAGTTTGTTGTGGTAAGGGTTAGTTGGTGATGATTTAGAGTAGCCGAAGTAATTTAGGTAAGTCTGGCATAGTTTGTTATGATTTGTACACCTTTTTTTGTAATTTTAAGATGATATGGTTTGGTTTGTTGTGGTAGGGGATAGTTGGGGTTGATTTACGGTAGCCGAAGTAATTTAGGTGATTCTGGTATAGTTTGTTATGATTTTTAGCATTTTTTTGTATTTTTAAAGTGATTGGGCTTAGTTTGTTGCTGTAAAGTGTAGTTGGGGGTGATTTTTGATAGCCGAAGTAATTTAGGTGAGTTTGGCATAGTTTGCTATGGTTAGTAGCATTTTTTTGTAATTTAAAAGTGATTGGGTTTAGTTTGTTGTGGTAAGGGTTAGTTGGTGATGATTTATGGTAGCCGAAGTAATTTAGGTGAGTTTGGCATAGTTTGCTATGGTTACTAGCATTTTTTTGTAATTTAAAAGTGATTGGGTTTAGTTTGTTGTGGTAAGGGTTAGTTGGTGATGATTTATGGTAGCCGAAGTAATTTAGGTGAGTTTGGCATAGTTTGCTTTGGTTACTAGCATTTTTTTTTGTAATTTAAAAGTGATTGGGTTTAGTCTGTTGTGGTAAGGGTTAGTTGGTGATGATTTAGAGTAGCCGAAGTAATTTAGGTGAGTCTGGCATAGTTTGTTATGATTTGTACACCTTTTTTTGTAATTTTAAGATGATATGGTTCGGTTTGTTGTGGTAAAGGATAGTTGGGGGTGATTTACGGTAGCCGAAGTAATTTAGGTGATTCTGGTATAGTTTGTTATGATTTTTAGCATTTTTTTGTAATTTTAAAGTGATTGGGTTTAGTTTGTTGCTGTAAAGTGCAGTTGGGGGTGATTTTTGATAGCCGAAGTAATTTAGGTGAGTTTGGCATAGTTTGCTTTGGTTAGTAGCATTTTTTTGTAATTTAAAATTGATTGGGTTTAGTTTGTTGTGGTAAGGGTTAGTTGGTGATGATTTATGGTAGCCGAAGTAACTTAGGTGAGTTTGGCATAGTTTGCTATGGTTACTAGCATTTTTTTGTAATTTAAAAATGATTGGGTTTAGTTTGTTGTGGTAAGGGTTAGTTGGTGATGATTTAGAGTAACCGAAGTAATTTAGGTGAGTCTGGCATAGTTTGTTATGATTTGTACACCTTTTTTTGTAATTTTAAGATGATATGGTTTGGTTTGTTGTGGTAAGGGATAGTTGGGGGTGATTTACGCTATCCGAAGTAATTTAGGTGATTCTGGTATAGTTTGTTATGATTTTTAGCATTTTTTTGTAATTTTAAAGTGATTGAGCTTAGTTTGTTGCTGTAAAGTGTAGTTGGGGGTGATTTGTGATAGCCGAAGTAATTTAGGTGAGTTTGGCATAGTTTGCTATGGTTAGTAGCATTTTTTTGTAATTTAAAAGTGATTGGGTTTAGTTTGTTGTGGTAAGGGTTAGTTGGTGATGATTTATGGTAGCCGAAGTAATTTAGGTGAGTTTGGCATAGTTTGCGATGGTTACTAGCATTTTTTGTAATTTAAAAGCGATTGGGTTGAGTTTGTTGTGGTAAGGGTTAGTTGGTTATGATTTAGAGTAGCCCAAGTAATTTAGGTGAGTCTGGCATAGTTTGTTATGATTTGTACACCTTTTTTTGTAATTTTAAAATGATATGGTTTGGTTTGTTGTGGTAAGGGATAGTTGGGGGTGATTTACGGTAGCCGAAGTAATTTAGGTGATTCTGGTATAGTTTGTTATGATTTTTAGCATTTTTTTGTAATTTTAAAGTGATTGGGCTTAGTTTGTTGCTGTAAAGTGTAGTTGGGGGTGAGTTTTGATAGCCGAAGTAATTTAGTTGAGTTTGGCATAGTTTGCTATGGTTAGTAGCATTTTTTTGTAATTTAAAAGTGATTGGGTTTAGTTTGTTGTGTTAAAGGTTAGTTGGTGATGATTTATGGTAGCCGAAGTAATTTAGGTGAGTTTGGCATAGTTTGCTATGGTTACTAGCATTTTTTTTTGTAATTTAAAAGTGATTGGGTTTAGTCTGTTGTGGTAAGGGTTAGTTGGTGATGATTTAGTGTAGCCGAAGTAATTTAGATGAGTCTGGCATAGTTTGTTATGATTTGTACACCTTTTTTTGTAATTTTAAGATGATATGGTTTGGTTTGTTGTGGTAAGGGATAGTTGGGGGTGATTTACGGTAGCCGAAGTAATTTAGGTGATTCTGGTATAGTTTGTTATGATTTTTAGCATTTTTTTGTAATTTTAAAGTGATTGGGCTTAGTTTGTTGCTGTAAAGTGTAGTTGGGGGTGATTTTTGATAGCCGAAGTAATTTAGGTGAGTTTGGCATAGTTTGCTATGGTTAGTAGCAGTTTTTTGTAATTTAAAAGTGATTGGGTTTAGTTTGTTGTGGTAAGGGTTAGTTGGTGATGATTTATGGTAGCCGAAGTAATTTAGGTGAGTTTGGCATAGCCTGCTATGGTTACTAGCATTTTTTTGTAATTTAAAAGTAATTGGGTTTAGTTTGTTGTGGTAAGGGTTAGTTGGTGATGATTTAGAGTAGCCGAAGTAATTTAGGTAAGTCTGGCATAGTTTGTTATGATTTGTACACCTTTTTTTGTAATTTTAAGATGATATGGTTTGGTTTGTTGTGGTAAGGGATAGTTGGGGGTGATTTACGGTAGCCGAAGTAATTTAGGTGATTCTGGTATAGTTTGTTATGATTTTTAGCATTTTTTTGTAATTTTAAAGTGATTGGGTTTAGTTTGTTGCTGTAAAGTGTAGTTGGGGGTGATTTTTGATAGCCGAAGTAATTTAGGTGAGTTTGGCATAGTTTGCTTTGGTTAGTAGCATTTTTTTGTAATTTAAAATTGATTGGGTTTAGTTTGTTGTGGTAAGGGTTAGTTGGTGATGATTTATGGTAGCCGAAGTAACTTAGGTGAGTTTGGCATAGTTTGCTATGGTTACTAGCATTTTTTTGTAATTTAAAAGTGATTGGGTTTAGTTTGTTGTGGTAAGGGTTAGTTGGTGATGATTTAGAGTAACCGAAGTAATTTAGGTGAGTCTGGCATAGTTTGTTATGATTTGTACACCTTTTTTTGTAATTTTAAGATGATATGGTTTGGTTTGTTGTAGTAAGGGATAGTTGGGGGTGATTTACGGTATCCAAAGTAATTTAGGTGATTCTGGTATGGTTTGTTATGATTTTTAGCATTTTTTTGTAATTTTAAAGTGATTGGGCTTAGTTTGTTGCTGTAAAGTGTAGTTGGGGGTGATTTGTGATAGCCGAAGTAATTTAGGTGAGTTTGGCATAGTTTGCTATGGTTAGTAGCATTTTTTTGTAATTTAAAAGCGATTGGGTTTAGTTTGTTGTGGTAAGGGTTAGTTGGTTATGATTTAGAGTAGCCAAAGTAATTTAGGTGAGTCTGGCATAGTTTGTTATGATTTGTACACCTATTTTTGTAATTTTAAAATGATATGGTTTGGTTTGTTGTGGTAAGGGATAGTTGGGGGTGATTTACGGTAGCCGAAGTAATTTAGGTGATTCTGGTATAGTTTGTTATGATTTTTAGCATTTTTTTGTAATTTTAAAGTGATTGGGCTTAGTTTGTTGCTGTAAATTGTAGTTGGGGGTGAGTTCTGATAGCCGAAGTAAATTAGGTGAGTTTGGCATAGTTTGCTATGGTTAGTAGCATTTTTTTGTAATTTAAAAGTGATTGGGTTTAGTTTGTTGTGGTAAGGGTTAGTTGGTGATGATTTATGGTAGCCGAAGTAATTTAGGTGAGTTTGGCATAGTTTGCTATGGTTACTAGCATTTTTTTATAATTTAAAAGTGATTGGGTTCAGTTTGTTGTGGTAAGGGTTAGTTGGTGATGATTTAGAGTAGCCGAAGTAATTTAGGTGAGTCTGGCATAGTTTGATATGATTTGTACAACTTTTTTTGTAGTTTTAAGATGATATGGTTTGGTTTGTTGTGGTAAGGGATAGTTGGGGGTGATTTACGGTAGCCGAAGTAATTTAGGTGATTCTGGTCTAGTTTGTTATGATTTTTAGCATTTTTTTGTAATTTTAAAGTGATTGGGCTTAGTTTGTTGCTGTAAATTGTAGTTGGGGGTGAGTTTTGATAGCCGAAGTAATTTAGATGAGTTTGGCATAGTTTGCTATGGTTCGTAGCATTTTTTTGTAATTTAAAAGTGATTGGGTTTAGTTTGTTGTGGTAAGGGTTAGTTGGTGATGATTTATGGTAGCCGAAGTAATTTAGGTGAGTTTGGCATAGTTTGCTATGGTTACTAGCATTTTTTTATAACTTAAAAGTGATTGGGTTTAGTTTGTTGTGGTAGGGGTTAGTTGGTGATGATTTAGAGTAGCCGAAGTAATTTAGGTGAGTCTGGCATAGTTTGTTATGATTTGTACAACTTTTTTTGTAATTTTAAGATGATATGGTTTGGTTTGTTGTGGTAAGGGATAGTTGGGGGTGATTTACGGTAGCCGAAGTAATTTAGGTGATTCTGGTATAGTTTGTTATGATTTTTAGCATTTTTTTGTAATTTTAAAGTGATTGGGCTTAGTTTGTTGCTGTAAATTGTAGTTGGGGGTGAGTTTTGATAGCCGAAGTAATTTAGGTGAGTTTGGCATAGTTTGCTATGGTTAGTAGCATTTTTTTGTAATTTAAAAGTGATTGGGTTTAGTTTGTTGTGGTAAGGGTTAGTTGGTGATGATTTATGGTAGCCGAAGTAATTTAGGTGAGTTTGGCATAGTTTTCTATGGTTACTAGCATTTTTTATAATTTAAAAGTGATTGGGTTTAGTTTGTTGTGGTAAGGGTTAGTTGGTGATGATTTAGAGTAGCCGAAGTAATTTAGGTGAGTCTGGCATAGTTTGTTATGATTTGTACACCTTTTTTTGTAATTTTAAGATGATATGGTTTGGTTTGTTGTGGTAAGGGATAGTTGGGGGTGATTTACGGTAGCCGAAGTAATTTAGGTGATTCTGGTATAGTTTGTTATGATTTTAAGCATTTTTTTGTAATTTTAAAGTGATTGGGCTTAGTTTGTTGCTGTAAAGTGTAGTTGGAGGTGCTCTTTGATAGCCGAAGTAATTTAGGAGCGTTTGGCATAATTTGCTATGGTTAGTAGCATTTTTTTATAATTTAAAAGTGATTGGGTTTAGTTTGTTGTGGTAAGGGTTAGTTGGTGATGATTTATGGTAGCCGAAGTAATTTAGGTGAGTTTGGCATAGTTTGCTATGGTTACTAGCATTTTTTTGTAATTTAAAAGTGATTGGGTTTAGTTTGTTGTGGTAAGGGTTAGTTGGTGATGATTTAGAGTAGCCGAAGTAATTTAGGTGAGTCTGGCATAGTTTGTTATGATTTGTACACCTTTTTTTGTAATTTTAAGATGATATGGTTTGGTTTGTTGTGGTAAGGGATAGTTGGGGGTAATTTACGGTAGCCGAAGTAATTTAGATGATTCTGGTATAGTTTGTTATGATTTTTAGCATTTTTTTGTAATTTTAAAGTGATTGGGCTTAGTTTGTTGCTGTAAAGTGTAGTTGGGGGTGATTTTTGATAGCCGAAGTAATTTAGGTGAGTTTGGCATAGTTTGCTATGGTTAGTAGCATTTTTTTGTAATTTAAAAGTGATTGGGTTTAATTAGTTGTGGTAAGGGTTAGTTGGTGATGATTTATGGTAGCCGAAGTAATTTAGGTGAGTTTGGCATAGTTTGCTATGGTTACTAGCAATTTTTTGTAATTTAAAAGTGATTGGGTTTAGTTTGTTGTGGTAAGGGTTAGTTGGTGATGATTTATGGTAGCCGAAGTAATTTAGGTGCGTTTGGCATAATTTGCTATGGTTAGAAGCATTTTTTTATAATTTAAAAGTGATTGGGTTTAGTTTGTTGTGGTAAAGGTTAGTTGGTGATGATTTATGGTAGCCGAAGTAATTTAGGTGAGTTTGGCATAGTTTGCTATGGTTAGTAGCATTTTTTTGTAATTTAAAAGTGATTGGGTTTAGTTTGTTGTGGTAAGGGTTAGTTGGTGATGATTTAGAGTAGCCGAAGTAATTTAGGTGAGTCTGGCATAGTTTGTTATGTTATGTTATGTCTGGCATGTTTGTTACTAGCATTTTTTTGTAATTTAAAAGTGATTGGGTTTAGTTTGTTGTGGTAAGGGTTAGTTGCTGATGATTTATGGTAGCCGAAGTAATTTAGGTGAGTTTGGCAGAGTTTGCTATGGTTACTAGCATTTTTTTGTAATTTAAAAGTGATTGGGTTTAGTTTGATATGGTAAGGGTTAGTTGGTGATGATTTAGAGTAGCCGAAGTAATTTAGGTGAGTCTGGCATAATTTGTTATGATTTGTACACCTTTTTTGTAATTTTAAGATGATATGGTTTGGTTTGTTGTGGTAAGGGATAGTTGGGGGTGATTTACGGTAGCCGAAGTAATTTAGGTGATTCTGGTATAGTTTGTTATGATTTTTAGCATTTTTTTGTAATTTTAAAATGATTGGGCTTAGTTTGTTGCTGTAAAGCGTAGTTGGGGGTGATTTTTGATAGCCGAAGTAATTTAGGTGAGTTTGGCATAGTTTGCTATGGTTAGTAGCATTTTTTTGTAATTTAAAAGTGATTGGGTTTAGTTTGTTATGGTAAGGGTTAGTTGGTGATGATTTATGGTAGCCGAAGTAATTTAGGTGAGTTTGGCATAGTTTGCTATGGTTACTAGCATTTTTTTGTAATTTAAACGTGATTGGGTTTAGTTTGTTGTGGTAAGGGTTAGTTGGTGATTATTTAGAGTAGCCGAAGTAATTTAGGTGAGTCTGGCATAGTTTGTTATGACTTGTACACCTTTTTTTGTAATTTTAAGATGATATGGTTTGGTTTGTTGTGGTAAGGGATAGTTGGGGGTGATTTACGGTAGCCGAAGTAATTTAGGTGATTCTGGTAAACTTTGTTATGATTTTAAGCATTTTTTTGTAATTTTAAAGTGATTGGGCTTAGTTTGTTGCTGTAAAATGTAGTTGGGTGTGATTTTTGATAGCCGAAGTAATTTAGGTGAGTTTGGCATAGTTTGCTATGGTTAGTAGCATTTTTTTGTTATTAAAAAGTGATTGGGTTTAGTTTGTTGTGGTAAGGGTTAGTTGGTGATGATTTATGGTAGCCGAACTAATTTAGGTGAGTTTGGCATAGTTTGCTATGGTTACTAGCATTTTTTGTAATTTAAAAGTGATTGGGTTTAGTTTGTTGTGGTAAGGGTTACTTGGTGATGATTTAGAGTAGCCGAAGTAATTTAGGTGAGTCTGGCATAATTTGTTATGATTTGTACACCTTTTTTTGTAATTTTGAGATGATATGGTTTGGTTTGTTATGGTCAGGTATAGTTGGGGGTGATTTACGGTAGCCGAAGTAATTTAGGTGATTCTGGTATAGTTTGATATGATTTGTAGCATTTTTTTGTAATTTTATAGTGATTGGGCTTAGTTTGTTGCTGTAAAGTGTAGTTGGGGGTGATTTTTGATAGCCGAAGTAATTTAAGTGAGTTTGGCATATTTTGGAAAGGTTAGTAGCATTTTTTTGTAATTTAAAAGTGATTGGGTTTAGTTTGTTGTGGTAAGCGTTAGTTGGTGATGATTTATGATAGCCGAAGTAATTTAGGTGAGTTTGGCATAGTTTGCTATGGTTACTAGCATTTTTTTGTAATTTAAAAGTGATTGGGTTTAGTTTGTTGTGGTAAGGGTGAGTTGGTGATGATTTAGAGTAGCCGAAGTAATTTAGGTGAGTCTGGCATAGTTTGTTATGATTTGTACACCTTTTTTTGTAATTTTAAGATGATATGGTTTGGTTTGTTGTGGTAAGGGATAGTTGGGGGTGATTTACGGTAGCCGAAGTAATTTAGGTGATTCTGGTATAGTTTGATATGATTTGTAGCATTTTTTTGTAATTTTATAGTGATTGGGCTTAGTTTGTTGCTGTAAAGTGTAGTTGAGGGTGATTTTTGATAGCCGAAGTAATTTAAGTGAGTTTGGCATATTTTGCAAAGGTTAGTAGCATTTTTTTGTAATTTAAAAGTGATTGGGTTTAGTTTGTTGTGGTAAGGGTTAGTTGGTGATGATTTATGGTAGCCGAAGTAATTTAGGTGAGTTTGGCATAGTTTGCTATGGTTACTAGCATTTTTTTGTAATTTAAAAGTGATTGGGTTTAGTTTGTTGTGGTAAGGGTTAGTTGGTGATGATTTATGGTAGCCGAAGTAATTTAGGTGAGTTTGGCATAGTTTGCTATGGTTACTAGCATTTTTTTGTAATTTAAAAGTGATTGGGTTTAGTTTGTTGTGGTAAGGGTTAGTTGGTGATGATTTAGAGTAGCCGAAGTAATTTAGGTGAGTCTGGCATAGTTTGTTATGATTTGTACACCTTTTTTTGTAATTTTAAGATGATATGGTTTGGTTTGTTGTGGTAAGGGATAGTTGGGGGTGATTTACGGTAGCCGAAGTAATTCAAGTGATTCTGGTATAGTTTGTTATGATTTTTAGCATTTTTTTGTAATTTTAAAGTGATTGGGCTTAGTTTGTTGCTGTAAAGTGTAGTTGGGGGTGATTTTTGATAGCCGAAGTAATTTAGGTGAGTTTGGCATAGTTTGCTATGGTTAGTAGCATTTTTTTGTAATTTAAAAGTGATTGGGTTTAGTTTGTTGTGGTAAGGGTTAGTTGGTGATGATTTATGGTAGCCGAAGTAATTTAGGTGAGTTTGGCATAGTTTGCTATGGTTACTAGCATTTTTTTGTAATTTAAAAGTGATTGGGTTTAGTTTGTTGTGGTAAGGGTTAGTTGGTGATGATTTAGAGTAGCCGAAGTAATTTAGGTGAGTCTGGCATAGTTTGTTATGATTTGTACACCTTTTTTTGTAATTTTAAGATGATATGGTTTGGTTTGTTGTGGTAAGGGATAGTTGGGGGTGATTTACGGTAGCCGAAGTAATTTAGATGATTCTGGTATAGTTTGTTATGATTTTTAGCATTTTTTTGTAATTTTAAAGTGATTGGGATTTGTTTGTTGCTGTAAAGTGTAGTTGGGGGTGATTTTTGATAGCCGAAGTAATTTAGGTGAGTTTGGCATAGTTTGCTATGGTTAGTAGCATTTTTTTGTAATATAAAAGTGATTGGGTTTAGTTTGTTGTGGTAAGGGTTAGTTGGTGATGATTTATGGTAGCCGAAGTAATTTAGGTGAGTTTGGCATAGTTTGCTATGGTTACAAGCATTTTTTGTAATTTAAAAGTGATTGGGTTTAGTTTGTTGTGGTAAGGGTTAGTTGGTGATGATTTAGAGTAGCCGAAGTAATTTAGGTGAGTCTGGCATAGTTTGTTATGATTTGTACACCTTTTTTTGTAATTTTAAGATGATGTGGTTTGGTTTGTTGTGGTAAGGGATAGTTGGGGGTGATTTACGGTAGCCGAAGTAATTTAGGTGATTCTGGTATAGTTTGATATGATTTGTAGCATTTTTTTGTAATTTTATAGTGATTGGGCTTAGTTTGTTGCTGTAAAGTGTAGTTGAGGGTGATTTTTGATAGCCGAAGTAATTTAAGTGAGTTTGGCATATTTTGCAAAGGTTAGTAGCATTTTTTTGTAATTTAAAAGTGATTGGGTTTAGTTTGTTGTGGTAAGGGTTAGTTGGTGATGATTTATGGTAGCCGAAGTAATTTAGGTGAGTTTGGCATAGTTTGCTATGGTTACTAGCATTTTTTTGTAATTTAAAAGTGATTGGGTTAAGTTTGTTGTGGTAAGGGTTAGTTGGTGATGATTTATGGTAGCCGAAATAATTTAGGTGAGTTTGGCATAGTTTGCTATGGTTACTAGCATTTTTTTGTAATTTAAAAGTGATTGGGTTTAGTTTGTTGTGGTAAGGGTTAGTTGGTTATGATTTAGAGTAGCCGAAGTAATTTAGGTGAGTCTGGCATAGTTTGTTATGATTTGTACACCTTTTTTTGTAATTTTAAGATGATATGGTTTGGTTTGTTGTGGTAAGGGATAGTTGGGGGTGATTTACGGTAGCCGAAGTAATTTAAGTGATTCTGGTATAGTTTGTTATGATTTTTAGCATTTTTTTGTAATTTTAAAGTGATTGGGCTTAGTTTGTTGCTGTAAAGTGTAGTTGGGGGTGATTTTTGATAGCCGAAGTAATTTAGGTGAGTTTGGCATAGTTTGCTATGGTTAGTAGCATTTTTTTGTAATTTAAAAGTGATTGGGTTTAGTTTGTTGTGGTAAGGGTTAGTTGGTGATGATTTATGGTAGCCGAAGTAATTTAGGTGAGTTTGGCATAGTTTGCTATGGTTACTAGCATTTTTTTGTAATTTAAAAGTGATTGGGTTTAGTTTGTTGTGGTAAGGGTTAGTTGGTGATGATTTAGAGTAGCCGAAGTAATTTAGGTGAGTCTGGCATAGTTTGTTATGATTTTTACACCTTTTTTTGTAATTTTAAGATGATATGGTTTGGTTTGTTGTGGTAAGGGATAGTTGGGGGTGATTTACGGTAGCCGAAGTAATTTAGATGATTCTGGTATAGTTTGTTATGATTTTTAGCATTTTTTTGTAATTTTAAAGTGATTGAGATTTGTTTGTTGCTGTAAAGTGTAGTTGGGGGTGATTTTTGATAGCCGAAGTAATTTAGGTGAGTTTGGCATAGTTTGCTATGGTTAGTAGCATTTTTTTGTAATTTAAAAGTGATTGGGTTTAGTTTGTTGTGGTAAGGGTTAGTTGGTGATGATTTATGGTAACCGAAGTAATGTAGGTGAGTTTGGCATAGTTTGCTATGGTTACTAGCATTTTTTTGTAATTTAAAAGTGATTGGGTTTAGTTTGTTGTGGTAAGGGTGAGTTGGTGATGATTTAGAGTAGCCGAAGTAATTTAGGTGAGTCTGGCATAGTTTGTTATGATTTGTACACCTTTTTTTGTATTTTTAAGATGATATGGTTTGGTTTGTTGTGGTAAGGGATAGTTGGGAGTGATTTACGGTAGCCGAAGTAATTTAGGTGATTCTGGTATAGTTTGTTATGATTTTTAGCATTTTTTTGTAATTTTAAAGTGATTGGGCTTAGTTTGTTGCTGTAAAGTGTAGTTGGGGGTGATTTTTGATAGCCGAAGTAATTTAGGTGAGTTTGGCATAGTTTGCTATGGTTAGTAGCATTTTTTTGTAATTTAAAAGTGATTGGGTTTAGTTTGTTGTGGTAAGGGTTATTTGGTGATGATTTATGGTAGCCGAAGTAATTTAGGTGAGTTTGGCATAGTTTGCTATGGTTACTAGCATTTTTTTGTAATTTAAAAGTGATTGGGTTTAGTTTGTTGTGGTAAGGGTTACTTGGTGATGATTTAGAGTAGCCGAAGTAATTTAGATGAGTCTGGCATAATTTGTTATGATTTGTACACGTTTTTTTGTAATTTTAAGATGATATGGTTTGGTTTGTTGTGGTAAGGGAGAGTTGGGGGTGATTTACGGTAGCCGAAGTAATTTAGGTGATTCTGGTATAATTTGTAATGATTTTTAGCATTTTTTTGTAATTTTAAAGTGATTGGGCTTAGTTTGTTGCTGTAAAGTGTAGTTGGGGGTGATTTTTGATAGCCGAAGTAATTTAGGTGAGTTTGGCATAGTTTGCTATGGTTAGTAGCATTTTTTTGTAATATAAAAGTGATTGGGTTTAGTTTGTTGTGGTAAGGGTTAGTTGGTGATGATTTATGGTAGCCGAAGTAATTTAGGTGAGTTTGGCATAGTTTGCTATGGTTACAAGCATTTTTTGTAATTTAAAAGTGATTGGGTTTAGTTTGTTGTGGTAAGGGTTAGTTGGTGATGATTTAGAGTAGCCGAAGTAATTTAGGTGAGTCTGGCATAGTTTGTTATGATTTGTACACCTTTTTTTGTAATTTTAAGATGATATGGTTTGGTTTGTTGTGGTAAGGGATAGTTGGGGGTGATTTACGGTAGCCGAAGTAATTTAGGTGATTCTGGTATAGTTTGATATGATTTGTAGCATTTTTTTGTAATTTTATAGTGATTGGGCTTAGTTTGTTGCTGTAAAGTGTAGTTGAGGGTGATTTTTGATAGCCGAAGTAATTTAAGTGAGTTTGGCATATTTTGCAAAGGTTAGTAGCATTTTTTTGTAATTTAAAAGTGATTGGGTTTAGTTTGTTGTGGTAAGGATTAGTTGGTGATGATTTATGGTAGCCGAAGTAATTTAGGTGAGTTTGGCATAGTTTGCTATGGTTACTAGCATTTTTTTGTAATTTAAAAGTGATTGGGTTTAGTTTGTTGTGGTAAGGGTTAGTTGGTGATGATTTATGGTAGCCGAAGTAATTTAGGTGAGTTTGGCATAGTTTGCTATGGTTACTAGCATTTTTTTGTAATTTAAAAGTGATTGGGTTTAGTTTGTTGTGGTAAGGGTTAGTTGGTGATGATTTAGAGTAGCCGAAGTAATTTAGGTGAGTCTGGAATAGTTTGTTATGATTTGTACACCTTTTTTTGTAATTTTAAGATGATATGGTTTGGTTTGTTGTGGTAAGGGATAGTTGGGGTGATTTACGGTAGCCGAAGTAATTTAAGTGATTCTGGTATAGTTTGTTATGATTTTTAGCATTTTTTTGTAATTTCAAAGTGATTGGGCTTAGTTTGTTGCTGTAAAGTGTAGTTGGGGGTGATTTTTGATAGCCGAAGTAATTTAGGTGAGTTTGGCATAGTTTGCTATGGTTAGTAGCATTTTTTTGTAATTTAAAAGTGATTGGGTTTAGTTTGTTGTGGTAAGGGTTAGTTTGTGATGATTTATGGTAGCCGAAGTAATTTAGGTGAGTTTGGCATAGTTTGCTATGGTTACTAGCATTTTTTTGTAATTTAAAAGTGATTGGGTTTAGTTTGTTGTGGTAAGGGTTAGTTGGTGATGATTTAGAGTAGCCGAACTAATTTAGGTGAGTCTGGCATAGTTTGTTATGATTTGTACACCTTTTTTTGTAATTTTAAGATGATATGGTTTGGTTTGTTGTGGTAAGGGATAGTTGGGGGTGATTTACGGTAGCCGAAGTAATTTAGATGATTCTGGTATAGTTTGTTATGATTTTTATCATTTTTTTGTAATTTTAAAGTGATTGGGATTTGTTTGTTGCTGTAAAGTGTAGTTGGGGGTGATTTTTGATAGCCGAAGTAATTTAGGTGAGTTTGGCATAGTTTGCTATGGTTAGTAGCATTTTTTTGTAATTTAAAAGTGATTGGGTTTAGTTTGTAGTGGTAAGGGTTAGTTGGTGATGATTTATGGTAACCGAAGTAATGTAGGTGAGTTTGGCATAGTTTGCTATGGTTACTAGCATTTTTTTGTAATTTAAAAGTGATTGGGTTTAGTTTGTTGTGGTAAGGGTTAGTTGGTGATGATTTAGAGTAGCCGAAGTAATTTAGGTGAGTCTGGCATAATTTGTTATGATTTGTACACCTTTTTTTGTAATTTTAAGATGATATGGTTTGGTTTGTTGTGGTAAGGGATAGTTGGGGGTGATTTACGGTAGCCGAAGTAATTTAGGTGATTCTGGTATAGTTTGTAATGATTTTTAGCATTTTTTTGTAATTTTAAAGTGATTGGGCTTAGTTTGTTGCTGTAAAGTGTAGTTGGGGGTGATTTTTGATAGCCGAAGTAATTTAGGTGAGTTTGGAATAGTTTGCTATTGTTAGTAGCATTTTTTTGTAATTTAAAAGTGATTGGGTTTAGTTTGTTGTGGTAAGGGTTAGTTGGTGATGATTTATGGTAGCCGAAGTAATTTAGGTGAGTTTGGCATAGTTTGCTATGGTTACTAGCATTTTTTTGTAATTTAAAAGTGATTGGGTTTAGTTTGTTGTGGTAAGGGTTAGTTGGTGATGATTTAGAGTAGCCGAAGTAATTTAGGAGAGTTTGGCATAGTTTGTTATGATTTATACACCTTTTTTTGTAATTTTAAGATAATATGGTTTGGTTTGTTGTGGTAAGGGATAGTTGGGGGTGATTTACGGTAGCCGAAGTAATTTAGGTGATTCTGGTATAGTTTGTTATGATTTTTAGCATTTTTTTGTAATTTTAAAGTGATTGGGCTTTGTTTGTTGCTGTAAAGTGTAGTTGGGGGTGATTTTTGATAGCCGAAGTAATTTAGGTGAGTTTGGCATAGTTTGCTATGGTTACTAGCATTTTTTGGTAATTTAAAAGTGATTGGGTGTAGTTTGTTGTGGTAAGGGTTAGTTGGTAATGATTTAGAGTAGCCGAAGTAATTTAGGTGAGTCCGGCATAGTTTGTTATGATTTGTTCACCTTTTTTCGTAATTTTAAGATGATATGGTTTGGTTTGTTGTGGTAAGGGATAGTTGGGGGTGAGTTACGGTAGCCGAAGTAATTTAGGTAATTCTGGTATAGTTTGTTATTATTTTTAGCATTTTTTTGTAATTTTAAAGTGATTGGGCTTAGTTTGTTGCTGTAAAGTGTAGTTGGGGGTGATTTCTGATAGCCGAAATAATTTAGTTGAGTTTGGCATAGTTTGCTATGGTTAGTAGCATTTTTTTGTAATTTAAATGTGATTGGGTTTAGTTTGTTGTAGTAAGGGTTAGTTGGTGATGATTTATGGTAGCCGAAGTAATTTAGGTGAGTTTGGCATAGTTTGCAATGATTACTAGCATTTTTTTGTAATTTAAAAGTGATTGGGTTTAATTTGTTGTGTTAAGGTTTAGTTGGTGATGATTTAGAGTAGCCGAAGTAATTTAGGTGAGTCTGGCATAGTTTGTTATGATTTGTACACCTTTTTTTGTAATTTTAAGATGATATGGTTTGGTTTGTTGTGGTAAGGGATAGTTGGGGGTGATTTACGGTAGCCGAAGTAATTTAGGTGATTCTGGTATAGTTTGTTATGATTTTTAGCATTTTTTTGTAATTTTAAAGTGATTGGGCTTAGTTTGTTGCTGTAAAGTGTAGTTGGGGGTGATTTTTGATAGCCGAAGTAATTTAGGTGAGTTTGGCATAGTTTGCTATGGTTAGTAGCATTTTTTTGTAATTTAAAAGTGATTTGGTTTAGTTTGTTGTGGTAAGGGTTAGTTGGTGATTATTTATGGTAGCCGAAGTAATTTAGGTGAGTTTGGCATAGTTTGCTATGGTTACTATCATTTTTTTGTAATTTAAAATGATTGGGTTTAGTTTGTTGTGGTAAGGGTTAGTTGGTAAAGATTTAGAGTAGCCGAAGTAATTTAGGTGAGTCTGGCATAGTTTGTCATGATTTGTACACCTTTTTTGTAATTTTAAGATGATATGGTTTGGTTTGTTGTGGTATCTTTGTTATGATTTTTAGCATTTTTTTGTTATTTTAAAGTGATTGGGCTTAGTTTGTTGCTGTAAAGTGTAGTTGGGGGTGATTTTTGATAGCCGAAGTAATTTAGGTGAGTTTGGCATAGTTTGCTATGGTTACTAGCATTTTTTGGTAATTTAAAAGTGATTGGGTGTAGTTTGTTGTGGTAAGGGTTAGTTGGTAATGATTTAGAGTAGCCGAAGTAATTTAGGTGAGTCTGGCATAGTTTGTTATGATTTGTACACCTTTTTTTGTAATTTTAAGATGATATGGTTTGGTTTGTTGTGGTAAGGGATAGTTGGGGGTGATTTACGGTAGCCGAAGTAATTTAGGTGATTCTGCTAGTTTGTTATAATTTTTAGCATTTTTTTGTAATTTTAAAGTGATTGGGCTTAGTTTGTTGCTGTAAAGTGTAGTTGGGGGTGATTTTTGATAGCCGAAGTAATTTAGGTGAGTTTGGCATAGTTTGCTATGGTTACTAGCATTTTTTTGTAATTTAAAAGTGATTGGGTTTAGTTTGTTGTGGTAAGGGTTAGTTGGTGATGATTTAGATTAGCCGAAGTAATTTAGGTGGGTCTGGCATAGTTTGTTATGATTTGTACACCTTTTTTTGTAATTATAAGATGATATGGTTTGGTTTGTTATGGTAAGGGATAGTTGGGGGTGATTTACGGTAGCCGAAGTAATTTCGGTGTTTCTGGTATAGTTTGTTATGATTTTTAGCATTTTTTGTAATTTTAAAGTGATTGGGCTTGGTTTGTAGTTGTAAAGTGTAGTTGGGGTGATTTTTGATAGCCGAAGTAATTTAGGTGAGTTTGGCATAGTTTGCTATGGTTAAGGGCATTTTTTTGTAATTTAGAAGTGATAGGGTTTAGTTTGTTGTGGTAAGGGTTAGTTGGTGATGATTTATGGTAGCCGAAGTAATTTAGGTGAGTTTGGCATAGTTCGCTATAGTTACTAGCATTTTTTTGTAATTTAAAAGTGATTGGGTTTAGTTTGTTGTGGAAAGGGTTAGTTGGTGATGATTTAGAGTAGCCGATCTATTTTAGGTGAGTCTGGCATAGTTTGTTATGATTTGTACACCTTTTTTTGTAATTTTAAAATGATATGGTTTGGTTTGTTGTGGTAAGGGATAGTTGGGGGTGATTTACGGTAGCCGAAGTAATTTAGGTGATTCTGGTATAGTTTGTTATGATTTTAAGCATTTTTTTGTAATTTTAAAGTGATTGGGCTTAGTTTGTTGCTGTAAAGTGTAGTTGGGGGTGATTTTTGATAGCCGAAGTAATTTAGGTGAGTTTGGCATAGTTTGCTATGGTTAGTAGCATTTTTTTGTAATTTAAAATTGATTGGGTTTAGTTTGTTGTGGTAAGGGTTAGTTGGTGATGATTTATGGTAGCCGAAGTAATTTAGGTGAGTTTGGCATAGTTTGCTAGGGTTACTAGCATTTTTTGTAATTTAAAAATGATTGGGTTTAGTTTGTTGTGGTAAGGGTTAGTTGGTGATGATTTAGAGTAGCCGAAGTAATTTAGGTGAGTCTGGCATAGTTTGTAATGATTTGTACACCTTTTTTTGTAATTTTAAGATGATATGGTTTGGTTTGTTGTGGTAAGGGATAGTTGGGGCGATTTACGGTAGCCGAAGTAATTTAGGTGATTCTGGTATAGTTTGTTATGATTTTTGGCATTTTTTTGTAATTTTAAAGTGATTGGGCTTAGTTTGTTGCTGTAAAGTGTAGTTGGAGGTGATTTTTGATAGCCGAAGTAATTTAGGTGGGTTTGGCATAGTTTGCTATGGTTAGTAGCTTTTTTTGTAATTTAAAAGTGATTGAGTTTAGTTTGTTGTGGTAAGGGTTAGTTGGTGATGATTTATGGTAGCCGAAGTAATTTAGGTGAGTTTGGCATAGTTAGCTATGGTTACTGGCATTTTTTTGTAATTTAAAAGTGATTGGATTTAGTTTGTTGCGGTAAGGGTTAGTTGGTGATGATTTAGAGTAGCCGAAGTAATTTAGGTGAGTCTGGCATAGTTTGTTATGATTTGTACACCTTTTTTTGTAATTTTAAGATGATATGGTTTGGTTTGTTGAGGTAAGGGATAGTTGGGGGTGATTTACGGTAGCCGAAGTAATTTAGGTGATTCTGATATAGTTTGTTATGATTTTTAGCATTTTTTTGTAATTTTAAAGTGATTGGGCTTTGTTTGTTGCTGTAAAGTGTAGTTGGGGGTGATTTTTGATAGCCGAAGTAATTTAGGTGAGTTTGGCATAGTTTGCTATGGTTAGTAGCATTTTTTTGTAATTTAAAAATGATTGGGTTTAGTTTGTTGTGGTAAGGGTTAGTTGGTGATGATATATGGTAGCCGAAGTAATTTAGGTGAGTTTGGCATAGTTTGCTATGGTTAGTAGCATTTTTTTGTAATTTAAAAGTGATTGAGTTTAGTTTATTGTGGTAAGGGTTAGTTGGTGATGATTTATGGTAGCCGAAGTAATTTAGGTGAGTTTGGCATAGTTTGCTATGGTTACTAACATTTTTGTGTAATTTAAAAGTGATTGGATTTAGTTTGTTGTGGTAAGGGTTAGTTGGTGATGATTTAGAGTAGCCGAAGTAATTTAGGTGAGTCTGGCATAGTTTGTAATGATTTGTACACCTTTTTTTGTAATTTTAAGATGATATGGTTTGGTTTGTTGTGGTAAGGGATAGTTGGGGCGATTTACGGTAGCCGAAGTAATTTAGGTGATTCTGGTATAGTTTGTTATGATTTTTGGCATTTTTTTGTAATTTTAAAGTGATTGGGCTTAGTTTGTTGCTGTAAAGTGTAGTTGGAGGTGATTTTTGATAGCCGAAGTAATTTAGGTGGGTTTGGCATAGTTTGCTATGGTTAGTAGCTTTTTTTGTAATTTAAAAGTGATTGAGTTTAGTTTGTTGTGGTAAGGGTTAGTTGGTGATGATTTATGGTAGCCGAAGTAATTTAGGTGAGTTTGGCATAGTTAGCTATGGTTACTGGCATTTTTTTGTAATTTAAAAGTGATTGGATTTAGTTTGTTGCGGTAAGGGTTAGTTGGTGATGATTTAGAGTAGCCGAAGTAATTTAGGTGAGTCTGGCATAGTTTGTTATGATTTGTACACCTTTTTTTGTAATTTTAAGATGATATGGTTTGGTTTGTTGAGGTAAGGGATAGTTGGGGGTGATTTACGGTAGCCGAAGTAATTTAGGTGATTCTGATATAGTTTGTTATGATTTTTAGCATTTTTTTGTAATTTTAAAGTGATTGGGCTTTGTTTGTTGCTGTAAAGTGTAGTTGGGGGTGATTTTTGATAGCCGAAGTAATTTAGGTGAGTTTGGCATAGTTTGCTATGGTTAGTAGCATTTTTTTGTAATTTAAAAATGATTGGGTTTAGTTTGTTGTGGTAAGGGTTAGTTGGTGATGATTTATGGTAGCCGAAGTAATTTAGGTGAGTTTGGCATAGTTTGCTATGGTTAGTAGCATTTTTTTGTAATTTAAAAGTGATTGAGTTTAGTTTATTGTGGTAAGGGTTAGTTGGTGATGATTTATGGTAGCCGAAGTAATTTAGGTGAGTTTGGCATAGTTTGCTATGGTTACTAACATTTTTGTGTAATTTAAAAGTGATTGGATTTAGTTTGTTGTGGTAAGGGTTAGTTGGTGATGATTTAGAGTAGCCGAAGTAATTTAGGTGAGTCTGGCATAGTTTGTTATGATTTGTACACCTTTTTTTGTAATTTTAAGATGATATGGTTTGGTTTGTTGTGGTAAGTGATAGTTGGGGGTGATTTACGGTAGCCGAAGTAATTTAGGTGATTCTGGTATAGTTTGTTATGATTTTTAGCATTTTTTTGTAATTTTAAAATGATTGGGCTTAGTTTGTTGCTGTAAAGTGTAGTTGGGGGTGATTTTTGATAGCCGAAGTAATTTAGGTGAATTTGGCATAGTTTGCTATGGTTAGTAGCATTTTTTTGTAATTTAAAAGTGATTTGGTTTAGTTTGTTGTGGTAAGGGTTAGTTGGTGATGATTTATGGTAGCCGAAGTAATTTAGGTGAGTTTGGCATAGTTTGCTATGGTTACTAGCATTTTTTTGTAATTTAAAATGATTGGGTTTAGTTTGTTGTGGTAAGGGTTAGTTGGTAAAGATTTAGAGTAGCCGAAGTAATTTAGGTGAGTCTGGCATAGTTTGTCATGATTTGTACACCTTTTTTTGTAATTTTAAGATGATATGGTTTGGTTTGTTTTGGTAAGAGATAGTTGGGGGTGATTTACGGTAGCCGAAGTAATTTAGGTGATTCTGGTATAGTTTGTTATGATTTTTAGCATTTTTTTGTTATTTTAAAGTGATTGGGCTTAGTTTGTTGCTGTAAAGTGTAGTTGGGGGTGATTTTTGATAGCCGAAGTTATTTAGGTAAGTTTGGCATAGTTTGCTATGGTTAGTAGCATTTTTTTGTAATTTAAAAGTGATTGGGTTTAGTTTGTTCGGTAAGGGTTAGTTGGTGATGATTTATGGTAGCCGAAGTAATTTAGGTGAGTTTGGCATAGTTTGCTATGGTTACTAGCATTTTTTGGTAATTTAAAAGTGATTGGGTTTAGTTTGTTGTGGTAAGGGTTAGTTGGTAATGATTTAGAGTAGCCGAAGTAATTTAGGTGAGTCTGGCATAGTTTGTTATGATTTGTACACCTTTTTTTGTAATTTTAAGATGATATGGTTTGGTTTGTTGTGGTAAGGGATAGTTGGGGGTGATTTACGGTAGCCGAAGTAATTTAGGTGATTCTGCTATAGTTTGTTATAATTTTTAGCATTTTTTTGTAATTTTAAAGTGATTGGGCTTAGTTTGTTGCTGTAAAGTGTAATTGGGGGTGATTTTTGATAGCGGAAGTAATTTAGGTGAGTTTGGCATAGTTTGCTATGGTTACTAGCATTTTTTTGTAATTTAAAAGTGATTGGGTTTAGTTTGTTGTGGTAAGGGTTAGTTGGTGATGATTTAGATTAGCCGAAGTAACTTAGGTGGGTCTGGCATAGTTTGTTATGATTTGTACACCTTTTTTTGTAATTATAAGATGATATGGTTTGGTTTGTTATGGTAAGGGATAGTTGGGGGTGATTTACGGTAGTCGAAGTAATTTCGGTGATTCTGGTATAGTTTGTTATGATTTTTAGGGTTTTTTTGTAATTTTAAAGTGATTGGGCTTGGTTTGTAGTTGTAAAGTGTAGTTGGGGGTGATTTTTGATAGCCGAAGTAATTTAGGTGAGTTTGGCATAGTTTGCTATGGTTAGTAGCATTTGTTTGTAATTTAAAAGTGATACGGTTTAGTTTGTTGTGGTAAGGGTTAGTTGGTGATGATTTATGGTAGCCGAAGTAATTTAGGTGAGTTTGGCATAGTTTGCTATGGTTACTAGCATTTTTTTGTAATTTAAATGTGATTGGGTTTAGTTTGTTGTGGAAAGGGTTAGTTGGTGATGATTTAGATTAGCCGAAGTAACTTAGGTGGGTCTGGCATAGTTTGTTATGATTTGTACACCTTTTTTTGTAATTATAAGATGATATGGTTTGGTTTGTTATGGTAAGGGATAGTTGGGGGTGATTTACGGTAGCCGAAGTAATTTCGGTGATTCTGGTATAGTTTGTTATGATTTTTAGCGTTTTTTTGTAATTTTAAAGTGATTGGGCTTGGTTTGTAGTTGTAAAGTGTAGTTGGGGGTGATTTTTGATAGCCGAAGTAATTTAGGTGAGTTTGGCATAGTTTGCTATGGTTAGTAGCATTTGTTTGTAATTTAAAAGTGATACGGTTTAGTTTGTTGCGGTAAGGGTTAGTTGGTGATGATTTATGGTAGCCGAAGTAATTTAGGTGAGTTTGGCATAGTTTGCTATGGTTACTAGCATTTTTTTGTAATTTAAATGTGATTGGGTTTAGTTTGTTGTGGAAAGGGTTAGTTGGTGATGATTTAGAGTAGCCGATCTATTTTAGGTGAGTCTGGCATAGTCTGTTATGATTTGTACACCTTTTTTTGTAATTTTAAAATGATATGGTTTGGTTTGTTGAGGTAAGGGATAGTTGGGGGTGATTTACGGTAGCCGAAGTAATTTAGGTGATTCTGGTATAGTTTGTTATGATTTTTAGCATTTTTTTGTAATTTTAAAGTGATTGGGCTTTGTTTGTTGCTGTAAAGTGTAGTTGGGAGTGATTTTTGATAGCCGAAGTAATTTAGGTGAGTTTGGCATAGTTTGCTATGGTTAGTAGCATTTTTTTGTAATTTAAAAATGATTGGGTTTAGTTTGTTGTGGTAAGGGTTAGTTGGTGATGATTTATGGTAGCCGAAGTAATTTAGGTGAGTTTGGCATAGTTTGCTATGATTAGTAGCATTTTTTGTAATTTAAAAGTGATTGAGTTTAGTTTGTTGTGGTAAGGGTTAGTTGGTGATGATTTATGGTAGCCGAAGTAATTTAGGTGAGTTTGGCATAGTTTGCTATGGTTACTAGCATTTTTTTGTAATTTAAAAGTGATTGGATTTAGTTTGTTGTGGTAAGGGTTAGTTGGTGATGATTTGGAGTAGCCGAAGTAATTTAGGTGAGTCTGGCATAGTTTGTTATGATTTGTACACCTTTTTTTGTAATTTTAAGGTGATATGGTTTGGTTTGTTGTGGTAAGGGATAGCTGGGGGTGATTTACGGTAGCCGAAGTAATTTAGGTAATTCTGGTATAGTTTGTTATTATTTTTAGCATTTTTTTGTAATTTTAAAGAAATTGGGCTTAGTTTGTTGCTGTAAATTGTAGTTGGGGGTGATTTCTGATAGCCGAAATAATTTAGGTGAGTTTGGCATAGTTTGCTATGGTTAGTAGCATTTTTTTGTAATTTAAATGTGATTGGGTTTAGTTTGTTGTGGTAAGGGTTAGTTGGTGATGACTTATGGTAGCCGAAGTAATTTAGGTGAGTTTGGCATAGTTTGCAATGAATACTAGCATTTTTTTTTGTAATTTAAAAGTGATTGGGTTTAGTTTGTTGTGGTAAGGGTTAGTTGGTGATGATTTAGCGTAGCCGAAGTAATTTAGGTGAGTCTGGCATAGTTTGTTATGATTTGTACACCTTTTTTTGTAATTTTAAGATGATATGGTTTGGTTTGTTGTGGTAAGGGATAGTTGGGGGTGAGTTACGGTAGCCGAAGTAATTTAGGTGATTTTGGTATACTTTGTTATGATTTTTAGCATTTTTTTGTAATTTTAAAGTGATTGGGTTTAGTTTGTTGCTGTAAAGTGTAGTTGGAGGTGATTTATGGTAGCCGAAGTAATTTAGGTGAGTTTGGCATAGTTTGCTATGGTTACTAGCATTTTTTTGTAATTTAAAAGTGATTGGATTTAGTTTGTTGTGGTAAAGTGTAGTTGGAGGTGATTTATGGTAGCCGAAGTAATTTAGGTGAGTTTGGCATAGTTTGCTATGGTTACTAGCATTTTTTTGTAATTTAAAAGTGATTGGATTTAGTTTGTTGTGGTAAGGGTTAGTTGGTGATGATTTATGGTAGCCGAAGTAATTTAGGTGAGTTTGGCATAGTTTGCTATGGTTACTAGCATTTTTTTGTAATTTAAATGTGATTGGGTTTAGTTTGTTGTGGAAAGGGTTAGTTGGTGATGATTTGGAGTAGCCGAAGTAATTTCGGTGATTCTGGTATAGTTTGTTATGATTTTTAGCGTTTTTTTGTAATTTTAAAGTGATTGGGCTTGGTTTGTAGTTGTAAAGTGTAGTTGGGGGTGATTTTTGATAGCCGAAGTAATTTAGGTGAGTTTGGCATAGTTTGCTATGGTTAGTAGCATTTGTTTGTAATTTAAAAGTGATACGGTTTAGTTTGTTGTGGTAAGGGTTAGTTGGTGATGATTTATGGTAGCCGAAGTAATTTAGGTGAGTTTGGCATAGTTTGCTATGGTTACTAGCATTTTTTTGTAATTTAAAAGTGATTGGGTTTAGTTTGTTGTGGAAAGGGTTAGTTGGTGATGATTTAGAGTAGCCGATCTATTTTAGGTGAGTCTGGCATAGTTTGTTATGATTTGTACACCTTTTTTTGTAATTTTAAAATGATATGGTTTGGTTTGTTGTGGTAAGGGATAGTTGGGGGTGATTTACGGTAGCCGAAGTAATTTAGGTGATTTTGGTATACTTTGTTATGATTTTTAGCATTTTTTTGTAATTTCAAAGTGATTGGGCTTAGTTTGTTGCTGTAAAGTGTAGTTGGAGGTGATTTATGGTAGCCGAAGTAATTTAGGTAAGTTTGGCATAGTTTGCTATGGTTACTAGCATTTTTTTGTAATTTAAAAGTGATTGGATTTAGTTTGTTGTGGTAAGGGTTAGTTGGTGATGATTTAGAGTAGCCGAAGTAATTTAGGTGAGTCTGGCATAGTTTGTTATGATTTGTACACCTTTTTTTGTAATTTTAAAATGATATGGTTTGGTTTGTTGGGGTAAGGGATAGTTGGGGGTGATTTACGGTAGCCGAAGTAATTTAGGTGATTCTGGTATAGTTTGTTATGATTTTTAGCATTTTTTTGTAATTTTAAAGTGATTGGGCTTTGTTTGTTGCTGTAAAGTGTAGTTGGGGGTGATTTTTGATAGCCGAAGTAATTTAGGTGAGTTTGGCATAGTTTGCTATGGTTAGTAGCATTTTTTTGTAATTTAAAAATGATTGGATTTAGTTTGTTGTGGTAAGGGTTAGTTGGTGATGATTTAGAGTAGCCGAAGTAATTAAGGTGAGTCTGGCATAGTTTGTTATGATTTGTACACCTTTTTTTGTAATTTTAAAATGATATGGTTTGGTTTGTTGAGGTAAGGGATAGTTGGGGGTGATTTACGGTAGCCGAAGTAATTTAGGTGATTCTGGTATAGTTTGTTATGATTTTTAGCATTTTTTAGTAATTTTAAAGTGATTGGGCTTTGTTTGTTGCAGTAAAGTGTAGTTGGGGGTGATTTTTGATAGCCGAAGTAATTTAGGTGAGTTTGGCATAGTTTGCTATGGTTAGTAGCATTTTTTTGTAATTTAAAAATGATTGGGTTTAGTTTGTTGTGGTAAGGGTTAGTTGGTGATGATTTATGGTAGCCGAAGTAATTTAGGTGAGTTTGGCATAGTTTGCTATGATTAGTAGCATTTTTTTGTAATTTAAAAGTGATTGAGTTTAGTTGGTTGTGGTAAGGGTTAGTTGGTGATGATTTATGGTAGCCGAAGTAATTTAGGTGAGTTTGGCATAGTTTGCTGTGGTTACTAGCATTTTTTTGTAATTTAAAAGTGATTGGATTTAGTTTGTTGTGGTAAGGGTTAGTTGGTGATGATTTGGAGTAGCCGAAGTAATTTAGGTGAGTCTGGCATAGTTTGTTATGATTTGTACACCTTTTTTTGTAATTTTAAGGTGATATGGTTTGGTTTGTTGTGGTAAGGGATAGCTGGGGGTGATTTACGGTAGCCGAAGTAATTTAGGTAATTCTGGTATAGTTTGTTATTATTTTTAGCATTTTTTTGTAATTTTAAAGTAATTGGGCTTATTTTGTTGCTGTAAAGTGTAGTTGGGGGTGATTTCTGATAGCCGAAATAATTTAGGTGAGTTTGGCATAGTTTGCTATGGTTAGTAGCATTTTTTTGTAATTTAAATGTGATTGGGTTTAGTTTGTTGTGGTAAGGGTTAGTTGGTGATGACTTATGGTAGCCGAAGTAATTTAGGTGAGTTTGGCATAGTTTGCAATGAATACTAGCATTTTTTTTTGTAATTTAAAAGTGATTGGGTTTAGTTTGTTGTGGTAAGGGTTAGTTGGTGATGATTTAGCGTAGCCGAAGTAATTTAGGTGAGTCTGGCATAGTTTGTTATGATTTGTACACCTTTTTTTGTAATTTTAAGCTAATATGGTTTGGTTTGTTGTGGTAAGGGATAGTTGGGGGTGATTTACGGTAGCCGAAGTAATTTAGGTAATTCTGGTATAGTTTGTTATGATTTTTAGCATTTTTTTGTAATTTTAAAGTAATTGGGCTTAGTTTGTTGCTGTAAAGTGTAGTTGGGGGTGATTTTTGATAGCCGAAGTAATTTAGGTGAGTTTGGCATAGTTTGCTATGGTTAGTAGTATTTTTTTGTAATTTAAAAGTGATTGGGTTTAGTTTGTTGTGGTAAGGGTTAGTTGGTGATGATTTATGGTAGCCAAAGTAATTTAGGTGAGTTTGGCATAGTTTGCTATGGTTACTAGCATTTTTTTGTAATTTAAAAGTGATTGGGTTTAGTTTGTTGTGGTAAGGATTAGTTGGTGATGATTTAGAGTAGCCGCAGTAATTTAGGTGAGTCTGGCATAGTTTGTTATGATTTTTACACCTTTTTTTGTAATTTTAAGATGATATGGTTTGGTTTGTTGTGGTAAGGGATAGTTGGGGGTGATTTACTGTAGCCGAAGTAATTTAGGTGATTCTGGTATAGTTTGTTATGATTTTTAGCATTTTTTTGTAATTTTAAAGTGATTGGGCTTTGTTTGTTGCTGTAAAGTGTAGTTGGGGGTGATTTTTGATAGCCGAAGTAATTTAGGTGAGTTTGGCATAGTTTGCTATGGTTAGTAGCATTTTTTATAATTTAAAAATGATTGGGTTTAGTTTGTTGTGGTAAGGGTTAGTTGGTGATGATTTATGGTAGCCGAAGTAATGTAGGTGAGTTTGGCATAGTTTGCTATGGTTACTAGCATTTTATTGTAATTTAAAAGTGATTGGGTTTAGTTTGTTGTGGTAAGGGTTAGTTGGTGAAGATTTAGAGTAGCCGAAGTAATTTAGGTGAGTCTGGCATAGTTTGTTATGATTTGTACACCTTTTTTTGTAATTTTAAGATGATATTGTTTAGTTTGTTGTGGTAAGGGATAGTTGGGGGTGATTTACGGTAGCCGAAGTAATTTTGGTGATTCTGGTATAGTTTGTTATGATTTTTAGCATTTTTTTGTAATTTTAAAGTGATTGGGCTTAGTTTGTTGCTGTAAAGTGTAGTTGGGGGTGATTTTTGATAGCCGAAGTAATTTAGGTGAGTTTGGCATAATTTGCTATGGTTAGTAGCATTTTTTTGTAATTTAAATGTGATTGGGTTTAGTTTGTTGTGGTAAGGGTTAGGTGGTGATGATTTATGGTAGCCGAAGTAATTTAGGTGAGTTTGGCATAGTTTGCGATGGTTACTAGCATTTTTTTGTAATTTAAAAGTGATTGGGTTTAGTTTGTTGTGGTAAGGGTTAGTTGGTGATGATTTAGAGTAGCCGAAGTAATTTAGGTGAGTCTGGCATAATTTGTTATAATTTGTACACCTTTTTTTGTAATTTTAAGATGATATGGTTTGGTTTGTTGTGGTAAGGGATAGTTGGGGGTGATTTACGGTAGCCGAAGTAATTTAGGTGATTCTGGTATAGTTTGTTATGATTTTTAGCATTTTTTTGTAATTTTAAAGTGATTGGGTTTAGTTTGTTGTTGTAAAGTGTAGTTGGGGGTGAATTTTGACAGCCGAAGTAATTTAGGTGAGTTTGGAATACTTTGCTATGGTTAGTAGCATTTTTTTGTAATTTAAAAGTGATTTGGTTTAGTTTGTTGTGGTAAGGGTTAGTTGGTGATGATTTATGGTAGCCGAAGTAATTTAGGTGAGTTTGGCATAGTTGGCTATGGTTACTAGCATTTTTTTGTAATTTAAAAGTGATTGGGTTTAGTTTGTTGTGGTAAGGGTTAGTTGGGGAAGATTTAGAGTAGCCGAAGTAATTTAGGTGAGTCTGGCATAGTTTGTCATGATTTGTACACCTTTTTTTGTAATTTTAAGGTGATATGGTTTGGTTTGTTGTGGTAAGGGATAGTTGGGGATGATTTACGGTAGCCGAAGTAATTTAGGTGATTCTGGCATAGTTTGTTATGATTTTTAGAATTTTTTTGTTATTTTAAAGTGATTGGGCTTAGTTTGTTGCTGTAGAGTGTAGTTGGGGGTGATTTTTGATAGCCGAAGTAATTTAGGTGAGTTTGGCATAGTTTACTATGGTTAGTAGCATTTTTTTGTAATTTAAAAGTGATTGGGTTTAGTTTGTTATGGTAAGGGTTAGTTGGTGATGATTTATGGTAGCCGAAGTAATTTAGGTGAGTTTGGCATAGTTTGCTATGGTTACTAGCATTTTTGGTAATTTAAAAGTGATTGGGTTTAGTTTGTTGTGGTAAGGGTTAGTTGGTGATGATTTAGAGTAGCCGAAGTAATTTAGGTGAGTCTGGCATAGTTTGTTATGATTTGTACACCTTTTTTTGTAATTTTAAGATGATATGGTTTGGTTTGTTGTGGTAAGGGATAGTTGGGGGTGATTTACGGTAGCCGAAGTAATTTAGGTGATTCTGGTATAGTTTGTTATGATTTTTAGCATTTTTTTGTAATTTTAAAGTGATTGGGCTTAGTTTGTTGTTGTAAAGTGTAGTTGGGGGTGAATTTTGACAGCCGAAGTAATTTAGGTGAGTTTGGCATAGTTTGCTATGGTTACTAGCATTTTTTTGTAATTTAAAAGTGATTGGGTTTAGTTTGTTGTGGTAAGGGTTAGTTGGTGATGATTTAGATTAGCCGAAGTAATTTAGGTGGGTCTGGCATAGTTTGTTATGATTTGTACACCTTTTTTTGTAATTATAAGATGATATGGTTTGGTTTGTTTTGGTAAGGGATAGTTGGGGGTGATTTACGGTAGCCGAAGTAATTTAGGTGATTCTGGTATAGTTTGTTATGATTTTTAGCATTTTTTTGTAATTTTAAAGTGATTGGGCGTAGCTTGTAGTTGTAAAGTGTAGTTGGGGGTGATTTTTGATAGCCGAAGTAATTTAGGTGAGTTTGGCATAGTTTGCTATGTTTAGTAGCATTTCTTTGTAATTTAAAAGTGATAGGGTTTAGTTTGTTGTGGTAAGGGTTAGTTGGTGATGATTTATGGTAGCCGAAGTAATTTAGGTGAGTTTGGCATAGTTCGCTATGGTTACTAGCATTTTTTTGTAATTTAAAAGTGATTGGGTTTAGTTTGTTGTGGAAAGGGTTAGTTGGTGATGATTTAGAGTAGCCGATGTAATTTAGGTGAGTCTGGCATAGTTTGTTATGATTTGTACAATTTTTTTTGTAATTTTAAAATGATATGGTTTGGTTTGTTGTGGTAAGGGATAGTTGGGGGTGATTTACGGTAGCCGAAGTAATTTAGGTGATTCTGGTATAGTTTGTTATGATTTTAAGCATTTTTTTGTAATTTTAAAGTGATTGGGCTTAGTTTGTTGCTGTAAAGTGTAGTTGGGGGTGATTTTTGATAGTCGAAGTAATTTAGGTGAGTTTGGCATAGTTTGCTATGGTTAGTAGCATTTTTTTGTAATTTAAAAGTGATTGGGTTTAGTTTGTTGTGGTAAGGGTTAGTTGGTGATGATTTATGGTAGCCGAAGTAATTTAGGTGAGTTTGGCGTAGTTTGCTAGGGTTACTAGCATTTTTTTGTAATTTAAAAATGATTGGGTTTAGTTTGTTGTGGTAAGGGTTAGTTGGTGATGATTTAGAGTAGCCGAAGTAATTTAGGTGAGTCTGGCATAGTTTGTAATGATTTGTACACCTTTTTTTGTAATTTTAAGATGATATGGTTTGGTTTGTTGTGGTAAGGGATAGTTGGGGGCGATTTACGGTAGCCGAAGTAATTTAGGTGATTCTGGTATTGTTTGTTATGATTTTTAGCATTTTTGTGTAATTTTAAAGTGATTGGGCTTAGTTTGTTGCTGTAAAGTGTAGTTGGAGGTGATTTTTGATAGCCGAAGTAATTTAGGTGAGTTTGGCATAGTTTGCTATGGTTAGTAGCATTTTTTTGTAATTTAAAAGTGATTGGGTTTAGTTTGTTGTGGTAAGGGTTAGTTGGTGAAGATTTAGAGTAGCCGAAGTAATTTAGGTGAGTTTGGCATAGTTTGCTATGGTTAGTAGCATTTTTTTGTAATTTAAAAGTCATTGGGTTTAGTTTGTTGTGGTAAGGGTTTGTTGGTGATGATTTATAGTAGCCGAAGTAATTTAGGTGAGTTTGGTATAGCTTGCTATGGTTACTAGCATTTTTTTGTAATTTAAAAGTGATTGGGTTTAGTTTGTTGTGGTAAGGGCTAGTTGGTGAAGATTTAGAGTAGCCGAAGTAATTTAGGTGAGTTTGGCATAGTTTGCTATGGTTACTAGCATTTTTTTGTAATTTAAAAGTGATTGGGTTTAGTTTGTTGTGGTAAGGGTTAGTTGGTGATGATCTAGAGTAGCCGAAGTAATTTAGGTAAGTCTGGCATAGTTTGTTATGATTTGTACACCTTTTTTTGTAATTTTAAGATGATATGGTTTGGTTTGTTGTGGTAAGGGATAGTTGGGAGTGATTTACGGTAGCCGAAGTAATTTAGGTAATTCTGGTATAGTTTGTTATTATTTTTAGCATTTTTTTGTAATTTTAAAGTGATTGGGCTTAGTTTGTTGCTGTAAAGTGTAGTTGGGGGTTATTTCTGATAGCCGAAATAATTTAGGTGATTTTGGCATTGTTTGCTATGGTTAGTAGCATTTTTTGGTAATTTAAAAGTGATTGGGTTTAGTTTGTTGTGGTAAGGGTTAGTTGGTGATGATTTATGGTAGCCGAAGTAATTTAGGTGAGTTTGGCTAAGTTTGCTATGGTTACTAGCATTTTTTTGTAATTTAAATGTGATTGGGTTTAGTTTGTTGTGGTAAGGGTTAGTTGGTGAAGATTTAGAGTAGCCGAAGTAATTTAGGTGAGTTTGGCATAGTTTGCTATGGTTACTAGCATTTTTTTGTAATTTAAAAGTCATTGGGTTTAGTTTGTTATGGTAAGGGTTAGTTGGTGATGATTTATAGTAGCCGAAGTAATTTAGGTGAGTTTGGTATAGTTTGCTATGGTTACTAGCATTTTTTTGTAATTTAAATGTGATTGGGTTTAGTTTGTTGTGGTAAGGGTTAGTTGGTGAAGATTTAGAGTAGCCGAAGTAATTTAGGTGAGTTTGGCATAGTTTGCTATGGTTAGTAGCATTTTTTTGTAATTTAAAAGTGATTGGGTTTAGTTTGTTGTGGTAAGGGTTAGTTGGTGATGATTTAGATTAGCCGAAGTAATTTAGGTGGGTCTGGCATAGTTTGTTATGATTTGTACACCTTTTTTTGTAATTATAAGATGATATGGTTTGGTTTGTTATGGTAAGGGATAGTTGGGGGTGATTTACGGTAGCCGAAGTAATTTAGGTGATTCTGGTATAGTTTGTTATGCTTTTTAGCATTTTTTTGTAATTTTAAAGTGATTGGGCTTAGTTTGTAGTTGTAAAGTGTAGTTGGGGGTGATTTTTGATAGCCGAAGTAATTTAGGTGAGTTTGGCATAGTTTGCTATGGTTAGTAGCATTTTTTTGTAATTTAAAAGTGATAGGGTTTAGTTTGTTGTGGTAAGGGTTAGTTGGTGATGATTTATGGTAGCCGAAGTAATTTAGGTGAGTTTGGCATAGTTCGCTATGGTTACTAGCATTTTTTTGTAATTTAAAAGTGATTGGGTTTAGTTTGTTGTGGTAAGGGTTAGTTGGTGATGATTTAGATTAGCCGAAGTAATTTAGGTGGGTCTGGCATAGTTTGTTATGATTTGTACACCTTTTTTTGTAATTATAAGATGATATGGTTTGGTTTGTTATGGTAAGGGATAGTTGGGGGTGATTTACGGTAGCCGAAGTAATTTAGGTGATTCTGGTATAGTTTGTTATTATTTTTAGCATTTTTTTGTAATTTTAAAGTGATTGGGCTTAGTTTGTTGCTGTAAAGTGTAGTTGGGGGTTATTTCTGATAGCCGAAATAATTTAGGTGATTTTGGCATTGTTTGCTATGGTTAGTAGCATTTTTTGGTAATTTAAAAGTGATTGGGTTTAGTTTGTTGTGGTAAGGGTTAGTTGGTGATGATTTATGGTAGCCGAAGTAATTTAGGTGAGTTTGGCTAAGTTTGCTATGGTTACTAGCATTTTTTTGTAATTTAAAAGTGATTGGGTTTAGTTTGTTGTGGTAAGGGTTAGTTGGTGAAGATTTAGAGTAGCCGAAGTAATTTAGGTGAGTTTGGCATAGTTTGCTATGGTTACTAGCATTTTTTTGTAATTTAAAAGTCATTGGGTTTAGTTTGTTATGGTAAGGGTTAGTTGGTGATGATTTATAGTAGCCGAAGTAATTTAGGTGAGTTTGGTATAGTTTGCTATGGTTACTAGCATTTTTTTGTAATTTAAAAGTGATTGGGTTTAGTTTGTTGTGGTAAGGGTTAGTTGGTGAAGATTTAGAGTAGCCGAAGTAATTTAGGTGAGTTTGGCATAGTTTGCTATGGTTACTAGCATTTTTTTGTAATTTAAAAGTGATTGGGTTTAGTTTGTTGTGGTAAGGGTTAGTTGGTGATGATTTAGATTAGCCGAAGTAATTTAGGTGGGTCTGGCATAGTTTGTTATGATTTGTACACCTTTTTTTGTAATTATAAGATGATATGGTTTGGTTTGTTATGGAAAGGGATAGTTGGGGGTGATTTACGGTAGCCGAAGTAATTTAGGTGATTCTGGTATAGTTTGTTATGCTTTTTAGCATTTTTTTGTAATTTTAAAGTGATTGGGCTTAGTTTGTAGTTGTAAAGTGTAGTTGGGGGTGATTTTTGATAGCCGAAGTAATTTAGGTGAGTTTGGCATAGTTTGCTATGGTTAGTAGCATTTTTTTGTAATTTAAAAGTGATAGGGTTTAGTTTGTTGTGGTAAGGGTTAGTTGGTGATGATTTATGGTAGCCGAAGTAATTTAGGTGAGTTTGGCATAGTTCGCTATGGTTACTAGCATTTTTTTGTAATTTAAAAGTGATTGGGTTTAGTTTGTTGTGGTAAGGGTTAGTTGGTGATGATTTAGATTAGCCGAAGTAATTTAGGTGGGTCTGGCATAGTTTGTTATGATTTGTACACCTTTTTTTGTAATTATAAGATGATATGGTTTGGTTTGTTATGGTAAGGGATAGTTGGGGGTGATTTACGGTAGCCGAAGTAATTTAGGTGATTCTGGTATAGTTTGTTATGCTTTTTAGCATTTTTTTGTAATTTTAAAGTGATTGGGCTTAGTTTGTAGTTGTAAAGTGTAGTTGGGGGTGATTTTTGATAGCCGAAGTAATTTAGGTGAGTTTGGCATAGTTTGCTATGGTTAGTAGCATTTTTTTGTAATTTAAAAGTGATTGAGTTTAGTTTGTTGTGGTAAGGGTTAGTTGGTGATGATTTATGGTAGCCGAAGTAATTTAGGTGAGTTTGGCATAGTTTGCTATGGTTACTAGCATTTTTTTGTAATTTAAAAGTGATTGGGTTTAGTTTGTTGTGGTAAGGGTTAGTTGGTGATGATTTAGAGTAGCCGAAGTAATTTAGGTGAGTCTGGCATAGTTTGTTATGATTTGTACACCTTTTTTTGTAATTTTAAGATGATATGGTTTGGTTTGTTGTGGTAAGGGGTAGTTGGGGGTGATTTACGGTAGTCGAAGTAATTTAGGTGATTCTGGTATAGTTTGTTATGATTTTAAGCATTTTTTTGTAATTTTAAAGTGTTTGGGCTTAGTTTGTTGCTGTAAAGTGTAGTTGGGGGTGATTTTTGATAGCCGAAGTAATTTAGGTGAGTTTGGCATAGTTTGCTATGGTTAGTAGCATTTTTTTGTAATTTAAAAATGATTGGGTTTAGTTTGTTGTGGTAAAGATTAGTTGGTGATGATTTAGAGTAGCCGAAGTAATTTAGGTGAGTCTGGCATAGTTTGTAATGATTTGTACACCTTTTTTTGTAATTTTAAGATGATATGGTTTGGTTTGTTGTGGTAAGGGATAGTTGGGGGCGATTTACGTTAGCCGAAGTAATTTAGGTGATTCTGGTATAGTTTGTTATGATTTTTAGCATTTTTTTGTAATTTTAAAGTGATTGGGCTTAGTTTGTGGCTGTAAAGTGTAGTTGGAGGTGATTTTTGATAGCCGAAGTAATTTAGGTGAGTTTGGCATAGTTTGCTATGTTTAGTAGCATTTTTTTGTAATTTAAAAGTGATTGAGTTTAGTTTGTTGTGGTAAGGGTTAGTTGGTGATGATTTATGGTAGCTGAAGTAATTTAGGTGAGTTTGGCATAGTTTGCTATGGTTACTAGCATTTTTTTTTAATTTAAAAGTGATTGGGTTTAGTTTGTTGTGGTAAGGGTTAGTTGGTGATGATTTAGAGTAGCCGAAGTAATTTAGGTGAGTCAGGCATAGTTTGTAATGATTTGTACACCTTTTGTTTGCAATTTTAAGATGATATGGTTTGGTTTGTTGTGGTAAGAGATAGTTGGGGGTGATTTACGGTAGCCGAAGTAATTTAGGTGATTCTTGTATAGTTTGTTATGGTTAGTAGCATTTTTTTGTAATTTAAAAGCGATTGGGTTTAGTTTGTTGTGGTAAGGGTTAGTTGGTGATGATTTAGAGTAGCCGAAGTAATTTAGGTGAGTCTGGCATAGTTTGTTATGATTTGTACACCTTTTTTTGTAATTTTAAAATGATATGGTTTGGTTTGTTGTGGTAAGGGATAGTTGGGGGTGATTTACGGTAGCCGAAGTAATTTAGGTGATTCTGGTATAGTTTGTTATGATTTTTAGCATTTTTTTGTAATTTTAAATTGATTGGGCTTAGTTTGTTGCTGTAAAGTGTAGTTGTGGGTGATTTTTGATAGCCGAAGTAATTTAGGTGCGTTTGGCATAGTTTGTAATGATTTGTACACCTTTTTTTTGCAATTTTAAGATGATATGGTTTGGTTTGTTGTGGTAAGAGATAGTTGGGGGTGATTTACGGTAGCCGAAGTAATTTAGGTGATTCTTGTATAGTTTGTTATGGTTAGTAGCATTTTTTTGTAATTTAAAAGCGATTGGGTTTAGTTTGTTGTGGTAAGGGTTAGTTGGTGATGATTTAGAGTAGCCGAAGTAATTTAGGTGAGTCTGGCATAGTTTGTTATGATTTGTACACCTTTTTTTGTAATTTTAAAATGATATGGTTTGGTTTGTTGTGGTAAGGGATAGTTGGGGGTGATTTACGGTAGCCGAAGTAATTTAGGTGATTCTGGTATAGTTTGTTATGATTTTTAGCATTTTTTTGTAATTTTAAATTGATTGGGCTTAGTTTGTTGCTGTAAAGTGTAGTTGTGGGTGATTTTTGATAGCCGAAGTAATTTAGGTGCGTTTGGCATAGTTTGCTATGGTTAATAGCATTTTTTTGTAATTTAAAAGTGATTGGGATTAGTTTGTTGTGGTAAGGGTTAGTTGGTGATGATTTATGGTAGCCGAAGTAATTTAGGTGAGTTTGACATAGTTTGCTATGTTTACTAGCATTTTTTTGTAATTTAAAAGTGATTGGGTTTAGTTTGTTGTGGTAAGGGTTAGTTGGTGATGACTTAGAGTAGCCAAAGTAATTTAGGTAAGTCTGGCATAGTTTGTTATGATTTGTACACCTTTTTTTGTAATTTTAAGATGATATGGTTTGGTTTGTTGTGGTAAGGGATAGTTGGGGGTGATTTACGGTAGCCGAAGTAATTTAGGTGATTCTGGTATAGTTTGTTATGATTTTTAGCATTTTTTTGTAATTTTAAAATGATTGGGCTTAGTTTGTTGCTGTAAAGTGTTGTTGGAGGTGATTTTTGATAGCCGAAGTAATTTAGGTGAGTTTGGCATAGTTTGCTATGATTAGTAGCATTTTTTTGTAATTTAAAAGTGATTGGGTTTAGTTTGTTGTGGTAAGGGTTAGTTGGTGATGATTTATGGTAACCGAAGTAATTTAGGTGAGTTTGGCATAGTTTGCTAGGGTTACTAGCATTTTTTTGTAATTTAAAAATGATTGGGTTTAGTTTGTTGTGGTAAGGGTTAGTTGGTGATGATTTAGAGTAGCCGAAGTAATTTAGGTGAGTCTGGCATAGTTTGTAATGATTTGTACACTTTTTTTTGTAATTTTAAGATGATATGGTTTGGTTTGTTTTGGTAAGGGATAGCTGGGGGAGATTTATGGTAGCCGAAGTAATTTAGGTGATTCTGGTATAGTTTGTTATGATTTTTAGTATTTTTTTGTAATTTTAAAGTGATTGGACTTAGTTTGTTGCTGTAAAGTGTAGTTGGGTGTGATTTTTGATAGCCGAAGTAATTTAGGTGAGTTTGGCATAGTTTGCTATGGTTAGTAGCATTTTTTTGTAATTTAAAAGTGATTGGGTTTAGTTTGTTGTGGTAAGGGTTAGTTGGTGATGATTTATGGTAGCCGAAGTAATTTAGGTGAGTTTGGCATAGTTTGCTAGGGTTACTAGCATTTTTTTGTAATTTAAAAATGATTGGGTTTAGTTTGTTGTGGTAAGGGTTAGTTGGTGATGATTTAGAGTAGCCGAAGTAATTTAGGTGAGTCTGGCATAGTTTGTAATGATTTGTACACTTTTTTTTGTAATTTTAAGATGATATGGTTTGGTTTGTTTTGGTAAGGGATAGCTGGGGGAGATTTATGGTAGCCGAAGTAATTTAGGTGATTCTGGTATAGTTTGTTATGATTTTTAGTATTTTTTTGTAATTTTAAAGTGATTGGGCTTAGTTTGTGGCTGTAAAGTGTAGTTGGAGGTGATTTTTGATAGCCGAAGTAATTTAGGTGAGTTTGGCATAGTTTGCTATGGTTAGTAGCATTTTTTTGTAATTTAAAAGTGATTGAGTTTAGTTTGTTGTGGTAAGGGTTAGTTGGTGATGATTTATGGTAGCTGAAGTAATTTAGGTGAGTTTGGCATAGTTTGCTATGGTTACTAGCATTTTTTTTTAATTTAAAAGTGATTGGGTTTAGTTTGTTGTGGTAAGGGTTAGTTGGTGATGATTTAGAGTAGCCGAAGTAATTTAGGTGAGTCAGGCATAGTTTGTAATGATTTGTACACCTTTTGTTTGCAATTTTAAGATGATATGGTTTGGTTTGTTGTGGTAAGAGATAGTTGGGGGTGATTTACGGTAGCCGAAGTAATTTAGGTGATTCTTGTATAGTTTGTTATGGTTAGTAGCATTTTTTTGTAATTTAAAAGCGATTGGGTTTAGTTTGTTGTGGTAAGGGTTAGTTGGTGATGATTTAGAGTAGCCGAAGTAATTTAGGTGAGTCTGGCATAGTTTGTTATGATTTGTACACCTTTTTTTGTAATTTTAAAATGATATGGTTTGGTTTGTTGTGGTAAGGGATAGTTGGGGGTGATTTACGGTAGCCGAAGTAATTTAGGTGATTCTGGTATAGTTTGTTATGATTTTTAGCATTTTTTTGTAATTTTAAATTGATTGGGCTTAGTTTGTTGCTGTAAAGTGTAGTTGTGGGTGATTTTTGATAGCCGAAGTAATTTAGGTGCGTTTGGCATAGTTTGTAATGATTTGTACACCTTTTTTTTGCAATTTTAAGATGATATGGTTTGGTTTGTTGTGGTAAGAGATAGTTGGGGGTGATTTACGGTAGCCGAAGTAATTTAGGTGATTCTTGTATAGTTTGTTATGGTTAGTAGCATTTTTTTGTAATTTAAAAGCGATTGGGTTTAGTTTGTTGTGGTAAGGGTTAGTTGGTGATGATTTAGAGTAGCCGAAGTAATTTAGGTGAGTCTGGCATAGTTTGTTATGATTTGTACACCTTTTTTTGTAATTTTAAAATGATATGGTTTGGTTTGTTGTGGTAAGGGATAGTTGGGGGTGATTTACGGTAGCCGAAGTAATTTAGGTGATTCTGGTATAGTTTGTTATGATTTTTAGCATTTTTTTGTAATTTTAAATTGATTGGGCTTAGTTTGTTGCTGTAAAGTGTAGTTGTGGGTGATTTTTGATAGCCGAAGTAATTTAGGTGCGTTTGGCATAGTTTGCTATGGTTAATAGCATTTTTTTGTAATTTAAAAGTGATTGGGATTAGTTTGTTGTGGTAAGGGTTAGTTGGTGATGATTTATGGTAGCCGAAGTAATTTAGGTGAGTTTGACATAGTTTGCTATGTTTACTAGCATTTTTTTGTAATTTAAAAGTGATTGGGTTTAGTTTGTTGTGGTAAGGGTTAGTTGGTGATGACTTAGAGTAGCCAAAGTAATTTAGGTAAGTCTGGCATAGTTTGTTATGATTTGTACACCTTTTTTTGTAATTTTAAGATGATATGGTTTGGTTTGTTGTGGTAAGGGATAGTTGGGGGTGATTTACGGTAGCCGAAGTAATTTAGGTGATTCTGGTATAGTTTGTTATGATTTTTAGCATTTTTTTGTAATTTTAAAATGATTGGGCTTAGTTTGTTGCTGTAAAGTGTTGTTGGAGGTGATTTTTGATAGCCGAAGTAATTTAGGTGAGTTTGGCATAGTTTGCTATGATTAGTAGCATTTTTTTGTAATTTAAAAGTGATTGGGTTTAGTTTGTTGTGGTAAGGGTTAGTTGGTGATGATTTATGGTAACCGAAGTAATTTAGGTGAGTTTGGCATAGTTTGCTAGGGTTACTAGCATTTTTTTGTAATTTAAAAATGATTGGGTTTAGTTTGTTGTGGTAAGGGTTAGTTGGTGATGATTTAGAGTAGCCGAAGTAATTTAGGTGAGTCTGGCATAGTTTGTAATGATTTGTACACTTTTTTTTGTAATTTTAAGATGATATGGTTTGGTTTGTTTTGGTAAGGGATAGCTGGGGGAGATTTATGGTAGCCGAAGTAATTTAGGTGATTCTGGTATAGTTTGTTATGATTTTTAGTATTTTTTTGTAATTTTAAAGTGATTGGACTTAGTTTGTTGCTGTAAAGTGTAGTTGGGTGTGATTTTTGATAGCCGAAGTAATTTAGGTGAGTTTGGCATAGTTTGCTATGGTTAGTAGCATTTTTTTGTAATTTAAAAGTGATTGGGTTTAGTTTGTTGTGGTAAGGGTTAGTTGGTGATGATTTATGGTAGCCGAAGTAATTTAGGTGAGTTTGGCATAGTTTGCTAGGGTTACTAGCATTTTTTTGTAATTTAAAAATGATTGGGTTTAGTTTGTTGTGGTAAGGGTTAGTTGGTGATGATTTAGAGTAGCCGAAGTAATTTAGGTGAGTCTGGCATAGTTTGTAATGATTTGTACACTTTTTTTTGTAATTTTAAGATGATATGGTTTGGTTTGTTTTGGTAAGGGATAGCTGGGGGAGATTTATGGTAGCCGAAGTAATTTAGGTGATTCTGGTATAGTTTGTTATGATTTTTAGTATTTTTTTGTAATTTTAAAGTGATTGGACTTAGTTTGTTGCTGTAAAGTGTAGTTGGGGGTGATTTTTGATAGCCGAAGTAATTTAGGTGAGTTTGGCATAGTTTGCTATGGTTAGTAGCATTTTTTTGTAATTTAAAAGTGATTGGGTTTAGTTTGTTGTGGTAAGGGTTAGTTGGTGATGATTTATGGTAGCCGAAGTAATTTAGGTGAGTTTGGCATAGTTTGCTATGGTTACTAGCATTTTTTTGTAATTTAAAAGTGATTGGGTTTAGTTTGTTGTGGTAAGGGTTAGTTGGTGATGATTTAGAGTAGCCGAAGTAATTTAGGTGAGTCTGGCATAGTTTGTTATGATTTGTACACCTTTTTTTGTAATTTTAAGATGATATGGTTTGGTTTGTTGTGGTAAGGGATAGTTGGGGGTGATTTACGGTAGTCGAAGTAATTTAGGTGATTCTGGTATAGTTTGTTATGATTTTTAGCATTTTTTTGTAATTTTAAAGTGATTGGGCTTAGTTTGTTGCTGTAAAGTGTAGTTGGCTGTGATTTTTGATAGCCGAAGTAATTTAGGTGAGTTTGGCATAGTTTGCTATGGTTAATAGCATTTTTTTGTAATTTAAAAGTGATTGGGATTAGTTTGTTGTGGTAAGGGTTAGTTGGTGATGATTTATGGTAGCCGAAGTAATTTAGGTGAGTTTGACATAGTTTGCTATGTTTACTAGAATTTTTTTGTAATTTAAAAGTGATTGGGTTTAGTTTGTTGTGGTAAGGTTTAGTTGGTGATGATTTAGAGTAGCCGAAGTAATTTAGGTGAGTCTGGCATAGTTTGTTATGATTTGTACACTTTTTTTTGTAATTTTAAGATGATATTTTTTGGTTTGTTGTGGTAAGGGATAGCTGGGGGTGATTTACGGTAGCCGAAGTAATTTAGGTGATTCAGGTATAGTTTGTTATGATTTTTAGCATTTTTTTGTAATTTTAAAGTGATTGGGCTTAGTTTGTTGCTGTAAAGTGTACTTGGGGGAGATTTTTGATAGCCGAAGTAATTTAGGTGAGTTTGGCATAGTTTGCTATGGTTAGTAGCATTTTTTTGTAATTTAAAAGTGATTGGGTTTAGTTTGTTGTGGTAAGGGATAGTTGGTGATCATTTATGGTAGCCGAAGTAATTTAGGTGAGTTTGGCATAGTTTGCTATGGTTACTAGCATTTTTTTGTAATTTAAAAGTGATTGGGTTTAGTTTGTTGTGGTAAGGGTTAGTTGGTGATGATTTAGAGTAGCCGAAGTTATTTAGGTGAGTCTGGCATAGTTTGTTATGATTTGTACACCTTTTATGTAATTTTAAGATAATATGGTTTGGTTTGTTGTGGTAAGGGATAGTTGGGGGTGATTTACGGTAGCCGAAGTAATTTAGGTGATTCTGGTATAGTTTGTTATGATTTTTAGCATTTTTTTGTAATTTTAAAGTTATTGGGCTTAGTTTGTTGCTGTAAAGTGTAGTTGGGGGTGATTTTTGATAGCCGAAGTAATTTAGGTGAGTTTGGCATAGTTTGCTATGGTTAGTAGCATTTTTTTGTAATTTAAAAGTGATTGGGTTTAGTTTGTTGTGGTAAGGGTTAGTTGGTGATGATTTATGGTAGCCGAAGTAATTTAGGTGAGTTTGGCATAGTTTGCTAGGGTTACTAGCATTTTTTTGTAATTTAAAAATGATTGGGTTTAGTTTGTTGTGGTAAGGGGTAGCTGGTGATGATTTAGAGTAGCCGAAGTAATTTAGGTGAGTCTGGCATAGTTTGTAATGATTTGTACACCTTTTTTTGTAATTTTAAGATGATATGGTTTGGTTTGTTGTCTTAAGGGATAGGTGGGGGCGATTTACGGTAGCAGAAGTAATTTAGGTGATTCTGGTATAGTTTGTTATGATTTTTAGCATTTTTTTGTAATTTTAAAATGATTGGGCTTAGTTTGTTGCTGTAAAGTGTAGTTGGGGGTGATTTTTGATAGCCGAAGTAATTTAGGTGAGTTTGGCATAGTTTGCTATGGTTAGTAGCATTTTTTTGTAATTTAAAAGTGATTGGGTTTAGTTTGTTGTGGTAAGGGTTAGTTGGTGATGATTTAGAGTAGCCGAAGTGATTTAGGTGAGTCTGGCATAATTTGTTATGATTTGTACACCTTTTTTTCTAATTTTAAGATGATATGGTTTTATTTGTTGTGGTAAGGGATAGTTGGGGGTGATTTACGGTAGCCGAAGTAATTTAGGTGATTCTGGTATAGTTTGTTATGATTTTTAGCATTTTTTTGTAATTTTAAAGTGATTGGGCTTAGTTTGTTGCTGTAAAGTGTAGCTGGAGGTGATTTTTGATAGCCGAAGTAATTTAGGTGAGTTTGGCATAGTTTGCTATGGTTACTAGCATTTGTTTGTAATTTAAAAGTGATTGGGTTTAGTTTGTTGTGGTAAGGGTTAATTGGTGATGATTTATGGTAGCCGAAGTAATTTAGGTGTGTTTGGCATAGTTTGCTATGGTAACTAGCATTTTTTTGTAATTTAAAAATGATTGGGTTTAGTTTGTTGTGGTAAGGGTTAGTTGGTGATGATTTAGAGTAGCCGAAGTAATTTAGGTGAGTCTGGCATAGTTTGTTATGATTTGTACACCTTTTTTTGTAATTTTAAGATGATATGGTTTGGTTTGTTGTGGTAAGGGATAGTTGGGGCTGATTTACGGTAGCCGAAGTAATTTAGGTGATTCTGGTATAGTTTGTTATGATTTTTAGCATTTTTTTGTAATTTTAAAATGATTGGGCTTAGTTTGTTGCTGTAAAGTGTAGTTGGGGGTGATTTTTGATAGCCGAAGTAATTTAGGTTAGTTTGTCATAGTTTGCTATGGTTAGTAGCATTTTTTTGTAATTTAAAAGTGATTGGGTTTTGTTTGTTGTGGTAAGGGTTAGTTGGTGATGATTTATGGTAGCCGAAGTAATTTAGATGAGTTTGGCATAGTTTGCTATGGTAACTAGCTTTTTTTTGTAATTTAAAAGTGATTGGGTTTAGTTTGTAGTGGTAAGGGTTAGTTGGTGATGATTTAGAGTAGCCGAAGTGATTTAGGTGAGTCTGGCATAATTTGTTATGATTTGTACACCTTTTTTTGTAATTTTAAGATGATATGGTTTTATTTGTTGTGGTAAGGGATAGTTGGGGGTGATTTACGGTAGCCGAAGTAATTTAGGTGATTCTGGTATAGTTTGTTATGATATTTAGCATTTTTTTGTAATTTTAAAGTGATTGGGCTTAGTTTGTTGCTGTAAAGTGTAGCAGGAGGTGATTTTTGATAGCCGAAGTAATTTAGGTGAGTTTGGCATAGTTTGCTATGGTTACTAGCATTTTTTTGTAATTTAAAAGTGATTGGGTTTAGTTTGTTGTGGTAAGGGTTAGTTGGTGATGATTTATGGTAGCCGAAGTAATTTAGGTGTGTTTGGCATAGTTTGCTATGGTAACTAGCATTTTTTTGTAATTTAAAAATGATTGGGTTTAGTTTGTTGTGGTAAGGGTTAGTTGGTGATGATTTAGAGTAGCCGAAGTAATTTAGGTGAGTCTGGCATAGTTTGTTATGATTTGTACACCTTTTTTTGTAATTTTAAAATGATATGGTTTGGTTTGTTGTGGTAAGGGATAGTTGGGGGTGATTTACGGTAGCCGAGGTAATTTAGGTGATTCTGGTATAGTTTGTTATGATTTTTAGCATTTTTTTGTAATTTTAAAGTGATTGGGCTTAGTTTGTTGCTGTAAAGTGTAGTTGGGGGTGATTTTTGATAGCCTAAGTAATTTAGGTGAGTTTGGCATAGTTTGCTATGGTTAGTAGCATTTTTTTGTAATTTAAAAGTGATTGGGTTTAGTTTGTTGTGGTAAGGGTTAGTTGGTGATGATTTAGAGTAGCCGAAGTAATTTAGGTGAGTCTGGCATAGTTTGTTATGATTTGTACACCTTTTTTTGTAATTTTAAGATGATATGGTTTGGTTTGTTGTGGTAAGGGATAGTTGGGGGTGATTTACGGTAGCCGAAGTAATTTAGGTGATTCTGGTGTAGTTTGTTATGATTTTTAGAATTTTTTTGTAATTTTAAAGTGATTGGGCTTAGGTTGTTGCTGTAAAGTGTAGCTGGAGGTGATTTTTGATAGCCGAAGTAATTTAGGTGAGTTTGGCATAGTTTGCTATGGTTAGTAGCATTTTTTTGTAATTTAAAAGTGATTGGGTTTAGTTTGTTGTGGTAAGGGTTAGTTGGTGATGATTTATGGTAGCCGAAGTAATTTAGGTGAGTTTGGCATAGTTTGCTATGGTTACTAGCATTTTTTTGTAATTTAAAAGTGATTGGGTATAGTTTGTTGTGGTAAGGGTTAGTTGGTGACGATTTAGAGTAGCCGAAGTAATTTAGGTGAGTCTGGCATATTTTGTTATGATTTGTACACCTTTTTTTGTAATTTTAAGATGATATGGTTTGGTTTGTTGTGGTAAGGGATAGTTGGGGCTGATTTACAGTAGCCGAAGTAATTTAGGTGATTCTGGTATAGTTTGTTATGATTTTTAGCATTATTTTGTAATTTTAAAATGATTGGGCCTAGTTTGTTGCTGTAAAGTGTAGTTGGGGGTGATTTTTGATAGCCGAAGTAATTTAGGTTAGTTTGTCATAGTTTGCTATGGTTAGTAGCATTTTTTTGTAATTTAAAAGTGATTGGGTTTTGTTTGTTGTGATAAGGGTTAGTTGGTGATGATTTATGGTAGCCGAAGTAATTTAGATGAGTTTGGCATAGTTTGCTATGGTAACTAGCTTTTTTTTGTAATTTAAAAGTGATTGGGTTTAGTTTGTAGTGGTAAGAGTTAGTTGGTGATGATTTAGAGTAGCCGAAGTGATTTAGGTGAGTCTGGCATAATTTGTTATGATTTGTACACCTTTTTTTCTAATTTTAAGATGATATGGTTTTATTTGTTGTGGTAAGGGATAGTTGGGGGTGATTTACGGTAGCCGAAGTAATTTAGGTGATTCTGGTATAGTTTGTTATGATTTTTAGCATTTTTTTGTAATTTTAAAGTGATTGGGCTTAGTTTGTTGCTGTAAAGTGTAGCTGGAGGTGATTTTTGATAGCCGAAGTAATTTAGGTGAGTTTGGCATAGTTTGCTATGGTTACTAGCATTTTTTTGTAATTTAAAAGTGATTGGGTTTAGTTTGTTGTGGTAAGGGTTAGTTGGTGATGATTTATGGTAGCCGAAGTAATTTAGGTGTGTTTGGCATAGTTTGCTATGGTAACTAGCATTTTTTTGTAATTTAAAAATGATTGGGTTTAGTTTGTTGTGGTAAGGGTTAGTTGGTGATGATTTAGAGTAGCCGAAGTAATTTAGGTGAGTCTGGCATAGTTTGTTATGATTTGTACACCATTTTTTGTAATTTTAAAATGATATGGTTTGGTTTGTTGTGGTAAGGGATAGTTGGGGGTGATTTACGGTAGCCGAAGTAATTTAGGTAATTCTGGTATAGTTTGTTATGATTTTTAGCATTTTTTTGTAATTTTAAAGTGATTGGGCTTAGTTTGTTGCTGTAAAGTGTAGTTGGGGGTGATTTTTGATAGCCTAAGTAATTTAGGTGAGTTTGGCATAGTTTGCTATGGTTAGTAGCATTTTTTTGTAATTTAAAAGTGATTGGGTTTAGTTTGTTGTGGTAAGGGTTAGTTGGTGATGATTTATGGTAGCCAAAGTAATTTAGGTGAGTTTGGCATAGTTTGCTATGGTTACTAGCATTTTTTGTAATTTAAAAGTGATTGGGTTTAGTTTGTTGTGGTAAGGATTAGTTGGTGATGATTTAGAGTAGCCGAAGTAATTTAGGTGAGTTTGGCATAGTTTGTTATGATTTGTACACCTTTTTTTGTAATTTTAAGATGATATGGTTTGGTTTGTTGTGGTAAGGGATAGTTGAGGGTGATTTACGGTAGCCGAAGTAATTTTGGTGATTCTGCTATAGTTTGTTATGATTTTTAGCATTTTTTTGTAATTTTAAAGTGATTGGGCTTAGTTTGTTTATGTAAAGTGTAGTTGGGGGTGATTTTTGATAGCCAAAGTAATTTAGGTGAGTTTGGCATAGTTTGCTATGGTTACTAGCATTTTTTTGTAATTTAAAATTGATTGGGTTTAGTTTGTTGTGGTAAGGGTTAGTTGGTGATGATTTATGGTAGCCGAAGTAATTTAGGTGTGTTTGGCATAGTTTGCTATGGTAACTAGCATTTTTTTGTAATTTAAAAATGATTGGGTTTAGTTTGTTGTGGTAAGGGTTAGTTGGTGATGATTTAGGGTAGCCGAAGTAATTTAGGTGAGTCTGGCATAATTTGTTATGATTTGTACACCTTTTTTTGTAATTTTAACATGATATGGTTTGGTTTGTTGTGGTAAGGGATAGTTGGGGGTGATTTACGGTAGCCGAAGTAATTTAGGTGATTCTGGTATAGTTTGTTATGATTTTTAGCATTTTTTTGTAATTTTAAAGTGATTGGGCTTAGTTTGTTGCTGTAAAGTTTAGTTGGGGGTGATTTTTGATAGCCGAAGTAATTTAGGTGAGTTTGGCATAGTTTGCTATGGTTAGTAGCATTTTTTTTTAATTTAGAAGTGATTGGGTTTAGTTTGTTGTGGTAAGGGTTAGTTGGTGATGATTTATGGTAGCCGAAATAATTTAGGTGAGTTTGGCATAGTTTGCTATGGTTACTAGCAATTTTTTGTAATTTAAAAGTGATTGGGTTTAGTTTGTTGTGGTAAGGGTTAGTTGGTGATGATTTAGAGTAGCCGAAGTAATTTAGGTGAGTCTGGCATAATTTGTTATGATTTGTACACCTTTTTTTGTAATTTTAAGATGATATGGTTTGGTTTGTTGTGGTAAGGGATAGTTGGGTTGATTTACGGTAGCCGAAGTAATTTAGGTGATTCTGCTATAGTTTGTTATGATTTTTAGCATTTTTTTGTAATTTTAAAGTGATTGGGCTTAGTTTGTTTATGTAAAGTGTAGTTGGGGGTGATTTTTGATAGCCAAAGTAATTTAGGTGAGTTTGGCATAGTTTGCTATGGTTACTAGCATTTTTTTGTAATTTAAAAGTGATTGGGTTTAGTTTGTTGTGGTAAGGGTTAGTTGGTGATGATTGATGGTAGCCGAAGTAATTTAGGTGTGTTTGGCATAGTTTGCTATGGTAACTAGCATTTTTTTGTAATTTAAAAATGATTGGGTTTAGTTTGTTGTGGTAAGGGTTAGCTGGTGATGATTTAGAGTAGCCGAAGTAATTTAGGTGAGTCTGGCATAGTTTGTTATGATTTGTACACTTTTTTTTTGTAATTTTAAAATGATATGGTTTGGTTTGTTGTGGTATGGGATAGTTGGGGGTGATTTACGGTAGCCAAAGTAATTTAGGTGATTCTGGTATAGTTTGTTATGATTTTTAGCATTTTGTTGTAATTTTAAAGTGATTGGGCTTAGTTTGTTGCTGTAAAGTGTAGTTGGGGGTGATTTTTGATAGCCGAAGTAATTTAGGTGAGTTTGGCATAGTTTGCTATGGTTAGTAGCATTTTTTTGTAATTTAAAAGTGATTGGGTTTAGTTTGTTGTGGTAATGGTTAGTTGGTGATGATTTAGAGTAGCCGAAGTAATTTAGGTGAGTCTGGCATAGTTTGTTATGATTTGTACACCTTTTTTTGTAATTTTAAGATGATATGGTTTGGTTTGTTGTGGTAAGGGATAGTTGGGGGTGATTTACGGTAGCCGAAGTAATTTAGGTGATTCTGGTATAGTTTGTTATGATTTTTAGCATTTTTTTGTAATTTTAAAGTGATTGGGCTTAGTTTGTTGCTGTAAAGTGTAGTTGGGGGTGATTTTTGATAGCCGAAGTAATTTAGGTGAGTTTGGCATAGTTTGCTATGGTTAGTAGCATTTTTTTGTAATTTAGAAGTGATTGGGTTTAGTTTGTTGTGGTAAGGGTTAGTTGGTGATGATTTATGGTAGCCGAAGTAATTTAGGTGAGTTTGGCATAGTTTGCTATGGTTACTAGCATTTTTTTGTAATTTAAAAGTGATTGGGTATAGTTTGTTGTGGTAAGGGTTAGTTGGTGACGATTTAGAGTAGCCGAAGTAATTTAGGTGAGTCTGGCATATTTTGTTATGATTTGTACACCTTTTTTTGTAATTTTAAGATGATATGGTTTGGTTTGTTGTGGTAAGGGATAGTTGGGGCTGATTTACAGTAGCCGAAGTAATTTAGGTGATTCTGGTATAGTTTGTTATGATTTTTAGCATTATTTTGTAATTTTAAAATGATTGGGCCTAGTTTGTTGCTGTAAAGTGTAGTTGGGGGTGATTTTTGATAGCCGAAGTAATTTAGGTTAGTTTGTCATAGTTTGCTATGGTTAGTAGCATTTTTTTGTAATTTAAAAGTGATTGGGTTTTGTTTGTTGTGATAAGGGTTAGTTGGTGATGATTTATATTAGCCGAAGTAATTTAGGTGTGTTTGGCATAGTTTGCTATGGTAACTAGCATTTTTTTGTAATTTAAAAATGATTGGGTTTAGTTTGTTGTGGTAAGGGTTAGCTGGTGATGATTTAGAGTAGCCGAAGTAATTTAGGTGAGTCTGGCATAGTTTGTTATGATTTGTACACCTTTTTTTTTGTAATTTTAAAATGATATGGTTTGGTTTGTTGTGGTAAGGGATAGTTGGGGGTGATTTACGGTAGCCGAAGTAATTTAGGTGATTCTGGTTTAGTTTGTTATGATTTTTAGAATTTTTTTGTAATTTTAAAATGATTGGGCTTAGTTTGTTGCTGTAAAGTGTAGTTGGGGGTGATTTTTGATAGCCGAAGTAATTTAGGTGAGTTTGGCATAGTTTGCTATGGTTAGTAGCATTTTTTTGTAATTTAAAAGTGATTGGGTTTAGTTTGTTGTGGTAAGGGTTAGTTGGTGATGATTTAGAGTAGCCGAAGTGATTTAGGTGAGTCTGGCATAATTTGTTATGATTTGTACACCTTTTTTTCTAATTTTAAGATGATATGGTTTTATTTGTTGTGGTAAGGGATAGTTGGGGGTGATTTACGGTAGCCGAAGTAATTTAGGTGATTCTGGTATAGTTTGTTATGATTTTTAGCATTTTTTTGTAATTTTAAAGTGATTGGGCTTAGTTTGTTGCTTTAAAGTGTAGCTGGAGGTGATTTTTGATAGCCGAAGTAATTTAGGTGAGTTTGGCATAGTTTGCTATGGTTACTAGCATTTTTTTGTAATTTAAAAGTGATTGGGTTTAGTTTGTTGTGGTAAGGGTTAGTTGGTGATGATTTATGGTAGCCGAAGTAATTTAGGTGTGTTTGGCATAGTTTGCTATGGTAACTAGCATTTTTTTGTAATTTAAAAATGATTGGGTTTAGTTTGTTGTGGTAAGGGTTAGTTGGTGATGATTTAGAGTAGCCGAAGTAATTTAGGTGAGTCTGGCATAGTTTGTTATGATTTGTACACCTTTTTTTGTAATTTTAAGATGATATGGTTTGGTTTGTTGTGGTAAGGGATAGTTGGGGCTGATTTACAGTAGCCGAAGTAATTTAGGTGATTCTGGTATAGTTTGTTATGATTTTTAGCATTTTTTTGTAATTTTAAAATGATTGGGCTTAGTTTGTTGCTGTAAAGTGTAGTTGGGGGTGATTTTTGATAGCCGAAGTAATTTAGGTTAGTTTGTCATAGTTTGCTATGGTTAGTAGCATTTTTTTGTAATTTAAAAGTGATTGGGTTTTGTTTGTTGTGGTAAGGGTTAGTTGGTGATGATTTATGGTAGCCGAAGTAATTTAGATGAGTTTGGCATAGTTTGCTATGGTAACTAGCTTTTTTTTGCAATTTAAAAGTGATTGGGTTTAGTTTGTAGTGGTAAGGGTTAGTTGGTGATGATTTAGAGTAGCCGAAGTGATTTAGGTGAGTCTGGCATAATTTGTTATGATTTGTACACCTTTTTTTGTAATTTTAAGATGATATGGTTTTATTTGTTGTGGTAAGGGATAGTTGGGGGTGATTTACGGTAGCCGAAGTAATTTAGGTGATTCTGGTATAGTTTGTTATGATATTTAGCATTTTTTTGTAATTTTAAAGTGATTGGGCTTAGTTTGTTGCTGTAAAGTGTAGCTGGAGGTGATTTTTGATAGCCGAAGTAATTTAGGTGAGTTTGGCATAGTTTGCTATGGTTACTAGCATTTTTTTGTAATTTAAAAGTGATTGGGTTTAGTTTGTTGTGGTAAGGGTTAGTTGGTGATGATTTATGGTAGCCGAAGTAATTTAGGTGTGTTTGGCATAGTTTGCTATGGTAACTAGCATTTTTTTGTAATTTAAAAATGATTAGGTTTAGTTTGTTGTGGTAAGGGTTAGTTGGTGATGATTTAGAGTAGCCGAAGTAATTTAGGTGAGTCTGGCATAGTTTGTTATGATTTGTACACCTTTTTTTGTAATTTTAAAATAATATGGTTTGGTTTGTTGTGGTAAGGGCTAGTTGGGGGTGATTTACGGTAGCCGAAGTAATTTAGGTGATTCTGGTATAGTTTGTTATGATTTTTAGCATTTTTTTGTAATTTTAAAGTGATTGGGCTTAGTTTGTTGCTGTAAAGTGTAGTTGGGGGTGATTTTTGATAGCCTAAGTAATTTAGGTGAGTTTGGCATAGTTTGCTATGGTTAGTAGCATTTTTTTGTAATTTAAAAGTGATTGGGTTTAGTTTGTTGTGGTAAGGGTTAGTTGGTGATGATTTAGAGTAGCCGAAGTAATTTAGGTGAGTCTGGCATAGTTTGTTATGATTTGTACACCTTTTTTTGTAATTTTAAGATGATATGGTTTGGTTTGTTGTGGTAAGGGATAGTTGGGGGTGATTTACGGTAGCCGAAGTAATTTAGGTGATTCTGGTGTAGTTTGTTATGATTTTTAGAATTTTTTTGTAAATTTAAAGTGATTGGGCTTAGTTTGTTGCTGTAAAGTGTAGCTGGAGGTGATTTTTGATAGCCGAAGTAATTTTGGTGATTCTGCTATAGTTTGTTATGATTTTTAGCATTTTTTTGTAATTTTAAATTGATTGGGCTTAGTTTGTTTATGTAAAGTGTAGTTGGGGGTGATTTTTGATAGCCAAAGTAATTTAGGTGAGTTTGGCATAGTTTGCTATGGTTACTAGCATTTTTTTGTAATTTAAAAGTGATTGGGTTTAGTTTGTTGTGGTAAGGGTTAGTTGGTGATGATTTATGGTAGCCGAAGTAATTTAGGTGTGTTTGGCATAATTTGCTATGGTTACAAGCATTTTGTTGTAATTTAAAAGTGATTAAGTTTAGTTTGTTGTGGTAAGGGTTAGTTGGTGATGATTTAGAGTAGCCGAAGTAATTTAGGTGAGTCTGGTATAGTTTGTTATGATTTGAACACCTTTTTTTGTAATTTTAAGATGATATGGTTTGGTTTGTTGTGGTAAGGGATAGTTGGGGGTGATTTACGGTAGCCGAAGTTATTTAGGTAATTCTGGTAGAGTTTGTTATGATTTTTAGCATTTTTTTGTAATTTTAAAGTGATTGGGCTTATTTTGTTGCTGTAAAGTGTAGTTGGGGGTGATTTTTGATAGCCGAAGTAGTTTAGGTGAGTTTGGCATAGTTTGCTATGATTAGTAGCATTTTTTTGTAATTTAAAAGTGATTGGGTTTAGTTTGTTGTGGTAAGGGTTAGTTGGTGATGATTTATGGTAGCCGAAGTAATTTAGGTGAGTTTGATATAGTTTGCTATGGTTACTAGCATTTTTTTGTAATTTAAAAGTGTTTGGGTTTAGTTTGTTGTTGTAAGGGTTAGTTGGTGATGATTTATAGTAGCCGAAGTAATTTATTTGAGTTTGGCATAGTTTGCTATGGTTACTAGCATTTTTTTGTAATTTAAAAGTGATTGGGTTTAGTTTGTTGTGGTAAGGGTTAGTTGGTGATGATTTATGGTAGCCGAAGTAATTTAGGTGAGTTTGGCATAGTTTGCTATGGTTAGTAGCCTTTTTTTGTAATTTAAAAATGATTGGGTTTAGTTTGTTGTGGTAAGGGTTAGTTGGTGATGATTTAGAGAAGCCGAAGTAATTTAAGTGAGTCTGGCATAGTTTGTTATGATTTGTACACCTTTTTTTGTAATTTTAAGATGATATGGTTTGGTTTGTTGTGGTAAGGGATAGTTGGGGGTGATTTACGGTAGCCGAAGTAATTTAGGTGATTCTGGTATAGTTTGTTATGATTTTTAGCATTTTTTTGTAGTTTTAAAGTGATTGGGCTTAGTTTGTTGCTGTAAAGTGTAGTTGGGGGTGATTTTTGATAGCCGAAGTAATTTAGGTGAGTTTGGCATAGTTTGCTATGGTTAGTAGCATTTTTTTGTAATTTAAAAGTTATTGGGATTAGTTTGTTGTGGTAAGGGTTAGTTGGTGATGATTTATGGTAGCTGAAGTAATTTAGGTGAGTTTGGCATAGTTTGCTATGGTTAGTAGCATTTTTTTGTAATTTAAAAGTGATTGGGTTTAGTTTGTTGTGGTATGGGTTAGTTGGTGATGATTTATGGTAGCCGAAGTAATTTAGGTGAGTTTGGCATAGTTTGCTAGGGTTAGTAGCATTTTTTTGTAATTTAAAAGTGATTGTGTTTAGTTTGTTGTGGTAAGGGTGAGTTGGTGATGATTTAGAGTAGCCTAAGTAATTTAGGTGAGTTTGGCATAGTTTGTTATGATTTGTACACCTTTTTTTGTAATTTTAAGATGATATGGTTTGGTTTGTTGTGGTAAGGGATAGTTGGAAGTGATTTACGGTAGCCGAAGTAATTTAGGTGATTCTGGTATAGTTTGTTCTGATTTTTAGCATTTTTTTGTAATTTTAAAGTGATTGGGCTTAGTTTGTTGCTGTAAAGTGTAGTTGGGGGTGATTTTTGATAGCCGAAGTAATTTAGGTGAGTATGGCATAGTTTGCTATGGTTAGTAGCATTTTTTTGTAATTTAAAAGTGATTGGGTTTAGTTTGTTGTGGTAAGGGTTAGTTGGTGATGATTTATGGTAGCCGAAGTAATTTTGGTGAGTTTGGCATAGTTTGCTATAGTTACTAGCATTTTTTTGTAATTTAAAATTGATTGGGTTTAGTTTGTTGTGGTAAGGGTTAGTTGGTGATGATTTAGAGTAGCCGAAGTAATTTAGGTGAGTCTGGCATATTTTGTTATGATTTGTACACCTTTTTTTGTAATTTTAAGATGATATGGTTTGGTTTGTTGTGGTAAGGGATAGTAGGGGGTGATTTACGGTAGCCGAAGTAATTTAGGTGATTCTGGTATAGTTTGTTATGATTTTTAGCATTTTTTTGTAATTTTAAAGTTATTGGGCTTAGTTTGTTGCTGTAAAGTGTAGTTGGGGGTGATTTTTGATAGCCGAAGTAATTTTGGTGAGTTTGGCATAGTTTGCTATGGTTAGTAGCATTTTTTTGTAATTTTAAAGTGATTGGGCTTAGTTTGTTGCTGTAAAGTGTAGTTGGGGGTGATTTTTGATAGCCGAAGTAATTTAGGTGAGTTTGGCATAGTTTGCTATAGTTACTAGCATTTTTTTGTATTTTAAAAGTGATTGGGTTTAGTTTGTTGTGGTAAGGGTTAGTTGGTGATGATTTAGAGTAGCCGAAGTAATTTAGGTGAGTCTGGCATAGTTTGTTATGATTTGTACACCTTTTTTTGTAATTTTAAAATGATATGGTTTGGTTTGTTGTGGTAAGGGATAGTTGGGGGTGATTTAAGGTAGCCGAAGTAATTTAGGTGATTCTGGTATAGTTTGTTATGATTTTTAGCATTTTTTTGTAATTTTAAAGTGATTGGGCTTAGTTTGTTGCTGTAAAGTGTAGTTGGGGGTGATTTTTGATATCCGAAGTAATTTAGGTGAGTTTGGCATAGTTTGCTATGGTTAGTAGCATTTTTTTGTAACTTAAAAGTGATTGGGTTTAGTTTGTTGTGGTAAGGGTTAGTTGGTGATGATTTATGGTAGCCAAAGTAATTTAGGTGAGTTTGGCATAGTTTGCCATGGTTACTAGCATTTTTTTGTAATTTAAAAGTGATTGGGTTTAGTTTGTTGTGGTAAGGGTTAGTTGGTGATGATTTAGAGTAGCCGAAGTAATTTAGGTGAGTCTGGCATAGTTTGATATGATTTGTACACCTTTTTTTGTAATTTTAAGATGATATGGTTTGGTTTGTTGTGGTAAGGGATAGTTGGGGGTGATTTACGGTAGCCGAAGTAATTTAGGTGATTCTGGTATAGTTTGTTATGATTTTTAGCATTTTTTTGTAATTTTAAAGTGATTGGGCTTAGTTTGTTGCTGTAAAGTGTAGTTGGGGGTGATTTTTGATAGCCGAAGTAATTTAGGTGAGTTTGGCATAGTTTGCTATGGTTACTAGCATTTTTTTGTAATTTAAAAGTGATTGGGTTTAGTTTGTTGTGGTAAGGGTTAGTTGGTGATGATTTAGAGTAGCCGAAGTAATTTAGGTGAGTCTGGCATAGTTTGTTATGATTTGTACACCTTTTTTTGTAATTTTAAGATGATATGGTTTGGTCTGTTGTGGTAAGGGAGAGTTGGGGGTGATTTAAGTTAGCCGAAGTAATTTAGGTGATTCTGGTATAGTTTGTTATAATTTTTAGCATTTTTTTGTAATTTTAAAGTGATTGGGCTTAGTTTGTTGCTGTAAAGTGTAGTTGGGGGTGATTTTTGATATCCGAAGTAATTTAGGTGAGTTTGGCATAGTTTGCTATGGTTAGTAGCATTTTTTTGTAACTTAAAAGTGATTGGGTTTAGTTTGTTGTGGTAAGGGTTAGTTGGTGATGATTTATGGTAGCCGAAGTAATTTAGGTGATTTTGGCATAGTTTGCCATGGTTACTAGCATTATTTTGTAATTTAAAAGTGATTGTGTTTAGTTTGTTGTGGTAAGGGTGAGTTGGTGATGATTTAGAGTAGCCGAAGTAATTTAGGTGAGTCTGGCATAGTTTGTTATGATTTGTACACCTTTTTTTGTAATTTTAAGATGATATGGTTTGGTTTGTTGTGGTAAGGGATAGTTGGAAGTGATTTACGGTAGCCGAAGTAATTTAGGTGATTCTGGTATAGTTTGTTCTGATTTTTAGCATTTTTTTGTAATTTTAAAGTGATTGGGCTTAGTTTGTTGCTGTAAAGTGTAGTTGGGGGTGATTTTTGATAGCCGAAGTAATTTAGGTGAGTATGGCATAGTTTGCTATGGTTAGTAGCATTTTTTTGTAATTTAAAAGTGATTGGGTTTAGTTTGTTGTGGTAAGGGTTAGTTGGTGATGATTTATGGTAGCCGAAGTAATTTTGGTGAGTTTGACATAGTTTGCTATAGTTACTAGCATTTTTTTGTAATTTAAAATTGATTGGGTTTAGTTTGTTGTGGTAAGGGTTAGTTGGTGATGATTTAGAGTAGCCGAAGTAATTTAGGTGAGTCTGGCATATTTTGTTATGATTTGTACACCTTTTTTTGTAATTTTAAGATGATATGGTTTGGTTTGTTGTGGTAAGGGATAGTTGGGGGTGATTTACGGTAGCCGAAGTAATTTAGGTGATTCTGGTATAGTTTGTTATGATTTTTAGCATTTTTTAGTAATTTTAAAGTTATTGGGCTTAGTTTGTTGCTGTAAAGTGTAGTTGGGGGTGATTTTTGATAGCCGAAGTAATTTTGGTGAGTTTGGCATAGTTTGCTATGGTTAGTAGCATTTTTTTGTAATTTTAAAGTGATTGGGCTTAGTTTGTTGCTGTAAAGTGTAGTTGGGGGTGATTTTTGATAGCCGAAGTAATTTAGGTGAGTTTGGCATAGTTTGCTATGGTTACTAGCATTTTTTTGTATTTTAAAAGTGATTGGGTTTAGTTTGTTGTGGTAAGGGTTAGTTGGTGATGATTTAGAGTAGCCGAAGTAATTTAGGTGAGTCTGGCATAGTTTGTTATGATTTGTACACCTTTTTTTGTAATTTTAAGATGATATGGTTTGGTTTGTTGTGGTAAGGGATAGTTGGGGGTGATTTAAGGTAGCCGAAGTAATTTAGGTGATTCTGGTATAGTTTGTTATGATTTTTAGCATTTTTTTGTAATTTTAAAGTGATTGGGCTTAGTTTGTTGCTGTAAAGTGTAGTTGGGGGTGATTTTTGATATCCGAAGTAATTTAGGTGAGTTTGGCATAGTTTGCCATGGTTACTAGCATTTTTTTGTAATTTAAAAGTGATTGGGTTTAGTTTGTTGTGGTAAGGGTTAGTTGGTGATGATTTAGAGTAGCCGAAGTAATTTAGGTGAGTCTGGCATAGTTTGATATGATTTGTACACTTTTTTTTGTAATTTTAAGATGATATGGTTTGGTTTGTTGTGGTAAGGGATAGTTGGGGGTGATTTACGGTAGCCGAAGTAATTTAGGTGATTCTGGTATAGTTTGTTTTGATTTTTAGCATTTTTTTGTAATTTTAAAGTGATTGGGCTTAGTTTGTTGCTGTAAAGTGTAGTTGGGGGTGATTTTTGATAGCCGAAGTAATTTAGGTGAGTTTGGCATAGTTTGCTATGGTTACTAGCATTTTTTTGTAATTTAAAAGTGATTGGGTTTAGTTTGTTGTGGTAAGGGTTAGTTGGTGATGATTTAGAGTAGCCGAAGTAATTTAGGTGAGTCTGGCATAGTTTGTTATGATTTGTACACCTTTTTTTGTAATTTTAAGATGATATGGTTTGGTCTGTTGTGGTAAGGGAGAGTTGGGGGTGATTTAAGTTAGCCGAAGTAATTTAGGTGATTCTGGTATAGTTTGTTATAATTTTTAGCATTTTTTTGTAATTTTAAAGTGATTGGGCTTAGTTTGTTGCTGTAAAGTGTAGTTGGGGGTGATTTTTGATATCCGAAGTAATTTAGGTGAGTTTGGCATAGTTTGCTATGGTTAGTAGCATTTTTTTGTAACTTAAAAGTGATTGGGTTTAGTTTGTTGTGGTAAGGGTTAGTTGGTGATGATTTATGGTAGCCGAAGTAATTTAGGTGATTTTGGCATAGTTTGCCATGGTTACTAGCATTATTTTGTAATTTAAAAGTGATTGTGTTTAGTTTGTTGTGGTAAGGGTGAGTTGGTGATGATTTAGAGTAGCCGAAGTAATTTAGGTGAGTCTGGCATAGTTTGTTATGATTTGTACACCTTTTTTTGTAATTTTAAGATGATATGGTTTGGTTTGTTGTGGTAAGGGATAGTTGGAAGTGATTTACGGTAGCCGAAGTAATTTAGGTGATTCTGGTATAGTTTGTTCTGATTTTTAGCATTTTTTTGTAATTTTAAAGTGATTGGGCTTAGTTTGTTGCTGTAAAGTGTAGTTGGGGGTGATTTTTGATAGCCGAAGTAATTTAGGTAAGTATGGCATAGGTTGCTATGGTTAGTAGCATTTTTTTGTAATTTAAAAGTGATTGGGTTTAGTTTGTTGTGGTAAGGGTTAGTTGGTGATGATTTATGGTAGCCGAAGTAATTTTGGTGAGTTTGACATAGTTTGCTATAGTTACTAGCATTTTTTTGTAATTTAAAAGTGATTGGGTTTAGTTTGTTGTGGTAAGGGTTAGTTGGTGATGATTTAGAGTAGCCGAAGTAATTTAGGTGAGTCTGGCATAGTTTGTTATGATTTGTACACCTTTTTTTGTAATTTTAAGATGATATGGTTTGGTTTGTTGTGGTAAGGGATAGTTGGGGGTGATTTACGGTAGCCGAAGTAATTTAGGTGATTCTGGTATAGTTTGTTATGATTTTTAGCATTTTTTTGTAATTTTAAAGTGATTGGGCTTAGTTTGTTGCTGTAAAGTGTAGTTGGGGGTGATTTTTGATAGCCGAAGTAATTTAGGTGAGTTTGGCATAGTTTGCTATGGTTACTAGCATTTTTTTGTAATTTAAAAGTGATTGGGTTTAGTTTGTTGTGGTAAGGGTTAGTTGGTGATGATTTAGAGTAGCCGAAGTAATTTAGGTGAGTCCGGCATAGTTTGTTATGATTTGTACACCTTTTTTTGTAATTTTAAGATGATATGGTTTGGTCTGTTGTGGTAAGGGAGAGTTGGGGGTGATTTAAGTTAGCCGAAGTAATTTAGGTGATTCTGGTATAGTTTGTTATAATTTTTAGCATTTTTTTGTAATTTTAAAGTGATTGGGCTTAGTTTGTTGCTGTAAAGTGTAGTTGGGGGTGATTTTTGATAGCCGAAGTAATTTAGGTGAGTTTGGCATAGTTTGCTATGGTTAGTAGCATTTTTTTGTAATTTAAGAGTGATTGGGTTTAGTTTGTTGTGGTAAGGGTTAGTTGGTGATGATTTATGGTAGCCGAAGTAATTTAGGTGAGTTTGGCATAGTTTGCTATGGTTACTAGCATTTTTTTGTAATTTAAAAGTGATTGGGTTTAGTTTGTTGTGGTAAGGGTTAGTTGGTGATGATTTAGAGTAGCCGAAGTAATTTAGGTGAGTCTGGCATAGTTTGTTATAATTTGTACACCTTTTTTTGTAATTTTAAGATGATATGGTTTGGTTTGTTGTGGTAAGGGATAGTTGGGGGTGATTTACGGTAGCCGAAGTAATTTCGGTGATTCTGGAATAGTTTGTTATGGTTTTTAGCATTTTTTTGTAATTTTAAAGTGATTGGGCTTAGTTTGTTGCTGTAAAGTGTAGTTGGGGGTGATTTTTGATAGCTTGATAGCCGAAGTAATTTAGGTGAGTTTGGCATAATTTGCTATGGTTAGTAGCATTTTTTTGTAATTTAAAAGTGATTGTGTTTAGTTTGTTGTGGTAAGGGTTAGTTGGTGATGATTTATGGTAGCCGAAGTAATTTATGTGAGTTTGGCATAGTTTGCTATGGTTACTAGCATTTTTTTGTAATTTAAAAGTGATTGGGTTTAGTTTGTTGTGCAAAAAGTTAGTTGGTGATGATTTAGAGTAGCCGAAGTAATTTAGGTGAGTCTGGCATAGTTTGTTATGATTTGTACACCTTTTTTTGTAATTTTAAGATGATATGGTTTGGTTTGTTGTGGTAAGGGATAGTTGGGGGTGATTTACGGTAGCCGACGTAATTTAGGTAATTCTGGTATAGTTTGTTATGATTTTTAGTATTTTTTTCTAATTTTAAAGTGATTGGGCTTAGTTTGATGCTGTAAAGTGTAGTGGGGGGTGATTTTTGATAGCCGAAGTAATTTAGGTGAGTTTGGCATAGTTTGCTATGGTTAGTAGCATTTTTTTGTAATTTAAAAGTGATTGGGTTTAGTTTGTTGTGGTAAGGGTTAATTGGTGATGATTTATGGTAGCCGAAGTAATTTAGGTGAGTTTGGCATATTTTGCTATGGTTACTAGCATTTTTTTGTAATTTAAAATTGATTGGGTTTAGTTTGTTGTGGTAAGGGTTAGTTGGTGACTAGCTGAATGTACCCGGCGTTGCCCGGAACGTAGATTTAAACGCTATTTTGACAAAGGTGGTGTATTAACGAAGTTGACCAATCGACATTATAATACAATGAAACAGGAATGTTCTACTTAGTCAATCGCAAGATAAAAAATTTGCAATTTTTCAGCAAGAACCAACGGGAAGGTGTAGAGCTCTCTTGCCGGGATAGGGATAGAAGGAAGGAAAAAGGATAACAATAAGTCATAATTAAAAATTATGGATTGATGATAATGAAACTTGTGGATTGATAAGGAAAAATTGTGTTAGTAAAGGAGAGTGTCGATTAATTATAAAAAACTGAAGAAACACCTATTGTTTCTTTCACTATTTCATATTTCAAACTTTTTACATTAGACATTACTTGAATATTTTCTTTGGATTCCGGTCAGAGCAGAGCAGTATTTTACATTTCTGTTCACATCAATGAACTCTTCAATTACATCAAATGTTATATCAGACTAAAATAAAAATAAGTGAGGCTAAGTTCACAGCACATATTAAATCTTCACAGATTTGGTTTTTGGTTATCGTGTGTTTTTTCATTCTAGCTGTTGCATTGCAAATATGAATGTAAATGATCCAAATAAACCTTGTAAACCATAACATGCCAAAACATGAACCCCACAATCTATTATATAGTAAACGCCATGAAAGTTGGCTGATCGATAATCGAATCGGATCGTCTGAACTAAGAGATTCGATGTCAAGTGTTCAGTGACGTGCTGTTTCAGCAGGGGTCATAATAAGTTAAAATATATAAATATATCAATAAAGTGTCGGATGTTCGAATAAAGTATCAATTAGATCGTTTTTGAACCCCAACGTAGTTTAATATAAAGTCCGCGTGTGTTTTCTAGGTTATCAAAAAATCTTAACCTCTTAAAAAAGTATTTATTTTTGTAAAATTATTTATCACTATCACAAACTGCATTTATATTTCTCTTCAATATTTTTATTAACCAACTCTTCGGAATAAATGGCAAACTTCTATTGGTCATATTGCGTGATGTTTCATTTCAGATGCGTTGAGCACTTAGTCCAACGGCTGGCTCGGAAAGTACAATCACTTCCATCTTCACCAACAATGCAGTTAGTTTTTCGAATATAACTCCTACAAAGGGTTAGGGTCCTTTCAAACGTGTGTGCCGGAAAAACTTCAATAGACCTGTTCAAATAACCAATTTAATTGATCCTCTTTACATTTCAAATGTATGATACAACTATGAATAATAATTCTAGCACGAATGCCGGTTGGTGGTATAGGTCACCACTATACGCCACTGTTCTGGGGTGCATTGGGCCAGTGATCGCTCCCACATCTCCAACACTTTCTTGTCGCTATATCCATCTTCTCCCATATGGGAATCGTAAAATGTTTTGGCCTAGAGAACACTGAATGGACTTATTAAAATGAGTATTGTACTTAAAATAATAGTTGTACCTGTGCCCATATCAGTTCAATTGCAATGGTACGGTGGCAAGTGGAGGACTTCGTGTCCGTGTTCTTGCAAATACTTGTCCACTACGTATCTGTTTGGTGGCACGTTAAGTTTTGCTAAATTAAGCAACTCGGCCTTAAACATGTGGTGCTCAAACAGCACGTTGTGTTGGTGTAGCCACTCTTGTATTTGGCACTTCTTTCACACCGCAATAGGATTCCGTTCGACTACAATGCTGTGATAGGACGCATTGTCCATTACAATAATCGAGGGCTCTTCTAGATTGGGAACTAATTGCTCTTTTATCCACTTCATGAACAGTTCGGCATTCATGTCGCCGTAGTAATCCGCAAGCTTAGATTTTGTACCAAATATAAGCGAGGCATTGGACACGAAACCGTCCTCCGTGCCATCGCACGTCACAAATGCTTTTTGGGCATCGTTTAACCGTCTGCCAGGCATTTTGAATCAATTTACGCTAAAAATAGACGTGAATTAATAAATAGAAGATCGTATAGTTATTGACACTTACTGTTCGTAATGAATTCGAAAACGTTAATGTTTCGTAGGTTGGAATTTTGACAGAGAGTTCGCACGCCAATGATGCACGACAGCGCTGCAACACAGACGAGAGATAGGACGCGCACAATAGCCCCGTCTTCGTCGAACGCGTTCACATTAGAGTAAGAGCGAACGGTACGAATGGCGTAGATTGTTCGGCGCACCGTCGACAAACGTTTCGATGAGGTTTGAAGCTGCACTACATGTGCAAAGAAGATGGTAATACCGCGTGCATGTCTGTGATATGTTCAGAAAGTATCGAGTGATCGGCCAACTTTCGGGGCGATTACTATATAAAGCGAAGTGTCCTCACTGACACACTCATTCACTCATTCATCTACACACTGATTCATAATCAACCCACAGCCCAAACCGTGAGGGCTGGAGACTTGAAATTTTAGACACGGGTGTATCATGTGCCGAAACGATTTTGCGAAATTCGGCCCGGTTCCTTTGTAATTCAATAAAAACCGGCTAAAATAAACAAAAAGTGTTTATGTTAGAAGCACGTATCTAGCCAAAACAACTTCGACGACGGGCGACCGGTTTACATTAAAAGCACTTATTTAACCTAAACAATTTCAACGACAAGTTTCTGCTTTCGTGATCATACTTTTGCCGTACCTAGCGAGGCCGCAGATATTTCAAATATAATTTTGATTTCAATTATAATGTCGATCCGTGACTCAATTAAAAATTACCAAATCACTCCAAATTTAATCCGTCAACATTAAACATCCTCAAATATCTCTTACCACTGCAAACTTTACCAAATCAACCCCAAAAAATTCCCGAACTATGCCAAACTGACATAAACTAGATCCGTTATTTTAAATCATCCCTTAGCAACCCCAAGTAACTCCAATCACTTTAAAATAAAACAAAATGACACAAATCATGGCAGATTATGTCGAACTCACACATATTATTTCGTATACCAAAAATCACCCCTAACTACCCCTTACCACCCCAAAATAAGCCCAATCACTTTAAAATTACAAAAAAATTCTACAAACCGTAGCAAACTATGCCAAACTCCCCTAAATTACTTCGGCTATCATGAATCACCCCCAACTACCCCTTACCACCCAAAACACAGCCCAATCACTTTAAAATTATAAAAAATGTTACAAGCCATATCAAACTATGCCAAACTCATCTAAATTACTTTGACTTCCATAAATCACACCAAACTACCCCCTACCACCCCAAAATAAGCCCAATCACTTTAAAATTATAAAAAATGCTACAAACCATAGCAAACTATGCCTAAATTACTTCGGCTAACATAAATCACCCCCAACAACCCCTTACTACCCCAAAATAAGCCCAATCACTTTAAAATTACAAAAAATGCTACAAACCATAGCAAACTATGCCAAACTCACTTAAATTACTTCGGCTATCATAAATCACCCCCAACTACCCCTTACCATCCCAAAATAAGCCCAATCACTTTAAAATTACAAAATATTCAACAAATCATAGCAAACTATGCCTAACTCACCTAAATGACTTCGGCTACCATAAATCACCCCCAACTACCCCTTACCACCCCAAAATAATCCCAATCACTTTAAAATTACAAAAAATGCTACAAACCATAGCAAACTATGCCAAACTCACTTAAATTACTTTGGCTTCTATAAATCACCCCCAACTACCCCTTACCACCCCAAAATAGGCTCAATCACTTTAAAATTACAAAAAAATTCTACAAACCGTAGCAAACTATGCCAAACTCCCCTAAATTACTTCGGCTACCATAAATCACCCCGAACTACCCCTTACAACCCCAAAATAAGCCCAAACATTTTAAAATTTTAAAAAAAATTTAACAACTCATAGCAAACTATGCCTAACTCACCTAAATTACTTCGGCTACCATAAATCACCCCCAACTACCCCTTACGACCCCAAAATTATCCCAATCACTTTAAAATTACAAAAAATGCTACAATAATGCTACCATAATACTACCATAAATCACCCCCAACTACCCCTTACCACCACAAACTAAGCCCAATCGCTTTAAAATTAGAAAAAATGCTACAAACCATAGCAAACTATTCCAAACTCACCTAAATTACTTCGGCTATCATAAATCACCCCCAACTACCCCTTACCAACCACAAACTAAACCCAATCACTTTAAAATTACAAAAAATTCTACAAACCATAGCAAACTATGCCAAACTCAGTTAAATTACTTCGGCTATCATAAATCACCCCCAACTACCCCTTTCCACCCCAAAATAAGCCCTATTACTTTAAAATTACAAAAAATTATACAAACCATAGCAAACTATGTCAAAGTCACCTAAATTACTTCGGCTACTATAAATCACCCCCAACTACCCCTTACGACCCCAAAATTAGCCCAATCACTTTAAAATTACGAAAAATGCTACAAGCCATAGCAAACTATCTCAAACTCACCTGAATTACTTCGGCTACCATAAATCACCCCCAACTACCCCTTACCACCCCAAACTAAGCCCAATCACTTTAAAATTACAAAAAATGCTACAAACCATAGCAAACTATTCCAAACTCACCTAAATTACTTCGGCTACCATAAATCACCCCCAACTACCCCTTACCGCCCCAAAATTAGCCTAATCACTTTAAAATTACAAAAATGCTACAAAATATAGCAAGCTATGCCAAACTCACTTAAATTACTTCGGCTATCATAAATTAATAAACGTTTTCAATCAAAATCTTCTATTTGGTTGTGTTATTTATAAATGCCTTATCGTATTAAATCATAAAATATTAATAAATATCTGCACATAAAATATATTGTTCCGACTAATAGTCGTTATTCTGAATATTAAATATGCTGATACCTATTTTGATTCTCTTTCACCTTCCAATAAATATTTGTTCCAGTTGAGATGCAAACATAAACGTATTTCTGAATTGCAACACGCTGACGGGGCAAGCCCTACCTTTTCAACATGCGTGCATTTGTATAAACAGCTCTATGGTTTTTAACTTTAAAGAGGTATAAAGGCGGTGTAAGCGCTAGAGTTTCGTAAAAATATCTGAAAAATTCCAAATTCTGCAATTGAATCAGAACTATCTTTGTGTTCGATAGTAAATTTATACTTGGAGTGGCACTGCCAACCCTGCCACCCCTGACGAGGCACCTGCTTACTACTCTCCTTCCAGGGAAACTTTATAAATCAACGTCAAAATAATTTAGGGCGCCTGAATGTGAAAATATCACTGTGTAATAAGTTCAGACTGACATGGAACACTTGAAATTTCGATATTTGTTTGTAATTCGTCACAGGTCCATGAAGGAATGCATGTTAATGTAAACAAGTGTTAGTTTGTTGGAGAGACCGAATAAGATTTTTAACATTCCTGTCAAAATATTTATTTACTTTAGAATGTTAATTTTTTAAATTCATTTCGTGAAAATTATGACGGGCCATACGAGTACACCTGTGCGAGTATTATTTGGTACATACAAATTAATCTCTTTTGTTATCCAAATTGTTTACATACGCACTAGGCACGTGCACCTCATATAATTGTGAAAATTGCTGCTTCAGCGTCTGAAACGCTGGTACTCAACGTCGCCAAGGTCGAGGCGACGCATCGGTATTCGAAGTTCTATCGCTATTAAATAAATTATTTTATTTCCGATATTTCCGATTTGTTCTTGCTGTTAACCAAAACTCTCCCCAATCGATTTTCGAAAAATTTCCAGCGTCGGACCGGACGTCACTTATTATCGTACGCTAATTTTTACGTTCAGTTAATCATATTGGTTCTTCACCAAACCTGCTCCGGCCAAAATCCGAAATTTTCACTGACATCATACGCTTAAGTATTGTGTGCTTATACACGATTTACACTATTTATTTTACGTACATTGCGTTCATTATTGTTCTGCATTATTTATAACTAAGATGGAGCAATTTGAAAATCTAATAGTAAGCGGAGAACAAATACCACCATGTATAATTCCCGTGAAAATTCATGGAAATAGTCTTTCTTACTATCTTTCTTATTGCATTTTTAAAACCGGAAATAGAGCTCAAGAGCGAAGAATAACTTCGACTTTTTTTATACATAATTCCTAAATACTTCGTTTTTATGGTGTAAAATTTTGTATCTATATATTTCAACATTGTCTTTAACGTTGTCAGAGAACTAAATGGGAATAATTTGGAATAATTTAGCTTCTATGTCAACTCTCCTTCTCTTGAAACTTTGGAAAACAACGACAAAATTCTTTAGGGCGCCTGGATTTGAAAATATAACTCTGTATAATAAGTTTAGACTGACTAGAGTGAAAAGAAAGGAGCTTGCACCCAGAAACGAAATTAAATGGAACACTTGAAGTTGCAATATTTGTTTGTAATTCGTCAGAAGTCCATGAGGGAATGCGTGTTAATGTAAACAAATGTGAGTTTATTGGAGAGGCCGAATAAGATTTTTACATTATTGAAGCAGCTGGAGCCTGCCACGTCAAGAGCAAGGTCACAAACGTGAAAAGGCGATGCTCGATTTAGTTTGATTGAGTATCAATGCAGAAATTCGCACATGCCAAGCGTTGGATAAGCCTTTCTTATCGTTTCTTAGAATTCGAGAATTGCTGGTTCAGCGTGTGGAGCAGTACTCGATCGCGGTGTTTAATTTTAACACAACTACAATTGTGAAAATTGCTGCTCCAGCGTCGGAAACTGTTCGCAAAGTCGCCAAATTCGATGAGGCGACGCATCAGTATTCGAAGGTCTACCGCTATCAAATAAAGTATTTTAATTTAACATTTGATCCTCGCGTTAACCAAATCTGCCCCCAATCTATTTTCGAAAAATTACCAGCGTCGAACCGGATTCCACTTATATTTGTACGCTAATTTTTACTTTCAGTTAATGGTAGTGGTGTATTTGTTTTTCACCAAATTTGCCCCGGCTAAAATACGAAATTTTCACCGTTGTATGTACCAGAGATCACTGACATTCATACCCTTAATAATTATGTGCTTATACACGTTTTACACTATTTATTTTACGTTCATTGTGTTTATTATTGCTTTACATTATTTATAACTAAGATGGAGAAGTTTGAAAATCTAGCGACGTACAAATACCACACCGTATTATGAAAGGTGATGGAAATTGTCTTTTTTTATATCTATGGTATTGGTATTGATATTTTAATACTGGAACGGAAGCTCAATAGGTTGGCACTTTAATTGTTCAACAAGTGTGTGTTAATGTAAACAGGTGTGAGTCCGTCGGAGAGACCGAATAAGATTTTTACATCCACCATATTCCCGTCAAAATATTTATTTATTTTAGAATGTTAATTTTGCCGTTAACAAAATTTGTTCCCAATCACCTTCGGCGTACCGGACGACCGTTCAATTAATGATAATGGTGTATTTATTTTTCACCAAATCTGCCTCGGCTGAAATCCAAAATTTACAGCGTTGGACCCGACATTACTGACATTGATACGCGTTTTACACTGTTGTAACAAAAATCAACCCCTCTAGTACGAAAGCGCTCCGCTAGTACCCTTCGCTAGCGCCCCAGTCGCCTGTGCTCCCCACTTAAGGTACCACCTCCATCAAATCAGCACCCCACTGGAGAGGGATGCTCACAGGACCAAATAAAAGGATATGTTTTACCCCAAAACCACAAGAGTGTTCGAATCAATCTCTTGAACAGCACCTAGCTAGCGCACTGAATACGGTCCTTGCTGTGGTCATTCAATTGGATTATCGATTCCACCTCCTGTCTTGAACAGCACCTGACTAGCGCACTGAATACGGTCCTTGTCTGTGGTCATTCAAGCTGGACATTATTACGACTCTCCGATTTCATTTCACTATTGTTATCCTCATATGTACAAAGTGTAAATAAAGTAATTATAACCATAACGAGTGTTATAAAAGTGGCGCCCAACTAAGTGGCCATCGAACGCATATATCAGCAAAATACGGCCCAAACGGGAAGTCAATTTACCAAGCCGAAGGAGTCCGAGAATCAATCCTCCTAATATGGCTATCCAGATGACAAACGAACAATTTCAACAACTGTTGCAAAGCTTCGCAAACCCCAGCAGGCAGCCCCAACGTCATTTTACGCAGTGCACCGCCCGCTTTAATGGAACACGAACGAAGGCAGCAGTTGAAGAATTTTTGACATCTATCACCATCTTCAAAACCGTAGAGCAAATCAGCGATGAAGATGCCATTACGGGACTTCCACTTCTCCTCACCGGTGAAGCCAATCGATGGTGGAACGGGGTTAAGACGGGAATAAGCACCTTCGAAGAGGCGAAGTGCTTCATTCGGCAAGCTTTCGCACCCCAACAGCCGAATTTCCGCATTCTGCAGGAAATCTTCTCAGACAAACAGGCGGATGGGATAACAACGGACCGATTCGTCACCAGCCAGAGGGACAGGTTCTCCCAGTTATCCCGTGAACTCGAGGAAAACTGGCAACTTGACATCGTTTACGGGTTGCTACGCCAGAATATCCGCGACCGCATTTCCCGTAATGATGTCAAGACCTTTGAAGATCTTCTGGAACGATCACGTGTTGTTGAAGCCAACGAACGCGACCGTCGAGGAGCAAAAACAGACAAAATTCAGGAAGACAAGACACGTGTCAGGTGTACGTATTGTCGAACCTACGGACACGAAACTTCCGATTGTCGCCGGAAAACCAAAGCAGACGCAGTTAAGGCCCGGCAATCCGCTCTCCCAGAAACCAATCCGACGTCTTCAGGTACGGCACTACAGTGCTACGGATGTGGAAAACCCGGAGTGATTCGACGGAATTGTCCAACGTGCAAGACTACCGCGATGCCAGTTAGTTTTTGTTCGGTAGACGTCTATGCGAACGAACGTCCTGCCGTGAAAATCTCAGTGGAAGGGGTTACGGGAACGGCGTATCTGGATAGTGGAGCACGTGCCTCACTCGCGAGTTACGGGCTGTACCAAGTAATGAGGTGTAATAAATTGAAATTCTCCGATGTTGAGATCAATTTAATTCAAGCAGACGGAAAAAGTCGGCCTACAACTGTAAAAACAACAAGAACATCTGTTGCACTTAATGGGCGTCAGATTCCCACGACATTCATCGTCCTCCCCGACGCCCCAAACACCAAGACCCTTTTAGGTATTGATTTCCTAAAAAGCGCCGGTCTGGTGATTGATTACCTCCATGGAAGGTAGCATTTTTCGGGACATCGACACGAAACATATGGTTTTGTGGCCAAAGATGAAACCGCAGCCCAAACCCGGACAGCCACACCCAGGGACGAAGAAATAGCAAACATTTTTGCCGAGCTCTTTGTGCCTCCCGCCGTCCTGTCACCAGTTGGACTGACGCCACCTGTTTCAATGGAATGCGACTACGTCTCCGAGTTGACCGATAATTACGGCCCTTCCGTTTCCCCGGGAACAATGGAAATGAGGAGACACCTACAGGCTCATCATCCATTGGACACGATGTCCCGAACTGATTTTATGTGGGATGACGCCAATCAAGCCATCGAATCGTGGTGGAGAGAACCTGTCTTTCTTTCAAAGGACCTTCACATAGCAAGCCTTGATTTTACCCTTCTTCAAATGAGAGAAAATGAAGGAACAAATTTAAACACCCAGGAGAAAGTGCAGCTAAACAAGCTCCTAGAGGATTACATGGATCTCTTTGCGGCACATGGACCCCCCACGCCGATGACAGAGCATCGCATCGACACCGGAGACAAACCACTTATCGCCAGTCCTCCATATCGCATTACCCCGGCCCGGAAAAAATTACTAGACGCCGAAGTAAGCAAATTGTTAGAGACAGAAATAATAGAAGAATGTGATAGCGCCTGGACGTCTCCAGTTGTTCTGGTCCCTAAACCAGATGGAAGTACACGCCTGTGCGTGGACTTCCGCAAACTAAACCTCATAACGACACCAGATTTGTATCCACTTCCGCGACTCGAGGATCTTCTTCACTCCACGGGTCAGTCGACATACATCTCCACCATGGACTTGAAGAGCGGGTATTACCAGGTCAACGTTCATGAAGCAGACCGCGACAAAACCGCCTTCATCACCAACTCCGGAATTTACCGATTCTTGAGACTTCCATTTGGACTTCGTAACGCCCCAGCGACCTTTCAGCGAATGATGGACAAATATCGGTCAGGACTTAGTGACGTTAGGCTCCTAATTTACCTAGACGACCAATTGTTCTCTCTCCGGATTTCAACACCCATCTGTTGGATCTTCGGAAGTGTTTTGATCGGTTGAGACATTTTCGTCTGCGAATGCACCGGGATAAGTGTCGGTTCTCATGTACTGAAGTGACATATTTGGGCCATCTAATCTCAGCCAGTGGAATACGTGCTCGGCCCGACAAGATCACTGCGCTCACCGAGATGCCACCTCCCCGAAATGTCAAACAACTCCTTACCTTTCTGCAAACGTGCAACTGGTACAGGAGATTTATCAAAAAATTTGCCGAGATTGCTCGCCCGTTGACAAATCTTACGAAGAAGAACGCCGCCTGGATCTGGGCGAGTCCTCAAGAAGACGCTGTTAACAAATTAAAACAGGCCCTCACCACGGCGCCCGTTTTGCGACAAGCCGAATCTACGCTACCATATAAACTGCGTACAGATGCCAGCGCCTATGCACTAGGTGCAGTTCTATTGCAGGGGGAGGGAAATGATGAGAGGCCCGTTGAATATGCCAGTCGGTTGCTCAATTCCGCCGAACGGAACTACTCCACGACGGAACGCGAAGCACTCGCCGTCGTCTGGGCTGTGAAGAAGTTCCGTGGATACTTGGAAGAGTCATCGACAATCATCATCACCGATCACCAACCCCTCAAGTGGCTAATGTCTCTCAAATCACCAAGTGGCCGCCTGGCACGATGGTCACTACAACTACAACCATATAATTTGATGATCGAATACACTCCTGGAAAAGCCAATGCCGTTGCAGACACTCTCTCGCGACCGCCTTATTCAGAAGAACCCTCAGAGTGCCAGATTGATCTAATCTCTGTGGATTTTCCGCAAAGGAGTGCCGCCGAAGTACGGACGCGACAAAATCAAGATCCCGAATTGAAGAAGATTATTTCTGCCTTCGAAACGGATCACCCCGAGGAAGTTTACCGATGGAGTGCCCGCGGTTACTTACTCACCCAGGGTGTGCTGTACCGTTACTCCCCAGACGACGATGTCGAAGAGCCCCAGCTAGTAATTCCTACCTCGGACCGAGTTGGAATTTTACGAGATCTACATGATGCACCTGAAGCAGGTCATTTTGGAGCAGATCGTACCTACTATAGAATTTCTCAACGATTCTATTGGCCTGGAATGCGAAATGACATCAAGAATTACGTCAAGGGATGTGCAGATTGTCAGCGTTATAAGGCAACAAACAAAAAACCCGCTGGATTACTCCAGACACCTGTAATGCAACAGCGTTTCGAAGTGATTTCGATTGATCTATTCGGACCCCTTCCGAAAGGACCAAACGGAGAAACATGGATCCTGATAGTAGAAGATTGTAGCTCCCGCTGGGTGGAGTTATTCCCGTTAATACAGGCCACCGCCGAAGCCTGCGCCACGCTTGTAAACGAAATAATATTGCGTTATGGCGTACCGCGTCGCCTAATTTCGGACAATGGGACTCAGTTCATCAGTGGAATAATGCAGCAGACCTGCTATTGTCTCAATATTGACCAGTGTTTCACCCCTTTGTATCACCCTTCTGCCAACATGGTCGAACGAAAGAATCGCGACATGAAAGCAACACTTTCCATTTTGGTAGGAGTACAACACCAAAAATGGCCAGAAAAACTGCCGTCTATCCGCTTCGCACTAAACACAGGGCGCTGCCAAAGCACTGGATTCTCCCCTGCGTACCTCACGTTTGGAAGACACCTCCGCAGCCCTACTGAAGTACGACACGATCTTCGCACAATCGTACAAAACGAGAATTTCATACCTGAAATTACTCCGCACCTCTTACGAATGGCCGAGTTATTAGAAGAAGCAAAGGATCATCACGAGCATGAACAAGATCGACGGAAATCTTACAGTGATCAAGCACATCAATCAAACCCGTTCAAACCTGGAGATTTCGTCTTGGTGACCACCCACGCACTCAGCAAACCCGCAAAGGGTCAGACTTCTAAGTTTACACCAAAACGAGACGGACCATATGTAATCGTATCCGCCAAAGGGCCGTGCAGCTTTGACATCGCCGCACCAGACACGCCCACTACCTTGTTAGGAACCTACCACGCGTCTGCCCTAAAGAAATACGAAGCTCGCGCAGGTACTACCGATCCTGGCACAGGTACCACTGATCCTGTGGTGCCCCTAAGACGACGTGGGAGACCCCGAAAACGTCCCAACTAATTGCAGAACTTCGTCGGGACGCCTGAGCGTTCTGCAGGGGGAGATTGTAACAAAAATCAACCCCTCTAGTACGAAAGCGCTCCGCTAGTACCCTTCGCTAGCGCCCCAGTCGCCTGTGCTCCCCACTTAAGGTACCACCTCCATCAAATCAGCACCCCACTGGAGAGGGATGCTCACAGGACCAAATAAAAGGATATGTTTTACCCCAAAACCACAAGAGTGTTCGAATCAATCTCTTGAACAGCACCTAGCTAGCGCACTGAATACGGTCCTTGCTGTGGTCATTCAATTGGATTATCGATTCCACCTCCTGTCTTGAACAGCACCTGACTAGCGCACTGAATACGGTCCTTGTCTGTGGTCATTCAAGCTGGACATTATTACGACTAACAACGGTGGTATTAATCGGGTTTGTTGACCGTGTTCCATGCGAAGTTCCATGAGGGGGGGTGTAGTGAGCGCCCCGAGAGGCTAACTCAGCAAGTGATCCCCATGAATCTCTGCCAAACGTTTCGTCCACAGCTGCGGTGGACATCTTCAGTGGCGGTGTGGTCGTGGTCGAAGTACTCTCCCAGCTGTCACAGTCGCGACTGGCACATCATCACTTTGCGCAGCTCTATATATAGCCTCAGATCGGTTATGCATCGTTCCGGGTGGGCGTGTCCCTGCATTCGTCAAAGGTGGTGACGTCACTCTTCTCGTTGTCATGGTTGGCTGCCAACTCCTATCCATTTTTTAATCCTTCACCCTTCTTATTGAAATTGTTCTGGTGTTTGAAAATTTCAATCGCTTCTCGGTGTAGACGAGCGTAGTAGTGTGAGGTGGACGCCAATCGTTCAGTCTCCTCAAACCGTATCTGATGGTCTCCCTCAGAAAGAGCGTGTTCAGCTACCGACGATTTCTCCACTTCACCCAGACGACAGTTCCTCTTGTGTTCCGTCAAGCGCGTCTTGATGCTTCTCTTTGTTGTACCTACATAAACAGATCCACACGAACACGGAATTTTGTATACCCCAGCTGACGACAAGGGATCTCTGGGATCTTTCGCCGAACCCAGTAGTCCTCGGATCTGTGTCGTGGGTTTAAAGATGGTCTTAATATTATTACGGTTCAATAGTCGGCCAATGCGGTCTGTCACATTCCGCACATATGGTAAAAAGGCCGTTCCTGCAAACTCAGTTGTGTTATCAGTTGTAGGTCTCACCGACGTCCTTGGGTGTATAGATCTTCTTATATCTTTTGAGGAGTATCCATTGGCTTGTAGCATCTTGTCCAAGTGGTCAAGTTCACCCTTAAGATGTTGTGGTTCGCAGATCTTAGTGGCTCGACTAACCAAGGTCTTGATCACCGCTCTTTTTTGGGATGGATGATGGTTGGACTCCTTGTTGAGGTACCTATCTGTGTGGGTAGGTTTTCGATATACCTGGTGGCCTAGGGACCCATCATGTTTCCTGTTCACTAGAACGTCAAGGAACGGTAGGCAACGATCTCTCTCTTTCTCCATTGTGAATTGGATTCGCGGATTTTGTTGGTTAATGTGGTCCATGAATTCCTGTAGCGCTGCTTCACCGTGGTCCCAGATGATAAATGTGTCGTCCACATAACGGAACCAGCACTTGGGTTTCTTCGGTGCCGTTTGAAGCGCTTCTTTCTCAAACGCCTCCATGAAGAAATTAGCCACCACAGGGCTCAGTGGACTTCCCATGGCCACGCCATCCAGCTGTTCGTAGTAGGCGTTGTCGTACTTAAAATATGTTGTTGTTAGTACATATTGGAAAATATTTATAATATCCGTGGGAAAGAGTGTCCTTATGCAAACCAATGCATCCTTGACTGGAACCATCGTAAACAGCGAGACTACGTCGAAACTGACCAATATGTCTTCAGGGCCAAGGCGAAGTGGTTTGATCTTCTCCACAAAATGGGCTGAGTCTCTGATGTAGGAGTCTGTATGTCCGATGTGAGGTTGCAGCAAACCCGCCAAGTATTTGGCGACTCCATAAGTCGGAGAGTCGATGGTACTGACAATGGGGCGAAGAGGTACGTCTGGCTTATGTATCTTCGGCAAGCCGTAGAGTCGAGGTGGAAGTGCTTCCGATTTTCGAATCTTCAGCTTCATCTCATCCGGAATTGACGCCACTTTAATCAGATTATTCGTTTGCCTGAGGATACGAGCCGTGGGGTCCCGTGAGAGTTTTTTATAGGTTAATGGATCCAGGATGTCGTCCATCTTCCGTCTGTAGTCTCTGGTGTTAAGTACTGTGGTGGCGTTCCCTTTGTCTGCAGCTAAAATCATAATATCCTTGTTGTTTCTTAATGTTCTTAACGCTGCTTTCTCCTTCGCCTTAAGGTTGCCCAATGGTGGTTTGGCCCTCTGTAAGATTCTGGCCGATTCGCGGCGCACTTCCTCGGCTTTATCAGATGTTAATTTTCGAATTCCGGCCTCAATGTTTGAGATGATGTCTTCTACCGGCAAAGTTTTGGGAACCACTGCAAAATTACCTCCCTTGGCCAGGATCTCCGTTTCTTCTGTGGACAAGGTGTAATCGGACATATTGATCACAGTGCGCTGTTTATCCAGCGTCGGAACTGAAGGTCTTTGTGCTATGTGTCTACTGAATTTCCTTATCTGTGTTTCCCTGCTGTGTCCCATGGTAGCTTCAAACGTGCCGTAAGTTATAAGAAGATCTATACACCCAAGGACGTCGGTGAGACCTACAACTGATAACACAACTGAGTTTGCAGGAACGGCCTTTTTACCATATGTGCGGAATGTGACAGACCGCATTGGCCGACTATTGAACCGTAATAATATTAAGACCATCTTTAAACCCACGACACAGATCCGAGGACTACTGGGTTCGGCGAAAGATCCCAGAGATCCCTTGTCGTCAGCTGGGGTATACAAAATTCCGTGTTCGTGTGGATCTGTTTATGTAGGTACAACAAAGAGAAGCATCAAGACGCGCTTGACGGAACACAAGAGGAACTGTCGTCTGGGTGAAGTGGAGAAATCGTCGGTAGCTGAACACGCTCTTTCTGAGGGAGACCATCAGATACGGTTTGAGGAGACTGAACGATTGGCGTCCACCTCACACTACTACGCTCGTCTACACCGAGAAGCGATTGAAATTTTCAAACACCAGAACAATTTCAATAAGAAGGGTGAAGGATTAAAAATGGATAGGAGTTGGCAGCCAACCATGACAACGAGAAGAGTGACGTCACCACCTTTGACGAATGCAGGGACACGCCCACCCGGAACGATGCATAACCGATCTGAGGCTATATATAGAGCTGCGCAAAGTGATGATGTGCCAGTCGCGACTGTGACAGCTGGGAGAGTACTTCGACCACGACCACACCGCCACTGAAGATGTCCACCGCAGCTGTGGACGAAACGTTTGGCAGAGATTCATGGGGATCACTTGCTGAGTTAGCCTCTCGGGGCGCTCACTACACCCCCCCTCATGGAACTTCGCATGGAACACGGTCAACAAACCCGATTAATACCACCGTTGTTGACAACACCGACCGTGAAAGCCTACACACTTTTATTATTACGACTCTCCGACTTCATTTCACTATTGTTATCCTCATATGTACAAAGTGTAAATAAAGTAATTATAACCATAACGAGTGTTATACTGTTTATTTTACGTAAATACATTGTGTTCATTATTGCTTTACATCATTTATAACTAAGATGGACAAGTTTGAAAATCTAGCGATGCACAAATACCATAAAATACCACATTTTACCACATACCAAAATTTTAATACTGGAAAGGGAGCTCAAAAGGTTCGCACTTTAATTTTCCAACCAGTTAGGGCCAGGTTGTAATAATTTTTGTGAAGTTCAGAAGGAGATAAGTGTTTGTTTATTCCGGAGATAAGTCAAAATCATCTACATACTGTTCTGTTTGTGAGTTGACTGCAGCAAGAGGAATTGTTCCATTGTGTTTTCAATTTTATCATAACATGATCAGCTAATTTGTAAACTTCGATTTCCCCTAAAATTATATAAAGTTAATTTCGATTTCATGGAATCGCTTATAGAACAACTGCCTAAAGAGTCTATTCAAAATTTTTCATCTCAGATATCAACCAAGGTATCCTCTTTGTCCAAATCATATTGAAGTACCCGGTCCTGGCAACGCAGGTTAATTTCAGCATATTTGTTTATTTTGTGATTGGAAAAGTAGAGCATTCCTGTTTAATTGTATTATAATGTCGATTGGTCAACATCACCACTTTAGTCAACACTGAGTTTATTTAATCTACGTCCGGGCAACGCCGGGTACATTCAGCTAGTATTTGTATATGCATCAAGTATCAGGCGTATGCCTGCACACAGTAAAAATCTAAGGGAAATAGACGGTGTCCTATCCCAAAAAAAATTGTTTCGAGAATAATATGTAAAATCCAACTCAACCAGCCCAAAGAAATATTCAAAGCTCTAAACACCCAGAAGCGATTATAGGACATCGAAAGTGAGGTTTAATCTAAAAATAAAACGCCACTTTTATTCTGTATCATTCTGTTCTCATTTTCAGATCGCTTCTTTGTAAACAATATTGGCAGCTTTATTATCCGGTGCCAATATAACCAAAGAAGATAGATTACTGACTCTTGAGCATGCCACATACAACTGCCCATGCGAAAAACAATCCCCCCTCAGATCAATACCTGCTTCTTTTAAAGACTGTCCCTGAGATTTATTTATCGTCATTGCAAAACATACCTTCACAGGGAATTGCAATCTTTTAAATTCAAAGGGGTAATCCGATGGAATGAGCGGGATTCGGGGGATGAATACAGACTCGCCCTGCGCCCAACTAGTAAATATACTTGCTTCAATTACGTTTTGGTACAGTTTCGTGATCTGAAGCCTTGTACCATTGCAAAGTTTGGGCGGTTTCAAGTTACGCAGCAACATTATAGGAGCGCTAATCTTCAATTTGAGTTTATGGACAGGCATTCCAGGAGGATTTAATGAATTCAAAAATTCCACCGGATAATTGACGGCTTTATCAGTATTCAATACCGAGTCGACAGGTTTGTATGTCAACTCTTCACTCTCAAAGCCATCAAGGATAATATTATTTAATTCATTAGCGCTATCATTTTTCGGTGATAAAATGGCTCGTTCTCGCAACCAGGACATAGATTTATCTTTGAAATTTCGAATATCAGGATAAATCTTATCTATTAAATCGGCAACATTTTGAACGACCGTTGCCAGGCTTGACGAAATTTCGATTTTTCCATCTATTTCTGGCGTACGACCCTCACCTAAATTTAATATAAGTTGTGCAAATTCACCAGCTCCAGTATCACCTCTTAGGTATACTCGCATGTTTTTAGATAATGAAATTTTTTGTATTTTGGGCCACAAATAGGACGATTTCAAGCAAGCATTAACTTCATCAGCCCGAGTTCCTCTCGGTACAACAGGCAGCGTTTGTCTGAAATCTCCTGCTAATACAACGGTAACTTTTCCCATAATCAAATCATTATTTCTAATGTCTCTTAATGTACGGTCGAGAGTCTCAACTGCTTTTTTGTGTGCCATGGTACATTCGTCCCACACAATTAGACTGCAGTCATAAAGCAATCGAACCACGTCGCTTTGTTTTGATATGTTGCATAACGGATTATCTGTAGAGTTTAAATTTAGGGGCAATTTAAAAACAGAATGGGCAGTTCTACCACCCTGTAGCAAAGTTGCTGCAATTCCCGAGGAGGCCACCGCGATAGCAATTTTATTGGAACTGCGTATTTTCGATAATAACAAATTTATAAGGAATGTGTTTCCTGTACCCCCAGGTGCATCTAAAAAGAAAACTTTGCCGTAGTCTAAATTTTCTAAAATTTCTAAGTAAACCTCTTTCTGTTCACTTGTAAGTAACGGTTCGTTTTCTTCAATCATTTGTAATAAAACTTCAATATCGTAGTTTTTTTCTCTAATATAAACCAAATTTTCCGTAATCTCGTTGGTATTGCGCTTCGGTTGCGGCAATCCAAAATGTGTTAAGGGTTGATCACCGATTGTTAGAATAACATCTTCTAGAAGAATCAATGCCTTGTTGTACACCTCCGTTTTGGCATGTAATTCTTCAACTGCCAGCTCTCTTGCCACCCTTCTGAGAATATCCTCGGACATACTGTCTTTGTATTTCTCCCAAAGCTGCAATGGGTCGGATACATGACAAAACACTAACATTATTGCAAATAATTCTCTCAGTTTAATCGGTGATTCTGAGATAGTAGCATCTTCTAGTGTGTTGTCCCAATGTTTGTCATCTTCCAACAATCCCAGGGCTTTACATGCGGATTGAAAAGTAGAATGTACTACGCCATTAACCGTCCTAAGACTTAAGAAAGAAGTAGGTCCACGAACCTCATGCAATAGTAGGCGAAGGTAGTAACACTCGGCATTGTTGGGATGTACTGTATAAACCCTTCCAAGGACGTTATCTTTTTTTACACCCGGATATTCATCAATATTTTTTCCTAGCTTTCTACGTTGAAATTTATTCTTGTTCCACGTATAATATGAAGGCACTTCGTGGTAAAAAAAAGTTTTGGCAAAATCGTCGTTTGTGCATAAATCAAAAAAGGCCATTAATGTGGTTTTTGGAGGGTTATTGACCCTATCCAAAAGATTGTCTTCATTAAAATAGATTCTCTGTCCATTTTCCAAATGGACGGAAAGATGAACAACAGGAGGAAACCTTTCGTGAATGGGAAAACATAGAATGCGCCAAACAGCTTCCGAAGTGCTTATATACCTTCCCGTTTTATAGATTGCCACCTCATCTAGTTCATTTTGTAGTGCAAAGGTAGCCTGATCGCTGCCTTTATTAACGTATTTGCAGATATATTTGATAGATTTGACAGAATTACAGTACTCTACGTTAATGTGTGCATTAAAAGTGCGAGACAGGACCGGATTAAACGGTACAACCCACCGGTTGTCGAGTTGTTTGCCTTTAATTTCAACAGTGAACCCACCATCTTGGGGTGATCTTCGTCGGTACTTAGGATAACCATCATCACCTGTCTGTGTATCTTTTATTAATTGTCGAGGATACTTCTTTGAACAGATTCCATCAATCATACACGGAGAATCTCTATTTATGTTACCGCACGGTCCATGAATCATATTGGATTTAATTATTTCGTGAAGAATCGGATCTTCATCGGGAGATGGAATTTCTGCACAGATCACGTCATCTATTTTATCAGCACAAATTTGGTTTTCCAACCATAGCAAAATATGTACATGCGGAAGTCCTCGTTTCTGCCATTCTACCGAATACATGTAACAGCGAACGCGTCCAAATATTTGAGCCTTGGTCAATAGGTTCATCATTGTTCTCACACTGTTGATCGAACAATAATACATCTGTAATATATTTCCACTTTGGGTTGCACGTAAAAGTAATAAATAAATCTGGACGGCCGTAGTGGCGTACATATGTCAACGCGTCTTGGGTACGTTCATGCATATACCTGGGTCCGCCAGTGAAAGTTGACGGGAGAATTACTAATCGACCTAACTCTGCAGCATTGGCATCAGCCTTTTTAATTGCATCTTGTAAATGAACGTAATTTTCCGCCCTTAATTTTGTTTGATTATTCTTGATAAAATTTAATCTTTCTGTTTCGATTTTTGCATACATGTCAACTAAAAATTGACTTAGTAAGCTTCGGTAACAGCGAAGATGATTAATTTCGTTCTGTCTAATCATAATGCGATAAGCATAGAAATTTGCTGCCGAAACTGTTTTATTTAAAGGCATCTTTGAAACAGGGTCAGTTTGAGGTAGAGTTATGGAATAACCATCGTCACCTCTACAAAACATTAAGGGATATTGCAATGCGTCGTATGCTCTGTTCAACTCACTTATTCGTTGTAACTTGTCATCGCGACTGTGCAACACAATGTCTTTTTTTTCAAATATCTGACCTTCCATTACTATAGCAATTTCATTGGCGATAGGATTATTGTAACGACCTCGATGCGCGTTTATGGGTTTTCTTTCGGCATGTATGACTACACGGAAATCTTCTGTATTTTGTGGAATATTTTCTATGGTTGCTTTAAAATTTCTAACGTATTTGTTATTCTCGTGAAGCATCTTTTGTAGTTGCGCCACCAAAGCATTATTTACATCTGTAAAATTCCGACACCTAAGAGTAGTCTCTTTCTCGTCTTCTCCCACAAAATATATCTGAAGGAATTTAGGTTCTTCGTTAGCATTAGGTGGCAACAAACTCCCAGCTAAATGGTACACCTGACCTTGAACTTTAAATGTGGGCCTAAAGTTACCTTCAGAAACCTCTTTAGCCGCAAAAGATGTCATTTGAAAACAACCGTTATATTTCCTAATAGAATTTAGAAAATGTTTTGATTTCGGATATAAAAAGGCTCCTTATAGGTTCAGGTTGTTGTTCGAATGGTACTAATTGCACCTTTCCATTGTTGCAACACATGCCAGGTGTCTCCCCCTTCCACTTGAGGGCTTTGCACCATTGGCATATTATGCTCATTTCACCCAATTGTATAGTTTTTTCTGCGTCGTATGCAATACATGGGTCATATCGGAATGCAGAATTAGCCTTTTGCGTCCAAGAAAGTGTCCTTCGTTGAATTCTTTTTTCGTTGCGTGGATCATAACGCGCAACAGCGTTTCTGTTAACCTCTGGGTGCTGTTGTGTATATCTACGAACGGCAGCTCTATGACCTTTGGGATGTTCTTGCGCATGTTTCGCAACAGCAGCTCTGTTAACTTCCGGATGTTCTTGCGCATATTTCGCAACAGCAGCTCTATTAACTTCCGGATGTTGTTGCGCATATTTCGCAACAGCAGCTCTTTTAACTTCCGGATGTTCTTGCGCATATTTCGCAACAGCAGCTCTATTAACTTCCGGATGTTGTTGCGCATAATTCGCAGCAGGCGCTGTTTTAACTTCCGGATGTTCTTGCGCATATTTCGCAACAGCAGCTCTATTAACTTCCGGATGTTGCTGCGCATATTTCGCAACAGCAGCTCTTTTAACTTCCGGATGATCTTGCGCATATTTCGCAACAGCAGCTCTATTAACTTCCGGATGTCGTTGTGCATATTTCGCAGCAGCCGCTCTTTTAACTTCCGGATGTTCTTGCGCATATTTCGCAACAGCAGCTCTATTAACTTCCGGATGTTGTTGCGCATATTTCGCAACAGCAGCTCTATTAACTTCGGGATGTTTTTGGGCATATTTCGCTACAGCAGCTCTATGAACTTCTGGATTTTTTTTTGCGTATTTCACTGAAGCAGCTATTTTTAGTTGGGTGTTTCTAATTCTGTTTGAAACACGCGCACGGCGTTTCCTTTTATGTGATGTCGAAGAAAAATTATCTTGAATAGACTCTTTAGTCGAAGACGCAATTTGGGAATGTTCTATAAGTCGTGGCTCAGGATGTGATTCAAGGACATCGAAATGACCGTTAGATAAATTTCCGGAAAATCTAAGTTTTACGAATTGACTGATTATGTTCACCAAATTGAGCATAAAAACTACCGTTATGATATACTTGAAAACAAAATGGAAACATTTCTCCTGCTGCAGTCAACTCACAAACAGAACCATATGTAGATAATTTTGACATATCTTCAGAATAAACAAACTGGTCAGCATAATTATTCCCTTCTCGGTTGCACGATAATAATTGAAACCTGGCCTAATTGGCCGCAACGTGTTGAACAATTAATGTGCGAACCTCTTGAGCTCTATTTACGGTGTTAAAAATGCAATAGGAAAGAGAGTAAAAAAGACAATTTTCATTTTTACCTACCTTTTTTACCACGAAGTGCCTTCATATTATACGTGGAACAAGAATAAATTTCAACGTAGAAAGCTAGGAAAAAATATTGATGAATATCCGGGTGTAAAAAAAGATAACGTCCTTGGAAGGGTTTATACAGTACATCCCAACAATGCCGAGTGTTACTACCTTCGCCTACTATTGCATGAGGTTCGTGGACCTACTTCTTTCTTAAGTCTTAGGACGGTTAATGGCGTAGTACATTCTACTTTTCAATCCGCATGTAAAGCCCTGGGATTGTTGGAAGATGACAAACATTGGGACAACACACTAGAAGATGCTACTATCTCAGAATCACCGATTAAACTGAGAGAATTATTTGCAATAATGTTAGTGTTTTGTCATGTATCCGACCCATTGCAGCTTTGGGAGAAATACAAAGACAGTATGTCCGAGGATATTCTCAGAAGGGTGGCAAGAGAGCTGGCAGTTGAAGAATTACATGCCAAAACGGAGGTGTACAACAAGGCATTGATTCTTCTAGAAGATGTTATTCTAACAATCGGTGATCAACCCTTAACACATTTTGGATTGCCGCAACCGAAGCGCAATACCAACGAGATTACGGAAAATTTGGTTTATATTAGAGAAAAAAACTACGATATTGAAGTTTTATTACAAATGGTTGAAGAAAACGAACCGTTACTTACAAGTGAACAGAAAGAGGTTTACTTAGAAATTTTAGAAAATTTAGACTACGGCAAAGTTTTCTTTTTAGATGCACCTGGGGTACAGGAAACACATTCCTTATAAATTTGTTATTATCGAAAATACGCAGTTCCAATAAAATTGCTATCGCGGTGGCCTCCTCGGGAATTGCAGCAACTTTGCTACAGGGTGGTAGAACTGCCTATTCTGTTTTTAAATTGCCCCTAAATTTAAACTCTACAGATAATCCGTTATGCAACATATCAAAACAAAGCGACGTGGCTCGATTGCTTTATGACTGCAGTCTAATTGTGTGGGACGAATGTACCATGGCGCACAAAAAAGCAGTTGAGACTCTCGACCGTACATTAAGAGACATTAGAAATAATGATTTGATTATGGGAAAAGTTACCGTTGTATTAGCAGGAGATTTCAGACAAACGCTGCCTGTTGTACCGAGAGGAACTCGGGCTGATGAAGTTAATGCTTGCTTGAAATCGTCCTATTTGTGGCCCAAAATACAAAAAATTTCATTATCTAAAAACATGCGAGTATACCTAAGAGGTGATACTGGAGCTGGTGAATTTGCACAACTTATATTAAATTTAGGTGAGGGTCGTACGCCAGAAATAGATGGAAAAATCGAAATTTCGTCAAGCCTGGCAACGGTCGTTCAAAATGTTGCCGATTTAATAGATAAGATTTATCCGGATATTCGAAATTTCAAAGATAAATCTATGTCCTGGTTGCAAGAACGAGCCATTTTATCACCGAAAAATGATAGCGCTAATGAATTAAATAATATTATCCTTGATGGCTTTGAGAGTGAAGAGTTGACATACAAACCTGTCGACTCGGTATTGAATACTGATGAAGCCGTCAATTATCCGGTGGAATTTTTGAATTCATTAAATCCTCCTGGAATGCCTGTCCATAAACTCAAATTGAAGATTAGCGCTCCTATAATGTTGCTGCGTAACTTGAAACCGCCCAAACTTTGCAATGGTACAAGGCTTCAGATCACGAAACTGTACCAAAACGTAATTGAAGCAAGTATATTTACTAGTTGGGCGCAGGGCGAGTCTGTATTCATCCCCCGAATCCCGCTCATTCCATCGGATTACCCCTTTGAATTTAAAAGATTGCAATTCCCTGTGAAGGTATGTTTTGCAATGACGATAAATAAATCTCAGGGACAGTCTTTAAAAGAAGCAGGTATTGATCTGAGGGGGGATTGTTTTTCGCATGGGCAGTTGTATGTGGCATGCTCAAGAGTCAGTAATCTATCTTCTTTGGTTATATTGGCACCGGATAATAAAGCTGCCAATATTGTTTACAAAGAAGCGATCTGAAAATGAGAACAGAATGATACAGAATAAAAGTGGCGTTTTATTTTTAGATTAAACCTCACTTTCGATGTCCTATAATCGCTTCTGGGTGTTTAGAGCTTTGAATATTTCTTTGGGCTGGTTGAGTTGGATTTTACATATTATTCTCGAAACAATTTTTTTTGGGATAGGACACCGTCTATTTCCCTTAGATTTTTACTGTGTGCAGGCATACGCCTGATACTTGATGCATATACAAATACTAGCTGAATGTACCCGGCGTTGCCCGGACGTAGATTAAATAAACTCAGTGTTGACTAAAGTGGTGATGTTGACCAATCGACATTATAATACAATTAAACAGGAATGCTCTACTTTTCCAATCACAAAATAAACAAATATGCTGAAATTAACCTGCGTTGCCAGGACCGGGTACTTCAATATGATTTGGACAAAGAGGATACCTTGGTTGATATCTGAGATGAAAAATTTTGAATAGACTCTTTAGGCAGTTGTTCTATAAGCGATTCCATGAAATCGAAATTAACTTTATATAATTTTAGGGGAAATCGAAGTTTACAAATTAGCTGATCATGTTATGATAAAATTGAAAACACAATGGAACAATTCCTCTTGCTGCAGTCAACTCACAAACAGAACAGTATGTAGATGATTTTGACTTATCTCCGGAATAAACAAACACTTATCTCCTTCTGAACTTCACAAAAATTATTACAACCTGGCCCTAACTGGTTGGAAAATTAAAGTGCGAACCTTTTGAGCTCCCTTTCCAGTATTAAAATTTTGGTATGTGGTAAAATGTGGTATTTTATGGTATTTGTGCATCGCTAGATTTTCAAACTTGTCCATCTTAGTTATAAATGATGTAAAGCAATAATGAACACAATGTATTTTCGTAAAATAAACAGTGTAAAACGCGTATCAATGTCAGTAATGTCGGGTCCAACGCTGTAAATTTTGGATTTCAGCCGAGGCAGATTTGGTGAAAAATAAATACACCATTATCATTAATTGAACGGACGTCCGGTACGACGAAGGTGATTGGGAACAAATTTTGTTAACGGCAAAATTAACATTCTAAAATAAATAAATATTTTGACGGGAATATGGTGGATGTAAAAATCTTATTCGGTCTCTCCGACGGACTCACACCTGTTTACATTAACACACACTTGTTGAACAATTAAAGTGCCAACCTATTGAGCTTCCGTTCCAGTATTAAAATATCAATACCAATACCATAGATATAAAAAAAGACAATTTCCATCACCTTTCATAATACGGTGTGGTATTTGTACGTCGCTAGATTTTCAAACTTCTCCATCTTAGTTATACATGATGTAAAGCAATAATAAACACAATGAACGTAAAATAAATAGTGTAAAACGTGTATAAGCACATAATTATTAAGGGTATGAATGTCAGTGATCTCTGGTACATACAACGGTGAAAATTTCGTATTTTAGCCGGGGCAAATTTGGTGAAAAACAAATACACCACTACCATTAACTGAAAGTAAAAATTAGCGTACAAATATAAGTGGAATCCGGTTCGACGCTGGTAATTTTTCGAAAATAGATTGGGGGCAGATTTGGTTAACGCGAGGATCAAATGTTAAATTAAAATACTTTATATGATAGCGATAGACCTTCGAATACTGATGCGTCGCCTCATCGAATTTGGCGACTTTGCGAACAGTTTCCGACGCTGGAGCAGCAATTTTCACAATTGTAGTTGTGTTAAAATTAAACACCGCGATCGAGTACTGCTCCACACGCTGAACCAGCAATTCTCGAATTCTAAGAAACGATAAGAAAGGCTTGGCATGTGCGAATTTCTGCAATGATACTCAATCAAACTAAATCGAGCATCGCCTTTTCACGTTTGTGACCTTGCTCTTGACGTGGCAGGCTCCAGCTGCTTCAATAATGTAAAAATCTTATTCGGCCTCTCCAATAAACTCACATTTGTTTACATTAACACGCATTCCCTCATGGACTTCTGACGAATTACAAACAAATATTGCAACTTCAAGTGTTCCATTTAATTTCGTTTCTGGGTGCAAGCTCCTTTCTTTTCACTCTAGTCAGTCTAAACTTATTATACAGAGTTATATTTTCAAATCCAGGCGCCCTAAAGAATTTTGTCGCTGTTTTCCAAAGTTTCAAGAGAAGGAGAGTTGACATAGAAGCTAAATTATTCCAACTTATTCCCATTTAGTTCTCTGACAACGTTAAAGACAATGTTGAAATATATAGATACAAAATTTTACACCATAAAAACGAAGTATTTAGGAATTATGTATAAAAAAAGTCGAAGTTATTCTTCGCTCTTGAGCTCTATTTCCGGTTTTAAAAATGCAATAAGAAAGATAGTAAGAAAGACTATTTCCATCACTTTTCACGGGAATTATACATGGTGGTATTTGTTCTCCGCTTACTATTAGATTTTCAAATTGCTCCATCTTAGTTATAAATAATGCAGAACCATAATGAACGCAATGTACGTAAAATAAATAGTGTAAATCGTGTATAAGCACACAATACTTAAGCGTATGATGTCAGTGAAAATTTCGGATTTTGGCCGGAGCAGGTTTGGTGAAGAACAAATATGATTAACTGAACGTAAAAATTAGCGTACGATAATAAGTGACGTCTGGTCCGACGCTGGAAATTTTTCGAAAATCGATTGGGGAGAGTTTTGGTTAACAGCAAGAACAAATCGGAAATATCGGAAATAAAATAATTTATTTAATAGCGATAGAACTTCGAATACCGATGCGTCGCCTCGACCTTGGCGACGTTGAGTACCAGCGTTTCAGACGCTGAAGCAGCAATTTTCACAATTATATGAGGTGCACGTGCCTAGTGCGTATGTAAACAATTTGGATAACAAAAGAGATTAATTTGTATGTACCAAATAATACTCGCACAGGTGTACTCGTATGGCCCGTCATAATTTTCACGAAATGAATTTAAAAAATTAACATTCTAAAGTAAATAAATATTTTGACAGGAATGTTAAAAATCTTATTCGGTCTCTCCAACAAACTAACACTTGTTTACATTAACATGCATTCCTTCATGGACCTGTGACGAATTACAAACAAATATCGAAATTTCAAGTGTTCCATGTCAGTCTGAACTTATTACACAGTGATATTTCCACATTCAGGCGCCCTAAATTATTTTGACGTTGATTTATAAAGTTTCCCTGGAAGGAGAGTAGTAAGCAGGTGCCTCGTCAGGGGTGGCAGGGTTGGCAGTGCCACTCCAAGTATAAATTTACTATCGAACACAAAGATAGTTCTGATTCAATTGCAGAATTTCGAATTTTTCAGATATTTTTACGAAACTCTAGCGCTTACACCGCCTTTATACCTCTTTAAAGTTAAAAACCATAGAGCTGTTTATACAAATGCACGCATGTTGAAAAGGTAGGGCTTGCCCCGTCAGCGTGTTGCAATTCAGAAATACGTTTATGTTTGCATCTCAACTGGAACAAATATTTATTGGAAGGTGAAAGAGAATCAAAATAGGTATCAGCATATTTAATATTCAGAATAACGACTATTAGTCGGAACAATATATTTTATGTGCAGATATTTATTAATATTTTATGATTTAATACGATAAGGCATTTATAAATAACACAACCAAATAGAAGATTTTGATTGAAAACGTTTATTAATTTATGGTAGCCGAAGTAAATTAAGTGAGTTTGGCATAGCTTGCTATATTTTGTAGCATTTTTGTAATTTTAAAGTGATTAGGATAATTTTGGGGCGGTAAGGGGTAGTTGGGGGTGATTTATGGTAGCCGAAGTAATTTAGGTGAGTTTGGAATAGTTTGCTATGGTTTGTAGCATTTTTTGTAATTTTAAAGTGATTGGGCTTAGTTTGGGGTGGTAAGGGGTAGTTAGGGGTGATTTATGGTAGCCGAAGTAATTCAGGTGAGTTTGAGATAGTTTGCTATGGCTTGTAGCATTTTTCGTAATTTTAAAGTGATTGGGCTAATTTTGGGGCCGTAAGGGGTAGTTGGGGGTGATTTATAGTAGCCGAAGTAATTTAGGTGACTAAAATCATAACGCGCAACAGCGTTTCTGTTAACCTCTGGGTGCTGTTGTGTATATCTACGAACGGCAGCTCTATGACCTTTGGGATGTTCTTGCGCATGTTTCGCAACAGCAGCTCTGTTAACTTCCGGATGTTCTTGCGCATATTTCGCAACAGCAGCTCTATTAACTTCCGGATGTTGTTGCGCATATTTCGCAACAGCAGCTCTTTTAACTTCCGGATGTTCTTGCGCATATTTCGCAACAGCAGCTCTATTAACTTCCGGATGTTGTTGCGCATATTTCGCAGCAGCCGCTGTTTTAACTTCCGGATGTTCTTGCGCATATTTCGCAACAGCAGCTCTATTAACTTCCGAATGTTGCTGCGCAAAAAACTGAAAAACTAAAAATTCCAAAAATAAATGGTGTAAAATGTTTATATGAAAAGAATACTTAAGTGTGTGAAGTGTGAGTGAAGTCCGGTCCAACGCTACAAATTTTCTGATTTCAGCCGGGGCAAATTTGATGAAGAACAAATCACTCTCACCAACGGAACTTAAAAATAAGCCAAAGATAAGTAAAAAAGAGTCTGGTCCGACAGTGAAAATGTTTAGAAACCGGTTTCGGGCAGATTGGATTAAGGCTGAGCTCAGACGGACCACTCCAGAACCACACGACAGCGACAAACCGGTAGTTACAAACGGTGCGACAGTCGTCGGGCCAGATGTCAGCGTGTGGCCCGTGTGAGTTCAATCATGCGTTCCCATTACAATGCATTATCAGCCACAAGTCGAACCAGTCCGCAGCGCCGAACTATCCAGACGCTGACTCGGCATCTCCAGAATTATGTACAAAAGCGACAAAATTTAGTATTAATTAACAGAGCTCTGCTGAACCAGCAATTTTCGTATACTCGAAAAGCAATAAGAAATAGCGATGTCCTATGCTTAGTATGTGCGAATTTTTGCATAAGATTTTAAATAAAAACTAATGGAACATCGTCTTTTTGCCTTTGTAACTTTGCCCTTGCTCTCGCAAGCTGTTTCAAAAATGTAATACTTTGATTCGGCCTCTCGGACGGACTCACACTTGTTTAGAGTAAGACACCACGCGCACTGAATCGACTCGGACCGGACGGATCGGCACGGTACGATCGGCACAGCAGCGTATACCGCGCATTGAATTGGCACAATCGGCAGTCGACACCTTTGGTGATTTCAGCAGCTCATTTAGTACAGTTTGTTTTTAACAACCATTTACATAATATATAATATATAAAAATATACTATAAAATATGCTCCTATAGATGTCTTATGTGGTTGTTGAATGATTAAAATCGGATAATTAATAACAGTTTAATTGTATCGTGGTGGTTTTTTCGTAAAACAGAGTATTTATGTTGATCACCTTATGGTGGTGAAGGCGGCACGGCTATTTTTTGGATGCATATTTACATTTGCAGATTACTTTACAATTGCAGATGTGGACCGAAATGCGGAAAGACGTCGGACCTTTCGGCAGTTTTTGCTTCTTCGATCATTCTCTGCCGATGCCGAAACGATCCGACCGGTCTGAACCGACCGATCCGATCCAGTGTGCGGGCCCTCATTTAATTTCATGTATACCAAAACATGCCGATCGTGCCGTGCCGATCCGACCGATCCGAGTCGATTCAGTGCGCGTGGTGCCTAAGGCATGTATTCCTTCATGAACCTGTAACGAGATAAAAAAATATATATATCGCAACTTCAAGTGTTCCGTTTCATTTCGTTTCTGCACTCAGGGAGGTGACATTTTTATCCACGGTAAGTAAGTCTAAATTCATTACACATGATATTGTTGTATTTTTAAATCCAGCCGCTCTCCAAATAATTTTATTATTATGATTTGAAAAGTTTGCCGAGACGGAGTGTTGACAGAGAAGCTAAATTATTCCAAATTCTATCCATTTTGGCTCTCTGATGACGTAAAACGCGAGTTGAAATATGTCTCCTTCAAAATACAAAATATCAAATCACAAAAACGAAGTATTTAAGAATTATCTTATAACAAATTTATTTTTCTTGTTTTTGATTTGAGATGGCTGAAACAAACCAGCAGCCCACGACTTTGCCACCTGCGGCAGCCCCGGAGTCTCCCATGGAGGCGGAAGACCCGGGGCCACGGGATGAAGCGGTCCAGCCGGCCGCCGAAGGCCATGCCAACAGCGGCTGTGGCGGCGACAGTGGCCGTGGACGTGGCGGCGACAGTGACCGTCGCGGCCACCGAGGCCGTAGCGGCGGCCGGGTCCGTGGCGGCCACCAAGGCCACAGCGGCGTAAGAGGCCGTGGCGGCCACCGAGGCCGTAGCGGCGGAAGGGGCCGTGGCGGCCACCGAGGCCCTAGCCCAAATATTATTAAAATTAATTATGTCTATAATCTATATTTAAATAAATCTATATAAAAATCTTGCGTCACGGTATTTGTTATGGAACTCCTCCGAAACGGCGGAATACCCAGATTTTTATTTTTATTTTTTCGACAATTTTTTTTTATGATTTAGCATAATAGCGATATTAGTATTTTTACTTTAATGCACAGTTGCGCAATAGGGTCAATATTGCAACTTTAAAATTGAAATCTTTCTCTCTCAGTGGTCGATAACTGATCAATGTGATTTGGTTTAGTTTGGGGTGGTAAGGGGTAGTTGGGGGTGATTTATGGTGGCCGAAGTAATTTGGTTGAGTTTGGCATAGTTTGCTATGATTTGTAACATTTTTTGTAATTTTAAAGTGATTGTTCTTAGTTTGGGGTGGTAAGGGGTAGTTGGGGGTGATCTATGGTAGCCGTAGTAATTTAGGTGATTTTGGCATAGTTTGTTATGGTTTGTAGCATTTTTTTTAATTTAAAGCGATTGTTCTTAGTTTGGGGTGGTAAGGGGTAGTTGGGGGTGATTTATGGTAGCCGAAGTAATTTGGGTGAGTTCGGCATAGTTTGCTATGATTTGTAAAATTTTTTGTAATTTTAAAGTGATTTTTCTTAATTTGGGGTGGTAAGGGGTAGTTGGGGGTGATTTATGGTAGCCGAAGTAATTTGGGTGAGTTTGGCATAGCTTGCTATGGTTTTTAGCATTTTTTGTAATTCTAAAGTGACTGGGCTTATTTTGGGGTGGTAAGGGGTAGTTGGGGGTGATTTATGGTAGCCGAAGTAATTTAAGTGAGTTTGACATAGTTTGCTATGGTTTGTAGCATTTTTTGTAATTTTAATGTGATTGGGCTTAGTTTGGGGTGGTAAGGGGTAGTTGGGGGTGATTTATGGTGGCCGAAGTAATTTGGGTGAGTTTGGCATAGTTTGCTATGATTTGTAACATTTTTTGTAATTTTAAAGTGATTGTTCTTAGTTTGGGGTGGTAAGGGGTAGTTGGGGGTGATTTATGGTAGCCGTAGTAATTTAGGTGATTTTGGCATAGTTTGTTATGGTTTATAGCATTTTTTGTAATTTTAAAGTGATTGTTCTTAGTTTGGGGTGGTAAGGGGTAGTTGGGGGTGATTTATGGTAGCCGTATTAATTTAGGTGATTTTGGCATAGTTTGTTATGGTTTGTAGCATTTTTTGTAATTTTAATGTGATTGGCCTTAGTTTGGGGTGGTAAGGGGTAGTTGGGGGTAATTTATGGTGGCCGAAGTAATTTGGGTGAGTTTGGCATAGTTTGCTATGATTTGTAACATTTTTTGTAATTTTAAAGTGATTGTTCTTAGTTTGGGGTGGTAAGGGGTAGTTGGGGGTGATTTATGGTAGCCGTAGTAATTTAGGTGATTTTGGCATAGTTTGTTATGGTTTATAGCATTTTTTGTAATTTTAAAGTGATTGTTCTTAGTTTGGGGTGGTAAGGGGTAGTTGGGGGTGATTTATGGTAGCCGAAGTAATTTGCGTGTGTTTGGCAGGGTTTGCTATGGTTTGTATCATTTTTTGTAATTTTAAAGTGAATGGGCTTAGTTTGGGGTGGTAAGGGGTAGTTGGGGGTGATTTATGGTAGCCGAAGTAATTTAAGTGAGTTTGACATAGTTTGCTATGGTTTGTAGCATTTTTTGTAATTTTAAAGTGATTGGGCTTAGTTTGAGGTGGTAAGGGGTAGTTGGGGGTGATTTATGGTGGCCGAAGTAATTTGGGTGAGTTTGGCATAGTTTGCTATGATTTGTAAAATTTTTTGTAATTTTAAAGTGATTGTTCTTAGTTTAGGGTGGTAAGGGGTAGTTGGGGGTGATTTATGGTAGCCGTAGTAATTTAGGTGATTTTGGCATAGTTTGTTATGGTTTATAGCATTTTTTGTAATTTTAAAGTGATTGTTCTTACTTTGGGGTGGTAAGAAGTAGTTGGGGGTGATTTATGGTAGCCGAAGTAATTTGGGTGAGTTTGGCATAGTTTGCTATGATTTGTAACATTTTTTGTAATTTTAAAGTGATTGGGCTTATTTTGGGGTGGTAAGGGGTAGTTGGGGGTGATTTATGGTAGCCGAAGTAATTTAGGTGATTTTGGCATAGTTTGCTATGGTTTGTAGCATTCTTTGTAATTTTAAAGTGATTGGGCTTAGTTTGGGGTGGTAAGGGGTAGTTGGGGGTGAATTTTGGTAGCCGAAATAATGTGTGTGAGTTCGAAATAGTCTGCTGTGGTTTGTGTCATTTTGTTTTATTTTAAAGTGATTGGAGTTACTTGGGGTTGCTAAGGGGTGGTAAGGGATGATTTAAGATAACGGATCTAATTTATGTCAGTTTGGCGTAGTTCGGGAATTTTTTGGGGTTGCTTTGGTGAAGTTTGCAATGGTAAGAGATATTTGAGGATGTTTAATGTAGACGGATTAAATTTGGAGTGGTTTGGTAATTTTTAAATGAGTCACGGATCGACATTATAATTGAAATCAAAATTATAATTAAATATCTGCGCCTCGCTAGGTACGGCAAAAGTATGATCAGGAAAGCAGAAAGTGAAAGTGTAAATCGGTCGCCCGACGTCGAAGTTGTTTTGGCTAGACACGTGCTTCTAACAAAAACACGGTCTCCGCGAGCCGATCATTTTTTGTTAATTTTAACCGGTTTTTATTCGGTTTTTATTTAAATACAAAGGAACCGAACCGAATTTTGCAAAATCTCCTTATATTACTTCGTTTCGGCACATGATACACCCGTGTCTAAAATTTCAAGTCGCCAGCCCTCACGGTTTGGGCTGTATTTGTGATTATCAATCAGTGAATGTGTACATGAGTAGATGTGTACATGAGTAGATGAGTGTGTCAGTGAGGACACTTCGCTTTATATATATATAGATGATTTAGAATAGCCGAAGTAATTTAGGTGAGTCTGGCATAGTTTGTTATGATTTGTACACCTTTTTTTGTAATTTTAAGATGATATGGTTTGGTTTGTTGTGGTAAGGGATAGTTGGGGGTGATTTACGGTAGCCGAAGTAATTTAGGTGTTTCTGGTATAGTTTGTTATGATTTTCAGCATTTTTTTGTAATTTTAAAGTGATTGGCCTTAGTTTGTTTCTGTAAAATGTAGTTGGGAGAGATTTTTGATAGCCGAAGTAATTTAGATGAGTTTGGCATAGTTTGCTATGGTTAGTAGCATTTTTTTGTAATTTAAAAGTGATTGGGTTTAGTTTGTTGTGGTAAGGGTTAGTTGGTGATGATTTAGAGTAGCCGAAGTAATTTAAGTGAGTCTGGCATAGTTTGTTATGATTTGTACATTTTTTTTTGTAATGTTAAGATGATATGGTTTGGTTTGTTGTGGTAAGGGATAGTTGGGGGTGATTTACGGTAGGTGATTCTGGTATAGTTTGTTATGATTTTTAGCATTTGTTGGTAATTTTAAAGTGATTGGGCTTAGTTTGTTGCTGTAAAGTGTAGTTGGGGGTGATTTTTGATAGCCGAAGTAATTTAGGTGAGTTTGGCATAGTTTGCTATGGTTAGTAGCATTTTTTTGTAATTTAAAAGTGATTGGGTTTAGTTTGTTGTGGTAAGGGTTAGTTGGTGATGATTTAGAGTAACCGAAGTAATTTTGGTGAGTCTGGCATAGTTTGTTATGATTTGTACACCTTTTTTGTAATTTTAAGATGATATGGTTTAATTTGTTGTGGTAAAAGATAGTTGGGGGTGATTTACGTTAGCCGAAGTAATTTAGGTGATTCTGGTATAGTTTGTTATGATTTTTAGCATTTTTTTGTAATTTTAAAGGGATTGGGCTTAGTTTGTTGCTGTAAAGTGTAGTTGGAGGTGATTTCTGATAGCCGAAGTAATTTAGGTGAGTTTGGCTTAGTTTGCTATGGTTAGTAGCATTTTTTTGTAATTTAGAAATGATTGGGTTTAGTTTGTTGTGGTAAGGGTTAGTTGGTGATGATTTAGAGTAGCCGAAGTAATTTAGGTGAGTCTGGCATAGTTTGTTATGATTTGTACACTTTTTTTTGTTATTTTAAGATGATATGGTTTGGTTTGTTGTGGGAAGGGATAGTTGGGAGTGATTTACGGTAGCCGAAGTAATTTAGGTGATTCTGGTATAGTTTGTTATGATTTTCAGCATTTTTTTGTAATTTTAAAGTGATTGGGCTTAGTTTGTTGCTGTAAAGTGTAGTTGGGGGTGATTTTTGATAGCCGAAGTAATTTAGGTGAGTTTGGCATAGTTTGCTATGGTTAGTAGCATTTTTTTTGTAATTTAAAAGTGATTGGGTTTAGTTTGTTGTGGTAAGGGTTAGTTGGTAATGATTTAGAGTAGCCGAAGTAATTTAAGTGAGTCTTGCATAGTTTGTTATGATTTGTACACCTTTTTTTGTAATTTTAAGATGATATGGTTTGGTTTGTTGTGGTAAGGGATAGTTGGGGGTGATTTACGGTAGCCAAAGTAATTTGGGTGATTCTGGTATAGTTTGTTATGATTTTCAGCATTTTTTTGTAGTTTTAAAGTGATTGGGCTTAGTTTGTTGCTGTAAAGTGTAGTTGGGGATGATTTTTGATAGCCGAAGTAATTTAGGTGAGTTTGGCATAGTTTGCTATGGTTAGTAGCATTTTTTTGTAATTTAAAAGTGATTGGGTTTAGTTTGTTTTGGTAAGGGTGAGTTGGTGATGATTTAGAGTAGCCGAAGTACTTTAGGTGAGTCTGGCATAGTTTGTTATGATTTGTACACCTTTTTTTGTAATTTTAAGATGGTCTGATTTGGTTTGTTGTGGTAAGGGATAGTTGGGGGTGATTTACGGTAGCCGAAGTAATTTAGGTGATTCTGGTATAGTTTGTTATGATTTTTAGCATTTTTTTGTAATTTTAAAGTGATTGGGCTTAGTTTGTTGCTGTAAAGTGTAGTTGGGGGTGATTTTTGATAGCCGAAGTAATTTAGGTGAGTTTGGCATAGTTTGCTATGGTTAGTAGCATTTTTTTGTAATTTAAAAGTGATTGGGTTTAGTTTGTTGTGGTAAGGGTTAGTTGGTGATGATTTAGAGTAGCCGAAGTAATTTAGGTGAGTCTGGCATAGTTTGTTATGATTTGTACACCTTTTTTTGTAATTTTAAGATGATATGGTTTGGTTTGTTGTGGTAAGGGATAGTTGGGGGTGATTTACGGTAGCCGAAGTAATTTAGGTCATTCTGGTATAGTTTGTTATGATTTTCAGCATTTTTTTGTAATTTTAAAGTTATTAGGCTTAGTTTGTAGTGGTAAGGGTTAGTTGGTGATGACTTAGAGTATCCGAAGTAATTTAGGTGAGTCTGGCATAATTTGTATTGATTTGTACACCTTTTTTGTAATTTTAAGATGATATGGTTTGGTTTGTTGTAGTAAGGGATAGTTGGGGGTGATTTACGGTAGCCGAAGTAATTTAGGTGATTTTGGTATAGTTTGTTATGATTTTTAGCATTTTTTTTGTAATTTTAAACTGATTGGGTTTAGTTTGTTGCTGTAAAGTGTAGTTGGGGGTGATTTTTGATAGCCGAAGTAATTTAGGTGAGTTTGACATAGTTTGCTATGGTTAGTAGCATTTTTTTGTAATTTTAAAGTGATTGGGTTTAGTTTGTTGTGGTAAGGGTTAGTTGGTGATGATTTAGAGTAGCCGAAGTAATTTAGGTGAGTCTGGCATAGTTTGTTATGATTTGTACACCTTTTTTTGTAATTTTAAGATGATATGGTTTGGTTTGTTGTGGTAAGGGATAGTTGGGGGTGATTTACGATAACCAAAGTAATTTAGGTGATTCTGGTATAGTTTGTTATGATTTTCAGCATTTTTTTGTAATTTTAAAGTAATTGGGCTTAGTTTATTGCTGTAAAGTGTAGTTGGGGGTGATTTTTGATAGCCGAAGTAATTTAGGTGAGTTTGGCATAGTTTGCTATGGTTAGTAGCATTTTTTTGTAATTTAAAAGTGATTGGGTTTAGTTTGTTGTGGTAAGGGATAGTTGGTGATGATTTAGAGTAGCCGAAGTAATTTAGGTGAGTCTGGCATAGTTAGTTATGATTTGTACACCTTTTTTTGTAATTTTAAGATGATATGGTTTGGTTTGTTGTGGTAAGGGATAGTTGGGGGTGATTTACGGTAGCCGAAGTAATTTAGGTGATTCTGGTATAGTTTGTTATAATTTTTAGCATTTTATTGTAATTTTAAAGTGATTGGGCTTAGTTTGTTGCTGTAAAGTGTAGTTGGGGGTGATTTTTGATAGCCGAAGTAATTTAGGTGATTTTGGCATAGTTTGTTATGGTTTATAGCATTTTTTGTAATTTTAAAGTGATTGGGCTTAGTTTGGAGTGGTAAGGGGTAGTTGGGGGTGAATTTTGGTAGCCGAAATAATGTGTGTGAGTTCGAAATAGTCTGCTGTGGTTTGTGTCATTTTGTTTTATTTTAAAGTGATTGGAGTTACTTGGGGTTGCTAAGGGGTGGTAAGGGATGATTTAAGATAACGGATCTAATTTATGTCAGTTTGGCGTAGTTCGGGAATTTTTTGGGGTTGCTTTGGTGAAGTTTGCAATGGTAAGAGATATTTGAGGATGTTTAATGTAGACGGATTAAATTTGGAGTGGTTTGGTAATTTTTAAATGAGTCACGGATCGACATTATAATTGAAATCAAAATTATAATTAAATATCTGCGCCACGCTAGGTACGGCAAAAGTATGATCAGGAAAGCAGAAAGTGAAAGTGTAAACCGGTCGCCCGACGTCGAAGTTGTTTTGGCTAGACACGTGCTTCTAACAAAAACACGGTCTCCGCGAGCCGATCATTTTTTGTTAATTTTAACCGGTTTTTATTCGGTTTTTATTTAAATACAAAGGAACCGGACCGAATTTTGCAAAATCTCCTTATATTACTTCGTTTCGGCACATGATACACCCGTGTCTAAAATTTCAAGTCGCCAGCCCTCACGGTTTGGGCTGTATTTGTGATTATCAATCAGTGAATGTGTACATGAGTAGATGTGTGCATGAGTAGATGAGTGTGTCAGTGAGGACACTTCGCTTTATATATATAGATGATTTAGAGTAGCCGAAGTAATTTAGGTGAGTCTGGCATAGTTTGTTATGATTTGTACACCTTTTTTTGTAATTTTAAGATGATATGGTTTGGTTTGTTGTGGTAAGGGATAGTTGGGGGTGATTTACGGTAGCCGAAGTAATTTAGGTGTTTCTGGTATAGTTTGTTATGATTTTCAGCATTTTTTTGTAATTTTAAAGTGATTGGCCTTAGTTTGTTTCTGTAAAATGTAGTTGGGAGTGATTTTTGATAGCCGAAGTAATTTAGATGAGTTTGGCATAGTTTGCTATGGTTAGTAGCATTTTTTTGTAATTTAAAAGTGATTGGGTATAGTTTGTTGTGGTAAGGGTTAGTTGGTGATGATTTAGAGTAGCCGAAGTAATTTAGGTGAGTCTGGCATAGTTTGTTATGATTTGTACACCTTTTTTTGTAATTTTAAGATGATATGGTTTGGTTTGTTGTGGTAAGGGATAGTTGGGGGTGATTTACGGTAGGTGATTCTGGTATAGTTTGTTATGATTTTTAGCATTTGTTGGTAATTTTAAAGTGATTGGGCTTAGTTTGTTGCTGTAAAGTGTAGTTGGGGGTGATTTTTGATAGCCGAAGTAATTTAGGTGAGTTTGGCATAGTTTGCTATGGTTAGTAGCATTTTTTTGTAATTTAAAAGTGATTAAGTTTAGTTTGTTGTGGTAAGGGTTAGTTGGTGATGATTTAGAGTAACCGAAGTAATTTTGGTGAGTCTGGCATAGTTTGTTATGATTTGTACACCTTTTTTTGTAATTTTAAGATGATATGGTTTAATTTGTTGTGGTAAAAGATAGTTGGGGGTGATTTACGTTAGCCGAAGTAATTTAGGTGATTCTGGTATAGTTTGTTATGATTTTTAGCATTTTTTTGTAATTTTAAAGGGATTGGGCTTAGTTTGTTGCTGTAAAGTGTAGTTGGAGGTAATTTCTTAAAGCCGAAGTAATTTAGGTGAGTTTGGCATAGTTTGCTATGGTTAGTAGCATTTTTTTGTAATTTAAAAGTGATTGGGTTTAGTTTGTTTTGGTAAGGGTTAGTTGGTGATGATTTAGAGTAGCCGAAGTAATTTAGGTGAGTCTGGCATAGTTTGTTATGATTTGTACACCTTTTTTTTTAATTTTAAGATGATATGGTTTGGTTTGTTGTGGTAAGGGATAGTTGGGGGTGATTTACGGTAGCCAAAGTAATTTGGGTGATTCTGGTATAGTTTGTTATGATTTTCAGCATTTTTTTGTAATTTTAAAGTGATTGGGCTTAGTTTGTTGCTGTAAAGTGTAGTTGGGGGTGATTTTTGATAGCCGAAGTAATTTAGGTGAGTTTGGCATAGTTTGCTATGGTTAGTAGCATTTTTTTGTAATTTAAAAGTGATTGGGTTTAGTTTGTTGTGGTAAGGGTTAGTTGGTGATGATTTAGAGTAGCCGAAGTAATTTAGGTGAGTCTGGCATAGTTTGTTATGATTTGTACACCTTTTTTTGTAATTTTAAGATGATATGGTTTGGTTTGTTGTGGTAAGGGATAGTTGGGGGTGATTTACGGTAGCCGAAGTAATTTAGGTCATTCTGGTATAGTTTGTTATGATTTTCAGCATTTTTTTGTAATTTTAAAGTTATTAGGCTTAGTTTGTTGTGGTAAGGGTTAGTTGGTGATGACTTAGAGTATCCGAAGTAATTTAGGTGAGTCTGGCATAATTTGTATTGATTTGTACACCTTTTTTGTAATTTTAAGATGATATGGTTTGGTTTGTTGTAATAAGGGATAGTTGGGGGTGATTTACGGTAGCCGAAGTAATTTAGGTGATTTTGGTATAGTTTGTTATGATTTTTAGCATTTTTTTTGTAATTTTAAACTGATTGGGTTTAGTTTGTTGCTGTAAAGTGTAGTTGGGGGTGATTTTTGATAGCCGAAGTAATTTAGGTGAGTTTGACATAGTTTGCTATGGTTAGTAGCATTTTTTTGTAATTTAAAAAAGATTGGGTTTAGTTTGTTGTGGTAAGGGTTAGTTGGTGATGATTTAGAGTAGCCGAAGTAATTTAGGTGAGTCTGGCATAGTTTGTTATGATTTGTACACCTTTTTTTGTAATTTTAAGATGATATGGTTTGGTTTGTTGTGGTAAGGGATAGTTGGGGGTGATTTACGGTAGCCGAAGTAATTTAGGTGATTCTGGTATAGTTTGTTATAATTTTTAGCATTTTTTTGTAATTTTAAAGTGATTGGGCTTAGTTTGTTGCTGTAAAGTGTAGTTGGGGGTGATTTTTGATAGCCGAAGTAATTTAGGTGATTTTGGCATAGTTTGTTATGGTTTATAGCATTTTTTGTAATTTTAAAGTGATTGGGCTTAGTTTGGAGTGGTAAGGGTTAGTTGGGGGTGAATTTTGGTAGCCGAAATAATGTGTGTGAGTTCGAAATAGTCTGCTGTGGTTTGTGTCATTTTGTTTTATTTTAAAGTGTTTGGAGTTACTTGGGGTTGCTAAGGGGTGGTAAGGGATGATTTAAGATAACGGATCTAATTTATGTCAGTTTGGCGTAGTTCGGGAATTTTTTGGGGTTGCTTTGGTGAAGTTTGCAATGGTAAGAGATATTTGAGGATGTTTAATGTAGACGGATTAAATTTGGAGTGGTTTGGTAATTTTTAAATGAGTCACGGATCGACATTATAATTGAAATCAAAATTATAATTAAATATCTGCGCCACGCTAGGTACGGCAAAAGTATGATCAGGAAAGCAGAAAGTGAAAGTGTAAACCGGTCGCCCGACGTCGAAGTTGTTTTGGCTAGACACGTGCTTCTAACAAAAACACGGTCTCCGCGAGCCGATCATTTTTTGTTAATTTTAACCGGTTTTTATTCGGTTTTTATTTAAATACAAAGGAACCGGACCGAATTTTGCAAAATCTCCTTATATTACTTCGTTTCGGCACATGATACACCCGTGTCTAAAATTTCAAGTCGCCAGCCCTCAGGGTTTGGGCTGTATTTGTGATTATCAATCAGTGAATGTGTACATGAGTAGATGTGTGCATGAGTAGATGAGTGTGTCAGTGAGGACACTTCGCTTTATATATATAGATGATTTAGAGTAGCCGAAGTAATTTAGGTGAGTCTGGCATAGTTTGTTATGATTTGTACACCTTTTTTTGTAATTTTAAGATGATATGGTTTGGTTTGTTGTGGTAAGGGATAGTTGGGGGTGATTTACGGTAGCCGAAGTAATTTAGGTGTTTCTGGTATAGTTTGTTATGATTTTCAGCATTTTTTTGTAATTTTAAAGTGATTGGCCTTAGTTTGTATCTGTAAAATGTAGTTGGGAGTGATTTTTGATAGCCGAAGTAATTTAGATGAGTTTGGCATAGTTTGCTATGGTTAGTAGCATTTTTTTGTAATTTAAAAGTGATTGGGTTTAGTTTGTTGTGGTAAGGGTTAGTTGGTGATGATTTAGAGTAGCCGAAGTAATTTAGGTGAGTCTGGCATAGTTTGTTATGATTTGTACACCTTTTTTTGTAATTTTAAGATGATATGGTTTGGTTTGTTGTGGTAAGGGATAGTTGGGGGTGATTTACGGTAGGTGATTCTGGTATAGTTTGTTATGATTTTTAGCATTTGTTGGTAATTTTAAAGTGATTGGGCTTAGTTTGTTGCTGTAAAGTGTAGTTGGGAGTGATTTTTGATAGCCGAAGTAATTTAGATGAGTTTGGCATAGTTTGCTATGGTTAGTAGCATTTTTTTGTAATTTAAAAGTGATTGGGTTTAGTTTGTTGTGGTAAGGGTTAGTTGGTGATGATTTAGAGTAGCCGAAGTAATTTAGGTGAGTCTGGCATAGTTTGTTATGATTTGTACACCTTTTTTTGTAATTTTAAGATGATATGGTTTGGTTTGTTGTGGTAAGGGATAGTTGGGGGTGATTTACGGTAGGTGATTCTGGTATAATTTGTTATGATTTTTAGCATTTGTTGGTAATTTTAAAGTGATTGGGCTTAGTTTGTTGCTGTAAAGTGTAGTTGGGGGTGATTTTTGATAGCCGAAGTAATTTAGGTGATTTTGGCATAGTTTGCTATGGTTAGTAGCATTTTTTTGTAATTTAAAAGTGATTGGGTTTAGTTTGTTGTGGTAAGGGTTAGTTGGTGATGATTTAGAGTAACCGAAGTAATTTTGGTGAGTCTGGCATAGTTTGTTATGATTTGTACACCTTTTTTTCTAATTTTAAGATGATATGGTTTAATTTGTTGTGGTAAAAGATAGTTGGGGGTGATTTACGTTAGCCGAAGTAATTTAGGTGATTCTGGTATAGTTTGTTATGATTTTTAGAATTTTTTTGTAATTTTAAAGGGATTGGGCTTAGTTTGTTGCTGTAAAGTGTAGTTGGAGGTAATTTCTTATAGCCGAAGTAATTTAGGTGAGTTTGGCATAGTTTGCTATGGTTAGTAGCATTTTTTTGTAATTTAAAAGTGATTGGGTTTAGTTTGTTTTGGTAAGGGTTAGTTGGTGATGATTTAGAGTAGCCGAAGTAATTTAGGTGAGTCTGGCATAGTTTGTTATGATTTGTACACCTTTTTTTTTAATTTTAAGATGATATGGTTTGGTTTGTTGTGGTAAGGGATAGTTGGGGGTGATTTACGGTAGCCAAAGTAATTTGGGTGATTCTGGTATAGTTTGTTATGATTTTCAGCATTTTTTTGTAATTTTAAAGTGATTGGGCTTAGTTTGTTGCTGTAAAGTGTAGTTGGGGGTGATTATTGATAGCCGAAGTAATTTAGGTGAGTTTGGCATAGTTTGTTATGATTTGTACACCTTTTTTTGTAATTTTAAGATGATATGGTTTGGTTTGTTGTGGTAAGGGATAGTTGGGAGTGATTTACGGTAGCCGTAGTAATTTCGGTGATTATGGTATAGTTTGTTGTGATTTTTAGCATTTGTTGGTAATTTTAAAGTGATTGGGCTTAGTTTGTTGCTGTAAAGTGTAGTTGGGGGTGATTTTTGATAGCCGAAGTAATTTAGGTGAGTTTGGCATTGTTTGCTATGGTTAGTAGCATTTTTTTGTAATTTAAAAGTGATTGGGTTTAGTTTGTTGTGGTAAGGGTTAGTTGGTGACGATTTAGAGTAGCCGAAGTAATTTAGGTGAGTCTGGCATAGTTTGTTATGATTTGTACACTTTTTTTGTAATTTTAAGATGATATGGTTTGGTTTGTTGTGGTAAGGGATAGTTAGGGGTGATTTACGGTAGCCGAAGTAATTTCGGTTATTCTGGTATAGTTTGTTATGATTTTTAACATTTTTTTGTAATTTTAAAATGATTGGGCTTAGTTTGTCGCTGTAAAGTGTAGTTGGGCGTGATTTTTGATAGCCGAAGTAATTTAGGTGAGTTTGGCATAGTTTGCTATGGTTAGTATGGTAGCATTTTTTTGTAATTTAAAAGTGATTGGGTTTAGTTTGTTGTGGTAAGGGTTAGTTGGTGATGATTTAGAGTAGCCGAAGTAATTTAGGTGAGTCTGGCATAGTTTGTTATGATTTGTACACCTTTTTTTGTAATTTTAAGATGATATGGTTTGGTTTGTTTTGGTAAGGGATAGTTGGGGGTGATTTACGGTAGCCGAAGTAATTTAGGTGATTCTGTTATAGTTTGTTATGATTTTTAGCATTTTTTTGTAATTTTAAAGTGATTGGGCTTAGTTTGTTGCTGTAAAGTGCAGTTGGGGGTGATTTTTGATAGCCGAAGTAATTTAGGTAATTTTGGCATAGTTTGCTATGGTTAGTAGCATTTTTTTTTAATTTAAAAGTGATTGGGTTTAGTTTGTTGTGGTAAGGGTTATTTGGTGATGATTTAGAGTAGCCGAAGTAATTTAGGTGAGTCTGGCATAGTTTGTTATGATTTGTACACCTTTTTTTGTAATTTTAAGATGATATGGTTTGGTTTGTTGTGGTAAGAGATAGTTGGGGGTGATTTACGGTAGCCGAAGTAATTTAGGTGATTCTGGTATAGTTTGTTATGATTTTTAGCATTTTTTTGTAATTTTAAAGTGATTTAGCTTAGTTTGTTGCTGTAAAGTGTAGTTGGGGGTGATTTTTTATAGCCGAAGTAATTTAGGTGAGTTTGGCATATTTTGCTATGGTTAGTAGCATTTTTTTGTCATTTAAAAGTGATTGGGTTTAGTTTGTTGTGGTAAGGGTTATTTGGTGATGATTTAGAGTAGCCGAAGTAATTTAGGTGAGCCTGGCATAGTTTGTTATGATTTGTACACCTTTTTTTGTAATTTTAAGATGATATGGTTTGGTTTGTTGTGGTAAGGGAGAGTTGGGGGTGATTTACGGTAGCCGAAGTAATTTAGGTGTTTCTGGTATAGTTTGTTATGATTTTTAGCATTTTTTTGTAATTTTAAAGTGATTGGGCTTAGTTTGTTGCTTTAAAGTGTAGTTGGGGTTGATTTTTGATAGCCGAAGTAATTTAGGTGAGTTTGGCTTGGTTTGCTATGGTTAGTAGCATTTTTTTGTAATTTAAAAGTGATTGGGTTTAGTTTGTTGTGGTAAGGGTTAGTTGGTGATGATTTAGAGTAGCCGAAGTAATTTATGTGAGTCTGGCATAGTTTGTTATGATTTGTACACCTTTTTTTGTAATTTTAAGATGATATGGTTTGGTTTGTTGTGGTAAGGAATAGTTGGGGATGATTTACGGCAGCCGAAGTAATTTAGGTGATTCTGGTTTAGTTTGTTATGATTTTTAGCATTTTTTTGTAATTTTAAAGTGATTGGGCTTAGTTTGTTGCTGTAAAATGTAGTTGGGGGTGATTTTTGATAGCCGAAGTAATTTAGGTGAGTTTGGCATAGTTTGCTATGGTTAGTAGCATTTTTTTGTAATTTAAAAGTGTTTGGGTTTAGTTTGTTATGGTAAGAGTTAGTTGGTGATGATTTAGAATAGCCGAAGTAATTTAGGTGAGTCTGGTATAGTTTGTTATGATTTGTACACATTTTTTTGTAATTTTAAGATGATATGGTTTGGTTTGTTGTGGTAAGGGATAGTTGGGGGTGATTGACGGCAGCCAAAGTAATTTAGGTGATTTTGGTATAGTTTGTTATGATTTTTAGCATTTTTTAGTAATTTTAAAGTGATTGGGTTTAGCTTGTTGCTGTAAAGTGTAGTTGGGGGTGATTTTAGATAGCCGAAGTAATTTAGGTGAATTTGGCATAGTTTGCTATGGTTAGTAGCATTTTTTTGTAATTTAAAACTGATTGGGATTAGTTTTTTGTGGTAAGGGTTAGTTGGTTATGATTTAGAGTAGCCGAAGTAATTTAGGCGAGTCTGGCATAGTTTGTTATGATTTGTACACCTTTGTTTGTAATTTAAAATGATATGGTTTGGTTTGTTGTGGTAAGGGATAGTTGGGGGTGATTTACGGTAGCCGAAGTAATTTAGGTGATTCTGGTATAGTTTGTTATGATTTTTAGCATTTTTTTGTAATTTTAAAGTGATTGGGCTTAGTTTGTTGCTGTAAAGTGTAGTTGGGGGTGATTTTTGATAGCCGAAGTAATTTAGGTGAGTTTGGCATAGTTTGCTATAGTTAGTAGCATTTTTTTGTAATCTAAAAGTGATTGGGTTTAGTTTGTTGTGGTAAGGGTTAGTTGGTGATGATTTAGAGTAGCCGAAGTAATTTAGGTGAGTCTGGCATAGTTTGTTATGATTTGTACACCTTTTTTTGTAATTTTAAGATGATATGGTTTGGTTTGTTGTGGTAAGGGATAGTTGGGGGTGATTTACGATAACCAAAGTAATTTAGGTGATTCTGGTATAGTTTGTTATGATTTTCAGCATTTTTTTGTAATTTTAAAGTGATTGGGCTTAGTTTGTTGCTGTAAAGTGTAGTTGGGGGTGATTTTTGATAGCCGAAGTAATTTAGGTGAGTTTGGCATAGTTTGCTATGGTTAGTAGCATTTTTTTGTAATTTAAAAGTGAATGGGTTTAGTTTGTTGTGGTAAGGGATAGTTGGTGATGATTTAGAGTAGCCGAAGTAATTTAGGTGAGTCTGGCATAGTTTGTTATGGTTTGTACACCTTTTTTTGTAATTTTAAGATGATATGGTTTGGTTTGTTGTGGTAAGGGATAGTTGGGAGTGATTTACGGTAGCCGAAGTAATTTTGGTGATTATGGTATAGTTTGTTGTGATTTTTAGCATTTGTTGGTAATTTTAAAGTGATTGGGCTTAGTTTGTTGCTGTAAAGTGTAGTTGGGGGTGATTTTTGATAGCCGAAGTAATTTAGGTGAGTTTGGCATTGTTTGCTATGGTTAGTAGCATTTTTTTGTATTTTAAAAATGATTGCGTTTAGTTTGTTGTGGTAAGGGTAAGTTGGTGATGATTTAGAGTAGCCGAAGTAATTTAGGTGAGTCTGGCATAGTTTGTTAAGATTTGTACACCTTTTTTTGTAATTTTAAGATGATATGGTTTGGTTTGTTGTGGTAAGGGATAGTTAGGGGTGATTTACGGTAGCCGAAGTAATTTCGGTTATTCTGGTATAGTTTGTTATGATTTTTAGCATTTTTTTGTAATTTTAAAATGATTGGGCTTAGTTTGTCGCTGTAAAGTGTAGTTGGGCGTGATTTTTGATAGCCGAAGTAATTTAGGTGAGTTTGGCATAGTTTGCTATGGTTAGTATGGTAGCATTTTTTTGTAATTTAAAAGTGATTGGGTTTAGTTTGTTGTGGTAAGGGTTAGTTGGTGATGATTTAGAGTAGCCGAAGTAATTTAGGTGAGTCTGGCATAGTTTGTTATGATTTGTACACCTTTTTTTGTAATTTTAAGATGATATGGTTTGGTTTGTTGTGGTAAGGGATAGTTGGGGGTGATTTACGGTAGCCGAAGTAATTTAGGTGATTCTGTTATAGTTTGTTATGATTTTTAGAATTTTTTTGTAATTTTAAAGTGATTGGGCTTAGTTTGTTGCTGTAAAGTGCAGTTGGGGGTGATTTTTGATAGCCGAGGTAACTTAGGTAATTTTGGCATAGTTTGCTATGGTTAGTAGCATTTTTTTTAAATTTAAAAGTGATTGGGTTTAGTTTGTTGTGGTAAGGGTTATTTGGTGATGATTTAGAGTAGCCGAAGTAATTTAGGTGAGTCTCGCATAGTTTGTTATGATTTGTACACCTTTTTTTGTAATTTTAAGATGATATGGTTTGGTTTGTTGTGGTAAGGGATAGTTGGGGGTGATTTACGGTAGCCGAAGTAATTTAGGTGATTCTGGTATAGTTTGTTATGATTTTTAGCATTTTTTTGTAATTTTAAAGTGATTGGGCTTAGTTTGTTGCTGTAAAGTGTAGTTGGGGGTGATTTTTGATAGCCGAAGTAATTTAGGTGACTTTGGCATAGTTTGCTATGGTTAGTAGCATTTTTTTATATTTTAAAGGTGATTGGGTTTAGTTTGTTGTGGTAAGGGTTAGTTGGTGATGATTTAGAGTAGCCGAAGTAATTTAGGTGAGTCTGGCATAGTTTGTTATGATTTGTACACCTTTTTTTGTAATTTTAAGATAATATGGTTTGGTTTGTTGTGGTAAGGGATAGTTGGGAGTGATTTACGGTAACCGTAGTAATTTCGGTGATTATGGTATAGTTTGTTGTGATTTTTAGCATTTGTTGGTAATTTTAAAGTGATTGGGCTTAGTTTGTTGCTGTAAAGTGTAGTTGGGGGTGATTTTTGATAGCCGAAGTAATTTAGGTGAGTTTGGCATTGTTTGCTATGGTTAGTAGCATTTTTTTGTAATTTAAAAGTGATTGGGTTTAGTTTGTTGTGGTAAGGGTTAGTTGGTGATGATTTAGAGTAGCCGAAGTAATATAGGTGAGTCTGGCATAGTTTGTTATGATTTGTACACCTTTTTTTGTAATTTTAAGATGATATGGTTTGGTTTGTTGTGGTAAGGGATAGTTAGGGGTGATTTACGGTAGCCGAAGTAATTTCGGTTATTCTGGTATAGTTTGTTATGATTTTTAGCATTTTTTTGTAATTTTAAAATGATTGGGCTTAGTTTGTCGCTGTAAAGTGTAGTTGGGCGTGATTTTTGAAAGCCGAAGTAATTTAGGTGAGTTTGGCATAGTTTGCTATGGTTAGTAGCATTTTTTTTTAATTTAAAAGTAATTGGGTTTAGTTTGTTGTGGTAAGGGTTATTTGGTGATGATTTAGAGTAGCCGAAGTAATTTAGGTGAGTCTGGCATAGTTTGTTATGATTTGTACACCTTTTTTTGTAATTTTAAGATGATATGGTTTGGTTTGTTGTGGTAAGAGATAGTTGGGGGTGATTTACGGTAGCCGAAGTAATTTAGGTGATTCTGGTATAGTTTGTTATGATTTTTAGCATTTTTTTGTAATTTTAAAGTGATTTAGCTTAATTTGTTGCTGTAAAGTGTAGTTGGGGGTGATTTTTGATACCCGAAGTAATTTAGGTGAGTTTGGCATAGTTTGCTATGGTTAGTAGCATTTTTTTGTAATTTAAAAATGATTGGGCTTAGTTTGTTGTGGTAAGGGTTAGTTGGTGATGATTTAGAGTAGCCGAAGTAATTTAGGTGAGTCTGGCATTGTTTGTTATGATTTGTACACCTTTTTTTGTAATTTTAAGATGATATGGTTTGGTTTGTTGTGGTAAGGGAGAGTTGGGGGTGATTTACGGTAGCCGAAGTAATTTAGGTGTTTCTGGTATAGTTTGTTATGATTTTTAGCATTTTTTTGTAATTTTAAAGTGATTGGGCTTAGTTTGTTGCTTTAAAGTGTAGTTGGGGTTGATTTTTGATAGCCGAAGTAATTTAGGTGAGTTTGGCTTGGTTTGCTATGGTTAGTAGCATTTTTTTGTAATTTAAAAGTGATTGGGTTTAGTTTGTTGTGGTAAGGGTTAGTTGGTGATGATTTAGAGTAGCCGAAGTAATTTAGGTGAGTCTCGCATAGTTTGTTATGATTTGTACACCTTTTTTTGTAATTTTAAGATGATATGGTTTGGTTTGTTGTGGTAAGGGATAGTTGGGGGTGATTTACGGTAGCCGAAGTAATTTAGGTGATTCTGGTATAGTTTGTTATGATTTTTAGCATTTTTTTGTAATTTTAAAGTGATTGGGCTTAGTTTGTTGCTGTAAAGTGTAGTTGGGGGTGATTTTTGATAGCCGAAGTAATTTAGGTGACTTTGGCATAGTTTGCTATGGTTAGTAGCATTTTTTTATATTTTAAAGGTGATTGGGTTTAGTTTGTTGTGGTAAGGGTTAGTTGGTGATGATTTAGAGTAGCCGAAGTAATTTAGGTGAGTCTGGCATAGTTTGTTATGATTTGTACACCTTTTTTTGTAATTTTAAGATGATATGGTTTGGTTTGTTGTGGTAAGGGATAGTTGGGAGTGATTTACGGTAACCGTAGTAATTTCGGTGATTATGGTATAGTTTGTTGTGATTTTTAGCATTTGTTGGTAATTTTAAAGTGATTGGGCTTAGTTTGTTGCTGTAAAGTGTAGTTGGGGGTGATTTTTGATAGCCGAAGTAATTTAGGTGAGTTTGGCATTGTTTGCTATGGTTAGTAGCATTTTTTTGTAATTTAAAAGTGATTGGGTTTAGTTTGTTGTGGTAAGGGTTAGTTGGTGATGATTTAGAGTAGCCGAAGTAATATAGGTGAGTCTGGCATAGTTTGTTATGATTTGTACATCTTTTTTTGTAATTTTAAGATGATATGGTTTGGTTTGTTGTGGTAAGGGATAGTTGGGGGTGATTTACGGTAGCCGAAGTAATTTAGGTGTTTCTGGTATAGTTTGTTATGATTTTTAGCATTTTTTTGTAATTTTAAAGTGATTGGGCTTAGTTTGTTGCTTTAAAGTGTAGTTGGGGTTGATTTTTGATAGCCGAAGTAATTTAGGTGAGTTTGGCTTGGTTTGCTATGGTTAGTAGCATTTTTTTGTAATTTAAAAGTGATTGGGTTTAGTTTGTTGTGGTAAGGGTTAGTTGGTGATGATTTAGAGTAGCCGAAGTAATTTACGTGAGTCTGGCATAGTTTGTTATGGTTTGTACACCTTTTTTTGTAATTTTAAGATGATATGGATTGGTTTGTTGTGGTAAGAGATAGTTGGGGGTGATTTACGGTAGCCGAAGTAATTTAGGTGATTCTGGTATAGTTTGTTATGATTTTTAGAATTTTTTTGTAATTTTAAAGTGATTGGGCTTAGTTTGTTGCTGTAAAGTGTAGTTGGGGGTGATTTTTGATACCCGAAGTAATTTAGGTGAGTTTGGCATAGTTTGCTATGGTTAGTAGCATTTTTTTGTAATTTAAAAGTGATTGGGTTTAGTTTGTTATGGTAAGAGTTAGTTGGTGATGATTTAGAATAGCCGAAGTAATTTAGGTGAGTCTGGCATAGTTTGTTATGATTTGTACACCTTTTTTTGTAATTTTAAGATGATATGGTTTGGTTTGTTGTGGTAAGGGATAGTTGGGGGTGATTTACGATAACCCAAGTAATTTAGGTGATTCTGGTATAGTTTGTTATGATTTTCAGCATTTTTTTGTAATTTTAAAGTGATTGGGCTTAGTTTGTTGCTGTAAAGTGTAGTTGGGGGTGATTTTTGATAGCCGAAGTAATTTAGGTGAGTTTGGCATAGTTTGCTATGGTTAGTAGCATTTTTTTGTAATTTAAAAGTGAATGGGTTTAGTTTGTTGTGGTAAGGGATAGTTGGTGATGATTTAGAGTAGCCGAAGTAATTTAGGTGAGTCTGGCATAGTTTGTTAAGGTTTGTACACCTTTTTTTGTAATTTTAAGATGATATGGTTTGGTTTGTTGTGGTAAGGGATAGTTGGGAGTGATTTACGGTAGCCGAAGTAATTTCGGTGATTATGGTATAGTTTGTTGTGATTTTTAGCATTTGTTGGTAATTTTAAAGTGATTGGGCTTAGTTTGTTGCTGTAAAGTGTAGTTGGGGGTGATTTTTGATAGCCGAAGTAATTTAGGTGAGTTTGGCATTGTTTGCTATGGTTAGTAGCATTTTTTTGTATTTTAAAAATGATTGCGTTTAGTTTGTTGTGGTAAAGGTAAGTTGGTGATGATTTAGAGTAGCCGAAGTAATTTATGTGAGTCTGGCATAGTTTGTTAAGATTTGTACACCTTTTTTTGTAATTTTAAGATGATATGGTTTGGTTTGTTGTGGTAAGGGATAGTTAGGGGTGATTTACGGTAGCCGAAGTAATTTCGGTTATTCTGGTATAGTTTGTTATGATTTTTAGCATTTTTTTGTAATTTTAAAATGATTGGGCTTAGTTTGTCGCTGTAAAGTGTAGTTGGGCGTGATTTTTGATAGCCGAAGTAATTTAGGTGAGTTTGGCATAGTTTGCTATGGTTAGTATGGTAGCATTTTTTTGTAATTTAAAAGTGATTGGGTTTAGTTTGTTGTGGTAAGGGTTAGTTGGTGATGATTTAGAGTAGCCGAAGTAATTTAGGTGAGTCTGGCATAGTTTGTTATGATTTGTACACCTTTTTTTGTAATTTTAAGATGATATGGTTTGGTTTGTTGTGGTAAGGGATAGTTGGGGGTGATTTACGGTAGCCGAAGTAATTTAGGTGATTCTGTTATAGTTTGTTATGATTTTTAGCATTTTTTTGTAATTTTAAAGTGATTGGGCTTAGTTTGTTGCTGTAAAGTGCAGTTGGGGGTGATTTTTGATAGCCGAAGTAATTTAGGTAATTTTGGCATAGTTTGCTATGGTTAGTAGCATTTTTTTTTAATTTAAAAGTAATTGGGTTTAGTTTGTTGTGGTAAGGGTTATTTGGTGATGATTTAGAGTAGCCGAAGTAATTTAGGTGAGTCTGGCAGAGTTTGTTATGATTTGTACACCTTTTTTTGTAATTTTAAGATGATATGGTTTGGTTTGTTGTGGTAAGAGATAGTTGGGGGTGATTTACGGTAGCCGAAGTAATTTAGGTGATTCTGGTATAGTTTGTTATGATTTTTAGCATTTTTTTGTAATTTTAAAGTGATTTAGCTTAATTTGTTGCTGTAAAGTGTAGTTGGGGGTGATTTTTTATAGCCGAAGTAATTTAGGTGAGTTTGGCATATTTTGCTATGGTTAGTAGCATTTTTTTGTCATTTAAAAGTGATTGGGTTTAGTTTGTTGTGGTAAGGGTTATTTGGTGATGATTTAGAGTAGCCGAAGTAATTTAGGTGAGCCTGGTATAGTTTGTTATGATTTGTACACCTTTTTTTGTAATTTTAAGATGATATGGATTGGTTTGTTGTGGTAAGAGATAGTTGGGGGTGATTTACGGTAGCCGAAGTAATTTAGGTGATTCTGTTATAGTTTGTTATGATTTTTAGCATTTTTCTGTAATTTTAAAGTGATTGGGCTTAGTTTGTTGCTTTAAAGTGTAGTTGGGGTTGATTTTTGATAGCCGAAGTAATTTAGGTGAGTTTGGCTTGGTTTGCTATGGTTAGTAGCATTTTTTTGTAATTTAAAAGTGATTGGGTTTAGTTTGTTGTGGTAAGGGTTAGTTGGTGATGATTTAGAGTAGCCGAAGTAATTTAGGTGAGTCTGGCATAGTTTGTTATGGTTTGTACACCTTTTTTTGTAATTTTAAGATGATATGGATTGGTTTGTTGTGGTAAGAGATAGTTGGGGGTGATTTACGGTAGCCGAAGTAATTTAGGTGATTCTGGTATAGTTTGTTATGATTTTTAGAATTTTTTTGTAATTTTAAAGTGATTGGGCTTTGTTTGTTGCTGTAAAGTGTAGTTGGGGGTGATTTTTGATACCCGAAGTAATTTAGGTGAGTTTGGCATAGTTTGCTATGGTTAGTAGCATTTTTTTGTAATTTAAAAATGATTGGGTTTAGTTTGTTGTGGTAAGGGTTAGTTGGTTATGATTTAGAGTAGCCGAAGTAATTTAGGTAAGTCTGGCATTGTTTGTTATGATTTGTACACCTTTTTTTGTAATTTTAAGATGATATGGTTTGGTTTGTTGTGGTAAGGGATAGTTGGGGGTGATTTACGGTAGCCGAAGTAATTTAGGTGTTTCTGGTATAGTTTGTTATGATTTTTAGCATTTTTTTGTAATTTTAAAGTGATTGGGCTTAGTTTGTTGCTTTAAAGTGTAGTTGGGGTTGATTTTTGATAGCCAAAGTAATTTAGGTGAGTTTGGCTTGGTTTGCTATGGTTAGTAGCATTTTTTTGTAATTTAAAAGTGATTGGGTTTAGTTTGTTGTGGTAAGGGTTAGTTGGTGATGATTTAGAGTAGCCGAAGTAATTTATGTGAGTCTGGCATAGTTTGTTATGATTTGTACACCTTTTTTTGTAATTTTAAGATGATATGGTTTGGTTTGTTGTGGTAAGGAATAGTTGGGGATGATTTACGGCAGCCGAAGTAATTTAGGTGATTCTGGTTTAGTTTGTTATGATTTTTAGCATTTTTTTGTAATTTTAAAGTGATTGGGCTTAGTTTGTTGCTGTAAAATGTAGTTGGGGGTGATTTTTGATAGCCGAAGTAATTTAGGTGAGTTTGGCATAGTTTGCTATGGTTAGTAGCATTTTTTTGTAATTTAAAAGTGATTGGGTTTAGTTTGTTATGGTAAGAGTTAGTTGGTCATGATTTAGAATAGCCGAAGTAATTTAGGTGAGTCTGGCATAGTTTGTTATGATTTGTACACCTTTTTTTGTAATTTTAAGATGATATGGTTTGGTTTGTTGTGGTAAGGGATAGTTGGGGGTGATTTACGATAACCAAAGTAATTTAGGTGATTCTGGTATAGTTTGTTATGATTTTCAGCATTTTTTTGTAATTTTAAAGTGATTGGGCTTAGTTTGTTGCTGTAAAGTGTAGTTGGGGGTGATTTTTGATAGCCGAAGTAATTTAGGTGAGTTTGGCATAGTTTGCTATGGTTAGTAGCATTTTTTTGTAATTTAAAAGTGAATGGGTTTAGTTTGTTGTGGTAAGGGATAGTTGGTGATGATTTAGAGTAGCCGAAGTAATTTAGGTGAGTCTGGCATAGTTTGTTATGGTTTGTACACCTTTTTTTGTAATTTTAAGATGATATGGTTTGGTTTGTTGTGGTAAGGGATAGTTGGGGGTGATTTACGGTGGCCGAAGTAATTTAGGTGATTCTGGTATAGTTTGTTATGATTTTTAGCATTTTTCTGTAATTTTAAAGTGATTGGGCTTAGTTTGTTGCTGTAAAGTGTAGTTGGGGGTGATTTTTGATAGCCGAAGTAATTTAGGTGAGTTTGGCATAGTTTGCTGTGGTTAGTAGCATTTTTTCGTAATTTAAAAGTGATTGGGTTTAGTTTGTTGTTGTAAGGGTTAGTTGGTGATGATTTAGAGTAGCCGAAGTAATTTAGGTGAGTCTGGCATAGTTTGTTATGGTTTGTACACCTTTTTTTGTAATTTTAAGATGATATGGATTGGTTTGTTGTGGTAAGGGATAGTTGGGGGTGATTTACGGTAGCCGAAGTAATTTAGGTGATTCTGGTATAGTTTGTTATGATTTTTAGAATTTTTTTGTAATTTTAAAGTGATTGGGCTTAGTTTGTTGCTGTAAAGTGTAGTTGGGGGTGATTTTTGATACCCGAAGTAATTTAGGTGAGTTTGGCATAGTTTGCTATGGTTAGTAGCATTTTTTTGTAATTTAAAAATGATTGGGTTTAGTTTGTTGTGGTAAGGGTTAGTTGGTGATGATTTAGAGTAGCCGAAGTAATTTAGGTGAGTCTGGCATTGTTTGTTATGATTTGTACACCTTTTTTTGTAATTTTAAGATGATATGGTTTGGTTTGTTGTGGTAAGGGATAGTTGGGGGTGATTTACGGTAGCCGAAGTAATTTAGGTGTTTCTGGTATAGTTTGTTATGATTTTTAGCATTTTTTTGTAATTTTAAAGTGATTGGGCTTAGTTTGTTGCTTTAAAGTGTAGTTGGGGTTGATTTTTGATAGCCGAAGTAATTTAGGTGAGTTTGGCTTGGTTTGCTATGGTTAGTAGCATTTTTTTGTAATTTAAAAGTGATTGGGTTTAGTTTGTTGTGGTAAGGGTTAGTTGGTGATGATTTAGAGTAGCCGAAGTAATTTAGGTGAGTCTGGCATAGTTTGTTATGGTTTGTACACCTTTTTTTGTAATTTTAAGATGATATGGATTGGTTTGTTGTGGTAAGAGATAGTTGGGGGTGATTTACGGTAGCCGAAGTAATTTAGGTGATTCTGGTATAGTTTGTTATGATTTTTAGAATTTTTTTGTAATTTTAAAGTGATTGGGCTTAGTTTGTTGCTGTAAAGTGTAGTTGGGGGTGATTTTTGATACCCGAAGTAATTTAGGTGAGTTTGGCATAGTTTGCTATGGTTAGTAGCATTTTTTTGTAATTTAAAAATGATTGGGTTTAGTTTGTTGTGGTAAGGGTTAGTTGGTGATGATTTAGAGTAGCCGAAGTAATTTAGGTAAGTCTGGCATTGTTTGTTATGATTTGTACACCTTTTTTTGTAATTTTAAGATGATATGGTTTGGTTTGTTGTGGTAAGGGATAGTTGGGGGTGATTTACGGTAGCCGAAGTAATTTAGGTGTTTCTGGTATAGTTTGTTATGATTTTTAGCATTTTTTTGTAATTTTAAAGTGATTGGGCTTAGTTTGTTGCTGTAAAATGTAGTTGGGGGTGATTTTTGATAGCCGAAGTAATTTAGGTGAGTTTGGCATAGTTTGCTATGGTTAGTAGCATTTTTTTGTAATTTAAAAGTGATTGGGTTTAGTTTGTTATGGTAAGAGTTAGTTGGTGATGATTTAGAATAGCCGAAGTAATTTAGGTGAGTCTGGCATAGTTTGTTATGATTTGTACACCTTTTTTTGTAATTTTAAGATGATATGGTTTGGTTTGTTGTGGTAAGGGATAGTTGGGGGTGATTTACGATAACCAAAGTAATTTAGGTGATTCTGGTATAGTTTGTTATGATTTTCAGCATTTTTTTGTAATTTTAAAGTGATTGGGCTTAGTTTGTTGCTGTAAAGTGTAGTTGGGGGTGATTTTTGATAGCCGAAGTAATTTAGGTGAGTTTGGCATAGTTTGCTATGGTTAGTAGCATTTTTTTGTAATTTAAAAGTGAATGGGTTTAGTTTGTTGTGGTAAGGGATAGTTGGTGATGATTTAGAGTAGCCGAAGTAATTTAGGTGAGTCTGGCATAGTTTGTTAAGGTTTGTACACCTTTTTTTGTAATTTTAAGATGATATGGTTTGGTTTGTTGTGGTAAGGGATAGTTGGGAGTGATTTACGGTAGCCGAAGTAATTTCGGTGATTATGGTATAGTTTGTTGTGATTTTTAGCATTTGTTGGTAATTTTAAAGTGATTGGGCTTAGTTTGTTGCTGTAAAGTGTAGTTGGGGGTGATTTTTGATAGCCGAAGTAATTTAGGTGAGTTTGGCATTGTTTGCTATGGTTAGTAGCATTTTTTTGTATTTTAAAAATGATTGCGTTTAGTTTGTTGTGGTAAGGGTAAGTTGGTGATGATTTAGAGTAGCCGAAGTAATTTAGGTGAGTCTGGCATAGTTTGTTAAGATTTGTACACCTTTTTTTGTAATTTTAAGATGATATGGTTTGGTTTGTTGTGGTAAGGGATAGTTAGGGGTGATTTACGGTAGCCGAAGTAATTTCGGTTATTCTGGTATAGTTTGTTATGATTTTTAGCATTTTTTTGTAATTTTAAAATGATTGGGCTTAGTTTGTCGCTGTAAAGTGTAGTTGGGCGTGATTTTTGATAGCCGAAGTAATTTAGGTGAGTTTGGCATAGTTTGCTATGGTTAGTATGGTAGCATTTTTTTGTAATTTAAAAGTGATTGGGTTTAGTTTGTTGTGGTAAGGGTTAGTTGGTGATGATTTAGAGTAGCCGAAGTAATTTAGGTGAGTCTGGCATAGTTTGTTATGATTTGTACACCTTTTTTTGTAATTTTAAGATGATATGGTTTGGTTTGTTGTGGTAAGGGATAGTTGGGGGTGATTTACGGTAGCCGAAGTAATTTAGGTGATTCTGTTATAGTTTGTTATGATTTTTAGAATTTTTTTGTAATTTTAAAGTGATTGGGCTTAGTTTGTTGCTGTAAAGTGCAGTTGGGGGTGATTTTTGATAGCCGAGGTATCTTAGGTAATTTTGGCATAGTTTGCTATGGTAAGTAGCATTTTTTTTTAATTTAAAAGTGATTGGGTTTAGTTTGTTGTGGTAAGGGTTATTTGGTGATGATTTAGAGTAGCCGAAGTAATTTAGGTGAGTCTCGCATAGTTTGTTATGGTTTGTACACCTTTTTTTGTAATTTTAAGATGATATGGTTTGGTTTGTTGTGGTAAGGGATAGTTGGGAGTGATTTACGGTAGCCGAAGTAATTTCGGTGATTATGGTATAGTTTGTTGTGATTTTTAGCATTTGTTGGTAATTTTAAAGTGATTGGGCTTAGTTTGTTGCTGTAAAGTGTAGTTGGGGGTGATTTTTGATAGCCGAAGTAATTTAGGTGAGTTTGGCATTGTTTGCTATGGTTAGTAGCATTTTTTTGTATTTTAAAAATGATTGCGTTTAGTTTGTTGTGGTAAAGGTAAGTTGGTGATGATTTAGAGTAGCCGAAGTAATTTATGTGAGTCTGGCATAGTTTGTTAAGATTTGTACACCTTTTTTTGTAATTTTAAGATGATATGGTTTGGTTTGTTGTGGTAAGGGATAGTTAGGGGTGATTTACGGTAGCCGAAGTAATTTCGGTTATTCTGGTATAGTTTGTTATGATTTTTAGCATTTTTTTGTAATTTTAAAATGATTGGGCTTAGTTTGTCGCTGTAAAGTGTAGTTGGGCGTGATTTTTGATAGCCGAAGTAATTTAGGTGAGTTTGGCATAGTTTGCTATGGTTAGTATGGTAGCATTTTTTTGTAATTTAAAAGTGATTGGGTTTAGTTTGTTGTGGTAAGGGTTAGTTGGTGATGATTTAGAGTAGCCGAAGTAATTTAGGTGAGTCTGGCATAGTTTGTTATGATTTGTACACCTTTTTTTGTAATTTTAAGATGATATGGTTTGGTTTGTTGTGGTAAGGGATAGTTGGGGGTGATTTACGGTAGCCGAAGTAATTTAGGTGATTCTGTTATAGTTTGTTATGATTTTTAGAATTTTTTTGTAATTTTAAAGTGATTGGGCTTAGTTTGTTGCTGTAAAGTGCAGTTGGGGGTGATTTTTGATAGCCGAGGTAACTTAGGTAATTTTGGCATAGTTTGCTATGGTTAGTAGCATTTTTTTTTAATTTAAAAGTGATTGGGTTTAGTTTGTTGTGGTAAGGGTTATTTGGTGATGATTTAGAGTAGCCGAAGTAATTTAGGTGAGTCTCGCATAGTTTGTTATGATTTGTACACCTTTTTTTGTAATTTTAAGATGATATGGTTTGGTTTGTTGTGGTAAGGGATAGTTGGGGGTGATTTACGGTAGCCGAAGTAATTTAGGTGATTCTGGTATAGTTTGTTATGATTTTTAGCATTTTTTTGTAATTTTAAAGTGATTGGGCTTAGTTTGTTGCTGTAAAGTGTAGTTGGGGGTGATTTTTGATAGCCGAAGTAATTTAGGTGACTTTGGCATAGTTTGCTATGGTTAGTAGCATTTTTTTATATTTTAAAAGTGATTGGGTTTAGTTTGTTGTGGTAAGGGTTAGTTGGTGATGATTTAGAGTAGCCGAAGTAATTTAGGTGAGTCTGGCAGAGTTTGTTATGATTTGTACACCTTTTTTTGTAATTTTAAGATGATATGGTTTGGTTTGTTGTGGTAAGGGATAGTTGGGAGTGATTTACGGTAGCCGTAGTAATTTCGGTGTTTATGGTATAGTTTGTTGTGATTTTTAGCATTTGTTGGTAATTTTAAAGTGATTGGGCTTAGTTTGTTGCTGTAAAGTGTAGTTGGGGGTGATTTTTGATAGCCGAAATAATTTAGGTGAGTTTGGCATTGTTTGCTATGGTTAGTAGCATTTTTTTGTAATTTAAAAGTGATTGGGTTTAGTTTGTTGTGGTAAGGGTTAGTTGGTGATGATTTAGAGTAGCCGAAGTAATTTAGGTGAGTCTGGCATAGTTTGTTATGATTTGTACACCTTTTTTTGTAATTATAAGATGATATGGTTTGGTTTGTTGTGGTAAGGGATAGTTAGGGGTGATTTACGGTAGCCGAAGTAATTTCGGTTATTCTGGTATAGTTTGTTATGATTTTTAGCATTTTTTTGTAATTTTAAAATGATTGGGCTTAGTTTGTCGCTGTAAAGTGTAGTTGGGCGTGATTTTTGAAAGCCGAAGTAATTTAGGTGAGTTTGGCATAGTTTGCTATGGTTAGTATGGTAGCATTTTTTTGTAATTTAAAAGTGATTGGGTTTAGTTTGTTGTGGTAAGGGTTAGTTGGTGATGATTTAGAGTAGCCGAAGTAATTTAGGTGAGTCTGGCATAGTTTGTTATGATTTGTACACCTTTTTTTGTAATTTTAAGATGATATGGTTTGGTTTGTTGTGGTAAGAGATAGTTGGGGGTGATTTACGGTAGCCGAAGTAATTTAGGTGATTCTGGTATAGTTTGTTATGATTTTTAGCATTTTTTTGTAATTTTAAAGTGATTGGGCTTAGTTTGTTGCTGTAAAGTGCAGTTGGGGGTGATTTTTGATAGCCGAAGTAATTTAGGTAATTTTGGCATAGTTTGCTATGGTTAGTAGCATTTTTTTTAATTTAAAAGTGATTGGGTTTAGTTTGTTGTGGTAAGGGTTATTTGGTGATGATTTAGAGTAGCCGAAGTAATTTAGGTGAGTCTGGCATAGTTTGTTATGATTTGTACACCTTTTTTTATAATTTTAAGATGATATGGTTTGGTTTGTTGTGGTAAGAGATAGTTGGGGGTGATTTCCGGTAGCCGAAGTAATTTAGGTGATTCTGGTATAGTTTGTTATGATTTTTAGCATTTTTTTGTAATTTTAAAGTGATTTAGCTTAGTTTGTTGCTGTAAAGTGTAGTTGGGGGTGATTTTTTATAGCCGAAGTAATTTAGGTGAGTTTGGCATATTTTGCTATGGTTAGTAGCATTTTTTTGTCATTTAAAAGTGATTGGGTTTAGTTTGTTGTGGTAAGGGTTATTTGGTGATGATTTAGAGTAGCCGAAGTAATTTAGGTGAGCCTGGTATAGTTTGTTATGGTTTGTACACCTTTATTTGTAATTTTAAGATGATATGGTTTGGTTTGTTGTGGTAAGGGATAGTTGGGGGCGATTTACGGTGGCCGAAGTAAATTAGGTGATTCTGGTATAGTTTGTTATGATTTTTAGCATTTTTCTGTAATTTTAAAGTGATTGGGCTTAGTTTGTTGCTGTAAAGTGTAGTTGGGGGTGATTTTTGATAGCCGAAGTAATTTAGGTGAGTTTGGCATAGTTTGCTGTGGTTAGTAGCATTTTTTCGTAATTTAAAAGTGATTGGGTTTAGTTTGTTGTTGTAAGGGTTAGTTGGTGATGATTTAGAGTAGCCGAAGTAATTTAGGTGAGTCTGGCATAGTTTGTTATGGTTTGTACACCTTTTTTTGTAATTTTAAGATGATATGGATTGGTTTGTTGTGGTAAGGGATAGTTGGGGGTGATTTACGGTAGCCGAAGTAATTTAGGTGATTCTGGTATAGTTTGTTATGATTTTTAGAATTTTTTTGTAATTTTAAAGTGATTGGGCTTAGTTTGTTGCTGTAAAGTGTAGTTGGGGGTGATTTTTGATACCCGAAGTAATTTAGGTGAGTTTGGCATAGTTTACTATGGTTAGTAGCATTTTTTTGTAATTTAAAAATGATTGGGTTTAGTTTGTTGTGGTAAGGGTTAGTTGGTGATGATTTAGAGTAGCCGAAGTAATTTAGGTGAGTCTGGCATTGTTTGTTATGATTTGTACACCTTTTTTTGTAATTTTAAGATGATATGGTTTGGTTTGTTGTGGTAAGGGATAGTTGGGGGTGATTTACGGTAGCCGAAGTAATTTAGGTGTTTCTGGTATAGTTTGTTATGATTTTTAGCATTTTTTTGTAATTTTAAAGTGATTGGGCTTAGTTTGTTGCTTTAAAGTGTAGTTGGGGTTGATTTTTGATAGCCGAAGTAATTTAGGTGAGTTTGGCTTGGTTTGCTATGGTTAGTAGCATTTTTTTGTAATTTAAAAGTGATTGGGTTTAGTTTGTTGTGGTAAGGGTTAGTTGGTGATGATTTAGAGTAGCCGAAGTAATTTAGGTGACTCTGGCATAGTTTGTTATGGTTTGTACACCTTTTTTTGTAATTTTAAGATGATATGGATTGGTTTGTTGTGGTAAGGGATAGTTGGGGGTGATTTACGGTAGCCGAAGTAATTTAGGTGATTCTGGTATAGTTTGTTATGATTTTTAGAATTTTTTTGTAATTTTAAAGTGATTGGGCTTAGTTTGTTGCTGTAAAGTGTAGTTGGGGGTGATTTTTGATACCCGAAGTAATTTAGGTGAGTTTGGCATAGTTTGCTATGGTTAGTAGCATTTTTTTGTAATTTAAAAATGATTGGGTTTAGTTTGTTGTGGTAAGGGTTAGTTGGTGATGATTTAGAGTAGCCGAAGTAATTTAGGTGAGTCTGGCATTGTTTGTTATGATTTGTACACCTTTTTTTGTAATTTTAAGATGATATGGTTTGGTTTGTTGTGGTAAGGGATAGTTGGGGGTGATTTACGGTAGCCGAAGTAATTTAGGTGTTTCTGGTATAGTTTGTTATGATTTTTAGCATTTTTTTGTAATTTTAACGTGATTGGGCTTAGTTTGTTGCTTTAAAGTGTAGTTGGGGTTGATTTTTGATAGCCGAAGTAATTTAGGTGAGTTTGGCTTGGTTTGCTATGGTTAGTAGCATTTTTTTGTAATTTAAAAGTGATTGGGTTTAGTTTGTTGTGGTAAGGGTTAGTTGGTGATGATTTAGAGTAGCCGAAGTAATTTATGTGAGTCTGGCATAGTTTGTTATGATTTGTACACCTTTTTTTGTAATTTTAAGATGATATGGTTTGGTTTGTTGTGGTAAGGAATAGTTGGGGATGATTTACGGCAGCCGAAGTAATTTAGGTGATTCTGGTTTAGTTTGTTATGATTTTTAGCATTTTTTTGTAATTTTAAAGTGATTGGGCTTAGTTTGTTGCTGTAAAATGTAGTTGGGGGTGATTTTTAATAGCCGAAGTAATTTAGGTGAGTTTGGCATAGTTTGCTATGGTTAGTAGCTTTTTTTTGTAATTTAAAAGTGATTGGGTTTAGTTTGTTATGGTAAGAGTTAGTTGGTGATGATTTAGAATAGCCGAAGTAATTTAGGTGAGTCTGGCATAGTTTGTTATGATTTGTACACCTTTTTTTGTAATTTTAAGATGATATGGTTTGGTTTGTTGTGGTAAGGGATAGTTGGGGGTGATTTACGGCAGCCGAAGTAATTTAGGTGATTCTGGTATAGTTTGTTATGATTTTTAGCATTTTTTAGTAATTTTAAAGTGATTGGGTTTAGCTTGTTGCTGTAAAGTGTAGTTGGGGGTGATTTTAGATAGCCGAAGTAATTTAGGTGAGTTTGGCATAGTTTGCTATGGTTAGTAGCATTTTTTTGTAATTTAAAACTGATTGGGATTAGTTTTTTGTGGTAAGGGTTAGTTGGTTATGATTTAGAGTAGCCGAAGTAATTTAGGCGAGTCTGGCATAGTTTGTTATGATTTGTACACCTTTGTTTGTAATTTAAAATGATATGGTTTGGTTTGTTGTGGTAAGGGATAGTTGGGGGTGATTTACGGTAGCCGAAGTAATTTAGGTGATTCTGGTATAGTTTGTTATGATTTTTAGCATTTTTTTGTAATTTTAAAGTGATTGGGCTTAGTTTGTTGCTGTAAAGTGTAGTTGGGGGTGATTTTTGATAGCCGAAGTAATTTAGGTGAGTTTGGCATAGTTTGCTATAGTTAGTAGCAATTTTTTGTAATTTAAAAGTGATTGGGTTTAGTTTGTTGTGGTAAGGGTTAGTTGGTGATGATTTAGAGTAGCCGAAGTAATTTAGGTGAGTCTGGCATAGTTTGTTATGATTTGTACACCTTTTTTTGTAATTTCAAGATGATATGGTTTGGTTTGTTGTGGTAAGGGATAGTTGGGGGTGATTTACGGTAGCCGAAGTAATTTAGGTGATTCTAGTATAGTTTGTTATGATTTTTAGCATTTTTTTGTAATTTTAAAGTGATTGGGCTTAGTTTGTTGCTGTAAAGTGTAGTTGGGGGTGATTTTTGATAGCCGAAGTAATTTATGTGAGTCTGGCATAGTTTGTTATGATTTGTACACCTTTTTTTGTAATTTTAAGATGATATGGTTTGGTTTGTTGTGGTAAGAGATAGTTGGGGAGATTTACGGTAGCCGAAGTAATTTAGGTGATTCTGGTATAGTTTGTTATGATTTTTAGCATTTTTTTGTAATTTTAAAGTGATTTAGCTTAGTTTGTTGCTGTAAAGTGTAGTTGGGGGTGATTTTTTATAGCCGAAGTAATTTAGGTGAGTTTGGCATAGTTTGCTATGGTTAGTAGCATTTTTTTGTCATTTAAAAGTGATTGGGTTTAGTTTGTTGTGGTAAGGGTTATTTGGTGATGATTTAGAGTAGCCGAAGTAATTTAGGTGAGCCTGGCATAGTTTGTTATGATTTGTACACCTTTTTTTGTAATTTTAAGATGATATGGTTTGGTTTGTTGTGGTAAGGGATAGTTGGGGGTGATTTACGGTAGCCGAAGTAATTTAGGTGATTCTGGTATAGTTTGTTATGATTTTTAGCATTTTTTTGTAATTTTAAAGTGATTGGGCTTAGTTTGTTGCTGTAAAGTGTAGTTGGGGGTGATTTTTGATAGCCGAAGTAATTTAGGTGAGTTTGGCATAGTTTGCTGTGGTTAGTAGCATTTTTTCGTAATTTAAAAGTGATTGGGTTTAGTTTGTTGTGGTAAGGGTTAGTTGGTGATGATTTAGAGTAGCCGAAGTAATTTAGGTGAGTCTGGCATAGTTTGTTATGGTTTGTACACCTTTTTTTGTAATTTTAAGATGATATGGATTGGTTTGTTGTGATTTAGAGTAGCCGAAGTAATTTAGGTGAGTCTGGCATAGTTTGTTATGATTTGTACACCTTTTTTTGTAATTTTAAGATGATATGGTTTGGTTTGTTGTGGTAAGGGATAGTAGGGGGTGATTTACGGTAGCCGAAGTAATTTAGGTGTTTCTGGTATAGTTTGTTATGATTTTTAGCATTTTTTTGTAATTTTAAAGTGATTTAGCTTAGTTTGTTGCTGTAAAGTGTAGTTGGGGGTGATTTTTTATAGCCGAAGTAATTTAGGTGAGTTTGGCATAGTTTGCTATGGTTAGTAGCATTTTTTTGTCATTTAAAAGTGATTGGGTTTAGTTTGTTGTGGTAAGGGTTATTTGGTGATGATTTAGAGTAGCCGAAATAATTTAGGTGAGCCTGGCATAGTTTGTTATGATTTGTACACCTTTTTTTGTAATTTTAAGATGATATGGTTTGGTTTGTTGTGGTAAGGGATAGTTGGGGGTGATTTACGGTAGCCGAAGTAATTTAGGTGATTCTGGTATAGTTTGTTATGATTTTTAGCATTTTTTTGTAATTTTAAAGTGATTGAGCTTAGTTTGTTGCTGTAAAGTGTAGTTGGGGGTGATTTTTGATAGCCGAAGTAATTTAGGTGAGTTTGGCATAGTTTGCTGTGGTTAGTAGCATTTTTTCGTAAATTAAAAGTGATTGGGTTTAGTTTGTTGTGGTAAGGGTTAGTTGGTGATGATTTAGAGTAGCCGAAGTAATTTAGGTGAGTCTGGCATAGTTTGTTATAGTTTGTACACCTTTTTTTGTAATTTTAAGATGATATGGATTGGTTTGTTGTGATTTAGAGTAGCCGAAGTAATTTAGGTGAGTCTGGAATTGTTTGTTATGATTTGTACACCTTTTTTTGTAATTTTAAGATGATATGGTTTGGTTTGTTGTGGTAAGGGATAGTTGGGGGTGATTTACGGTAGCCGAAGTAATTTAGGTGTTTCTGGTATAGTTTGTTATGATTTTTAGCATATTTTTGTAATTTTAAAGTGATTGGGCTTAGTTTGTTGCTGTAAAGTGTAGTTGGGGGTGATTTTAGATAGCCGAAGTAATTTAGGTGAGTTTGGCATAGTTTGCTATGGTTAGTAGCATTTTTTTGTAATTTAAAACTGATTGGGATTAGTTTTTTGTGGTAAGGGTTAGTTGGTTATGATTTAGAGTAGCCGAAGTAATTTAGGCGAGTCTGGCATAGTTTGTTATGATTTGTACACCTTTGTTTGTAATTTAAAATGATATGGTTTGGTTTGTTGTGTTAAGGGATAGTTGGGGGTGATTTACGGTAGCCGAAGTAATTTAGGTGATTCTGGTATAGTTTGTTATGATTTTTAGCATTTTTTTGTAATTTTAAAGTGATTGGGCTTAGTTTGTTGCTGTAAAGTGTAGTTGGGGGTGATTTTTGATAGCCGAAGTAATTTAGGTGAGTTTGGCATAGTTTGCTATAGTTAGTAGCATTTTTTTGTAATTTAAAAGTGATTGGGTTTAGTTTGTTGTGGTAAGGGTTAGTTGGTGATGATTTAGAGTAGCCGAAGTAATTTAGGTGAGTCTGGCATAGTTTGTTATGATTTGTACACCTTTTTTTGTAATTTTAAGATGATATGGTTTGGTTTGTTGTGGTAAGGGATAGTTGGGGGTGATTTACGGTAGCCGAAGTAATTTAGGTGATTCTAGTATAGTTTGTTATGATTTTTAGCATTTTTTTGTAATTTTAAAGTGATTGGGCTTAGTTTGTTGCTGTAAAGTGTAGTTGGGGGTGATTTTTGATAGCCGAAGTAATTTATGTGAGTCTGGAATAGTTTGTTATGATTTGTACACCTTTTTTTGTAATTTTAAGATGATATGGTTTGGTTTGTTGTGGTAAGAGATAGTTGGGGGTGATTTACGGTAGCCGAAGTAATTTAGGTGACTCTGGTATAGTTTGTTATGATTTTTAGCATTTTTTTGTAATTTTAAAATGATTTAGCTTAGTTTGTTGCTGTAAAGTGTAGTTGGGGGTGATTTTTTATAGCCGAAGTAATTTAGGTGAGTTTGGCATAGTTTGCTATGGTTAGTAGCATTTTTTTGTCATTTAAAAGTGATTGGGTTTAGTTTGTTGTGGTAAGGCTTATTTGGTGATGATTTAGAGTAGCCGAAGTAATTTAGGTAAGCCTGGCATAGTTTGTTATGATTTGTACACCTTTTTTTGTAATTTTAAGATGATATGGTTTGGTTTGTTGTGGTAAGGGATAGTTGGGGGTGATTTACGGTAGCCGAAGTAATTTAGGTGATTCTGGTATAGTTTGTTATGATTTTTAGCATTTTTTTGTAATTTTAAAATGATTTAGCTTAGTTTGTTGCTGTAAAGTGTAGTTGGGGGTGATTTTTGATAGCCGAATTAATTTAGGTGAGTTTGGCATAGTTTGCTGTGGTTAGTAGCATTTTTTCGTAATTTAAAAGTGATTGGGTTTAGTTTGTTGAGGTAAGGGTTAGTTGGTGATGATTTAGAGTAGCCGAAGTAATTTAGGTGAGTCTGGCATAGTTTGTTATGGTTTGTACACCTTTTTTTGTAATTTTAAGATGATATGGGTTGGTTTGTTGTGGTAAGGGATAGTTGGGGGTGATTTACGGTAGCCGAAGTAATTTAGGTGATTCTGGTATACTTTGTTATAATTTTTAGAATTTTTTTGTAATTTTAAAGTGATTGGGCTTAGTTTGTTGCTATAAAGTGTAGTTGGGGGTGATTTTTGATACCCGAAGTAATTTAGGTGAGTTTGGCATAGTTTGCTATGGTTAGTAGCATTTTTGTGTAATTTAAAAATGATTGGGTTTAGTTTGTTGTGGTAAGGGCTAGTTGGTGATGATTTAGAGTAGCCGAAGTAATTTAGGTGAGTCTGGCATTGTTTGTTATGATTTGTACACCTTTTTTTGTAATTTTAAGATGATATGGTTTGGTTTGTTGTGGTAAGGGATAGTTGGGGGTGATTTACGGTAGCCGAAGTAATTTAGGTGTTTCTGGTATAGTTTGTTATGATTTTTAGCATTTTTTTGTAATTTTAAAGTGATTGGGCTTAGTTTGTTGCTTTAAAGTGTAGTTGGGTTTGATTTTTGATAGCCGAAGTAATTTAGGTGAGTTTGGCTTGGTTTGCTATGGTTAGTAGCATTTTTTTGTAATTTAAAAGTGATTGGGTTTAGTTTGTTGTGGTAAGGTAGCCGAAGTAATTTATGTGAGTCTGGCATAGTTTGTTATGATTTGTACACCTTTTTTTGTAATTTTAAGATGATATGGTTTGGTTTGTTGTGGTAAGGGATAGTTGGGGGTGATTTACGGCAGCCGAAGTAATTTAGGTGATTCTGGTATAGTTTGTTATGATTTTTAGCATTTTTTAGTAATTTTAAAGTGATTGGGTTTAGCTTGTTGCTGTAAAGTGTAGTTGGGGGTGATTTTAGATAGCCGAAGTAATTTAGGTGAGTTTGGCATAGTTTGCTATGGTTAGTAGCATTTTTTTGTAATTTAAAACTGATTGGGATTAGTTTTTTGTGGTAAGGGTTAGTTGGTTATGATTTAGAGTAGCCGAAGTAATTTAGGTGAGTCTGGCATAGTTTGTTATGATTTGTACACCTTTGTTTGTAATTTAAAATGATATGGTTTGGTTTGTTGTGGTAAGGGATAGTTGGGGGTGATTTACGGTAGCCGAAGTAATTTAGGTGATTCTAGTATAGTTTGTTATGATTTTTAGAATTTTTTTGTAATTTTAAAGTGATTGGGCTTAGTTTGTTGCTGTAAAGTGTAGTTGGGGGTGATTTTTGATTGCCGAAGTAATTTAGGTGAGTTTGGCATGGTTTGCTATGGTTAGTAGCATTTTTTTGTAATTTAAAAGTAATTGGGTTTAGTTTGTTGTGGTAAGGGTTAGTTGGTGATGATTTAGAGTAGCCGAAGTAATTTATGTGAGTCTGGCATAGTTTGTTATGATTTGTACACCTTTTTTTGTAATTTTAAGATGATATGGTTTGGTTTGTTGTGGTAAGGGATAGTTGGGGGTGATTTACGGTAGCCGAAGTAATTTCGGTGATTCTGGTATAGTTTGTTATGATTTTTAGCATTTTTTTATATTTTTAAAGCGATTGGGCTTAGTTTGTTGCTGTAAAGTGTAGTTGGGGGTGATTTTTGATAGCCGAAGTAATTTAGGTGAGTTTGGCATAGTTTGCCATGGTTAGTAACATTATTTTGTAATTTAAAAGTGATTGGGTTTAGTTTGTTGTGGTAAGGGTTAGTTGGTGATGATTTAGAGTAGCCAAAGTAATTTAGGTGAGTCTGGCATAGTTTGCTATGATTTGTACACCTTTTTTTGTAATTTTAAGATGATATGGTTTGGTTTGTTGTGGTAAGGGATAGTTGGGGGTGATTTACGGTAGCCGAAGTAATTTAGGTGATTCTAGTATAGTTTGTTATGATTTTTAGCATTTTTTTGTAATTTTAAAGTGATTGGGCTTAGTTTGTTGCTGTAAAGTGTAGTTGGGGGTGATTTTTGATAGCCGAAGTAATTTATGTGAGTCTGGCATAGTTTGTTATGATTTGTACACCTTTTTTTGTAATTTTAAGATGATATGGTTTGGTTTGTTGTGGTAAGAGATAGTTGGGGGTGATTTACGGTAGCCGAAGTAATTTAGGTGACTCTGGTATAGTTTGTTATGATTTTTAGCATTTTTTTGTAATTTTAAAATGATTTAGCTTAGTTTGTTGCTGTAAAGTGTAGTTGGGGGTGATTTTTTATAGCCGAAGTAATTTAGGTGAGTTTGGCATAGTTTGCTATGGTTAGTAGCATTTTTTTGTCATTTAAAAGTGATTGGGTTTAGTTTGTTGTGGTAAGGCTTATTTGGTGATGATTTAGAGTAGCCGAAGTAATTTAGGTAAGCCTGGCATAGTTTGTTATGATTTGTACACCTTTTTTTGTAATTTTAAGATGATATGGTTTGGTTTGTTGTGGTAAGGGATAGTTGGGGGTGATTTACGGTAGCCGAAGTAATTTAGGTGATTCTGGTATAGTTTGTTATGATTTTTAGCATTTTTTTGTAATTTTAAAATGATTTAGCTTAGTTTGTTGCTGTAAAGTGTAGTTGGGGGTGATTTTTGATAGCCGAATTAATTTAGGTGAGTTTGGCATAGTTTGCTGTGGTTAGTAGCATTTTTTCGTAATTTAAAAGTGATTGGGTTTAGTTTGTTGAGGTAAGGGTTAGTTGGTGATGATTTAGAGTAGCCGAAGTAATTTAGGTGAGTCTGGCATAGTTTGTTATGGTTTGTACACCTTTTTTTGTAATTTTAAGATGATATGGGTTGGTTTGTTGTGGTAAGGGATAGTTGGGGGTGATTTACGGTAGCCGAAGTAATTTAGGTGATTCTGGTATACTTTGTTATAATTTTTAGAATTTTTTTGTAATTTTAAAGTGATTGGGCTTTGTTTGTTGCTATAAAGTGTAGTTGGGGGTGATTTTTGATACCCGAAGTAATTTAGGTGAGTTTGGCATAGTTTGCTATGGTTAGTAGCATTTTTGTGTAATTTAAAAATGATTGGGTTTAGTTTGTTGTGGTAAGGGCTAGTTGGTGATGATTTAGAGTAGCCGAAGTAATTTAGGTGAGTCTGGCATTGTTTGTTATGATTTGTACACCTTTTTTTGTAATTTTAAGATGATATGGTTTGGTTTGTTGTGGTAAGGGATAGTTGGGGGTGATTTACGGTAGCCGAAGTAATTTAGGTGTTTCTGGTATAGTTTGTTATGATTTTTAGCATTTTTTTGTAATTTTAAAGTGATTGGGCTTAGTTTGTTGCTTTAAAGTGTAGTTGGGTTTGATTTTTGATAGCCGAAGTAATTTAGGTGAGTTTGGCTTGGTTTGCTATGGTTAGTAGCATTTTTTTGTAATTTAAAAGTGATTGGGTTTAGTTTGTTGTGGTAAGGTAGCCGAAGTAATTTATGTGAGTCTGGCATAGTTTGTTATGATTTGTACACCTTTTTTTGTAATTTTAAGATGATATGGTTTGGTTTGTTGTGGTAAGGGATAGTTGGGGGTGATTTACGGCTGCCGAAGTAATTTAGGTGATTCTGGTATAGTTTGTTATGATTTTTAGCATTTTTTAGTAATTTTAAAGTGATTGGGTTTAGCTTGTTGCTGTAAAGTGTAGTTGGGGGTGATTTTAGATAGCCGAAGTAATTTAGGTGAGTTTGGCATAGTTTGCTATGGTTAGTAGCATTTTTTTGTAATTTAAAACTGATTGGGATTAGTTTTTTGTGGTAAGGGTTAGTTGGTTATGATTTAGAGTAGCCGAAGTAATTTAGGTGAGTCTGGCATAGTTTGTTATGATTTGTACACCTTTGTTTGTAATTTAAAATGATATGGTTTGGTTTGTTGTGGTAAGGGAAAGTTGGGGGTGATTTACGGTAGCCGAAGTAATTTAGGTGATTCTAGTATAGTTTGTTATGATTTTTAGAATTTTTTTGTAATTTTAAAGTGATTGGGCTTAGTTTGTTGCTGTAAAGTGTAGTTGGGGGTGATTTTTGATTGCCGAAGTAATTTAGGTGAGTTTGGCATGGTTTGCTATGGTTAGTAGCATTTTTTTGTAATTTAAAAGTAATTGGGTTTAGTTTGTTGTGGTAAGGGTTAGTTGGTGATGATTTAGAGTAGCCGAAGTAATTTATGTGAGTCTGGCATAGTTTGTTATGATTTGTACACCTTTTTTTGTAATTTTAAGATGATATGGTTTGGTTTGTTGTGGTAAGGGATAGTTGGGGGTGATTTACGGTAGCCGAAGTAATTTCGGTGATTCTGGTATAGTTTGTTATGATTTTTAGCATTTTTTTATATTTTTAAAGCGATTGGGCTTAGTTTGTTGCTGTAAAGTGTAGTTGGGGGTGATTTTTGATAGCCGAAGTAATTTAGGTGAGTTTGGCATAGTTTGCCATGGTTAGTAACATTATTTTGTAATTTAAAAGTGATTGGGTTTAGTTTGTTGTGGTAAGGGTTAGTTGGTGATGATTTAGAGTAGCCAAAGTAATTTAGGTGAGTCTGGCATAGTTTGCTATGATTTGTACACCTTTTTTTGTAATTTTAAGATGATATGGTTTGGTTTGTTGTGGTAAGGGATAGTTGGGGGTGATTTACGGTAGCCGAAGTAATTTAGGTGATTCTGGTATAGTTTGTTATGATTTTTAGCATTTTTTTGTAATTTTAAAGTGATTGGGCTTAGTTTGTTGCTGTAAAGTGTAGTTGGGGGTGATTTTTGATAGCCCAAGTAATTTAGGTGAGTTTGGCATAGTTTGCTATGGTTAGTAGCATTTTTTTGTAATTTAAAAGTGATTGGGTTTAGTTTGTTGTGGTAAGGGTTAGTTGGTGATGATTTAGAGTAGCCGAAGTAATTTAGGTCAGTCTGGCATAGTTTGTTATGATTTGTACACCTTTTTTTGTAATTTTAAGATGATATTGTTTGGTTTGTTGTTTTAAGGGATAGTTGGGGGTGATTTACGGTAGCCGAAGTAATTTAGGTGATTCTGGTATAGTTTGTTATGATTTTTAGCATTTTTTTGTAATTTTAAAGTGATTGGGCTTAGTTTGTTGCTGTAAAGTGTAGTTGGGGGTGATTTTTGATAGCCGAAGTAATTTAGGTGAGTTTGGCATAGTTTGCTATGGTTAGTAGCATTTTTTTGTAATTTAAAAGTGATTGGGTTTAGTTTGTTGTGGTAAGGGTTAGTTGGTGATGATTTAGAGTAGCCGAAGTAATTTAGGTTAGTCTGGCATATTTTGTTATGATTTGTACACCTTTTTTTGTAATTTTAAAATGATATGGTTTGGTTTGTTGTGGTAAGGTTTAGTTGGGGGTGATTTACGGTAGCCGAAGTAATTTAGGTGAGTCTGGCATAGTTTGTTATGATTTGTACACCTTTTTTTGTAATTTTAAAATGATATGGTTTGGTTTGTTGTGGTAAGGTATAGTTGGGGGTGATTTACGGTAGCCGAAGTAATTTAGGTGATTCTAGTATAGTTTGTTATGATTTTTAGCATTTTTTTGTAATTTTAAAGTGATTGGGCTTAGTTTGTTGCTGTAAAGTGTAGTTGGGGGTGATTTTTGATAGCCGAAGTAATTTAGGTGAGTTTGACATTGTTTGCTATAGTTAGTAGCATTTTTTTGTAATTTAAAAGTGATTGGGTTTAGTTTGTTGTGGTAAGGATTAGTTGGTGTTGATTTATGGTAGCCGAAGTAATTTAGGTGAGTTTGGCATAATTTGCTATGGTTACAAGCATTTTGTTGTAATTTAAAAGTGATTGGGTTTAGTTTGTTGTGGTAAGGGTTAGTTGGTGATAATTTAGAGTAGCCGAAGTAATTTAGGTGAGTCTGGCATAGTTTGTTATGATTTGTACACCTTTTTTTGTAATTTTAAGATGATATGGTTTGGTTTGTTGTGGTAAGGGATAGTTGGGGTTGATTTACGGTAGCCGAAGTAATTTAGGTAATTCTGGTAGAGTTTGTTATGATTTTTAGCATTTTTTTGTAATTTTAAAGTGATTGGGCTTATTTTGTTGCTGTAAAGTGTAGTTGGGGGTGATTTTTGATAGCCGAAGTAGTTTAGGTGAGTTTGGCATAGTTTGCTATGGTTAGTAGCATTTGTTTGTAATTTAAAAGTGATTGGGTTTAGTTTGTTGCGGTAAGGGTTAGTTGGTAATGATTTATGGTAGCCGAAGTAATTTAGGTGAGTTTGATATAGTTTGCTATGGTTACTAGCATTTTTTTGTAATTTAAAAGTGTTTGGGTTTAGTTTGTTGTTGTAAGGGTTAGTTGGTGATGATTTATAGTAGCCGAAGTAATTTAGGTGAGTTTGGCATAGTTTGCTATGGTTAGTAGCATTTTTTTGTAATTTAAAAGTGATTGGGTTTAGTTTGTTATGGTAAGAGTGAGTTGGTGATGATTTAGAGTAGCCGAAGTTATTTAGGTGAGTCTGGCATAGTTTGTTATGATTTGTACACCTTTTTTTGTAATTTTAAGATGATATGGTTTGGTTTGTTGTGGTAAGGGATAGTTGGGGGTGATTTACGGTAGCCGAAGTAATTTAGGTGATTCTGGTATAGTTTGTTATGATTTTTAGCATTTTTTTGTAATTTTAAAGTGAATGGGCTTAGTTTGTTGCTGTAAAGTGTAGTTGGGGGTGATTTTTGATAGCTGAAGTAATTTAGGTGAGTTTGGCATAGTTTGCTATGGTTAGTAGCATTTTTTTGTAATTTAAAAGTGATTGGGTTTAGTTTGTTGTGGTAAGGGTTAGTTGGTGATGATTTAGAGTAGCCGAAGTAATTTAGGTGAGTCTGGCATAGTTTGTTATGATTTGTACACCTTTTTTTGTAATTTTAAGATGATATGGTTTGGTTTGTTGTGGTAAGGGATAGTTGGGGGTGATTTACGGTAGCCGAAGTAATTTAGGTGATTCTGGTATAGTTTGTTATGATTTTTAGCATTTTTTTGTAATTTTAAAGTGATTGGGCTTAGTTTGTTGCTGTAAAGTGTAGTTGGGGGTGATTTTTGATAGCCGAAATAATTTAGGTGAGTTTGGCATAGTTTGCTATGGTTAGTAGCATTTTTTTGTAATTTAAATGTGATTGGGTTTAGTTTGTAGTGGTAAGGGTTAGTTGGTGATGATTTAGAGTGGCCGAAGTAATCTAGGTGAGTCTGGCATAGTTTCTTTTGATTTGTACGCCTTTTTTTGTAATTTTAAGATGATATGGTTTGGTTTGTTGTGGTAAGGGATAGTTGGGGGTGATTTACGGTAGCCGAAGTAATTTAGGTGATTCTGGTATAGTTTGTTATGATTTTTAGCATTTTTTTGTAATTTTAAAGTGATTGGGTTTAGTTTGTTGCTGTAAAGTGTAGTTGGGGGTGATTTTTGATAGCCGAAGTAATTTAGGTGAGTTTGGCATAGTTTGCTGTTATTAGTAGCATTTTTTTGTAATTTAAAAGTGATTGGGTTTAGTTTGTTGTGGTAAAGGTTAGTTGGTGATGATTTATGGTAGCCGAAGTAATTTAGGTGAGTTTGGCATAGTTTGCTATGGTTAGTAGCATTTTTTTGTAATTTAAAAGTGATTGGGTTTAGTTTGTTGTGGTAAGGGTTAGTTGGTGATGATTTAGAGTAGCCGAAGTAATTTAGGTGAGTCTGGCATAGTTTGTTATGATTTGTACACCTTTTTTTGTAATTTTAAGATGATATGGTTTGGTTTGTTGTGGTAAGGGATAGTTGGGGGTGATTTACGGTAGCCGAAGTAATTTAGGTGATTCTGGTATAGTTTGTTATGATTTTTAGCATTTTTTTATAATTTTAAAGTGATTGGGCTTAGTTTGTTGCTGTAAAGTGTAGTTGGGGGTGATTTTTGATAGCCGAAGTAATTTAGGTGAGTTTGGCATAGTTTGCTATGGTTAGTAGCATTTTTTTGTAATTTAAAAGTGATTGGGTTTAGTTTGTTGTGGTAAGGGTTATTTGGTGATGATTTAGAGTAGCCGAAGTAATTTAGGTGAGTCTGGCATAATTTTTTATGATTTGTACACCTTTTTTTGTAATTTTAAGATGATATGGTTTGGTTTGTTGTGGTAAGGGATAGTTGGGGGTGATTTACGGTAGCCGAAGTAATTTAGGTGATTCTGGTATAGTTTGTTATGATTTTTAGCATTTTTTTGTAATTTTAAAGTGATTGGGCTTAGTTTGTTGCTGTAAAGTGTAGTTGGGGGAGATTTTTGATAGCCGAAGTAATTTAGGTGAGTTTGGCATAGTTTGCTATGGTTAGTAGCATTTTTTTGTAATTTAAAAGTGATTGGGTTCAGTTTGTTGTGATAAAGGTTAGTTGGTGATGATTTAGAGTGGCCGAAGTAATCTAGGTGAGTCTGGCATAGTTTGTTATGATTTGTACACCTTTTTTTGTAATTTTAAGATGATATGGTTTGGTTTGTTGTGGTAAGGGATAGTTGGGGGTGATTTACGGTAGCCGAAGTAATTTAGGTGATTCTGGTATAGTTTGTTATGATTTTTAGCATTTTTTTGTAATTTTAAAGTGATTGGGCTTAGTTTGTTGCTGTAAAGTGTAGTTGGGGGTGATTTTTGATAGCCGAAGTAATTTAGGTGAGTTTGGCATAGTTTGCTATTATTAGTAGCATTTTTTTGTAATTTAAAAGTGATTGGGTTTAGTTTGTTGTGGTAAGGGTTAGTTGGTGATGATTTATGATAGCCGAAGTAATTTAGGTGAGTTTGGCATAGTTTGCTATGGTTAGTAGCATTTTTTTGTAATTTAAAAGTGATTGGGTTTAGTTTGTTGTGGTAAGGGTTAGTTGGTGATGATTTAGAGTAGCCGAAGTAATTTAGGTGAGTCTGGCATAGTTTGTTATGATTTGTACACCTTTTTTTGTAATTTTAAGATGATATGGTTTGGTTTGTTGTGGTAAGGGATAGTTGGGGGTGATTTACGGTAGCCGAAGTAATTTAGGTGATTCTGGTATAGTTTGTTATAATTTTTAGCATTTTTTTGTAATTTTAAAGTGATTGTGCTTAGTTTGTTGCTGTAAAGTGTAGTTGGGGGTGATTTTTGATAGCCGAAGTAATTTAGGTGAGCTTGGCATAGTTTGCTATGGTTAGTAGCATTTTTTTGTAATTTAAAAGTGATTGGGTTTAGTTTGTTGTGGTAAGGGTTAGTTGGTGATGATTTAGAGTAGCCGAAGTTATTTAGGTGAGTCTGGCATAGTTTGTTATGATTTGTACAATTTTTTTTGTAATTTTAAGATGATATGGTTTGGTTTGTTGTTGTAAGGGATAGTTGGGGGTGATTTACGGTAGCCGAAGTAATTTAGGTGATTCTGGTATAGTTTGTTATGATTTTTAGCATTTTTTTGTAATTTTAAAGTGATTGGGCTTAGTTTGTTGCTGTAAAGTGTAGTTGGGGGTGATTTTTGATAGCCGAAGTAATTTAGGCGAGTTTGGCATAGTTTGCTATGGTTAGTAGCATTTTTTTGTAATTTAAAAGTGATTGGGTTTAGTTTGTTGTGGTAAGGGTTAGTTGGTGATGATTTTGCGTAGCCGAAGTAATTTAGGTGAGTCTGGCATAGTTTGTTATGATTTGTACACCTTTTTTTGTTATTTTAAGATGATATGGTTTGGTTTGTTGTGGTAAGGGATAGTTGGGGGTGATTTACGGTAGCCGAAGTAATTTAGGTGATTCTGGTATAGTTTGTTATGATTTTTAGCATTTTTTTGTAATTTTAAAGTGATTGGGCTTAGTTTGTTGCTGTAAAGTGTAGTTGGGGGTGATTTTTGATAGCCGAAGTAATTTAGATGAGTTTGGCATAGTTTGCTATGGTTAGTAGCATTTTTTTGTAATTTAAAAGTGATTGGGTTTAGTTTGTTGTGGTAAGGGTTAGTTGGTGATGATTTATGGTAGCCGAAGTAATTTAGGTGAGTTTGGCATAGTTTGCTATGGTTAGTAGCATTTTTTTGTAATTTAAAAGTGATTGGGTTTAGTTTGTTGTGGTAAGGGTTAGTTGGTGATGATTTATGGTAGCCGAAGTAATTTAGGTGAGTTTGGCATAGTTTGCTATGGTTAGTAGCATTTTTTTGTAATTTAAAAGTGATTGGGTTTAGTTTGTTGTGGTAAGGGTTAGTTGGTGATGATTTATGGTAGCCGAAGTAATTTAGGAGAGTTTGGCATAGTTTGCTATGGTTACTAGCCTTTTTTTGTAATTTAAAAGTGATTGGGTTTAGTTTGTTGTGGAAAGGGTTAGTTGGTGATGATTTAGAGTAGCCGAAGTAATTTAGGTGAGTCTGGCATAGTTTGTTATGATTTGTACACCTTTTTTTGTAATTTTAAAATGATATGGTTTGGTTTGTTGTGGTAAGGTATAGTTGGGGGTGATTTACGGTAGCCGAAGTAATTTAGGTGATTCTAGTATAGTTTGTTATGATTTTTAGCATTTTTTTGTAATTTTAAAGTAATTGGGCTTAGTTTGTTGCTGTAAAGTGTAGTTGGGGGTGATTTTTGATAGCCGAAGTAATTTAGGTGAGTTTGACATTGTTTGCTATAGTTAGTAGCATTTTTTTGTAATTTAAAAGTGATTGGGTTTAGTTTGTTGTGGTAAGGATTAGTTGGTGTTGATTTATGGTAGCCGAAGTAATTTAGGTGAGTTTGGCATAATTTGCTATAGTTACAAGCATTTTGTTGTAATTTAAAAGTGATTGGGTTTAGTTTGTTGTGGTAAGGGTTAGTTGGTGATGATTTAGAGTAGCCGAAGTAATTTAGGTGAGTCTGGCATAGTTTGTTATGATTTGTACACCTTTTTTTGTAATTTTAAGATGATATGGTTTGGTTTGTTGTGGTAAGGGATAGTTGGGGGTGATTTACGGTAGCCGAAGTAATTTAGGTAATTCTGGTAGAGTTTGTTATGATTTTTAGCATTTTTTGTAATTTTAAAGTGATTGGGCTTATTTTGTTGCTGTAAAGTGTAGTTGGGGGTGATTTTTGATAGCCGAAGTAGTTTAGGTGAGTTTGGCATAGTTTGCTATGGTTAGTAGCATTTGTTTGTAATTTAAAAGTGATTGGGTTTAGTTTGTTGCGGTAAGGGTTAGTTGGTGATGATTTATGGTAGCCGAAGTAATTTAGGTGAGTTTGATATAGTTTGCTATGGTTACTAGCATTTTTTTGTAATTTAAAAGTGTTTGGGTTTAGTTTGTTGTTGTAAGGGTTAGTTGGTGATGATTTATAGTAGCCGAAGTAATTTAGGTGAGTTTGGCATAGTTTGCTATGGTTCCTAGCATTTTTTTGTAATTTAAAAATGATTCGGTTTAGTTTGTTGTGGTAAGGGTTAGTTGGTGATGATTTAGAGTAGCCGAAGTAATATAGGTGAATCTGGCATAGTTTGTTATGATTTGTACACCTTTTTTTGTAATTTTAAGATGATATGGTTTGGTTTGTTGTGGTAAGGGATAGTTGGGGGTGATTTACGGTAGCCGAAGTAATTTAGGTGATTCTGGTATAGTTTGTTAAGATTTTTAGCATTTTTTTGTAATTTTAAAGTGATTGGGCTTAGTTTGTTGCTGTAAAGTGTAGTTGGAGGTGATTTTTGATAGCCGAAGTAATTTAGGTGAGTTTGGCATAGTTTGCTATGATTAGTAGCATTTTTTTGTAATTTAAAAGTGATTGGGTTTAGTTTGTTGTGGTAAGGGTTAGTTGGTGATGATTTATGGTAGCCGAAGTAATTTAGGTGAGTTTGGCATAGTTTGCTATGGTTGCTAGCATTTTTTTGTAATTTAAAAATGATTGGGTTTAGTTTGTTGTGGTAAGGGTTAGTTGGTGATGATTTAGATTAGCCGAAGTAATTTAGGTGAGTCTGGCATGGTTTGTTATGATTTGTACACCTTTTTTTGTAATTTTAAGATGATATGGTTTGGTTTGTTGTGGTAAGGGATAGTTGGGGGTGATTTACGGTAGCCGAAGTAATTTAGGTGATTCTGGTATAGTTTGTTATGATTTTTAGCATTTTTCTGAAATTTTAAAGTGATTGGGCTTAGTTTGTTGCTCTAAAGTGTAGTTGGGGGTGATTTTTGATAGCCGAAGTAATTTAGGTGAGTTTGGCATAGTTTGCTATGGTTAGTAGCATTTTTTTGTAATTTAAAAGTGATTGGGTTTAGTTTGTTGTGGTAAAGGTTAGTTGGTGATGATTTATGGTAGCCGAAGTAATTTAGGTGAGTTTGGCATAGTTTGCTATGGTTAGTAACATTTTTTTGTAATTTAAAAGTGATTGGGTTTAGTTTGTTGTGGTAAGGGTTAGTTGGTGATGATTTATGGTAGCCGAAGTAATTTAGGTGAGTTTGGCATACTTTGCTATGGTTAGTAGCATTTTTTTGTAATTTAAAAGTGATTGGGTTTAGTTTGTTGTGGTAAGGGTTAGTTGGTGATGATTTATGGTAGCCGAAGTAATTTAGGTGAGTTTGGCATAGTTTGCTATGGTTAGTAGCATTTTTTTGTAATTTAAAAGTGATTGGGTTTAGTTTGTTGTGGTAAGGGTTAGTTGGTGATGATTTATGGTAGCCGAAGTAATTTAGGTGAGTTTGGCATAGTTTGCTATGGTTACTAGCATTTTTTTGTAATTTAAAAGTGATTGGGTTTAGTTTGTTGTGGTAAGGGTTAGTTGGTGATGATTTAGAGTAGCCGAAGTAATTTAGGTGAGTCTGGCATAGTTTGTTATGATTTGCACACCTTTTTTTTCTAATTTTAAGATGATATGGTTTGGTTTGTTGTGGTAAGGGATAGTTGGAAGTGATTTACGGTAGCCGAAGTTATTTAGGTGATTCTGGTATAGTTTGTTATGATTTTTAGCATTTTTTTGTAATTTTAAAGTGATTGGGCTTAGTTTGTTGCTGTAAAGTGTAGTTGGGGGTGATTTTTGATAGCCGAAGTAATTTTGGTGAGTTTGGCATAGTTTGCTATGGTTAGTAGCATTTTTTTGTAATTTAAAAATGATTGGGTTTAGTTTGTTGTGGTAAGGGTTAGTTGGTGATGATTTATGGTAGCCGAAGTAATTTAGGTGAGTTTGGCATAGTTTGCTATAGTTACTAGCATTTTTTTGTAATTTAAAAGTGATTGGGTTTAGTTTGTTGTGGTAAGCGTTAGTTGGTGATGATTTAGAGTAGCCGAAGTAATTTAGGTGAGTCTGGCATAGTTTGTTATGATTTGTACATCTTTTTTTGTTATTTTAAGATGATATGGTTTGGTTTGTTGTGGTAAGGGATAGTTGGGGGTGATTTACGGTAGCCGAAGTAATTTAGGTGATTCTGGTATAGTTTGTTATGATTTTTAGCATTTTTTTGTAATTTTAAAGTGATTGAGCTTAGTTTGTTGCTGTAAAGTGTAGTTGGGAGTGATTTTTGATAGCCGAAGTAATTTAGATGAGTTTGGCATAGTTTGCTATAATTAGTAGCATTTTTTTGTAATTTAAAAGTGATTGGGTTTAGTTTGTTGCGGTAAGGGTTAGTTGGTGATGATTTATGGTAGCCGAAGTAATTTAGGTGAGTTTGGCATAGTTTGCTATGGTTAGTAGCATTTTTTTGTAATTTAAAAGTGATTGGGTTTAGTTTGTTGTGGTAAGGGTTAGTTGGTGATGATTTAGAGCAGCCGAAGTAATTTAGGTGAGTCTGGTATAGTTTGTTATGATTTATACACCTTTTTTTGTAATTTTAAGATGATATAGTTTGGTTTGTTGTGGTAAGGGATAGTTGGGGGTGATTTACGGTAGCCGAAGTAATTTAGGTGATTCTGGTATAGTTTGTTATGATTTTTGGAATTTTTTTGTAATTTTAAAGTGATTGGGCTTAGTTTGTTGCTGTAAAGTGTAGTTGGGAATGATTTTTGATAGCCGAAGTAATTTAGGTGAGTTTGGCGTAGTTTGCTATGGTTAGTAGCATTTTTTTGTAATTTAAAATTGATTGGGTTTAGTTTGTTGTGGTAAGGGTTAGTTGGTGATGATTTAGAGTAGCCAAAGTAATTTAGGTGAGTCTGGCATAGTTTGTTATGATTTGTACACCTTTTTTGTAATTTTAAGATGATATGGTTTGGTTTGTTGTGGTAAGGGATAGTTGGGGGTGATTTACGGTAGCCGAAGTAATTTAGGTGATTCTGGTATAGTTTGTTATGATTTTTAGCATTTTGTTGTAATTTTAAAGTGATTGGGCTTAGTTTGTTGCTGTAAAGTGTAGTTGGGGGTGATTTTTGATAGCCGAAGTAATTTAGGTGAGTTTGGCATAGTTTGCTATGGTTAGTAGCATTTTTTTGTAATTTAAAATTGATTGGGTTTAGTTTGTTGTGGTAAGGGTTATTTGGTGATGATTTAGAATAGCCGAAGTAATTTAGGTAAGTCTGGCATAATTTGTTATGATTTGTACACCTTTTTTTGTAATTTTAAGATGATATGGTTTGGTTTGTTGTGGTAAGGGATAGTTGGGGGTGATTTACGGTAGCCGAAGTAATTTAGGTGATTCTGGTATAGTTTGTTATGATTTTTAGCATTTTTTTGTAATTTTAAAGTGATTGGGCTTAGTTTGTTGCTGTAAAGTGTAGTTGGGGGAGATTTTTGATAGCCGAAGTAATTTAGGTAAGTTTGGCATAGTTTGCTATGGTTAGTAGCATTTTTTTGTAATTTAAAAGTGATTGGGTTTAGTTTGTTGTGGTAAGGGTTAGTTGGTGATGATTTAAGAGTAGCCAAAGTAATTTAGGTGAGTCTGGCATAGTTTGTTATGATTTGTACACCTTTTTTTGTAATTTTAAGATGATATGGTTTGGTTTGTTGTTGTAAGGGATAGTTGGGGGTGATTTACGGTAGCCGAAGTAATTTAGGTGATTCTGGTATAGTTTGTTATGATTTTTAGCATTTTTTTGTAATTTTAAAGTGATTGGGCTTAGTTTGTTGCTGTAAAGTGTAGTTGGGGGTGATTTTTGATAGCCGAAATAATTTAGGTGAGTTTGGCATAGTTTGCTATGGTTAGTAGCATTTTTTTGTAATTTAAATGTGATTGGGTTTAGTTTGTAGTGGTAAGGGTTAGTTGGTGATGATTTAGAGTGGCCGAAGTAATCTAGGTGAGTCTGGCATAGTTTGTTATGATTTGTACACCTTTTTTTGTAATTTTAAGATGATATGGTTTGGTTTGTTGTGGTAAGGGGTAGTTGGGGGTGATTTACGGTATCCGAAGTAATTTAGGTGATTCTGGTATAGTTTGTTATGATTTTTAGCATTTTTTTGTAATTTTAAAGTGATTGGGCTTAGTTTGTTGCTGTAAAGTGTAGTTGGGGGTGATTTTTGATAGCCGAAGTAATTTAGGTGAGTTTGGCATAGTTTGCTGTTATTAGTAGCATTTTTTTGTAATTTAAAAGTGATTGGGTTTAGTTTGTTGTGGTAAGGGTTAGTTGGTGATGATTTATGGTAGCCGAAGTAATTTAGGTGAGTTTGGCATAGTTTGCTATGGTTAGTAGCATTTTTTTGTAATTTAAAAGTGATTGGGTTTAGTTTGTTGTGGTAAGGGTTAGTTGGTGATGATTTAGAGTAGCCGAAGTAATTTAGGTGAGTCTGGCATAGTTTGTTATGATTTGTACACCTTTTTTTGTAATTTTAAGATGATATGGTTTGGTTTGTTGTGGTAAGGGATAGTTGGGTGATTTACGGTAGCCGAAGTAATTTAGGTGATTCTGGTATAGTTTGTTATGATTTTTAGCATTTTTTTATAATTTTAAAGTGATTGGGCTTAGTTTGTTGCTGTAAAGTGTAGTTGGGGGTGATTTTTGATAGCCGAAGTAATTTAGGTGAGTTTGGCATAGTTTGCTATGGTTAGTAGCATTTTTTTGTAATTTAAAAGTGATTGGGTTTAGTTTGTTGTGGTAAGGGTTATTTGGTGATGATTTAGAGTAGCCGAAGTAATTTAGGTGAGTCTGGCATAATTTGTTATGATTTGTACACCTTTTTTTGTAATTTTAAGATGATATGGTTTGGTTCGTTGTGGTAAGGGATAGTTGGGGGTGATTTACGGTAGCCGAAGTAATTTAGGTGATTCTGGTATAGTTTGTTATGATTTTTAGCATTTTTTTGTAATTTTAAAGTGATTGGGCTTAGTTTGTTGCTGTAAAGTGTAGTTGGGGGAGATTTTTGATAGCCGAAGTAATTTAGGTGAGTTTGGCATAGTTTGCTATGGTTAGTAGCATTTTTTTGTAATTTAAAAGTGATTGGGTTCAGTTTGTTGTGATAAAGGTTAGTTGGTGATGATTTAGAGTGGCCGAAGTAATCTAGGTGAGTCTGGCATAGTTTGTTATGATTTGTACACCTTTTTTTGTAATTTTAAGATAATATGGTTTGGTTTGTTGTGGTAAGGGATAGTTGGGGGTGATTTACGGTAGCCGAAGTAATTTAGGTGATTCTGGTATAGTTTGTTATGATTTTTAGCATTTTTTTGTAATTTTAAAGTGATTGGGCTTAGTTTGTTGCTGTAAAGTGTAGTTGGGGGTGATTTTTGATAGCCGAAGTAATTTAGGTGAGTTTGGCATAGTTTGCTATTATTAGTAGCATTTTTTTGTAATTTAAAAGTGATTGGGTTTAGTTTGTTGTGGTAAGGGTTAGTTGGTGATGATTTATGGTAGCCGAAGTAATTTAGGTGAGTTTGGCATAGTTTGCTATGGTTAGTAGCATTTTTTTGTAATTTAAAAGTGATTGGGTTTAGTTTGTTGTGGTAAGGGTTAGTTGGTGATGATTTAGAGTAGCCGAAGTAATTTAGGTGAGTCTGGCATAGTTTGTTATGATTTGTACACCTTTTTTTGTAATTTTAAGATGATATGGTTTGGTTTGTTGTGGTAAGGGATAGTTGGGGGTGATTTACGGTAGCCGAAGTAATTTAGGTGATTCTGGTATAGTTTGTTATAATTTTTAGCATTTTTTTGTAATTTTAAAGTGATTGTGCTTAGTTTGTTGCTGTAAAGTGTAGTTGGGGGTGATTTTTGATAGCCGAAGTAATTTAGGTGAGCTTGGCATAGTTTGCTATGGTTAGTAGCATTTTTTTGTAATTTAAAAGTGATTGGGTTTAGTTTGTTGTGGTAAGGGTTAGTTGGTGATGATTTAGAGTAGCCGAAGTTATTTAGGTGAGTCTGGCATAGTTTGTTATGATTTGTACAATTTTTTTTGTAATTTTAAGATGATATGGTTTGGTTTGTTGTTGTAAGGGATAGTTGGGGGTGATTTACGGTAGCCGAAGTAATTTAGGTGATTCTGGTATAGTTTGTTATGATTTTTAGCATTTTTTTGTAATTTTAAAGTGATTGGGCTTAGTTTGTTGCTGTAAAGTGTAGTTGGGGGTGATTTTTGATAGCCGAAGTAATTTAGGCGAGTTTGGCATAGTTTGCTATGGTTAGTAGCATTTTTTTGTAATTTAAAAGTGATTGGGTTTAGTTTGTTGTGGTAAGGGTTAGTTGGTGATGATTTTGCGTAGCCGAAGTAATTTAGGTGAGTCTGGCATAGTTTGTTATGATTTGTACACCTTTTTTTGTTATTTTAAGATGATATGGTTTGGTTTGTTGTGGTAAGGGATAGTTGGGGGTGATTTACGGTAGCCGAAGTAATTTAGGTGATTCTGGTATAGTTTGTTATGATTTTTAGCATTTTTTTGTAATTTTAAAGTGATTGGGCTTAGTTTGTTGCTGTAAAGTGTAGTTGGTGGTGATTTTTGATAGCCGAAGTAATTTAGATGAGTTTGGCATAGTTTGCTATGGTTAGTAGCATTTTTTTGTAATTTAAAAGTGATTGGGTTTAGTTTGTTGTGGTAAGGGTTAGTTGGTGATGATTTATGGTAGCCGAAGTAATTTAGGTGAGTTTGGCATAGTTTGCTATGGTTAGTAGCATTTTTTTGTAATTTAAAAGTGATTGGGTTTAGTTTGTTGTGGTAAGGGTTAGTTGGTGATGATTTATGGTAGCCGAAGTAATTTAGGTGAGTTTGGCATAGTTTGCTATGGTTAGTAGCATTTTTTTGTAATTTAAAAGTGATTGGGTTTAGTTTGTTGTGGTAAGGGTTAGTTGGTGATGATTTATGGTAGCCGAAGTTATTTAGGAGAGTTTGGCATAGTTTGCTATGGTTACTAGCCTTTTTTTGTAATTTAAAAGTGATTGGGTTTAGTTTGTTGTGGAAAGGGTTAGTTGGTGATGATTTAGAGTAGCCGAAGTAATTTAGGTGAGTCTGGCATAGTTTGTTATGATTTGTACACCTTTTTTTGTAATTTTAAAATGATATGGTTTGGTTTGTTGTGGTAAGGTATAGTTGGGGGTGATTTACGGTAGCCGAAGTAATTTAGGTGATTCTAGTATAGTTTGTTATGATTTTTAGCATTTTTTTGTAATTTTAAAGTGATTGGGCTTAGTTTGTTGCTGTAAAGTGTAGTTGGGGGTGATTTTTGATAGCCGAAGTAATTTAGGTGAGTTTGACATTGTTTGCTATAGTTAGTAGCATTTTTTTGTAATTTAAAAGTGATTGGGTTTAGTTTGTTGTGGTAAGGATTAGTTGGTGTTGATTTATGGTAGCCGAAGTAATTTAGGTGAGTTTGGCATAATTTGCTATGGTTACAAGCATTTTGTTGTAATTTAAAAGTGATTGGGTTTAGTTTGTTGTGGTAAGGGTTAGTTGGTGATGATTTAGAGTAGCCGAAGTAATTTAGGTGAGTCTGGCATAGTTTGTTATGATTTGTACACCTTTTTTTGTAATTTTAAGATGATATGGTTTGGTTTGTTGTGGTAAGGGATAGTTGGGGGTGATTTACGGTAGCCGAAGTAATTTAGGTAATTCTGGTAGAGTTTGTTATGATTTTTAGCATTTTTTGTAATTTTAAAGTGATTGGGCTTATTTTGTTGCTGTAAAGTGTAGTTGGGGGTGATTTTTGATAGCCGAAGTAGTTTAGGTGAGTTTGGCATAGTTTGCTATGGTTAGTAGCATTTGTTTGTAATTTAAAAGTGATTGGGTTTAGTTTGTTGCGGTAAGGGTTAGTTGGTGATGATTTATGGTAGCCGAAGTAATTTAGGTGAGTTTGATATAGTTTGCTATGGTTACTAGCATTTTTTTGTAATTTAAAAGTGTTTGGGTTTAGTTTGTTGTTGTAAGGGTTAGTTGGTGATGATTTATAGTAGCCGAAGTAATTTAGGTGAGTTTGGCATAGTTTGCTATGGTTCCTAGCATTTTTTTGTAATTTAAAAATGATTGGGTTTAGTTTGTTGTGGTAAGGGATAGTTGGTGATGATTTAGAGTAGCCGAAGTAATATAGGTGAATCTGGCATAGTTTGTTATGATTTGTACACCTTTTTTTGTAATTTTAAGATGATATGGTTTGGTTTGTTGTGGTAAGGGATAGTTGGGGGTGATTTACGGTAGCCGAAGTAATTTAGGTGATTCTGGTATAGTTTGTTAAGATTTTTAGCATTTTTTTGTAATTTTAAAGTGATTGGGCTTAGTTTGTTGCTGTAAAGTGTAGTTGGAGGTGATTTTTGATAGCCGAAGTAATTTAGGTGAGTTTGGCATAGTTTGCTATGATTAGTAGCATTTTTTTGTAATTTAAAAGTGATTGGGTTTAGTTTGTTGTGGTAAGGGTTAGTTGGTGATGATTTATGGTAGCCGAAGTAATTTAGGTGAGTTTGGCATAGTTTGCTATGGTTACTAGCCTTTTTTTGTAATTTAAAAATGATTGGGTTTAGTTTGTTGTGGTAAGGGTCAGTTGGTGATGATTTAGAGTAGCCGAAGTAATTTAAGTGAGTCTGGCATAGTTTGTTATGATTTGTACACCTTTTTTTGTAATTTTAAGATGATATGGTTTGGTTTGTTGTGGTAAGGGATAGTTGGGGGTGATTTACGGTAGCCGAAGTAATTTAGGTGATTCTGGTATAGTTTGTTATGATTTTTAGCATTTTTTTGTAGTTTTAAAGGGATTGGGCTTAGTTTGTTGCTGTAAAGTGTAGTTGGGGGTGATTTTTGATAGCCGAAGTAATTTAGGTGAGTTTGGCATAGTTTGCTATGGTTAGTAGCATTTTTTTGTAATTTAAAAGTGATTGGGATTAGTTTGTTGTGGTAAGGGTTAGTTGGTGATGATTTATGGTAGCTGAAGTAATTTAGGTGAGTTTGGCATAGTTTGCTATGGTTAGTAGCATTTTTTTTTAATTTAAAAGTGATTGGGTTTAGTTTGTTGTGGTATGGGTTAGTTGGTGATAAATTATGGTAGCCGAAGTAATTTAGGTGAGTTTGGCATAGTTTGCTATGGTTAGTAGCATTTTTTTGTAATTTAAAAGTGATTGGGTTTAGTTTGTTGTGGTAAGGGTTAGTTGGTGATGATTTAGAGTAGCCGAAGTAATTTAGGTGAGTCTGGAATAGTTTGTTATGATTTGTACACCTTTTTTTGTAATTTTAAGATGATATGGTTTGGATTGTTGTGGTAAGGGATAGTTGGAAGTGATTTACGGTAGCCGAAGTAATTTAGGTGATTCTGGTATAGTTTGTTATGATTTTTAGCATTTTTTTGTAATTTTAAAGTGATTGGGCTTAGTTTGTTGCTGTAAAGTGTAGTTGGGGGTGATTTTTGATAGCCGAAGTAATTTAGGTGAGTTTGGCATAGTTTGCTATGGTTAGTAGCATTTTTATGTAATTTAAAAGTGATTGGGTTTAGTTTGTTGTGGTAAGGTTTAGTTGGTGATGATTTATGGTAGCCGAAGTAATTTAGGTGAGTCTGGCATAGTTTGTTATGATTTGTACACCTTTTTTGTAATTTTAAGATGATATGATTTGGTTTGTTGTGGTAAGGGATAGTTGGGGGTGATTTACGGTAGCAGAAGTAATTTAGGTGATTCTGGTATAGTTTGTTATGATTTTTAGCATTTTTTTTAATTTTAAAGTGATTGGGCTTAGTTTGTTGCTGTAAAGTGTAGTTGGGAGTGATTTTTGATAGCCGAAGTAATTTAGGTGAGTTTGGCATAGTTTGCTATGGTTAGTAGCATTTTTTTGTAATTTAAAAGTGATTGGGTTCAGTTTGTTGTGGTAAAGGTTAGTTGGTGATGATTTAGTGTAGCCGAAGTAATCTAGGGGAGTCTGGCATAGTTTGCTATGATTTGTACACCTTTTTTTGTAATTTTAAGATGATATGGTTTGGTTTGTTGTGGTAAGGGATAGTTGGGGGTGATTTACGGTAGCCGAAGTAATTTAGGTGATTCTGGTATAGTTTGTTATGATTTTTAGTATTTTTTTGTAATTTTAAAATGATTGGGCTTAGTTTGTTGCTGTAAAGTGTAGTTAGGGGTGATTTTTGTTAGCCGAAATAATTTAGGTGAGTTTGGCATAGTTTGCTATGGTTAGTAGCATTTTTTTGTAATTTAAAAGTGTTTGGATTTAGTTTGTTGTGGTAAGGGTTAGTTGGTGATGATTTAGAGTAGCCGAAGTAATTTAGGTGAGTCTGGCATAGTTTGTTATGATTTGTAAACCTTTTTTTGTAATTTTAAGATGATATGATTTGGTTTGTTGTGGTAAGGGATAGTTGGGGGTGATTTACGGTAGCCGAAGTAATTTAGGTGATTCTGGTATAGTTTGTTATGATTTTTAGCATTTTTTTGTAATTTTAAAGTGATTGGGCTTAGTTTGTTGCTGTAAAGTGTAGTTGGGGGTGATTTTTGATAGCCGAAGTAATTTAGGTGAGTTTGGCATAGTTTGTTATGGTTAGTAGCATTTTTTTGTAATTTAAAAGTGATTGGGTTTAGTTTGTTGTGGTAAGGGTTAGTTGGTGATGATTTAGAGTAGCCGAAGTAAATTAGGTGAGTCTGGCATAGTTTGTTATGATTTGTACACCTTTTTTTGTAATTTTAAGATAATTTGGTTTGGTTTGTTGTGGTAAGGGATAGTTGGGGGTGATTTACGGTAGCCGAAGTAATTTAGGTGATTCTGGTATAGTTTGTTATGATTTTTAGCATTTTTTTGTAATTTTAAAGTGATTGGCCTTAGTTTGTTGCTGTAAAATGTAGTTGAGGGTGATTTTTGATAGCCGAAGTAATTCAGGTGAGTTTGGCATAGTTTGCTATGGTTAGTAGCATTTTTTTGTAATTTAAAAGTGATTGGGTTTAGTTTGTTGTGGTAAGGGTTAGTTGGTGATGATTTAGAGTAGCCGAAGTAATTTAGGTGAGTCTGGCATATTTTGTTATGATTTGTACACCTTTTTTTGTAATTTTAAGATGATATGGTTTGGTTTGTTGTGGTAAGGGATAGTTGGGGGTGATTTACGGTAGCCGAAGTAATTTACGTGATTCTGGTATAGTTTGTTATGATTTTTAGCATTTTTTTGTAATTTTAAAGTGATTGGGCTTAGTTTGTTGCTGTAAAGTGTAGTTGGGGGTGATTTTTGATAGCCGAAGTAATTTAGGTGAGTTTGGCATAGTTTGCTATGGTTAGTAGCATTTTTTTGTAATTTAAAATTGATTGGGTTTAGTTTGTTGTAGTAAGGGTTAGTTGGTGATGATTTAGAGTAGCCGAAGTAATTTAGGTGAGTCTGACATAGTTTGTTATGATTTGTACACCTTTTTTTGTAATTTTAAGATGATATTGTTTGGTGTGTTGTTGTAAGGGATAGTTGGTGATGATTTAGAGTAGCCGAAGTAATTTAGGTGAGTCTGGCATAGTTTGTTATGATTTTTAGCATTTTTTTGTAATTTTAAAGTGATTGGCCTTAGTTTGTTGCTGTAAAGTGTAGTTGGGGGTGATTTTTGATAGCCGAAGTAATTTAGGTGAGTTTGGCATAGTTTGCTATGATTAGTAGCATTTTTTTGTAATTTAAAATTGATTGGGTTTAGTTTGTTGTGGTAAGGGTTATTTGGTGATGATTAATGGTAGGCGAAGTAATTTAGGTGAGTTTGGCATAGTTTGCTATGATTAGTAGCATTTTTGTGTAATTTAAAATTGATTGGGTTTAGTTTGTTGTAGTAAGGGTTAGTTGGTGATGATTTAGAGTAGCCGAAGTAATTTAGGTGAGTCTGGCATAATTTGTTATGATTTGTACACCTTTTTTTGTAATTTTAGGATAATATGGTTTGGTTTGTTGTGGTAAGGGATAGTTGGGGGTGATTTACGGTAGCCGAAGTAATTTAGGTGATTCTGGTATAGTTTGTTATGATTTTTAGCATTTTTTTGTAATTTTAAAGTGATTGGGCTTAGTTTGTTGCTGTAAAGTGTAGTTGGGGGTGATATTTGATAGCTGAAGTAATTTAGGTGAGTTTGGCATAGTTTGCTATGGTTAGTAGCATTTTTTTGTAATTTAAAGGTGATTGGGTTTAGTTTGTTGTGGTAAGGGTTAGTTGGTGATGATTTAGAGTAGCCGAAGTAATTTAGGTGAGTCTGGCATAGTTTGTTATGATTTGTACACCTTTTTTTGTAATTTTAAGATGATATGATTTGGTTTGTTGTGGTAAGGGATAGTTGGGGGTGATTTACGGTAGCCGAAGTAATTTAGGTGATTCTGGTATAGTTTGTTATGATTTTTAGCATTTTTTTGTAATTTTAAAGTGATTGGGCTTAGTTTGTTGCTGTAAAATGTAGTTGGGGGTGATTTTTGATAGCTGAAGTAATTTAGGTGAGTTTGGCATAGTTTGCTATGGTTAGTAGCATTTTTTTGTAATTTAAAGGTGATTGGGTTTAGTTTGTTGTGGTAAGGGTTAGTTGGTGATGATTTAGAGTAGCCGAAGTAATTTAGGTGAGTCTGGCATAGTTTGTTATGATTTGTACACCTTTTTTTGTAATTTTAAGATGATATGGTTTGGTTTGTTGTGGTAAGGGATAGTTGGGGGTGATTTACGGTAGCCGAAGTAATTTAGGTGATTCTGGTATAGTTTGTTATGATTTTTAGCATTTTTTTGTAATTTTAAAGTGATTGGGCTTAGTTTGTTGCTGTAAAGTGTAGTTGGGGGTGATTTTTGATAGCCGAAGTAATTTAGGTGAGTTTGGCATAGTTTGTTATGGTTAGTAGCATTTTTTTGTAATTTAAAAGTGATTGGGTTTAGTTTGTTGTGGTAAGGGTTAGTTGGTGATGATTTAGAGTAGCCGAAGTAATTTAGGTGAGTCTGGCATAGTTTGTTATGATTTTTAGCATTTTTTTGTAATTTAAAATTGATTGGGTTTAGTTTGTTGTGGTAAGGGTTATTTGGTGATTATTTATGGTAGGCGAAGTAATTTAGGTGAGTTTGGCATAGTTTGCTATGATTAGTAGCATTTTTGTGTAATTTTAAATTGATTGGGTTTAGTTTGTTGTAGTAAGGGTTAGTTGGTGATGATATAGAGTAGCCAAAGTAATTTAGGTGAGTCTGGCATAATTTGTTATGATTTGTACACCTTTTTTTGTAATTTTAAGATAATATGGTTTGGTTTGTTGTGGTAAGGGATAGTTGGGGGTGATTTACGGTAGCCGAAGTAATTTAGGTGATTCTGGTATAGTTTGTTATGATTTTTAGCATTTTTTTGTAATTTTAAAGTGATTGGGCTTAGTTTGTTGCTGTAAAGTGTAGTTGGATGTGATTTTTGATAGCTGAAGTAATTTAGGTGAGTTTGGCATAGTTTGCTATGGTTAGTAGCATTTTTTTGTAATTTAAAGGTGATTGGGTTTAGTTTGTTGTGGTAAGGGTTAGTTGGTGATGATTTAGAGTAGCCGAAGTAATTTAGGTGAGTCTGGCATAGTTTGTTATGATTTGTACACTTTTTTTTGTAATTTTAAGATGATATGATTTGGTTTGTTGTGGTAAGGGATAGTTGGGGGTGATTTACGGTAGCCGAAGTAATTTAGGTGATTCTGGTATAGTTTGTTATGATTTTTAGCATTTTTTTGTAATTTTAAAGTGATTGGGCTTAGTTTGTTGCTGTAAAGTGTAGTTGGGGGTGATTTTTGATAGCTGAAGTAATTTAGGTGAATTTGGCATAGTTTTCTATGGTTAGTAGCATTTTTTTGTAATTTAAAGGTGATTGGGTTTAGTTTGTTGTGGTAAGGGTTAGTTGGTGATGATTTAGAGTAGCCGAAGTAATTTAGGTGAGTCTGGCATAGTTTGTTATGATTTGTACACCTTTTTTGTAATTTTAAGATGATATGATTTGGTTTGTTGTGGTAAGGGATAGTTGGGGGTGATTTACGGTAGCAGAAGTAATTTAGGTGATTCTGGAATAGTTTGTTATGATTTTTAGCATTTTTTTGTAATTTTAAAGTGATTGGGCTTAGTTTGTTGCTGTAAAGTGTAGTTGGGAGTGATTTTGGATAGCCGAAGTAATTTAGGTGAGTTTGGCATAGTTTGCTATGGTTAGTAGCATTTTTTTGTATTTTAAAAGTGATTGGGTTCAGTTTGTTGTGGTAAAGGTTAGTTGGTGATGATTTAGAGTAGCCGAAGTAATCTAGGGGAGTCTGGCATAGTTTGCTATGATTTGTACACCTTTTTTTGTAATTTTAAGATGATATGGTTTGGTTTGTTGTGGTAAGGGATAGTTGGGGGTGATTTACGGTAGCAGAAGTAATTTAGGTGATTCTGGTATATTTTGTTATGATTTTTAGCATTTTTTTGTAATTTTAAAGTGATTTGGGCTTAGTTTGTTGCTGTAAAGTGTAGTTGGGGGTGATTTTTGATAGCCGAAGTAATTTAGGTGAGTTTGGCATAGTTTACTATTATTAGTAGCATTTTTTTGTAATTTAAAAGTGATTGGGTTTAGTTTGTTGTGGTAAGGGTTATTGGGTGATGATTTATGTTAGGCGAAGTAATTTAGGTGAGTTTGGCATAGTTTGCTATGGTTAGTAGCATTTTTTTGTAATTTAAAAGTGTTTGGGTTTAGTTTGTTGTGGTAAGGGTTAGTTGGTGATGATTTAGAGTAGCCGAAGTAATTTAGGTGAGTCTGGCATAGTTTGTTATGATTTGTAAACCTTTTTTTGTAATTTTAAGATGATATGATTTGGTTTGTTGTGGTAAGGGATAGTTGGGGGTGATTTACGGTAGCCGAAGTAATTTAGGTGATTCTGGTATAGTTTGTTATGATTTTTAGCATTTTTTTGTAATTTTAAAGTGATTGGCCTTAGTTTGTTGCTGTAAAGTGTAGTTGAGGGTGATTTTTGATAGCCGAAGTAATTTAGGTGAGTTTGGCATAGTTTGCTATGGTTAGTAGCATTTTTTTGTAATTTAAAAGTGATTGGGTTTAGTTTGTTGTGGTAAGGGTTAGTTGGTGATGATTTAGAGTAGCCGAAGTAATTTAGGTGAGTCTGGCATATTTTGTTATGATTTGTACACCTTTTTTTGTAATTTTAAGATGATATGGTTTGGTTTGCTGTGGTAAGGGATAGTTGGGGGTGATTTACGCTAGCCGAAGTAATTTAGGTGATTCTGGTATAGTTTGTTATGATTTTTAGCATTTTTTTGTAATTTTAAATTGATTGGGCTTAGTTTCTTGCTGTAAAGTGTAGTTGGGGGTGATTTTTGATAGCCGAAGTAATTTAGGTGAGTTTGGCATAGTTTGCTATGGTTAGTAGCATTTTTTTGTAATTTAAAATTGATTGGGTTTAGTTTGTTGTAGTAAGGGATAGTTGGTAATGATTTAGAGTAGCCGAAGTAATTTAGGTGAGTCTGGCATAATTTGTTATGATTTGTACACCTTTTTTTGTAATTTTAAGATAATATGGTTTGGTTTGTTGTGGTAAGGGATAGTTGGGGGTGATTTACGGTAGCCGAAGTAATTTAGGTGATTCTGGTATAGTTTGTTAAGATTTTTAGCATTTTTTTGTAATTTTAAAGTGATTGGGCTTAGTTTGTTGCTGTAAAGTGTAGTTGGGGGTGATTTTTGATAGCTGAAGTAATTTAGGTGAGTTTGGCATAGCTTGCTATGGTTAGTAGCATTTTTTTGTAATTTAAAGGTGATTGGGTTTAGTTTGTTGTGGTAAGGGTTAGTTGGTGATGATTTAGAGTAGCCGAAGTAATTTAGGTGAGTCTGGCATAGTTTGTTATGATTTGTACACCTTTTTTTGTAATTTTAAGATGATATGGTTTGGTTTGTTGTGGTAAGGGCTAGTTGAGGGTGATTTACGGTAGCCGAAGTAATTTAGGTGATTCTGGCATAGTTTGTTATGATTTTTAAAATTTTTTTGTAATTTTAAAGTGATTGGGCTTAGTTTGTTGCTGTAAAGTGTAGTTGGGGGTGATTTTTGATAGCCGAAGTAATTTAGGTGAGTTTGGCATAGTTTGCTATGGTTAGTAGCATTTTTTTGTAATTTAAAAGTGATTGGGTTTAGTTTGTTGTGGTAAGGGTTAGTTGGTGATGATTTAAGAGTAGCCGAAGTAATTTAGTTGAGTCTGACATAGTTTGTTATGATTTGTACACCTTTTTTTGTAATTTTAAGATGATATGGTTTGGTTTGTTGTGGTAAGGGCTAGTTGGGGGTGATTTACGGTAGCCGAAGTAATTTAGGTAATTCTGGCATAGTTTGTTATGATTTTTAAAATTTTTTTGTAATTTAAAAGTGATTGGGTTTAGTTTGTTGTGGTAAGGGTTATTTGGTGATGATTTATGGTAGGCGAAGTAATTTAGGTGAGTTTGGCATAGTTTGCTATGGTTAATAGCATTTTTTTGTAATTTAAAAGTGATTGGGTTTAGTTTGTTGTGGTAAGGGTTAGTTGGTGATGATTTAGAGTAGCCGAAGTAATTTAGGTGAGTCTGGCATAGTTTGTTATGATTTGTACACCTTTTTTTGTAATTTTAAGATGATATGGTTTGGTTTGTTGTGGTAAGGGATAGTTGGGGGTGATTTACGGTAGCCGAAGTAATTTAGGTGATTCTGGTATAGTTTGTTATGATTTTTAGCATTATTTTGTAATTTTAAAATGATTGGGCTTAGTTTGTTGCTGTAAAGTGTAGTTGGGGGTGATTTTTGATAGCCGAAGTAATTTAGGTGAGTTTGGCATAGTTTGTTATGGTTAGTAGCATTTTTTTGTAATTTAAAAGTGATTGGGATTAGTTTGTTGTGGTAAGGGTTAGTTGGTGATGATTTAGAGTAGCCGAAGTAAATTAGGTGAGTCTGGCATAATTTGTTATAATTTGTACACCTTTTTTTGTAATTTTAAGATGATATGGTTTGGTTTGTTGTGGTAAGGGATAGTTGGGGGTGATTTACGGTAGCCGCAGTAATTTAGGTGATTCTGGTATAGTTTGTTATGATTTTTAGCATTTTTTTGTAATTTTAAAGTGATTGGCCTTAGTTTGTTGCTGTAAAGTGTAGTTGGGGGTGATTTTTGATAGCTGAAGTAATTTAGGTGAGTTTGGCATAGTTTGCTATGGTTAGTAGCATTTTTTTGTAATTTAAAATTGATTGAATTTAGTTTGTTGTGGTAAGGGTAAGTTGGTGATGATTTAGAGTATCCAAAGTAATTTAGGTGAGTCTGGCATAGTTTGTTATGATTTGTACACCTTTTTTGTAATTTTAAGATAATATGGTTTGGTTTGTTGTGGTAAGGGATAGTTGGGGGTGATTTACGGTAGCCGAAGTAATTTAGGTGATTCTGGTATAGTTTGTTATGATTTTTAGCACTTTTTTTTGTAATTTTAAAGTGATTGGGCTTAGTTTGTTGCTGTAAAGTGTAGTTGGGAGTGATTTTTGATAGCCGAAGTAATTTAGGTGAGTTTGGCACAGTTTGCTATGGTTAGTAGCATTTTTTTGTAATTTAAAATTGATTGGGTTTAGTTTGTTGTGGTAAGGGTTAGTTGGTGATGATTTAGAGTAGCCGAAGTAATTTAGGTGAGTCTGGCATAATTTGTTATGATTTGTACACCTTTTTTTGTAATTTTAAGATAATATGGTTTGGTTTGTTGTGGTAAGGGATAGTTGGGGGTGATTTACGGTAGCCGAAGTAATTTAGGTGATTCTGGTATAGTTTGTTATGATTTTTAGCATTTTTTTGTAATTTTAAAGTGATTGGGCTTAGTTTGTTGCTGTAAAGTGTAGTTGGGGGTGATTTTTGATAGCTGAAGTAATTTAGGTGAGTTTGGCATAGCTTGCTATGGTTAGTAGCATTTTTTTGTAATTTAAAGGTGATTGGGTTTAGTTTGTTGTGGTAAGGGTTAGTTGGTGATGATTTAGAGTAGCCGAAGTAATTTAGGTGAGTCTGGCATAGTTTGTTATGATTTGTACACCTTTTTTTGTAATTTTAAGATGATATGGTTTGGTTTGTTGTGGTAAGGGCTAGTTGAGGGTGATTTACGGTAGCCGAAGTAATTTAGGTGATTCTGGCATAGTTTGTTATGATTTTTAAAATTTTTTTGTAATTTTAAAGTGATTGGGCTTAGTTTGTTGCTGTAAAGTGTAGTTGGGGGTGATTTTTGATAGCCGAAGTAATTTAGGTGAGTTTGGCATAGTTTGCTATGGTTAGTAGCATTTTTTTGTAATTTAAAAGTGATTGGGTTTAGTTTGTTGTGGTAAGGGTTAGTTGGTGATGATTTAAGAGTAGCCGAAGTAATTTAGTTGAGTCTGACATAGTTTGTTATGATTTGTACACCTTTTTTTGTAATTTTAAGATGATATGGTTTGGTTTGTTGTGGTAAGGGCTAGTTGGGGGTGATTTACGGTAGCCGAAGTAATTTAGGTAATTCTGGCATAGTTTGTTATGATTTTTAAAATTTTTTTGTAATTTAAAAGTGATTGGGTTTAGTTTGTTGTGGTAAGGGTTATTTGGTGATGATTTATGGTAGGCGAAGTAATTTAGGTGAGTTTGGCATAGTTTGCTATGGTTAATAGCATTTTTTTGTAATTTAAAAGTGATTGGGTTTAGTTTGTTGTGGTAAGGGTTAGTTGGTGATGATTTAGAGTAGCCGAAGTAATTTAGGTGAGTCTGGCATAGTTTGTTATGATTTGTACACCTTTTTTTGTAATTTTAAGATGATATGGTTTGGTTTGTTGTGGTAAGGGATAGTTGGGGGTGATTTACGGTAGCCGAAGTAATTTAGGTGATTCTGGTATAGTTTGTTATGATTTTTAGCATTATTTTGTAATTTTAAAATGATTGGGCTTAGTTTGTTGCTGTAAAGTGTAGTTGGGGGTGATTTTTGATAGCCGAAGTAATTTAGGTGAGTTTGGCATAGTTTGTTATGGTTAGTAGCATTTTTTTGTAATTTAAAAGTGATTGGGATTAGTTTGTTGTGGTAAGGGTTAGTTGGTGATGATTTAGAGTAGCCGAAGTAAATTAGGTGAGTCTGGCATAGTTTGTTATAATTTGTACACCTTTTTTTGTAATTTTAAGATGATATGGTTTGGTTTGTTGTGGTAAGGGATAGTTGGGGGTGATTTACGGTAGCCGCAGTAATTTAGGTGATTCTGGTATAGTTTGTTATGATTTTTAGCATTTTTTTGTAATTTTAAAGTGATTGGCCTTAGTTTGTTGCTGTAAAGTGTAGTTGGGGGTGATTTTTGATAGCTGAAGTAATTTAGGTGAGTTTGGCATAGTTTGCTATGGTTAGTAGCATTTTTTTGTAATTTAAAATTGATTGAATTTAGTTTGTTGTGGTAAGGGTAAGTTGGTGATGATTTAGAGTATCCAAAGTAATTTAGGTGAGTCTGGCATAGTTTGTTATGATTTGTACACCTTTTTTGTAATTTTAAGATAATATGGTTTGGTTTGTTGTGGTAAGGGATAGTTGGGGGTGATTTACGGTAGCCGAAGTAATTTAGGTGATTCTGGTATAGTTTGTTATGATTTTTAGCACTTTTTTTTGTAATTTTAAAGTGATTGGGCTTAGTTTGTTGCTGTAAAGTGTAGTTGGGAGTGATTTTTGATAGCCGAAGTAATTTAGGTGAGTTTGGCACAGTTTGCTATGGTTAGTAGCATTTTTTTGTAATTTAAAATTGATTGGGTTTAGTTTGTTGTGGTAAGGGTTAGTTGGTGATGATTTAGAGTAGCCGAAGTAATTTAGGTGAGTCTGGCATAATTTGTTATGATTTGTACACCTTTTTTTGTAATTTTAAGATGATATGGTTTGGTTTGTTGTGGTAAGGGATAGTTGGGGGTGATTTACGGTAGCCGAAGTAATTTAGGTGATTCTGGTATAGTTTGTTATGATTTTTAGCATTTTTTTGTAATTTTAAAGTGAATGGGCTTAGTTTGTTGCTGTAAAGTGTAGTTGGGTGTGATTTTTGATAGCTGAAGTAATTTAGGTGAGTTTGGCATAGTGTGCTATGGTTAGTAGCATTTTTTTGTAATTTAAAAGTGATTGGGTTTAGTTTGTTGTGGTAATGGTTAGTTGGTGATGATTTAGAGTAGCCGAAGTAATTTAGGTGAGTCTGGCATAGTTTGTTATGATTTGTACACCTTTTTTTGTAATTTTAAGATGATATGGTTTGGTTTGTTGTGGTAAGGGATAGTTGGGGGTGATTTACGGTAGCCGAAGTAATTTAGGTGATTCTGGTATAGTTTGTTATGATTTTTAGCATTTTTTTGTAATTTTAAAGTGATTGGGCTTAGTTTGTTGCGGTAAAGTGTAGTTGGGGGTGATTTTTGATAGCCGAAGTAATTTAGGTGAGTTTCGCATAGTTTGCAATGGTTAGTAGCATTTTTTTGTAATTTAAAAGTGATTGGGTTTAGTTTGTTGTGGTAAGGGTTAGTTGGTAATGATTTAAGAGTAGCCGAAGTAATTTAGGTGAGTCTGGCATAGTTTGTTATGATTTGTACACCTTTTTTTGTAATTTTAAGATGATATGGTTTGGTTTGTTGTGGTAAGGGATAGTGGGGGGTGATTTACGCTAGCCGAAGTAATTTAGGTGATTCTGGTATAGTTTGTTATGATTTTTAGCATTTTTTTGTAATTTTAAAATGATTGGGCTTAGTTTGTTGCTGGAAAGTGTAGTTGGGGGTGATTTTTGATAGCCGAAGTAATTTAGGTGAGTTTGGCATAGTTTGCTATGGTTAGTAGCATTTTTTTGTAATTTAAAAGTGATTGGGTTTAGTTTGTTGTGGTAAGGGTTAGTTGGTGATGATTTAGAGTAGCCGAAGTAATTTAGGTGAGTCTGGCATAGTTTGTTATGATTTGTACATCTTTTTTTGTTATTTTAAGATGATATGGTTTGGTTTGTTGTGGTAAGGGATAGTTGGGGGTGATTTACGGTAGCCGAAGTAATTTAGGTGATTCTGGTATAGTTTGTTATGATTTTTAGCATTTTTTTGTAATTTTAAAGTGATTGAGCTTAGTTTGTTGCTGTAAAGTGTAGTTGGGAGTGATTTTTGATAGCCGAAGTAATTTAGATGAGTTTGGCATAGTTTGCTATAATTAGTAGCATTTTTTTGTAATTTAAAAGTGATTGGGTTTAGTTTGTTGCGGTAAGGGTTAGTTGGTGATGATTTATGGTAGCCGAAGTAATTTAGGTGAGTTTGGCATAGTTTGCTATGGTTAGTAGCATTTTTTTGTAATTTAAAAGTGATTGGGTTTAGTTTGTTGTGGTAAGGGTTAGTTGGTGATGATTTAGAGCAGCCGAAGTAATTTAGGTGAGTCTGGTATAGTTTGTTATGATTTATACACCTTTTTTTGTAATTTTAAGATGATATAGTTTGGTTTGTTGTGGTAAGGGATAGTTGGGGTTGATTTACGGTAGCCGAAGTAATTTAGGTGATTCTGGTATAGTTTGTTATGATTTTTGGAATTTTTTTGTAATTTTAAAGTGATTGGGCTTAGTTTGTTGCTGTAAAGTGTAGTTGGGAATGATTTTTGATAGCCGAAGTAATTTAGGTGAGTTTGGTGTAGTTTGCTATGGTTAGTAGCATTTTTTTGTAATTTAAAATTGATTGGGTTTAGTTTGTTGTGGTAAGGGTTAGTTGGTGATGATTTAGAGTAGCCAAAGTAATTTAGGTGAGTCTGGCATAGTTTGTTATGATTTGTACACCTTTTTTGTAATTTTAAGATGATATGGTTTGGTTTGTTGTGGTAAGGGATAGTTGGGGGTGATTTACGGTAGCCGAAGTAATTTAGGTGATTCTGGTATAGTTTGTTATGATTTTTAGCATTTTGTTGTAATTTTAAAGTGATTGGGCTTAGTTTGTTGCTGTAAAGTGTAGTTGGGGGTGATTTTTGATAGCCGAAGTAATTTAGGTAAGTTTGGCATAGTTTGCTATGGTTAGTAGCATTTTTTTGTAATTTAAAATTGATTGGGTTTAGTTTGTTGTGGTAAGGGTTATTTGGTGATGATTTAGAATAGCCGAAGTAATTTAGGTGAGTCTGGCATAATTTGTTATGATTTGTACACCTTTTTTTGTAATTTTAAGATGATATGGTTTGGTTTGTTGTGGTAAGGGATAGTTGGGGGTGATTTACGGTAGCCGAAGTAATTTAGGTGATTCTGGTATAGTTTGTTATGATTTTTAGCATTTTTTTGTAATTTTAAAGTGATTGGGCTTAGTTTGTTGCTGTAAAGTGTAGTTGGGGGAGATTTTTGATAGCCGAAGTAATTTAGGTGAGTTTGGCATAGTTTGCTATGGTTAGTAGCATTTTTTTGTAATTTAAAAGTGATTGGGTTTAGTTTGTTGTGGTAAGGGTTAGTTGGTGATGATTTAAGAGTAGCCAAAGTAATTTAGGTGAGTCTGGCATAGTTTGTTATGATTTGTACACCTTTTTTTGTAATTTTAAGATGATATGGTTTGGTTTGTTGTGGTAAGGGATAGTTGGGGGTGATTTACGGTAGCCGAAGTAATTTAGGTGATTCTGGTATAGTTTGTTATGATTTTTAGCATTTTTTTGTAATTTTAAAGTGAATGGGCTTAGTTTGTTGCTGTAAAGTGTAGTTGGGGGTGATTTTTGATAGCTGAAGTAATTTAGGTGAGTTTGGCATAGTTTGCTATGGTTAGTAGCATTTTTTTGTAATTTAAAAGTGATTGGGTTTAGTTTGTTGTGGTAAGGGTTAGTTGGTGATGATTTAGAGTAGCCGAAGTAATTTAGGTGAGTCTGGCATAGTTTGTTATGATTTGTACACCTTTTTTTGTAATTTTAAGATGATATGGTTTGGTTTGTTGTGGTAAGGGATAGTTGGGGGTGATTTACGGTAGCCGAAGTAATTTAGGTGATTCTGGTATAGTTTGTTATGATTTTTAGCATTTTTTTGTAATTTTAAAGTGATTGGGCTTAGTTTGTTGCGGTAAAGTGTAGTTGGGGGTGATTTTTGATAGCCGAAGTAATTTAGGTGAGTTTCGCATAGTTTGCAATGGTTAGTAGCATTTTTTTGTAATTTAAAAGTGATTGGGTTTAGTTTGTTGTGGTAAGGGTTAGTTGGTAATGATTTAAGAGTAGCCGAAGTAATTTAGGTGAGTCTGGCATAGTTTGTTATGATTTGTACACCTTTTTTTGTAATTTTAAGATGATATGGTTTGGTTTGTTGTGGTAAGGGATAGTGGGGGGTGATTTACGCTAGCCGAAGTAATTTAGGTGATTCTGGTATAGTTTGTTATGATTTTTAGCATTTTTTTGTAATTTTAAAATGATTGGGCTTAGTTTGTTGCTGGAAAGTGTAGTTGGGGGTGATTTTTGATAGCCGAAGTAATTTAGGTGAGTTTGGCATAGTTTGCTATGGTTAGTAGCATTTTTTTGTAATTTAAAAGTGATTGGGTTTAGTTTGTTGTGGTAAGGGTTAGTTGGTGATGATTTAGAGTAGCCGAAGTAATTTAGGTGAGTCTGGCATAGTTTGTTATGATTTGTACATCTTTTTTTGTTATTTTAAGATGATATGGTTTGGTTTGTTGTGGTAAGGGATAGTTGGGGGTGATTTACGGTAGCCGAAGTAATTTAGGTGATTCTGGTATAGTTTGTTATGATTTTTAGCATTTTTTTGTAATTTTAAAGTGATTGAGCTTAGTTTGTTGCTGTAAAGTGTAGTTGGGAGTGATTTTTGATAGCCGAAGTAATTTAGATGAGTTTGGCATAGTTTGCTATAATTAGTAGCATTTTTTTGTAATTTAAAAGTGATTGGGTTTAGTTTGTTGCGGTAAGGGTTAGTTGGTGATGATTTATGGTAGCCGAAGTAATTTAGGTGAGTTTGGCATAGTTTGCTATGGTTAGTAGCATTTTTTTGTAATTTAAAAGTGATTGGGTTTAGTTTGTTGTGGTAAGGGTTAGTTGGTGATGATTTAGAGCAGCCGAAGTAATTTAGGTGAGTCTGGTATAGTTTGTTATGATTTATACACCTTTTTTTGTAATTTTAAGATGATATAGTTTGGTTTGTTGTGGTAAGGGATAGTTGGGGTTGATTTACGGTAGCCGAAGTAATTTAGGTGATTCTGGTATAGTTTGTTATGATTTTTGGAATTTTTTTGTAATTTTAAAGTGATTGGGCTTAGTTTGTTGCTGTAAAGTGTAGTTGGGAATGATTTTTGATAGCCGAAGTAATTTAGGTGAGTTTGGCGTAGTTTGCTATGGTTAGTAGCATTTTTTTGTAATTTAAAATTGATTGGGTTTAGTTTGTTGTGGTAAGGGTTAGTTGGTGATGATTTAGAGTAGCCAAAGTAATTTAGGTAAGTCTGGCATAGTTTGTTATGATTTGTACACCTTTTTTGTAATTTTAAGATGATATGGTTTGGTTTGTTGTGGTAAGGGATAGTTGGGGGTGATTTACGGTAGCCGAAGTAATTTAGGTGATTCTGGTATAGTTTGTTATGATTTTTAGCATTTTGTTGTAATTTTAAAGTGATTGGGCTTAGTTTGTTGCTGTAAAGTGTAGTTGGGGGTGATTTTTGATAGCCGAAGTAATTTAGGTAAGTTTGGCATAGTTTGCTATGGTTAGTAGCATTTTTTTGTAATTTAAAATTGATTGGGTTTAGTTTGTTGTGGTAAGGGTTATTTGGTGATGATTTAGAATAGCCGAAGTAATTTAGGTGAGTCTGGCATAATTTGTTATGATTTGTACACCTTTTTTTGTAATTTTAAGATGATATGGTTTGGTTTGTTGTGGTAAGGGATAGTTGGGGGTGATTTACGGTAGCCGAAGTAATTTAGGTGATTCTGGTATAGTTTGTTATGATTTTTAGCATTTTTTTGTAATTTTAAAGTGATTGGGCTTAGTTTGTTGCTGTAAAGTGTAGTTGGGGGAGATTTTTGATAGCCGAAGTAATTTAGGTGAGTTTGGCATAGTTTGCTATGGTTAGTAGCATTTTTTTGTAATTTAAAAGTGATTGGGTTTAGTTTGTTGTGGTAAGGGTTAGTTGGTGATGATTTAAGAGTAGCCAAAGTAATTTAGGTGAGTCTGGCATAGTTTGTTATGATTTGTACACCTTTTTTTGTAATTTTAAGATGATATGGTTTGGTTTGTTGTTGTAAGGGATAGTTGGGGGTGATTTACGGTAGCCGAAGTAATTTAGGTGATTCTGGTATAGTTTGTTATGATTTTTAGCATTTTTTTGTAATTTTAAAGTGATTGGGCTTAGTTTGTTGCTGTAAAGTGTAGTTGGGGGTGATTTTTGATAGCCGAAATAATTTAGGTGAGTTTGGCATAGTTTGCTATGGTTAGTAGCATTTTTTTGTAATTTAAATGTGATTGGGTTTAGTTTGTAGTGGTAAGGGTTAGTTGGTGATGATTTAGAGTGGCCGAAGTAATCTAGGTGAGTCTGGCATAGTTTGTTATGATTTGTACACCTTTTTTTGTAATTTTAAGATGATATGGTTTGGTTTGTTGTGGTAAGGGATAGTTGGGGGTGATTTACGGTAGCCGAAGTAATTTAGGTGATTCTGGTATAGTTTGTTATGATTTTTAGCATTTTTTTGTAATTTTAAAGTGATTGGGCTTAGTTTGTTGCTGTAAAGTGTAGTTGGGGGTTATTTTTGATAGCCGAAGTAATTTAGGTGAGTTTGGCATAGTTTGCTGTTATTAGTAGCATTTTTTTGTAATTTAAAAGTGATTGGGTTTAGTTTGTTGTGGTAAGGGTTAGTTGGTGATGATTTATGGTAGCCGAAGTAATTTAGGTGAGTTTGGCATAGTTTGCTATGGTTAGTAGCATTTTTTTGTAATTTAAAAGTGATTGGGTTTAGTTTGTTGTGGTAAGGGTTAGTTGGTGATGATTTAGAGTAGCCGAAGTAATTTAGGTGAGTCTGGCATAGTTTGTTATGATTTGTACACCTTTTTTTGTAATTTTAAGATGATATGGTTTGGTTTGTTGTGGTAAGGGATAGTTGGGGGTGATTTACGGTAGCCGAAGTAATTTAGGTGATTCTGGTATAGTTTGTTATGATTTTTAGCATTTTTTTATAATTTTAAAGTGATTGGGCTTAGTTTGTTGCTGTAAAGTGTAGTTGGGGGTGATTTTTGATAGCCGAAGTAATTTAGGTGAGTTTGGCATAGTTTGCTATGGTTAGTAGCATTTTTTTGTAATTTAAAAGTGATTGGGTTTAGTTTGTTGTGGTAAGGGTTATTTGGTGATGATTTAGAGTAGCCGAAGTAATTTAGGTGAGTCTGGCATAATTTGTTATGATTTGTACACCTTTTTTTGTAATTTTAAGATGATATGGTTTGGTTTGTTGTGGTAAGGGATAGTTGGGGGTGATTTACGGTAGCCGAAGTAATTTAGGTGATTCTGGTATAGTTTGTTATGATTTTTAGCATTTTTTTGTAATTTTAAAGTGATTGGGCTTAGTTTGTTGCTGTAAAGTGTAGTTGGGGGAGATTTTTGATAGCCGAAGTAATTTAGGTGAGTTTGGCATAGTTTGCTATGGTTAGTAGCATTTTTTTGTAATTTAAAAGTGATTGGGTTCAGTTTGTTGCGGTAAAGGTTAGTTGGTGATGATTTAGGGTGGCCGAAGTAATCTAGGTGAGTCTGGCATAGTTTGTTATGATTTGTACACCTTTTTTTGTAATTTTAAGATGATATGGTTTGGTTTGTTGTGGTAAGGGATAGTTGGGGGTGATTTACGGTAGCCGAAGTAATTTAGGTGATTCTGGTATAGTTTGTTATGATTTTTAGCATTTTTTTGTAATTTTAAAGTGATTGGGCTTAGTTTGTTGCTGTAAAGTGTAGTTGGGGGTGATTTTTGATAGCCGAAGTAATTTAGGTGAGTTTGGCATAGTTTGCTATTATTAGTAGCATTTTTTTGTAATTTAAAAGTGATTGGGTTTAGTTTGTTGTGGTAAGGGTTAGTTGGTGATGATTTATGGTAGCCGAAGTAATTTAGGTGAGTTTGGCATAGTTTGCTATGGTTAGTAGCATTTTTTTGTAATTTAAAAGTGATTGGGTTTAGTTTGTTGTGGTAAGGGTTAGTTGGTGATGATTTAGAGTAGCCGAAGTAATTTAGGTGAGTCTGGCATAGTTTGTTATGATTTGTACACCTTTTTTTGTAATTTTAAGATGATATGGTTTGGTTTGTTGTGGTAAGGGATAGTTGGGGGTGATTTACGGTAGCCGAAGTAATTTAGGTGATTCTGGTATAGTTTGTTATAATTTTTAGCATTTTTTTGTAATTTTAAAGTGATTGTGCTTAGTTTGTTGCTGTAAAGTGTAGTTGGGGGTGATTTTTGATAGCCGAAGTAATTTAGGTGAGTTTGGCATAGTTTGCTATGGTTAGTATCATTTTTTTGTAATTTAAAAGTGATTGGGTTTAGTTTGTTGTGGTAAGGGTTAGTTGGTGATGATTTAGAGTAGCCGAAGTTATTTAGGTGAGTCTGGCATAGTTTGTTATGATTTGTACAATTTTTTTTGTAATTTTAAGATGATATGGTTTGGTTTGTTGTTGTAAGGGATAGTTGGGGGTGATTTACGGTAGCCGAAGTAATTTAGGTGATTCTGGTATAGTTTGTTATGATTTTTAGCATTTTTTTGTAATTTTAAAGTGATTGGGCTTAGTTTGTTGCTGTAAAGTGTAGTTGGGGGTGATTTTTGATAGCCGAAGTAATTTAGGCGAGTTTGGCATAGTTTGCTATGGTTAGTAGCATTTTTTTGTAATTTAAAAGTGATTGGGTTTAGTTTGTTGTGGTAAGGGTTAGTTGGTGATGATTTTGCGTAGCCGAAGTAATTTAGGTGAGTCTGGCATAGTTTGTTATGATTTGTACACCTTTTTTTGTTATTTTAAGATGATATGGTTTGGTTTGTTGTGGTAAGGGATAGTTGGGGGTGATTTACGGTAGCCGAAGTAATTTAGGTGATTCTGGTATAGTTTGTTATGATTTTTAGCATTTTTTTGTAATTTTAAAGTGATTGGGCTTAGTTTGTTGCTGTAAAGTGTAGTTGGGGGTGATTTTTGATAGCCGAAGTAATTTAGATGAGTTTGGCATAGTTTGCTATGGTTAGTAGCATTTTTTTGTAATTTAAAAGTGATTGGGTTTAGTTTGTTGTGGTAAGGGTTAGTTGGTGATGATTTATGGTAGCCGAAGTAATTTAGGTGAGTTTGGCATAGTTTGCTATGGTTAGTAGCATTTTTTTGTAATTTAAAAGTGATTGGGTTTAGTTTGTTGTGGTAAGGGTTAGTTGGTGATGATTTAGAGTAGCCGAAGTAATTTAGGTGAGTCTGGCATAGTTTGTTATGATTTGTACACCTTTTTTTGTAATTTTAAGATGATATGGTTTAGTTTGTTGTGGTAAGGGATAGTTGGGGGTGATTTACGGTAGCCGAAGTAATTTAGGTGATTCTGGTATAGTTTGTTATGATTTTTAGCATTTTTTTATAATTTTAAAGTGATTGGGCTTAGTTTGTTGCTGTAAAGTCTAGTTGGGGGTGATTTTTGATAGCCGAAGTAATTTAGGTGAGTTTGGCATAGTTTGCTATGGATAGTAGCATTTTTTTGTAATTTAAAAGTGATTGGGTTTAGTTTGTTGTGGTAAGGGTTATTTGGTGATGATTTAGAGTAGCCGAAGTAATTTAGGTGAGTCTGGCATAATTTGTTATGATTTGTACACCTTTTTTTGTAATTTTAAGATGATATGGTTTGGTTTGTTGTGGTAAGGGATAGTTGGGGGTGATTTACGGTAGCCGAAGTAATTTAGGTGATTCTGGTATAGTTTGTTATGATTTTTAGCATTTTTTTGTAATTTTAAAGTGATTGGGCTTAGTTTGTTGCTGTAAAGTGTAGTTGGGGGAGATTTTTGATAGCCGAAGTAATTTAGGTGAGTTTGGCATAGTTTGCTATGGTTAGTAGCATTTTTTTGTAATTTAAAAGTGATTGGGTTCAGTTTGTTGTGGTAAAGGTTAGTTGGTGATGATTTAGAGTGGCCGAAGTAATCTAGGTGAGTCTGGCATAGTTTGTTATGATTTGTACAATTTTTTTTGTAATTTTAAGATGATATGGTTTGGTTTGTTGTTGTAAGGGATAGTTGGGGGTGATTTACGGTAGCCGAAGTAATTTAGGTGATTCTGGTATAGTTTGTTATGATTTTTAGCATTTTTTTGTAATTTTAAAGTGATTGGGCTTAGTTTGTTGCTGTAAAGTGTAGTTGGGGGTGATTTTTGATAGCCGAAGTAATTTAGGTGAGTTTGGCATAGTTTGCTATGGTTAGTAGCATTTTTTTGTAATTTAAAAGTGATTGGGTTTAGTTTGTTGTGGTAAGGGTTAGTTGGTGATGATTTAGAGTAGCCGAAGTTATTTAGGTGAGTCTGGCATAGTTTGTTATGATTTGTACAATTTTTTTTGTAATTTTAAGATGATATGGTTTGGTTTGTTGTTGTAAGAGATAGTTGGGGGTGATTTACGGTAGCCGAAGTAATTTAGGTGATTCTGGTATAGTTTGTTATGATTTTTAGCATTTTTTTGTAATTTTAAAGTGATTGGGCTTGGTTTGTTGCTGTAAAGTGTAGTTGGGGGTGATTTTTGATAGCCGAAGTAATTTAGGCGAGTTTGGCATAGTTTGCTATGGTTAGTAGCATTTTTTTGTAATTTAAAAGTGATTGGGTTTAGTTTGTTGTGGTAAGGGTTAGTTGGTGATGATTTTGCGTAGCCGAAGTAATTTAGGTGAGTCTGGCATAGTTTGTTATGATTTGTACACCTTTTTTTGTTATTTTAAGATGATATGGTTTGGTTTGTTGTGGTAAGGGATAGTTGGGGGTGATTTACGGTAGCCGAAGTAATTTAGGTGATTCTGGTATAGTTTGTTATAATTTTTAGCATTTTTTTGTAATTTTAAAGTGATTGGGCTTAGTTTGTTGCTGTAAAGTGTAGTTGGGGGTGATTTTTGATTGCCGAAGTAATTTAGATGAGTTTGGCATAGTTTGCTATGGTTAGTAGCATTTTTTTGTAATTTAAAAGTGATTGGGTTTAGTTTGTTGTGGTAAGGGTTAGTTGGTGATGATTTATGGTAGCCGAAGTAATTTAGGTGAGTTTGGCATAGTTTGCTATGGTTAGTAGCATTTTTTTGTAATCTAAAAGTGATTGGGTTTAGTTTGTTGTGGTAAGGGTTAGTTGGTGATGATTTAGAGTAGCCGAAGTAATTTAGGCGAGTTTGGCATAGTTTGCTATGGTTAGTAGCATTTTTTTGTAATTTAAAAGTGATTGGGTTTAGTTTGTTGTGGTAAGGGTTAGTTGGTGATGATTTTGCGTAGCCGAAGTAATTTAGGCGAGTTTGGCATAGTTTGCTATGGTTAGTAGCATTTTTTTGTAATTTAAAAGTGATTGGGTTTAGTTTGTTGTGGTAAGGGTTAGTTGGTGATGATTTTGCGTAGCCGAAGTAATTTAGGTGAGTCTGGCATAGTTTGTTATGATTTGTACACCTTTTTTTGTAATTTTAAGATGATATGGTTTGGTTTGTTGTGGTAAGGTATAGTTGGGGGTGATTTACGGTAGCCGAAGTAATTTAGGTGATTCTGGTATAGTTTGTTATGATTTTTAGAATTTTTTTGTAATTTTAAATTGATTGGGCTTAGTTTGTTGCTGTAAAGTGTATTTGGGGGTGATTTTTGATAACCGAAATAATTTAGGTGAGTTTGGCATAGTTTGCTATGGTTAGTAGCATTTTTTTGTAATTTAAAAGTGATTGGGTTTAGTTTGTAGTGGTAAGGGTTGTTGGTGATGATTTAGAGTAGCCGAAGTAATTTAGGTGAGTCTGGCATAGTTTGTTATGATTTGTACACTTTTTTTTTATTTTAAGATGATATGGTTTGGTTTGTTGTGGTAAGGGATAGTTGGGGGTGATTTACGGTAGAAGAAGTAATTTAGGTGATTCTGGTATAGTTTGTTATGATTTTTAGCATTTTTTTGTAATTTTAAAGTGATTGGGCTTAGTTTGTTGCTGTAAAGTGTAGTTGGGAGTGATTTTTGATAGCCGAAGTAATTTAGGTGAGTTTGGCATAGTTTGCTATGGTTAGTAGCATTTTTTTGTAATTTAAAAGTGATTGGGTTCAGTTTGTTGTGGTAAAGGTTAGTTGGTGATGATTTAGAGTGGCCGAAGTAATCTAGGTGAGTCTGGCATAGTTTGTTATGATTTGTACACCTTTTTTTGTAATTTTAAGATGATATGGTTTGGTTTGTTGTGGTAAGGGATAGTTGGGGGTGATTTACGGTAGCCGAAGTAATTTAGGTGATTCTGGTATAGTTTGTTATGATTTTTAGCATTTTTTTGTAATTTTAAAGTGATTGGGCTTAGTTTGTTGCTGTAAAGTGTAGTTGGGGGGGATTTTTGATAGCCGAAGTAATTTAGGTGAGTTTGGCATAGTTTGCTATTATTAGTAGCATTTTTTTGTAATTTAAAAGTGATTGGGTTTAGTTTGTTGTGGTAAGGGTTAGTTGGTGATGATTTATGGTAGCCGAAGTAATTTAGGTGAGTTTGGCATAGTTTGCTATGGTTAGTAGCATTTTTTTGTAATTTAAAAGTGATTGGGTTTAGTTTGTTGTGGTAAGGGTTAGTTGGTGATGATTTAGAGTAGCCGAAGTAATTTAGGTGAGTCTGGCATAGTTTGTTATGATTTGTACACCTTTTTTTGTAATTTTAAGATGATATGGTTTGGTTTGTTGTGGTAAGGGATAGTTGGGGGTGATTTATGGTAGCCGAAGTAATTTAGGTGATTCTGGTATAGTTTGTTATGATTTTTAGCATTTTTTTGTATTTTTAAAGTGATTGGGCTTAGTTTGTTGCTGTAAAGTGTAGTTGGGGGTGATTTTTGTTAGCCGAAGTAATTTAGGTGAGTTTGGCATAGTTTGCTATGGTTAGTAGCATTTTTTTGTAATTTAAAATTGATTGGGTTTAGTTTGTTGTGGTAAGGGTTAGTTGGTTATGATTTAGAGTAGCCAAAGTAATTTAGGTGAGTCTGGCATAGTTTGTTATGATTTGTACACCTTTTTTGTAATTTTAAGATGATATGGTTTGGTTTGTTGGGGTAAGGGATAGTTGGGGGTGATTTACGGTAGCCGATGTAATTTAGGTGATTCTGGTGTAGTTTGTTATGATTTTTAGCATTTTTTTGTAATTTTAAAGTGATTGGGCTTAGTTTGTTGCTGTAAAGTGTAGTTGGGGGTGATTTTTGATAGCCGAAGTAATTTAGGTGAGTTTGGCGTAGGTTGCTATGGTTAGTAGCATTTTTTTGTAATTTAAAAGTGATTGGGTTTAGTTTGTTGTGGTAAGGGTTAGTTGGTGATGATTTAGAGTAGCCGAAGTAATTTAGGTGAGTCTGGCATAGTTTGTTATGATTTGTACACCTTTTTTTGTAATTTTAAGATGATATGGTTTGGTTTGTTGTGGTAAGGGATAGTTGGGGGTGATTTACGGTAGTCGAAGTAATTTAGGTGATTCTGGTATAGTTTGTTATGATTTTTAGTATTTTTTGTAATTTTAAAGTGAGTGGCCTTAGTTTGTTGCTGTAAAGTGTAGTTGGGGGTGATTTTTAATAGTCGAAGTACTTTAGGTGAGTTTGGCATAGTTTGCTATGGTTAGTAGCATTTTTTTGTAATTTAAAATTGATTGGGTTTAGTTTGTTGTGGTAAGGGTTAGTTGGTGAGGATTTAGAGTAGCCTAAGTAATTTAGGTGAGTCTGGCATAGTTTGTTATGATTTGTACACCTTTTTTGTAATTTTAAGATGATATGGTTTGGTTTGTTGGGGTAAGGGATAGTTGGGGGTGATTTACGGTAGCCGATGTAATTTAGGTGATTCTGGTGTAGTTTGTTATGATTTTTAGCATTTTTTTGTAATTTTAAAGTGATTGGGCTTAGTTTGTTGCTGTAAAGTGTAGTTGGGGGTGATTTTTGATAGCCGAAGTAATTTAGGTGAGTTTGGCATAGGTTGCTATGGTTAGTAGCATTTTTTTGTAATTTAAAAGTGATTGGGTTTAGTTTGTTGTGGTAAGGGTTAGTTGGTGATGATTTAGAGTAGCCGAAGTAATTTAGGTGAGTCTGGCATAGTTTGTTATGATTTGTACACCTTTTTTTGTAATTTTAAGATGATATGGTTTGGTTTGTTGTGGTAAGGGATAGTTGGGGGTGATTTATGGTAGTCGAAGTAATTTAGGTGATTCTGGTATAGTTTGTTATGATTTTTAGTATTTTTTGTAATTTTAAAGTGAGTGGCCTTAGTTTGTTGCTGTAAAGTGTAGTTGGGGGTGATTTTTAATAGCCGAAGTACTTTAGGTGAGTTTGGCATAGTTTGCTATGGTTAGTAGCATTTTTTTGTAATTTAAAATTGATTGGGTTTAGTTTGTTGTTGTAAGGGTTAGTTGGTGATGATTTAGAGTAGCCTAAGTAATTTAGGTGAGTCTGGCATAGTTTGTTATGATTTGTACACCTTTTTTGTAATTTTAAGATGATATGGTTTGGTTTGTTGTGGTAAGGGATAGTTGGGGTTGATTTACGGTAGCCGAAGTAATTTAGGTGATTCTGGTATAGTTTGTTATGATTTTTAGCATTTTTTTGTAATTTTAAAGTGATTGGGCTTAGTTTGTTGCTGTAAAGTGTAGTTGGGGGTGATTTTTGATAGCCGAAGTAATTTAGGTGAGTTTGGCATAGTTTGCTATGGTTAGTAGCATTTTTTTGTAATTTAAAAGTGATTGGGTATAGTTTGTTGTGGTAAGGGTTAGTTGGTGATGATTTAGAGTAGCCGAAGTAATTTAGGTGAGTCTGGCATAATTTGTAATGATTTGTACACCTTTTTTTGTAATTTTAAGATGATATGGTTTGGTTTGTTGTGGTAAGGGATAGTTGGGGGTGATTTACGGTAGCCGAAGTAATTTAGGTGTTTCTGGTATAATTTGTTATGATTTTTAGCATTTTTTTGTAATTTTAAAGTGATTGGGCTTAGTTTGTTGCTGTAAAGTGTAGTTGGGGGTGATTTTTGATAGCCGAAATAATTTAGGTGAGTTTGGCATAGTTTGCTATGGTTAGTAGCATTTTTTTGTAATTTAAAAGTGATTGGGTTTAGTTTGTTGTGGTAAGGGTTAGTTGGTGATGATTTAAGAGTAGCCAAAGTAATTTAGGTGAGTCTGGCATAGTTTGTTATGATTTGTACTCCTTTTTTTGTAATTTTAAGATGATATGGTTTGGTTCGTTGTTGTAAGGGATAGTTGGGGGTGATTTACGGTAGCCGAAGTAATTTAGGTGATTCTGGTATAGTTTGTTATGATTTTTAGCATTTTTTTGTAATTTTAAAGTGATTGGGCTTAGTTTGTTGCTGTAAAGTGTAGTTGGGGGTGATTTTTGATAGCCGAAGTAATTTAGGTGAGTTTGGCATAGTTTGCTATGGTTAGTAGAATTTTTTTGTAATTTAAAAGTGATTGGGTTTAGTTTGTTGTGGTAAGGGTGAGTTGGTGATGATTTAGAGTAGCCGAAGTAATTTAGGTGAGTCTGGCATAATTTGTAATGATTTGTACACCTTTTGTGTCATAACAAACTATACCAGAATCACCTAAATTACTTCGGCTACCGTAAATCACCCCCAAGTATCCTATACCACAACAAACCAATCCATATCATCTTAAAATTACAAAAAAAGTTGTACAAATCATAACAAACTATGCCAGACTCACCTAAATTACTTCGGATACTCTAAATCATCACCAACTAACCCTTACCACAACAAACTAAACCCAATCACTTTTAAATTACAACAAAATGCTACTAACCATAGCAAACTATGCCAAACTCACCTAAATTACTTCGGCTATCAAAAATCACCCCCAACTATACTTCACGGCAACAAACTAAGCCCAATCACTTTAAAATTACAAAAAAATGCTAAAAATCATAACAAACTATACCAGAATCACCTAAATTACTTCGGCTACCGTAAATCACCCCCAACTATCCCTTACCACAACAAACCAAACCATATCATCTTAAAATTAAAAAAAAGGTGTACAAATCAGAACAAACTATGCCAGACTCACCTAAATTACTTCGGCTACTCTAAATCATCACCAACTAACCCTTACCACAACAAACTAAACCCAATCACTTTTAAATTACAAAAAAATACTACTAACCATAGCGAACTATGCCAAATTCACCTAAATTACTTCGGTTATCAGAAATCACCCCCAACTACACTTTACAGCAACAAACAAAGCCCAATCATTTTAAAATTACAAAAAAATGTTAAAAATCATAACAAACTATACCAGAATCACCTAAATTACTTCGGCTACCGTAAATCACTCCCAACTATCCCTTACCACAACAAACCAAACCATATCATCTTAAAATTACAAAAAAAGGTGTACAAATCATAACAAACTATGCCAGACTCACCTAAATTACTTCGGCTACTCTAAATCATCACCAACTAACCCTTACCACAACAAACTAAACACAATCACTTTTAAATTACAAAAAAATGCTACTAACCATAGCAAACTATGCCAAACTCACCTAAATTACTTCGGCTATCAAAAATCACCCCCAACTACACTTTACAGCAACAAACTAAGCCCAATCACTTTAAAATTACAAAAAAATGCTAAAAATCATAACAAACTATACCAGAATCACCTAAATTAATTCGGCTACCGTAAATCACCCCCAACTATCCCTTACCACAACAAACCAAACCATATCATCTTAAAATTACAAAAAAAGGTGTACAAATCATAACAACAATCACCCCCAACTATCCCTTACCACAACAAACCAAACCATATCATATTAAAATTACAAAAAAAGGTGTACAAATCATAACAAACTATGCCAGACTCACCTAAATTACTTCGGCTACTCTAAATCATCACCAACTAACCCTTACCACAACAAACTATACCCAATCACTTTTAAATTACAAAAAAATGCTACTAACTATAGGAAACTATGCCAAACTCACCTAAATTACTTCGGCTATCAAAAATCACACCCAACTACACTTTACAGCAACAAACTAAGCCCAATCACTTTAAAATTACAAAAAAATTCTAAAAATCATAACAAACTATACCAGAATAACCTAAATTACTTCGGCTACCGTAAATCACCCCCAACTATCCCTTACCACAACAAACCAAACCATATCATTTTAAAATTACAAAAAAAGGTGTACAAATCATAACAAGCTATGCCAGACTCACCTAAATTACTTCGGCTACTCTAAATCATCACCAACTAACCCTTACCACAACAAACTAAACCCAATCACTTTGAAATTAAAAAAAAATGCTACTAACCATAGCAAACTATGCCAAACTCACCTAAATTACTTCGGCTATCAAAAATCACCCCGAACTACATTTTACAGCAACAAGCTAAGCCCAATCACTTTAAAATTACAAAAAGATGCTAAAAATCATAACAAACTATACCAGAATCACCTAAATTACTTCGGCTACCGTAAATCATCCCCAACTATCCCTTACCACAACAAACCAAACCATATCATCTTAAAATTACAAAAAAGGTGTACAAATCATAACAAACTATGCCAGACTCACCTAAATTACTTCGGCTACTCTAAATCATCACCAACTAACCCTTACCACAACAAACTAAACCCAATCACTTTTAAATTACAAAAAAATGCTACTAACCATAGCAAACTGTGCCAAACTCACCTAAATTACTTCGGGTATGAAAAATCACCCCCAACTACACTTTACAGCAACAAACTAAGCCCAATCACTTTAAAATTACAAAAAAATGCTAAAAATCATAACAAACTATACCAAAATCACCTAAATTACTTCGGCTACCGTAAATCACCCCCAAATATCCCTTACCACAACAAACCAAACCATATCATCTTAAAATTACAAAAAAAGGTGTACAAATCATAACAAACTATGCCAGACTCACCTAAATTACTTCGGCTACTCTAAATCATCACCAACTAACTCTTACCACAACAAACTAAACCCAATCACTTTTAAATTACAAAAAAATGCTACTAACCATAGCAAACTATGCTAAACTCACCTAAATTACTTCGGCTATCAAAAATCACCCCCAACTACACTTTACAGCAACAAACTAAGCCCAATCACTTTAAAATTACAAAAAAATGCTAAAAATTACACCAAACTATACCAGAATCACCTAAATTACTTCGGCTACTGTAAATCACCCCCAACTATCCCTTACCACAACAAACCAAACCATATCATCTTAAAATTACAAAAAAAGGTGTACAAATCATAACAAAATATGCCAGACTCACCTAAATTACTTGGGCTACTCTAAATCATCACCAACTAACCCTTACCACAACAAACTATACCCAATCACTTTTAAATTACAAAAAAATGCTACTAACCATAGCAAACTATGCCAAACTCACCTAAATTACTTCGGCTATCAAAAATCACCCCCAACTACACTTTACAGCAACAAACTAATCCCAAATTACTTTGGCTATCAAAAATCACACCCAACTACACTTTACAGCAACAAACTAAGCCCAATCACTTTAAAATTACAAAAAAATGCTAAAAATCATTGCAAACTATACCAGAATCACCTAAATTAATTCGGCTACAGTAAATCACCCCCAACTATCCCTTACCACAACAAACCAAACCATATCATCTTAAAATTACAAAAAAGGTGTACAAATCATTACAAACTATGCCAGACTCACCTAAATTACTTCGGCTACTCTAAATCATCACCAACTAACCCTTACCACAACAAACTAAATCCAATCACTTTTAAATTTCAAAAAAAATGCTACTAACCATAGCAAACTATGCCAAACTCACCTAAATTACTTCGGCTATCAAAAATCACCCCCAACTACACTTTACAGCAACAAACAAAGCCCAATCACGTTAAAATTACAAAAAAATGCTAAAAATTGTAACAAACTATACCAGAATCACCTAAATTACTTCGGCTACCGTAAATCACCCTCAACTATCCCTTACCACAACATACCAAACCATATCATCTTAAAATTACAAAAAAAGGTGTACAAATCATATCAAACTATGCCAGACTCACCTGAATTACTTCGGCTACTTTAAATCATCACCAACTAACCCTTACCACAACAAACTAAACCCAATCGCTTTTAAATTACAAAAAAATGCTACTAACCATAGCAAACTATGCCAAACTCACCTAAATTACTGCGGCTACCATAAATCATCACCAACTAACCCTTGCCACAACAAACTAAACCCAATCACTTTTAAATTACAAAAAAATGCTACTAACCATAGCAAATTGTGCCAAACTCACCTAAATTACTTCGGCTATCAAAAATCACCCCCAACTACACTTTACAGCAACAAACTAAGCCCAATCACTTTAAAATTACAAAAAAATGCTAAAAATCATAACAAACTATACCAGAATCACCTAAATTACTTCGGCTACCGTAAATCACCCCCAACTATCCCTTACCACAACAAACCAAACTATATCATCTTAAAATTACAAAAAAAGGTATACAAGTCACTACAAACTATGCCAGACACATCTAAATTACTTCGGCTACTCTAAATCATCACCAACTAACCCTTACCACAACAAACTATACCCAATCACTTTTAAATTACAAAAAAATGCTACTAACCATAGCAAACTATGCCAAACTCACCTAAATTATTTCGGCTATCAAAAATCACCCCCAACTACACTTTACAGCAACAAACTAAGCAAAATCACTTTAAAATTACAAAAAAATGCTAAAAATCATAACAAACTTTACCAGAATCACCTAAATTACTTCGGCTACCGTAAATCACCCCAACTATCCCTTACCACAACAAACCAAACTATATCATCTTAAAATTACAAAAAATGGTATACAAGTCACTACAAACTATGCCAGACACACCTAAATTACTTCGGCTACTCTAAATCATCACCAACTAACCCTTACCACAACAAACTAAACCCAATCACTTTTAAATTACAAAAAAATGCTACTAACCATAGCAAACTATGCTAAACTCACCTAAATTACTTCGGCTATCAAAAAACAACCCAACTACACTTTACAGCAACAAACTAAGCCCAATCACTTTAAAATTACAAAAAAATGCTAAAAATCATAACAAACTATACCACAATCACCTAAATTACTTCTGCTACCGTAAATCACCCCCAACTATTCCTTACCACAACAAACCAAACCATGTCATCTTAAAATTACAAAAAAAGGTGTACAAATCATAACAAACTATGCCAGACTCACCTAAATTACTTCGGCTACTCTAAATCATCACCAACTAACCCTTACCACAACAAACTAAACCCAATCACTTTTAAATTACAAAAAAATGCTACTAACCATAGCAAACTATGCCAAACTCACCTAAATTACTTCGGCTATCAAAAATCACACCCAACTACACTTTCCAGCAACAAACTAAGCCCAATCACTTTAAAATTACAAAAAAATGCTAAAAATTACACCAAACTATACCAGAATCACCTAAATTACTTCGGCTACTGTAAATCACCCCCAACTATCCCTTACCACAACAAACCAAACCATATCATCTTAAAATTACAAAAAAGGTGTACAAATCATAACAAAATATGCCAGATTCACCTAAATTACTTGGGCTACTCTAAATCATCACCAACTAACCCTTACCACAACAAACTATACCCAATCACTTTTAAATTACAAAAAAATGCTACTAACCATAGCAAACTATGCCAAACTCACCTAAATTACTTCGGCTATCAAAAATCACCCCCAACTACACTTTACAGCAACAAACTAATCCCAAATTACTTTGGCTATCAAAAATCACACCCAACTACACTTTACAGCAACAAACTAAGCCCAATCACTTTAAAATTACAAAAAAATGCTAAAAATCATTGCAAACAATACCAGAATCACCTAAAGTAATTCGGCTACAGTAAATCACCCCCAACTATCCCTTACCACAACAAACCAAACCATATCATCTTAAAATTACAAAAAAAGGTGTACAAATCATTACAAACTATGCCAGACTCACCTAAATTACTTCGGCTACTCTAAATCATCACCAACTAACCCTTACCACAACAAACTAAATCCAATCACTTTTAAATTTCAAAAAAATGCTACTAACCATAGCAAACTATGCCAAACTCACCTAAATTACTTCGGCTATCAAAAATCACCCCCTACTACACTTTACAGCAACAAACAAAGCCCAATCACGTTAAAATTACAAAAAAATGCTAAAAATTGTAACAAACTATACCAGAATCACCTAAATTACTTCGGCTACCGTAAATCTCCCTCAAATATCCCTTACCACAACATACCAAACCATATCATCTTAAAATTACAAAAAAAGGTGTACAAATCATAACAAACTATGCCAGACTCACCTGAATTACTTCGGCTACTTTAAATCATCACCAACTAACCCTTACCACAACAAACTAAACCCAATCGCTTTTAAATTACAAAAAAATGCTACTAACCATAGCAAACTATGCCAAACTCACCTAAATTACTTCGGCTAACATAAATCATCACCAACTAACCCTCACACCAACAAACTAAACCCAATCACTTTTAAGTTACACAAAAATGCTACTAACCATAGCAAACTATGCCAAACTCACCTAAATTACATTCAAAATCACCCCCAACTACACTTTACAGCAACAAACTAAGCCCAATCACTTTAAAATTACAAAAAAATGCTAAAAATCATAACAAACTATACCAGAATCACCTAAATTACTTCGGCTACCATAAATCACCCCCAACTATCCCTTATCACAACAAACCAAACCATATTATCTTAAAATTAGCTGAATGTACCCGGACGTAGATTAAATAAACTCAGTGTTGACTAAAGTGGTGATGTTGACTAATCGACATTATAATACAATTAAACAGGAATGCTCTACTTTTCCAATCACAAAATAAACAAATATGCTGAAATTAACCTGCGTTGCCAGGACCGGGTACTTCAATATGATTTGGACAAAGAGGATACCTTGGTTGATATCTGAGATGAAAAATTTTGAATAGTCTCTTTAGGCAGTTGTTCTATAAGCGATTCCAGGAAATCGAAATTAACTTTATATAATTTTAGGGGAAATGGAAGTTTACAAATTAGCTGATCATGTTATGATAAAATTGCTGAAATTAACCTGCGTTGCCAGGACCGGGTACTTCAATATGATTTGGACAAAGAGGATACCTTGGTTGATATCTGAGATGAAAAATTTTGAATAGACTCTTTAGGCAGTTGTTCTATAAGCGATTCCAAGAAATCGAAATTAACTTTATATAATTTTCGGGGAAATCAAAGTTTACAAATTAGCTGATCATCTATATATATAAAGCGAAGTGTCCTCACTGACACACTCATTCATTCACTCATTCATCTACACATCTACACACTGATTCATAATCAACCCACAGCCCAAACCGTGAGGGCTGGAGACTTGAAATTTTAGACACGGGTGTATCATGTGCCGAAACTGAACACTAAGAAGGGATTTTGCGAAATTCGGCCCGGTTCCTTTGTAATTCAATAAAAACCGGCTAAAATAAACAAAAAATGATCGGATCGCGGAGACCGTGTTTATGTTAGAAGCACGTATCTAGCCAAAACAACTTCGACGACGGGCGACCGGTTTACATTAAAAGCACTTATTTAACCTAAACAATTTCAACGTCGAGTTTCTGCTTTCGTGATCATACTTTTGCCGTACCTAGCGAGGCCGCAGATATTTCAATTATAATTTTGATTTCAATTATAATGTCGATCCGTGACTCAATTAAAAATTACCAAACCACTCCAAATTTAATCCGTCAACATTAAACATCCTCAAATATCTCTTACCACTGCAAACTTTACCAAATCAACCCCAAAAAATTCCCGAACTAAGCCAAACTGACATAAATTAGATCCGTTATCTTAAATCATACCTTACCACCCTTTAGCAACCCCAAGTAACTCCAATCACTTTAAAATAAAACAAAATGACACAAATCATAGCAAACTATCCCTAACTCACCTAAATTACTTCGGCTACCATAAATCACCCCCAACTACCCCTTACAACCCCAAAATAAGCCCAATCACTTTAAAATTACAAAAAATTCTACAAACCATAGCAAACTATGCTAAACTCACTTAAATTACTTCGGCTATCATAAATCACCCCCAACTACCCCTTACCACCCCAAACTCAGCCCAATCATTTTAAAATTACAAAAAATGTTACAAGCCATATCAAACTATGCCAAACTCATCTAAATTACTTTGACTTCCATAAATCACCCCCAACTACCCCTTACCACCCCAAAATAGGCTCAATCACTTTAAAATTACAAAAAAATTCTACAAACCGTAGCAAACTATGCCAAACTCCCCTAAATTACTTCGGCTAACATAAATCACCCCGAACTACCCCTTACAACCCCAAAATAAACCCAATCACTTTAAAATTACAAAATATTCAACAAATCATAGCAAACTATGCCTAACTCACCTAAATTACTTCGGCTACCATAAATCACCCCCAACTACCCCTTACCACCCCAAACTAAGCCCAATCACTTTAAAATTACAAAAAATGCTACAAACCATAGCAAACTATGCCAAACTCACCTAAATTACTTCGGCTACCATAAATCACCCCCAACTACCCCTTACCACCCCAAACTAAGCCCAATCACTTTAAAATTACAAAAAATTCTACAAACCATACCAAACTATGCCAAACTCACTTAAATTACTTCGGCTATCATAAATCACCCCCAACTACCCCTTACCACCCCTAACTCATCCCAATCACTTTAAAATTACAAAAAATGCTACAAACCATAGCAAACTATGCCTAACTCACCTAAATTACTTCGGCTAACATAAATCACCCCCAACTACCCCTTACTACCCCAAAATAAGCCCAATCACTTTAAAATTATAAAAAATGCTACAAACCATAGCAAACTATGCCAAACTAGCCTAAATTACTTCGGCTACCATAAATCACCCCGAACTACCCCTTACAACCCCAAAATAAGCCCAATCACTTTAAAATTACAAAATATTCAACAAATCATAGCAAACTATGCCTAACTCACCTAAATTACTTTGGCTACCATAAATCACCCCCAACTACCCCTTACCACCCCAAAATAAGCCCAATCACTTTAAAATTACAAAAAATGCTACAAACCATAGCAAACTATTCCTAACTCACCTAAATTACTTCGGCTAACATAAATCACCCCCAACAACCCCTTACTACCCCAAAATAAGCCCAATCACTTTAAAATTACAAAAAAATGCTACAAACCATAGCAAACTATGCCTAACTCACCTAAATTACTTCGGCTACCATACATCACCCCCAACTACCCCTTACCCCCCAAAATAAGCCCAATCACTTTAAAATTACGAAAAATGCTACAAGCCATAGCAAACTATCTCAAACTCACCTGAATTACTTTGGCTACCATAAATCACCCCCAACTACCCCTTACCACCCCAAACTCAGCCCCATCACTTTAAAATTACAAAAAATGTTACAAGCAATATCAAACTATGCCAAACGCATCTAAATTACTTCGGCTTCCATTAATCACCCCCACTATCCCTTATCTCCACAAAATAGGCTCAATCACTTTAAAATTACAAAAAAATTCTACAAACCGTAGCAAACTGTGCCAAACTCCCCTAAATTACTTCGGCTACCATAAATCACCCCCAACTACCCCTTACAACCCCAAAATAAGCCCAATCACTTTAAAATTACAAAAAATTCTACAAACCATAGCAAACTATGCTAAACTCACTTAAATTACTTCGGCTATCATAAATCACTCCCAACTACCCCTTACCACCCCAAACTCAGCCCAATCACTTTAAAATTACAAAAAATGTTACAAGCCATATCAAACTATGCCAAACTCATCTAAATTACTTTGACTTCCATAAATCACCCCCAACTACCCCTTACCACCCCAAAATAGGCTCAATCACTTTAAAATTACAAAAAAATTCTACAAACCGTAGCAAACTATGCCAAACTCCCCTAAATTACTTCGGCTAACATAAATCACCCCGAACTACCCCTTACAACCCCAAAATAAACCCAATCACTTTAAAATTACAAAATATTCAACAAATCATAGCAAACTATGCCTAACTCACCTAAATTACTTCGGCTACCATAAATCACCCCCAACTACCCCTTACCACCCCAAACTAAGCCCAATCACTTTAAAATTACAAAAAATGCTACAAACCATAGCAAACTATGCCAAACTCACCTAAATTACTTCGGCTACCATAAATCACCCCCAACTACCCCTTACCACCCCAAACTAAGCCCAATCACTTTAAAATTACAAAAAATTCTACAAACCATACCAAACTATGCCAAACTCACTTAAATTACTTCGACTATCATAAATCACCCCCAACTACCCTTTACCACCCCTAACTCATCCCAATCACTTTAAAATTACAAAAAATGCTACAAACCATAGCAAACTATGCCTAACTCACCTAAATTACTTCGGCTAACATAAATCACCCCCAACTACCCCTTACTACCCCAAAATAAGCCCAATCACTTTAAAATTATAAAAAATGCTACAAACCATAGCAAACTATGCCTAACTCACCTAAATTACTTCGGCTAACATAAATCACCCCCAACAACCCCTTACTACCCCAAAATAAGCCCAATCACTTTAAAATTACAAAAAAATGCTACAAACCATAGCAAACTATGCCAAACTCACTTAAATTACTGCGGCTACCATAAATCACCCCCAACTACCCCTTACCAACCACAAACTAAACCCAATCACTTTAAAATTACAAAAAATGCTACAAACCATAGCAAACTATGCCAAACTCATTTAAATTACTTTGGCTTCTATAAATCACCCCCAACTACCCCTTACCACCCCAAAATAGGCTCAACCACTTTAAAATTACAAAAAAATTCTACAAACCGTAGCAAACTATGCCAAACTCCCCTAAATTACTTGGGCTACCATAAATCACCCCGAACTACCCCTTACAACCCCAAAATAAGCCCAATCACTTTAAAATTACAAAATATTCAACAAATCATAGCAAACTATGCCTAACTCACCTAAATTACTTCGGCTACCATAAATCACCCCCAACTACCCCTTACCACCCCAAAATAAGCCCAATCACTTTAAAATTACAAAAAATGCTACAAACCATAGCAAACTATGCCAAACTCACCTAAATTACTTCGGCTATCATAAATCACCCCCAACTACCCCTTACCACCCCAAAATAAGCCCAATCACTTTAAAATTACGAAAAATGCTACAAGCCAGAGCAAACTATCTCAAACTCACCTGAATTACTTTGGCTACCATAAATCACCCCCAACTACCCCTTTCCACCCCAAAATAAGCCCTATTACTTTAAAATTACAAAAAATTATACAAACCATAGCAAACTATGTCAAAGTCACCTAAATTACTTCGGCTACTATAAATCACCCCCAACTACCCCTTACGACCCCAAAATTAGCCCAATCACTTTAAAATTACGAAAAATGCTACAAGCCATAGCAAACTATCTCAAACTCACCTGAATTACTTCGGCTACCATAAATCACCCCCAACTACCCCTTACCACCCCAAACTAAGCCCAATCACTTTAAAATTACAAAAAATGCTACAAACCATAGCAAACTATTCCAAACTCACCTAAATTACTTCGGCTACCATAAATCACCCCCAACTACCCCTTACCGCCCCAAAATTAGCCTAATCACTTTAAAATTACAAAAATGCTACAAAATATAGCAAGCTATGCCAAACTCACTTAAATTACTTCGGCTATCATAAATTAATAAACGTTTTCAATCAAAATCTTCTATTTGGTTGTGTTATTTATAAATGCCTTATCGTATTAAATCATAAAATATTAATAAATATCTGCACATAAAATATATTGTTCCGACTAATAGTCGTTATTCTGAATATTAAATATGCTGATACCTATTTTGATTCTCTTTCACCTTCCAATAAATATTTGTTCCAGTTGAGATGCAAACATAAACGTATTTCTGAATTGCAACACGCTGACGGGGCAAGCCCTACCTTTTCAACATGCGTGCATTTGTATAAACAGCTCTATGGTTTTTAACTTTAAAGAGGTATAAAGGCGGTGTAAGCGCTAGAGTTTCGTAAAAATATCTGAAAAATTCCAAATTCTGCAATTGAATCAGAACTATCTTTGTGTTCGATAGTAAATTTATACTTGGAGTGGCACTGCCAACCCTGCCACCCCTGACGAGGCACCTGCTTACTACTCTCCTTCCAGGGAAACTTTATAAATCAACGTCAAAATAATTTAGGGCGCCTGAATGTGAAAATATCACTGTGTAATAAGTTCAGACTGACATGGAACACTTGAAATTTCGATATTTGTTTGTAATTCGTCACAGGTCCATGAAGGAATGCATGTTAATGTAAACAAGTGTTAGTTTGTTGGAGAGACCGAATAAGATTTTTAACATTCCTGTCAAAATATTTATTTACTTTAGAATGTTAATTTTTTAAATTCATTTCGTGAAAATTATGACGGGCCATACGAGTACACCTGTGCGAGTATTATTTGGTACATACAAATTAATCTCTTTTGTTATCCAAATTGTTTACATACGCACTAGGCACGTGCACCTCATATAATTGTGAAAATTGCTGCTTCAGCGTCTGAAACGCTGGTACTCAACGTCGCCAAGGTCGAGGCGACGCATCGGTATTCGAAGTTCTATCGCTATTAAATAAATTATTTTATTTCCGATATTTCCGATTTGTTCTTGCTGTTAACCAAAACTCTCCCCAATCGATTTTCGAAAAATTTCCAGCGTCGGACCGGACGTCACTTATTATCGTACGCTAATTTTTACGTTCAGTTAATCATATTGGTTCTTCACCAAACCTGCTCCGGCCAAAATCCGAAATTTTCACTGACATCATACGCTTAAGTATTGTGTGCTTATACACGATTTACACTATTTATTTTACGTACATTGCGTTCATTATTGTTCTGCATTATTTATAACTAAGATGGAGCAATTTGAAAATCTAATAGTAAGCGGAGAACAAATACCACCATGTATAATTCCCGTGAAAATTCATGGAAATAGTCTTTCTTACTATCTTTCTTATTGCATTTTTAAAACCGGAAATAGAGCTCAAGAGCGAAGAATAACTTCGACTTTTTTTATACATAATTCCTAAATACTTCGTTTTTATGGTGTAAAATTTTGTATCTATATATTTCAACATTGTCTTTAACGTTGTCAGAGAACTAAATGGGAATAATTTGGAATAATTTAGCTTCTATGTCAACTCTCCTTCTCTTGAAACTTTGGAAAACAACGACAAAATTCTTTAGGGCGCCTGGATTTGAAAATATAACTCTGTATAATAAGTTTAGACTGACTAGAGTGAAAAGAAAGGAGCTTGCACCCAGAAACGAAATTAAATGGAACACTTGAAGTTGCAATATTTGTTTGTAATTCGTCAGAAGTCCATGAGGGAATGCGTGTTAATGTAAACAAATGTGAGTTTATTGGAGAGGCCGAATAAGATTTTTACATTATTGAAGCAGCTGGAGCCTGCCACGTCAAGAGCAAGGTCACAAACGTGAAAAGGCGATGCTCGATTTAGTTTGATTGAGTATCAATGCAGAAATTCGCACATGCCAAGCGTTGGATAAGCCTTTCTTATCGTTTCTTAGAATTCGAGAATTGCTGGTTCAGCGTGTGGAGCAGTACTCGATCGCGGTGTTTAATTTTAACACAACTACAATTGTGAAAATTGCTGCTCCAGCGTCGGAAACTGTTCGCAAAGTCGCCAAATTCGATGAGGCGACGCATCAGTATTCGAAGGTCTACCGCTATCAAATAAAGTATTTTAATTTAACATTTGATCCTCGCGTTAACCAAATCTGCCCCCAATCTATTTTCGAAAAATTACCAGCGTCGAACCGGATTCCACTTATATTTGTACGCTAATTTTTACTTTCAGTTAATGGTAGTGGTGTATTTGTTTTTCACCAAATTTGCCCCGGCTAAAATACGAAATTTTCACCGTTGTATGTACCAGAGATCACTGACATTCATACCCTTAATAATTATGTGCTTATACACGTTTTACACTATTTATTTTACGTTCATTGTGTTTATTATTGCTTTACATTATTTATAACTAAGATGGAGAAGTTTGAAAATCTAGCGACGTACAAATACCACACCGTATTATGAAAGGTGATGGAAATTGTCTTTTTTTATATCTATGGTATTGGTATTGATATTTTAATACTGGAACGGAAGCTCAATAGGTTGGCACTTTAATTGTTCAACAAGTGTGTGTTAATGTAAACAGGTGTGAGTCCGTCGGAGAGACCGAATAAGATTTTTACATCCACCATATTCCCGTCAAAATATTTATTTATTTTAGAATGTTAATTTTGCCGTTAACAAAATTTGTTCCCAATCACCTTCGGCGTACCGGACGACCGTTCAATTAATGATAATGGTGTATTTATTTTTCACCAAATCTGCCTCGGCTGAAATCCAAAATTTACAGCGTTGGACCCGACATTACTGACATTGATACGCGTTTTACACTGTTGTAACAAAAATCAACCCCTCTAGTACGAAAGCGCTCCGCTAGTACCCTTCGCTAGCGCCCCAGTCGCCTGTGCTCCCCACTTAAGGTACCACCTCCATCAAATCAGCACCCCACTGGAGAGGGATGCTCACAGGACCAAATAAAAGGATATGTTTTACCCCAAAACCACAAGAGTGTTCGAATCAATCTCTTGAACAGCACCTAGCTAGCGCACTGAATACGGTCCTTGCTGTGGTCATTCAATTGGATTATCGATTCCACCTCCTGTCTTGAACAGCACCTGACTAGCGCACTGAATACGGTCCTTGTCTGTGGTCATTCAAGCTGGACATTATTACGACTCTCCGATTTCATTTCACTATTGTTATCCTCATATGTACAAAGTGTAAATAAAGTAATTATAACCATAACGAGTGTTATAAAAGTGGCGCCCAACTAAGTGGCCATCGAACGCATATATCAGCAAAATACGGCCCAAACGGGAAGTCAATTTACCAAGCCGAAGGAGTCCGAGAATCAATCCTCCTAATATGGCTATCCAGATGACAAACGAACAATTTCAACAACTGTTGCAAAGCTTCGCAAACCCCAGCAGGCAGCCCCAACGTCATTTTACGCAGTGCACCGCCCGCTTTAATGGAACACGAACGAAGGCAGCAGTTGAAGAATTTTTGACATCTATCACCATCTTCAAAACCGTAGAGCAAATCAGCGATGAAGATGCCATTACGGGACTTCCACTTCTCCTCACCGGTGAAGCCAATCGATGGTGGAACGGGGTTAAGACGGGAATAAGCACCTTCGAAGAGGCGAAGTGCTTCATTCGGCAAGCTTTCGCACCCCAACAGCCGAATTTCCGCATTCTGCAGGAAATCTTCTCAGACAAACAGGCGGATGGGATAACAACGGACCGATTCGTCACCAGCCAGAGGGACAGGTTCTCCCAGTTATCCCGTGAACTCGAGGAAAACTGGCAACTTGACATCGTTTACGGGTTGCTACGCCAGAATATCCGCGACCGCATTTCCCGTAATGATGTCAAGACCTTTGAAGATCTTCTGGAACGATCACGTGTTGTTGAAGCCAACGAACGCGACCGTCGAGGAGCAAAAACAGACAAAATTCAGGAAGACAAGACACGTGTCAGGTGTACGTATTGTCGAACCTACGGACACGAAACTTCCGATTGTCGCCGGAAAACCAAAGCAGACGCAGTTAAGGCCCGGCAATCCGCTCTCCCAGAAACCAATCCGACGTCTTCAGGTACGGCACTACAGTGCTACGGATGTGGAAAACCCGGAGTGATTCGACGGAATTGTCCAACGTGCAAGACTACCGCGATGCCAGTTAGTTTTTGTTCGGTAGACGTCTATGCGAACGAACGTCCTGCCGTGAAAATCTCAGTGGAAGGGGTTACGGGAACGGCGTATCTGGATAGTGGAGCACGTGCCTCACTCGCGAGTTACGGGCTGTACCAAGTAATGAGGTGTAATAAATTGAAATTCTCCGATGTTGAGATCAATTTAATTCAAGCAGACGGAAAAAGTCGGCCTACAACTGTAAAAACAACAAGAACATCTGTTGCACTTAATGGGCGTCAGATTCCCACGACATTCATCGTCCTCCCCGACGCCCCAAACACCAAGACCCTTTTAGGTATTGATTTCCTAAAAAGCGCCGGTCTGGTGATTGATTACCTCCATGGAAGGTAGCATTTTTCGGGACATCGACACGAAACATATGGTTTTGTGGCCAAAGATGAAACCGCAGCCCAAACCCGGACAGCCACACCCAGGGACGAAGAAATAGCAAACATTTTTGCCGAGCTCTTTGTGCCTCCCGCCGTCCTGTCACCAGTTGGACTGACGCCACCTGTTTCAATGGAATGCGACTACGTCTCCGAGTTGACCGATAATTACGGCCCTTCCGTTTCCCCGGGAACAATGGAAATGAGGAGACACCTACAGGCTCATCATCCATTGGACACGATGTCCCGAACTGATTTTATGTGGGATGACGCCAATCAAGCCATCGAATCGTGGTGGAGAGAACCTGTCTTTCTTTCAAAGGACCTTCACATAGCAAGCCTTGATTTTACCCTTCTTCAAATGAGAGAAAATGAAGGAACAAATTTAAACACCCAGGAGAAAGTGCAGCTAAACAAGCTCCTAGAGGATTACATGGATCTCTTTGCGGCACATGGACCCCCCACGCCGATGACAGAGCATCGCATCGACACCGGAGACAAACCACTTATCGCCAGTCCTCCATATCGCATTACCCCGGCCCGGAAAAAATTACTAGACGCCGAAGTAAGCAAATTGTTAGAGACAGAAATAATAGAAGAATGTGATAGCGCCTGGACGTCTCCAGTTGTTCTGGTCCCTAAACCAGATGGAAGTACACGCCTGTGCGTGGACTTCCGCAAACTAAACCTCATAACGACACCAGATTTGTATCCACTTCCGCGACTCGAGGATCTTCTTCACTCCACGGGTCAGTCGACATACATCTCCACCATGGACTTGAAGAGCGGGTATTACCAGGTCAACGTTCATGAAGCAGACCGCGACAAAACCGCCTTCATCACCAACTCCGGAATTTACCGATTCTTGAGACTTCCATTTGGACTTCGTAACGCCCCAGCGACCTTTCAGCGAATGATGGACAAATATCGGTCAGGACTTAGTGACGTTAGGCTCCTAATTTACCTAGACGACCAATTGTTCTCTCTCCGGATTTCAACACCCATCTGTTGGATCTTCGGAAGTGTTTTGATCGGTTGAGACATTTTCGTCTGCGAATGCACCGGGATAAGTGTCGGTTCTCATGTACTGAAGTGACATATTTGGGCCATCTAATCTCAGCCAGTGGAATACGTGCTCGGCCCGACAAGATCACTGCGCTCACCGAGATGCCACCTCCCCGAAATGTCAAACAACTCCTTACCTTTCTGCAAACGTGCAACTGGTACAGGAGATTTATCAAAAAATTTGCCGAGATTGCTCGCCCGTTGACAAATCTTACGAAGAAGAACGCCGCCTGGATCTGGGCGAGTCCTCAAGAAGACGCTGTTAACAAATTAAAACAGGCCCTCACCACGGCGCCCGTTTTGCGACAAGCCGAATCTACGCTACCATATAAACTGCGTACAGATGCCAGCGCCTATGCACTAGGTGCAGTTCTATTGCAGGGGGAGGGAAATGATGAGAGGCCCGTTGAATATGCCAGTCGGTTGCTCAATTCCGCCGAACGGAACTACTCCACGACGGAACGCGAAGCACTCGCCGTCGTCTGGGCTGTGAAGAAGTTCCGTGGATACTTGGAAGAGTCATCGACAATCATCATCACCGATCACCAACCCCTCAAGTGGCTAATGTCTCTCAAATCACCAAGTGGCCGCCTGGCACGATGGTCACTACAACTACAACCATATAATTTGATGATCGAATACACTCCTGGAAAAGCCAATGCCGTTGCAGACACTCTCTCGCGACCGCCTTATTCAGAAGAACCCTCAGAGTGCCAGATTGATCTAATCTCTGTGGATTTTCCGCAAAGGAGTGCCGCCGAAGTACGGACGCGACAAAATCAAGATCCCGAATTGAAGAAGATTATTTCTGCCTTCGAAACGGATCACCCCGAGGAAGTTTACCGATGGAGTGCCCGCGGTTACTTACTCACCCAGGGTGTGCTGTACCGTTACTCCCCAGACGACGATGTCGAAGAGCCCCAGCTAGTAATTCCTACCTCGGACCGAGTTGGAATTTTACGAGATCTACATGATGCACCTGAAGCAGGTCATTTTGGAGCAGATCGTACCTACTATAGAATTTCTCAACGATTCTATTGGCCTGGAATGCGAAATGACATCAAGAATTACGTCAAGGGATGTGCAGATTGTCAGCGTTATAAGGCAACAAACAAAAAACCCGCTGGATTACTCCAGACACCTGTAATGCAACAGCGTTTCGAAGTGATTTCGATTGATCTATTCGGACCCCTTCCGAAAGGACCAAACGGAGAAACATGGATCCTGATAGTAGAAGATTGTAGCTCCCGCTGGGTGGAGTTATTCCCGTTAATACAGGCCACCGCCGAAGCCTGCGCCACGCTTGTAAACGAAATAATATTGCGTTATGGCGTACCGCGTCGCCTAATTTCGGACAATGGGACTCAGTTCATCAGTGGAATAATGCAGCAGACCTGCTATTGTCTCAATATTGACCAGTGTTTCACCCCTTTGTATCACCCTTCTGCCAACATGGTCGAACGAAAGAATCGCGACATGAAAGCAACACTTTCCATTTTGGTAGGAGTACAACACCAAAAATGGCCAGAAAAACTGCCGTCTATCCGCTTCGCACTAAACACAGGGCGCTGCCAAAGCACTGGATTCTCCCCTGCGTACCTCACGTTTGGAAGACACCTCCGCAGCCCTACTGAAGTACGACACGATCTTCGCACAATCGTACAAAACGAGAATTTCATACCTGAAATTACTCCGCACCTCTTACGAATGGCCGAGTTATTAGAAGAAGCAAAGGATCATCACGAGCATGAACAAGATCGACGGAAATCTTACAGTGATCAAGCACATCAATCAAACCCGTTCAAACCTGGAGATTTCGTCTTGGTGACCACCCACGCACTCAGCAAACCCGCAAAGGGTCAGACTTCTAAGTTTACACCAAAACGAGACGGACCATATGTAATCGTATCCGCCAAAGGGCCGTGCAGCTTTGACATCGCCGCACCAGACACGCCCACTACCTTGTTAGGAACCTACCACGCGTCTGCCCTAAAGAAATACGAAGCTCGCGCAGGTACTACCGATCCTGGCACAGGTACCACTGATCCTGTGGTGCCCCTAAGACGACGTGGGAGACCCCGAAAACGTCCCAACTAATTGCAGAACTTCGTCGGGACGCCTGAGCGTTCTGCAGGGGGAGATTGTAACAAAAATCAACCCCTCTAGTACGAAAGCGCTCCGCTAGTACCCTTCGCTAGCGCCCCAGTCGCCTGTGCTCCCCACTTAAGGTACCACCTCCATCAAATCAGCACCCCACTGGAGAGGGATGCTCACAGGACCAAATAAAAGGATATGTTTTACCCCAAAACCACAAGAGTGTTCGAATCAATCTCTTGAACAGCACCTAGCTAGCGCACTGAATACGGTCCTTGCTGTGGTCATTCAATTGGATTATCGATTCCACCTCCTGTCTTGAACAGCACCTGACTAGCGCACTGAATACGGTCCTTGTCTGTGGTCATTCAAGCTGGACATTATTACGACTCTCCGACTTCATTTCACTATTGTTATCCTCATATGTACAAAGTGTAAATAAAGTAATTATAACCATAACGAGTGTTATACTGTTTATTTTACGTAAATACATTGTGTTCATTATTGCTTTACATCATTTATAACTAAGATGGACAAGTTTGAAAATCTAGCGATGCACAAATACCATAAAATACCACATTTTACTACATACCAAAATTTTAATACTGGAAAGGGAGCTCAAAAGGTTCGCACTTTAATTTTCCAACCAGTTAGGGCCAGGTTGTAATAATTTTTGTGAAGTTCAGAAGGAGATAAGTGTTTGTTTATTCCGGAGATAAGTCAAAATCATCTACATACTGTTCTGTTTGTGAGTTGACTGCAGCAAGAGGAATTGTTCCATTGTGTTTTCAATTTTATCATAACATGATCAGCTAATTTGTAAACTTCGATTTCCCCTAAAATTATATAAAGTTAATTTCGATTTCATGGAATCGCTTATAGAACAACTGCCTAAAGAGTCTATTCAAAATTTTTCATCTCAGATATCAACCAAGGTATCCTCTTTGTCCAAATCATATTGAAGTACCCGGTCCTGGCAACGCAGGTTAATTTCAGCATATTTGTTTATTTTGTGATTTGGGAAAAAAAAATATTTTGGAAAAGTAGAGCATTCCTGTTTAATTGTATTATAATGTCGATTAGTCAACATCACCACTTTAGTCAACACTGAGTTTATTTAATCTACGTCCGGGCAACGCCGGGTACATTCAGCTAGTCAAAATTATAATTGAAATATCTGCGGCCTCGCTAGGTACGGCAAAAGTATGATTACGAAAGCAGAAACTCGACGTTGAAATTGTTTAGGTTAAATAAGTGCTTTTAATGTAAACCGGTCGCCCGTCGTCGAAGTTGTTTTGGCTAGATACCTGCTTCTAACATAAACACGGTCTCCGCGATCGGATCATTTTTTGTTTATTTTAGCCGGTTTTTATTGAATTACAAAGGAACCGGGCCGAATTTCGCAAAAATTTTCGGCACATGATACACCCGTGTCTAAAATTTCAAGTCTCCAGCCCTCACGGTTTGGGCTGTGGGTTGATTATGAATCAGTGTGTAGATGAATGAGTGAATGAGTGTGTCAGTGAGGACACTTCGCTTTATATAATAGATTACAAAAAAAGGTGTACAAATCATAACAAACTATGCCAGACTCACCTAAATTACTTCGGCTACTCTAAATCATCACCAACTAACCCTTACCACAACAAACTAAACCCAATCACTTTTAAATTACAAAAAAATGCTCCTAACCACAGCAAACTATGCCAAACTCACCTAAATTACTTCGGCTACCATAAATCATCACCAACTAACCCTTACCAAAACAAACTAAACCCAATCATTTTTAAATTACAAAAAAATGCTACTAACCATAGCAAACTATGCCAAACTCACCTAAATTACTTCGGCTATCAAAAATCACCCCCAACTACACTTTACAGCAACAAACTAAGCCCAATCACTTTAAAATTACAAAAAAATGCTAAAAATCATAACAAACTATACCAGAATCATCTAAATTACTTCGGCTAACGTAAATCACCCCCAACTATCCCTAACCACAACAAACCAAACCATATCATCTTAAAATTACAAAAAAAGGTATACAAATCATAACAAACTATGCCAGACTCACCTAAATTACTTCGGCTACTCTAAATCATCACCAACTAACCCTTACCACAACAAACTAAACCCAATCACTTTTAAATTACAAAAAAATGCTACTAACCATAGCAAACTATGCCAAACTCACCTAAATTACTTCGGCTACCATAAATCATCACCAACTAACCCTTACCACAACAAACTAAACCCAATCACTTTTAAATTACAAAAAAATGCTACTAACCATAGCAAACTATGCCAAACTCATCTAAATTACTTCGGCTATCAAAAATCACCCCCAACTACACTTTACAGCAACAAAGTAAGCCCAATCACTTTAAAATTACAAAAAAATTCTAAAAATCACTACAAACTATACCAGAATCACCTAAATTACTTGGGCTACCGTAAATCACCCCCAACTATCCCTTACCACAACAAACCAAACCATATCATCTTAAAATTACAAAAAAAGGTGTACAAATCATAACAAACTATGCCAGACTCACCTAAATTACTTCGGCTACTCTAAATCTTCACCAACTAACCCTTACCACAACATACTAAACCCAATTACTTTTAAATTACAAAAAAATGCTACTAACCATAGCAAACTATGCCAAACTCACCTAAATTACTTCGGCTACCATAAATCATAACCAACTAACCCTTACCACAACAAACTAAACCCAATCAATTTTAAATTACAAAAAAATGCTACTAACCATAGCACTATGCCAAACTCACCTAAATTACTTCGGCTATCGAAAATCACCCCCAACTACACATTACAGCAACAAACTAAGCCCAATCACTTTAAAATTACAAAAAAATGCTAAAAATCATAACAAACTATACCAGAATCACCTAAATTACTTCGGCTACCGTAAATCACCCCCAACTATCCCTTACCACAACAAACCAAACAATATCATCTTAAAATTACAAAAAAAGGTGTACAAATCCTAACAAACTATGCCAGACTCACCTAAATTACTTCGGCTACTCTAAATCATCACCAACTAACCCTTACCACAACAAACTAAACCCAATCACTTTTAAATTAAAAAAAAATGCTACTAACCATAGCAAACTATGCCAAACTCATCTAAATTACTTCGGCTATCAAAAATCACCCCCAACTACACTTTACAGCAACAAAGTAAGCCCAATCACTTTAAAATTACAAAAAAATTCTAAAAATCACTACAAACTATACCAGAATCACCTAAATTACTTCGGCTACCGTAAATCACCCCCAACTATCCCTTACCACAACAAACCAAACCATATCATCTTAAAATTACAAAAAAAGGTGTACAAATCATAACAAATTATGCCAGACTCACCTAAATTACTTCGGCTACTCTAAATCTTCACCAACTAACCCTTACCACAACATACTAAACCCAATTACTTTTAAATTACAAAAAAATGCTACTAACCATAGCACTATGCCAAACTCACCTAAATTACTTCGGCTATCAAAAATCACCCCCAACTACACTTTACTGCAACAAACTAAGCCAAATCACTTGGAAATTACAAAAAAATGCTAAAAATCATAACAAACTTTACCAGAATCACCTAAATTACTTCGGCTACCGTAAATCACCCCCAACTATACCTTACCACAACAAACAAAACCATATCATCTTAAAATTACAAAAAAAAGTGTACAAATCATAACAAATTATGCCAGACTCACCTAAATTACTTCGGCTACTCTAAATCATCACCAACTAACCCTTACCACAACAAACTAAACCCAATCACATTTAAATTACAAAAAAATTCTACTAACCATAGCAAAATATGCCAAACTCACCTAAATTACTTCGGCTACCATAAATCATCACCAACTAACCCTTACCACAACAAACTAAACCCAATCACTTTTAAATTACAAAAAAATGCTACTAACCATAGCAAACTATGCCAAACTCACCTAAATTACTTCGGCTACCATAAATCATCACCAACTAACCCTTACCACAACAAACTAAACCCAATCACTTTTAAATTACAAAAAAATGCTACTAACCATAGCAAACTATGCCAAACTCACCTAAATTACTTCGGCTATCAAAAATCACCCCCAACTACACTTTACAGCAACAAACTAAGCCCAATCACTTTAAAATTACAAAAAAATGCTAAAAATCATAACAAACTATACCAGAATCACCTAAATTACTTCGGCTACCGTAAATCACCCCCAACTATCCCTTACAACAACAAGCCAAACCATATCATCTTAAAATTACAAAAAAAGGTGAACAAATCTTAACAAACTATGCCAGACTCACCTAAATTACTTCAGGCTTCTCTAAATCATCACCAACTAACCCTTAACACAACAAACTAAACCCAATCACTTTTAAAAAACAATGAAATGCTAGTAACCATAGCAAACTATGCCAAACTCTCCTAAATTACTTCGGCTACCATAAATCATCACCAACTAACCCTTACCACAACAAACAAAACCCAATCACTTTTAAAATACAAAAAAATGCTGCTAACCATAGCAAACTATGCCAAACTCACCTGAATTTCTTCGGCTATCAAAAATCACCCCCAACTACGCTTTACAGCAACAAACTAAGCCCAATCACTTTAAAATTACAAAAAAATGCTAAAAATCATATCAAACTATAACAGAATCACCTAAATTACTTCGGCTACCGTAAATCATCACCAACTAACCCTTACCACAACAAACTAAACCCAATCACTTTTAAATTACAAAAGAATGCTACTAACCATAGCAAACTATGCCCAATTCACCTAAATTACTTCGGCTATCAAAAATTACACCCAACTACACTTTACAGCAACAAACTAAGCCCAATCACTTTAAAATTACAAAAAAATTTAAAAAATCATAACAAACTATACCAGAATCAACTAAATTACTTCGGCTACCATAAATCACCCCCAACTATCCCTTACCACAACAAACCAAACCATGTCATCTTAAAATTACAAAAAAAGTTGTACAAATCATAACAAACTATGCCAGACTGACCTAAATTACTTCGGCTACTCTAAATCATCACTAACTAACCCTTACCACAACAAACTAAACCCAATCACTTTTAAATTGCAAAAAAATGCTACTAACCATAGCAAACTATGCCAAACTCACCTAAATTACTTCGGCTACCATAAATCATCACCAACTAACCCTTACCACAACAAACTAAACCCAATCACTTTTAAATTACAAAAAAATGCTACTAATCATAGCAAACTATGCCCAATTCACCTAAATTACTTCGGCTATCAAAAATCACCCCCAACTACACTTTACAGCAACAAACTATGCCCAATCACTTTAAAATTACCAAAAAATGCTAAAAATCATAACACAATATACCAGAATCACCTAAATTACTTCGGCTACCGTAAATCACCCCCAACTATCCCTTACAACAACAAACCAAACCATATCATCTTAAAATTACAAAAAAAGGTGTACAAATCATAACAAACTCTGCCAGACTCACCTAAATTACTTCGGCTACCATAAATCATCTCCAACTAACCCTTACCACAACAAACTAAACCCAATCACTTTTAAATTATAAAAAAATGCTACTAACCATAGCAAACTAAGCCAAACTCACCTAAATTATTTCGGCTATCAAAAATCACCCCCAACTACACTTTACAGCAACAAACTAAGCCCAATCACTTTAAACTTACAAAAAAATGCTAAAAATCATAACAAACTATACCAGAATCACCTAAATTACTTCGGCTAACGTAAATCACCCCCAACTTTCCCTTACCACAACAAACCAAACCATATCATCTTAAAATTACAAAAAAAGGTGAACAAATCTTAACAAACTATGCCAGACTCACCTAAATTACTTCAGGCTTCTCTAAATCATCACCAACTAACCCTTAACACAACAAACTAAACCCAATCACTTTTAAAAAACAATGAAATGCTAGTAACCATAGCAAACTATGCCAAACTCACCTAAATTACTTCGGCTACCATAAATCATCACCAACTAACCCTTACCACAACAAACTAAACCCAATCACTTTTAAATTACAAAAAAATGCTACTAACCATAGCAAACTATGCCAAACTCACCTAAATTACTTCGGCTACCATAAATCATCACCAACTAACCCTTACCACAACAAACTAAACCCAATCACTTTTAAATTACAAAAAAATGCTACTAACCATAGCAAACTATGCCAAACTCACCTAAATTACTTCGGCTATCAAAAATCACCCCCAACTACACTTTACAGCAACAAACTAAGCCCAATCACTTTAAAATTACAAAAAAATGCTAAAAATCATAACAAACTATACCAGAATCACCTAAATTACTTCGGCTACCGTAAATCACCCCCAACTATCCCTTACAACAACAAGCCAAACCATATCATCTTAAAATTACAAAAAAAGGTGAACAAATCTTAACAAACTATGCCAGACTCACCTAAATTACTTCAGGCTTCTCTAAATCATCACCAACTAACCCTTAACACAACAAACTAAACCCAATCACTTTTAAAAAACAATGAAATGCTAGTAACCATAGCAAACTATGCCAAACTCTCCTAAATTACTTCGGCTACCATAAATCATCACCAACTAACCCTTACCACAACAAACAAAACCCAATCACTTTTAAAATACAAAAAAATGCTGCTAACCATAGCAAACTATGCCAAACTCACCTGAATTTCTTCGGCTATCAAAAATCACCCCCAACTACGCTTTACAGCAACAAACTAAGCCCAATCACTTTAAAATTACAAAAAAATGCTAAAAATCATATCAAACTATAACAGAATCACCTAAATTACTTCGGCTACCGTAAATCATCACCAACTAACCCTTACCACAACAAACTAAACCCAATCACTTTTAAATTACAAAAGAATGCTACTAACCATAGCAAACTATGCCCAATTCACCTAAATTACTTCGGCTATCAAAAATTACACCCAACTACACTTTACAGCAACAAACTAAGCCCAATCACTTTAAAATTACAAAAAAATTTAAAAAATCATAACAAACTATACCAGAATCAACTAAATTACTTCGGCTACCATAAATCACCCCCAACTATCCCTTACCACAACAAACCAAACCATGTCATCTTAAAATTACAAAAAAAGTTGTACAAATCATAACAAACTATGCCAGACTGACCTAAATTACTTCGGCTACTCTAAATCATCACTAACTAACCCTTACCACAACAAACTAAACCCAATCACTTTTAAATTGCAAAAAAATGCTACTAACCATAGCAAACTATGCCAAACTCACCTAAATTACTTCGGCTACCATAAATCATCACCAACTAACCCTTACCACAACAAACTAAACCCAATCACTTTTAAATTACAAAAAAATGCTACTAATCATAGCAAACTATGCCCAATTCACCTAAATTACTTCGGCTATCAAAAATCACCCCCAACTACACTTTACAGCAACAAACTATGCCCAATCACTTTAAAATTACCAAAAAATGCTAAAAATCATAACACAATATACCAGAATCACCTAAATTACTTCGGCTACCGTAAATCACCCCCAACTATCCCTTACAACAACAAACCAAACCATATCATCTTAAAATTACAAAAAAAGGTGTACAAATCATAACAAACTCTGCCAGACTCACCTAAATTACTTCGGCTACCATAAATCATCTCCAACTAACCCTTACCACAACAAACTAAACCCAATCACTTTTAAATTATAAAAAAATGCTACTAACCATAGCAAACTAAGCCAAACTCACCTAAATTATTTCGGCTATCAAAAATCACCCCCAACTACACTTTACAGCAACAAACTAAGCCCAATCACTTTAAACTTACAAAAAAATGCTAAAAATCATAACAAACTATACCAGAATCACCTAAATTACTTCGGCTAACGTAAATCACCCCCAACTTTCCCTTACCACAACAAACCAAACCATATCATCTTAAAATTACAAAAAAAGGTGAACAAATCTTAACAAACTATGCCAGACTCACCTAAATTACTTCAGGCTTCTCTAAATCATCACCAACTAACCCTTAACACAACAAACTAAACCCAATCACTTTTAAAAAACAATGAAATGCTAGTAACCATAGCAAACTATGCCAAACTCTCCTAAATTACTTCGGCTACCATAAATCATCACCAACTAACCCTTACCACAACAAACAAAACCCAATCACTTTTAAAATACAAAAAAATGCTGCTAACCATAGCAAACTATGCCAAACTCACCTGAATTTCTTCGGCTATCAAAAATCACCCCCAACTACGCTTTACAGCAACAAACTAAGCCCAATCACTTTAAAATTACAAAAAAATGCTAAAAATCATATCAAACTATAACAGAATCACCTAAATTACTTCGGCTACCGTAAATCATCACCAACTAACCCTTACCACAACAAACTAAACCCAATCACTTTTAAATTACAAAAGAATGCTACTAACCATAGCAAACTATGCCCAATTCACCTAAATTACTTCGGCTATCAAAAATTACACCCAACTACACTTTACAGCAACAAACTAAGCCCAATCACTTTAAAATTACAAAAAAATTTAAAAAATCATAACAAACTATACCAGAATCAACTAAATTACTTCGGCTACCATAAATCACCCCCAACTATCCCTTACCACAACAAACCAAACCATGTCATCTTAAAATTACAAAAAAAGTTGTACAAATCATAACAAACTATGCCAGACTGACCTAAATTACTTCGGCTACTCTAAATCATCACTAACTAACCCTTACCACAACAAACTAAACCCAATCACTTTTAAATTACAAAAAAATGCTACTAACCATAGCAAACTATGCCAAACTCACCTAAATTACTTCGGCTACCATAAATCATCACCAACTAACCCTTACCACAACAAACTAAACCCAATCACTTTTAAATTACAAAAAAATGCTACTAATCATAGCAAACTATGCCCAATTCACCTAAATTACTTCGGCTATCAAAAATCACCCCCAACTACACTTTACAGCAACAAACTATGCCCAATCACTTTAAAATTACCAAAAAATGCTAAAAATCATAACACACTATACCAGAATCACCTAAATTACTTCGGCTACCGTAAATCACCCCCAACTATCCCTTACAACAACAAACCAAACCATATCATCTTAAAATTACAAAAAAAGGTGTACAAATCATAACAAACTATGCCAGACTCACCTAAATTACTTCGGCTACCATAAATCATCTCCAACTAACCCTTACCACAACAAACTAAACCCAATCACTTTTAAATTATAAAAAAATGCTACTAACCATAGCAAACTAAGCCAAACTCACCTAAATTATTTCGGCTATCAAAAATCACCCCCAACTACACTTTACAGCAACAAACTAAGCCCAATCACTTTAAACTTACAAAAAAATGCTAAAAATCATAACAAACTATACCAGAATCACCTAAATTACTTCGGCTACCGTAAATCACCCCCAACTTTCCCTTACCACAACAAACCAAACCATATCATCTTAAAATTACTAAAAAAGGTGTACAAATCATAACAAACTATGCCAGACTCACCTAAATTACTTCGGCTACTCTAAATCATCACCAACTAATCCTTACCACAACAAACTAAACCCAATCACTTTTAAATTACAAAAAAATGCTACTAACCATAGCAAATTATGCCAAACTCACCTAAATTACTTCGGCTACCATAAATCATCACCAACTAACCCTTACCACAACAAACTAAACCCAATCACTTTTAAATTACAAAAAAATGCTACTAACCATAGCAAATTATGCCAAACTCACCTAAATTACTTCGGCTACCATAAATCATCACCAACTAACCCTTACCACAACAAACTAAACCCAATCGCTTTTAAATTACAAAAAAATGCTACTAACCATAGCAAACTATGCCAAACTCACCTAAATTACTTCGGCTATCAAAAATCACCCCCAACTACACTTTACAGCAACAAACTAAGCCCAATCACTTTAAAATTACAAAAAATGCTAAAAATCATAACAAACTATACCAGAATCACCTAAATTACTTCGGCTACCGTAAATCACCCCCAACTATCCCTTACCACAACAAACCAAACAATATCATCTTAAAATTACAAAAAAAGGTGTACAAATCATAACAAACTATGCCAGACTCACCTAAATTACTTCGGCTACTCTAAATCATCACCAACTAACCCTTACCACAACAAACTAAACCCAATCACTTTTAAATTACAAAAAAATGCTACTAACCATAGCAAACTATGACAAACTCACCTAAATTACTTCGGCTACCATAAATCATCACCAACTAACCCTTACCACAACAAACTAAACCCAATCACTTTTAAATTACAAAAAAATGCTACTAACCATAGCAAACTATGCCAAACTCACCTAAATTACTTCGGCTATCAAAAATCACCCCCAACTACACTTTACAGCAACAAACTAAGCCCAATCACTTTAAAATTACAAAAAAATGCTAAAAATCATAACAAACTATACCAGAATCACCTAAATTACTTCGGCTACCGTAAATCACCCCCAATTATCCCTTACCACAACAAACCAAACCATATCATCTTAAAATTACAAAAAAAGGTGTACAAATCTTAACAAACTATGCCAAACTCACCTAAATTACTTCGGCTACCATAAATCATAACCAACTAACCCTTACCACAACAAACTAAACCCAATCAATTTTAAATTACAAAAAAATGCTACTAACCATAGCACTATGCCAAACTCACCTAAATTACTTCGGCTATCGAAAATCACCCCCAACTACACATTATAGCAACAAACTAAGCCCAATCACTTTAAAATTACAAAAAAATGCTAAAAATCATAACAAACTATACCAGAATCACCTAAATTACTTCGGCTACCGTAAATCACCCCCAACTATCCCTTACCACAACAAACCAAACAATATCATCTTAAAATTACAAAAAAAGGTGTACAAATCATAACAAACTATGCCAGACTCACCTAAATTACTTCGGCTACTCTAAATCATCACCAACTAACCCTTACCACAACAAACTAAACCCAATCACTTTTAAATTAAAAAAAAATGCTACTAACCATAGCAAACTATGCCAAACTCATCTAAATTACTTCGGCTATCAAAAATCACCCCCAACTACACTTTACAGCAACAAAGTATGCCCAATCACTTTAAAATTACAAAAAAATTCTAAAAATCACTACAAACTATACCAGAATCACCTAAATTACTTCGGCTACCGTAAATCACCCCCAACTATCCCTTACCACAACAAACCAAACCATATCATCTTAAAATTACAAAAAAAGGTGTACAAATCATAACAAACTATGCCAGACTCACCTAAATTACTTCGGCTACTCTAAATCTTCACCAACTAACCCTTACCACAACATACTAAACCCAATTACTTTTAAATTACAAAAAAATGCTACTAACCATAGCACTATGCCAAACTCACCTAAATTACTTCGGCTATCAAAAATCACCCCCAACTACACTTTACTGCAACAAACTAAGCCAAATCACTTGGAAATTACAAAAAAATGCTAAAAATCATAACAAACTTTACCAGAATCACCTAAATTACTTCGGCTACCGTAAATCACCCCCAACTATACCTTACCACAACAAACAAAACCATATCATCTTAAAATTACAAAAAAAGTGTACAAATCATAACAAATTATGCCAGACTCACCTAAATTACTTCGGCTACTCTAAATCATCACCAACTAACCCTTACCACAACAAACTAAACCCAATCACATTTAAATTACAAAAAAATTCTACTAACCATAGCAAAATATGCCAAACTCACCTAAATTACTTCGGCTACCATAAATCATCACCAACTAACCCTTACCACAACAAACTAAACCCAATCACTTTTAAATTACAAAAAAATGCTACTAACCATAGCAAACTATGCCAAACTCACCTAAATTACTTCGGCTACCATAAATCATCACCAACTAACCCTTACCACAACAAACTAAACCCAATCACTTTTAAATTACAAAAAAATGCTACTAACCATAGCAAACTATGCCAAACTCACCTAAATTACTTCGGCTATCAAAAATCACCCCCAAATACACTTTACAGCAACAAACTAAGCCCAATCACTTTAAAATTACAAAAAAATGCTAAAAATCATAACAAACTATACCAGAATCACCTAAATTACTTCGGCTACCGTAAATCACCCCCAACTATCCCTTACCACAACAAACCAAACCATATCATCTTAAAATTACAAAAAAAGGTGAACAAATCTTAACAAACTATGCCAGACTCACCTAAATTACTTCAGGCTTCTCTAAATCATCACCAACTAACCCTTAACACAACAAACTAAACCCAATCACTTTTAAATAACAAAAAAATGCTAGTAACCATAGCAAACTATGCCAAACTCTCCTAAATTACTTCGGCTACCATAAATCATCACCAACTAACCCTTACCACAACAAACACAACCCAATCACTTTTAAATTACAAAAAAATGCTGCTAACCATAGCAAACTATGCCAAACTCACCTGAATTTCTTCGGCTATCAAAAATCACCCCCAACTACGCTTTACAGCAACAAACTAAGCCCAATCACTTTAAAATTACAAAAAAATGCTAAAAATCATATCAAACTATAACAGAATCACCTAAATTACTTCGGCTACCGTAAATCATCATCAACTAACCCTTACCACAACAAACCAAACCATGTCATCTTAAAATTACAAAAAAAGTTGTACAAATCATAACAAACTATGCCAGACTGACCTAAATTACTTCGGCTACTCTAAATCATCACTAACTAACCCTTACCACAACAAACTAAACCCAATCACTTTTAAATTACAAAAAAATGCTACTAACCATAGCAAACTATGCCAAACTCACCTAAATTACTTCGGCTACCATAAATTATCACCAACTAACCCTTACCACAACAAACTAAACACAATCACTTTTAAATTACAAAAAAATGCTACTAATCATAGCAAACTATGCCCAATTCACCTAAATTACTTCGGCTATCAAAAATTACCCTCAACTACACTTTACAGCAACAAACTAAGCCCAATCACTTTCAAATTACAAAAAAATGCTAAAAATCATAACAAACTATACCAGAATCACCTAAATTACTTCGGCTACCATAAATCACCCCCAACTATCCCTTACCACAACAAACCAAACCATATCATCTTAAAATTACAAAAAAAGGTGTACAAATCATAACAAACTATGCCAGACTCACCTAAATTACTTCGGCTACTCTAAATCATCACCAACTAACCCTTACCACAACAGACTAAACCCAATCACTTTTAAATTACAAAGAAATGCTCCTAACCATAGCAAACTATGCCAAACTCACCTAAATTACTTCGGCTACCATAAATCATCCCCAACTAACCCTTACCACAACAAACTAAACCCAATCACTTTTAAATTAAAAAAAAATGCTACTAACCATAGCAAACTATGCCAAACTCACCTAAATTACTTCGGCTATCAAAAATCACCTCCAACTACACTTTACAGCAACAAACTAAGCCCAATCACTTTAAAATTACCAAAAAATGCTAAAAATCATAACACACTATACCAGAATCACCTAAATTACTTCGGCTACCGTAAATCACCCCCAACTATCCCTTACAACAACAAACCAAACCATATCATCTTAAAATTACAAAAAAAGGTGTACAAATCATAACAAACTATGCCAGACTCACCTAAATTACTTCGGCTACCATAAATCATCTCCAACTAACCCTTACCACAACAAACTAAACCCAATCACTTTTAAATTATAAAAAAATGCTACTAACCATAGCAAACTAAGCCAAACTCACCTAAATTACTTGGGCTATCAAAAATCACCCCCAACTACACTTTACAGCAACAAACTAAGTCCAATCACTTTAAACTTACAAAAAAATGCTAAAAATCATAACAAACTATACCAGAATCACCTAAATTACTTCGGCTACCGTAAATCACCCCCAACTTTCCCTTACCACAACAAACCAAACCATATCATCTTATAATTACAAAAAAAGGTGTACAAATCATAACAAACTATGCCAGACTCACCTAAATTACTTCGGCTACTCTAAATCATCACCAACTAATCCTTACCACAACAAACTAAACCCAATCACTTTTAAATTACAAAAAAATGCTACTAACCATAGCAAATTATGCCAAACTCACCTAAATTACTTCGGCTACCATAAATCATCACCAACTAACCCTTACCACAACAAACTAAACCCAATCACTTTTAAATTACAAAAAAATGCTACTAACCATAGCAAATTATGCCAAACTCACCTAAATTACTTCGGCTACCATAAATCATCACCAACTAACCCTTACCACAACAAACTAAACCCAATCGCTTTTAAATTACAAAAAAATGCTACTAACCATAGCAAACTATGCCAAACTCACCTAAATTACTTCGGCTATCAAAAATCACCCCCAACTACACTTTACAGCAACAAACTAAGCCCAATCACTTTAAAATTACAAAAAATGCTAAAAATCATAACAAACTATACCAGAATCACCTAAATTACTTCGGCTACCGTAAATCACCCCCAACTATCCCTTACCACAACAAACCAAACAATATCATCTTAAAATTACAAAAAAAGGTGTACAAATCATAACAAACTATGCCAGACTCACCTAAATTACTTCGGCTACTCTAAATCATCACCAACTAACCCTTACCACAACAAACTAAACCCAATCACTTTTAAATTACAAAAAAATGCTACTAACCATAGCAAACTATGCCAAACTCACCTAAATTACTTCGGCTACCATAAATCATCACCAACTAACCCTTACGACCACAAACTAAACCCAATCACTTTTAAATTATAAAAAAATGCTACTAACCATAGCAAACTATGCCAATCTCACCTAAATTACTTCGGCTATCAAAAATCACCCCCAACTACACTTTACAGCAACAAACTAAGCCCAATCACTTTAAAATTACAAAAAATGCTAAAAATCATAACAAACTATACCAGAATCACCTAAATTACTTCGGCTACCGTAAATCACCCCCAACTATCCCTTACCACAACAAACCAAACAATATCATCTTAAAATTACAAAAAAAGGTGTACAAATCATAACAAACTATGCCAGACTCACCTAAATTACTTCGGCTACTCTAAATCATCACCAACTAACCCTTACCACAACAAACTAAACCCAATCACTTTTAAATTACAAAAAAATGCTACTAACCATAGCAAACTATGCCAAACTCACCTAAATTACTTCGGCTACCATAAATCATCACCAACTAACCCTTACCACAACAAACTAAACCCAATCACTTTTAAATTACAAAAAAATGCTACTAACCATAGCAAACTATGCCAAACTCACCTAAATTACTTCGGCTATCAAAAATCACCCCCAACTACACTTTACAGCAACAAACTAAGCCCAATCACTTTAAAATTACAAAAAAATGCTAAAAATCATAACAAACTATACCAGAATCACCTAAATTACTTCGGCTACCGTAAATCACCCCCAATTATCCCTTACCACAACAAACCAAACCATATCATCTTAAAATTACAAAAAAAGGTGTACAAATCTTAACAAACTATGCCAGACTCACCTAAATTACTTCAGGCTTCTCTAAATCATCACCAACTAACCCTTAACACAACAAACTAAACCCAATCACTTTTAAATAACAAAAAAATGCTAGTAACCATAGCAAACTATGCCAAACTCTCCTAAATTACTTCGGCTACCATAAATCATCACCAACTAACCCTTACCACAACAAACAAAACCCAATCACTTTTAAATTACAAAAAAATGCTGCTAACCATAGCAAACTATGCCAAACTCACCTGAATTTCTTCGGCTATCAAAAATCATCCCCAACTACGCTTTACAGCAACAAACTAAGCCCAATCATTTTAAAATTACAAAAAAATGCTAAAAATCATATCAAACTATAACAGAATCACCTAAATTACTTCGGCTACCGTAAATCATCACCAACTAACCCTTACCACAACAAACTAAACCCAATCACTTTTAAATTACAAAAAAATGCTACTAACCATAGCAAACTATGCCCAATTCACCTAAATTACTTCGGCTATCAAAAATTACACCCAACTACACTTTACAGCAACAAACTAAGCCCAATCACTTTAAAATTACAAAAAAATGCTAAAAATCATAACAAACTATACCAGAATCACCTAAATTACTTCGGATACCATAAATCACCCCCAACTATCCCTTACCACAACAAACCAAACCATATCATCTTAAAATTACAAAAAAAGGTTTACAAATCATAACAAACTATGCCAGACTCACCTAAATTACTTCGGCTACTCTAAATCATCACCAACTAACCCTTACCACAACAGACTAAACCCAATCACTTTTAAATTAGAAAAAAATGCTCCTAACCATAGCAAACTATGCCAAACTCACCTAAATTACTTCGGCTACCATAAATCATCCCCAACTAACCCTTACCACAACAAACTAAACCCAATCACTTTTAAATTAAAAAAAATGCTACAAACCATAGCAAACTATGCCAAACTCACCTAAATTACTTCGGCTATCAAAAATCACCTCCAACTACACTTTACAGCAACAAACTAAGCCCAATCACTTTAAAATTACCAAAAAATGCTAAAAATCATAACACACTATACCAGAATCACCTAAATTACTTCGGCTACCGTAAATCACCCCCAACTATCCCTTACAACAACAAACCAAACCATATCATCTTAAAATTACAAAAAAAGGTGTACAAATCATAACAAACTATGCCAGACTCACCTAAATTACTTCGGCTACCATAAATCATCTCCAACTAACCCTTACCACAACAAACTAAACCCAATCACTTTTAAATTATAAAAAAATGCTTCTAACCATAGCAAACTAAGCCAAACTCACCTAAATTACTTCGGCTATCAAAAATCACCCCCAACTACACTTTACAGCAACAAACTAAGCCCAATCACTTTAAACTTACAAAAAAATGCTAAAAATCATAACAAACTATACCAGAATCACCTAAATTACTTCGGCTACCGTAAATCACCCCCAAATTTCCCTTACCACAACAAACCAAACCATATCATCTTATAATTACAAAAAAAGGTGTACAAATCATAACAAACTATGCCAGACTCACCTAAATTACTTCGGCTACTCTAAATCATCACCAACTAATCCTTACCATAACAAACTAAACCCAATCACTTTTAAATTACAAAAAAATGCTACTAACCATAGCAAACTATGCCCAATTCACCTAAATTACTTCGGCTATCAAAAATCACCCCCAACTACACTTTACAGCAACAAACTAAGCCCAATCACTTTAAAATTACAAAAAAATGCTAAAAATCATAACAAACTATACCAGAATCACCTAAATTACTTCGGCTACCATAAATCACCCCCAACTATCCCTTACCACAACAAACCAAACCATATCATCTTAAAATTACAAAAAAAGGTGTACAAATCATAACAAACTATGCCAGACTCACCTAAATTACTTCGGCTACTCTAAATCATCACCAACTAACCCTTACCACAACAGACTAAACCCAATCACTTTTAAATTACAAAAAAATGCTCCTAACCATAGCAAACTATGCCAAACTCACCTAAATTACTTCGGCTACCATAAATCATCCCCAACTAATCCTTACCACAACAAACTAAACCCAATCACATTTAAATTACAAAAAAATGCTACTAACCATAGCAAACTATGCCAAACTCACCTAAATTACTTCGGCTATCAAAAATCACCTCCAACTACACTTTACAGCAACAAACTAAGCCCAATCACTTTAAAATTACCAAAAAATGCTAAAAATCATAACAAACTATGCCAGAGTCACCTAAATTACTTCGGCTACTCTAAATCATCACCAACTAACCCTTACCACAACAAACTAAACCCAATCACTTTTAAATTACAAAAAAATGCTACTTACCATAGCAAACTATGCCAAACTCACCTAAATTACTTCGGCTACCATAAATCATCACCAACTAACCCTTACCACAACAAACTAAACCCAATCAATTTTAAATTACAAAAAAATGCTACTAACCATAGCAAACTAAGCCAAACTCACCTAAATTACTTCGGATATCAAAAATCACCCCCAACTACACTTTACAGCAACAAACTAAGCCCAATCACTTTAAAATTACAATTACTTAGGCTACTCTAAATCATCACCAACTAACCCTTTCCACAACAAACTAAACCCAATCACTTTTAAATTACAAAAAAATGCTACTAACCATAGCAAACTATGCCAAACTCACCTAATTTACTTCGGCTACCATAAATCATCACCAACTAACCCTTACCACAACAAACTAAACCCAATCACTTTTAAATTACAAAAAAATGCTACTAACCATAGCAAACTATGCCAAACTCACCTAAATTACTTCGGCTATCAAAAATCACCCCCAACTACACTTTACAGCAACAAACTAAGCCCAATCAATTTAAAATTACAAAAAAATGCAACTAACCATTACAAACTATGCCAAACTCACCTAAATTACTTCGGCTACCATAAATCATCACCAACTAACCCTTACCACAACAAACTAAACCCAATCACTTTTAAATTACAAAAAAATGCTACTAACCATAGCAAACTATGCCAAACCCACCTAAATTACTTCGGCTATCAAAAATCACCCCCAACTACGCTTTACAGCAACAAACTAAGCAAAATCACTTTAAAATTACAAAAAAATGCTAAAAATCATATCAAACTATACCAGAATCACCTAAATTACTTCGGCTACCGTAAATCACCCCCAACTATCCCTTACCACAACAAACCAAACCATATCATCTTAAAATTACAAAAAAAGGTGTACAAATCATAACAAACTATGCCAGACTCACCTAAATTACTTCGGCTACTCTAAATCATAACCAACTAACCCTTACCACAACAAACTAAACCCAATCACTTTTAAATTACAAAAAAATGCTACTAACCATAGCAAACTATGCCAAACTCACCTAAATTACTTCGGCTATCAAAAATTACCCCCAACTACACTTTACAGCAACAAACTAAACCCAATAACTTTAAAATTAAAAAAAATGCTAAAAATCATAACAAACTATACCAGAATCACCTAAATTACTTCAGCTACCATAAATCACCCCCAACTATCTCTTACCACAACAAACCAAACCATATCATCTTAAAATTACAAAAAAAGGTGTACAAATCATAACAAACTATGCCAGACTCACCTAAATTACTTCGGCTACTCTAAATCATCATCAACTAACCTTTACCACAACAAACTAAACCCAATCATTTTTAAATTACAAAAAAATGCTAGTAACCCTAGCAAACTATGCCAAACTCACCTTAATTACTTCGGCTACCATAAATCATCACCAACTAACCCTTACCACAACAAACTAAACAATATCACTTTTAAATTACAAAAAAATGCTACTAACCATAGCAAACTATGCCAAACTCACCTAAATTACTTCGGCTATCAAAAATCACCCCCAACTACACTTTACAGCAACAAACTAAGCCCAATCACTTTAAAATTACAAAAAAATGCTAAAAATCATAACAAACTATACCAGAATCACCTAAATTACTTCGGCTACCGTAAATCACCCCCAACTATTCCTTACCACAACAAACCAAACCATATCATCTTAAAATTACCAAAAAAGGTGTACAAATCATAACAAACTATGCCAGATTCATCTAAATTACTTCGGCTACTCTAAATCATCACCAACTAACCCTTACCACAACAAACTAAACCCAGTCACATTTAAATTACAAAAAAATGCTAGTAACCATAGCAAACTATGCCAAACTCACCTTAATTACTTCGGCTACCATAAATCATCACCAACTAACCCTTACCACAACAAACTAAACAATATCACTTTTAAATTACAAAAAAATGCTACTAACCATAGCAAACTATGCCAAACTCACCTAAATTACTTCGGCTATCAAAAATCACCCCCAACTACACTTTACAGCAACAAACTAAACCCAATCACTTTAAAATTACAAAAAAATGCTAAAAATCATAACAAACTATACCAGAATCACCTAAATTACATCGGCTACCGTAAATCACCTCCAACTATCCCTTACCACAACAAACCAAACCATATCATCTTAAAATTACAATAAAAGGTGTACAAATCATAACAAACTATGCCAGACTCACCTAATTTACTTCGGCTTCTCTAAATCATCACCAACTAACCCTTACCACAACAAACTAAACCCAATCACTTTTAAATTACAAAAAAATGCTAGTAACCATAGCAAACTATGCCAAACTCACCTAAATTACTTCGGCTACCATAAATCATCACCAACTAACCCTTACCACAACAAACTAAACCCTATCACTTTTAAATTACAAAAAAATGCTACTAACCATAGCAAACTATGCCAAACTCACCTAAATTACTTCGGCTATCAAAAATCACCCCCAACTACACTTTACAACTACAAACTAAGCCCAATCACTTTAAAATTACAAAAAAATGCTAAAAATCATAACAAACTATACCAGAATCACCTAAATTACTTCGGCTACCATAAATCACCCCCAACTATCCCTTACCACAACAAACCAAACCATATCATCTTAAAATTACAAAAAAAGGTGTACAAATCATAACAAACTATGCCAGACTCACCTAAATTACTTCGGCTACTCTAAATCATCACCAACTAACCCTTACCACAACAGACTAAACCCAATCACTTTTAAATTACAAAAAAATGCTCCTAACCATAGCAAACTATGCCAAACTCACCTAAATTACTTCGGCTACCATAAATCATCCCCAACTAATCCTTACCACAACAAACTAAACCCAATCACATTTAAATTACAAAAAAATGCTACTAACCATAGCAAACTATGCCAAACTCACCTAAATTACTTCGGCTATCAAAAATCACCTCCAACTACACTTTACAGCAACAAACTAAGCCCAATCACTTTAAAATTACCAAAAAATGCTAAAAATCATAACAAACTATGCCAGACCCACCTAAATTACTTCGGCTAATCTAAATCATCACCAACTAACCCTTACCACAACAAACTAAACCCAATCACTTTTAAATTACAAAAAAATGCTAGTAACCATAGCAAACTATGCCAAACTCACCTAAATTACTTCGGCTTCCATAAATCATTACCAACTAACCCTTACCGCAACAAACTAAACCCAATCACTTTTAAATTACAAAAAAATGCTACTAAGCATAGCAAACTATGCCAAACTCACCTAAATTACTTCGGCTACCGTAAATCACCCCCAACTATTCCTTACCACAGCAAACCAAACCATATCATTTTAAAATTACAAAAAAAGGTGTACAAAACATAACAAACTATGCCAGACTCACCTAAATTACATCGGCTACTCTAAATCATCACCAACTAACCCTTTCCACAACAAACTAAACCCAATCACTTTTAAATTACAAAAAAATGCTAGTAACCATAGCAAACTATGCCAAACTCACCTAAATTACTTCGGCTACCATAAATCATCACCAACTAACCCTTACCACAACAAACTAAACCCTATCACTTTTAAATTACAAAAAAATGCTACTAACCATAGCAAACTATGCCAAACTCACCTAAATTACTTCGGCTATCAAAAATCACCCCCAACTACACTTTACAACTACAAACTAAGCCCAATCACTTTAAAATTACAAAAAAATGCTAAAAATCATAACAAACTATACCAGAATCACCTAAATTACTTCGGCTACCGTAAATCACCCCCAGCTATCCCTTACCATAACAAACCAAACCATATCATCTTATAATTACAAAAAAAGGTGTACAAATCATAACAAACTATGCCAGACCCACCTAAATTACTTCGGCTAATCTAAATCATCACCAACTAACCCTTACCACAACAAACTAAACCCAATCACTTTTAAATTACAAAAAAATGCTAGTAACCATAGCAAACTATGCCAAACTCACCTAAATTACTTCGGCTTCCATAAATCATTACCAACTAACCCTTACCGCAACAAACTAAACCCAATCACTTTGAAATTACAAAAAAATGCTACTAACCATAGCAAACTATGCCAAACTCACCTAAATTACTTCGGCTATCAAAAATCACCCCCAACTACACTTTACAGCAACAAACTAAGCCCAATCACTTTAAAATTACAAAAAAATGCTAAAAATCATAAGAAACTATAGCAGAATCCCCTAAATTACTTCGGCTACCGTAAATCACCCCCAACTATCCCTTACCATAACAAACCAAACCATATCATTTTAAAATTACAAAAAAAGTGTACAAATCATAACAAACTATGCCAGACTCACCTAAATTACTTCGGCTACTCTAAATCATCACCAACTAACCCTTACCACAACAAACTAAACCCAATCACTTTTAAATTACCAAAAAATGCTAGTAGCCATAGCAAACTATGCCAAACTCACCTAAATTACTTCGGCTACCATAAATCATCACCAACTAACCCTTACCACAACAAACTAAACCCAATCACTTTTAAATTACAAAAAAATGCTACTAACCATAGCAAACTATGCCAAACTCACCTAAATTATTTCGGCTATCAGAAATCACCCCTAACTACACTTTACAGCAACAAACTAAGCCCAATCACTTTAAAATTACAAAAAAATGCTAAAAATAATAACAAACTATACCAGAATTACCTAAATTACTTCGGCTACCGTAAATCACCCCCAACTATCCCTTACCACAACCAACCCAACCATATCATCTTAAAATTACAAAAAAAGGTGTACAAATCATTACAAACTATGCCAGACTCACCTAAATTACTTCGGCTACTCTAAATCATCACCAACTAACCCTTACCACAACAAACTAAACCCAATCACTTTTAAATTACAAAAAAATGCTAGTAACCATAGCAAACTATGCCAAACTCACCTAAATTACTTCGGCTATTCTAAATCTTCACCAACTAACCCTTACCACAACAAACTAAACCCAATCACTTTTAAATTACAAAAAAATGCTACTAACCATAGAAAACTATGCCAAACTCACCTAAATTACTTCGGCTATCAAAAATCACCTCCAACTACACTTTACAGCAACAAACTAAGCCCAATCACTTTAAAATTACAAAAAAATGCTAAAAATCATAACAAACTATACCAGAATCACCTAAATTACTTCGGCTACCGTAAATCGCCCCCAACTATCCCTTACCACAACCAACCCAACCATATCATCTTAAAATTACAAAAAAAGGTGTACAAATCATTACAAACTATGCCAGACTCACCTAAATTACCGGCTACTCTAAATCATCACCAACTAACCCTTACCACAACAAACTAAACCCAATCGCTTTTAAATTACAAAAAAATTCTAGTAACCATAGCAAACTATGCCAAACTCACCTAAATTACTTCGGCTACTCTAAATCATCACCAACTAACCCTTACCACAACAAACTAAACCCAATCACTTTTAAATTACAAAAAAATGCTAGTAACCATAGCAAACTATGCCAAACTCACCTAAATAACTTCGGCTACTCTAAATCTTCACCAACTAACCCTTACCACAACAAACTAAACCCAATCACTTTTAAATTACAAAAAAATGCTACTAACCATAGCAAACTATGCCAAACTCACCTAAATTACTCCGGCTATCAAAAATCACCTCCAACTACACTTTATAGCAACAAACTAAGCCCAATCAATTTAAAATTACAAAAAAATGCTAAAAATCATAACAAACTATACCAGAATCACCTAAATTACTTCGGCTACCGTAAATCACCGCCAACAAACCAAACCATATCATCTTAAAATTACAAAAAAAGATGTACAAATCATAACAAACTATACCAGACTCACCTAAATTACTTCGGCTACTCTAAATCATCACGAACTAATCCTTACCACAACAAACTAAATCCAATCACTTTTAAATTACAAAAAAATGCTACTTACCATAGCAAACTATGCCAAACTCACCTAAATTACTTCGGCTACCATAAATCATCACCAACTAACCCTTACCACAACAAACTAAACCCAATCATTTTTAAATTACAAAAAAATGCTACTAACCATAGCAAACTATGCCAAACTCACCTAAATTACTTCGGCTATCTAAAATCACCCCCAAATACACTTTACAGCAACAAACAAAGCCCAATCACTTTAAAATTACAAAAAAATGCTAAAAATCATAACAAACTATACCAGAATCACCTAAATTACTTCGGCTACCGTAAATCACCCCCAACTATCCCTTACCACAACAAACCAAACCATATCATCTTAAAATTACAAAAAAAGGTGTACAAATCATAACAAACTATGCCAGACTCACCTAAATTACATCGGCTACTCTAAATCATCACCAACTAATCCTTACCACAACAAACTAAATCCAATCACTTTTAAATTACAAAAAAATGCTAGTAACCATAGCAAACTATGCCAAACTCACCTACATTACTTCGGCTACCATAAATCATCACCAACTAACCCTTACGACAACAAACTAAACCCAATCACTTTTAAATTACAAAAAAATGCTACTAACCATAGCAAACTACGTCAAACTCACCTAAATTACTTCGGCTATCAAAAATCACCCCCAACTACACATTACAGCAACAAACAAAGCCCAATCACTTTAAAATTATAAAAAAATGCTAAAAATCATAACAAACTATACCAGAATCACCTAAATTACTTCGGCTACCGTAAATCACCCCCAACTATCCCTTACCACAACAAACCAAACCATATCATCTTAAAATTACAAAAAAAGGTGTACAAATCATAACAAATTATGCCAAACTCTCCTAAATTACTTCGGCTACTCTAAATCATTACCAACTAACCCTTACCACAACAAACTAAACCCAATCACTTTTAAATTACAAAAAAATGCTAGTAACCATAGCAAACTATGCCAAACTCACCTAAATTACTTCGGCTACCATAAATCATCACCAACTAACCCTTACCACAACAAACTAAACCCAATCACTTTTAAATTACAAAAAAATGCTACTAACCATAGCAAGCTATGCCAAACTCACCTAAATTACTTCGGCTATCAAAAATCACCCCCAACTACACTTTACAGCAACAAACTAAGCCCAATCACTTTAAAATTACAAAAAAATGCTAAAAATCATAACAAACTACCAGAATCACCTAAATTACTTCGGCTACCGTAAATCACCCCCAACTATCCCTTATCACAACAAACCAAACCATATCATTTTAAATTTACAAAAAAAGGAGTACAAATCATAACAAACTATGCCAGACTCACCTAAATTACTTCGGCTACTCTAAATCATCACCAACTAACCCTTACCACAACAAACTAAACTTAATCACTTTTAAATTACAAAAAAATGGTAGTAACCATAGCAAACTATGCCAAACTCACCTAAATTACTTCGGCTACCATAAATCATCACCAACTAACCCTTACCACAACAAAGTAAACCCAATCACTTTTAAATTACAAAAAAATGCTACTAACCATAGCAAACTATGCCAAACTCACCTAAATTACTTCGGCTATCAAAAATCACCCCCAACTACACTTTACAGCAACAAACTAAGCCCAATCACTTTAAAATTACAAAAAAATGCTAAAAATCATAACAAACTATACCAGAATCACTTAAATTACTTCGGCTACCGTAAATCACCCCCAACTATCACTTACCACAACAAACCAAACCATATCATCTTAAAATTACAAAAAAAGGTGTACAAATCATAACAAACTATGCCAGACTCACCTAAATTACTTCGGCTACTCTAAATCATCACCAACTAACCCTTACCACAACAAACTAAACCCAATCACTTTTAAATTACAAAAAAATGCTAGTAACCATAGCAAACTATGCCAAACTCACCTAAATTACTTCGGCTACCATAAATCATCACCAACTAACCCTTACCACAACAAACTAAACCCAATCACTTTTAAATTACAAAAAAATGCTACTAACCATAGCAAACTATGCCAAACTCACCTAAATTACTTCGGCTATCAAAAATCACCCCCAACTACACTTTACAGCAACAAACTAAGCCCAATCACTTTAAGATTACAAAAAAATGCTAAAAATAATAACAAACTATACCAGAATCACCTAAATTACTTCGGCTACCGTAAATCACCCCCAACTATCCCTTACCACAACAAACCAAACCATATCATTTTAAAATTACAAAAAAAGGTGTACAAATCATAACAAACTATGCCAGACTCACCTAAATTACTTCGGCTACTCTAAATCATCACCAACTAACCCTTACCACAACAAACTAAACCCAATCACTTTTAAATTACAAAAAAATGCTAGTAACCATAGCAAACCATGCCAAACTCACCTAAATTACTTCGACGACCATAAATCATCACCAACTAACCCTTACTACAACAACCTAAACCCAATCACTTTTAAATTACAAAAAAATGCTACTAACCATAGCAAACTATGCCAAACTCACCTAAATTACTTCGGCTATCAAAAATCACCCCTAACTACACTTTACAGCAACAAACAAAGCCCAATCACTTTAAAATTTCAAAAAAATGCTAAAAATCATAACAAACTATACCAGAATCACCTAAATTACTTCGGCTACCGTAAATCACCCCCAACTATCCCTTACCACAACAAACCAAACCATATCATCTTAAAATTACAAAAAAAGGTGTACAAATCATAACAAACTATGCCAGACTCACCTAAATTACTTCGGCTACTCTAAATCATCACCAACTAACCCTTACCACAACAAACTAAACCTAATCACTTTTAAATTACAAAAAAATGCTAGTAACCATAGCAAAGTATGCCAAATTCACCTAAATTACTTCGGCTACCATAAATCATCACCAACTAACCCTTACCACAACAAACTAAACCCAATCACTTTTAAATTACAAAAAAATGCTACTAACCATAGCAAAATATGCCAAACTTACCTAAATTACTTTGGCTATAAAAATCACCCCCAACTACACTTTACAGCAACAAACTAAGCCCAATCACTTTGAAATTACAAAAAAAAGCTAAAAATCATAACAAACTATACCAGAATCACCTAAATTACTTCGGCTACCGTAAATCACCCCCAACTATCCCTTACCACAACAAACCAAACCATATCATTTTAAAATTACAAAAAAAGGTGTACAAATCATAACAAACTATGCCAGACTCACCTAAATTACTTCGGCTACTCTAAATCATCACCAACTAACCCTTACCACAACAAACTAAACCCAATCACTTTTAAATTACAAAAAAATGCTAGTAACAATAGCAAACCATGCCAAACTCACCTAAATTACTTCGACGACCATAAATCATCACCAACTAACCCTTACCACAACAACCTAAACCCAATCACTTTTAAATTACAAAAAAATGCTACTAACCATAGCAAACTATGCCAAACTCACCTAAATTACTTCGGCTATCAAAAATCACCCCCAACTACACTTTACAGCAACAAACTAAGCCCAATCAGTTTAAAATTACAAAAAAATGCTAAAAATCATAACAAACTATACCAGAATCACCTAAATTACTTCGGCTACCGTAAATCACCCCCAACTATCCCTTACCACAACAAACCAAACCGTATCATCTTAAAATTACAAAAAAAGGTGTACAAATCATAACAAACTATGCCAGACTCACCTAAATTACTTCGGCTACTCTAAATCATCACCAACTAACCCTTACCACAACAAACTAAACCCAATCACTTTTAAATTACAAAAAAAATGCTAGTAACCATAGCAAACTATGCCAAACTCACCTACATTACTTCGGTTACCATAAATCATCACCAACTAACCACCCTTACCACAACAAACTAAACCCAATCACTTTTAAATTACAAAAAAATGCTACTAACCATAGCAAACTATGCCAAACTCACCTAAATTACTTCGGCTATCAAAAATCACCCCCAACTACACTTTACAGCAACAAACAAAGCCCAATCACTTTAAAATTACAAAAAAAAGCTAAAAATCATAACAAACTATACCAGAATCACCTAAATTACTTCGGCTACCGTAAATCACCCCCAACTATCCCTTACCACAACAAACCAAACCATATCATCTTAAAATTACAAAAAAAGGTGTACAAATCATAACAAACTATGCCAGACTCTCCTAAATTACTTCGGCTACTCTAAATCATCACCAACTAACCTTTACCACAACAAACTAAACCCAATCACTTTTAAATTACAAAAAAATGCTAGTAACCATAGCAAACTATGCCAAACTCACCTAAATTACTTCGGCTACCATAAATCATCACCAACTAACCCTTACCACAACAAACTAAACCCAATCACTTTAAAATTACAAAAAAATGCTAAAAATCATAACAAACTATACCAGAATCACTTAAATTACTTCGGCTACCGTAAATCACCCCCAACTATCCCTTACCACAACAAACCAAACCATATCATCTTAAAATTACAAAAAAAGGTGTACAAATCATAACAAACTATGCCAGACCCACCTAAATTACTTCGGCTACTCTAAATCATCACCAACTAACCCTTACCACAACAAACTAAACCCAATCACTTTTAAATTACAAAAAAATGCTAGTAACCATAGCAAACTATGCCAAACTCACCTAAATTACTTCGGCTACCATAAATCATCACCAACTAACCCTTACCACAACAAACTAAACCCAATCACTTTTAAATTACAAAAAAATGCTACTAACCATAGCAAACTATGTCAAACTCACCTAAATTACTTCGGCTATCAAAAATCACCCCCAACTACACTTTACAGCAACAAAATAAGCCCAATCACTTTAAGATTACAAAAAAATGCTAAAAATCATAACAAACTATACCAGAATCACCTAAATTACTTCGGCTACCGTAAATCACCCCCAACTATCCCTTACCACAACAAACCAAACCATATCATCTTAAAATTACAAAAAAAAGTGTACAAATCATAACAAACTATGCCAGACTCACCTAAATTACTTCGGCTACTCTAAATCATCACCAACTAACCCTTACCACAACAAACTAAACCCAATCACTTTTAAATTACAAAAAATGCTTGTAACCATAGCAAACTATGCCAAACTTACCTAAATTTCTTCGGCTACCATAAATCATCACCAACTAGCCCTTACCACAACAAACTAAACCCAATCACTTCTAAATTACAAAAAAATGCTACTAACCATAGCAAACTACGCCAAACTCACCTAAATTACTTCGGATATCAAAAATCACCCCCAACTACACTTTACAGCAACAAACTAAGCCCAATCACTTTAAAATTACAAAAAAATGCTAAAAATCATTACAAATTATACCAGAATCACCTAAATTACTTCGGCTACCGTAAATCACCCCCAACTATCCCTTACCACAACAAACCAAACCATATCATCTTAAAATTACAAAAAAAGGTGTACAAATCATAACAAACTATGCCAGACTCACCTAAATTACTTCGGCTACTCTAGATCATCACCAACTAACCCTTACCACAACAAACTAAACCCAATCACTTTTAAATTACAAAAAAATGCTAGTAGCCATAGCAAACTATGCCAAACTCACCTAAATAACTTCGGCTACTCTAAATCTTCACCAACTAACCCTTACCACAACAAACTAAACCCAATCACTTTTAAATTACAAAAAAATGCTAGTAACCATAGCAAACTATACCAAAGTCACCTAAATTACTTCGGCTATCATAAATCATCACCAACTAACCCTTACCACAACAAACTAAACCCAATCACTTTTAAATTACAAAAAAATGCTAGTAACCATAGCAAACTATGCCAAACTCACCTAAATTACTTCGGCTATTCTAAATCTTCACCAACTAACCCTTACCACAACAAACTAAACCCAATCACTTTTAAATTACAAAAAAATGCTACTAACCATAGAAAACTATGCCAAACTCACCTAAATTACTTCGGCTATCAAAAATCACCTCCAACTACACTTTACAGCAACAAACTAAGCCCAATCACTTTAAAATTACAAAAAAATGCTAAAAATCATAACAAACTATACCAGAATCACCTAAATTACTTCGGCTACCGTAAATCGCCCCCAACTGTCCCTTACCACAACCAACCCAACCATATCATCTTAAAATTACAAAAAAAGGTGTACAAATCATTACAAACTATGCCAGACTCACCTAAATTACTTCGGCTACTCTAAATCATCACCAACTAACCCTTACCACAACAAACTAAACCCAATCATTTTTAAATTACAAAAAAATGCTAGTAACCCTAGCAAACTACGCCAAACTCACCTAAATTACTTCGGCTACCATAAATCATCACCAACTAACCCTTACCACAACAAACTAAACCCAATCACTTTTAAATTACAAAAAAATGCTAGTAACCATAGCAAACTATGCCAAACTCACCTAAATAACTTCGGCTACTCTAAATCTTCACCAACTAATCCTTACCACAACAAACTAAACCCAATCACTTTTAAATTACAAAAAAATGCTACTAACCATAGCAAACTATGCCAAACTCACCTAAATTACTCCGGCTATCAAAAATCACCTCCAACTACACTTTACAGCAACAAACTAAGCCCAATCACTTGAAAATTACAAAAAAATGCTAAAAATCATAACAAACTATACCAGAATCACCTAAATTACTTCGGCTACCGTAAATCACCCCCAACTATCCCTTACCACAACAAACCAAACCATATCATCTTAAAATTACAAAAAAAGGTGTACAAATCATAACAAACTATGCCAGACTTACCTAAATTACTTCGGCTACTCTAAGTCGTCACCAACTAACCCTTACCACAACAAACTAAACCCAATCACTTTTAAATTACAAAAAAATGCTAGTAAACATAGCAAACTATGCCAAACTCACCTAAATTACTTCGGCTATCAAAAATCACCCACAACTACACTTTACAGAAACAAACTAAGCCCAATCAATTTAAAATTACAAAAAAATGCTAAAAATCATAACAAACTATACCAGAATCACCTAAATTACTTCGGCTACCGTAAATCACCCCCAACTATCCTTTACCACAACAAACCAAACCATATCATTTTAAAATTACAAAAAAAGGTGTACAAATCATAACAAACTATGCCAGACTCACCTAAATTACTTCGGCTACTCTAAATCATCACCAACTAACCCTTACCACAACAAACTAAACCCAATCGCTTTTAAATTACAAAAAAATGCTAGTAACCATAGCAAACTATGCCAAACTCACCTAAATTACTTCGGCTACCATAAATCATCACCAACTAACCCTTACCACAACAAAATAAACCAAATCACTTTTAAATTACAAAAAAATGCTACTAACCATAGCAAACTGTGCCAAACTCACCTAAATTACTTCGGCTATCAAAAATCACCCACAACTACACTTTACAGCAACAAACTAAGCCCAATCAATTTAAAATTACAAAAAAATGCTAAAAATCATAACAAACTATACCAGAATCACCTAAATTACTTCGGCTACCGTAAATCACCCCCAACTATCCCTTACCACAACAAACCAAACCATATCATTTTAAAATATCAAAAAAAAGTGTACAAATCATAACAAACTATGCCAGACTCACCTAAATTACTTCGGCTACTCTAAATCATCACCAACTAATCCTTACCACAACAAACTAAACCCAATCATTTTTAAATTACAAAAAAATGCTACTAACCATAGCAAACTATGCCAAACTCACCTAAATTACTTCGGCTATCAAAAATCACCCCCAACTACACTTTACAGCAACAAACTAAGCCCAATCACTTTAAAATTACAAAAAAATGCTTAAAATCATAACAAACTACAGAAGAATCACCTAAATTACTTCGGCTACCGTAAATCACCCCCAACTATTCCTTACCTCAACAAACCAAACCATATCATTTTAATATTACAAAAAAAGGTGTACAAATTATAACAAACTATGCCAGACTCACCTAAATTACATCGGCTACTCTAAATCATCACCAACTAACCCTTTCCACAACAAACTAAACCCAATCACTTTTAAATTACAAAAAAATGCTAGTAACCATAGCAAACTATGCCAAACTCACCTAAATTACTTCGGCTACCATAAATCATCACCAACTAACCCTTACCACAACAAACTAAACCCTATCACTTTTAAATTACAAAAAAATGCTACTAACCATAGCAAACTATGCCAAACTCACCTAAATTACTTCGGCTATCAAAAATCACCCCCAACTACACTTTACAACTACAAACTAAGCCCAATCATTTTAAAATTACAAAAAAATGCTAAAAATCATAACAAACTATACCAGAATCACCTAAATTACTTCGGCTACCGTAAATCACCCCCAACTATCCCTTACCATAACAAACCAAACCATATCATCTTATAATTACAAAAAAAGGTGTACAAATTATAACAAACTATGCCAGACCCACCTAAATTACTTCGGCTAATCTAAATCATCACCAACTAACCCTTACCACAACAAACTAAACCCAATCACTTTTAAATTACAAAAAAATGCTAGTAACCATAGCAAACTATGCCAAACTCACCTAAATTACTTCGGCTTCCATAAATCATTACCAACTAACCCTTACCACAACAAACTAAACCCAATCACTTTTAAATTACAAAAAAATGCTACTAACCATAGCAAACTATGCCAAACTCACCTAAATTACTTCGGCTATCAAAAATCACCCCCAACTACACTTTACAGCAACAAACTAAGCCCAATCACTTTAAAATTACAAAAAAATGCTAAAAAACATAAAAAACTATAGCAGAATCCCCTAAATTACTTCGGCTACCGTAAATCACCCCCAACTATCCCTTACCACAACAAACCAAACCATATCATCTTAAAATTACAAAAAAAGTGTACAAATCATAACAAACTATGCCAGACTCACCTAAATTACTTCGGCTACTCTAAATCATCACCAACTAACCCTTACCACAACAAACTAAACCCAATCACTTTTAAATTACCAAAAAATGCTAGTAGCCATAGCAAACTATGCCAAACTCACCTAAATTACTTCGGCTACCATAAATCATCACCAACTAACCCTTACCACAACAAACTAAACCCAATCACTTTTAAATTACAAAAAAATGCTACTAACCATAGCAAACTATGCCAAACTCACCTAAATTACTTCGGCTATCAAAAATCACTCCCAACTACACTTTACAGCAACAAACTAAGCCCAATCACTTTAAAATAACAAAAAAATGCTAAAAATCATAACAAACTATACCAGAATCACCTAAATTACTTCGGCTACCGTAAATCACCCCAAACTATCCCTTACCACAACAAACCAAACCATATCATCTTAAAATTACAAAAAAAAGTGTACAAATCATAACAAACTATGCCAGACTCACCTAAATTACTTCGGCTACTCTAAATCATCACCAACTAACCCTTACCACAACAAACTAAACCCAATCACTTTTAAATTACCAAAAAATGCTAGTAGCCATAGCAAACTATGCCAAACTCACCTAAATTACTTCGGCTACCATAAATCATCACCAACTAACCCTTACCACAACAAACTAAACCCAATCACTTTTAAATTACAAAAAAATGCTACTAACCATAGCAAACTATGCCAAACTCACCTAAATTACTTCGGCTATCAAAAATCACTCCCAACTACACTTTACAGCAACAAACTAAGCCCAATCACTTTAAAATAACAAAAAAATGCTAAAAATCATAACAAACTATACCAGAATCACCTAAATTACTTCGGCTACCGTAAATCACCCCAAACTATCCCTTACCACAACAAACCAAACCATATCATCTTAAAATTACAAAAAAAGGTGTACAAATCATGACAAACTATGCCAGACTCACCTAAATTACTTCGGCTACTCTAAATCTTCACCAACTAACCCTTACCACAACAAACTAAACCCAATCACTTTTAAATTACAAAAAAATGCTAGTAACCATAGCAAACTATACCAAACTCACCTAAATTACTTCGGCTATTATAAATCATCACCAACTAACCCTTACCACAACAAACTAAACCCAATCACTTTTAAATTACAAAAAAATGCTAGTAACCATAGCAAACTATGCCAAACTCACCTAAATTACTTCGGCTATTCTAAATCTTCACCAACTAACCCTTACCACAACAAACTAAACCCAATCACTTTTAAATTACAAAAAAATGCTACTAACCATAGCAAACTATGCCAAACTCACCTAAATTACTTCGGCTATCAAAAATCACCTCCAACTACACTTTACAGCAACAAACTAAGCCCAATCACTTTAAAATTACAAAAAAATGCTAAAAATCATAACAAACTATACCAGAATCACCTAAATTACTTCGGCTACCGTAAATCGCCCCCAACTATCCCTTACCACAACAAACCAAACCATATCATCTTAAAATTACAAAAAAAGGTGTACAAATCATTACAAACTATGCCAGACTCACCTAAATTACTTCGGCTACTCTAAATCATCACCAACTAACCCTTACCACAACAAACTAAACCCAATCATTTTTAAATTACAAAAAATGCTAGTAACCCTAGCAAACTACGCCAAACTCACCTAAATTACTTCGGCTACCATAAATCATCACCAACTAACCCTTACCACAACAAACTAAACCCAATCACTTTTAAATTACAAAAAAATGCTAGTAACCATAGCAAACTATGCCAAACTCACCTAAATAACTTCGGCTACTCTAAATCTTCACCAACTAACCCTTACCACAACAAACTAAACCCAATCACTTTTAAATTACAAAAAAATGCTAGTAACCATAGCAAACTATACCAAACTCACCTAAATTACTTCGGCTATCATAAATCATCACCAACTAACCCTTACCACAACAAACTAAACCCAATCACTTTTAAATTACAAAAAAATGCTAGTAACCATAGCAAACTATGCCAAACTCACCTAAATAACTTCGGCTACTCTAAATCTTCACCAACTAACCCTTACCACAACAAACTAAACCCAAACACTTTTAAATTACAAAAAAATGCTAGTAACCATAGCAAACTATACCAAACTCACCTAAATTACTTCGGCTATCATAAATCATCACCAACTAACCCTTACCACAACAAACTAAACTCAATCATTTTTAAATTACAAAAAAATGCTAGTAACCCTAGCAAACTACGCCAAACTCACCTAAATTACTTCGGCTACCATAAATCATCACCAACTAACCCTTACCACAACAAACTAAACCCAATCACTTTTAAATTACAAAAAAATGCTACTAACCATAGCAAACTACGCCAAACTCACCTAAATTACTTCGGCTATCAAAAATCACCCCCAACTACACTTTACAGCAACAAACTAAGCCCAATCACTTTAAAATTACAAAAAAATGCTAAAAATAATAACAAACTATACCAGAATTACCTAAATTACTTCGGCTACCGTAAATCACCCCCAACTATCCCTTACCACAACAAACCAAACCATATCATTTTAAAATTACAAAAAAAATTGTACAAATCATAACAAACTATGCCAGACTCACCTAAATTACATCGGCTACTCTAAATCATCACCAACTAACCCTTTCCACAACAAACTAAACCCAATCAGTTTTAAATTACAAAAAAATGCTAGTAACCATAGCGAACTATGCCAAACTCACCTAAATTACTTCGGCTACCATAAATCATCACCAACTAATTCTTACCACAACAAACTAAACCCTATTACTTTTAAATTACAAAAAAATGCAACTAAACATAGCAAACTATGCCAAACTCACCTAAATTACTTCGGCTATCAAAAATCACCCCTAACTACACTTTACAACTACAAACTAAGCCCAATCACTTTAAAATTACAAAAAAATGCTAAAAGTCATAACAAAATATATACCAGAATCACCTAAATTACTTCGGCTACCGTAAATCACCCCCAACTATCCCTTACCATAACAAACCAAACCATATCATCTTATAATTACAAAAAAAGGTGTACAAATCATAACAAACTATGCCAGACCCACCTAAATTACTTCGGCTAATCTAAATCATCACCAACTAACCCTTACCACAACAAACTAAACCCAATCACTTTTAAATTACAAAAAAATGCTACTAACCATAGCAAACTATGCCAAACTCACCTAAATTACTTCGGCTATCAAAAATCACCCCCAACTACACTTTACAGCAACAAACTAAGCCCAATCACTTTAAAATTACAAAAAAATGCTTAAAATCATAAAAAACTATACCAGAATCACCTAAATTACTTCGGCTACCGTAAATCACCCCCAACTATCCCTTACCATAACAAACCAAACCATATCATCTTATAATTACAAAAAAAGGTGTACAAATCATAACAAACTATGCTAGACTCACCTAAATTACTTCGGCTACTCTAAATCATCACCAACTAACCCTTACCACAACAAACTAAACCCAATCACTTTTAAATTACCAAAAAATGCTAGTAACCATAGCAAACTATACCAAACTCACCTAAATTACTTCGGCTACCATAAATCATCACCAACTAACCCTTACCACAACAAACTAAACCCAATCACTTTTAAATTACAAAAAAATGCTACTAACCATAGCAAACTATGCCAAACTCACCTAAATTACTTCGGCTATCAAAAATCACCCCCAACTACACTTTACAGCAACAAACTAAGCCCAATCACTTTAAAATAACAAAAAAATGCTAAAAATCTTAACAAACTATACCAGAATCACCTAAATTACTTCGGCTACCGTAAATCACCCCCAACTTTCCCTTACCACAACAAACCAAACCATATCATCTTAAAATTACAAAAAAAGGTGTACAAATCATGACAAACTATGCCAGACTCACCTAAATTACTTCGGCTACTCTAAATCTTCACCAACTAACCCTTACCACAACAAACTAAACCCAATCACTTTTATATTACAAAAAAATGCTAGTAACCATAGCAAACTATGCCAAACTCACCTAAATTACTTCAGCTACCATAAATCATCACCAACTAACCCTTACCACAACAAACTAAACCCAATCATTTTTAAATTACAAAAAAATGCTACTAACCATAGCAAACTATGCCAAACTCACCTAAATTACTTCGGCTATCAAAAATCACCCCCAACTACACTTTACAGCAACAAACAAAGCCCAATCACTTTAAAATTACACAAAAATGCTAAAAATCATAACAAACTATACCAGAATCACCTAAATTACTTCGGCTACCGTAAATCACCGCCAACTATCCCTTACCACAACAAACCAAACCATATCATCTTAAAATTACAAAAAAAGATGTACAAATCATAACAAACTATGCCAGACTCACCTAAATTACTTCGGCTACTCTAAATCATCACGAACTAATCCTTACCACAACAAACTAAATCCAATCACTTTTAAATTACAAAAAAATGCTACTAACCATAGCAAACTATGCCAAACTCACCTAAATTACTTCGGCTACCATAAATCATCACCAACTAACCCTTACCACAACAAACTAAACCCAATCATTTTTAAATTACAAAAAAATGCTACTAACCATAGCAAACTATGCCAAACTCACCTAAATTACTTCGGCTATCCAAAATCACCCCAAAATACACTTTACAGCAACAAACAAAGCCCAATCACTTTAAAATTACAAAAAAATGCTAAAAATCATAACAAACTATACCAGAATCACCTAAATTACTTCGGCTACCGTAAATCACCCCCAACTATCCCTTACCACAACAAACCAAACCATATCATCTTAAAATTACAAAAAAAGGTGTACAAATCATAACAAACTATGCCAGACTCACCTAAATTACTTCGGCTACTCTAAATCATCACCAACTAATCCTTACCACAACAAACTAAATCCAATCACTTTTAAATTACAAAAAAATGCTAGTAACCATAGCAAACTATGCCAAACTCACCTACATTACTTCGGCTACCATAAATCATCACCAACTAACCCTTACGACAACAAACTAAACCCAATCACTTTTAAATTACAAAAAAATGCTACTAACCATAGCAAACTACGCCAAACTCACCTAAATTACTTCGGCTATCAAAAATCACCCCCAACTACACATTACAGCAACAAACAAAGCCCAATCACTTTAAAATTATAAAAAAATGCTAAAAATCATAACAAACTATACCAGAATCACCTAAATTACTTCGGCTACCGTAAATCACCCCCAACTATCCCTTACCACAACAAACCAAACCATATCATCTTAAAATTACAAAAAAAGGTGTACAAATCATAACAAACTATGCCAAACTCTCCTAAATTACTTCGGCTACTCTAAATCATTACCAACTAACCCTTACCACAACAAACTAAACCCAATCACTTTTAAATTACAAAAAAATGCTAGTAACCATAGCAAACTATGCCAAACTCACCTAAATTACTTCGGCTACCATAAATCATCACCAACTAACCCTTACAACAACAAACTAAACCCAATCACTTTTAAATTACAAAAAAATGCTACTAACCATAGCAAGCTATGCCAAACTCACCTAAATTACTTCGGCTATCAAAAATCACCCCCAACTACACTTTACAGCAACAAACTAAGCCCAATCACTTTAAAATTACAAAAAAATGCTAAAAATCATAACAAACTACCAGAATCACCTAAATTACTTCGGCTACCGTAAATCACCCCCAACTATCCCTTATCACAACAAACCAAACCATATCATTTTAAAATTACAAAAAAAGGTGTACAAATCATAACAAACTATGCCAGACTCACCTAAATTACTTCGGCTACTCTAAATCATCACCAACTAACCCTTACCACAACAAACTAAACCCAATCACTTTTAAATTACAAAAAAATGGTAGTAACCATAGCAAACTATGCCAAACTCACCTAAATTACTTCGGCTACCATAAATCATCACCAACTAACCCTTACCACAACAAAGTAAACCCAATCACTTTTAAATTACAAAAAAATGCTACTAACCATAGCAAACTATGCCAAACTCACCTAAATTACTTCGGCTATCAAAAATCACCCCCAACTACACTTTACAGCAACAAACTAAGCCCAATCACTTTAAAATTACAAAAAAATGCTAAAAATCATAACAAACTATACCAGAATCACTTAAATTACTTCGGCTACCGTAAATCACCCCCAACTATCACTTACCACAACAAACCAAACCATATCATCTTAAAATTACAAAAAAAGGTGTACAAATCATAACAAACTATGCCAGACTCACCTAAATTACTTCGGCTACTCTAAATCATCACCAACTAACCCTTACCACAACAAACTAAACCCAATCACTTTTAAATTACAAAAAAATGCTAGTAACCATAGCAAACTATGCCAAACTCACCTAAATTACTTCGGCTACCATAAATCATCACCAACTAACCCTTACCACAACAAACTAAACCCAATCACTTTTAAATTACAAAAAAATGCTACTAACCATAGCAAACTATGCCAAACTCACCTAAATTACTTCGGCTATCAAAAATCACCCCCAACTACACTTTACAGCAACAAACTAAGCCCAATCACTTTAAGATTACAAAAAAATGCTAAAAATAATAACAAACTATACCAGAATCACCTAAATTACTTCGGCTACCGTAAATCACCCCCAACTATCCCTTACCACAACAAACCAAACCATATCATTTTAAAATTACAAAAAAAGGTGTACAAATCATAACAAACTATGCCAGACTCACCTAAATTACTTCGGCTACTCTAAATCATCACCAACTAACCCTTACCACAACAAACTAAACCCAATCACTTTTAAATTACAAAAAAATGCTAGTAACCATAGCAAACCATGCCAAACTCACCTAAATTACTTCGACGACCATAAATCATCACCAACTAACCCTTACCACAACAACCTAAACCCAATCACTTTTAAATTACAAAAAAATGCTACTAACCATAGCAAACTATGCCAAACTCACCTAAATTACTTCGGCTATCAAAAATCACCCCTAACTACACTTTACAGCAACAAACAAAGCCCAATCACTTTAAAATTTCAAAAAAATGCTAAAAATCATAACAAACTATACCTGAATCACCTAAATTACTTCGGCTACCGTAAATCACCCCCAACTATCCCTTACCACAACAAACCAAACCATATCACCTTAAAATTACAAAAAAAGGTGTACAAATCATAACAAACTATGCCAGACTCACCTAAATTACTTCGGCTACTCTAAATCATCACCAACTAACCCTTACCACAACAAACTAAACCTAATCACTTTTAAATTACAAAAAAATGCTAGTAACTATAGCAAACTATGCCAAATTCACCTAAATTACTTCGGCTACCATAAATCATCACCAACTAACCCTTACCACAACAAACTAAACCCAATCACTTTTAAATTACAAAAAAATGCTACTAACCATAGCAAAATATGCCAAACTTACCTAAATTACTTTGGCTATAAAAATCACCCCCAACTACACTTTACAGCAACAAACTAAGCCCAATCACTTTAAAATTACAAAAAAAAGCTAAAAATCATAACAAACTATACCAGAATCACCTAAATTACTTCGGCTACCGTAAATCACCCCCAACTATCCCTTACCACAACAAACCAAACCATATCATTTTAAAATTACAAAAAAAGGTGTACAAATCATAACAAACTATGCCAGACTCACCTAAATTACTTCGGCTACTCTAAATCATCACCAACTAACCCTTACCACAACAAACTAAACCCAATCACTTTTAAATTACAAAAAAATGCTAGTAACCATAGCAAACCATGCCAAACTCACCTTAATTACTTCGACGACCATAAATCATCACCAACTAACCCTTACCACAACAACCTAAACCCAATCACTTTTAAATTACAATAAAATGCTACTAACCATAGCAAACTATGCCAAACTCACCTAAATTACTTCGGCTATCAAAAATCACCCCTAACTACACTTTACAGCAACAAACAAAGCCCAATCACTTTAAAATTTCAAAAAAATGCTAAAAATCATAACAAACTATACCAGAATCACCTAAATTACTTCGGCTACCGTAAATCACCCCCAACTATCCCTTACCACAACAAACCAAACCATATCATCTTAAAATTACAAAAAAAGGTGTACAAATCATAACAAACTATGCCAGACTCACCTAAATTACTTCGGCTACTCTAAATCATCACCAACTAACCCTTACCACAACAAACTAAACCTAATCACTTTTAAATTACAAAAAAATGCTAGTAACCATAGCAAACCATGCCAAACTCACCTAAATTACTTCAACGACCATAAATCATCACCAACTAACCCTTACCACAACAAAGTAAACCCAATCAATTTTAAATTACAAAAAAATGCTACTAACCATAGCAAACTATGCCAAACTCACCTAAATTACTTCGGCTATCAAAATCACCCCCAACTACACTTTACAGCAACAAACTAAGCCCAATCAGTTTAAAATTACAAAAAAATGCTAAAAATCATAACGAACTATACCAGAATCACCTAAATTATTTCGGCTACCGTAAATCACCCCCAACTATCCCTTACCACAACAAACCAAACCGTATCATCTTAAAATTACAAAAAAAGGTGTACAAATCATAACAAACTATGCCAGACTCACCTAAATTACTTCGGCTACTCTAAATCATCACCAACTAACCCTTACCACAACAAACTAAACCCAATCACTTTTAAATTACAAAAAAAATGCTAGTAACCATAGCAAACTATGCCAAACTCACCTACATTACTTCGGTTACCATAAATCATCACCAACTAACCACCCTTACCACAACAAACTAAACCCAATCACTTTTAAATTACAAAAAAATGCTACTAACCATAGCAAACTATGCCAAACTCACCTAAATTACTTCGGCTATCAAAAATCACCCCCAACTACACTTTACAGCAACAAACAAAGCCCAATCACTTTAAAATTACAAAAAAAGCTAAAAATCATAACAAACTATACCAGAATCACCTAAATTACTTCGGCTACCGTAAATCACCCCCAACTATCCCTTACCACAACAAACCAAACCATATCATCTTAAAATTACAAAAAAAGGTGTACAAATCATAACAAACTATGCCAGACTCTCCTAAATTACTTCGGCTACTCTAAATCATCACCAACTAACCCTTACCACAACAAACTAAACCCAATCACTTTTAAATTACAAAAAAATGCTAGTAACCATAGCAAACTATGCCAAACTAACCTAAATTACTTCGGCTACCATAAATCATCACCAACTAACCCTTACCACAACAAACTAAACCATATCATCTTAAAATTACAAAAAAAGGTGTACAAATCATAACAAACTATGCCAGACCCACCTAAATTACTTCGGCTACTCTAAATCATCACCAACTAACCCTTACCACAACAAACTAAACCCAATCACTTTTAAATTACAAAAAAATGCTAGTAACCATAGCAAACTATGCCAAACTCACCTAAATTACTTCGGCTACCATAAATCATCACCAACTAACCCTTACCACAACAAACTAAACCCAATCACTTTTAAATTACAAAAAAATGCTAGTAACCATAGCAAACTATGCCAAACTCACCTAAATTACTTCGGCTACCATAAATCATCACCAACTAACCCTTACCACAACAAACTAAACCCAATCACTTTAAAATTACAAAAAAATGCTAAAAATCATAACAAACTATACCAGAATCACTTAAATTACTTCGGCTACCGTAAATCACCCCCAACTATCCCTTACCACAACAAACCAAACCATATCATCTTAAAATTACAAAAAAAGGTGTACAAATCATAACAAACTATGCCAGACCCACCTAAATTACTTCGGCTACTCTAAATCATCACCAACTAACCCTTACCACAACAAACTAAACCCAATCACTTTTAAATTACAAAAAAATGCTAGTAACCATAGCAAACTATGCCAAACTCACCTAAATTACTTCGGCTACCATAAATCATCACCAACTAACCCTTACCACAACAAACTAAACCCAATCACTTTTAAATTACAAAAAAATGCTACTAACCATAGCAAACTATGCCAAACTCACCTAAATTACTTCGGCTATCAAAAATCACCCCCAACTACACTTTACAGCAACAAACTAAGCCCAATCACTTTAAGATTACAAAAAAATGCTAAAAATCATAACAAACTATACCAGAATCACATAAATTACTTCGGCTACCGTAAATCACCCCCAACTATCCCTTACCACAACAAACCAAACCATATCATCTTAAAATTACAAAAAAAGGTGTACAAATCATAACAAACTATGCCAGACTCACCTAAATTACTTCGGCTACTCTAAATCATCACCAACTAACCCTTACCACAACAAACTAAACCCAATCACTTTTAAATTACAAAAAATGCTTGTAACCATAGCAAACTATGCCAAACTTACCTAAATTTCTTCGGCTACCATAAATCATCACCAACTAGCCCTTACCACAACAAACTAAACCCAATCACTTCTAAATTACAAAAAAATGCTACTAACCATAGCAAACTACGCCAAACTCACCTAAATTACTTCGGATATCAAAAATCACCCCCAACTACACTTTACAGCAACAAACTAAGCCCAATCACTTTAAAATTACAAAAAAATGCTAAAAATCATTACAAATTATACCAGAATCACCTAAATTACTTCGGCTACCGTAAATCACCCCCAACTATCCCTTACCACAACAAACCAAACCATATCATCTTAAAATTACAAAAAAAGGTGTACAAATCATAACAAACTATGCCAGACTCACCTAAATTACTTCGGCTACTCTAAATCATCACCAAATAACCCTTACCACAACAAACTAAACCCAATCACTTTTAAATTACAAAAAAATGCTAGGAACCATAGCAAATTATGCCAAACTAACCTAAATTACTTCGGCTACCATAAATCATCACCAACTAACCCTTACCACAACAAACTAAACCCAATCACCTTTAAATTACAAAAAATTGCTACTAACCAGAGCAAACTATGCCAAACTCACCAAAATTACTTCGGCTATCAAAAATCACCCCCATATACACTTTACAGCAACAAACTAAGCCCAATCACTTTAAAATTACAAAAAAATGCTAAAAATCATAACAAACTATACCAGAATCACCTAAATTACTTCGGCTACAGTAAATCACCCCCAACTATCCCTTACCACAACAAACCAAACCATATCATCTTAAAATTACAAAAAAAGGTGTACAAATCATAACAAATTATGCCAGACTCATCTAAATTACTTCGGCTACTCTAAATCATCACCAGGTAACCCTTACCACAACAAACTAAACCCAATCACTTTTAAATTACAAAAAAATGCTAGTAACCATAGCAAACTATGCCAAACTCACCTAAATTACTTCGGCTACCATAAATCATCACCAACTAACCCTTACCACAACAAACTAAACTAAATCACTTTTAAATTACAAAAAAATGCTACTAACCTTTGCAAAATATGCCAAACTCACTTAAATTACTTCGGCTATCAAAAATCACCCCCAACTACACTTTACAGCAACAAACTAAGCCCAATCACTTTAAAATTACAAAAAAATGCTAAAAATCATAACAAACTATACCAGAATCACCTAAATTACTTCGGCTACCGTAAATCACCCCCAACTATCCCTTACCACAACAAACCAAACCATATCATCTTAAAAATACAAAAAAAGGTGTACAAATCATAACAAACTATGCCAGACTCACCTAAATTACTTCGGCTACTCTAAATCATCACCAACTCACCCTTACCACAACAAACTAAACCCAATCACTTTTAAATTACAAAAAAATGCTAGTAACCATAGCAAACTATGCCAAACTCACCTAAATTACTTCGGCTACCATAAATTATCACCAACTAACCCTTACCACAACAAACTAAACCCAATCACTTTTAAATTACAAAAAAATGCTACTAACCTTTGCAAAATATGCCAAACTCACTTAAATTACTTCGGCTATCAAAAATCACCCCCAACTACACTTTACAGCAACAAACTAAGCCCAATCACTATAAAATTACAACAAAATGCTACAAATCATATCAAACTATACCAGAATCACCTAAATTACTTCGGCCACCGTAAATCACCCCCAACTATCCCTTACCATAACATACCAAACCATATCATCTTAAAATTACAAAAAAAGGTGTACAAATCATAACAAACTATGCCAGACTCACCTAAATTACTTCGGCTACTCTAAATCATCACCAACTAACCCTTACCACAACAAACTAAACCCAATCACTTTTAAATTACAAAAAAATGCTAGTAACCATTGCAAACTATGCCAAACTCACCTAAATTACTTCGGCTACCATTAATCATCACCAACTAACCCTTACCACAACAAACTAAACCCAATCACTTTAAAATTACAAAAAAATGCTAAAAATCATAACAAACTATACCAGAATCACCAAAATTACTTCGGCTACCGTAAATCACCCCCAACTATCCCTTACCACAACAAACCAAACCATATCATCTTAAAATTACAAAAAAAGGTGTACAAATCATAACAAACTATGCCAAACTCACCTAAATTACTTCGGCTACTCTAAATCATCACCAACTAACCCTTACCACAACAAACTAAACCTAATCACTTTTAAATTACAAAAAAATGCTAGTAACCATAGCAAACTATGCCAAACTCACCTAAATTACTTCGGCTACCATAAATCATCACCAACTAACCCTTACCACAACAAAGTAAACCCAATCACTTTTAAATTACAAAAAAATGCTACTAACCATAGCAAACTATGCCAAACTCACCTAAATTACTTCGGCAATCAAAAATCACCCCCAACTACACTTTACAGCAACAAACTAAGCTTAATCAGTTTAAAATTACAAAAAAATGCTAAAAATCATAACAAACTATACCAGAATCACCTAAATTACTTCGGCTACCGTAAATCACCCCCAACTATCCCTTACCACAACAAACCAAACCATATCATCTTAAAATTACAAAAAAAAGTGTACAAATCATAACAAACTATGCCAGACTCACCTAAATTACTTCGGCTACTCTAAATCATCACCAACTAACCCTTACCACAACAAACTAAACCCAATCACTTTTAAATTACAAAAAAATGCTAGTAACCATAGCAAACTATGCCAAACTCACCTACATTACTTCGGTTACCATAAATCATCACCAACTAACCACCCTTACCACAACAAACTAAACCCAATCACTTTTAAATTACAAAAAAATGCTACTAACCATAGCAAACTATGCCAAACTCACCTAAATTACTTCGGCTATCAAAAATCACCCCCAACTACACTTTACAGCAACAAACAAAGCCCAATCACTTTAAAATTACAAAAAAAAGCTAAAAATCATAACAAACTATACCAGAATCACCTAAATTACTTCGGCTACCGTAAATCACCCCCAACTATCCCTTACCACAACAAACCAAACCATATCATCTTAAAATTACAAAAAAAGGTGTGCAAATCATAACAAACTATGCCAGACTCTCCTAAATTACTTCGGCTACTCTAAATCATCATCAACTAACCCTTACCACAACAAACTAAACCCAATCACTTTTAAATTACAAAAAAATGCTAGTAACCATAGCAAACTATGCCAAACTCACCTAAATTACTTCGGCTACCATAAATCATCACCAACTAACCCTTACCACAACAAACTAAACCCAATCACTTTAAAATTACAAAAAAATGCTAAAAATCATAACAAACTATACCAGAATCACTTAAATTACTTCGGCTACCGTAAATCACCCCCAACTATCCCTTACCACAACAAACCAAACCATAACATCTTAAAATTACAAAAAAAGGTTTACAAATCATAACAAACTATGCCAGACTCACCTAAATTACTTCGGCTACTCTAAATCATCACCAACTAACCCTTACCACAACAAACTAAACCCAATCACTTTTAAATTACAAAAAAATGCTAGTAACCATAGCAAACTATGCCAAACTCACCTAAATTACTTCGGCTATCAAAAATCACCCCCAACTACACTTTACAGCAACAAACTAAGCCCAATCACTTTAAGATTACAAAAAAATGCTAAAAATCATAACAAACTATACCAGAATTACCTAAATTACTTCGGCTACCGTAAATCACCCCCAACTATCCCTTACCACAACAAACCAAACCATATCATCTTAAAATTACAAAAAAAGGTGTACAAATCATAACAAACTATGCCAGACTCACCTAAATTACTTCGGCTACTCTAAATCATCACCAACTAACCCTTACCACAACAAACTAAACCCAATCACTTTTAAATTACAAAAAATGCTTGTAACCATAGCAAACTATGCCAAACTTACCTAAATTTCTTCGGCTACCATAAATCATCACCAACTAGCCCTTACCACAACAAACTAAACCCAATCACTTCTAAATTACAAAAAAATGCTACTAACCATAGCAAACTACGCCAATCTCACCTAAATTACTTCGGATATCAAAAATCACCCCCAACTACACTTTACAGCAACAAACTAAGCCCAATCACTTTAAAATTACAAAAAAATGCTAAAAATCATTACAAATTATACCAGAATCACCTAAATTACTTCGGCTACCGTAAATCACCCCCAACTATCCCTTACCACAACAAACCAAACCATATCATCTTAAAATTACAAAAAAAATTGTACAAATCATAACAAACTATGCCAGACTCACCTAAATTACTTCGGCTACTCTAAATCATCACCAAATAACCCTTACCACAACAAACTAAACCCAATCACTTTTAAATTACAAAAAAATGCTAGTAACCATAGCAAATTATGCCAAACTAACCTAAATTACTTCGTCTACCATAAATCATCACCAACTAACCCTTACCACAACAAACTAAACCCAATCACTTTTAAATTACAAAAAATTGCTACTAACCAGAGCAAAATATGCCAAACTCACCAAAATTACTTCGGCTATCAAAAATCACCCCCATATACACTTTACAGCAACAAACTAAGCCCAATCACTTTAAAATTACAAAAAAATGCTAAAAATCATAACAAACTATACCAGAATCACTTAAATTACTTCGGCTACCGTAAATCACCCCCAACTATCCCTTACCACAACAAACCAAACCATATCATCTTAAAATTACAAAAAAAGGTGTACAAATCATAACAAACTATGCCAGACTCACCTAAATTACTTCGGCTACTCTAAATCATCACCAACTAACCCTTACCACAACAAACTAGACCCAATCACTTTTAAATTACAAAAAAATGCTAGTAACCATAGCAAACTATGCCAGACTCACCTAAATTACTTCGGCTACTCTAAATCATCACCAACTAACCCTTACCACAACAAACTAGACCCAATCACTTTTAAATTACAAAAAAATGCTAGTAACCATAGCAAACTATGCCAAACTCACCTAAATTACTTCGGCTACCATAAATCATCACCAACTAACCCTTACCACAACAAACTAAACCCAATCACTTTTAAATTACAAAAAAATGCTACTAACCATAGCAAACTATACCAAACTCAACTAAATTACTTCGGCTATCAAACATCACCCCCAACAACACTTTACAGCAACAAACTAAGCCCAATCACTTTAAAATTACAAAAAAATGCTAAAAATTATAACAAACTATACCAGAATCACCTAAATTACTTCGGCTACCTTAAATCACCCCAACTATTCCTTACCACAACAAACCAAACCATATCATCTTAAAATTACAAAAAAAGGTGTACAAATCATAACAAACTATGCCAGACTCACCTAAATTACTTCGGCTACTCTAAATCATCACCAACTAACCCTTACCACAACAAACTAAACCCAATCACTTTTAAATTACAAAAAAATGCTAGTAACCATAGCAAACTATGCCAAACTCACCTAAATTACTTCGGCTACCATAAATCATCACCAACTAACCCTTACCACAACAAACTAAACCCAATCACTTTTAAATTACAAAAAAATGCTACTAACCATAGCAAACTATGCCAAACTCACCTAAATTACTTCGGCTATCAAAAATCACCCCCAACTACACTTTACAGCAACAAACTTAGCCCAATCACTTTAAAATTACAAAAAAATGCTAAAAATCATAACAAACTATACCAGAATCACCTAAATTACTTCGGCTACCGTAAATCACCCCCAACTATCCCTTACCACAACAAACCAAACCATATCATCTTAAAATTACAAAAAAAGGTGTACAAATCATAACAAACTATGCCAGACTCACCTAAGTTACTTCGGCTACTCTAAATCATCACCAACTAACCCTTACCACAACAAACTAAACCTAATCACTTTTAAATTACAAAAAAATGCTAGTAACCATAGCAAACTATGCCAAACTCACCTAAATTACTTCGGCTACCATAAATCATCACCAACTAACCCTTACCACAACAAACTAAACCCAATCACTTTTAAATTACAAAAAAATGCTACTAACCATAGCAAACTATGCCAAACTCACCTAAATTACTTCGGCTATCAAAAAACACCCCCAACTACACTTTACAGCAACAAACTAAGCCCAATCACTTTAAAATTACAAAAAAATGCTAAAAATCATAACAAACTATACCAGAATCATCTAAATTACTTCGGCTACCGTAAATCACCCCCAACTATCCCTTACCACAACAAACCAAACCATATCATCTTAAAATTACAAAAAAAGGTGTACAAATCTTAACAAACTATGCCAAACTCACCTAAATTACTTCGGCTACTCTAAATCATCGCCAACTAACCCTTACCACAACAAACTAAACCCAATAACTTTTAAATTACAAAAAAATGCTACTAACCATAGCAAACTATGCCAAACTCACCTAAATTACTTCGGCTACCATAAATCATCACCAACTATCCCTTATCACAACAAACTAAACTCAATCACTTTTAAATTACAAAAAAGTACTACTAACCATAGCAAACTATGCCAAACTCACCTAAATTACTTCGGCTATCAAAAATCACCCCCAACTACACTTTACAGCAACAAAGTAAGCCCAATCATTTTAAAATTACAAAAAATGCTAAAAATCATAACAAACTATGCCAGACTCACCTAAATTACTTCGGCTACTCTAAATCATCACCAACTAACCCTTACCACAACTAACTAAACCCAATTACATATAAATTACAAAAAAATGCTACTAACCATAGCAAACTATGCCAAACTCACCTAAATTACTTCGGCTACCATAAATCATCACCAACTAACCCTTACCACAACAAACTAAACCCAATCACTTTTAAATTACAAAAAAATGCTACTAACCATAGCTAACTATGCCAAACTCACCTAAATTACTTCGGCTATCAAAAATCACCCCCAACTACACTTTACAGCAACAAACTAAGCCCAATCATTTTAAAATTACAAAAAAATGCTAAAAATCATAACAAACTATACCAGAATCACCTAAATTAATTCGGCTACCGTAAATCACCCCCAACTATCCCTTACCACAACAAACCAAACCATATCATCTTAAAATTACAAAAAAAGGTGTACAAATCATAACAAACTATGCCAGACTCCCCTAAGTTACTTCGGCTACTCTAAATCATCACCAACTAACCCTTACCACAACAAACTAAACGCAATCATTTTTAAACTACAAAAAAATGCTACTAACCATAGCAAACTATGCCAAACTCACCTAAATTACTTCGGCTACCATAAATCATCACCAACTAACCCTTACCACAACAAACTAAACCCAATCACTTTTAAATTACAAAAAAATGCTATTAACCATAGGAAACTACTTCGGCTATCAAAAATCACCCCCAACTACACTTTACAGCAACAAACTAAGCCCAATCACTATAAATTACAGAAAAATGCTAAAAATCATAACAAACTATACCAGAATCACCTAAATTACATCGGATACCGTAAATCGCCCCCAACTATCCCTTACCACAACAAACCAAACCATATCATCTTAAAATTACAAAAAAAGGTGTACAAATCATAACAAGCTCTGCCAGGCTCACCTAAATTACTTCGGCTACTCTAAATCATTATCAACTAACCCTTACCACAACAAACTAAACCCAATCACTTTTAAATTACAAAAAAATGCTACTAACCATAGCAAACTATGCCAAACTCACCTAAATTACTTCGGCTACCATAAATCATCACCAACTAACCCTTACCACAACAAACTAAACCCAATCACTTTTAAATTACAAAAAAATGCTACTAACCATAGCAAACTATGCCAAACTCACCTAAATTACTAAATCACTTTAAAATTACAAAAAAATGCTAAAAATCATAACAAACTATACCAGAATCATCTAAATTACTTCGGCTACCGTAAATCACCCCCAACTATCCCTTACCACAACAAACCAAACCATATCATCTTAAAATTACAAAAAAAGGTGTACAAATCTTAACAAACTATGCCAGACTTACCTAAATTACTTCGGCTACTCTAAATCATCGCCAACTAACCCTTACCACAACAAACTAAACCCAATCACTTTTAAATAAAAAAAAATGCTACTAACCATAGCAAACTATGCCAAACTCACCTAAATTACTTCGGCTACCATAAATCATCACCAACTAACCCTTACGACAACAAACTAAACCCAATCACTTTTAAATTACAAAAAAGTACTACTAACCATAGCAAACTATGCCAAACTCACCTAAATTACTTCGGCTATCAAAAATCACCCCCAACTACACTTTACAGCAACAAACTAAGCCCAATCACTTTAAAATTACAAAAAAATGCTAAAAATCATAACAAACTATACCAGAATCACCTAAATTACTTCGGCTACCGTAAATCACCCCCGACTATCCCTTACCACAACAAACCAAACCATATCATCTTACAATTACAAAAAAAGGTGTACAAATCATAACAAACTATGCCAGACTCACCTAAATTACTTCGGCTACTCTAAATCATCACCAACTAACCCTTACCACAACAAACTAAACCCAATCACATTTAAATTACAAAAAAATGCTACTAACCATAGCAAACTATGCCAAACTCACCTAAATTACTTCGGCTACCATAAATCATCACCAACTAACCCTTACCACAACAAACTAAACCCAATCACTTTTAAATTACAAAAAAATGCTACTAACCATAGCTAACTATGCCAAACTCACCTAAATTACTTCGGCTATCAAAAATCACCCCCAACTACACTTTACAGCAACAAACTAAGCCCAATCATTTTAAAATTACAAAAAAAATGCTAAAAATCATAACAAACTATACCAGAATCACCTAAATTACTTCGGCTACCGTAAATCACCCCCAACTATCCCTTACCACAACAAACCAAACCATATCATCTTAAAATTACAAAAAAAGGAGTACAAATCATAACAAACTATGCCAGGCTCACCTAAATTACTTCGACTACTCTAAATCATCATCAACTAACCCTTACCACAACAAACTAAACCCAATCATTTTTAAATTAAAAAAAATGCTACTAACCATAGCAAACTATGCCAAACTCACCTAAATTACTTCGGCTACCATAAATCATCACCAACTAACCCTTACCACAACAAACTAAACCCAATCACTTTTAAATTACAAAAAAATGCTACTAACCATAGCAAACTATGCCAAACTCACCTAAATTACTTCAGCTACCATGAATCATCACCAACTAACCCTTACCACAACAAACTAAACCCAATCACATTTAAATTACAAAAAAATGCTACTAACCATAGCAAACTATGCCAAACTCACCTAAATTACTTCGACTACCATAAATCATCACCAACTAACCCTTACCACAACAAACTAAACCCAATCACTTTTAAATTACAAAAAAATGCTACTAACCATAGCAAACTATGCCAAACTCACCTAAATTACTTCGGCTATCAAAAATCAACCCCAACTACACTTTACAGCAACAAACTAAGCCCAATCACTTTAAAATTACAAAAAAATGCTAAAAATCATAACAAACTATACCAGAATCACCTAAATTACTTCGGCTACCGTAAATCACCCTTAACTATCCCTTACCACAACAAACCAAACCATATCATCTTAATATTACAAAAAAAGGTGTACAAATCATAACAAACTATGCCAGACTCACCTAAATTACTTCGGCTACTCTAAATCATTACCAACTAACCCTTACCACAACAAACTAAACCCAATCCCTTTTAAATTACAAAAAAATGCTACTAACCATAGCAAACTATGCCAAACTCACCTAAATCACTTCGGCTACCATAAATCATCACCAACTAACCCTTACCACAACAAACTAAACCCAATCACTTTTAAATTACAAAAAAATGCTACTAACCATAGCAAACTATTCCAAACTCACCTAAATTACTTCGGCTATCAAAAATCACCTCCAACTACACTTTACAGCAACAAACTAAGCCCAATCACTTTAAAATTACAAAAAAATGCTGAAAATCATAACAAACTATACCAGAATCACCTAAATTACTTCGGCTACCGTAAATCACTCCCAACTATCCCTTGCCACAACAAACCAAACCATATCATCTTAAAATAACAAAAAAAAGTGTACAAATCATAACAAACTATGCCAGACTCACCTAAATTACTTCGGCTACTCTAAATCATCACCAACTAACCCTTACCACAACAAACTAAACCCAATCACTTTTAAATTACAAAAAAATTCTGCTAACCATAGCAAACTATGCCAAAGTTACCTAAATTACTTCGGCTATCAAAAATCACCCCCAACTACACTTTACAGCAACAAACTAAGCCCAATCACCTTAAAATTTAAAAAAAATACTAAAAATCATAACAAACTATACCAGAATTACCTAAATTACTTCGGCTACCGTAAATCACCCCCAACTATCCCTTACCACAACAAACCAAACCATATCATCTTAAAATTACAAAAAAAGGTGTACAAATCATAACAAACTATGCCAGACTCACCTAAATTACTTCGGCTACTCTACATGATCACCAACTAACCCTTACCACAACAAACTAAACGCAATCACTTTTAAATTACAAAAAAATGCTAATAACCATAGCAAACTATGCCAAACTCACCTAAATTACTTCGACTACCATAAATCATCACCAACTAACCCTTACCACAACAAACTAAACCCAATCACTTTTAAATTACAAAAAAATGCTACTAACCATAGCAAACTATGCCAAACTCACCTAAATTACTTCGGCTATCAAAAATCAACCCCAACTACACTTTACAGCAACAAACTAAGCCCAATCACTTTAAAATTACAAAAAAATGCTAAAAATCATAACAAACTATACCAGAATCACCTAAATTACTTCGGCTACCGTAAATCACCCTTAACTATCCCTTACCACAACAAACCAAACCATATCATCTTAATATTACAAAAAAAGGTGTACAAATCATAACAAACTATGCCAGACTCACCTAAATTACTTCGGCTACTCTAAATCATTACCAACTAACCCTTACCACAACAAACTAAACCCAATCCCTTTTAAATTACAAAAAAATGCTACTAACCATAGCAAACTATGCCAAACTCACCTAAATCACTTCGGCTACCATAAATCATCACCAACTAACCCTTACCACAACAAACTAAACCCAATCACTTTTAAATTACAAAAAAATGCTACTAACCATAGCAAACTATTCCAAACTCACCTAAATTACTTCGGCTATCAAAAATCACCTCCAACTACACTTTACAGCAACAAACTAAGCCCAATCACTTTAAAATTACAAAAAAATGCTGAAAATCATAACAAACTATACCAGAATCACCTAAATTACTTCGGCTACCGTAAATCACTCCCAACTATCCCTTGCCACAACAAACCAAACCATATCATCTTAAAATAACAAAAAAAAGTGTACAAATCATAACAAACTATGCCAGACTCACCTAAATTACTTCGGCTACTCTAAATCATCACCAACTAACCCTTACCACAACAAACTAAACCCAATCACTTTTAAATTACAAAAAAATTCTGCTAACCATAGCAAACTATGCCAAAGTTACCTAAATTACTTCGGCTATCAAAAATCACCCCCAACTACACTTTACAGCAACAAACTAAGCCCAATCACCTTAAAATTTAAAAAAAATACTAAAAATCATAACAAACTATACCAGAATTACCTAAATTACTTCGGCTACCGTAAATCACCCCCAACTATCCCTTACCACAACAAACCAAACCATATCATCTTAAAATTACAAAAAAAGGTGTACAAATCATAACAAACTATGCCAGACTCACCTAAATTACTTCGGCTACTCTACATGATCACCAACTAACCCTTACCACAACAAACTAAACGCAATCACTTTTAAATTACAAAAAAATGCTAATAACCATAGCAAATTATGCCAAACTCACCTAAATTACTTCGGCTACCATAAATCATCACCACCTAACCCTTACCACAACAAACTAAATCCAATCACTTTTAAATTACAAAAAAATGCTACTAACCATAGCAAACTATGCCAAACTCACCTAAATTACTTCGGCAATCAAAAATCACCCCCAACTAAACTTTACAGCAACAAACTAAGCCCAATTACTTTAAAATTACACAAAAATGCTAAAAATCATAACAAACTATATCAGAATCACCTAAATTACTTCGGCTACCGTAAATCACCCCCAACTAGCCCTTACCACAACAAACCAAACTATATCATCTTAAAATTACAAAAAAGGTGTACAAATCATAACAAACTATGCCAGACTCACCTAAATTACTTCGGATACTCTAAATCATCACCAACTAACCCTTACCACAACAAACTTAACCCAATCACTTTTAAATTACAAAAAAATTCTACTAACCATAGCAAACTATGCCAAACTCACCTAAATTACATCGGCTACCATAAATTATCACGAACTAATCCTTACCACAACAAACTAAACCCAATCACTTTTAAATTACAAAAAAATGCTACTAACCATAGCAAACTATGCCAAACTCACCTAAATTACTTCGGCTATCAAAAATCACCCCCAACTACACTTTACAGCAACAAACTAAGCCCAATCACTTTAAAATTACAAAAAAATTCTAAAAATCATAACAAACTATACCAGAATCACCTAAATTACTTCGGCTACCGTAAATCACCCCCAACTATCCCTTACCACAACAAACCAAACCATATCATCTTAAAATTACACAAAAAGGTGTACAAATCATAACAAACTATGCCAGACTCACCTAAATTACTTCGGCTACTCTAAATCATCACCAACTAAACCTTACCACAACCAACTAAACCCAATCACTTTTAATTACAAAAAAATGCTACTAACCATAGCAAACTATGCCAAACTCACCTAAATTACTTCGGCTACCATAAATCATCACCAACTAACCCTTACCACAACAAACTAAACCCAATCACTTTTAAATTACAAAAAAATGCTACTAACCATAGCAAACTATGCCAAACTCACCTAAATTACTAAATCACTTTAAAATTACAAAAAAATGCTAAAAATCATAACAAACTATACCAGAATCATATAAATTACTTCGGCTACCGTAAATCACCCCCAACTATCCCTTACCACAACAAACCAAACCATATCATCTTAAAATTACAAAAAAAGGTGTACAAATCTTAACAAACTATGCCAGACTCACCTAAATTACTTCGGCTACTCTAAATCATCGCCAACTAACCCTTACCACAACAAACTAAACCCAATCACTTTTAAATAACAAAAAATGCTACTAACCATAGCAAACTATGCCAAACTCACCTAAATTACTTCGGCTACCATAAATCATCACCAACTAACCCTTACGACAACAAACTAAACCCAATCACTTTTAAATTACAAAAAAGTACTACTAACCATAGCAAACTATGCTAAACTCACCTAAATTACTTCGGCTATCAAAAATCACCCCCAACTACACTTTACAGCAACAAACTAAGCCCAATCACTTTAAAATTACAAAAAAATGCTAAAAATCATAACAAACTATACCAGAATCACCTAAATTACTTCGGCTACCGTAAATCACCCCCGACTATCCCTTACCACAACAAACCAAACCATATCATCTTACAATTACAAAAAAAGGTGTACAAATCATAACAAACTATGCCAGACTCACCTAAATTACTTCGGCTACTCTAAATCATCACCAACTAACCCTTACCACAACAAACTAAACCCAATCACATTTAAATTACAAAAAAATGCTACTAACCATAGCAAACTATGCCAAACTCACCTAAATTACTTCGGCTACCATAAATCATCACCAACTAACCCTTACCACAACAAACTAAACCCAATCACTTTTAAATTACAAAAAAATGCTACTAACCATAGCTAACTATGCCAAACTCACCTAAATTACTTCGGCTATCAAAAATCACCCCCAACTACACTTTACAGCAACAAACTAAGCCCAATCATTTTAAAATTACAAAAAAAATGCTAAAAATTATAACAAACTATACCAGAATCACCTAAATTACTTCGGCTACCGTAAATCACCCCCAACTATCCCTTACCACAACAAACCAAACCATATCATCTTAAAATTACAAAAAAAGGTGTACAAATCATAACAAACTATGCCAGGCTCACCTAAATTACTTCGACTACTCTAAATCATCATCAACTAACCCTTACCACAACAAACTAAACCCAATCACTTTTAAATTAAAAAAAATGCTACTAACCATAGCAAACTATGCCAAACTCACCTAAATTACTTCGGCTACCATAAATCATCACCAACTAACCCTTACCACAACAAACTAAACCCAATCACTTTTAAATTACAAAAAAATGCTACTAACCATAGCAAACTATGCCAAACTCACCTAAATTACTTCAGCTACCATGAATCATCACCAACTAACCCTTACCACAACAAACTAAACCCAATCACATTTAAATTACAAAAAAATGCTACTAACCATAGCAAACTATGCCAAACTCACCTAAATTACTTCGGCTACCATAAATCATCACCAACTAACCCTTACCACAACAAACTAAACCCAATCACTTTTAAATTACAAAAAAATGCTACTAACCATAGCAAACTATGCCAAACTCACCTAAATTACTTCGGCTATCAAAAATCAACCCCAACTACACTTTACAGCAACAAACTAAGCCCAATCACTTTAAAATTACAAAAAAATGCTAAAAATCATAACAAACTATACCAGAATCACGGAAATTACTTCGGCTTCCGTAAATCACCCTTAACTATCCCTTACCACAACAAACCAAACCATATCATCTTAATATTACAAAAAAAGGTGTACAAATCATAACAAACTATGCCAGACTCACCTAAATTACTTCGGCTACTCTAAATCATTACCAACTAACCCTTACCACAACAAACTAAACCCAATCCCTTTTAAATTACAAAAAAATGCTACTAACCATAGCAAACTATGCCAAACTCACCTAAATCACTTCGGCTACCATAAATCATCACCAACTAACCCTTACCACAACAAACTAAACCCAATCACTTTTAAATTACAAAAAAATTCTACTAACCATAGCAAACTATTCCAAACTCACCTAAATTACTTCGGCTATCAAAAATCACCTCCAACTATACTTTACAGCAACAAACTAAGCCCAATCACTTTAAAATTACAAAAAAATGCTGAAAATCATAACAAACTATACCAGAATCACCCAAATTACTTTGGCTACCGTAAATCACCCCCAACTATCCCTTACCACAACAAACCAAACCATATCATCTTAAAATTACAAAAAAAGGTGTACAAATCATAACAAATTATGCCAGACTCGCTTAAATTACTTCGGCTACTCTAAATCATCACCAACTAACCCTTACCACAACAAACTAAACCCAATCACTTTTAAATTACAAAAAAAATGCTACTAACCATAGCAAACTATGCCAAACTCACCTAAATTACTTCGGCTATCAAAAATCACCCCCAACTACACTTTACAGCAACAAACTAAGCCCAATCACTTTAAAATTACAAAAAAATGCTGAAAATCATAACAAACTATACCAGAATCACCTAAATTACTTCGGCTACCGTAAATCACTCCCAACTATCCCTTGCCACAACAAACCAAACCATATCATCTTAAAATAACAAAAAAAAGTGTACAAATCATAACAAACTATGCCAGACTCACCTAAATTACTTCGGCTACTCTAAATCATCACCAACTAACCCTTACCACAACAAACTAAACCCAATCACTTTTAAATTACAAAAAAATTCTGCTAACCATAGCAAACTATGCCAAACTCACCTAAATTACTTCGGCTATCAAAAATCACCCCCAACTACACTTTACAGCAACAAACTAAGCCCAATCACCTTAAAATTTAAAAAAAATACTAAAAATCATAACAAACTATACCAGAATTACCTAAATTACTTCGGCTACCGTAAATCACCCCCAACTATCCCTTACCGCAACAAACCAAACCATATCATCTTAAAATTACAAAAAAAGGTGTACAAATCATAACAAATTATGCCAGACTCACCTAAATTACTTCGGCTACTCTACATGATCACCAACTAACCCTTACCACAACAAACTAAACGCAATCACTTTTAAATTACAAAAAAATGCTACTAACCATAGCAAACTATGCCAAACTCACCTAAATTACTTCGGCTACCATAAATCATCACCACCTAACCCTTACCACAACAAACTAAATCCAATCACTTTTAAATTACAAAAAAATGCTACTAACCATAGCAAACTATGCCAAACTCACCTAAATTACTTCGGCAATCAAAAATCACCCCCAACTACACTTTACAGCAACAAACTAAGCCCAATTACTTTAAAATTACACAAAAATGCTAAAAATCATAACAAACTATATCAGAATCACCTAAATTACTTCGGCTACCGTAAATCACCCCCAACTAGCCCTTACCACAACAAACCAAACTATATCATCTTAAAATTACAAAAAAGGTGTACAAATCATAACAAACTATGCCAGACTCACCTAAATTACTTCGGATACTCTAAATCATCACCAACTAACCCTTACCACAACAAACTTAACCCAATCACTTTTAAATTACAAAAAAATGCTACTAACCATAGCAAACTATGCCAAACTCACCTAAATTACATCGGCTACCATAAATTATCACGAACTAATCCTTACCACAACAAACTAAACCCAATCACTTTTAAATTACAAAAAAATGCTACTAACCATAGCAAACTATGCCAAACTCACCTAAATTACTTCGGCTATCAAAAATCACCCCCAACTACACTTTACAGCAACAAACTAAGCCCAATCACTTTAAAATTACAAAAAAATGCTAAAAATCATAACAAACTATACCAGAATCACCTAAATTACTTCGGCTACCGTAAATCACCCCCAACTATCCCTTACCACAACAAACCAAACCATATCATCTTAAAATTACACAAAAAGGTGTACAAATCATAACAAACTATGCCAGACTCACCTAAATTACTTCGGCTACTCTAAATCATCACCAACTAAACCTTACCACAACCAACTAAACCCAATCACTTTTAATTACAAAAAAATGCTACTAACCATAGCAAACTATGCCAAACTCACCTAAATTACTTCGGCTACCATAAATCATCACCAACTAACCCTTACCACAACAAACTAAACCCAATCACTTTTAAATTACAAAAAAATGCTACTAACCATAGCAAACTATGCCAAACTCACCTAAATTACTAAATCACTTTAAAATTACAAAAAAATGCTAAAAATCATAACAAACTATACCAGAATCATCTAAATTACTTCGGCTACCGTAAATCACCCCCAACTATCCCTTACCACAACAAACCAAACCATATCATCTTAAAATTACAAAAAAAGGTGTACAAATCTTAACAAACTATGCCAGACTCACCTAAATTACTTCGGCTACTCTAAATCATCGCCAACTAACCCTTACCACAACAAACTAAACCCAATCACTTTTAAATAAAAAAAAATGCTACTAACCATAGCAAACTATGCCAAACTCACCTAAATTACTTCGGCTACCATAAATCATCACCAACTAACCCTTACGACAACAAACTAAACCCAATCACTTTTAAATTACAAAAAAGTACTACTAACCATAGCAAACTATGCCAAACTCACCTAAATTACTTCGGCTATCAAAAATCACCCCCAACTACACTTTACAGCAACAAACTAAGCCCAATCACTTTAAAATTACAAAAAAATGCTAAAAATCATAACAAACTATACCAGAATCACCTAAATTACTTCGGCTACCGTAAATCACCCCCGACTATCCCTTACCACAACAAACCAAACCATATCATCTTACAATTACAAAAAAAGGTGTACAAATCATAACAAACTATGCCAGACTCACCTAAATTACTTCGGCTACTCTAAATCATCACCAACTAACCCTTACCACAACAAACTAAACCCAATCACATTTAAATTACAAAAAAATGCTACTAACCATAGCAAACTATGCCAAACTCACCTAAATTACTTCGGCTACCATAAATCATCACCAACTAACCCTTACCACAACAAACTAAACCCAATCACTTTTAAATTGCAAAAAAATTCTACTAACCATAGCTAACTATGCCAAACTCACCTAAATTACTTCGGCTATCAAAAATCACCCCCAACTACACTTTACAGCAACAAACTAAGCCCAATCATTTTAAAATTACAAAAAAAATGCTAAAAATCATAACAAACTATACCAGAATCACCTAAATTACTTCGGCTACCGTAAATCACCCCCAACTATCCCTTACCACAACAAACCAAACCATATCATCTTAAAATTACAAAAAAAAGTGTACAAATCATAACAAACTATGCCAGGCTCACCTAAATTACTTCGACTACTCTAAATCATCATCAACTAACCCTTACCACAACAAACTAAACCCAATCAATTTTAAATTTAAAAAAATGCTACTAACCATAGCAAACTATGCCAAACTCACCTAAATTACTTCGGCTACCATAAATCATCACCAACTAACCCTTACCACAACAAACTAAACCCAATCACTTTTAAATTACAAAAAAATGCTACTAACCATAGCAAACTATGCCAAACTCACCTAAATTACTTCAGCTACCATGAATCATCACCAACTAACCCTTACCACAACAAACTAAACCCAATCACATTTAAATTACAAAAAAATGCTACTAACCATAGCAAACTATGCCAAACTCACCTAAATTACTTCGGCTACCATAAATCATCACCAACTAACCCTTACCACAACATACTAAACCCAATCACTTTTAAATTACAAAAAAATGCTACTAACCATAGCAAACTATGCCAAACTCACCTAAATTACTTCGGCTATCAAAAATCAACCCCAACTACACTTTACAGCAACAAACTAAGCCTAATCACTTTAAAATTACAAAAAAATGCTAAAAATCATAACAAACTATACCAGAATCACCTAAATTACTTCGGCTACCGTAAATCACCCTTAACTATCCCTTACCACAACAAACCAAACCATATCATCTTAATATTACAAAAAAAGGTGTACAAATCATAACAAACTATGCCAGACTCACCTAAATTACTTCGGCTACTCTAAATCATTACCAACTAACCCTTACCACAACAAACTAAACCCAATCCCTTTTAAATTACAAAAAAATGCTACTAACCATAGCAAACTATGCCAAACTCACCTAAATCACTTCGGCTACCATAAATCATCACCAACTAACCCTTACCACAACAAACTAAACCCAATCACTTTTAAATTACAAAAAAATGCTACTAACCATAGCAAACTATTCCAAACTCACCTAAATTACTTCGGCTATCAAAAATCACCTCCAACTACACTTTACAGCAACAAACTAAGCCCAATCACTTTAAAATTACAAAAAAATGCTGAAAATCATAACAAACTATACCAGAATCACCCAAATTACTTTGGCTACCGTAAATCACCCCCAACTATCCCTTACCACAACAAACCAAACCATATCATCTTAAAATTACAAAAAAAGGTGTACAAATCATAACAAATTATGCCAGACTCGCTTAAATTACTTCGGCTACTCTAAATCATCACCAACTAACCCTTACCACAACAAACTAAACCCAATCACTTTTAAATTACAAAAAAAATGCTACTAACCATAGCAAACTATGCCAAACTCACCTAAATTACTTCGGCTATCAAAAATCACCCCCAACTACACTTTACAGCAACAAACTAAGCCCAATCACTTTAAAATTACAAAAAAATGCTGAAAATCATAACAAACTATACCAGAATCACCTAAATTACTTCGGCTACCGTAAATCACTCCCAACTATCCCTTGCCACAACAAACCAAACCATATCATCTTAAAATAACAAAAAAAAGTGTACAAATAATAACAAACTATGCCAGACTCACCTAAATTACTTCGGCTACTCTAAATCATCACCAACTAACCCTTACCACAACAAACTAAACCCAATCACTTTTAAATTACAAAAAAATTCTGCTAACCATAGCAAACTATGCCAAACTCACCTAAATTACTTCGGCTATCAAAAATCACCCCCAACTACACTTTACAGAAACAAACTAAGCCCAATTACCTTAAAATTAAAAAAAAATACTAAAAATCATAACAAACTATACCAGAATTACCTAAATTACTTCGGCTACCGTAAATCACCCCCAACTATCCCTTACCACAACAAACCAAACCATATCATCTTAAAATTACAAAAAAAGGTGTACAAATCATAACAAACTATGCCAGACTCACCTAAATTACTTCGGCTACTCTACATGATCACCAACTAACCCTTACCACAACAAACTAAACGCAATCACTTTTAAATTACAAAAAAATGCTACTAACCATAGCAAACTATGCCAAACTCACCTAAATTACTTCGGCTACCATAAATCATCACCACCTAACCCTTACCACAACAAACTAAATCCAATCACTTTTAAATTACAAAAAAATGCTACTAACCATAGCAAACTATGCCAAACTCACCTAAATTACTTCGGCAATCAAAAATCACCCCCAACTACACTTTACAGCAACAAACTAAGCCCAATTACTTTAAAATTACACAAAAATGCTAAAAATCATAACAAACTATATCAGAATCACCTAAATTACTTCGGCTACCGTAAATCACCCCCAACTAGCCCTTACCACAACAAACCAAACTATATCATCTTAAAATTACAAAAAAGGTGTACAAATCATAACAAACTATGCCAGACTCACCTAAATTACTTCGGATACTCTAAATCATCACCAACTAACCCTTACCACAACAAACTTAACCCAATCACTTTTAAATTACAAAAAAATGCTACTAACCATAGCAAACTATGCCAAACTCACCTAAATTACATCGGCTACCATAAATTATCACGAACTAATCCTTACCACAACAAACTAAACCCAATCACTTTTAAATTAGAAAAAAATGCTACTAACCATAGCAAACTATGCCAAACTCACCTAAATTACTTCGGCTATCAAAAATCACCCCCAACTACACTTTACAGCAACAAACTAAGCCCAATCACTTTAAAATTACAAAAAAATGCTAAAAATCATAACAAACTATACCAGAATCACCTAAATTACTTCGGCTACCGTAAATCACCCCCAACTATCCCTTACCACAACAAACCAAACCATATCATCTTAAAATTACACAAAAAGGTGTACAAATCATAACAAACTATGCCAGACTCACCTAAATTACTTCGGCTACTCTAAATCATCACCAACTAAACCTTACCACAACCAACTAAACCCAATCACTTTTAATTACAAAAAAATGCTACTAACCATAGCAAACTATGCCAAACTCACCTAAATTACTTCGGCTACCATAAATCATCACCAACTAACCCTTACCACAACAAACTAAACCCAATCACTTTTAAATTACAAAAAAATGCTACTAACCATAGCAAACTATACCAAACTCACCTAAATTACTTCGGCTATCAAAAATCACCCCCTACTATACTTTACAGCAACAAACTAAGCCCAATCACTTTAAAATTATAAAAAAATCCTAAAAATCATAACAAACTATACCAGAATCACATAAATTACTTCGGCTACCGTAAATCACCCCCAACTATCCCTTACCACAACAAACCAAACCATATCATCTTAAAATTACAAAAAAAGGTGTACAAATTATAACAAACTATGCCAGACTCACCTAAATTACTTCGGCTACTCTAATACATCACCAACTAACCCTTACCACAACAACCTAAACCCAATCACTTTTAAATTACAAAAAAATGCTACTAACCATAGCTAACTATGCCAAACTCACCTAAATTACTTCGGCTACCATAAATCATCACCAACTAACCCTTACCACAACAAACTAAACCCAATCACTTTTAAATTACAAAAAAATGCTACTAACCATAGCAAACTATGCCAAACTCACCTAAATTACTTCGGCTATCAAAAATCACCCCCAACTACACTTTAAAGCAACAAACTAAGCCCAATCACTTTAAAATTAAAAAAAAATGCTAAAAATCATAACAAACTATACTAGAATCACCTAAATTACTTCGGCTACCGTAAATCACCCCCAACTATACCTTACCACAACAAACCAAACCATATCATTTTAAAATTACAAAAAAAGGTGTACAAATCATAACAAACTATGCCAGACTGACCTAAATTACTTCGGCTACTCTAAATCATCACCAACTAACCCTTACCACAACAAACTAAACCCAATCGATTTTAAATTACAAAAAATGCTACTAACCATAGCAAACTATGCCAAACTCACCTAAATTACTTTGGCTATCAAAAATCACCCCCAACTACACTTTACAGCAACAAACTAAGCCCAATTACTTTAAAATTACAAAAAAATGCTAAAAATCATAACAAACAATACCAGAATCACCTAAATTACTTCGGCTACCGTAAATCACCCCCAACTATCCCTTACCACAACAAACCAAACCATATCATCTTAAAATTACAAAAAAGGTGTACAAATCATAAAAAACTATGCCAGACTCACCTAAATGACTTCGGCTACTCTAAATCATCACCAACTAACCCTTACCACAACAAACTAAACCCAATCACTTTAAAATTACAAAAAAATGCTAAAAATCATAACAAACTATACCAGAATCACCTAAATTACTTCAGCTACCGTAAATCACCCCCAACTAACCGTTACCACAACAAACCAAACCATATCATCTTAAAATTACAAAAAAAGGTGTACAAATCATAACAAACTATGCCAGACTCACCTAAATTACTTCGGCTACTCTAAATCATCACCAACTAACCCTTACCACAACAAACTAAACCCAATCACTTTTAAATTACAAAAAAATGCTACTAACCATGGCAAACTATGCCAAACTCACCTAAATTACTTCGGCTACCATAAATCATCACCAACTAACCCTTACCACAACAAACCAAACCATATCATCTTAAAATTACAAAAAAAAATGCACAAATCATAACAAACTATGCCAGACTCACCTAAATTACTTCGGATACTCTAAATCATCACCAACTAACCCTTACCACAACAAACTTAACCCAATCACTTTTAAATTACAAAAAAATGCTACTAACCAAAGCAAACTATGCCAAACTCACCTAAATTACTTCGGCTACCATAAATCATCACCAACTAACCCTTACCACAACAAACTAAACCCAATCACTTTTAAATTACAAAAAAATGCTACTAACCATAGCAAACTATGCCAAACTCACCTAAATTATTTCGGCTATCAAAAATCACCCCCAGCTACACTTTACAGCAACAAACTAAGCCCAATCACTTTAAAATTACCAAAAAATGCTAAAAATCATAACAAACTATACCAGAATCACCTAAATTACTTCGGCTACCGTAAATCACCCCCAACTATCCCTTACCACAACAAACCAAACCCAATCACTTTTAAATTACAAAAAAATGCTACTAACCATAGCAAACTATGCCAAACTCTCCCTTACCACAACAAACCAAACCATATCATCTTAAAATTACAAAAAAAGTGTACAAATCATAACAAACTATGCCAGAGTCACCTAAATTACTTCGGATACTTTAAATCATCACCAACTAACCCTTACCACAACAAACTTAACCCAATTATTTTTAAATTACAAAAAAATGCTACTAACCATAGCAAACTATGCCAAACTCACCTAAATTACTGCGGCTACCATAAATCATCACCAACTAACCCTTACTACAACAAACTAAACCCAATCACTTTTAAATTACAAAAAAATGCTACTAACCATAGGAAACTATACCAAACTCACCTAAATTACTTCGGCTATCAAAAATTACCCCCAACTACACTTTACAGCAACAAACTAAGCCCAATCACTTTAAAATTACCAAAAAATGTTAAAAATCATAACAAACAGACCAGAATCACCTAAATTACTTCGGCTATCATAAATCACCCCCAACTATCCCTTACCACAACAAACCAAACCCAATCACTTTTAAATTACAAAAAAATGCTACTAACCATAGCAAACTATGCCAAACTCTCCCTTACCACAACAAACCAAACCATATCATCTTAAAATTACAAAAAAAGTGTACAAATCATAACAAACTATGCCAAACTCACCTAAATTACTTCGGATACTTTAAATCATCACCAACTAACCCTTACCACAACAAACTTAACCCAATTACTTTTAAATTACAAAAAAATGCTACTAACCATAGCAAACTATGCCAAACTCACCTAAATTACTGCGGCTACCATAAATCATCACCAACTAACCCTTACTACAACAAACTAAACCCAATCAATTTTAAATTACAAAAAAATGCTTCTAACCATAGGAAACTATACCAAACTCACCTAAATTACTTCGGCTATCAAAAATTACCCCCAACTAAACTTTACAGCAACAAACTAAGCCCAATCACTTGAAAATTACAAAAAAATGTTAAAAATCATAACAAACTATACCAGAATCACCTAAATTACTTCGGCTACCGTAAAACACCCCCAACTATCCCTTACCACAACAAACCAAACCATATCATCTTAAAATTACAAAAAAAGGTGTACAAATCATAACAAACTATGCCAGACTCACCTAAATTACTTCGGCTAATCTAAATCATCACCAACTAACCTTTACCAGAACAAACTAAACTTAATCACTTTTAATTTACAAAAAAATGCTACTAACCATAGCAAACTATGCCAAATTCACCTAAATTACTTCGGCTATCAAAAATCACCCCCAACTACACTTTACAGCAACAAACTAAGCCCAATCACTTTAAAATTACAAAAAAATGCTAAAAATCATAACAAACTATACCAGAATCACCTAAATTACTTCGGCTACCGTAAATCACCCCCAACTATTCCTTACCACAACAAACTAAACCCAATCACTTTTAAATTACAAAAAAATGCTACTAACCATAGCAAACTATGCCAAACTCACCTAAATTACTTCGGCTATCAAAAATCGCCTCCAACTACACTTTACAGCAACAAACTAAGCCCAATCACTTTAAAATTACAAAAAAATGCTAAAAATCATAACAAACTATACCAGAATCACCTAAATTACTTCGGCTACCGTAAATCACCCCCAACTATCCCTTACCACAACAAACCAAACCATATCATCTTAAAATTACAAAAAAAGGTGTACAAATCATAACAAACTATGCCAGACTCACCTAAATTACTTCGGCTACTCTAAATCATCACCAACTAACCCTTACCACAACAAACTAAACCCAATCACATTTAAATTACAAAAAAAATGCTACTAACCATAGCAAACTATGCCAAACTCACCTAAATTACTTCGGCTATCATAAATCATCACCAACTAACCCTTACAACAACAAACTAAACCCAATCACTTTTAAATTACAAAAAAATGCTACTAACCATAGCAAACTATGCCAAACTCACCTAAATTACTTCGGCTATCAAAAATCACCTTCAACTACACTTTACAGCAACAAAGTAAGCCCAATCACTTTAAATTTACAAAAAAATGCTAAAAATCATAACAAACTATACCAGAATCACCTAAATTACTTCGGCTACCTTAAATCACCCTCAACTATCCCTTACTACCACAAACCAAACCATATCATCTTAAAATTACAAAAAAAGGTGTACAAATCATAACAAACTATGCCAGACTCACCTAAATTACTTCGGCTACTCTAAATCATCACCAACTAACCCTTACCACAACAAACTAAACCCAATCACTTTTAAATTACAAAAAAATGATACAAACCTTAGCAAACTATGCCAAACTCACCTAAATTACTTCGGCTACCATAAAACATCACCAACTAACCCTTACCACAACAAACTAAGCCCAATCACTTTTAAATTACAAAAAAATGCTACTAACCATAGCAAACTATGCCAAACACACCTAAATTACTTCGGCTATCAAAAATCACCCCCAACTACAATTTTCAGCAACAAACTAAGCCCAACCACTTTAAAATTACAAAAAAAATGCTAAAAATCATAAGAAACTCTACCAGAATCACCTAAATTACTTCGGCTACCGTAAATCACCCCCAACTATCCCTTAGCACAATAAACCAATCCATATCATCTTAAAATTACAAAAAAAGGTGTACAAATCATAACAAACTATGCCAGACTCACCTAAATTACTTCGGCTACTCTAAATCATCACCAACTAACCCTTACCACAACAAACTAAACCCAATCATTTTTGAATTACAAAAAAATTCTACTAACCATAGCAAACTATGCCAAACTCACCTAAATTACTTTGGCTACCATAAATCATCACCAACTAACTCATACCACAACAAACTAAACCCAATCAATTTTAAATTACAAAAAAATGCTACTAACCATAGCAAACTATGCCAAACTCACCTAAATTACTTCGGCTATCAAAAATCACCTCCAACTACACTTTACAGCAACAAACTAAGCCCAATCACATTAAAATTACAAAAAAATGCTAAAAATCATAACAAACTATACCAGAATCACCTAAATTACTTCGGCTACCGTAAATCACCCCCAACTATCCCTTACCACAACAAACTAAACCCAATCACTTTTAAATTACAAAAAAATGCTACTAACCATAGCAAACTATGCCAAACTCACCTAAATTACTTCGGCTACCATAAATCATCACCAACTAACCCTTAACACAACAAACTAAACCCAATCACTTTTAAATTACAAAAAAATGCTTCTAACCATAGCAAACTATGCCAAACTCACCTAAATTACTTCGGCTATCAAAAATCACCCCCAACTACACTTTACAGCAACAAACTAAGCCCAATCACTTTAAAATTACAAAAAAATGCTAAAAATCATAACAAACTATACCAGAATCACCTAAATTACTTCGGCTACCGTAAATCACCCCCAACTATCCCTTACCACAACAAACCAAACCATATCATCTTAAAATTACAAAAAAAGGTGTACAAATCATAACAAACTATGCCAGACTCACCTAAATTACTTCGGCTACTCTAAATCATCACCAACTAACCCTTACCACAACAAACTAAACCCAATCACTTTTAAATTACAAAAAAATGCAACTAATAATAGCAAACTATGCCAAACTCACCTAAATTACTTCGGCTACCATAAATCATCACCAACTAACCCTTACAACAACAAACTAAACCCAATCACTTTTAAATTACAAAAAAATGCTACTAACCATAGCAAACTATGCCAAACTCACCTAAATTACTTCGGCTACCATAAATCATCACCAACTAACCCTTACCACAACAAACTAAGCCCAATCACTTTAAAATTACAAAAAAATGCTACTAACCATAGCAAACTATGCCAAACTCACCTAAATTACTTCGGCTACCATAAATCATCACCAACTAACCCTTACCACAACAAACTAAACCCAATCACTTTTAATTACAAAAAAATGCTACTAACCATAGCAAACTATGCCAAACTCACCTAAATTACTTCGGCTATCAAAAATCACCCCCAACTACACTTTACAGCAACAAACTAAGCCCAATCACTTTAAAATTACAAAAAAATGCTAAAAATCATAATAAACTATACCAGAATCACCTAAATTACTTCGGCTACCGTAAATCACCCCCAACTATCCCTTACCACAACAAACCAAACCATATCATCTTAAAATTACAAAAAAAGGTGTACAAATCATAACAAACTATGCCAGACTCACCTAAATTACTTCGGCTACTCTAAATCATCACCAACTAACCCTTACCACAACAAACTAAACCCAATCACTTTTAAATTACAAAAAAAATGCTACTAACCATAGCAAACTATGCCAAACTCACCTAAAATACTTCGGCTACCATAAATCATCACCAACTAACCCTTACCACAACCAACTAAACCCAATCACTTTTAAATTACAAAAAAAATGCTACTAACCATAGCAAACTATGCCAAACTCACCTAAATTACTTCGGCTACCATAAATCATCACCAACTAACCCTTACAACAACAAACTAAACCCAATCACTTTTAAATTACAAAAAAATGCTACTAACCATAGCAAACTATGCCAAACTCACCTAAATTACTTCGGCTAACAAAAATCACCTTCAACTACACTTTACAGCCACAAAGTAAGCCCAATCACTTTAAATTTACAAAAAAATGCTAAAAATCATAACAAACTATACCAGAATCACCTAAATTACTTCGGCTACCGTAAATCACCCCCAACTATCCCTTACCACCACAAACCAAACCATATCATCTTAAAATTACAAAAAAAGGTGTACAAATCATAACAAACTATGCCAGACTCACCTAAATTACTTCGGCTACTCTAAATCATCACCAACTAACCCTTACCACAACAAACTAAACCCAATCACTTTTAAATTACAAAAAAATGCTACAAACCTTAGCAAACTATGCCAAACTCACCTAAATTACTTCGGCTACCATAAATCATCACCAACTAACCCTTACCACAACAAACTAAGCCCAATCACTTTTAAATTACAAAAAAATGCTACTAACCATAGCAAACTATGCCAAAGTCACCTAAATTACTTCGGTTATCAAAAATCACCCCCAACTACACTTTACAGCAACAAACTAAGCCCAACCACTTTAAAATTACAAAAAAATGCTAAAAATTATAACAAACTATACCAGAATCACCTAAATTACTTAGGCTACCGTAAATCACCCCCAACTATCCCTTACCACAACAAACCAAACCATATCATCTTAAAATTACAAAAAAAGGTGTACAAATCATAACAAACTATGCCAGACTCACCTAAATTACTTCGGCTACTTTAAATCATCACCAACTAACCCTTACCACTACAAACTAAACCCAATCACTTTTAAATTACAAAAAAATGCTACTAACCATAGCAAACTATGCCAAACTCACCTAAATTACTTCGGCTACCATAAATCATCACCAACTAACCCTTATCACAACAAACTAAACCCAATCACTTTTAAATTACAAAAAAATGCTACTAACCATAGCAAACTATGCCAAACTCACCTAAATTACTTCGGCTATCAAAAATCACCCCCAACTACACTTTACAGCAACAAACTAAGCCCAATCACTTTAAAATTACAAAAAAATGATAAAAATCATAACAAACTATACCAGACTCACCTAAATTACTTCGGCTAGCGTAAATCACCCCCAACTATCACTTACCACAACAAACCAAACCATATCATCTTAAAATTACAAAAAAAGGTGTACAAATCATAACAAACTATGCCAGACTCACCTAAATTACTTCGGCTACTCTAAATCATCACCAACTAACCCTTACCACAACAAACTAAACCCAATCACTTTTAAATTACAAAAAAATGATACAAACCTTAGCAAACTATGCCAAACTCACCTAAATTACTTCGGCTACCATAAATCATCACCAACTAACCCTTACCACAACAAACTAAGCCCAATCACTTTTAAATTACAAAAAAATGCTACTAACCATAGCAAACTATGCCAAACTCACCTAAATTACTTCGGCTACCATAAATCATCACCAACTAACCCTTACCACAACAAACTAAACCCAATCACTTTTAATTACAAAAAAATGCTACTAACCATAGCAAACTATGCCAAACTCACCTAAATTACTTCGGCTATCAAAAATCACCCCCAACTACACTTTACAGCAACAAACTAAGCCCAATCACTTTAAAATTACAAAAAAATGCTAAAAATCATAACAAACTATACCAGAATCACCTAAATTACTTCGGCTACCGTAAATCACCCCCAACTATCCCTTACCACAACAAACCAAACCGTATCATCTTAAAATTACAAAAAAAGGTGTACAAATCATAACAAACTATGCCAGACTCACCTAAATTACTTCGGCTACTCTAAATCATCACCAACTAACCCTTACCACAACAAACTAAACCCAATCACTTTTAAATTACAAAAAAAAATGCTACTAACCATAGCAAACTATGCCAAACTCACCTAAATTACTTCGGCTACCATAAATCATCACCAACTAACCCTTACAACAACAAACTAAACCCAATCACTTTTAAATTACAAAAATATGCTACTAACCATAGCAAACTATGCCAAACTCACCTAAAATACTTCGGCTACCATAAATCATCACCAACTAACCCTTACCACAACAAACTAAACCCAATCACTTTTAAATTACAAAAAAATGCTACTAACCATAGCAAACTATGCCAAACTCACCTAAATTACTTCGGCTATCAAAAATCACCTTCAACTACACTTTACAGCAACAAAGTAAGCCCAATCACTTTAAATTTACAAAAAAATGCTAAAAATCATAACAAACTATACCAGAATCACCTAAATTACTTCGGCTACCGTAAATCACCCCCAACTATCCCTTACCACCACAAACCAAACCATATCATCTTAAAATTACAAAAAAAGGTGTACAAATCATAACAAACTATGCCAGACTCACCTAAATTACTTCGGCTACTCTAAATCATCACCAACTAACCCTTACCACAACAAACTAAACCCAATCACTTTTAAATTACAAAAAAATGCTACAAACCTTAGCAAACTATGCCAAACTCACCTAAATTACTTCGGCTACCATAAATCATCACCAACTAACCCTTACCACAACAAACTAAGCCCAATCACTTTTAAATTACAAAAAAATGCTACTAACCATAGCAAACTATGCCAAAGTCACCTAAATTACTTCGGTTATTAAAAATCACCCCCAACTACACTTTACAGCAACAAACTAAGCCCAACCACTTTAAAATTACAAAAAAATGCTAAAAATTATAACAAACTATACCAGAATCACCTAAATTACTTAGGCTACCGTAAATCACCCCCAACTATCCCTTACCACAACAAACCAAACCATATTATCTTAAAATTACAAAAAAAGGTGTACAAATCATAACAAACTATGCCAGACTCACCTAAATTACTTCGGCTACTTTAAATCATCACCAACTAACCCTTACCACTACAAACTAAACCCAATCACTTTTAAATTACAAAAAAATGCTACTAACCATAGCAAACTATGCCAAACTCACCTAAATTACTTCGGCTACCATAAATCATCACCAACTAACCCTTACCACAACAAACTAAACCCAATCACTTTTAAATTACAAAAAAATGCTACTAACCATAGCAAACTATGCCAAACTCACCTAAATTACTTCGGCTATCAAAAATCACCCCCAACTACACTTTACAGCAACAAACTAAGCCCAATCACTTTAAAATTACAAAAAAATGATAAAAATCATAACAAACTATACCAGAATCACCTAAATTACTTCGGCTACCGTAAATCACCCCCAACTATCACTTACCACAACAAACCAACCCATATCATCTTAAAATTACAAAAAAAGGTGTACAAATCATAACAAACTATGCCAGACTCACCTAAATTACTTCGGCTACTCTAAATCATCACCAACTAACCCTTACCACAACAAACTAAACCCAATCACTTTTAAATTACAAAAAAATGCTACTAACCATAGCAAACTATGCCAAACTCACCTAAATTACTTCGGCTACCATAAATCGTCACCAACTAACCCTTACCACAACAAACTAAACCCAATCATTTTTAAATTACAAAAAAATGTTACTAACCATAGCAAACTATGCAAAACTCACCTAAATTACTTCGGCTATCAAAAATCACCCCCAACTACACTTTACAGCAACAAACTAAGCCCAATTACTTTAAAATTACAAAAAAATGCTAAAAATCATAACAAACTATACCAGAATCACCTAAATTACTTCGGCTACCGTAAATCACCCCCAACTATCCCTTACGACAACAAACCTAACCATATCATATTAGAATTACAAAGAAAGGTGTACAAATCATAACAAACTATGCCAGACTCACCTAAATTACTTCGGCTACTCTAAATCATCACCAACTATCCCTTACCACAACAAACTAAACCCAATCATTTTTGAATTACAAAAAAATTCTACTAACCATAGCAAACTATGCCAAACTCACCTAAATTACTTCAGCTATCAAAAATCACCCCCAACTACACTTTACAGCAACAAACTAAGCCCAGCCAATTTAAAATTACAAAAAAATGCTAAAAATTATAACAAACTATACCAGAATCACCTAAATTACTTAGGGTACCGTAAATCACCCCCAACTATCGCTTACCACAACAAACCAAACCATATCATCTTAAAATTACAAAAAAAGGTGTACAAATCATAACAAACTATGCCAGACTCACCTAAATTACTTCGGCTACTTTAAATCATCACCAACTAACCCTTACCACTACAAACTAAACCCAATCACTTTTAAATTACAAAAAAATGCTACTAACCATAGCAAACTATGCCAAACTCACCTAAATTACTTCGGCTACCATAAATCATCACCAACTAACCCTTACCACAACAAACTAAACCCAATCACTTTTAAATTACAAAAAAATGCTACTAACCATAGCAAACTATGCCAAACTCACCTAAATTACTTCGGCTATCAAAAATCACCCCCAACTACACTTTACAGCAACAAACTAAGCCCAATAACTTTAAAATTACAAAAAAATTATAAAAATCATAACAAACTATACCAGAATCACCTAAATTACTTCGGCTACCGTAAATCACCCCCAACTATCACTTACCACAACAAACCAAACCATATCATCTTAAAATTACAAAAAAAGGTGTACAAATCATAACAAACTATGCCAGACTCACCTAAATTACTTCGGCTACTCTAAATCATCACCAACTAACCCTTACCACAACAAACTAAACACAATCACTTTTAAATTACAAAAAAATGCTACTAACCATAGCAAACTATGCCAAACTCACCTAAATTACTTCGGCTACCATAAATCGTCACCAACTAACCCTTACCACAACAAACTAAACCCAATCACTTTTAAATTACAAAAAAATGTTACTAACCATAGCAAACTATGCAAAACTCACCTAAATTACTTCGGCTATCAAAAATCACCCCAACTACACTTTACAGCAACAAACTAAGCCCAATCACTTTAAAATTACAAAAAAATGCTAAAAATCATAACAAACTATACCAGAATCACCTAAATTACTTCGGCTACCGTAAATCACCCCCAACTATCCCTTACGATAACAAACCTAACCATATCATATTAGAATTACAAAAAAAGGTGTACAAATCATAACAAACTATGCCAGACTCACCTAAATTACTTCGGCTACTCTAAATCATCACCAACTATCCCTTACCACAACAAACTAAACCCAATCACTTTTGAATTACAAAAAAATTCTACTAACCATAGCAAACTATGCCAAACTCACCTAAATTACTTCAGCTATCAAAAATCACCCCCAACTACACTTTACAGCAACAAACTAAGCCCAACCACTTTAAAATTACAAAAAAATGCTAAAAATCATAACAAACTATACCAGAATCACCTAAATTACTTCGGCTACCGTAAATCACTCTCAACTATCCCTTACCACAACAAACTAAACCCAATCACTTTTAAATTACAAAAAAATGCTACTAACCATAGCAAACTATGCCAAACTCACCTAAATTACTTCGGCTACCATAAATCATCACCAACTAACCCTTACCACAAGAAACTAAACCCAATCACTTTTAAATTACAAAAAAATGCTACTAACCATAGCAATCTATGCCAAACTCACCTAAATTACTTCGGCTATCAAAAATCACCCCCAACTACACTTTACAGCAACAAACTAAGCCCAATCACTTTAAAATTACAAAAAATGCTAAAAATCATAACAAACTATACCAGAATCACCTAAATTACTTCGGCTACCGTAAATCACCCCCAACTATCCCTTACCACAACAAACCAAACCATATCATCTTAAAATTACAAAAAAAGGTGTACAAATCATAACAAACTATGCCAGACTCACCTAAATTACTTCGGCTACTCTAAATTATCACCAACTAACCCTTACTCAACAAACTAAACCCAATCACTTTTAAATTACAAAAAAATGCTACTAACCATAGCAAACTATGCCAAACTCACCTAAATTACTTCGGCTACCATAAATCATCACCAACTAACCCTTACCACAACAAACTAAACCCAATCACTTTTAAATTACAAAAAAATGCTACTAACCATAGCAAACTATGCCAAACTCACCTAAATTACTTCGGCTATCAAAAATCACCCCCAACTACACTTTACATCAACAAACTAAGCCCAATCACTTTAAAATTACAAAAAAATGCTAAAAATTATAACAAACTATACCAGAATCACCTAAATTACTTCGGCTACCGTAAATCACAATCAACTATTCCTTACCACAACAAACCAAACCATATCATCTTAAAATTACAAAAAAAGGTGTACAAATCATAACAAACTATGCCAAACTCACCTAAATTACTTCGGCTACTCTAAATCATCACCAACTAACCCTTACCACAACAAACTAAACCAAATCACTTTTAAATTACAAAAAAATGCTACTAACCATAGCAAACTATGCCAAACTCACCTAAATTACTTCGGCTACCATAAATCGTCACCAACTAACCCTTACCACAACAAACTAAACCCAATCACTTTTAAATTACAAAAAAATGTTACTAACCATAGCAAACTATGCCAAACTCACCTAAATTACTTCGGCTATCAAAAATCACCCCCAACTACACTTTACAGCAACAAACCAAGCCCAATCACTTTAAAATTACAAAAAAATGCTAAAAATCATAACAAACTATACCAGAATCACCTAAATTACTTCGGCTACCGTAAATCACCCCCAACTATCCCTTACCACAACAAACCAAACCATATCATATTAAAATTACAAAAAAAGATGTACAAATCATAACAAACGATGCCAGACTCACCTAAATTACTTCGGCTACTCTAAATTATCACCAACTAACCCTTACTCAACAAACTAAACCCAATCACTTTTAAATTACAAAAAAATGCTACTAACCATAGCAAACTATGCCAAACTCACCTAAATTACTTCGGCTATCAAAAATCACCCCCAACTACACTTTACATCAACAAACTAAGCCCAATCACTTTAAAATTACAAAAAAATGCTAAAAATTATAACAAACTATACCAGAATCACCTAAATTACTTCGGCTACCGTAAATCACAATCAACTATTCCTTACCACAACAAACCAAACCATATCATCTTAAAATTACAAAAAAAGGTGTACAAATCATAACAAACTATGCCAAACTCACCTAAATTACTTCGGCTACTCTAAATCATCACCAACTAACCCTTACCACAACAAACTAAACCAAATCACTTTTAAATTACAAAAAAATGCTACTAACCATAGCAAACTATGCCAAACTCACCTAAATTACTTCGGCTACCATAAATCGTCACCAACTAACCCTTACCACAACAAACTAAACCCAATCACTTTTAAATTACAAAAAAATGTTACTAACCATAGCAAACTATGCCAAACTCACCTAAATTACTTCGGCTATCAAAAATCACCCCCAACTACACTTTACAGCAACAAACCAAGCCCAATCACTTTAAAATTACAAAAAAATGCTAAAAATCATAACAAACTATACCAGAATCACCTAAATTACTTCGGCTACCGTAAATCACCCCCAACTATCCCTTACCACAACAAACCAAACCATATCATATTAAAATTACAAAAAAAGATGTACAAATCATAACAAACGATGCCAGACTCACCTAAATTACTTCGGCTACTCTAAATTATCACCAACTAACCCTTACTCAACAAACTAAACCCAATCACTTTTAAATTACAAAAAAATGCTACTAACCATAGCAAACTATGCCAAACTCACCTAAATTACTTCGGCTATCAAAAATCACCCCCAACTACACTTTACATCAACAAACTAAGCCCAATCACTTTAAAATTACAAAAAAATGCTAAAAATTATAACAAACTATACCAGAATCACCTAAATTACTTCGGCTACCGTAAATCACAATCAACTATTCCTTACCACAACAAACCAAACCATATCATCTTAAAATTACAAAAAAAGGTGTACAAATCATAACAAACTATGCCAAACTCACCTAAATTACTTCGGCTACTCTAAATCATCACCAACTAACACTTACCACAACAAACTAAACCCAATCACTTTTGAATTACAAAAAAAATGCTACTAACCATAGCAAACTATGCCAAACTCACCTAAATTACTTCGGCTACCATAAATCATCACCAACTAACCCTTACCACAACAAACTAAACCCAATCACTTTTAAATTACAAAAAAAATGCTACTAACCATAGCAAACTATGCCAAACTCACCTAAATTACTTCGGCTACCATAAATCATCACCAACTAACCCTTACCACAACAAACTAAACCCAATCACTTTTAAATTACAAAAAAATTTTACTAACCATAGCAAACTATGCCAAACTCACCTAAATTACTTCGGCTATCAAAAATCACCCCCAACTACACTTTACAGCAACAAACTAAGCCCAATCACTTTAAAATTACAAAAAAATGCTAAAAATCATAACAAACTATACCAGAATCACCTAAATTACTTCGGCTATTGTAAATCACCCCCAACTATCCCTTACCACAACAAACCAAACCATATCATCTTAAAATTACAAAAAAAGGTGTACAAATCATAACAAACTATGCCAGACTCACCTAAACTACCTCGGCTACTCTAAATCATAACCAACTAACCCTTACCACAATAAACTAAACCCAATCACTTTTAAATTACAAAAAAATGTTACTAACCATAGCAAACTATGCCAAACTCACCTAAATTACTTCGGCTATCAAAAATCACCCCCAACTACACTTTACAGCAACAAACCAAGCCCAATCACTTTAAAATTACAAAAAAATGCTAAAAATCATAACAAACTATACCAGAATCACCTAAATTACTTCGGCTACCGTAAATCACCCCCAACTATCCCTTACCACAACAAACCAAACCATATCATATTAAAATTACAAAAAAAGATGTACAAATCATAACAAACGATGCCAGACTCACCTAAATTACTTCGGCTACTCTAAATCATCACCAACTAACTCTTACCACAACAAACTAAACCCAATCACTTTTGAATTACAAAAAAATTCTACTAACCATAGCAAACTATGCCAAACTCACCTAAATTACTTCGGCTACCATAAATCATCACCAACTAACTCTTACCACAACAAACTAAACCCAATCACTTTTAAATTACAAAAAAATGCTACTAACCATAGCAAACTATGCCAAACTCACCTAAATTACTTCGGCTATCAAAAATCACCCCCAACTACACTTTACAGCAACAAACTAAGCCCAATCACTTTAAAATTACAAAAAAATGCTAAAAATCATAACAAATTATACCAGAATCACCTAAATTACTTCGGCTACCGTAAATCACAATCAACTATCCCTTACCACAACAAACCAAACCATATCTATATATATAAAGCGAAGTGTCCTCACTGACACACTCATTCATCTACACACTGATTCATAATCAACCCACAGCCCAAACCGTGAGGGCTGGAGGCTTGAAATTTTAGACACGGGTGTATCATGTGCCGAAAGTGAACACTAAGAAGGGATTTTGCGAAATTCGGCCCGGTTCCTTTGTAATTCAATAAAAACCGGCTAAAATAAACAAAAAATGATCGGATCGCGGAGACCGTGTTTATGTTAGAAGCACGTATCTAGCCAAAACAACTTCGACGACGGGCGACCTGCTTACATTAAAAGCACTTATTTAACCTAAACAATTTCAACGTCGAGTTTCCGCTTTTGTGATCAAATTTTTACCGTACCTAGCGAGCCGCGGATATATCAATTATAATATTGATTTCAATTATAATGTCGATCCGTGAGTCAATTAAAAATTACAAAACCACTCCAAATTTAATCCGTCTACATTAAACATCCTCAAATATCTCTTACAATTGCAAACTTTACCAAATCAACCCCAAAAAATTCCCGAACTACGCCAAACTGACATAAATTAGATCCGTTATCTTATCTCAGCCCTTACCACCCTTTAGCAACCCCAAGTAACTCCAATCACTTTAAAATAAAACAAAATGACACAAATCATAGCAAACTATGCCTAACTCACCTAAATTACTTCGGCTACCATAAATCACCCCCAACTACCCCTTACCACCCCAAACTAAGCCCAATCACTTTCAAATTGCAAAAAATTCTACAAACCATAGTAAACTATGCCAAACTCACTTAAATTACTTCGGCTACCATAAATCACCCCCAACTACCCCTTACAACCCCAAAATAAGACCAATCACTTTAAAGTTACAAAAAATGCTACAAACCATAGCAAACTATGCCAAACTCACCTAAATTACTTCGGCTACCATAAATCACCCCCAACTACCCCTTACCACCCCAAACTAAGCCCAATCACTTTCAAATTGCAAAAAATTCTACAAACCATAGTAAACTATGCCAAACTCCCCTAAATTACTTCGGCTACCATAAATCACCCTTAACTACCCCTTACAACCCCAAAATAAGCCCAATCACTTTAAAATTACAAAAAATGTTACAAGCCAAATCAAACTATGCCAAACTCATCTAAATTACTTCGGCTTCCATAAATCACCCCCAACTACCCCTTACCACCCCAAAATAGGCTCAATCACTTTAAAATTACAAAAAAATTCTACAAACCGTGGCAAACTATGCCAAACTCCCCTAAATTACTTCGGCTACCATAAATCACCCCCAACTACCCCTTACCACCCCAAAATAAGCCCAATCACTTTAAAATTACAAAAAATGCTCCAAACCATAGCAAACTATCTCAAACTCACCTAAATTACTTCGACTACCACAAATCATTTTCAATCAAAATCTTCTATTTGGTTGTGTCATTTATAAATGCCTTATCGTATTAAATCATAAAATATTAATAAATATCTGCACATAAAATATATTGCTTCGACTAATAGACGTTATTCTGAATATTAAATATGCTAATACCTATTTTGATTCTCTTCCACCTTCCAATAAATATTTGTTCCAGTTGAGATGCAAACATAAACGTATTTCTGAATTGCAACACGCTGACGGGGCAAGCTCTACCTTTTCAACATGCGTGCATTTGTATAAACAGCTCTATGGTTTTTAACTTTAAAGAGGTATAAAGGCGGTGCAAGCGCTAGATTTTCGTAAAAATATCTGAAAAATTCGAAATTCTGCAATTGAATTACAGAACTATCTTTGTGTTCGGTGGTAAATTTATACTTGGAGTGGCACTGCCAACCCTGCCACCCCTGACGAGGCCCCTGCTGACTACTCTCCTTCCAGGGAAACTTTATAAATCAACGGCAATATAATTTAGGGCGCCTGAATGTGAAAATATCACTGTGTAATAAGTTCAGACTGTCATGGAACACTTGAAATTTCGATATTTGTTTGTAATTCGTCACAGGTCCATGAAGGAATGCATGTTAATGTAAACAAGTGTTAGTTTGTTGGAGAGACCGAATAATATTTTTAACTTTCCCGTCAAAATATTTATTCACTTTAGAATGTTAATTTTTAAAATTCAATTCGTGAAAATTATGACGGGCCATACGAATACACCTGTGTGAGTATTATTTGGTACATACAAATTAATCTCTTTTGTTATCCAAATTGTTTTCATACGCACCAGGCACGTGCACCTCATATAATTGTGAATATTGCTGCTTCAGCGTCTGAAACGCTGGTACTCAACGTCGCCAAGGTCGAGGCGAAGCATCGGTATTCGAAGTTCTATCGCTATTAAATAAATTATTTTAATATAATATTCCCGATTTGTTCTTGCCGTTAACCAAAACTCTCCCCAATCGGTTTTCGAAAAATTTCCAGCGTCGTACCGGACCTCACTTATTTTCGTACGCGTACTTCGTAATTTTTAGGTTCAGTTAATGATAGTGGTGTATTTGTTCTTCACCAAACCTGCTCCGACCGAAATCCGAAATTTTCACTGACATCATACGCTTAAGTATTGTATGCTTATACACGATTTATTTACACTATTTATTTTACGTACATTGCGTTCATTATTGTTCTGCATTATTTATAACTAAGATGGAGCAGTTTGAAAATCTAATAGTAAGCGGAGAACAAATACCACCACGTATAATTCCCGTGAAAAGTGATGGAAATAGTCTTTCTTACTATCTTTCCTATTGCATTTTTAATACCGGAAATAGAGCTCAAGAGCGAAGAATAACTTCGACTTTTTTTATACATAATTCCTAAATACTTCGTTTTTATGGTGTAAAATTTTGTATCTATATATTTCAACATTGTCTTTAACGTTGTCAGAGAACTAAATGGGAATAATTTGGAATAATTTAGCTTCTATGTCAACTCTCCTTCTCTTGAAACTTTGGAAAGCAACGACAAAATTCTTTAGGGCGCCTGGATTTGAAAATATAACTTTGTGTAATAAGTTTAGACTGACTAGAGTGAAAAGAAAGGAGCTTGCACCCAGAAACGAAATTAAATGGAACACTTGAAGTTGCAATATGTGTTTGTAATTGGTCACAAATCCATGAGGGAATGCGTGTTAATGTAAACAAATGTGAGTTTATTGGAGAGGCCGAATAAGATTTTTACATTATTGAAGCAGCTGGAGCCTGCCACGTCAAGGGCAAGGTCACAAACGTGAAAAGGCGATGCTCGATTTAGTTTGATTGAGTATCTATGCAGAAATTCGCCCATACCAGCGTTGGATAAGCCTTTCTTATCGTTTCTTAGAATTCGAGAATTGCTGGTTCAGCGTGTGGAGCAGTACTCGATCGCGGGGTTTAATTTTAACACAACTACAATTGTGAAAATTGCTGCTCCAGCGTCGGAAACTGTTCGCAAAGTCGCCAAATTCGATGAGGCGACGCATCAGTGTTCGAAGGTCTACCGCTATCAAATAAAGTATTTTAATTTAAGATTTGATCCTCGCGTTAACCCAATCTGCCCTCAATCAATTTTCGAAAAATTACCAGCGTCGAACCGGACTCCACTTATACACAGCATAGTATGCTGTGACTTATATTTGTACGCTAATTTTTACGGTAGTGGTGTATTTGTTTTTCACTAAATTTGCCCCGGCTGAAATCCGAAATTTTCACCGTTGTATGTACCAGACATCACTGACATTCATACCCTTAATAATTATGTGCTTATACACGTTTTACACTATTGATTTTACGTACAATGTGTTCATTATTGCTTTACATCATTTATAACTAAGATGGAGAAGTTTGAAAATCTAGCGATGTAGAAATACCACACCGTATTATGAAAGGTGATGGAAATTGTCTTTTTTAATATCTATGGTATTGGTATTGATATTTTAATACTGGAACGGGAGCTCAAGATGTTCGCACTTTAATTGTTCAACAAGTTTGTGTTAATGTAAACAAGTGTGAGTCCGTCGGAGAGACCGAATAAGATTTTTACATCCACCATATTCCCTTTATGGAACTTCGCATGGAACACGGTCAACAAACCCGATTAATACCACCGTTGTCACCATATTCCCGTCAGAATATTTATTTATTTTATATAGAATGTTAATTTTGCCGTTAACCAAATTTGCTCCCAATCACCATCGTCGTACCGGACCGTTCAGTTAATGATAATGGTGTTTTTATTTTTTACCAAATCTGCCTCGGCTGAAATCCAAAATTTACAGCGTTGGATCAGATTTTACTGACATTGATATGCGTTTTACACTATTTATTTTACGTAAATACATTGTGTTCATTATTGCTTTACATCATTTATAACTAAGATGGACAAGATTGAAAATCTAGCGATGCACAAATACCACCAAATACCACATTTTACCACATACCAAAATTTTAATACTGGAAAGGGAGCTCAAATGGTTCGCACTTTAATTGTCCAACCAGTTGCGGCCAGGTTTTAATAATTTTTGTGCAGTTTAGAAGTAGATAATTATGCTGAAGTGTTTGTTTATTCTGAAGATAAGTCAAAATCATCTACATACTGTTCGGTTTGTGAGTTGACTGCAGCAAAAGGAATGGTTCCATTGTGTTTTCAATTTTATCATAACATGATCAGCTAATTTGTAAACTTCGATTTTCCCGAACGTTAATTACGATTTCCTGGAATCGCTTATAGAACACTTCCAAACTGCGTCTTTGCCTAAATAGTCTATTCAAGATTTTTCATCTCAGATATCAACCAAGGTATCCTCTTTGTCCAAATCATATTGAAGTCCTGCCAACGCAGGTTAATTGCAGCAAATTTGTTTATTTTGTGATAGGCAAGGTAGAGCATTCCCATTGTATTATAATGTCGATTAGTCAACATCGCCAATACACCACTTTTGTCAACACTGCGTTTATTTAATCTACGTCCGGGCAACGCCGGGTACATTCAGCTAGTCATCTATAAAATAACAAAAAAAGGTGTACAAATCATAACAAACTATGCCAGACTCACCTAAACTACCTCGGCTACTCTAAATCATCACCAACTAACCCTTACCACAACAAACTAAACCCAATCAATTTTAAATTACAAAAAAATGCTACTAACCATAGCAAACTATGCCAAACTCACCTAAATTACTTCGGCTACCATAAATCATCACCAACTAACCATTACCACAAAAAACTAAACCCAATCACTTTTAAATTACAAAAAAATGCTACTAACCATAGCAAACAATGCCAAAATCACCTAAATTACTTCGGCTATCAAAAATCACCCCCAACTACACTTTACAGCAACAAACTAAGTCCAATCACTTTAAAATTACAAAAAAATGCTAAAAATCATAACAAACAATTTCAGAATCACCTAAATTACTTCGGCTACCGTAAATCACCCCCAACTATCCCTTACCATGACAAACCAAACCATATTATCTTAAAATTACAAAAAAAGGTGTACAAATCATATCAAACTATGCCAGACTCACCTAAATTACTTCGGCTACTCTAAATCATCACCAACTAACCCTTACCACAACAAACTAAACCCAATCACTTTCAAATTACAAAAAAATACTACTAACCATAGCAAACTATGCCAAACTCACCTAAAGTACTTCGGCTACCATAAATCATCACCAACTAACCCTTACCACAACAAACTAAACCCAATCAATTTAAAATTACAAAAAAATGCTACTAGCCATAGCAAACTATGCCAAACTCACCTAAATTACTTCGGCTATCAAAAATCACCCCCAACTACACTTTACAGCAACAAACTAAGCCCAATCACTTTAAAATTACAAAAAAATGCTAAAAATCATACCAAACTATACCAGAATCACCTAAATTACTTCGGCTATTGTAAATCACCCCCAACTATCCCTTACCACAACAAACCAAACCATATCATCTTAAAATTACAAAAAAGGTGTACAAATCATAACAAACTATGCCAAACTCACCTAAATTACCTCGGCTACTCTAAATCATCACCAACTAACCCTTACCACAACAAACTAAACCCAATCACTTTTAAATTACAAAAAAATGCTATTAACCATAGCAAACTATGCCAAACTCACCTAAATTACTTCGGCTACCATAAATCATCACCAACTAACCCTTACCACAACAAACTAAACCCAATCACTTTCAAATTACAAAAAAATGCTACTAACCATAGCAAACTATGCCAGACTCACCTAAATTACTTCGGCTACTCTAAATCATTACCAACTAACCCTTACCACAACAAACTAAACCCAATCACTTTTAAATTACAAAAAAATGCTACTAACCATAGCAAACTATGCCAAACTCACCTAAATTACTTCGGCTATCAAAAATCACCCCCAACTACACTTTACAGCAACAAACTAAGCCCAATCACTGTAAAATTACAAAAAAATGCTAAAAATCATAACAAACTACACCAGAATCACCTAAATTACTTCGGCTACCGTAAATCACCCCCAATTATCCCTTACCACAACAAACCAAACCATATCATCTTAAAATTACAAAAAAAGGTGTACAAATCATAACAAACTGTGCCAGACTCACCTAAATTACTTCGGCTACTCTAAATCATCACCAACTAACCCTTACCACAACAAAGTAAACCCAATCACTTTTAAATTACAAGAAAATGCTACTAACCTTAGCAAACTATGCCAAACTCACCTAAATTACTTCGGCTACGATAAATCATCACCAACTAACCCTTACTACAACAAACTAAACCCAATCACTTTTAAATTACAAAAAAATGCTACTAACCATAGCAAACTATGCCAAACTTATCTAAATTACTTCGGCTAATGTAAATCACCCCCAACTATCCCTTACCAAAACAAACCAAACCATATCATCTTAAAATTACAAAAAAAGGTGTACAAATCATAACAAACTATGCCAGACTCACCTAAATTACTTCGGCTACTCTAAATCATCACCAACTAACCCTTACCATAACAAACTAAACTCAATCACTTTTAAATTACAAAAAAATGCTACTAACCATAGCAAACTATGCCAAACTCACCTAAATTACTTTGGCTACCATAAATCATCACCAACTATCCCTTACCACAACAAACTAAACCCAATCACTTTTAAATTACAAAAAAATGCTACTAACCATAGCAAACTATGCCAAACTCACCTAAATTACTTCGGCTATCAAAAATCACCCCCAACAACACTTTACAGCAACAAACTAAGCCCAATCACTTTAAAATTACAAAAAAATGCTGAAAATCATAACAAACTATACCAGAATCACCTAAATTACTTCGGCTACCATAAATCACACCCAACTCTCCCTTACCACAACAAACCAAACCATATCATCTTAAAATTACAAAAAAAGGTGTACAAATCATAACAAACTATGCCAGACTTATCTAAACTACTTCGGCTACTCTAAATCATCACCAACTAACCCTTACCACAACAAACTAAACCCAATCAATTTTAAATTACAAAAAAATGCTACTAACCATAGCAAACTATGCCAAACTCAACTAAATTACTTCGGCTACCATAAATCATCACCAACTAACCCTTACCACAACAAACTAAACCCAATCACTTTTAAATTACAAAAAAATGCTACTAACCATAACAAACTATGCCAAACTCACCTAAATTACATCGGCTATTAAAAATCACCCCCAACTACACTTTACAGCAACAAACTAAGCCCAATCACTGTAAAATTACAAAAAAATGCTAAAAATCATAACAAACTATACCAGAATCACCTAAATTACTTCGGCTACCGTAAATCACCCCCAACTATCCCTTACCACAACAAACCAAACCATATCATCTTAAAATTACAAAAAAAGGTGTACAAATCATAACAAACTATGCCAGACTCACCTAAATTACTTCGGCTACTCTAAATCATCACCAACTAACCCTTACCACAACAAACTAAACCCAATCACTTTTAAATTACAAAAAAATGCTACTAACCATAGCAAACTATGCCAAACTCACCTAAATTACTTCGGCTACGATAAATCATCACCAACTAACCCTTACCACAACAAACTAAACCCAATCACTTTTAAATTACAAAAAAATGCTACTAATCATAGCAAACTATGCCAAACTCACCTAAATTACTTCGGCTATCAAAAATCACCCCCAACTACACTTTACAGCAACAAACTAAGCCCAATCACTTTAAAATTACAAAAAATGCTAAAAATCATAACAAACTATACCAGAATCACCTAAATTACTTCGGCTACTGTAAATCACCCCCAACTATCCCTTACCACAACAAACCAAACCATATCATCTTAAAATTACAAAAAAAGGTGTTCAAATCATAACAAACTATGCCAGACTCACCTAAATTACTTCGGCTAATCTAAATCATTACCAACTAACCCTTACCACAACAAACTATGCCAAACTCACCTAAATTACTTCGGCTATCAAAAATCACCCCCAACTACACTTTACAGCAACAAACTAAGCCCAATCACTGTAAAATTACAAAAAAATGCTAAAAATCATAACAAACTATACCAGAATCACCTAAATTACTTCGGCTATCGTAAATCACCCCAACTATCCCTTACCACAACAAACCAAACCATATCATCTTAAAATTACAAAAAAGGTGTACAAATCATAACAAACTATGCCAGACTCACCTAAATTACTTCGGCTACTCTAAATCATCACCAACTAACCCTTACCACAACAAACTAAACCCAGTCACTTTTAAATTACAAAAAAATGCTACTAACCATAGCAAACTATGCCAAACTCACCTAAATTACTTCGGCTACCATAAATCATCACCAACTAACCCTAACCACAACAAACTAAACCCAATCACTTTTAAATTACAAAAAAATGCTACTAACCATAGCAAACTATGCCAAACTCACCTAAATTACTTCGGCTATCAAAAATCACCCCCAACTACACTTTACAGCAACAAACTAAGCCCAATCAATTTAGAATTACAAAAAAATGCTAAAAATCATAACAAACTATACCAGAATCACCTAAATTACTTTGGCTACCGTAAATCACCCCCAATTATCCCTTACCACAACAAACCAAACCATATCATCTTAAAATTACAAAAAAAGGTGTACAAATCATAACAAACTATGCCAGACTCACCTAAATTACTTCGGCTACTCTAAATCATCACCAACTAACCCTTACCACAACAAACTAAACCCAGTCACTTTTAAATTACAAAAAAATGCTACTAACCATAGCAAACTATGCCAAACTCACCTAAATTACTTCAGCTACCATAAATCATCACCAACTAACCCTAACCACAACAAACTAAACCCAATCACTTTTAAATTACAAAAAAATGCTACTAACCATAGCAAACTATGCCAAACTCACCTAAATTACTTCGGCTATCAAAAATCACCCCCAACTACACTTTACAGCAACAAACTAAGCCCAATCACTGTAAAATTACAAAAAAATGCTAAAAATCATAACAAACTATACCAGAATCACCTAAATTACTTCGGCTACCGTAAATCACCCCCAACTATCCCTTACCACAACAAACCAAACCATATCATCTTAAAATTACAAAAAAAGGTGTACAAATCATAACAAACTATGCCAGACTCACCTAAATTACTTCGGCTACTCTAAATCATCACCAACTAACCCTTACCACAACAAACTAAACCCAATCACTTTTAAATTACAAAAAAATGCTACTAACCATAGCAAACTATGCCAAACTCACCTAAATTACTTCGGCTACGATAAATCATCACCAACTAACCCTTACCACAACAAACTAAACCCAATCACTTTTAAATTACAAAAAAATGCTACTAATCATAGCAAACTATGCCAAACTCACCTAAATTACTTCGGCTATCAAAAATCACCCCCAACTACACTTTACAGCAACAAACTAAGCCCAATCACTTTAAAATTACACAAAATGCTAAAAATCATAACAAACTATACCAGAATCACCTAAATTACTTCGGCTACTGTAAATCACCCCCAACTATCCCTTACCACAACAAACCAAACCATATCATCTAAAAATTACAAAAAAAGGTGTTCAAATCATAACAAACTATGCCAGACTCACCTAAATTACTTCGGCTACTCTAAATCATTACCAAATAACCCTTACCACAACAAACTAAACCCAATCACTTTTAAATTACAAAAAAATGCCGCTAACCATAGCAAACTATGCCAAACTCACCTAAATTACTTCGGCTATCAAAAATCACCCCCAACTACACTTTACAGCAACAAACTAAGCCCAATCACTGTAAAATTACAAAAAAATGCTAAAAATCATAACAAGCTATACCAGAATCACCTAAATTACTTCGGCTATCGTAAATCACCCCAACTATCCCTTACCACAACAAACCAAACCATATCATCTTAAAATTACAAAAAAAGGTGTACAAATCATAACAAACTATACCAGACTCACCTAAATTACTTCGGCTACTCTAAATCATCACCAACTAACCCTTACCACAACAAACTAAACCCAGTCACTTTTAAATTACAATAAATTCTACTAACCATAGCAAACTATGCCAAACTCACCTAAATTACTTCGGCTACCATAAATCATCACCAACTAACCCTAACCACAACAAACTAAACCCAATCACATTTAAATTACAAAAAAATGCTACTAACCATAGCAAACTATGCCAAACTCACCTAAATTACTTCGGCTATCAAAAATCACCCCCAACTACACTTTACAGCAACAAACTAAATTAGAATTACAAAAAAATGCTAAAAATCATAACAAACTATACCAGAATCACCTAAATTACTTCGGCTACCGTAAATCACCTCCAATTATCCCTTACCACAACAAACCAAACCATATCATCTTAAAATTACAAAAAAAGGTGTACAAATCATAACAAACTGTGCCAGACTCACCTAAATTACTTTGGCTACTCTAAATCATCACCAACTAACACTTACCACAACAAAGTAAACCCAATCACTTTTAAATTACAACAAAATGCTACTAACCTTAGCAAACTATGCCAAACTCACCTAAATTACTTCGGCTACGATAAATCATCACCAACTAACCCTTACCACAACAAACTAAACCCAATCACTTTTAAATTAAAAAAAATGCTACTAACCATAGCAAGCTATGCCAAACTTATCTAAATTACTTCGGCTAATGTAAATCACCCCCAACTATCCCTTACCAAAACAAACCAAACCATATCATCTTAAAATTACAAAAAAGGTGTACAAATCATAACAAACTATGCTAGACTCACCTAAATTACTTCGGCTACTCTAAATCATCACCAACTAACCCTTACCACAACAAACTAAACCCAATCACTTTTAAATTACAAGAAAATGCTACTAACCATAGCAAACTATGCCAAACTCAAATAAATTACTTCGGCTACAATAAAGCATCACCAACTAACCCTTACCACAACAAACTAAACCCAATCACTTTTAAATTACAAAAAAATGCTACTAACCATAACAAACTATGCCAGACTCACCTAAATTACTTCGGCTACTCTAAATCATCACCAACTAACCCTTACCACAACAAACTAAACCCAATCACTTTTAAATTACAAAAAAATGCTACTAACTATGGCAAACTATGCCAAACTCACCTAAATTACTTCGGCTACCATAAATCATCACCAAGTAACCCTTACCACAACAAACTAAACCCAATCACTTTTAAATTACAAGAAAATGCTACTAACCTTAGCAAACTATGCCAAACTCACCTAAATTACTTCGGCTACGATAAATCATCACCAACTAACCCTTACCACAACAAACTAAACCCAATCACTTTTAAATTAAAAAAAATGCTACTAACCATAGCAAACTATGCCAAACTTATCTAAATTACTTCGGCTAATGTAAATCACCCCCAACTATCCCTTACCAAAACAAACCAAACCATATCATCTTAAAATTACAAAAAAAGGTGTACAAATCATAACAAACTATGCCAGACTCACCTAAATTACTTCGGCTACTCTAAATCATCACCAACTAACCCTTACCACAACAAACTAAACCCAATCAATTTTAAATTACAAAAAAATGCTACTAACCATAGCAAACTATTCCAAACTCACCTAAATTACTTCGGCTAACATAAATCATCACCAACTAACCCTTACCACAACAAACTAAACCCAATCACATTTAAATTACAAAAAAATGCTACTAACCATAGCAAACAATGCCAAACTCACCTAAGTTACTTCGGCTATCAAAAATCACCCCCAACTACACTTTACAGCAACAAACTAAACCCAATCACTTTAAAACTACAAAAAAATGCTAAAAATCATAACAACTATACCAGAATCACCTAAATTACTTCGGCTACCGTAAATCACCCCCAACTATTCCTTACCACAACACCATATCATCTTAAAATTACAAAAAAGGTGTACAAATCATAACAAACTATGCTAGACTCACCTAAATTACTTCGGCTACTCTAAATCATCACCAACTAACCCTTACCACAACAAACAAAACCCAATCACTTTTAAATTACAAGAAAATGCTACTAACCATAGCAAACTATGCCAAACTCACCTAAATTACTTCGGCTACAATAAAGCATCACCAACTAACCCTTACCACAACAAACTAAACCCAATCACTTTTAAATTACAAAAAAATGCTACTAACCATAGCAAACTATGCCAAACTCACCTAAATTACTTCGGCTATCAAAAATCACCCCCAACTACACTTTACAGCAACAAACTAAGCCCAATCACTTTAAAACTACAAAAAAATGCTAAAAATCAACTATCCCTTACCACAACACCATATCATCTTAAAATTACAAAAAAGGTGTACAAATCATAACAAACTATGCTAGACTCACCTAAATTACTTCGGCTACTCTAAATCATCACCAACTAACCCTTACCACAACAAACTAAACCCAATCACTTTTAAATTACAAGAAAATGCTACTAACCATAGCAAACTATGCCAAACTCAAATAAATTACTTCGGCTACAATAAAGCATCACCAACTAACCCTTACCACAACAAACTAAACCCAATCACTTTTAAATTACAAAAAAATGCTACTAACCATAACAAACTATGCCAGACTCACCTAAATTACTTCGGCTACTCTAAATCATCACCAACTAACCCTTACCACAACAAACTAAACCCAATCACTTTTAAATTACAAAAAAATGCTACTAACTATGGCAAACTATGCCAAACTCACCTAAATTACTTCGGCTACCATAAATCATCACCAAGTAACCCTTACCACAACAAACTAAACCCAATCACTTTTAAATTACAAGAAAATGCTACTAACCATAGCAAACTATGCCAAACTCACCTAAATTACTTCAGCTACAATAAAGCATCACCAACTAACCCTTACCACAACAAACTAAACCCAATCACTTTTAAATTACAAAAACCAAACCATATCATCTTAAAATTACAAAAAAAGGTGTACAAATCATAACAAACTATGCCAGACTCACCTATATTACTTCGGCTACTCTAAATCATCACCAACTAACCCTTACCACAACAAACTAAACCCAATCACTTTTAAATTAAAAAAAAATGCTACTAACCATAGCAAACTATGCCAAACTCACCTAAATTACTTCGGCTACCATAAATCATCACCAACTAACCCTTACCACAACAAACTAAAACCAATCACTTTTAAATTACAAAAAAATGCTCCTAACCATAGCAAACTATGCCAAACTCACCTAAATTACTTCGGCTATCAAAAATCACCCCCAACTACACTTTACAGCAACAAACTAAGCCCAATCACTTTAAAATTACAAAAAAATGCTAAAAATCATAACAAACTATACCAGAATCACCTAAATTACTTCGGCTACCCTAAATCACCCCCAACTATCCCTTACCACAACAAACCAAACCATAGCATTTTAAAATTACAAAAAAGGTGTACAAATCATAACAAACTATGCCAGACTCACCTAAATTACTTCGGCTACTCTAAATCATCACCAACTAACCCTTACCACAACAAACTAAACCCAATCACTTTTAAATTACAAAAAAATGCTACTAACCATAGCAAACTATGCCAAACTCACCTAAATTACTTCGGCTACCATAAATCATCACCAACTAACCCTTACCACAACAAACTAAACCCAATCACTTTTAAATTACAAAAAAATGCTACTAACCATAGCAAACTATGCCAAACTCACCTAAATTACTTCGGCTATCAAAAATCACCCCCAACTACACTTTACAGCAACAAACTAAGCCCAATCACTTTAAAATTACAAAAAAATGCTAAAAATCATAACAAACTATACCAGAATCACCTAAGTTACTTCGGCTACCGTAAATCACCCCCAACTATCCCTTACCACAACAAACCAAACCATATCATCTTAAAATTACAAAAAAAGGTGTACAAATCATAACAAACTATGCCAGATTCACCTAAATTACTTCGGCTACTCTAAATCATCACCAACTAACCCTTACCACAACAAACTAAACCCAATCACTTTTAAATTACAAAAAAATGCTGCTAACCATAGCAAACTATACCAAACTCACCTAAATTACTTCGGCTACCATAAATCATCACCAACTAACCCTTACCACAACAAACTAAACCCAATTATTTTTAAATTACAAAAAAATCATAGCAAACTATGCCAAACTCACCTAAATTATTTCGGCTATCAAAAATCACCCCCAACTACACGCTGCAGCAACAAACTAAGCCCAATCACTTAAAATTACAAAAAAATGCTAAAAATCATAACAAACTATACCAGAATCACCTAAATTACTTCGGCTACCGTAAATCACCCCCAACTATCCCTTACCACAACAAACCAAACCATATGATCTTAAAATTACAAAAAAATGTGTACAAATCATAACAAACTATGCCAGACTCACCTAAATTACTTCAGCTACTCTAAATCATCACCAACTAACCCTTACCACAACAAACTAAACCCAATCACTTTTAAATTACAAAAAAATGCTGCTAACCATAGCAAACTATACCAAACTCACCTAAATTACTTCGGCTACCATAAATCATCACCAACTAACCCTTACCACAACAAACTAAACCCAATCACTTTTAAATTACAAAAAAATGCTACTAACCATAGCAAACTATGCCAAACTCACCTAAATTACTTCGGCTACCATAAATCATCACCAACTAACCCTTACCACAACAAACTAAACCCAATCACTTTTAAATTAAAAAAAAATGCTACTAACCATAGCAAACTATGCCAAACTCACCTAAATTACTTCGGCTATCAAAAATCACCCCCAACTACACTTTACAGCAACAAACTAAGCCCAATCAATTTAAAATTACAAAAAAATGCTAAAAATCATAACAAACTATACCAGAATCACCTAAATTACTTCGGCTACCGTAAATCACCCCCAACTATCCCTTACCACAACAAACCAAACTATGTCATCTTAAAATTACAAAAAAAGGTGTACAAATCATAACAAACTATGCCAGACTCACCTAAATTACTTCGGCTACTCTAAATCATCACCAACTAACCCTTACCACAACAAACTAAACCCAATCACTTTTAAATTACAAAAAATGCTACTAACCATGGCAAACTATGCCAAACTCACCTAAATTACTTCGGCTACCATAAATCATCACCAACTAACACTTACCACAACAAACTAAACCCAATCACTTTTAAATTACAAAAAAATGCTACTAACCATAACAAACTATGCCAAACTCACCTAAATGACTTCGGCTATCAAAAATCACCCCCAACTATACTTTACAGCAACAAACTAAGCCAAATCACTTTAAAATTACAAAAAAATGCTAAAAATCATAACAAACTATACCAGAATCACCTAAATTACTTCGGCTACCGTAAATCACCCCCAACTATCCCTTACCACAACAAACCAAACCATGTCATCTTACAATTACAAAAAAAGGTGTACAAATCATAACAAACTATGCCAGACTCACCTAAATTACTTCGGCTACTCTAAATCATCACCAACTAACCCTTACCACAACAAACTAAACCCAATCACTTTTAAATTACAAAAAATGCTACTAACCATGGCAAACTATGCCAAACTCACCTAAATTACTTCGGCTACCATAAATCATCACCAACTAACCCTTACCACAACAAACTAAACCCAATCACATTTAAATTACAAAAAAATGCTACTAACCATAGCAAACTATGCCAAACTCACCTAAATGACTTCGGCTATCAAAAATCACCCCCAACTATACTTTACAGCAACAAACTAAGCCAAATCACTTTAAAATTACAAAAAAATGCTAAAAATCATAACAAACTATATCAGAATCACCTAAATTACTTCGGCTACCGTAAATCACCCCCAACTATCCCTTACCACAACAAACCAAACCATGTCATCTTACAATTACAAAAAAAGGTTTACAAATCATAACAAACTATGCCAGACTCACCTAAATTACTTCGGCTACCATAAATCATCACCAACTAACCCTTACCACAAATAACTAAACCCAATTACTTTTAAATTACAAAAAAATGCTACTAGCAATAGCAAACTATGCCAAACTCACCTAAATTACTTCGGCTATCAAAAATCACCCCCAACTACACTTTACAGCAACAAACTAAGCCCAATCACTTTAAAATTACAAAAAAATGCTAAAAATCATAAAAAACTATACCAGAATCACCTACATTACTTCGTCTACCGTAAATCACCCCCAACTATCTCTTACCACAGCAAACCAAACCATATCATCTTAAAATTACAAAAAAAGGTGTACAAATCATAACAAACTATGCCAGACTCACCTAAATTACTTCGGCTACTCTAAATCATCACCAACTAACCCTTACCACAACAAACTAAACCCAATCACTTTTAAATTACAAAAAAATGCTACTAACCATAGCAAACTATGCCAAACTCACCTAAATTACTTCGGCTACCATAAATCATCACCAACTAACCCTTAACACAACAAACTAAACCCAATCACTTTTTAATTACAAAAAAATGCTACTAACCATAGCAAACTATGCCAAACTCACCTAAATTACTTCGGCTACCATAAATCATCACCAACTAACCCTTACCACAACAAACTAAACCCAATCACTTTTAAATTATAAAAAAATGCTATTAACCATAGCAAACTATGCCAAACTCACCTAAATTACTTCGGCTACTCTAAATCATCACCAACTAACCCTTAGCACCACAAACTAAACCCAATCACTTTTAAATTACAAAAAATGCTACTAACCATAGCAAACTATGCCAAACTCACCTAAATTACTTCGGCTATCAAAAATCACCCCCAACTACACTTTACAGCAACAAACTAAGCCCAATCACTTTAAAATTACAAAAAAATGCTAAAAATCATAACAAACTACACCAGAATCACCTAAATTACTTCGGCTACCGTAAATCACCCCCAACTATCCCTTACCACAACAAACCAAACCATGTCAACTTAAAATTACAAAAAAAGGTGTACAAATCATAACAAACTATGCCAGACTCACCTAAATTACTTCGGCTACTCTAAATCATCACCAACTAACCCTTACCACAACAAACTAAACCCAATCACTTTTAAATTACAAAAAATGCTACTAACCATAGCAAACTATGCCAAACTCACCTAAATTACTTCGGCTATCAAAAATCACCCCCAACTACACTTTACAGCAACAAACTAAGCCCAATCACATTAAAATTACAAAAAATGCTAAAAATTATGACAAACTATACCAGAATCACCTAAATTACTTCGGCTACCGTAAATCACCCCCAACTATCCCTTACCACAACAAACCAAACCATATCATCTTAAAATTACAAAAAAAGGTGTACAAATCGTAACAAAATATGCCAGACTCACCTAAATTACTTCGGCTACTCTAAATCATCACCAACTAACCCTTACCACAACAAACTAAATCCAATCACTTTTAAATTACAAAAAAATGCTACTAACCATAGCAAACTATGCTAAACTTACCTAAATTACTTCGGCTACCATAAATTATCACCAACTAACCCTTACCACAACAAACTAAACCCAATCACATTTAAATTACAAAAAAATGCTACTAACCATAGCAAACTATGCCAAACACACCTAAATTACTTCGGCTATCAAAAATCACCCCCAACTACACTTTACAGCAACAAACTAAGCCCAATCACATTAAAATTACAAAAAAATGCTAAAAATCATAACAAACTATACCAGAATCACCTAAATTACTTCGGCTACCGTAAATCACCCCCAACTATCCCTTACCACAACAAACCAAACCATATCATCTTAAAATTACAAAAAAAGGTGTACAAATCATAACAAACTATGCCAGACTCACCTAAATTACTTCGGCTACTCTAAATCATCACCAACTAACCCTTACCACAACAAACTAAACCCAATCACTTTTAAATTACAAAAAAATGCTACCAACCATAGCAAACTATGCCAAACTCACCTAAATAACTTCGGCTACCATAAATCATCACCAACTAACCCTTACCACAACAAACTAAACCCAATCACTTTTAAATTACAAAAAAATGCTACTAACCATAGCAAACTATGCCAAACTCACCTAAATTACTTCGGCTATCAAAAATCACCCCCAACTACACTTTACAGCAACAAACTAAGCCCAATCATTTTAAAATTACAAAAAAATGCTAAAAATCATAACAAACTATACCAAAATCACCTAGATTACTTCGGCTACCGTAAATCAACCTCAACTATACCTTACCACAACAAACCAAACCATATCATCTTAAAATTACAAAAAAAGGTGTACAAATCATAACAAAATATGCCAGACTCACCTAAATTACTTCGGCTACTCTAAATCATCACCAACTAACCCTTACCACAACAAACTAAACCCAATCACTTTTAAATTACAAAAAAATGGTACTAACCATAGCAAACTATGCCAAACTCACCTAAATTACTTCGGCTACCATAAATCATCACCAACTAACCCTTACCACAACAAACTAAACCCAATCACTTTTAAATTACAAAAAATGCTACTAACCATAGCAAACTATGCCAAACTCACCTAAATTACTTCGGCTATCAAAAATCACCCCCAACTACACTTTACAGCAACAAACTAAGCCCAATCACTTTAAAATTACAAAAAAATGCTAAAAATCATAACAAACTATACCAGAATCACCTAAATTACTTCGCCTACCGTAAATCACCCCCAACTATCCCTTACCACAACAAACCAAACCATGTCATCTTAAAATTACAAAAAAAGGTGTACAAATCATAACAAACTATGCCAGACTCACCTAAATTACTTTGGCTACTCTAAATCATCGCCAACTAACCCTTACCACAACAAACTAAACCCAATCACTTTTAAATTACAAAAAATGCTACTAACCATAGCAAACTATGCCAAACTCACCTAAATTACTTCGGCTATCAAAAATCACCCCCAACTACACTTTACAGCAACAAACTAAGCCCAATCACTTTAAAATTACAAAAAATGCTAAAAATCATGACAAACTATACCAGAATCACCTAAATTACTTCGGCTACCGTAAATCACCCCCAACTATCCCTTACCACAACAAACCAAACCATATCATCTTAAAATTACAAAAAAAGGTGTACAAATCGTAACAAACTATGCCAGACTCACCTAAATTACTTCGGCTACTTTAAATCATCACCAACTAACCCTTACCACAACAAACTAAATCCAATCACTTTTAAATTACAAAAAAATGCTACTAACCATAGCAAACTATGCTAAACTTACCTAAATTGCTTCGGCTACCATAAATCATCACCAACTAACCCTTACCACAACAAACTAAACCCAATCACATTTCAATTACAAAAAAATGCTACTAACCATAGCAAACTATGCCAAACACACCTAAATTACTTCGGCTATCAAAAATCACCCCCAACTACACTTTACAGCAACAAACTAAGCCCAATCACATTAAAATTTAAAAAAATGCTAAAAATCATAACAAACTATACAGGAATCACCTAAATTACTTCGGCTACCGTAAATCACCCCCAACTATCCCTTACCACAACAAACCAAACCATATCATCTTAAAATTACAAAAAAAGGTGTACAAATCATAACAAACTATGCCAGACTCACCTAAATTACTTCGGCTACTCTAAATCATCACCAACTAACCCTTACCACAACAAACTAAACCCAATCATTTTTAAATTACAAAAAAATGCTACCAACCATAGCAAACTATGCCAAACTCACCTAAATAACTTCGGCTACCATAAATCATCACCAACTAACCCTTACCACAACAAACTAAACCCAATCACTTTTAAATTACAAAAAAATGCTACTAACCATAGCAAACTATGCCAAACTCACCTAAATTACTTCGGCTACCATAAATCATCACCAACTAACCCTTACCACAACAAACTAAACCCAATTACTTTTAAATTACAAAAAATGCTACTAACCATAGCAAACTATGCCAAACTCACCTGAATTACTTCGGCTGTCAAAAATCACCCCAACTACACTTTACAGCAACAAACTAAGCCCAATCACTTTAAAATTACAAAAAAAATGCTAAAAATCGTAACAAACTATACCAGAATCACCTAAATTACTTCGGCTACCGTAAATCTCCCCCAAATATCCTTTACCACAACAAACTAAACCATATCATCTTAAAATTACAAAAAAAGGTGTACAAATCATAACAAACTATGCCAGACTCACCTAAATTACTTCGGCTACTCTAAATCATCACCAACTAACCCTTACCACAACAAACAAAACCCAATCACTTTTAAATTACAAAAAAATGCTACCAACCATAGCAAACTATGCCAAACTCACCTAAATTACTTCGGCTACCATAAATCGTCACCAACTAACCTTTACCACAACAAACTAAACCCAATCACTTTTAAATTACAAAAAAATGCTACTAACCATAGCAAACTATGCCAAACTCACCTAAATTACTTCGGCTATCAAAAATCACCCCCAACTACACTTTACAGCAACAAACTAAGCCCAATCACTTTAAAATTACAAAAAAATGCTAAAAATCATAACAAACTATACCAGAATCACCTAAATTACTTCGGCTACCGTAAATCAACCCCAACTATCCCTTACCACAACAAACTAAACCATATCATCTTAAAATTACAAAAAAAGATGTACAAATCATAACAAAATATGCCAGACTCACCTAAATTACTTCGGCTACTCTAAATCATCACCAACTAACCCTTACCACAACAAACTAAACCCAATCACTTTTAAATTACAAAAAAATGCTAGTAACCATAGCAAACTATGCCAAACTCACCTAAATTACTTCGGCTACCATAAATCATCACCAACTAACCCTTACCACAACAAACTAAACCCAATCACTTTTAAATTACAAAAAAATGCTACTAACCATAGCAAACTATGCCAATCTCACCTAAATTACTTCGGCTATCAAAAATCACCCCCAACTACACTTTACAGCAACAAACTAAGCCCAATCAATTTAAAATTACAAAAAAATGCTAAAAATCATAACAAACTCTACCAGAATCACCTAAATTACTTCGGCTACCGTAAATCACCCCCAACTATCCCTTACCACAACAAACCAAACCATATCATCTTAAAATTACAAAAAAAGGTGTACAAATCATAACAAACTATGCCAGACTCACCTAAATTACTTCGGCTACTCGAAATCATCACCAACTAACCCTTACCACAACAAACTAAACCCAATCACTTTTAAATTACAAAAAAATGCTACTAACCATAGCAAACTATGCCAAACTCACCAAAATTACTTCGGCTACCATAAATCATCACCAACTAACCCTTACCACAACAAACTAAACCCAATCACTTTTAAATTACAAAAAAATGCTACTAACCATAGCAAACTATGCCAAACTTACCTAAATTACTTCGGCTATCAAAAATCACCCCCAACTACACTTTACAGCAACAAACTAAGCCCAATCACTTTAAAATTACAAAAAAATGCTAAAAATCATAACAAACTATACCAAAATCACCTAGATTACTTCGGCTACCGTAAATCACCCTCAACTATCCCTTACCACAACAAACCAAACCATATCATCTTAAAATTACAAAAAAAGGTGTACAAATCATAACAAACTATGCCAGACTCACCTAAATTACTTCGGCTACTCTAAATCATCACCAACTAACCCTTACCACAACAAACTAAACCCAATCACTTTTAAATTACAAAAAATGCTACTAACCATGGCAAACTATGCCAAACTCACCTAAATTACTTCGGCTACCATAAATCATCACCAACTAACCCTTACCACAACAAACTAAACACAATCACTTTTAAATTACAAAAAAATGCTACTAACCATAGCAAACTATGCCAAACTCACCTAAATTACTTCGGCTATCAAAAATCACCCCCAACTACACTTTACAGCAACAAACTAAGCCCAATCACTTTAAAATTACAAAAAAATGCTAAAAATCATAAAAAACTATACCAGAATCACCTACATTACTTCGGCTACCGTAAATCACCCCCAACTATCTCTTACCACAACAAACCAAACCATATCATTTTAAAATTACAAAAAAAGGTGTACAAATCATAACAAACTATGCCAGACTCACCTAAATTACTTCGGCTACTCTAAATCATCACCAACTAACCCTTACCACAACAAACTAAACCCAATCACTATTAAATTACAAAAAAATGCTACTAACCATAGCAAACTATGCCAAACTCACCTAAATTACTTCGGCTACCATAAACCATCACCAACTAACCCTTACCACAACAAACTAAACCCAATCACTTTTTAATTACAAAAAAATGCTACTAACCATAGCAAACTATGCCAAAGTCACCTAAATTACTTCGGCTATCAAAAATCACCCCCAACTACACTTTACAGCAACAAACTTAACCCAATCACTTTAAAATTACAAAAAAATGCTAAAAATCATAACAAACTGTACCAGAATCACCTAAATTACTTCGGCTACCGTAAATCACCCCCAACTATCCCTTACCACAACAAACCAAACCATATCATCTTAAAATTACAAAAAAAGGTGTACAAATCATAACAAACTATGCCAGACTCACCTAAATTACTTCGACTACTCTAAATCATCACCAACTAACCCTTACCAAAACAAACTAAACCCAATCACTTTTAAATTACAAAAAAATGCTACTAACCATTGCAAACTATGCCAAACTCACCTAAATTACTTCGGCTACTATAAATCATCACCAACTAACCCTTACCACAACAAACTAAACACAATCGCTTTTAAATTACAAAAAAATGCTACTAACCGTAGCAAACTATGCCAAAATTACCTAAATTACTTTGGATATCAAAAATTACCCCCAACTACACTTTACAGCAACAAACTAAGCCCACTCACTTTAAAATTACAAAAAAATGCTAAAAATCATAACAAACTATACCAGAATCACCTAAATTACTTCGGCTACCGTAAATCACCCCCAACTATCCCTTACCACAATAAACCAAACCATATCATCTTAAAATTACAAAAAAAGGTGTACAAATCAGAACAAACTATGCCAGACTCACCTAAATTACTTCGGCTACTCTAAATCATCACCAACTAACCCTTACCACAACAAACTAAATCCAATCACTTTTAAATTATAAAAAAATGCTACTAACCATAGCAAACTATGCCAAACTCACCTAAATTACTTTGGCTATCAAAAATCACCCCAACTACACTTTACAGCAACAAACTAAGCCCAATCACTTTAAAATTACAAAAAAATGCTAAAAATCATAACAAACTACACCAGAATCACCTAAATTACTTCGGCTATCGTAAATCACCCCCAACTATCCCTTACCACAACAAACCAAACCATATCATCTTAAAATTACAAAAAAAGGTGTACAAATCATAACAAACTATGCCAGACTCACCTAAATTACTTCGGCTACCATAAATCATCACCAACTAACCCTTACCACAACAAACTAAACCCAATCACTTTTAAATTACAAAAAAATGCTACTAACCATAGCAAACTATGCCAAACCCATCTAAATTACTTCGGCTATCAAAAATCACCCCCAACTACGCTTTACAGCAACAAACTAAGCCCAATCACTTTAAAATTACAAAAAAATGCTAAAAATCATAACAAACTATACCAGAATCACCTAAATTACTTCGGCTACCGTAAATCAACCCCAACTATCCCTTACCACAACAAACTAAACCATATCATCTTAAAATTACAAAAAAAGATGTACAAATCATAACAAAATATGCCAGACTCACCTAAATTACTTCGGCTACTCTAAATCATCACCAACTAACCCTTACCACAACAAACTAAACCCAATCACTTTTAAATTACAAAAAAATGCTAGTAACCATAGCAAACTATGCCAAACTCACCTAAATTACTTCGGCTACCATAAATCATCACCAACTAACCCTTACCACAACAAACTAAACCCAATCACTTTTAAATTACAAAAAAAATGCTACTAACCATAGCAAACTATGCCAATCTCACCTAAATTACTTCGGCTATCAAAAATCACCCCCAACTACACTTTACAGCAACAAACTAAGCCCAATCAATTTAAAATTACAAAAAAATGCTAAAAATCATAACAAACTCTACCAGAATCACCTAAATTACTTCGGCTACCGTAAATCACCCCCAACTATCCCTTACCACAACAAACCAAACCATATCATCTTAAAATTACAAAAAAAGGTGTACAAATCATAACAAACTATGCCAGACTCACCTAAATTACTTCGGCTACTCGAAATCATCACCAACTAACCCTTACCACAACAAACTAAACCCAATCACTTTTAAATTACAAAAAAATGCTACTAACCATAGCAAACTATGCCAAACTCACCAAAATTACTTCGGCTACCATAAATCATCACCAACTAACCCTTACCACAACAAACTAAACCCAATCACTTTTAAATTACAAAAAAATGCTACTAACCATAGCAAACTATGCCAAACTTACCTAAATTACTTCGGCTATCAAAAATCACCCCCAACTACACTTTACAGCAACAAACTAAGCCCAATCACTTTAAAATTACAAAAAAATGCTAAAAATCATAACAAACTATACCAAAATCACCTAGATTACTTCGGCTACCGTAAATCACCCTCAACTATCCCTTACCACAACAAACCAAACCATATCATCTTAAAATTACAAAAAAAGGTGTACAAATCATAACAAACTATGCCAGACTCACCTAAATTACTTCGGCTACTCTAAATCATCACCAACTAACCCTTACCACAACAAACTAAACCCAATCACTTTTAAATTACAAAAAATGCTACTAACCATGGCAAACTATGCCAAACTCACCTAAATTACTTCGGCTACCATAAATCATCACCAACTAACCCTTACCACAACAAACTAAACACAATCACTTTTAAATTACAAAAAAATGCTACTAACCATAGCAAACTATGCCAAACTCACCTAAATTACTTCGGCTATCAAAAATCACCCCCAACTACACTTTACAGCAACAAACTTAGCCCAATCATTTTAAAATTACAAAAAAATGCTAAAAATCATAAAAAACTATACCAGAATCACCTACATTACTTCGGCTACCGTAAATCACCCCCAACTATCTCTTACCACAACAAACCAAACCATATCATTTTAAAATTACAAAAAAAGGTGTACAAATCATAACAAACTATGCCAGACTCACCTAAATTACTTCGGCTACTCTAAATCATCACCAACTAACCCTTACCACAACAAACTAAACCCAATCACTATTAAATTACAAAAAAATGCTACTAACCATAGCAAACTATGCCAAACTCACCTAAATTACTTCGGCTACCATAAACCATCACCAACTAACCCTTACCACAACAAACTAAACCCAATCACTTTTTAATTACAAAAAAATGCTACTAACCATAGCAAACTATGCCAAAGTCACCTAAATTACTTCGGCTATCAAAAATCACCCCCAACTACACTTTACAGCAACAAACTTAACCCAATCACTTTAAAATTACAAAAAAATGCTAAAAATCATAACAAACTGTACCAGAATCACCTAAATTACTTCGGCTACCGTAAATCACCCCCAACTATCCCTTACCACAACAAACCAAACCATATCATCTTAAAATTACAAAAAAAGGTGTACAAATCATAACAAACTATGCCAGACTCACCTAAATTACTTCGACTACTCTAAATCATCACCAACTAACCCTTACCAAAACAAACTAAACCCAATCACTTTTAAATTACAAAAAAATGCTACTAACCATTGCAAACTATGCCAAACTCACCTAAATTACTTCGGCTACTATAAATCATCACCAACTAACCCTTACCACAACAAACTAAACACAATCGCTTTTAAATTACAAAAAAATGCTACTAACCGTAGCAAACTATGCCAAAATTACCTAAATTACTTTGGATATCAAAAATTACCCCCAACTACACTTTACAGCAACAAACTAAGCCCACTCACTTTAAAATTACAAAAAAATGCTAAAAATCATAACAAACTATACCAGAATCACCTAAATTACTTCGGCTACCGTAAATCACCCCCAACTATCCCTTACCACAATAAACCAAACCATATCATCTTAAAATTACAAAAAAAGGTGTACAAATCAGAACAAACTATGCCAGACTCACCTAAATTACTTCGGCTACTCTAAATCATCACCAACTAACCCTTACCACAACAAACTAAATCCAATCACTTTTAAATTATAAAAAAATGCTACTAACCATAGCAAACTATGCCAAACTCACCTAAATTACTTTGGCTATCAAAAATCACCCCAACTACACTTTACAGCAACAAACTAAGCCCAATCACTTTAAAATTACAAAAAAATGCTAAAAATCATAACAAACTACACCAGAATCACCTAAATTACTTCGGCTATCGTAAATCACCCCCAACTATCCCTTACCACAACAAACCAAACCATATCATCTTAAAATTACAAAAAAAGGTGTACAAATCATAACAAACTATGCCAGACTCACCTAAATTACTTCGGCTACCATAAATCATCACCAACTAACCCTTACCACAACAAACTAAACCCAATCACTTTTAAATTACAAAAAAATGCTACTAACCATAGCAAACTATGCCAAACCCATCTAAATTACTTCGGCTATCAAAAATCACCCCCAACTACGCTTTACAGCAACAAACTAAGCCCAATCACTTTAAAATTACAAAAAAATGCTAAAAATCATATCAAACTATACCAGAATCACCTAAATTACTTCGGCTACCGTAAATCACCCCCAACTATCCCTTACCACAACAAACCAAACCATATCATCTTAAAATTACAAAAAAAGGTGTACAAATCATAACAAAGTATGCCAGACTCACCTAAATTACTTCGGCTACTCTAAATCATAACCAACTAACCCTTACCACAACAAACTAAACCCAATCACTTTTAAATTACAAAAAAATGCTACTAACCATAGCAAACTATGCCAAACTCACCTAAATTACTTCGGCTACCATAAATCATCACCAACTAACCCTTACCACAACAAACTAAACCCAATCACTTTTAAATTAAAAAAAATGCTACTAACCATAGCAAACTATGCCAAACTCACCTAAATTACTTCGGCTATCAAAAATCACCCCCAACTACACTTTACAGCATCAAACTAAGCCCAATCACTTTAAAATTACAAAAAAATGCTAAAAATCATAACAAACTATACCAGAATCACCTAAATTACTTCGGCTACCGTAAATCACCCCCAACTATCCCTAACCACAACAAACCAAACCATATCATCTTAAAATTACAAAAAAAGGTGTACAAATTATAACAAACTATGCCAGACTCACCTAAATTACTTCGGCTACTCTAAATCATCACCAACTAACCCTTACCACAACAAACTAAATCCAATCACTTTTAAAGTATAAAAAAATGCTACTAACCATAGCAAACTATGCCAAACTCACCTAAATTACTTCGGCTACCATAAATCATCACCAACTAACCCTTACCACAACAAACTTACCCAATCACTTTTAAATTACAAAAAAATGCTACTAATCATAGCAAACTATGCCAAACTCACCTAAATTACTTCGGCTACCATAAATCATCACCAACTAACCCTTACCACAACAAACTAAACCCAATCACTTTTAAATTACAAAAAAATGCTACTAATCATAGCAAACTAAGCCAAACTCACCTAAATTACTTCGGCTATCAAAAATCACCCTCAACTACACTTTACAGCAACAGACTAAGCCCAATCACTTTAAAATTACAAAAAAATGCTAAAAATAATAACAAACTACACCAGAATCACCTAAATTACTTCGGCTACCGTAAATCACCCCCAACTATCCCTTACCACAACAAACCAAACCATATCATCTTAAAATTACAAAAAAAGGTGTACAAATCCTAACAAACTATGCCAGACTCACCTAAATTACTTCGGCTACTCTAAATCATCACCAACTAACCCTTACCACAACAAACTAAATCCAATCACTTTTAAATTATAAAAAAATGCTACTAACCATAGCAAACTATGCCAAACCCACCTAAATTACTTTGGCTATCAAAAATCACCCCCAACTACACATTACAGCAACAAACTAAGCCCAATCACTTTAAAATTACAAAAAAATGCTAAAAATCATAACAAACTACACCAGAAACACCTAAATTACTTCGGCTATCGTAAATCACCCCCAACTATCCCTTACCACAACAAACCAAACCATATCATCTTAAAATTACAAAAAAAGGTGTACAAATCCTAACAAACTATGCCAGACTTACCTAAATTACTTCGGCTACCATAAATCATCACCAACTAAACCTTACCACAACAAACCAAACCATATCATCTTAAAATTACAAAAAAGGTGTACAAATCATAACAAACTATGCCAGACTCACCTAAATTACTTCGGCTACTCTAAATCATAACCAACTAACCCTTACCACAACAAACTAAACCCAAACACTTTTAAATTAAAAAAAATGCTACTAACCATAGCAAACTATGCCAAACTCACCTAAATTACTTCGGCTATCAAAAATCACCTTCAACTACACTTTACAGCAACAAACTAAGCCCAATCACTTTAAAATTACAAAAAAATCATAAAAATCATAACAAACTATACCAGAATCACCTAAACTACTTCGGCTACCGTAAATCACCCCCAACTATCTCTTACCACAACAAACCAAACCATATCATCTTAAAATTACAAAAAAAGGTGTACAAATCATAACAAACTATGCCAGACTCACCTAAATTACTTCGGCTACTCTAAATCATCACCAACTAACCCTTACCACAACAAACTAAACCCAATCACTTTTAAATTACAAAAAAATGCTACTAACCATAGCAAACTATGCCAAACTCACCTAAATTACTTCGGCTACCATAAATCATCACCAACTTACCCTTACCACAACAAACTAAACCCAATCACTTTTAAATTAAAAAAAATGCTACTAACCATAGCAAACTATGCCAAACTCACCTAAATTACTTCGGCTATCAAAAATCACCCCCAACTACACTTTACAGCATCAAACTAAGCCCAATCACTTTAAAATTACAAAAAAATGCTAAAAATCATAACAAACTATACCAGAATCACCTAAATTACTTCGGCTACCGTAAATCACCCCCAACTATCCCTTACCACAACAAACCAAACCATATCATCTTAAAATTACAAAAAAAGGTGTACAAATTATAACAAACTATGCCAGACTCAACTAAATTACTTCGGCTACTCTAAATAATCACCAACTAACCCTTACCACAACAAACTAAACCCAATCACTTTTAAATTACAAAAAAATGCTACTTACCATAGCAAACTATGCCAAACTCACCTAAATTACTTCGGCTACCATAAATTATCACCAACTAACCCTTACCACAACAAACTAAAACCAATCACTATTAAATTACAAAAAAATGCTACTAATCATAGCAAATTATGCCAAACTCACCTAAATTACTTCGGCTACCATAAATTATCACCAACTAACCCTTACCACAACAAACTAAAACCAATCACTATTAAATTACAAAAAAATGCTACTAACCATAGCAAACTAAGCCAAACTCACCTAAATTACTTCGGCTATCAAAAATCACCCCCAACTACACTTTACAGCAACAGACTAAGCCCAATCACTTTAAAATTACAAAAAAATGCTAAAAATCATAACAAACTATACCAGAAACACCTAAATTACTTCGGCTACCGTAAATCACCCCCAACTATCCCTTACCACAACAAACCAAACCATATCGTCTTAAAATTACAAAAAAAGGTGTACAAATCATAACAAACTATGCCAGACTCACCTAAATTACTTCGGCTACTCTAAATCATCACCAACTAACCCTTACCACAACAAACTAAACCCAATCACTTTTAAATTACAAAAAAATGCTACTAACCATAGCAAACTAAGCCAAACTCACCTAAATTACTTCGGCTATCAAAAATCACCCCCAACTACACTTTACAGCAACAGACTAAGCCCAATCATTTTAAAATTACAAAAAAATGCTAAAAATCATAACAAACTATACCAGAATCACCTTAATTATTTTGGCTACCGTAAATCACCCCCAACTATCCCTTACCACAACAAACCAAACCATATCATCTTAAAATTACAAAAAAAGGTGTACAAATCATAACAAACTATGCCAGACTCACCTAAATTACTTCGGCTACTCTAAACAATCACCAACTAACCCTTACCACAACAAACTAAACCCAATCACTTTTAAATTATAAAAAAATGCTACTAACCATAACAAACTATGCCAAACTCACCTAAATTACTTCGGCTATCAAAAATTACCCCCAACTATCCCTTACCACTACAAACCAAACCATATCATCTTAAAATTACAAAAAAAGGTGTACAAATCAGAACAAACTATGCCAGACTCACCTAAATTACTTCGGCTACTCTAAATCATCACCAACTAACACTTACCACAACAAACTAAACCGAATCACTTTTAAATTACAAAAAAATGCTACTAACCATAGCAAACTATGCCAAACTCACCTAAATTACTTCGGCTACCATAAGTCATCACCAACTAACCCTTACCACAACAAACTAAACCCAATCGCTTTTAAATTACAAAAAAAATGCTACTAACCATTGCAAAATATGCCAAACTCACCTAAATTACTTCGGCTACCATAAATCATCACCAACTAACCCTTACCACAACAAACTAAGCCCAATCACTTTAAAATTACAAAAAAATGCTAAAAATCATAACAAACTATACCAGAATCACCTAAATTACTTCGGCTACCGTAAATCACCCCCAACTATCCCTTACCACAACAAACCAAACCATATCATCTTAAAATTACAAAAAAAGGTGTACAAATCAGAACAAACTATGCCAGACTCACCTAAATTACTTCGGCTACTCTAAATCATCACCAACTAACACTTACCACAACAAACTAAACCCAATCACTTTTAAATTACAAAAAAATGCTACTAACCATAGCAAACTATGCCAAACTTACCTAAATTACTTCGGCTACCATAAGTCATCACCAACTAACCCTTACCACAACAAACTAAACCCAATCGCTTTTAAATTACAAAAAAAATGCTACTAACCATTGCAAACTGTGCCAAACTCACCTAAATTACTTCGGCTACCATAAATCATCACCAACTAACCCTTACCACAACAAACTAAGCCCAATCACTTTAAAATTACAAAAAAATGCTAAAAATCATAACAAACTATACCAGAATCACCTAAATTACTTCGGCTACCGTAAATCACCCCCAACTATCCCTTACCACAACAAACCAAACCATATCATCTTAAAATTACAAAAAAAGGTGTACAAATCATAACGAACTATGCCAGACTCACCTAAATTACTTCGGCTACTCTAAATCATCACCAACTAACCCTTACCACAACAAACTTACCCAATCACTTTTAAATTACAAAAAAATGCTACTAACCATAGCAAACTATGCCAAACTCACCTAAATTACTTCGGCTACCATAAATCATCACCAACTAACCCTTACCACAACAAACTAAACCCAATCACTTTTAAATTACAAAAAAATGCTACTAAGCATAGCAAACTAAGCCAAACTCACCTAAATTACTTCGGCTATCAAAAATCACCCTCAACTACACTTTACAGCAACAGACTAAGCCCAATCACTTTAAAATTACAAAAAAATGCTAAAAATCATAACAAACTACACCAGAATCACCTAAATTACTTCGGCTACCGTAAATCACCCCCAACTATCCCTTACCACAACAAACCAAACCATATCATCTTAAAATTACAAAAAAAGGTGTACAAATCCTAACAAACTATGCCAGACTCACCTAAATTACTTCGGCTACTCTAAATCATCACCAACTAACCCTTACCACAACAAACTAAATCCAATCACTTTTAAATTATAAAAAATGCTACTAACCATAGCAAACTATGCCAAACTCACCTAAATTACTTTGGCTATCAAAAATCACCCCCAACTACACATTACAGCAACAAACTAAGCCCAATCACTTTAAAATTACAAAAAAATGCTAAAAATCATAACAAACTACACCAGAAACACCTAAATTACTTCGGCTATCGTAAATCACCCCCAACTATCCCTTACCACACAAACCAAACCATATCATCTTAAAATTACAAAAAAAGGTGTACAAATCCTAACAAACTATGCCAGACTCACCTAAATTACTTCGGCTACCATAAATCATCACCAACTAACCCTTACCACAACAAACTAAACCCAAACACTTTTAAATTACAAAAAAATGCTACTAACCATAGCAAACTATGCCAAACTCACCTAAATTACTTCGACTATCAAAAATCACCTCCAACTACACTTTACAGCAACAAACTAAGCCCAATCACTTTAAAATTACAAAAAAATGCTAAAAATCATAACAAACTATACCAGAATCACCTAAACTACTTCGGCTACCGTAAATCACCCCCAACTATCTCTTACCACAACAAACCAAACCATATCATCTTAAAATTACAAAAAAAGGTGTACAAATCATAACAAACTATGCCAGACTCACCTAAATTACTTCGGCTACTCTAAATCATCACCAACTAACCCTTACCACAACAAACTAAACCCAATCACTTTTAAATTACAAAAAAATGCTACTAACCATAGCAAACTATGCCAAACTCACCTAAATTACTTCGGCTACCATAAATCATCACCAACTTACCCTTACCACAACAAACTAAACCCAATCACTTTTAAATTAAAAAAAATGCTACTAACCATAGCAAACTATGCCAAACTCACCTAAATTACTTCGGCTATCAAAAATCACCCCCAACTACACTTTACAGCATCAAACTAAGCCCAATCACTTTAAAATGACAAAAAAATGCTAAAAATCATAACAAACTATACCAGAATCACCTAAATTACTTCGGCTACCGTAAATCACCCCCAACTATCCCTTACCACAACAAACCAAACCATATCATCTTAAAATTACAAAAAAAGGTGTACAAATTATAACAAACTATGCCAGACTCAACTAAATTACTTCGGCTTCTCTAAATCATCACCAACTAACCCTTACCACAACAAACTAAACCCAATCACTTTTAAATTACAAAAAAATGCTACTTACCATAGCAAACTATGCCAAACTCACCTAAATTACTTCGGCTACCATAAATTATCACCAACTAACCCTTACCACAACAAACTAAAACCAATCACTATTAAATTACAAAAAAATGCTACTAATCATAGCAAATTATGCCAAACTCACCTAAATTACTTCGGCTACCATAAATTATCACCAACTAACCCTTACCACAACAAACTAAAACCAATCACTATTAAATTACAAAAAAATGCTACTAACCATAGCAAACTAAGCCAAACTCACCTAAATTACTTCGGCTATTAAAAATCACCCCCAACTACACTTTACAGCAACAAAGTAAGCCCAATCAATTTAAAATTACAAAAAAAATGCTAAAAATCACTACAAACTATCCCAGAATCACCTAAATTACTTCGGCTACCGTAAATAACCCCCAACTATCCTTTACCACAACAAACCAAACCATATCATCTTAAAATTACAAAAAAAGGTGTACAAATCAGAACAAACTATGCCAGACTCACCTAAATTACTTCGGCTACCATAAATCATCACCAACTAACCCTTACCACAACAAACTAAACACAATCGCTTTTAAATTACAAAAAAAATGCTACTAACCATAGCAAACTATGCCAAACTCACCTAAATTACTTCGGCTATCAAAAATTACCCCCAACAACACTTTACAGCAACAAACTAAGCCCAATCACTTTAAAATTACAAAAAAATGCTAAAAATCATAACAAACTATACCAGAATCACCTAAATTACTTCGGCTACCGTAAATCACCCCCAACTATCCCTTACCACAACAAACCAAACCATATCATCTTAAAATTACAAAAAAAAAGGTGTACAAATCAGAACAAACTATGCCAGACTCACCTAAATTACTTCGGCTACTCTAAATCATCACCAACTAACCCTTACCACAACAAACTTACCCAATCACTTTTAAGTTACAAAAAAATGCTACTAACCATAGCAAACTATGGCAAACTCACCTAAATTACTTCGGCTACCATAAATCATCACCAACTAACCCTTACCACAACAAACAAAACCCAATCACTTATAAATTACAAAAAAAATGCTACTAACCATAGCAAACTATGCCAAACTCACCTAAATTACTTCGGCTATCAAAAATCACCCCCAACTACACTTTACAGCAACAAACTAAGCCCAATCACTTTAAAATTACAAAAAAATGCTAAAAATCATAACAAACTATACCAGAATCACCTAAATTACTTCGGCTACCGTAAATCACCCCCAACTATCCCTTACCACAACAAACCAAACCATATCATCTTAAAATTACAAAAAAAGGTGTACAAATCCTAACAAACTATGCCAGACTCACCTAAATTACTTCGGCTACTCTAAATCATCACCAACTAACCCTTACCACAACAAACTAAATCCAATCACTTTTAAATTATAAAAAATGCTACTAACCATAGCAAACTATGCCAAACTCACCTAAATTACTTTGGCTATCAAAAATCACCCCCAACTACACATTACAGCAACAAACTAAGCCCAATCACTTTAAAATTACAAAAAAATGCTAAAAATCATAACAAACTACACCAGAAACACCTAAATTACTTCGGCTATCGTAAATCACCCCCAACTATCCCTTACCACACAAACCAAACCATATCATCTTAAAATTACAAAAAAAGGTGTACAAATCCTAACAAACTATGCCAGACTCACCTAAATTACTTCGGCTACCATAAATCATCACCAACTAACCCTTACCACAACAAACTAAACCCAAACACTTTTAAATTACAAAAAAATGCTACTAACCATAGCAAACTATGCCAAACTCACCTAAATTACTTCGGCTATCAAAAATCACCTCCAACTACACTTTACAGCAACAAACTAAGCCCAATCACTTTAAAATTACAAAAAAATGCTAAAAATCATAACAAACTATACCAGAATCACCTAAACTACTTCGGCTACCGTAAATCACCCCCAACTATCTCTTACCACAACAAACCAAACCATATTATCTTAAAATTACAAAAAAAGGTGTACAAATCATAACAAACTATGCCAGACTCACCTAAATTACTTCGGCTACTCTAAATCATCACCAACTAACCCTTACCACAACAAACTAAACCCAATCACTTTTAAATTACAAAAAAATGCTACTAACCATAGCAAACTATGCCAAACTCACCTAAATTACTTCGGCTACCATAAATCATCACCAACTTACCCTTACCACAACAAACTAAACCCAATCACTTTTAAATTAAAAAAAATGCTACTAACCATAGCAAACTATGCCAAACTCACCTAAATTACTTCGGCTATCAAAAATCACCCCCAACTACACTTTACAGCATCAAACTAAGCCCAATCACTTTAAAATTACAAAAAAATGCTAAAAATCATAACAAACTATACCAGAATCACCTAAATTACTTCGGCTACCGTAAATCACCCCCAACTATCCCTTACCACAACAAACCAAACCATATCATCTTAAAATTACAAAAAAAGGTGTACAAATTATAACAAACTATGCCAGACTCAACTAAATTACTTCGGCTTCTCTAAATCATCACCAACTAACCCTTATCACAACAAACTAAACCCAATCACTTTTAAATTACAAAAAAATGCTACTTACCATAGCAAACTATGCCAAACTCACCTAAATTACTTCGGCTACCATAAATTATCACCAACTAACCCTTACCACAACAAACTAAAACCAATCACTATTAAATTACAAAAAAATGCTACTAATCATAGCAAATTATGCCAAACTCACCTAAATTACTTCGGCTACCATAAATTATCACCAACTAACCCTTACCACAACAAACTAAAACCAATCACTATTAAATTACAAAAAAATGCTACTAACCATAGCAAACTAAGCCAAACTCACCTAAATTACTTCGGCTATTAAAAATCACCCCCAACTACACTTTACAGCAACAAAGTAAGCCCAATCAATTTAAAATTACAAAAAAAATGCTAAAAATCACTACAAACTATCCCAGAATCACCTAAATTACTTCGGCTACCGTAAATAACCCCCAACTATCCTTTACCACAACAAACCAAACCATATCATCTTAAAATTACAAAAAAAGGTGTACAAATCAGAACAAACTATGCCAGACTCACCTAAATTACTTCGGCTACCATAAATCATCACCAACTAACCCTTACCACAACAAACTAAACACAATCGCTTTTAAATTACAAAAAAAATGCTACTAACCATAGCAAACTATGCCAAACTCACCTAAATTACTTCGGCTATCAAAAATTACCCCCAACAACACTTTACAGCAACAAACTAAGCCCAATCACTTTAAAATTACAAAAAAATGCTAAAAATCATAACAAACTATACCAGAATCACCTAAATTACTTCGGCTACCGTAAATCACCCCCAACTATCCCTTACCACAACAAACCAAACCATATCATCTTAAAATTACAAAAAAAGGTGTACAAATCAGAACAAACTATGCCAGACTCACCTAAATTACTTCGGCTACTCTAAATCATCACCAACTAACCCTTACCACAACAAACTTACCCAATCACTTTTAAATTACAAAAAAATGCTACTAACCATAGCAAACTATGGCAAACTCACCTAAATTACTTCGGCTACCATAAATCATCACCAACTAACCCTTACCACAACAAACAAAACCCAATCACTTATAAATTACAAAAAAAATGCTACTAACCATAGCAAACTATGCCAAACTCACCTAAATTACTTCGGCTATCAAAAATCACCCCCAACTACACTTTACAGCAACAAACTAAGCCCAATCACTTTAAAATTACAAAAAAATGCTAAAAATCATAACAAACTATACCAGAATCACCTAAATTACTTCGGCTACCGTAAATCACCCCCAACTATCCCTTACCACAACAAACCAAACCATATCATCTTAAAATTACAAAAAAAGGTGTACAAATCATAACAAACTATGCCAGACTCACCTAAATTACTTCGGCTACTCTAAATCATCACCAACTAACCCTTACCACAACAAACTAAACCCAATCACTTTTAAATTACAAAAAATTGCTACTAACCATAGCAAACTATGCCAAACTCACCTAAATTACTTCGGCTACAATAAATCGTCACCAACTAACCCTTACCACAACAAACTAAACCCAATCACTTTTAAATTACAAAAGAATGCTACTAACCATAGCAAACTATGCCAAACTCACCTAAATTACTTCGGCTATCAAAAATCACCCTCAACTACACTTTACAGCAACAAAGTAAGCCCAATCAATTTAAAATTACAAAAAAAATGCTAAAAATCACTAAAAACTATCCCAGAATCAACTAAATTACTTCGGCTACCGTAAATCACCCCCAACTATCCCTTACCACAACAAACCAAACCATATCATCTTAAAATTACAAAAAAGGTGTACAAATCATAACAAACTATGCCAGACTCACCTAAATTACTTCGGCTACTCTAAATCATCACCAACTAACCCTTACCACAACAAACTAAACCCAATCACTTTTAAATTAAAAAAAATGCTACTAACCATAGCAAACTATGCCAAACTTACCTAAATTACTTCGGCTATCAAAAATCACCCCCAACTACACTTTACAGCATCAAACTAAGCCCAATCACTTTAAAATTACAAAAAAATGCTAAAAATCATAACAAACTATACCAGAATCACCTAAATTACTTCGGCTACCGTAAATCACCCCCAACTATCCCTTACCACAACAAACCAAATCATATCATCTTAAAATTACAAAAAAAGGTGTACAAAACATAACAAACTATGCCAGACTCACCTAAATTACTTCGGCTTCTCTAAATCATCACCAACTAACCCTTACCACAACAAACTAAACCCAATCACTTTTAAATTTAAAAAAATGCTACTAGCCATAGCAAACTATGCCAAACTCACCTAAATTACTTCGGCTATCAAAAATCACCCTCAACTACACTTTACAGCAACAAAGTAAGCCCAATCAATTTAAAATTACAAAAAAAATGCTAAAAATCACTACAAACTATCCCAGAATCAACTAAATTACTTCGGCTACCGTAAATCACCCTCAACTATCCCTTACCACAACAAACCAAACCATATCACCTTAAAATTACAAAAAAACGTGTACAAATCATAACAAACTATGCGAGACTCACCTAAATTACTTCGGCTACACTAAATCATCACCAACTAACCCTTACCACAACAAACTAAGCCCAATCACTTTAAAATTACAAAAAAATGCTAAAAATCATAACAAACTATACCAAACTCACCTAAATTACTTCGGCTACCATAAATCATCACCAACTAACCCTTAGCACAACAAACTAAACCCAATCACTTTTAAATTAAAAAAAATTCTACTAACCATAGCAAACTATGCCAAACTCACCTGAATTACTTCGGCTACCAAAAATTACCCCAACTACACTTTACAGCAACAAACTAAGCCCAATCACTTTAAAATTACAAAAAAATGTTAAAAATCATAACAAACTATACCAGAATCACCTAAATTACTTCGGCTACCGTAAATCACCCCCAACTATCCCTTACCACAACAAACCAAACCATATCATCTTAAAATTACAAAAAAAGGTGTACAAATTATAACAAACTATGCCAGACTCACCTAAATTACTTCGGCTACTCTAAATCATCACCAACTAACCCTTACCACAACAAACTAAACCCAATCACTTTTAAATTACAAATAAATGCTACTAACCATAGCAAACTATGCCAAACACACCTAAATTACTTCGGCTACCATAAATCATCACCAACTAACCCTTACCACAACAAACAAAACCCAATCACTTTTAAATTACAAAAAAATGCTACTAACCATAGAAAACTATGCCAAACTTACCTAAATTACTTCGGCTATCGAAAATCACCCCCAACTACACTTTACAGCAACAAACTAAGCCCAATCACTTTAAAATTACAAAAAAATTCTAAAAATCATAACAAACTATACCAGAATCACCTAAATTACTTCGGCTACCGTAAATCACCCCCAACTATTCCTTACCACAACAAACCAAACCATATCATCTTAAAATTACAAAAAAAGGTGTACAAATCATAACAAACTATGCAAGACTTACCTAAATTACTTCGACTACTCTAAATCATCACCAACTAACCCTTACCACAACAAACTAAACCCAATCACTTTTAAATTACAAAATAATGCTACTAACCATAGCAAACTATGCCAAACTCACCTATATTACTTCGGCTATCAAAAATCACCCCCAACTACACTTTACAGCAACAAACTAAGCCCAATCACTTTAAAATTACAAAAAAATGCTAAAAATCATAACAAACTATACCAGAATCACCTAAATTACTTCGGCTACCGTAAATTATCCCCAACTATCCCTTACCACAACAAACCAAACCATATCATCTTAAAATTACAAAAAAAGGTGTACAAATCATAACAAACTATGCCAGATTTACCTAAATTACTTCGGCTACTCTAAATCATCACCAACTAACCCTTACCACAACAAACTAAACCCAATCATTTTTAAATAACAAAAAATTGATACTAACTATAGCAAACTATGCCAAACTCACCTAAATTACTTCGGCTACCATAAATCATCACCAACTAACCCTTACCACAACAAACAAAACCCAATCACTTATAAATTACAAAAAAAATGCTACTAACCATAGCAAACTATGCCAAACTCACCTAAATTACTTCGGCTATCAAAAATCACCCCCAACTACACTTTACAGCAACAAACTAAGCCCAATCACTTTAAAATTACAAAAAAATGCTAAAAATCATAACAAACTATACCAGAATCACCTAAATTACTTCGGCTACCGTAAATCACCCCCAACTATCCCTTACCACAACAAACCAAACCATATCATCTTAAAATTACAAAAAAAGGTGTACAAATCATAACAAACCATGCCAGACTCACCTAAATTACTTCGGCTACTCTAAATCATCACCAACTAACCCTTACCACAACAAACTAAACCCAATCACTTTTAAATTACAAAAAATTGCTACTAACCATAGCAAACTATGCCAAACTCACCTAAATTACTTCGGCTACACTAAATCATCACCAACTAACCCTTACCACAACAAACTAAGCCCAATCACTTTAAAATTACAAAAAAATGCTAAAAATCATAACAAACTATACCAAACTCACCTAAATTACTTCGGCTACCATAAATCATCACCAACTAACCCTTAGCACAACAAACTAAACCCAATCACTTTTAAATTAAAAAAAATTCTACTTACCATAGCAAACTATGCCAAACTCACCTGAATTACTTCGGCTATCAAAAATTACCCCAACTACACTTTACAGCAACAAACTAAGCCCAATCACTTTAAAATTACAAAAAAATGTTAAAAATCATAACAAACTATACCAGAATCACCTAAATTACTTCGGCTACCGTAAATCACCCCCAACTATCCCTTACCACAACAAACCAAACCATATCATCTTAAAATTACAAAAAAAGGTGTACAAATTATAACAAACTATGCCAGACTCACCTAAATTACTTCGGCTACTCTAAATCATCACCAACTAACCCTTACCACAACAAACTAAACCCAATCACTTTTAAATTACAAAAAAATGCTACTAACCATAGCAAACTATGCCAAACACACCTAAATTACTTCGGCTACCATAAATCATCACCAACTAACCCTTACCACAACAAACAAAACCCAATCACTTTTAAATTACAAAAAAATGCTACTAACCATAGAAAACTATGCCAAACTTACCTAAATTACTTCGGCTATCGAAAATCACCCCCAACTACACTTTACAGCAACAAACTAAGCCCAATCACTTTAAAATTACAAAAAAATTCTAAAAATCATAACAAACTATACCAGAATCACCTAAATTACTTCGGCTACCGTAAATCACCCCCAACTATTCCTTACCACAACAAACCAAACCATATCATCTTAAAATTACAAAAAAAGGTGTACAAATCATAACAAACTATGCAAGACTTACCTAAATTACTTCGACTACTCTAAATCATCACCAACTAACCCTTACCACAACAAACTAAACCCAATCACTTTTAAATTACAAAATAATGCTACTAACCATAGCAAACTATGCCAAACTCACCTATATTACTTCGGCTATCAAAAATCACCCCCAACTACACTTTACAGCAACAAACTAAGCCCAATCACTTAAAAATTAAAAAAAAATGCTAAAAATCATAACAAACTATACCAGAATCACCTAAATTACTTCGGCTACCGTAAATTATCCCCAACTATCCCTTACCACAACAAACCAAACCATATCATCTTAAAATTACAAAAAAAGGTGTACAAATCATAACAAACTATGCCAGATTTACCTAAATTACTTCGGCTACTCTAAATCATCACCAACTAACCCTTACCACAACAAACTAAACCCAATCATTTTTAAATAACAAAAAAATGCTACTAACTATAGCAAACTATGCCAAACTCACCTAAATTACTTCGGCTACCATAAATCATCACCAACTAACCCTTACCACAACAAACAAAACCCAATCACTTATAAATTACAAAAAAAATGCTACTAACCATAGCAAACTATGCCAAACTTACCTAAATTACTTCGGCTATCAAAAATCACCCCCAACTACACTTTACAGCAACAAACTAAGCCCAATCACTTTAAAATTACAAAAAAATGCTAAAAATCATAACAAACTATACCAGAATCACCTAAATTACTTCGGCTACCGTAAATCACCCCCAACTATCCCTTACCACAACAAACCAAACCATATCATCTTAAAATTACAAAAAAAGGTGTACAAATCATAACAAACTATGCCAGACTCACCTAAATTACTTCGGCTACTCTAAATCATCACCAACTAACCCTTACCACAACAAACTAAACCCAATCACTTTTAAATTACAAAAAATTGCTACTAACCATAGCAAACTATGCCAAACTCACCTAAATTACTTTGGCTACAATAAATCGTCACCAACTAACCCTTACCACAACAAACTAAACCCAATCACTTTTAAATTACAAAAAAATGCTACTAACCATAGCAAACTATGCCAAACTCACCTAAATTACTTCGGCTATTAAAAATCACCCTCAACAACACTTTACAGCAACAAAGTAAGCCCAATCAATTTAAAATTACAAAAAAAATGCTAAAAATCACTACAAACTATCCCAGAATCAACTAAATTACTTCGGCTACCGTAAATCACCCCCAACTATCCCTTACCACAACAAACCAAACCATATCACCTTAAAATTACAAAAAAGGTGTACAAATCATAACAAACTATGCCAGACTCACCTAAATTACTTCGGCTACTCTAAATCATCACCAACTAACCCTTACCACAACAAACTAAACCCAATCACTTTTAAATTAAAAAAAATGCTACTAACCATAGCAAACTATGCCAAACTTACCTAAATTACTTCGGCTATCAAAAATCACCCCCAACTACACTTTACAGCATCAAACTAAGCCCAATCACTTTAAAATTACAAAAAAATGCTAAAAATCATAACAAACTATACCAGAATCACCTAAATTACTTCGGCTACCGTAAATCACCCCCAACTATCCCTTACCACAACAAACCAAATCATATCATCTTAAAATTACAAAAAAAGGTGTACAAAACATAACAAACTATGCCAGACTCACCTAAATTACTTCGGCTACTCTAAATCATCACCAACTAACCCTTACCACAACAAACTAAACCCAATCACTTTTAAATTTAAAAAAATGCTACTAGCCATAGCAAACTATGCCAAACTCACCTAAATTACTTCGGCTATCAAAAATCACCCTCAACTACACTTTACAGCAACAAAGTAAACCCAATCAATTTAAAATTACAAAAAAAATGCTAAAAATCACTACAAACTATCCCAGAATCAACTAAATTACTTCGGCTACCGTAAATCACCCCCAACTATCCCTTACAACAACAAACCAAACCATATCATCTTAAAATTACAAAAAAACGTGTACAAATCATAACAAACTATGCGAGACTCACCTAAATTACTTCGGCTACACTAAATCATCACCAACTAACCCTTACCACAACAAACTAAGCCCAATCACTTTAAAATTACAAAAAAATGCTAAAAATCATAACAAACTATACCAAACTCACCTAAATTACTTCGGCTACCATAAATCATCACCAACTAACCCTTAGCACAACAAACTAAACCCAATCACTTTTAAATTAAAAAAAATTCTACTAACCATAGCAAACTATGCCAAACTCACCTGAATTACTTCGGCTATCAAAAATTACCCCAACTACACTTTACAGCAACAAACTAAGCCCAATCACTTTAAAATTACAAAAAAATGTTAAAAATCATAACAAACTATACCAGATTCACCTAAATTACTTCGGCTACCGTAAATCACCCCCAACTATCCCTTACCACAACAAACCAAACCATATCATCTTAAAATTACAAAAAAAGGTGTACAAATTATAACAAACTATGCCAGACTCACCTAAATTACTTCGGCTACTCTAAATCATCACCAACTAACCCTTACCACAACAAACTAAACCCAATCACTTTTAAATTACAAAAAAATGCTACTAACCATAGCAAACTATGCCAAACACACCTAAATTACTTCGGCTACCATAAATCATCACCAACTAACCCTTACCACAACAAACTAAACCCAATCACTTTTAAATTACAAAAAAATGCTACTAACCATAGAAAACTATGCCAAACTTACCTAAATTACTTCGGCTATCGAAAATCACCCCCAACGACACTTTACAGCAACAAACTAAGCCCAATCACTTTAAAATTACAAAAAAATTCTAAAAATCATAACAAACTATACCAGAATCACCTAAATTACTTCGGCTACCGTAAATCACCCCCAACTATTCCTTACCACAACAAACCAAACCATATCATCTTAAAATTACAAAAAAAGGTGTACAAATCATAACAAACTATGCAAGACTTACCTAAATTACTTCGACTACTCTAAATCATCACCAACTAACCCTTACCACAACAAACTAAACCCAATCACTTTTAAATTACAAAATAATGCTACTAACCATAGCAAACTATGCCAAACTCACCTATATTACTTCGGCTATCAAAAATCACCCCCAACTACACTTTACAGCAACAAACTAAGCCCAATCACTTTAAAATTACAAAAAAATGCTAAAAATCATAACAAACTATACCAGAATCACCTAAATTACTTCGGCTACCGTAAATTATCCCCAACTATCCCTTAGCACAACAAACCAAACCATATCATCTTAAAATTACAAAAAAAGGTGTACAAATCATAACAAACTATGCCAGATTCACCTAAATTACTTCGGCTACTCTAAATCATCACCAACTAACCCTTACCACAACAAACTAAACCCAATCATTTTTAAATAACAAAAAAATGCTACTAACTATAGCAAACCATGCCAAACTCACCTAAATTACTTCGGCTACCATAAATGATCACCAACTAACCCTTACCACAACAAAAAAAAACCAATCACTTTTAAATTAAAAAAAAATCTACTAACCATAGCAAACTATGCCAAACTCACCTAAATTACTTCGGCTATCAAAAATCACCCCCAACTACACTTTACAGCAACAAACTAAGCCCAATCACTTTAAAATTACAAAAAAATGCTAAAAATCATAACAAACTATACCAGAATCAACTAAATTACTTCGGCTACTGTAAACCACCCCCAACTATCCCTTACCACAACAAACCAAACCATATCATCTTAAAATTACAAAAAAAGGTGTACAAATCATAACAAACTATGCCAGACTCACCTAAATTACTTCGGCTACTCTAAATCTTCACCAACTAACCCTTACCACAACAAACTAAACCCAATCACTTTTAAATTACAAAAAAATGCTACTAACTATAGCAAACTATGCCAAACTCACCTAAATTACTTCGGCTACCATAAATCATCACCAACTAACCCTTACCACAACAAACAAAACCCAATCACTTATAAATTACAAAAAAAATGCTACTAACCATAGCAAACTATGCCAAACTCACCTAAATTACTTCGGCTATCAGAAATCACCCCCAACTACACTTTACAGCAACAAACTAAGCCCAATCACTTTAAAATTACAAAAAAATGCTAAAAATCATAACAAACTATACCAGAATCACCTAAATTACTTCGGCTACCGTAAATCACCCCCAACTATCCCTTACCACAACAAACCAAACCATATCATCTTAAAATTACAAAAAAAGGTGTACAAATCATAACAAACTATGCCAGACTCACCTAAATTACTTCGGCTACTCTAAATCATCACCAACTAACCCTTACCACAACAAACTAAACCCAATCACTTTTAAATTACAAAAAATTGCTACTAACCATAGCAAACTATGCCAAACTCACCTAAATTACTTTGGCTACAATAAATCGTCACCAACTAACCCTTACCACAACAAACTAAACCCAATCACTTTTAAATTACAAAAAAATGCTACTAACCATAGCAAACTATGCCAAACTCACCTAAATTACTTCGGCTATCAAAAATCACCCTCAACTACACTTTACAGCAACAAAGTAAGCCCAATCAATTTAAAATTACAAAAAAAATGCTAAAAATCACTACAAACTATCCCAGAATCAACTAAATTACTTCGGCTACCGTAAATCACCCCCAACTATCCCTTACCACAACAAACCAAACCATATCATCTTAAAATTACAAAAAAGGTGTACAAATCATAACAAACTATGCCAGACTCACCTAAATTACTTCGGCTACTCTAAATCATCACCAACTAACCCTTACCACAACAAACTAAACCCAATCACTTTTAAATTAAAAAAAATGCTACTAACCATAGCAAACTATGCCAAACTTACCTAAATTACTTCGGCTATCAAAAATCACCCCCAACTACACTTTACAGCATCAAACTAAGCCCAATCACTTTAAAATTACAAAAAAATGCTAAAAATCATAACAAACTATACCAGAATCACCTAAATTACTTCGGCTACCGTAAATCACCCCCAACTATCCCTTACCACAACAAACCAAATCATATCATCTTAAAATTACAAAAAAGGGTGTACAAAACATAACAAACTATGCCAGACTCACCTAAATTACTTCGGCTACTCTAAATCATCACCAACTAACCCTTACCACAACAAACTAAACCCAATCACTTTTAAATTAAAAAAAATGCTACTAGCCATAGCAAACTATGCCAAACTCACCTAAATTACTTCGGCTATCAAAAATCACCCTAAACTACACTTTACAGCAACAAAGTAAACCCAATCAATTTAAAATTACAAAAAAAATGCTAAAAATCACTACAAACTAACCCAGAATCAACTAAATTACTTCGGCTACCGTAAATCACCCCCAACTATCCCTTACCACAACAAACCAAACCATATCATCTTAAAATTACAAAAAAACGTGTACAAATCATAACAAACTATGCGAGACTCACCTAAATTACTTCGGCTACACTAAATCATCACCAACTAACCCTTACCACAACAAACTAAGCCCAATCACTTTAAAATTACAAAAAAATGCTAAAAATCATAACAAACTATACCAAACTCACCTAAATTACTTCGGCTACCATAAATCATCACCAACTAACCCTTAGCACAACAAACTAAACCCAATCACTTTTAAATTAAAAAAAATTCTACTAACCATAGCAAACTATGCCAAACTCACCTGAATTACTTCGGCTATCAAAAATTACCCCAACTACACTTTACAGCAACAAACTAAGCCCAATCACTTTAAAATTACAAAAAAATGTTAAAAATCATAACAAACTATACCAGAATCACCTAAATTACTTCGGCTACCGTAAATCACCCCCAACTATCCCTTACCACAACAAACCAAACCATATCATCTTAAAATTACAAAAAAAGGTGTACAAATTATAACAAACTATGCCAGACTCACCTAAATTACTTCGGCTACTCTAAATCATCACCAACTAACCCTTACCACAACAAACTAAACCCAATCACTTTTAAATTACAAAAAAATGCTACTAACCATAGCAAACTATGCCAAACACACCTAAATTACTTCGGCTACCATAAATCATCACCAACTAACCCTTACCACAACAAACTAAACCCAATCACTTTTAAATTACAAAAAAATGCTACTAACCATAGAAAACTATGCCAAACTTACCTAAATTACTTCGGCTATCGAAAATCACCCCCAACTACACTTTACAGCAACAAACTAAGCCCAATCACTTTAAAATTACAAAAAAATTCTAAAAATCATAACAAACTATACCAGAATCACCTAAATTACTTCGGCTACCGTAAATCACCCCCAACTATTCCTTACCACAACAAACCAAACCATATCATCTTAAAATTACAAAAAAAGGTGTACAAATCATAACAAACTATGCAAGACTTACCTAAATTACTTCGACTACTCTAAATCATCACCAACTAACCCTTACCACAACAAACTAAACCCAATCACTTTTAAATTAAAAAAAATTCTACTAACCATAGCAAACTATGCCAAACTCACCTGAATTACTTCGGCTATCAAAAATTACCCCAACTACACTTTACAGCAACAAACTAAGCCCAATCACTTTAAAATTACAAAAAAATGTTAAAAATCATAACAAACTATACCAGAATCACCTAAATTACTTCGGCTACCGTAAATCACCCCCAACTATCCCTTACCACAACAAACCAAACCATATCATCTTAAAATTACAAAAAAAGGTGTACAAATTATAACAAACTATGCCAGACTCACCTAAATTACTTCGACTACTCTAAATCATCACCAACTAACCCTTACCACAACAAACTAAACCCAATCACTTTTAAATTACAAAATAATGCTACTAACCATAGCAAACTATGCCAAACTCACCTATATTACTTCGGCTATCAAAAATCACCCCCAACTACACTTTACAGCAACAAACTAAGCCCAATCACTTTAAAATTACAAAAAAATGCTAAAAATCATAACAAACTATACCAGAATCACCTAAATTACTTCGGCTACCGTAAATTATCCCCAACTATCCCTTACCACAACAAACCAAACCATATCATCTTAAAATTACAAAAAAAGGTGTACAAATCATAACAAACTATGCCAGATTCACCTAAATTACTTCGGCTACTCTAAATCATCACCAACTAACCCTTACCACAACAAACGAAACCCAATCATTTTTAAATAACAAAAAAATGCTACTAACTATAGCAAACCATGCCAAACTCACCTAAATTACTTCGGCTACCATAAATGATCACCAACTAACCCTTACCACAACAAAAAAAACCCAATCACTTTTAAATTAAAAAAAAATCTACTAACCATAGCAAACTATGCCAAACTCACCTAAATTACTTCGGCTATCAAAAATCACCCCCAACAACACTTTACAGCAACAAACTAAGCCCAATCACTTTAAAATTACAAAAAAATGCTAAAAATCATAACAAACTATACCAGAATCAACTAAATTACTTCGGCTACTGTAAACCACCCCCAACTATCCCTTACCACAACAAACCAAACCATATCATCTTAAAATTACAAAAAAAGGTGTACAAATTATAACAAACTATGCCAGACTCACCTAAATTACTTCGGCTACTCTAAATCTTCACCAACTAACCCTTACCACAACAAACTAAACCCAATCACTTTTAAATTACAAAAAAATGCTATTAACCATAGCAAACTATGCCAAACTCACCTAAATTACTTCGGCTACCATAAATCACCCCCAACTACACTTTACAGCAACAAACTAAGCCCAATCACTTTAAAATTACAAAAAAATATTAAAAATCATAACAAACTATACCAGAATCACCTAAATTATTTCGGCTACCTTAAATCACCCACAACTATCCCTTACCACAACAAACCAAACCATATCATTTTAAAATTACAAAAAAAGGTGTACAAATCATAACAAACTATGCCAGACTCACCTAAATTACTTCGGCTACTCTAAATCTTTACCAACTAACCCTTACCACAACAAACTAAACCCAATCACTTTTAAATTACAAAAAAATGCTATTAACCATAGCAAACTATGCCAAACTCACCTAAATTACTTCGGCTACCATAAATCATCACCAACTAACCCTTACCACAACAAACTAAACCCAATCACTTTTAAATTACAAAAAAATGCTACTAACCATAGTAAACTATGCCAAACTCACCTAAATTACTTCGGCTATCAAAAATCACCCCCAACTACACTTTACAGCAACAAAGTAAGCCCAATCACTTTAAAATTACAAAAAAATATTAAAAATCATAACAAACTATACCAGAATCACCTAAATTACTTCGGCTACCGTAAATCACCCCCAACTATCCCTTACCACAACAAACCAAACTATATCATCTTAAAATTACAAAAAAGGTGTACAAATCATAACAAACAATGCCAGACTCACCTAAATTACTTCGGCTACTCTAAATCATCACCAACTAACCCTTACCACAACAAACTAAACCCAATCACTTTTAAATTAAAAAAAATGCTACTAACCATAGCAAACTATGCCAAACTCACCTAAATTACTTCGGCTACCATAAATCATCACCAACTAACCCTTAACACAACAAATTAAACCCAATCACTTTTTAATTACAAAAAAATGCTACTAACCATAGCAAACTATGCAAAACTCACCTAAATTACTTCGGCTACAATAAATCGTCACCAACTAACCCTTACCACAACAAACTAAACCCAATCACTTTTAAATTACAAAAAATTGCTACTAACCATAGCAAACTATGCCAAACTCACCTAAATTACTTCGGCTACAATAAATCGTCACCAACTAACCCTTACCACAACAAACTAAACCCAATCACTTTTAAATTACAAAAAAATGCTACTAACCATAGCAAACTATGCCAAACTCACCTAAATTACTTCGGCTATCAAAAATCACCCTCAACTACACTTTACAGCAACAAAGTAAGCCCAATCAATTTAAAATTACAAAAAAAATGCTAAAAATCACTACAAACTATCCCAGAATCAACTAAATTACTTCGGCTACCGTAAATCACCCCCAACTATCCCTTACCACAACAAACCAAACCATATCATCTTAAAATAACAAAAAAGGTGTACAAATCATAACAAACTATGCCAGACTCACCTAAATTACTTCGGCTACTCTAAATCATCACCAACTAACCCTTACCACAACAAACTAAACCCAATCACTTTTAAATTAAAAAAAATGCTACTGGCCATAGCAAACTATGCCAAACTCACCTAAATTACTTCGGCTATCAAAAATCACCCTCAACTACACTTTACAGCAACAAAGTAAGCCCAATCAATTTAAAATTACAAAAAAAATGCTAAAAATCACTACAAACTATCCCAGAATCAACGAAATTACTTCGGCTACCGTAAATCACCCCCAACTATCCCTTACCACAACAAACCAAACCATATCATCTTAAAATTACAAAAAAACGTGTACAAATCATAACAAACTATGCGAGACTCACCTAAATTACTTCGGCTACACTAAATCATCACCAACTAACCCTTACCACAACAAACTAAGCCCAATCACTTTAAAATTACAAAAAAATGCTAAAAATCATAACAAACTATACCAAACTCACCTAAATTACTTCGGCTACCATAAATCATCACCAACTAACCCTTAGCACAACAAACTAAACCCAATCACTTTTAAATTAAAAAAAATTCTACTAACCATAGCAAACTATGCCAAACTCACCTGAATTACTTCGGCTATCAAAAATTACCCCAACTACACTTTACAGCAACAAACTAAGCCCAATCACTTTAAAATTACAAAAAAATGTTAAAAATCATAACAAACTATACCAGAATCACCTAAATTACTTCGGCTACCGTAAATCACCCCCAACTATCCCTTACCACAACAAACCAAACCATATCATCTTAAAATTACAAAAAAAGGTCTACAAATTATAACAAACTATGCCAGACTCACCTAAATTACTTCGGCTACTCTAAATCATCACCAACTAACCCTTACCACAACAAACTAAACCCAATCACTTTTAAATTACAAAAAAATGCTACTTACCATAGCAAACTATGCCAAACACACCTAAATTACTTCGGCTACCATAAATCATCACCAACTAACCCTTACCACAACAAACTAAACCCAATCACTTTTAAATTACAAAAAAATGCTATTAACCATAGAAAACTATGCCAAACTTACCTAAATTACTTCGGCTATCAAAAATCACCCCCAACTACACTTTACAGCAACAAACTAAGCCCAATCACTTTAAAATTACAAAAAAATTCTAAAAATCATAACAAACTATACCAGAATCACCTAAATTACTTCGGCTACCGTAAATCACCCCCAACTATTCCTTACCACAACAAACCAAACCATATCATCTTAAAATTACAAAAAAAGGTGTACAAATCATAACAAACTATGCAAGACTTACCTAAATTACTTCGACTACTCTAAATCATCACCAACTAACCCTTACCACAACAAACTAAACCCAATCACTTTTAAATTACAAAATAATGCTACTAACCATAGCAAACTATGCCAAACTCACCTAAATTACTTCGGCTATCAAAAATCACCCCCAACTACACTTTACAGCAACAAACTAAGCCCAATCACTTTAAAATTACAAAAAAATGCTAAAAATCATAACAAACTATACCAGAATCACCTAAATTACTTCGGCTACCGTAAATTATCCCCAACTATCCCTTACCACAACAAACCAAACCATATCATCTTAAAATTACAAAAAAAGGTGTACAAATCATAAAAAACTATGCCAGATTCACCTAAATTACTTCGGCTACTCTAAATCATCACCAACTAACCCTTACCACAACAAACTAAACCCAATCACTTTTAAATAACAAAAAAATGCTACTAACTATAGCAAACTATGCCAAACTCACCTAAATTACTTCGGCTACCATAAATCATCACCAACTAACCCTTACCACAACTAACTAAACCCAATCACTTTTAAATTACAAAAAAATGCTACTAACAATAGCATACTATGCCAAACTCACCTAAAATACTTCGGCTATCAAAAATCATCCCCAACTACACTTTACAGCAACAAACTAAGCCCAATCACTTTAAAATTATAAAAAAATGATAAAAATCATAACAAACTATACCAGAATCACCTAAATTACTTCGGCTACCGTAAATCACCCCCAACTAACCCTTACCACAACAAACCAAACCATATCATCTTAATAATACAAAAAAAGTTGTACAAATCATAACAAACTATGCCAGACTCACCTAAATTACTTCGGCTACTCTAAATCATCACCAACTAACCCTTACCACAACAAACTAAACCCAATCACTTTTAAATTACAAAAAAATGCTACTAACCATAGCAAACTATGCCAAACTCACCTAAATTACTTCGGATACCATAAATCATCACCAACTAACCTGTTAACATAAATTAGTGCGTGATCATAAAGGCTGTGATTGCAAGTGTTCCTTTTATGATCGTAACTAAGCAACAGAATATAACAAGTTGTTGATTTATTGATTTTGTAAGATTTTGAAGTTTGTATAAATTTTCAAAATATATATCTTGTACTCGTGCGGCGTATTTCACAAAAATCCACGAAACTCAAAACATTGGTTTTTCGAGCCGGATTTAAAAGAATAACAACAACAAGAAGAAGCCGATCCATCACAACATATCGTCCAGCATTTTGCCTCGCGGTACAAGGTCAGTCAGATCATTGCATCATATCAAATCGTTCCATTCTCGAGTTACAATTAAAATCGCATCCACCGTATTGATCAATCGTCAAAATATACATATTTTGCGCAAGAGGTGGTAAATTAATTGTAAACTAACATATCAGTTTCAATAAATACAAATGGATATCGATCAATTAGTCGCACAACGTGGTTTCTTAAAAGCTAAACTAACAAGGTTTGTCAAGTTTTTAAAGGATTTAGAACATGACAACTCAAAGTCAGATCAATTACAGTTGCGTTTTGACATGCTACAGCAAGTCTGGAAGCAATTCGACGATGTACAATCACAAATCGAAATCATTGACAGTAGCGATGTTCAATGCTGCGAGCGCGAATCATTTGAGGACAAATATTTTGATGCAGCAACGCAGACAACTCAATTGTTGAGATCAACTACCCCGAGCACAAGCTCGATTCTAACCCATCCTCCAATGGACGCAATCTCAAATTCGAATACGAACAATCAATTTAACATAAAATTTCCTCAAATTAACTTGCCATCATTCAGTGGTGGTTATAATGACTGGATGCATTTTCATGACACATTCAATTCGTTAATTCACAATAATCCATGTTTGACAACTATTCAGAAATTTTATTATTTACAATCGTCACTCAAGGGCGAAGCTGCTCAAATCGTAGCATCACTTCAAATTACCGAAGACAACTACGTGTTAGCATGGGATTTGTTGAAGCGACGTTTTGAAGACAAAAAAGTAATAACTCGCGCACACGTTAAGGAAATTGTTGATATTTCTCCTGTTAAACCCAATGCTCCCGCGTTAAGGAATTTTGTAAACACAATTGTCAAAAATTATCGATCACTTGCCAACCTTGGTGAATGTGTTGAGCAATGGGACACTATATTGCTATATATATTAACGTCAAAGTTAGATTTTGAATTCAAGAAAAATTGGGAAATCTATATGAAAGACATCGCGAAACCTACATTTACAATCTTCACAGAATTTTTGACACAACAGTGCAAATTGCTAGAAGCTATTGATGAAAGGCCCGCAAAACAAACATTGTTCAAAAAACCGTCTGAACTGAAGTCATTTTCGCATTTAGCAATAAATCGAATAAAATGTCCGATATGTCAAGAAAATCATCTCATTTATCATTGTAAACAATTTTTGGGTTTGTCAATCAGCAACCGGTTAGCGAACGTCCGCAGATTGAATCTGTGCACAAATTGTCTACGGTCAGGACACACAAATTCAGAGTGCAGATCAAGTGCCTGTCGCAAATGCCAGAAAAAACACAATTCACTTTTGCATTTTCCATCAGCCACACAGCAAATTTCAACAGATGCAATGGCAAGCGTTTCAAATGAGAAAGAGTCAACTTCGATCGAAGTAAAACCTACAACTACGGCTTTAGCATCGCTCTATAATAGCAGTTTGTCTCCGGAGCCATTCGTCTTGTTAGCTACAGCGCAAATAATAATTTACGATTCAAATAATCAACCCGTTCTTTGTCGCGCTATTCTGGACAGTGGTTCACAATCTAATTTCATGACCAAGTGGTTGTCGGAAAGACTAGATTTCAAATCATCAAAAATAAGTGTTCCCGTATGCGGTATTAACCAAGCAGCATTGCGCATCAAAGCAAAAACAAAGGCAAGAATACAATCACGTCAAAATCAGTACTCTGCCGAGTTGACATTTTTAATTTTGGATCAAATTACTGGTCTCACTCCACAAAAAATGTTAAATCGTCATAAGCTGTGCATTCCGCCTGATATTCAAGATTGCTTAGCAGATCCTGAGTTTGATCAACCTGGGCGCATCGATGCACTTTTAGGAGCAAACATATTCTTTGACTTACTTTGCGTCGGACAAGTAAAGTTGGGACAGAATGAAATCATATTAAACAAAACAAATTTAGGATGGATTGTGTCGGGACAAACATTTCAGTGCGAACCACTGGAAACGAAATCATGTCTTTTAATCGCAAATTCAGATGTACAGGACCAACTTCAACAGTTTTGGCAACTGGAAAGCCACTATGCGATTCCCAAATACTCAAGGGAGGAAGTCGAGTGTGAAGAACATTTTACAGAACGAATTATACAGATTTAGGCGACTCCAGAGAAATGGCAATCACGCGTTTCGCTTCAATTGAACGTAAACTCCTCGCGAATCCAAAATTACGAGCAGACTATAATGAATTTATGGCAGAATATGAATCACTCGGTCATATGTCACGAGTAACTGTTGATCAATCAAGTTCTGAGGTACCCATATTTTATATACCACATCATGGAGTACTGAAGGAGCAAAGCACCACTACTCGCTTACGCGTTGTTTTTGACGCCTCTGCAAAAAGCACTTCCGGTTTATCACTAAATGATGTATTAAAAATCGGTCCAACGATTCAAAACGACCTATTCACTACCCTCATACGATTTCGGCAGCATTCCGTAGTTTTAATTGCAGACATAGGGAAGATGTATAGGCAAATTAACATTGAACCAGCTCAACGTGACCTTCAGCGTATTGTTTGGCGATCGGATCCAAAAGGTGAGCTTAAGCATTATCGGCTCAACACGGTGACATACGGCACAGCTTCCGCGTCATTTCTATCAACTCGATGCCTAAAGCAATTGGCAATTGAAAATAGTTCAACTTACCCTCGAGAAGCAGCAATAATACAAAACGATTTTTACGTGGATGATCTTTTGACAGGATCTAATGATTCACGTGATTTAAGTACAATTTCACAAAACTTAATCACGATTTTCAAAAGTGCCGGGTTTGAATTAAGAAAATTCTTATCAAATGATTCATCAGTACTTGATAATTTGACCAGGGCACCAGACAATGCATCGAGATTTTTAATTGCAGATGATCAATCTAAAACTTTAGGAATTTTATGGCACGCGTCATCGGACAATTTTGAATATAAGATACGCGAATATGGCAATCATTGTCATGTCACAAAAAGAAAAATCCTGTCAATTATAGCTAAGATATTCGATCCTTTGGGCCTCCTTGGGCCAATCACGGTGCAAGCCAAGATCATATTACAAAAACTATGGCAATTAAACGTAACATGGGACGAATCAGTGCCTATCAGTTTGCACACGGCATGGATACAGTTTTGCAAACGGCTCGAGGATTCGCAAACCGTTCGCGTACCTCGGCATACAATTTTACCCAACGCAAGAATCGTGCAACTCCATGGCTTCTGTGACTCAAGCGAGTTGGCTTATGGAGCCTGTGGATACATCCGATCACAAGCGTCCCGCGAACGCGTCCAGGTGAGTCTTCTCTGCGCAAAGTCGCGTGTCGCGCCGCTTAAGGCAATCTCTCTTCCGCGTCTCGAATTGTGTGGTGGTTTACTTCTCGCACAACTTATGAAAAGGGTTAAAAATGCTCTAGACATTCACATCAGCGATATTTTTTATTGGACGGACTCTACTATATTACTTTCTTGGCTAGCTGCTGAGCCTAACACCTGGAAGACATTCGTGTCAAATCGCGTATCGGAAATCCAAACCTTAACAGATGTTAAACATTGGCGGCATGTAAAATCAGCAGATAATCCCGCAGACATAATCTCCCGCGGGATATTCCCGGGCGAGTTTGCAGAGACCAAATTGTGGTGGGGTGGCCCGTCATTTTTAAGCAAGGATTTCACGGTGTGGGAAGCCCAAACACGAGACAATCTATTGTTAAAACATCAAGAAGCTCCAGAACGTAAAATCATAAGTTTGCCCTGTTTATTGGAATTAGATTTTGTAACCAAATTCTCAAGTATCAAAACGTTACAACGAATAATCGCATATTGCTTGAGATTTATTTCAAATGCTCAATTATCATTAAACCTCCGTATCTCGGGTAATCTAAGTACACAGGAAATCGAAAGGGCTACAACAGTGCTTCTAAAATATGTTCAGAAAAGGCATTTCACGTCGGAAATCGCGACGCTTCGCCGTACGGGCTCTGTTAAACCGAGCAGTCGATTAAGAACTCTTAATGTATTCTTGGATCCAGAAGGATTGATTCGCGTCGGTGGTAGGTTAAAAAATTCAAATTTGGAATACCATCAAAAACATCCTATCGTTTTGCCAAGTCAATATCATGTGACCAAACTCATCATCGAAGATTATCACCGCAAAAATTTGCATTCCGGGACTCAAGCCACACTCGCGTCAGTTCGACAAAACTATTGGCCACTCAAAGGCAATCAAACAGTGAAAGGAGTGTTAAGACGATGCGTAGTCTGCTTTAGAGCTAATCCAATTTCAGTGATTCCCCAAATGGGTGACTTACCAAAACAAAGAGTCACGCCTGCGCGTCCATTCTACCATTGTGGGGTAGATTATGCAGGGCCATATGCATTGAAGGGAGGTCAAACACGCAACAGCAAAATAGTAAAGTCGTATTTATGCATTTTCGTCTGTCTTGCTACGAAGGCTGTACACATTGAGCTCGCAACTGATTTGACCACACAATGTTTTTTTAAACGCGTTTAAGAGATTTGCTTCTAGGCGTGGAGCAGCGCGTCAAATGTTTTCTGATAATGCCACCAATTTTACTGGGGCTGATAACTATCTTCAGAAAATTTCTAAGTTGTTGCAAACTAACGATTTTCAAAATTATTTTTCGTATTCCAGTATTGAATGGAAATTCATTTCTCCTCGCAGTCCGCACTTTGGCGGACTGTGGGAAGCATCAGTAAAATCTATAAAATATAATCTCAAAGGTATTTTGACCAACATTAACTTAACTTACGAGGAGTTTTACACTCTCCTCACTCAGGTGGAAGCGGTTTTAAACTCGCGGCCCTTAATTCCCCTTTCCGAGGATCCCAATGATCTGTCAGCGTTGACCCCGGGACATTTCTTGATCGGGGAGCCGCTAAATGCAATTCCGCAGCCACATCTAACAGACCAGCCGATCAACTTTGTACATCGATTCAAACACATACAATTGATGAGCCAACACTTCTGGACCCGCTGGTCCAAAGACTATTTACATCGGTTGCAGCAGCGTACCAAGTCCCACTTCAACAAGTCTCCTTCTCTCCTCGTCGGTTCACTTGTACTTTTGAAGGAAGACAACGCACCTCCCCTACATTGGCTGCTAGGACGCATTACAGCAGTTCATCCAGGAGCGGATGGCGTTGTGCGTGTCGTCACCGTGAAAACGAGAGGCGGCGAAGTTAAGCGTGCCAGTGCCAAAGTGTGCTTGCTACCAATCATGGACAATATGGACGCTTAAGAGTGCTTATTATTGAAGTTCTTTAGATAATTTGTTAGTTGTCTTTGAAGCAATCACGTGAATTTTCGTTGAAAGGGAGCCTTTCAAGGGCGGCGGTATGTTAACATAAATTAGTGCGTGATCATAAAGGCTGTGATTGCAAGTGTTCCTTTTATGATCGTAACTAAGCAACAGAATATAACAAGTTGTTGATTTATTGATTTTGTAAGATTTTGAAGTTTGTATAAATTTTCAAAATATATATCTTGTACTCGTGCGGCGTATTTCACAAAAATCCACGAAACTCAAAACATAACCCTTACCAAAACAAACTAAACCCAATCACTTTTAAATTACAAAAAAATGCTACTAACCATAGCAAACTATGCCAAACTCACCTAAATTACTTCGGCTATCAAAAATCACCCCCAACTACACTTTATAGCAACAAACTAAGCCCAATCACTTTAAAATTACAAAAAAATGCTAAAAATCATAACAAAATATACCAGAATCACCTAATTTACTTCGGCTACCGTAAATCACTCCCAACTATCCCTTACCACAACAAACCAAATCATATCATCTTAAAATTACAAAAAAACGTGTACAAATCATAACAAACTATGCGAGACTCACCTAAATTACTTCGGCTACTCTAAATCATCACCAACTAACCCTTACCACAACAAACTAAACCCAATCACTTTTAAATTACAAAATAATGCTACTAACCATAGCAAACTATGCCAAACTCACCTAAATTACTTCGGCTATCAAAAATCACCCCCAACTACACTTTACAGCAAAAAACTAAGCCCAATCACTTTAAAATTACAAAAAAATGCTAAAAATCATAACAAACTATACCAGAATCACCTAAATTACCTCGGCTACCGTAAATCACCCCCAACTATCCCTTACCACATCAAACCAAACCATATCATCTTAAAATTACAAAAAAAGGTGTACATATCATAACAAACTATGCCAGATTCACCTAAATTACTTCGGCTACTCTAAATCATCAACAACTAACCCTTACCACAACAAACTAATCCCAATGACTTTTAAATTACAAAAAAATGCTACTAACCATAGCAAACTATGCCAAACTCACCTAAATTACTTCGGCTATCAAAAATCACACCCAACTACACTTTACAGCAACAAACTAAGCCCAATCACTTTAAAATTACAAAAAAATGCTAAAAATCATAACAAACTATACCAGAATCACCTAAATTACTTCGGCTACCGTAAATTACCCCCAACTATCCTTTACCACAACAAACCAAACCATATCATCTTAAAATTACAAAAAAAGGTGTACAAATCATAACAAACTATGCCAGACTCACCTAAATTACTTCGGCTACTCTAAATCATCACCAACTAACCCTTACCACAACAAACTAAACCCAATCACTTTTAAATTACAAAATAATGCTACTAACCAAAGCAAACTATGCCAAACTCACCTAAATTACTTCGGCTATCAAAAATCACCCCCAACTACACTTTACAGCAACAATCTAAGCCCAATCACTTTACAATTACAAAAAAATGCTAAAAATCATAACAAACTATACCAGAATCACCTAAATTACTTCGGCTACCGTAAATCACCCCCAACTATCCCTTACCACAACAAACCAAACCATATCATCTTAAAATTACAAAAAAAGGTGTACAAATCATAACAAACTATGCCAGACTCATCTAAATTACTTCGGCTACTCTAAATCATCACCAAGTAACCCTTACCACAACAAACTAAACCCAATCACTTTTAAATTACAAAAAAATGCTACTAACCATAGCAAACTATGCCAAACTCACCTAAATTACTTCGGCTACCATAAATCATCACCAACTAACCCTTACCACAACAAACTAAACCCAATCACTTTTAAATTAAAAAAAATGCTAGTAACTATAGCAAACTATGCCAAACTCACCTAAATTACTTCGGCTACCATAAATGATCACCAACTAACCCTTACCATAACAAACAACACCCAATCACTTTTAAATTAAAAAAAATTCTACTAACCATAGCAAACTATGCCAAACTCACCTAAATTACTTCGGCTATCAAAAATCACCCCCAACTACACTTTACAGCAACAAACTAAGCCCAATCACTTTAAAATTACAAAAAAATGCTAAAAATCATAACAAACTATACCAGAATCAACTAAATTACTTTGGCTACTGTAAACCACCCCCAACAATCCCTTACCACAACAAACCAAACCATATCATCTTAAAATTACAAAAAAAGGTGTACAAATCATAACAAACTATGCCAGACTCACCTAAATTACTTCGGCTACTCTAAATCTTCACCAAGTAACCCTTACCACAACAAACTAAACCCAATCACTTTTAAATTACAAAAAAATGCTATTAACTATAGCAAACTATGCCAAACTCACCTAAATTACTTCGGCTACCATAAATCACCCCCAACTACACTTTACAGCAACATACTAAGCCCAATCACTTTAAAATTACAAAAAAATATTAAAAATCATAACAAACTATACCAGAATCACCTAAATTACTTCGGCTACCGTAAATCACCCCCAACTATCCCTTACCACAACAAACCAAACTATATCATCTTAAAATTACAAAAAAGGTGTACAAATCATAACAAACAATGCCAGACTCACCTAAATTACTTCGGCTACTCTAAATTATCACCAACTAACCCTTACCACAACAAACTAAACCCAATCACTTTTAAATTACAAAAAAATGCTACTAACCATAGCAAACTATGCCAAACTCACCTAAGTTACTTCGGCTACCATAAATCATCACCAACTAACCCTTAACACAACAAACTAAACCCAATCACTTTTTAATTACAAAAAAATGCTACTAACCATAGCAAACTATGCCAAACTCACCTAAATTTCTTCGGCTATCAAAAATCACCCCAACTACACTTTACAGCAACAAACTAAGCCCAATCACTTTAAAATTACAAAAAATGCTAAAAATTATGAAAAACTATACCAGAATCACCTAAATTACTTCGGCTACCGTAAATCACCCCCAACTATCCCTTACCACAACAAACCAAACCATATCATCTTAAAATTACAAAAAAAGGTGTACAAATCATAACAAACTATGCCAGACTCACCTAACTTACTTCGGCTACTCTAAATCATCACCAACTAACCCTTACCACAACAAACTAAACCCAATCACTTTTAAATTACAAAAAATGCTACTAACCATGGCAAACTATGCCAAACTCACCTAAATTACTTCGGCTACCATAAATCATCACCAACTAACCCTTACCACAACAAACTAAACCCAATCACTTTTAAATTACAAAAAAATGCTATTAACCATAGCAAACTATGCCAAACTCACCTAAATTACTTCGGCTACTCTAAATCATCACCAACTAACCCTTACCACCACAAACTAAACCCAATCACTTTTAAATTACAAAAAATGCTACTAACCATAGCAAACTATGCCAAACTCACCTAAATTACTTCGGCTATCAAAAATCACCCCCAACTACACTTTACAGCAACAAACTAAGCCCAATCACTTTAAAATTACAAAAAAATGCTAAAAATCATAACAAACTACACCAGAATCACCTAAATTACTTCGGCTACCGTAAATCACCCCCAACTATCCCTTACCACAACAAACCAAACCATGTCAACTTAAAATTACAAAAAAAGGTGTACAAATCATAACAAACTATGCCAGACTCACCTAAATTACTTCGGCTACTCTAAATCATCACCAACTAACCCTTACCACAACAAACTAAACCCAATCACTTTTAAATTACAAAAAATGCTACTAACCATAGCAAACTATGCCAAACTCACCTAAATTACTTCGGCTATCAAAAATCACCCCCAACTACACTTTACAGCAACAAACTAAGCCCAATCACTTTAAAATTACAAAAAATGCTAAAAATTATGAAAAACTATACCAGAATCACCTAAATTACTTCGGCTACCGTAAATCACCCCCAACTATCCCTTACCACAACAAACCAAACCATATCATCTTAAAATTACAAAAAAAGGTGTACAAATTGTAACAAACTATGCCAGACTCACCTAAATAACTTCGGCTACTCTAAATCATCACCAACTAACCCTTACCACAACAAACTAATTCCAATCACTTTTAAATTACAAAAAAATGCTACTAACCATAGCAAACTATGCTAAACTTACCTAAATTACTTCGGCTACCATAAATCATCACCAACTAACCCTTACCACAACAAACTAAACCCAATCACATTTAAATTACAAAAAAATGCTACTAACCATAGCAAACTATGCCAAACACACCTAAATTACTTCGGCTATCAAAAATCACCCCTAACTACACTTTACAGCAACAAACTAAGCCCAATCACATTAAAATTACAAAAAAATGCTAAAAATCATAACAAACTATACCAGAATCACCTAAATTACTTCGGCTACCGTAAATCACCCCCAACTATCCCTTACCACAACAAACCAAACCATATCATCTTAAAATTACAAAAAAAGGTGTACAAATCATAACAAACTATGCCAGACTCACCTAAATTACTTCGGCTACTCTAAATCATCACCAACTAACCCTTACCACAACAAACTAAACCCAATCACTTTTAAATTACAAAAAAATGCTACCAACCATAGCAAACTATGCCAAACTCACCTAAATAACTTCGGCTACCATAAATCATCACCAACTAACCCTTACCACAACAAACTAAACCCAATCACTTTTAAATTACAAAAAAATGCTACTAACCATAGCAAACTATGCCAAACTCACCTAAATTACTTTGGCTATCAAAAATCACCCCCAACTACACTTTACAGCAACAAACTAAGCCCAATCATTTTAAAATTACAAAAAAATGCTAAAAATCATAACAAACTATACCAGAATCACCTAAATTACTTCGGCTACCGTAAATCACCCCCAACTATCCCTTACCACAACAAACCAAACCATGTCATCTTAAAATTACAAAAAAAGGTGTACAAATCTTAACAAACTATGCCAGACTCACCTAAATTACTTCGGCTACTCTAAATCATCAACAACTAACCCTTACCACAACAAACTAAACCCAATCACTTTTAAATTACAAAAAATGCTACTAACCATAGCAAACTATGCCAAACTCACCTAAATTACTTCGGCTATCAAAAATCACCCCCAACTACACTTTACAGCAACAAACTAAGCCCAATCACTTTAAAATTACAAAAAATGCTAAAAATCATAACAAACTGTACCAGAATCACCTAAATTACTTCGGCTACCGTAAATCACCCCCAACAATCCCTTACCACAACAAACCAAACCATATCATTTAGTGGTGTACAAATCATAACAAACTATGCCAGACTCACCTAAATTACTTCGGCTACTCTAAATCATCACCAACTAACCCTTACCACAACAAACTAAATCCAATCACTTTTAAATTTCAAAAAAATGCTACTAACCATAGCAAACTATGCTAAACTTACCTAAATTACTTCGGCTACCATAAATCATCACCAACTAACCCTTACCACAACAAACTAAACCCAATCACATTTAAATTACAAAAAATGCTACTAACCATAGCAAACTATGCCAAACTCACCTAAATTACTTCGGCTATCAAAAATCACCCCCAACTACACTTTACAGCAACAAACTAAGCCCAATCACTTTAAAATTACAAAAAATGCTAAAAATCATAACAAACTGTACCAGAATCACCTAAATTACTTCGGCAACCGTAAATCACCCCCAACAATCCCTTACCACAACAAACCAAACCATATCATCTTGTGGTGTACAAATCATAACAAACTATGCCAGACTCACCTAAATTACTTCGGCTACTCTAAATCATCACCAACTAACCCTTACCACAACAAACTAAATCCAATCACTTTTAAATTACAAAAAAATGCTACTAACCATAGCAAACTATGCTAAACTTACCTAAATTACTTCGGCTACCATAAATCATCACCAACTAACCCTTACCACAACAAACTAAACCTAATCACATTTAAATTACAAAAAAATGCTACTAACCATAGCAAACTATGCCAAACACACCTAAATTACTTCGGCTATCAAAAATCACCCCCAACTACACTTTACAGCAACAAACTAAGCCCAATCACATTAAAATTACAAAAAAATGCTAAAATTCATAACAAACTATACCAGAATCACCTAAATTACTTCGGCTACCGTAAATCACCCCCAACTATCCCTTACCACAACAAACCAAACCATATCATCTTAAAATTACAAAAAAAGGTGTACAAATCATAACAAACTATGCCAGACTCACCTAAATTACTTCGGCTACTCTAAATCATCACCAACTAACCCTTACCACAACAAACTAAACCCAATCACTTTTAAATTACAAAAAAATGCTACTAACCATAGCAAACTATGCCAAACTCACCTAAATTACTTCCGCTACCATAAATCATCACCAACTAACCCTTAACACAACAAACTAAACCCAATCACTTTTTAATTACAAAAAAATGCTACTAACCATAGCAAACTAGGCCAAACTCACCTAAATTACTTCGGCTATCAAAAATCACCCCAACTACACTTTACAGCAACAAACTTAACCCAATCATTTTAAAATTACAAAAAAATGCTAAAAATCATAACAAACTGTACCAGAATCACCTAAATTACTTCGGCTACCGTAAATCACCCCCAACTATCCCTTACCACAACAAACCAAACCATATCATTTTAAAATTACAAAAAAAGGTGTACAAATCATAACAAACTATGCCAGACTCACCTAACTTACTTCGGCTACTCTAAATCATCACCAACTAACCCTTACCACAACAAACTAAACCCAATCACTTTTAAATTACAAAAAATGCTACTAACCATGGCAAACTATGCCAAACTCACCTAAATTACTTCGGCTACCATAAATCATCACCAACTAACCCTTACCACAACAAACTAAACCCAATCACTTTTAAATTACAAAAAAATGCTATTAACCATAGCAAACTATGCCAAACTCACCTAAATTACTTCGGCTACTCTAAATCATCACCAACTAACCCTTACCACCACAAACTAAACCCAATCACTTTTAAATTACAAAAAATGCTACTAACCATAGCAAACTATGCCAAACTCACCTAAATTACTTCGGCTATCAAAAATCACCCCCAACTACACTTTACAGCAACAAACTAAGCCCAATCACTTTAAAATTACAAAAAAATGCTAAAAATCATAACAAACTACACCAGAATCACCTAAATTACTTCGGCTACCGTAAATCACCCCCAACTATCCCTTACCACAACAAACCAAACCATGTCAACTTAAAATTACAAAAAAAGGTGTACAAATCATAACAAACTATGCCAGACTCACCTAAATTACTTCGGCTACTCTAAATCATCACCAACTAACCCTTACCACAACAAACTAAACCCAATCACTTTTAAATTACAAAAAATGCTACTAACCATAGCAAACTATGCCAAACTCACCTAAATTACTTCGGCTATCAAAAATCACCCCCAACTACACTTTACAGCAACAAACTAAGCCCAATCACTTTAAAATTACAAAAAATGCTAAAAATTATGAAAAACTATACCAGAATCACCTAAATTACTTCGGCTACCGTAAATCACCCCCAACTATCCCTTACCACAACAAACCAAACCATATCATCTTAAAATTACAAAAAAAGGTGTACAAATTGTAACAAACTATGCCAGACTCACCTAAATTACTTCGGCTACTCTAAATCATCACCAACTAACCCTTACCACAACAAACTAATTCCAATCACTTTTAAATTACAAAAAAATGCTACTAACCATAGCAAACTATGCTAAACTTACCTAAATTACTTCGGCTACCATAAATCATCACCAACTAACCCTTACCACAACAAACTAAACCCAATCACATTTAAATTACAAAAAAATGCTACTAACCATAGCAAACTATGCCAAACACACCTAAATTACTTCGGCTATCAAAAATCACCCCTAACTACACTTTACAGCAACAAACTAAGCCCAATCACATTAAAATTACAAAAAAATGCTAAAAATCATAACAAACTATACCAGAATCACCTAAATTACTTCGGCTACCGTAAATCACCCCCAACTATCCCTTACCACAACAAACCAAACCATATCATCTTAAAATTACAAAAAAAGGTGTACAAATCATAACAAACTATGCCAGACTCACCTAAATTACTTCGGCTACACTAAATCATCACCAACTAACCCTTACCACAACAAACTAAACCCAATCACTTTTAAATTACAAAAAAATGCTACCAACCATAGCAAACTATGCCAAACTCACCTAAATAACTTCGGCTACCATAAATCATCACCAACTAACCCTTACCACAACAAACTAAACCCAATCACTTTTAAATTACAAAAAAATGCTACTAACCATAGCAAACTATGCCAAACTCACCTAAATTACTTCGGCTATCAAAAATCACCCCCAACTACACTTTACAGCAACAAACTAAGCCCAATCATTTTAAAATTACAAAAAAATGCTAAAAATCATAACAAACTATACCAGAATCACCTAGATTACTTCGGCTACCGTAAATCAACACTAACTATACCTTACCACAACAAACCAAACCATATCATCTTAAAATTACAAAAAAAGGTGTACAAATCATAACAAAATATGCCAGACTCACCTAAATTACTTCGGCTACTCTAAATCATCACCAACTAACCCTTACCACAACAAACTAAACCCAATCACTTTTAAATTACAAAAAAATGCTACTAACCATAGCAAACTATGCCAAACTCACCTAAATTACTTCGGCTACCATAAATCATCACCAACTAACCCTTACCACAACAAACTAAACCCAATCACTTTTAAATTAAAAAAAATGCTACCAGCCATAGCAAACTATGCCAAACTCACCTAAATTACTTCGGCTATCAAAAATCACCCCCAACTACACTTTACAGAATCAAACTAAGCCCAATCACTTTAAAATTACAAAAAAATGCTAAAAATCATAACAAACTATACCAGAATCACCTAAATTACTTCGGCTACCGTAAATCACCCCCAACTATCCCTTACCACAACAAACCAAACCATATCATCTTAAAATTACAAAAAAAGGTGTACAAATTATAACAAACTATGCCAGACTCACCTAAATTACTTCGGCTACTCTAAATCATAACCAACTAACCCTTACCACAACAAACTAAACCCAATCACTTTTAAATTACAAAAAAATGCTACTAACCATAGCAAACTATGCCAAACTCACCTAAATTACTTCGGCTACCATAAATCATCACCAACTATCCCTTACTACAACAAACCAAACCATATCATCTTAAAATTACAAAAAAAGGTGTACAAATCATAACAAACTATGCCAGACTCACCTAAATTACTTCGGCTACTCTAAATCATCACCAACTAACCGTTACCACAACAAACTAAACCCAATCACTTTTAAATTACAAAAAAATGCTACTTACCATAGCAAAGTATGCCAAACTTACCTAAATTACCTCGGCTACCATAAATCATCACCAACTAATCCTTACCACAACAAACTAAACCCAATCACTTTTAAATTACAAAAAAATGCTACTAACCATAGCAAACTAAGCCAAACTCACCTAAATTACTTCGGCTATCAAAAATCTCCCCCAACTACACTTTACAGCAACAAACTAAGCCCAATCACTTTAAAATTACAATTACTTCGGCTACTCTAAATCATCACCAACTAACCCTTACCACAACAAACTAAACCCAATCACTTTTAAATTACAAAAAAATGCTACTAACCATAGCAAACTATGCCAAACTCACCTAAATTACTTCGGCTACCATAAATCATTACCAACTAATCCTTACCACAACAAACTAAACCCAATCACTTTTAAATTACAAAAAAATGCTACTAACCATAGCAAAATATGCCAAACTAACCTAAATTACTTCGGCTATCAAAAATCACCCCCAACTACACTTTACAACAACAAACTAAGCCCAATCACTTTAAAATTACAAAAAAATGCTACTAACCATAGCAAACTATGCCAAACTCATCTAAATTACTTCGGCTACCATAAATCATTACCAACTAACCCTTACCACAACAAACTAAACCCAATCACTTTTAAATTACAAAAAAATGCTACTAACCATTGCAAACTAAGCCAAACTCACCTAAATTACTTCGGCTATCAAAAATCACCCCCAACTACACTTTACAGCAACAGACTAAGCCCAATCACTTTAAAATTACACAAAATTGCTAAAAATCATAACAAACTATACCAGAATCACCTAAATTACTTCGGCTACCGTAAATCACCCCCAACTATCCCTTACCACAACAAACCAAACCATATCGTCTTAAAATTACAAAAAAAGGTGTACAAATCATAACAAACTATGCCAGACTCACCTAAATTACTTCGGCTACTCTAAATCATCACCAACTAACCCTTACCACAACAAACTAAACCCAATCACTTTTAAATTACAAAAAAATGCTACTAACCATAGCAAACTAAGCCAAACTCACCTAAATTACTTCGGCTATCAAAAATCACCCCCAACTACACTTTACAGCAACAGACTAAGCCCAATCATTTTAAAATTACAAAAAAATGCTAAAAATCATAACAAACTATACCAGAATTCAACAACGGTGGTATTAATCGGGTTTGTTGACCGTGTTCCATGCGAAGTTCCATGAGGGGGGGTGTAGTGAGCGCCCCGAGAGGCTAACTCAGCAAGTGATCCCCATGAATCTCTGCCAAACGTTTCGTCCACAGCTGCGGTGGACATCTTCAGTGGCGGTGTGGTCGTGGTCGAAGTACTCTCCCAGCTGTCACAGTCGCGACTGGCACATCATCACTTTGCGCAGCTCTATATATAGCCTCAGATCGGTTATGCATCGTTCCGGGTGGGCGTGTCCCTGCATTCGTCAAAGGTGGTGACGTCACTCTTCTCGTTGTCATGGTTGGCTGCCAACTCCTATCCATTTTTAATCCTTCACCCTTCTTATTGAAATTGTTCTGGTGTTTGAAAATTTCAATCGCTTCTCGGTGTAGACGAGCGTAGTAGTGTGAGGTGGACGCCAATCGTTCAGTCTCCTCAAACCGTATCTGATGGTCTCCCTCAGAAAGAGCGTGTTCAGCTACCGACGATTTCTCCACTTCACCCAGACGACAGTTCCTCTTGTGTTCCGTCAAGCGCGTCTTGATGCTTCTCTTTGTTGTACCTACATAAACAGATCCACACGAACACGGAATTTTGTATACCCCAGCTGACGACAAGGGATCTCTGGGATCTTTCGCCGAACCCAGTAGTCCTCGGATCTGTGTCGTGGGTTTAAAGATGGTCTTAATATTATTACGGTTCAATAGTCGGCCAATGCGGTCTGTCACATTCCGCACATATGGTAAAAAGGCCGTTCCTGCAAACTCAGTTGTGTTATCAGTTGTAGGTCTCACCGACGTCCTTGGGTGTATAGATCTTCTTATATCTTTTGAGGAGTATCCATTGGCTTGTAGCATCTTGTCCAAGTGGTCAAGTTCACCCTTAAGATGTTGTGGTTCGCAGATCTTAGTGGCTCGACTAACCAAGGTCTTGATCACCGCTCTTTTTTGGCATGGATGATGGTTGGACTCCTTGTTGAGGTACCTATCTGTGTGGGTAGGTTTTCGATATACCTGGTGGCCTAGGGACCCATCATGTTTCCTGTTCACTAGAACGTCAAGGAACGGTAGGCAACGATCTCTCTCTTTCTCCATTGTGAATTGGATTCGCGGATTTTGTTGGTTAATGTGGTCCATGAATTCCTGTAGCGCTGCTTCACCGTGGTCCCAGATGATAAATGTGTCGTCCACATAACGGAACCAGCACTTGGGTTTCTTCGGTGCCGTTTGAAGCGCTTCTTTCTCAAACGCCTCCATGAAGAAATTAGCCACCACAGGGCTCAGTGGACTTCCCATGGCCACGCCATCCAGCTGTTCGTAGTAGGCGTTGTCGTACTTAAAATATGTTGTTGTTAGTACAAACTACAACTACTACTACTGTACTAACAACAACATATTTTAAGTACGACAACGCCTACTACGAACAGCTGGATGGCGTGGCCATGGGAAGTCCACTGAGCCCTGTGGTGGCTAATTTCTTCATGGAGGCGTTTGAGAAAGAAGCGCTTCAAACGGCACCGAAGAAACCCAAGTGCTGGTTCCGTTATGTGGACGACACATTTATCATCTGGGACCACGGTGAAGCAGCGCTACAGGAATTCATGGACCACATTAACCAACAAAATCCGCGAATCCAATTCACAATGGAGAAAGAGAGAGATCGTTGCCTACCGTTCCTTGACGTTCTAGTGAACAGGAAACATGATGGGTCCCTAGGCCACCAGGTATATCGAAAACCTACCCACACAGATAGGTACCTCAACAAGGAGTCCAACCATCATCCATCCCAAAAAAGAGCGGTGATCAAGACCTTGGTTAGTCGAGCCACTAAGATCTGCGAACCACAACATCTTAAGGGTGAACTTGACCACTTGGACAAGATGCTACAAGCCAATGGATACTCCTCAAAAGATATAAGAAGATCTATACACCCAAGGACGTCGGTGAGACCTACAACTGATAACACAACTGAGTTTGCAGGAACGGCCTTTTTACCATATGTGCGGAATGTGACAGACCGCATTGGCCGACTATTGAACCGTAATAATATTAAGACCATCTTTAAACCCACGACACAGATCCGAGGACTACTGGGTTCGGCGAAAGATCCCAGAGATCCCTTGTCGTCAGCTGGGGTATACAAAATTCCGTGTTCGTGTGGATCTGTTTATGTAGGTACAACAAAGAGAAGCATCAAGACGCGCTTGACGGAACACAAGAGGAACTGTCGTCTGGGTGAAGTGGAGAAATCGTCGGTAGCTGAACACGCTCTTTCTGAGGGAGACCATCAGATACGGTTTGAGGAGACTGAACGATTGGCGTCCACCTCACACTACTACGCTCGTCTACACCGAGAAGCGATTGAAATTTTCAAACACCAGAACAATTTCAATAAGAAGGGTGAAGGATTAAAAATGGATAGGAGTTGGCAGCCAACCATGACAACGAGAAGAGTGACGTCACCACCTTTGACGAATGCAGGGACACGCCCACCCGGAACGATGCATAACCGATCTGAGGCTATATATAGAGCTGCGCAAAGTGATGATGTGCCAGTCGCGACTGTGACAGCTGGGAGAGTACTTCGACCACGACCACACCGCCACTGAAGATGTCCACCGCAGCTGTGGACGAAACGTTTGGCAGAGATTCATGGGGATCACTTGCTGAGTTAGCCTCTCGGGGCGCTCACTACACCCCCCCTCATGGAACTTCGCATGGAACACGGTCAACAAACCCGATTAATACCACCGTTGTTGACAACACCGACCGTGAAAGCCTACACACTTTTATATACCAGAATTACCTAAATTATTTTGGCTACCGTAAATCACCCCCAACTATCCCTTACCACAACAAACCAAACCATATCATCTTAAAATTACAAAAAAAGGTGTACAAATCATAACAAACTATGCCAGACTCACCTAAATTACTTCGGCTACTCTAAATCATCACCAACTAACACTTACCACAACAAACTAAACCCAATCACTTTTAAATTACAAAAAAATGCTACTAACCATAGCAAACTATGCCAAACTCACCTAAATTACTTCGGCTACCATAAGTCATCACCAACTAACCCTTACCACAACAAACTAAACCCAATCGCTTTTAAATTACAAAAAAAATGCTACTTACCATTGCAAAATATGCCAAACTCACCTAAATTACTTCGGCTACCATAAATCATCACCAACTAACCCTTACCACAACAAACTAAGCCCAATCACTTTAAAATTACAAAAAAATGCTAAAAATCATAACAAACTATACCAGAATTACCTAAATTACTTCGGCTACCGTAAATCACCCCCAACTATCCCTTACCACAACAAACCAAACCATATCATCTTAAAATTACAAAAAAAGGTGTACAAATCAGAACAAACTATGCCAGACTCACCTAAATTACTTCGGCTACTCTAAATCATCACCAACTAACACTTACCACAACAAACTAAACCCAATCACTTTTAAATTACAAAAAAATGCTACTAACCATAGCAAACTATGCCAAACTCACCTAAATTACTTCGGCTACCATAAGTCATCACCAACTAACCCTTACCACAACAAACTAAACCCAATCGCTTTTAAATTACAAAAAAAATGCTACTAACCATTGCAAACTATGCCAAACTCACCTAAATTACTTCGGCTACCATAAATCATCACCAACTAACCCTTACCACAACAAACTAAGCCCAATCACTTTAAAATTACAAAAAAATGCTAAAAATCATAACAAACTATACCAGAATCACCTAAATTACTTCGGCTACCGTAAATCACCCCCAACTATCCCTTACCACAACAAACCAAACCATATTATCTTAAAATTACAAAAAAAGGTGTACAAATCATAACGAACTATGCCAGACTCACCTAAATTACTTCGGCTACTCTAAATCATCACGAACTAACCCTTACCACAACAAACTTACCCAATCACTTTTAAATTACAAAAAGATGCTACTAACCATAGCAAACTATGCCAAACTCACCTAAATTACTTCGGCTACCATAAATCATCACCAACTAACCCTTACCACAACAAACTAAACCCAATCACTTTTAAATTACAAAAAAATGCTACTAACCATAGCAAACTAAGCCAAACTCACCTAAATTACTTCGGCTATCAAAAATCACCCTCAACTACACTTTACAGCAACAGACTAAGCCCAATCACTTTAAAACTACAAAAAAATGCTAAAAATCATAACAAACTACACCAGAATCACCTAAATTACTTCGGCTACCGTAAATCACCCCCAACTATCCCTTACCACAACAAACCAAACCATATCATCTTAAAATTACAAAAAAAGGTGTACAAATCCTAACAAACTATGCCAGACTCACCTAAATTACTTCGGCTACTCTAAATCATCACCAACTAACCCTTACCACAACAAACTAAATCCAATCACTTTTAAATTATAAAAAAATGCTACTAACCATAGCAAACTATGCCAAACTCACCTAAATTACTTTGGCTATCAAAAATCACCCCCAACTACACATTACAGCAACAAACTAAGCCCAATCACTTTAAAATTACAAAAAAATGCTAAAAATCATAACAAACTACACCAGAAACACCTAAATTACTTCGGCTATCGTAAATCACCCCCAACTATCTCTTACCACAACAAACCAAACCATATCATCTTAAAATTACAAAAAAAGGTGTACAAATCCTAACAAACTATGCCAGACTCACCTAAATTACTTCGGCTACCATAAATCATCACCAACTAACCCTTACCACAACAAACTAAACCCAATCACTTTTAAATTACAAAAAAATGCTACTAACCATAGCAAACTATGCCAAACCCATCTAAATTACTTCGGCTATCAAAAATCACCCCCAACTACGCTTTACAGCAACAAACTAAGCCCAATCACTTTAAAATTACAAAAAATGCTAAAAATCATATCAAACTATACCAGAATCACCTAAATTACTTCGGCTACCGTAAATCACCCCCAACTGTCCCTTACCACAACAAACCAAACCATATCATCTTAAAATTACAAAAAAAGGTGTACAAATCATAACAAACTATGCCAGACTCACCTAAATTACTTCGGCTACTCTAAATCATAACCAACTAACCCTTACCACAACAAACTAAACCCAAACACTTTTAAATTACAAAAAAAAGCTACTAACCATAGCAAACTATGCCAAACTCACCTAAATTACTTCGGCTATCAAAAATCACCTCCAACTACACTTTACAGCAACAAACTAAGCCCAATCACTTTAAAATTACAGAAAAATGCTAAAAATCATAATAAACTATACCAGAATCACGTAAACTACTTCGGCTACCGTAAATCACCCCCAACTATCTCTTACCACAACAAACCAAACCATATCATCTTAAAATTACAAAAAAAGGTGTACAAATCATAACAAACTATGCCAGACTCACCTAAATTACTTCGGCTACTCTAAATCATCACCAACTAACCCCTACCACAACAAACTAAACCCAATCACTTTTAAATTACAAGAAAATGCTACTAACCATAGCAAACTATGCCAAACTCACCTAAATTACTTCGGCTACCATAAATCATCACCAACTTACCCTTACCACAACAAACTAAACCCAATCACTTTTAAATTAAAAAAATGCTACTAACCATAGCAAACTATGCCAAACTCACCTAAATTACTTCGGCTATCAAAAATCACCCCCAACTACACTTTACAGCATCAAACTAAGCCCAATCACTTTAAAATTACAAAAAAATGCTAAAAATCATAACAAACTATACCAGAATCACCTAAATTACTTCGGCTACCGTAAATCACCCCCAACTATCCCTTACCACAACAAACCAAACCATATCATCTTAAAATTACAAAAAAAGGTGTACAAATTATAACAAACTATGCCAGACTCAACTAAATTACTTCGGCTACTCTAAATCATCACCAACTAACCCTTACCACAACAAACTAAACCCAATCACTTTTAAATTACAAAAAAATGCTACTTACCATAGCAAACTATGCCAAACTCACCTAAATTACTTCGGCTACCATAAATTATCACCAACTAACCCTTACCACAACAAACTAAAACCAATCACTATTAAATTACAAAAAAATGCTACTAATCATAGCAAATTATGCCAAACTCACCTAAATTACTTCGGCTACCATAAATTATCACCAACTAACCCTTAGCACAACAAACTAAAACCAATCACTATTAAATTACAAAAAAATGCTACTAACCATAGCAAACTAAGCCAAACTCACCTAAATTACTTCGGCTATCAAAAATCACCCCCAACTACACTTTACAGCAACAAAGTAAGCCCAATCAATTTAAAATTACAAAAAAAATGCTAAAAATCACTACAAACTATCCCAGAATCACCTAAATTACTTCGGCTACCGTAAATAACCCCCAACTATCCTTTACCACAACAAACCAAACCATATCATCTTAAAATTACAAAAAAAGGTGTACAAATCAGAACAAACTATGCCAGACTCACCTAAATTACTTCGGCTACCATAAATCATCACCAACTAACCCTTACCACAACAAACTAAACACAATCGCTTTTAAATTACAAAAAAATGCTACTAACCATAGCAAACTATGCCAGACTCACCTAAATTACTTCGGCTATCAAAAATTACCCCCAACAACACTTTACAGCAACAAACTAAGCCCAATCACTTTAAAATTACAAAAAAATGCTAAAAATCATAACAAACTATACCAGAATCACCTAAATTACTTCGGCTACCGTAAATCACCCCCAACTATCCCTTACCACAACAAACCAAACCATATCATCTTAAAATTACAAAAAAAGGTGTACAAATCAGAACAAACTATGCCAGACTCACCTAAATTACTTCGGCTACTCTAAATCATCACCAACTAACCCTTACCACAACAAACTTACCCAATCACTTTTAAATTACAAAAAAATGCTACTAACCATAGCAAACTATGGCAAACTCACCTAAATTACTTCGGCTACCATAAATCATTACCAACTAACCCTTACCACAACAAACAAAACGCAATCACTTATAAATTACAAAAAAATGCTACTAACCATAGCAAACTATGCCAAACTCACCTAAATTACTTCTGCTATCAAAAATCACCCCCAACTACACTTTACAGCAACAAACTAAGCCCAATCACTTTAAAATTACAAAAAAAAGCTAAAAATCATAACAAACTATACCAGAATCACCTAAATTACTTCGGCTACCGTAAATCACCCCCAACTATCCCTTACCACAACAAACCAAACCATATCATCTTAAAATTACAAAAAAAGGTGTACAAGTCATAACAAACTATGCCAGACTCACCTAAATTACTTCGGCTACTCTAAATCATCACCAACTAACCCTTACCACAACAAACTAAACCCAATCACTTTTAAATTACAAAAAATTGCTACTAACCATAGCAAACTATGCCAAACTCACCTAAATTACTTCGGCTACAATAAATCATCACCAACTAACCCTTACCACAACAAACTAAACCCAATCAATTTTAAATTACAAAAAAATGCTACTAACCATAGCAAACTATGCCAAACTCACCTAAATTACTTCGGCTATCAAAAATCACCCTCAACTACACTTTACAGCAACAAAGTAAGCCCAATCAATTTAAAATTACAAAAAAAATGCTAAAAATCACTACAAACTATCCCAGAATCAACTAAATTACTTCGGCTACCGTAAATCACCCCCAACTATCCGTTACCACAACAAACCAAACCATATCATCTTAAAATTACAAAAAAGGTGTACAAATCATAACAAACTATGCCAGACTCACCAAAATTACTTCGGCAACTCTAAATCATCACCAACTAACCCTTACCACAACAAACTAAACCCAATCACTTTTAAATTAAAAAAAATGCTACTAACCATAGCAAACTATGCCAAACTTACCTAAATTACTTCGGCTATTAAAAATCACCCCCAACTACATTTTACAGCATCAAACTAAGCCCAATCACTTTAAAATTACAAAAAAATGCTAAAAATCATAACAAACTATACCAGAATCACCTAAATTACTTCGGCTACCGTAAATCACCCCCAACTATCCCTTACCACAACAAACCAAACCATATCATCTTAAAATTACAAAAAAAGGTGTACAAAACATAACAAACTATGCCAGACTCACCTAAATTACTTCGGCTACTCTAAATCATCACCAACTAACCCTTACCACAACAAACTAAACCCAATCACTTTTAAATTACAAAAAAATGCTACGAACCATAGCAAACTATGCCAAACTCACCTAAATTAATTCGGCTACCATAAATCATCACCAACTAACCCTTACCACAACAAATTAAACCCAATCACTTTTAAATTACAAAAAAATGCTACTAACCATAGCAAACTATGCCAAACTCACCTAAATTTCTTCGGCTATCAAAAATTACCCCCAACTACACTTTACCGCATCAAACTAAGCCCAATCACTTTAAAATTACAAAAAAATGCTAAAAATCATAACAAACTATGCCAGACTCACCTAAATTACTTCGGCTACTCTAAATCATCACCAACTAACCCTTACCACAACAAACTTACCCAATCACATTTAAATTACAAAAAAATGCTATTAACCATAGCAAACTATGGCAAACTCACCTAAATTACTTCGGCTACCATAAATCATCACCAACAAACCTTTACCACAACAAACTAAACCCAATCACTTTTAAATTACAAAAAAATGCTACTAACCATAGCAAACTATGCCAAACTCACCTAAATTACTTCGGCTATCAAAAATAACCCCCAACTACACTTTACAGCAACAAACTAAGCCCAATAGCTTTAAAATTACAAAAAAATGCTAAAAATCATAACAAACTATACCAGAATCACCTAAATTACTTCGGCTACCGTAAATCACCCCCAACTATCCCTTACCACAACAAACCAAACCATATCATCTTAAAATTACAAAAAAAGGTGTACAAATCATAACAAACTATGCCAGACTCACCTAAATTACTTCGGCTACTCTAAATCATCACCAACTAACCCTTACCACAACAAACTAAACCCAATCACTTTTAAATTACAAAAAATTGCTACTAACCATAGCAAACTATGCCAAACTCACCTAAATTACTTCGGCTACAATAAATCATCACCAACTAACCCTTACCACAACAAACTAAACCCAATCAATTTTAAATTACAAAAAAATGCTACTAACCATAGCAAACTATGCCAAACTCACCTAAATTACTTCGGCTACCATAAATCATCACCAACAAACCCTTACCACAACAAACTAAACCCAATCACTTTTAAATTACAAAAAAATGCTACTAACCATAGCAAACTATGCCAAACTCACCTAAATTACTTCGGCTATCAAAAATAACCCCCAACTACACTTTACAGCAACAAAGTAAGCCCAATCAATTTAAAATTACAAAAAAAATGCTAAAAATCACTACAAACTATCCCAGAATCAACTAAATTACTTCGGCTACCGTAAATCACCCCCAACTATTCCTTACCACAACAAACCAAACCGTATCATCTTAAAATTACAAAAAAACGTGTACAAATCATAACAAACTATGCGAGACTCACCTAAATTACTTCGGCTACTCTAAATCATCACCAACTAACCCTTACCACAACAAACTAAACCCAATCACTTTTAAATTACAAAATAATGCTACTAACCATAGCAAACTATGCCAAACTCACCTAAATTACTTCGGCTACCATAAATCATCACCAACTAACCCTTACCACAACAAATTAAACACAATCACTTTTAAATTACAAAAAAATGCTACTAACCATAGCAAACTATGCCAAACTCACCTAAATTACTTCGGCTATCAAAAATCACCCCAAACTACACTTTACAGCAACAAACTAAGCCCAATCACTTTAAAATTACAAAAAAATGCTAAAAATCATAACAAACTATACCAGAATCACCTAAATTACTTCGGCTACCGTAAATAACCCCCAACTATCCCTTACCACAACAAACCAAACCATATCATCTTAAAATTACAAAAAAAGGTGTACAAATTATAACAAACTATGCCAGACTCACCTAAATTACTTCGGCTACTCTAAATCATCACCAACTAACCCTTACCACAACAAACTAAACCCAATCACTTTTAAATTACAAAAAATTCCTACTAACCATAGCAAACTATGCCAAACACACCTAAATTACTTCGGCTACCATAAATCATCACCAACTAACCCTTACCACAACAAACTAAACCCAATCACTTTTAAATTACAAAAAAATGCTACTAACCATAGAAAACTATGCCAAACTTACCTAAATTACTTCGGCTATCGAAAATCACCCCCAACTACACTTTAGAGCAACAAACTAAGCCCAATCACTTTAAAATTACAAAAAAATGCTAAAAATCATAACAAACTATACCAGAATCACCTAAATTACTTCGGCTACCGTAAATCACCCCCAACTATCCCTTACCACAACAAACCAAACCATATCATCTTAAAATTACAAAAAAGGTGTACAAATCATAACAAACTATGCCAGACTCACCTAAATTACTTCGGCTACTCTAAATCATCACCAACTAACCCTTACCACAACAAACTAAACCCAATAACTTTTAAATTAAAAAAAATGCTACTAACCATAGCAAACTATGCCAAACTTACCTAAATTACTTCGGCTATTAAAAATCACCCCCAACTACACTTTACAGCATCAAACTAAACCCAATCACTTTAAAATTACAAAAAAATGCTAAAAATCATAACAAACTATACCAGAATCACCTAAATTACTTCGGCTACCGTAAATCACCCCCAACTATCCCTTACCACAACAAACCAAACCATATCATCTTAAAATTACAAAAAAAGGTGTACAAAACATAACAAACTATGCCAGACTCACCTAAATTACTTCGGCTACTCTAAATCATCACCAACTAACCCTTACCACAACAAACTAAACCCAATCACTTTTAAATTACAAAAAAATGCTACGAACCATAGCAAACTATGCCAAACTCACCTAAATTAATTCGGCTACCATAAATCATCACCAACTAACCCTTACCACAACAAACTAAACCCAATCACTTTTAAATTACAAAAAAATGCTACTAACCATAGCAAACTATGCCAAACTCACCTAAATTTCTTCGGCTATCAAAAATCACCCCCAACTACACTTTACAGCATCAAACTAAGCCCAATAACTTTAAAATTACAAAAAAATGCTAAAAATCATAACAAACTATACCAGAATCACCTAAATTACTTCGGCTACCGTAAATCACACCCAACTATCCCTTACCACAACAAACCAAACCATATCATCTTAAAATTACAAAAAAAGGTGTACAAATCATAACGAACTATGCCAGACTCACCTAAATTACTTCGGCTACTCTAAATCATCACCAACTAACCCTTACCACAACAAACTTACCCAATCACATTTAAATTACAAAAAAATGCTACTAACCATAGCAAACTATGGCAAACTCACCTAAATTACTTCGGCTACCATAAATCATCAACAACAAACCCTTACCACAACAAACTAAACCCAATCACTTTTAAATTACAAAAAAATGCTACTAACCATAGCAAACTATGCCAAACTCACCTAAATTACTTCGGCTATCAAAAATAACCCCCAACTACACTTTACAGCAACAAACTAAGCCCAATCACTTTAAAATTACAAAAAAATGCTAAAAATCATAACAAACTATACCAGAATCACCTAAATTACTTCGGCTACCGTAAATCACCCCCAACTATCCCTTACCACAACAAACCAAACCATATCATCTTAAAATTACAAAAAAGGTGTACAAATCATAACAAACTATGCCAAACTCACCTAAATTACTTCGGCTACTCTAAATCATCACCAACTAACCCTTACCACAACAAACTAAACCCAATCACTTTTAAATTACAAAAAAATGCTACTAACCATAGCAAACTATGCCAAACTCACCTAAATTACTTCGGCTACCATAAATCATCACCAACTAACCCTTACCAAAACAAACTAAACCCAATCACTTTTAAATTACAAAAAAATGCTACTAACCATAGCAAACTATGCCAAACTCACCTAAATTACTTCGGCTATCAAAAATCACCCTCAACTACACTTTACAGCAACAAAGTAAGCCCAATCAATTTAAAATTACAAAAAAAATGCTAAAAATCACTACAAACTATCCCAGAATCAACTAAATTACTTCGGCTACCGTAAATCACCCCCAACTATCCCTTACCACAACAAACCAAACCGTATCATCTTAAAATTACAAAAAAACGTGTACAAATCATAACAAACTATGCGAGACTCACCTAAATTACTTCGGCTACTCTAAGTCATCACCAACTAACCCTTACCACAACAAACTAAACCCAATCACTTTTAAATTACAAAATAATGCTACTAACCATAGCAAACTATGCCAAACTCACCTAAATTACTTCGGCTACCATAAATCATCACCAACTAACCCTTACCACAACAAATTAAACACAATCACTTTTAAATTACAAAAAAATGCTACTAACCATAGCAAACTATGCCAAACTCACCTAAATTACTTCGGCTATAAAAAATCACCCCCAACTACACTTTAGAGCAACAAACTAAGCCCGATCACTTTAAAATTACAAAAAAATGCTAAAAATCATAACAAACTATACCAGAATCACCTAAATTACTTCGGCTACCGTAAATAACCCCCAACTATCCCTTACCACAACAAACCAAACCATATCATCTTAAAATTACAAAAAAAGGTGTACAAATCATAACAAACTATGCCAGACTCACCTAAATTACTTCGGCTACTCTAAATCATCACCAACTAAACCTTACCACAACAAACTAAACCCAATCACTTTTAAATTACAAAAAAATGCTACTAACTATAGAAAACTATGCCAAACTCACCTAAATTACTTCGGCTACCATAAATCATCACCAACTAACCCTTAGCACAACAAACTAAACCCAATCACTTTTAAATTAAAAAAAATTCTACTAACCATAGCAAACTAAGCCAAACTCACCTAAATTACTTCGGCTATCAAAAATCACCCCCAACTACACTTTACAGCAACAGACTAAACCCAATCACTTTAAAATTACACAAAATTGCTAAAAATCATAACAAACTATACCAGAATCACCTAAATTACTTCGGCTACCGTAAATCACCCCCAACTATCCCTTACCACAACAAACCAAACCATATCGTCTTAAAATTACAAAAAAAGGTGTACAAATCATAACAAACTATGCCAGACTCACCTAAATTACTTCGGCTACTCTAAATCATAACCAACTAACCCTTACCACAACAAACTAAACCCAATCACTTTTAAATTACAAAAAAATGCTACTAACCATAGCAAACTATGCCAAACTCACCTAAATTACTTCGGCTACCATAAATCATCACCAACTATCCCTTACTACAACAAACCAAACCATATCATCTTAAAATTACAAAAAAAGGTGTACAAATCATAACAAACTATGCCAAACTTACCTAAATTACTTCGGCTATCAAAAATCACCCCCAACTACACTTTACAGCAACAAACTAAGCCCAATCACTTTAAAATTACAAAAAAATGCTAAAAATCATAACAAACTATACCAAAATCACCTAGATTACTTCGGCTACCGTAAATCACCCCCAACTATCCCTTACCACAACAAACCAAACCATATCATCTTAAAATTACAAAAAAAGGTGTACAAATCATAACAAACTATGCCAGACTCACCTAAATTACTTCGGCTACTCTAAATCATCACCAACTAACCCTTACCACAACAAACTAAACCCAATCACTTTTAAATTACAAAAAATGCTACTAACCATAGCAAACTATGCCAAAGTCACCTAAATTACTTCGGCTATCAAAAATCACCCCCAACTACACTTTACAGCAACAAACTTAACCCAATCACTTTAAAATTACAAAAAAATGCTAAAAATTATAACAAACTGTACCAGAATCACCTAAATTACTTCGGCTACCGTAAATCACCCCCAACTATCCCTTACCACAACAAACCAAACCATATCATCTTAAAATTACAAAAAAAGGTGTACAAATCATAACAAACTATGCCAGACTCACCTAAATTACTTCGACTACTCTAAATCATCACCAACTAACCCTTACCAAAACAAACTAAACCCAATCACTTTTAAATTACAAAAACATGCTACTAACCATTGCAAACTATGCCAAACTCACCTAAATTACTTCGGCTACTATAAATCATCACCAACTAACCTTTACCACAACAAACTAAACACAATCGCTTTTAAATTACAAAAAAATGCTACTAACCGTAGCAAACTAAACCAAAAATTACCTAAATAACTTTGGATATCAAAAATTACCCCCAACTACACTTTACAGCAACAAACTAAGCCCACTCACTTTAAAATTACAAAAAAATGCTAAAAATCATAACAAACTATACCAGAATCACCTAAATTACTTCGGCTACCGTAAATCACCCCCAACTATCCCTTACCACAATAAACCAAACCATATCATCTTAAAATTACAAAAAAAGGTATACAAATCAGAACAAACTATGCCAGACTCACCTAAATTACTTCGGCTACCATAAATCATCACCAACTAACCCTTACCACAACAAACTAAACCCAATCACTTTTAAATTACATAAAATGCTACTAACCATAGCAAACTATGCCAAACTCACCTAAATTACTTTGGCTATCAAAAATCACCCCCAACTACACTTTACAGCAACAAACTAAGCCCAATCACTTTAAAATTACAAAAAAATGCTAAAAATCATAACAAACTACACCAGAATCACCTAAATTACTTCGGCTATCGTAAATCACCCTCAACTATCCCTTACCACAACAAACCAAACCATATCATCTTAAAATTACAAAAAAAGGTGTACAAATCATAATAAACTATGCCAGACTCACCTAAATTACTTCGGCTACCATAAATCATCACCAACTAACCCTTACCACAACAAACTAAACCCAATCATTTTTAAATTACAAAAAAATGCTACTAACCATAGCAAACTATGCCAAACCCATCTAAATTACTTCGGCTATCAAAAATCACCCCCAACTACGCTTTACCGCAACAAACTAAGCCCAATCACTTTAAAATTACAAAAAAATGCTAAAAATCATATCAAACTATACCAGAATCACCTAAATTACTTCGGCTACCGTAAATCACCCCCAACTATCCCTTACCACAACAAACCAAACCATATCATCTTAAAATTACAAAAAAAGGTGTACAAATCATAACAAAATATGCCAGACTCACCTAAATTACTTCGGCTACTCTAAATCATAACCAACTAAGCCTTACCACAACAAACTAAACCCAATCACTTTTAAATTACAAAAAAATGCTACTAACCATAGCAAACTATGCCAAACTCACCTAAATTACTTCGGCTACCATAAATCATCACCAACTAACCCTTACCACAACAAACTAAACCCAATCACTTTTAAATTAAAAAAAATGCTACTAACCATAGCAAACTATGCCAAACTCACCTAAATTACTTCGGCTATCAAAAATCACCCCCAACTACACTTTACAGAATCAAACTAAGCCCAATCACTTTAAAATTACAAAAAAATGCTAAAAATCATAACAAACTATACCAGAATCACCTAAATTACTTCGGCTACCGTAAATCACCCCCAACTATCCCTTACCACAACAAACCAAACTATATCATCTTAAAATTACAAAAAAAGGTGTACAAATTATAACAAACTATGCCAGACTCACCTAAATTACTTCGGCTACTCTAAATCATAACCAACTAACCCTTACCACAACAAACTAAACCCAATCACTTTTAAATTACAAAAAAATGCTACTAGCCATAGCAAACTATGCCAAACTCACCTAAATTACTTCGGCTACCATAAATCATCACCAACTATCCCTTACTACAACAAACCAAACCATATCATCTTAAAATTACAAAAAAAGGTGTACAAATCATAACAAACTATGCCAGACTCACCTAAATTACTTCGGCTACTCTAAATCATCACCAACTAACCGTTACCACAACAAACTAAACCCAATCACTTTTAAATTACAAAAAAATGCTACTTACCATAGCAAAGTATGCCAAACTTACCTAAATTACTTCGGCTACCATAAATCATCACCAACTAACCCTTACCACAACAAACTAAACCCAATCACTTTTAAATTACAAAAAAATGCTACTAACCATAGCAAACTAAGCCAAACTCACCTAAATTACTTCGGCTATCAAAAATCACCCCCAACTACACTTTACAGCAACAAACTAAGCCCAATCACTTTAAAATTACAATTACTTCGGCTACTCTAAATCATCACCAACTAACCCTTACCACAACAAACTATACCCAATCACTTTTAAATTACAAAAAAATGCTACTAACCATAGCAAACTATGCCAAACTCATCTAAATTACTTCGGCTAACATAAATCATCACCAACTAATCCTTACCACAACAAACTAAACCCAATCACTTTTAAATTACAAAAAAATGCTACTAACCATAGCAAAATATGCCAAACTAACCTAAATTACTTCGGCTATCAAAAATCACCCCCAACTACACTTTACAACAACAAACTAAGCCCAATCACTTTAAAATTACAAAAAAATGCTACTAACCATAGCAAACTATGCCAAACTCACCTAAATTACTTCGGCTACCATAAATCATTACCAACTAACCCTTACCACAACAAACTAAACCCAATCACTTTTAAATTACAAAAAAATGCTACTAACCATTGCAAACTAAGCCAAACTCACCTAAATTACTTCGGCTATCAAAAATGACCCCCAACTACACTTTACAGCAACAGACTAAGCCCAATCATTTTAAAATAACACAAAATTGCTAAAAATCATAACCAACTATACCAGAATCACCTAAATTACTTCGGCTACCGTAAATCACCCCCAACTATCCCTTACCACAACAAACCAAACCATATCGTCTTAAAATTACAAAAAAAGGTGTACAAATCATAACAAACTATGCCAGACTCACCTAAATTACTTCGGCTACTCTAAATCATCACCAACTAACCCTTACCACAACAAACTAAACCCAATCACTTTTAAATTACAAAAAAATGCTACTAACCATAGCAAACTAAGCCAAACTCACCTAAATTACTTCGGCTATCAAAAATCACCCCCAACTACACTTTACAGCAACAGACTAAGCCCAATCATTTTAAAATTACAAAAAAATGCTAAAAATCATAACAAACTATACCAGAATCACCTAAATTATTTTGGCTACCGTAAATCACCCCCAACTATCCCTTAATACAACAAACCAAACCATATCATCTTAAAATTACAAAAAAAGGTGTACAAATCATAACAAACTATGCCAGACTCACCTAAATTACTTCGGCTACTCTAAATCATCACCAACTAACACTTACCACAACAAACTAAACCCAATCACTTTTAAATTACAAAAAAAATGCTACTTACCATTGCAAAATATGCCAAACTCACCTAAATTACTTCGGCTACCATAAATCATCACCAACTAACCCTTACCACAACAAACTAAGCCCAATCACTTTAAAATTACAAAAAAATGCTAAAAATCATAACAAACTATACCAGAATCACCTAAATTACTTCGGCTACCGTAAATCACCCCCAACTATCCCTTACCACAACAAACCAAACCATATCATCTTAAAATTACAAAAAAAGGTGTACAAATCAGAACAAACTATGCCAGACTCACCTAAATTACTTCGGCTACTCTAAATCATCACCAACTAACACTTACCACAACAAACTAAACCCAATCACTTTTAAATTACAAAAAAATGCTACTAACCATAGCAAACTATGCCAAACTCACCTAAATTACTTCGGCTACCATAAGTCATCACCAACTAACCCTTACCACAACAAACTAAACCCAATCGCTTTTAAATTACAAAAAAAATGCTACTAACCATTGCAAACTATGCCAAACTCACCTAAATTACTTCGGCTACCATAAATCATCACCAACTAACCCTTACCACAACAAACTAAGCCCAATCACTTTAAAATTACAAAAAAATGCTAAAAATCATAACAAACTATACCAGAATCACCTAAATTACTTCGGCTACCGTAAATCACCCCCAACTATCCCTTACCACAACAAACCAAACCATATTATCTTAAAATTACAAAAAAAGGTGTACAAATCATAACGAACTATGCCAGACTCACCTAAATTACTTCGGCTACTCTAAATCATCACGAACTAACCCTTACCACAACAAACTTACCCAATCACTTTTAAATTACAAAAAAATGCTACTAACCATAGCAAACTATGCCAAACTCACCTAAATTGCTTCGGCTATCAAAAATCACCCCCAACTACACATTACAGCAACAAACTAAGCCCAATCACTTTAAAATTACAAAAAAATGCTAAAAATCATAACAAAATACACCAGAAACACCTAAATTACTTCGGCTATCGTAAATCACCCCCAACTATCCCTTACCACAACAAACCAAACCATATCATCTTAAAATTACAAAAAAAGGTGTACAAATCCTAACAAACTATGCCAGACTCACCTAAATTACTTCGGCTACTCTAAATCATCACCAACTAACCCTTACCACAACAAACTAAATCCAATCACTTTTAAATTATAAAAAAATGCTACTAACCATAGCAAACTATGCCAAACTCACCTAAATTACTTTGGCTATCAAAAATCACCCCCAACTACACATTACAGCAACAAACTAAGCCCAATCACTTTAAAATTACAAAAAAATGCTAAAAATCATAACAAACTACACCAGAAACACCTAAATTACTTCGGCTACTCTAAATCATCACCAACTAACCCTTACCACAACAAACTAAATCCAATCACTTTTAAATTATAAAAAAATGCTACTAACCATAGCAAACTATGCCAAACTCACCTAAATTACTTTGGCTATCAAAAATCACCCCCAACTACACATTACAGCAACAAACTAAGCCCAATCACTTTAAAATTACAAAAAAATGCTAAAAATCATAACAAACTACACCAGAAACACCTAAATTACTTCGGCTATCGTAAATCACCCCCAACTATCCCTTACCACAACAAACCAAACCATATCATCTTAAAATTACAAAAAAAGGTGTACAAATCCTAACAAACTATGCCAGACTCACCTAAATTACTTCGGCTACCATAAATCATCACCAACTAACCCTTACCACAACAAACTAAACCCAATCACTTTTAAATTACAAAAAAATGCTACTAACCATAGCAAACTATGCCAAACCCATCTAAATTACTTCGGCTATCAAAAATCACCCCCAACTACGCTTTACAGCAACAAACTAAGCCCAATCACTTTAAAATTACAAAAAATGCTAAAAATCATATCAAACTATACCAGAATCACCTAAATTACTTCGGCTACCGTAAATCACCCCCAACTATCCCTTACCACAACAAACCAAACCATATCATCTTAAAATTACAAAAAAAGGTGTACAAATCATAACAAACTATGCCAGACTCACCTAAATTACTTCGGCTACTCTAAATCATAACCAACTAACCCTTACCACAACAAACTAAACCCAAACACTTTTAAATTACAAAAAAATGCTACTAACCATAGCAAACTATGCCAAACTCACCTAAATTACTTCGGCTATCAAAAATCACCTCCAACTACACTTTACAGCAACAAACTAAGCCCAATCACTTTAAAATTACAAAAAAATGCTAAAAATCATAACAAACTATACCAGAATCACCTAAACTACTTCGGCTACCGTAAATCACCCCCAACTATCTCTTACCACAACAAACCAAACCATATCATCTTAAAATTACAAAAAAAGGTGTACAAATCATAACAAACTATGCCAGACTCACCTAAATTACTTCGGCTACTCTAAATCATCACCAACTAACCCTTACCACAACAAACTAAATCCAATCACTTTTAAATTATAAAAAAATGCTACTAACCATAGCAAACTATGCCAAACTCACCTAAATTACTTTGGCTATCAAAAATCACCCCCAACTACACATTACAGCAACAAACTAAGCCCAATCACTTTAAAATTACAAAAAAATGCTAAAAATCATAACAAACTACACCAGAAACACCTAAATTACTTCGGCTACTCTAAATCATCACCAACTAACCCTTACCACAACAAACTAAATCCAATCACTTTTAAATTATAAAAAAATGCTACTAACCATAGCAAACTATGCCAAACTCACCTAAATTACTTTGGCTATCAAAAATCACCCCCAACTACACATTACAGCAACAAACTAAGCCCAATCACTTTAAAATTACAAAAAAATGCTAAAAATCATAACAAACTACACCAGAAACACCTAAATTACTTCGGCTATCGTAAATCACCCCCAACTATCCCTTACCACAACAAACCAAACCATATCATCTTAAAATTACAAAAAAAGGTGTACAAATCCTAACAAACTATGCCAGACTCACCTAAATTACTTCGGCTACCATAAATCATCACCAGCTAACCCTTACCACAACAAACTAAACCCAATCACTTTTAAATTACAAAAAAATGCTACTAACCATAGCAAACTATGCCAAACTCACCTAAATTACTTCGGCTACCATAAATCATCACCAACTTACCCTTACCACAACAAACTAAACCCAATCACTTTTAAATTAAAAAAAATGCTACTAACCATAGCAAACTATGCCAAACTCACCTAAATTACTTCGGCTATCAAAAATCACCCCCAACTACACTTTACAGCATCAAACTAAGCCCAATCACTTTAAAATTACAAAAAAATGCTAAAAATCATAACAAACTATACCAGAATCACCTAAATTACTTCGGCTACCGTAAATCACCCCCAACTATCCCTTACCACAACAAACCAAACCATATCATCTCAAAATTACAAAAAAAGGTGTACAAATTATAACAAACTATGCCAGACTCAACTAAATTACTTCGGCTACTCTAAATCATCACCAACTAACCCTTACCACAACAAACTAAACCCAATCACTTTTAAATTACAAAAAAATGCTACTTACCATAGCAAACTATGCCAAACTCACCTAAATTACTTCGGCTACCATAAATTATCACCAACTAACCCTTACCACAACAAACTAAAACCAATCACTATTAACTTACAAAAAAATGCTACTAATCATAGCAAATTATGCCAAACTCACCTAAATTACTTCGGCTACCATAAATTATCACCAACTAACCCTTAGCACAACAAACTAAAACCAATCACTATTAAATTACAAAAAAATGCTACTAACCATAGCAAACTAAGCCAAACTCACCTAAATTACTTCGGCTATCAAAAATCACCCCCAACTACACTTTACAGCAACAAAGTAAGCCCAATCAATTTAAAATTACAAAAAAAATGCTAAAAATCACTACAAACTATCCCAGAATCACCTAAATTACTTCGGCTACCGTAAATAACCCCCAACTATCCTTTACCACAACAAACCAAACCATATCATCTTAAAATTACAAAAAAAGGTGTACAAATCAGAACAAACTATGCCAGACTCACCTAAATTACTTCGGCTACCATAAATCATCACCAACTAACCCTTACCACAACAAACTAAACACAATCGCTTTTAAATTACAAAAAAATGCTACTAACCATAGCAAACTATGCCAGACTCACCTAAATTACTTCGGCTATCAAAAATTACCCCCAACAACACTTTACAGCAACAAACTAAGCCCAATCACTTTAAAATTACAAAAAAATGCTAAAAATCATAACAAACTATACCAGAATCACCTAAATTACTTCGGCTACCGTAAATCACCCCCAACTATCCCTTACCACAACAAACCAAACCATATCATCTTAAAATTACAAAAAAAGGTGTACAAATCAGAACAAACTATGCCAGACTCACCTAAATTACTTCGGCTACTCTAAATCATCACCAACTAACCCTTACCACAACAAACTTACCCAATCACTTTTAAATTACAAAAAAATGCTACTAACCATAGCAAACTATGGCAAACTCACCTAAATTACTTCGGCTACCATAAATCATCACCAACTAACCCTTACCACAACAAACAAAACCCAATCACTTATAAATTACAAAAAAATGCTACTAACCATAGCAAACTATGCCAAACTCACCTAAATTACTTCTGCTATCAAAAATCACCCCCAACTACACTTTACAGCAACAAACTAAGCCCAATCACTTTAAAATTACAAAAAAATGCTAAAAATCATAACAAACTATACCAGAATCACCTAAATTACTTCGGCTACCGTAAATCACCCCCAACTATCCCTTACCACAACAAACCAAACCATATCATCTTAAAATTACAAAAAAGGTGTACAAGTCATAACAAACTATGCCAGACTCACCTAAATTACTTCGGCTACTCTAAATCATCACCAACTAACCCTTACCACAACAAACTAAACCCAATTACTTTTAAATTACAAAAAATTGCTACTAACCATAGCAAACTATGCCAAACTCACCTAAATTACTTCGGCTACAATAAATCATCACCAACTAACCCTTACCACAACAAACTAAACCCAATCAATTTTAAATTACAAAAAAATGCTACTAACCATAGCAAACTATGCCAAACTCACCTAAATTACTTCGGCTATCAAAAATCACCCTCAACTACACTTTACAGCAACAAAGTAAGCCCAATCAATTTAAAATTACAAAAAAAATGCTAAAAATCACTACAAACTATCCCAGAATCAACTAAATTACTTCGGCTACCGTAAATCACCCCCAACTATCCCTTACCACAACAAACCAAACCATATCATCTTAAAATTACAAAAAACGTGTACAAATCATAACAAACTATGCCAGACTCACCTAAATTACTTCGGCTAGTCTAAATCATCACCAACTAACCCTTACCACAACAAACTAAACCCAATCACTTTTAAATTAAAAAAAATGCTACTAACCATAGCAAACTATGCCAAACTTACCTAAATTACTTCGGCTATTAAAAATCACCCCCAACTACACTTTACAGCATTAAACTAAGCCCAATCACTTTAAAATTACAAAAAAATGCTAAAAATCAAAACAAACTATACCAGAATCACCTAAATTACTTCGGCTACCGTAAATCACCCCCAACTATCCCTTACCACAACAAACCAAACCATATCATCTTAAAATTCCAAAAAAAGGTGTACAAAACATAACAAACTATGCCAGACTCACCTAAATTACTTCGGCTACTCTAAATCATCACCAACTAACCCTTACCACAACAAACTAAACCCAATCACTTTTAAATTACAAAAAAATGCTACGAACCATAGCAAACTATGCCAAACTCACCTAAATTAATTCGGCTACCATAAATCATCACCAACTAACCCTTACCACAACAAACTAAACCCAATCACTTTTAAATTACAAAAAAATGCTACTAACCATAGCAGACTATGCCAAACTCACCTAAATTTCTTCGGCTATCAAAAATCACCCCCAACTACACTTTACCGCATCAAACTAAGCCCAATCACTTTAAAATTACAAAAAAATGCTAAAAATCATAACAAACTATACCAGAATCACCTAAATTACTTCGGCTACCGTAAATCACCCCCAACTATCCCTTACCACAACAAACCAAACCATATCATCTTAAAATTACAAAAAAAGGTGTACAAATCATAACAAACTATGCCAGACTCACCTAAATTACTTCGGCTACTCTAAATCATCACCAACTAACCCTTACCACAACAAACTTACCCAATCACATTTAAATTACAAAAAAATGCTATTAACCATAGCAAACTATGGCAAACTCACCTAAATTACTTCGGCTACCATAAATCATCACCAACAAACCTTTACCACAACAAACTAAACCCAATCACTTTTAAATTACAAAAAAATGCTACTAACCATAGCAAACTATGCCAAACTCACCTAAATTACTTCGGCTATCAAAAATAACCCCCAACTACACTTTACAGCAACAAACTAAGCCCAATAACTTTAAAATTACAAAAAAATGCTAAAAATCATAACAAACTATACCAGAATCACCTAAATTACTTCGGCTACCGTAAATCACCCCCAACTGTCCCTTACCACAACAAACCAAACCATATCATCTTAAAATTACAAAAAAAGGTGTACAAATCATAACAAACTATGCCAGACTCACCTAAATTACTTCGGCTACTCTAAATCATAACCAACTAACCCTTACCACAACAAACTAAACCCAATCACTTTTAAATTACAAAAAATTGCTACTAACCATAGCAAACTATGCCAAACTCACCTAAATTACTTCGGCTACAATAAATCATCACCAACTAACCCTTACCACAACAAACTAAACCCAATCAATTTTAAATTACAAAAAAATGCTACTAACCATAGCAAACTATGCCAAACTCACCTAAATTACTTCGGCTATCAAAAATCACCCTCAACTACACTTTACAGCAACAAAGTAAGCCCAATCAATTTAAAATTACAAAAAAAAATGCTAAAAATCACTACAAACTATCCCAGAATCAACTAAATTACTTCGGCTACCGTAAATCACCCCCAACTATCCCTTACCACAACAAACCAAACCATATCATCTTAAAATTACAAAAAAGGTGTACAAATCATAACAAATTATGCCAGACTCACCTAAATTACTTCGGCTACTCTAAATCATCACCAACTAACCCTTACCACAACAAACTAAACCCAATAACTTTTAAATTAAAAAAATGCTACTAACCATAGCAAACTATGCCAAACTTACCTAAATTACTTCGGCTATTAAAAATCACCCCCAACTACACTTTACAGCATCAAACTAAACCCAATCACTTTAAAATTACAAAAAAATGCTAAAAATCATAACAAACTATACCAGAATCACCTAAATTACTTCGGCTACCGTAAATCACCCCCAACTATCCCTTACCACAACAAACCAAACCATATCATCTTAAAATTACAAAAAAAGGTGTACTAAACATAACAAACTATGCCAGACTCACCTAAATTACTTCGGCTACTCTAAATCATCACCAACTAACCCTTACCACAACAAACTAAACCCAATCACTTTTAAATTACAAAAAAATGCTACGAACCATAGCAAACTATGCCAAACTCACCTAAATTAATTCGGCTACCATAAATCATCACCAACTAACCCTTACCACAACAAACTAAACCCAATCACTTTTAAATTACAAAAAAATGCTACTAACCATAGCAAACTATGCCAAACTCACCTAAATTTCTTCGGCTATCAAAAATCACCCCCAACTACACTTTACAGCATCAAACTAAGCCCAATCACTTTAAAATTACAAAAAAATGCTAAAAATCATAACAAACTATACCAGAATCACCTAAATTACTTCGGCTACCGTAAATCACCCCCAACTATCCCTTACCACAACAAACCAAACCATATCATCTTAAAATTACAAAAAAAGGTGTACAAATCATAACAAACTATGCCAGGCTCACCTAAATTACTTCGGCTACTCTAAATCATCACCAACTAACCCTTACCACAACAAACTTACCCAATCACATTTAAATTACAAAAAAATGCTACTAACCATAGCAAACTATGGCAAACTCACCTAAATTACTTCGGCTACCATAAATCATCACCAACAAACCCTTACCACAACAAACTAAACCCAATCACTTTTAAATTACAAAAAAATGCTACTAACCATAGCAAACTATGCCAAACTCACCTAAATTACTTCGGCTATCAAAAATAACCCCCAACTACACTTTACAGCAACAAACTAAGCCCAATCACTTTAAAATTACAAAAAAATGCTAAAAATCATAACAAACTATACCAGAATCACCTAAATTACTTCGGCTACCGTAAATCACCCCCAACTATCCCTTACCACAACAAACCAAACCATATCATCTTAAAATTACAAAAAAAGGTGTACAAATCATAACAAACTATGCCAGACTCACCTAAATTACTTCGGCTACTCTAAATCATCACCAACTAAGCCTTACCACAACAAACTAAACCCAATCACTTTTAAATTACAAAAAAATGCTACTAACCATAGCAAACTATGCCAAACTCACCTAAATTACTTCGGCTACCATAAATCATCACCAACTAACCCTTACCAAAACAAACTAAACCCAATCACTTTTAAATTACAAAAAAATGCTACTAACCATAGCAAACTATGCCAAACTCACCTAAATTACTTCGGCTATCAAAAATCACCCTCAACTACACTTTACAGCAACAAAGTAAGCCCAATCAATTTAAAATTACAAAAAAAATGCTAAAAATCACTACAAACTATCCCAGAATCAACTAAATTACTTCGGCTACCGTAAATCACCCCCAACTATCCCTTACCACAACAAACCAAACCGTATCATCTTAAAATTACAAAAAAACGTGTACAAATCATAACAAACTATGCGAGACTCACCTAAATTACTTCGGCTACTCTAAATCATCACCAACTAACCCTTACCACAACAAACTAAACCCAATCACTTTTAAATTACAAAATAATGCTACTAACCATAGCAAACTATGCCAAACTCACCTAAATTACTTCGGCTACCATAAATCATCACCAACTAACCCTTACCACAACAAATTAAACACAATCACTTTTAAATTACAAAAAAATGCTACTAACCATAGCAAACTATGCCAAACTCACCTAAATTACTTCGGCTATCAAAAATCACCCCAAACTACACTTTACAGCAACAAACTAAGCCCAATCACTTTAAAATTACAAAAAAATGCTAAAAATCATAACAAACTATACCAGAATCACCTAAATTACTTCGGCTACCGTAAATAACCCCCAACTATCCCTTACCACAACAAACCAAACCATATCATCTTAAAATTACAAAAAAAGGTGTACAAATTATAACAAACTATGCCAGACTCACCTAAATTACTTCGGCTACTCTAAATCATCACCAACTAACCCTTACCACAACAAACTAAACCCAATCACTTTTAAATTACAAAAAATTCCTACTAACCATAGCAAACTATGCCAAACACACCTAAATTACTTCGGCTACCATAAATCATCACCAACTAACCCTTACCACAACAAACTAAACCCAATAACTTTTAAATTACAAAAAAATGCTACTAACCATAGAAAACTATGCCAAACTTACCTAAATTACTTCGGCTATCGAAAATCACCCCCAACTACACTTTAGAGCAACAAACTAAGCCCAATCACTTTAAAATTACAAAAAAATGCTAAAAATCATAACAAACTATACCAGAATCACCTAAATTACTTCGGCTACCGTAAATCACCCCCAACTATCCCTTACCACAACAAACCAAACCATATCATCTTAAAATTACAAAAAAAGGTGTACAAATCATAACAAACTATGCCAGACTCACCTAAATTACTTCGGCTACTCTAAAGCATCACCAACTAACCCTTACCACAACAAACTAAACCCAATAACTTTTAAATTAAAAAAAATGCTACTAACCATAGCAAACTATGCCAAACTTACCTAAATTACTTCGGCTATTAAAAATCATCCCCAACTACACTTTACAGCATCAAACTAAACCCAATCACTTTAAAATTACAAAAAAATGCTAAAAATCATAACAAACTATACCAGAATCACCTAAATTACTTCGGCTACCGTAAATCACCCCCAACTATCCCTTACCACAACAAACCAAACCATATCATCTTAAAATTACAAAAAAAGGTGTACAAATCATAACGAACTATGCCAGACTCACCTAAATTACTTCGGCTACTCTAAATCATCACCAACTAACCCTTACCACAACAAACTTACCCAATCACATTTAAATTACAAAAAAATGCTACTAACCATAGCAAACTATGGCAAACTCACCTAAATTACTTCGGCTACCATAAATCATCAACAACAAACCCTTACCACAACAAACTAAACCCAATCACTTTTAAATTACAAAAAAATGCTACTAACCATAGCAAACTATGCCAAACTCACCTAAATTACTTCGGCTATCAAAAATCACCCTCAACTACACTTTACAGCAACAAAGTAAGCCCAATCAATTTAAAATTACAAAAAAAATGCTAAAAATCACTACAAACTATCCCAGAATCAACTAAATTACTTCGGCTACCGTAAATCACCCCCAACTATCCCTTACCACAACAAACCAAACCGTATCATCTTAAAATTACAAAAAAACGTGTACAAATCATAACAAACTATGCGAGACTCACCTAAATTACTTCGGCTACTCTAAATCATCACCAACTAACCCTTACCACAACAAACTAAACCCAATCACTTTTAAATTACAAAATAATGCTACTAACCATAGCAAACTATGCCAAACTCACCTAAATTACTTCGGCTACCATAAATCATCACCAACTAACCCTTACCACAACAAATTAAACACAATCACTTTTAAATTACAAAAAAATGCTACTAACCATAGCAAACTATGCCAAACTCACCTAAATTACTTCGGCTATCAAAAATCACCCCCAACTACACTTTACAGCAACAAACTAAGCCCAATCACTTTAAAATTACAAAAAAATGTTAAAAATCATAACAAACTATACCAGAATCACCTAAATTACTTCGGCTACCGTAAATCACCCCCAACTATCCCTTACCACAACAAACCAAACCATATCATCTTAAAATTACAAAAAAAGGTGTACAAATTATAACAAACTATGCCAGACTCACCTAAATTACTTCGGCTACTCTAAATCATCACCAACTAACCCTTACCACAACAAACTAAACCCAATCACTTTTAAATTACAAAAAATTCCTACTAACCATAGCAAACTATGCCAAACACACCTAAATTACTTCGGCTACCATAAATCATCACCAACTAACCCTTACCACAACAAACTAAACCCAATCACTTTTAAATTACAAAAAAATGCTACTAACCATAGAAAACTATGCCAAACTTACCTAAATTACTTCGGCTATCGAAAATCACCCCCAACTACACTTTACAGCAACAAACTAAGCCCAATCACTTTAAAATTACAAAAAAATTCTAAAAATCATAACAAACTATACCAGAATCACCTAAATTACTTCGGCTACCGTAAATCACCCCCAACTATTCCTTACCACAACAAACCAAACCATATCATCTTAAAATTACAAAAAAAGGTGTACAAATCATAACAAACTAAGCAAGACTTACCTAAATTACTTCGGCTACTCTAAATCATCACCAACTAACCCTTACCACAACAAACTAAACCCAATCACTTTTAAATTACAAAATAATGCTACTAACCATAGCAAACTATGCCAAATTCACCTAAATTACTTCGGCTATCAAAAATCACCCCCAACTACACTTTACAGCAACAAACTAAGCCCAATCACTTTAAAATTACAAAAAAATGCTAAAAATCATAACAAACTATACCAGAATCACCTAAATTACTTCGGCTACCGTAAATTATCCCCAACTATCCCTTACCACAACAAACCAAACCATATCATCTTAAAATTACAAAAAAAGGTGTACAAATCATAACAAACTATGCCAGACTCACCTAAATTACTTCGGCTACTCTAAATCATCACCAACTAACCCTTACCACAACAAACTAAACCCAATCACTTTTAAATAACAAAAAAATGCTACTAACTATAACAAACTATGCCAAACTCACCTAAATTACTTCGGCTACCATAAATCATCACCAACTAACCCTTACCACAACTAACTAAACCCAATCACTTTTAAATTACAAAAAAATGCTACTAACAATAGCATACTATGCCAAACTCACCTAAAATACTTCGGCTATCAAAAATCATCCCCAACTACACTTTACAGCAACAAACTAAGCCCAATCACTTTAAAATTATAAAAAAATTATAAAAATCATAACAAACTATACCAGAATCACCTAAATTACTTCGGCTACCGTAAATCACCCCCAGCTAACCCTTACCACAACAAACCAAACCATATCATCTTAATATTACAAAAAAAGTTGTACAAATCATAACAAACTATGCCAGACTCACCTAAATTACTTCGGCTACTCTAAATCATCACCAACTAACCCTTACCACAACAAACTAAACCCAATCACTTTTAAATTACAAAAAAATGCTACTAACCATAGCAAACTATGCCAAACTCACCTAAATTACTTCGGCTACCATAAATCATCACCAACTAACCCTTACCACCACAAACTAAACCCAATCACTTTTAAATTACAAAAAAATGCTACTAGCCATAGCAAACTATGCCAAACTCACCTAAATTACTTCGGCTATCAAAAATCACCCTCAACTACACTTTACAGCAACAAAGTAAGCCCAATCAATTTAAAATTACAAAAAAAATGCTAAAAATCACTACAAACTATCCCAGAATCAACTAAATTACTTCGGCTACCGTAAATCACCCCCAACTATCCCTTACCACAACAAACCAAACCGTATCATCTTAAAATTACAAAAAAACGTGTACAAATCATAACAAACTATGCGAGACTCACCTAAATTACTTCGGCTACTCTAAATCATCACCAACTAACCCTTACCACAACAAACTAAACCCAATCACTTTTAAATGACAAAATAATGCTACTAACCATAGCAAACTATGCCAAACTCACCTAAATTACTTCGGCTACCATAAATCATCACCAACTAACCCTTACCACAACAAATTAAACACAATCACTTTTAAATTACAAAAAAATGCTACTAACCATAGCAAACTATGCCAAACTCACCTAAATTACTTCGGCTATCAAAAATCACCCCCAACTACACTTTACAGCAACAAACTAAGCCCAATCACTTTAAAATTACAAAAAAATGCTAAAAATCATAACAAACTATACCAGAATTACCTAAATTACTTCGGCTACCGTAAATAACCCCCAACTATCCCTTACCACAACAAACCAAACCATATCATCTTAAAATTACAAAAAAAGGTGTACAAATCATAACAAACTATGCCAGACTCACCTAAATTACTTCGGCTGCTCTAAATCATCACCAACTAAACCTTACCACAACAAACTAAACCCAATCGCTTTTAAATTACAAAAAAATGCTACTAACTATAGAAAACTATGCCAAACTCACCTAAACTACTTCGGCTACCATAAATCATCACCAACTAACCCTTAGCACAACAAACTAAACCCAATCACTTTTAAATTAAAAAAAATTCTACTAACCATAGCAAACTATGCCAAACTCACCTGAATTACTTCGGCTATCAAAAATTACCCCAACTACACTTTACAGCAACAAACTAAGCCCAATCACTTTAAAATTACAAAAAAATGTTAAAAATCATAACAAACTATACCAGAATCACCTAAATTACTTCGGCTACCGTAAATCATCCCCAACTATCCCTTACCACAACAAACCAAACCATATCATCTTAAAATTACAAAAAAAGGTGTACAAATTATAACAAACTATGCCAGACTCACCTAAATTACTTCGGCTACTCTAAATCATCACCAACTAACCCTTACCACAACAAACTAAACCCAATCACTTTTAAATTACAAAAAAATGCTACTAACCATAGCAAACTATGCCAAACTCACCTAAATTACTTCGGCTATCAAAAATCACCCCCAACTACACTTTACAGCAACAATCTAAGCCCAATCACTTTACAATTACAAAAAAATGCTGAAAATCATAACAAACTATACCAGAATCACCTAAATTACTTCGGCTACCGTAAATCACCCCCAACTATCCCTTACCACAACAAACCAAACCATATCATCTTGTGGTGTACAAATCATAACAAACTATGCCAGACTCACCTAAATTACTTCGGCTACACTAAATCATCACCAACTAAACCTTACCACAACAAACTAAACCCAATCACTTTTAAATTACAAAAAAATGCTACTATCCATAGCAAACTATGCCAAACTCACCTAAATTACTTCGGCTACCATAAATCATCACCAACTAACACTTACCACAACAAACTAAACCCAATCACTTTTAAATTACAAAAAAATGCTACTAACCATAGCAAACTATGCCAAACTCATATAAATTACTTCGGCTATCAAAAATCACCCCCAACTACACTTTACAGCAACAAACTAAGCCCAATCACTTTAAAATTACAAAAAAATGCTAAAAATCATAACAAACTATACCAGAATCACCTAAATTATTTCGGCTACCTTAAATCACCCACAACTATCCCTTACCACAACAAACCAAACCATATCATTTTAAAATTACAAAAAAAGGTGTACAAATCATAACAAACTATGCCAGACTCACCTAAATTACTTCGGCTACTCTAAATCTTCACCAACTAACCCTTACCACAACAAACTAAACCCAATCACTTTTAAATTACAAAAAAATGCTATTAACCATAGCAAACTATGCCAAACTCACCTAAATTACTTCGGCTACCATAAATCATCACCAACTAACCTTTACCACAACAAACTAAACCCAATCACTTTTAAATTACAAAAAAATGCTACTAACCATAGCAAACTATGCCAAACTCACCTAAATTACTTCGGCTATCAAAAATCACCCCCAACTACACTTTACAGCAACAAACTAAGCCCAATCACTTTAAAATTACAAAAAAATATTAAAAATCATAACAAACTATACCAGAATCACCTAAATTACTTCGGCTACCGTAAATCACCCCCAACTATCCCTTACCACAACAAACCAAACCATATCATCTTGTGGTGTACAAATCATAACAAACTATGCCAGACTCACCTAAATTACTTCGGCTACACTAAATCATCACCAACTAACCCTTACCTCAACAAACTAAACCCAATCACTTTTAAATTACAAAAAAATGCTACTAACCATAGCAAACTATGCCAAACTCACTTAAATTACTTCGGCTACCATAAATCATCACCAACTAACCCTTACCACAACAAACTAAACCCAATCACTTTTAAATTACAAAAAAATGCTACTAACCATAGCAAACTATGCCAAACTCACCTAAATTACTTCGGCTATCAAAAATCACCCCCAAGTACACTTTACAGCAACAAACTAAGCCCAATCACTTTAAAATTACAAAAAAATGCTAAAAATCATAACAAACTATACCAGAATCAAATAAATTACTTCGGCTACTGTAAACCACCCCCAACTATCCCTTACCACAACAAACCAAACCATATCATCTTAAAATTACAAAAAATGGTGTACAAATCATAACAAACTATGCCAGACTCACCTAAATTACTTCGGCTACTCTAAATCATCACCAAATAACCCTTACCACAACAAACTAAACCCAATCACTTTTAAATTACAAAAAAATGCTACTAAGCATAGCAAACTATGCCAAACTCACCTAAATTACTTCGGCTACCATAAATCATCACCAACTAACCCTTACCACAACAAACTAAACCCAATCACTTTTAAATTACAAAAAAATGCTACTAACCATAGCAAACTATGCCAAACTCACATAAATTACTTCGGCTATCAAAAATCACCCCCAACTACACTTTACAGCAACAATCTAAGCCCAATCAATTTACAATTACAAAAAAATGCTAAAAATCATAACAAACTATACCAGAATCACCTAAATTACTTCGGCTACCGTAAATCACCCCCAACTATCCCTTACCACAACAAACCAAACCATATCATCTTGTGGTGTACAAATCATAACAAACTATGCCAGACTCACCTAAATTACTTCGGCTACTCTAAATCATCACCAACTAAACCTTACCACAACAAACTAAACCCAATCACTTTTAAATTACAAAAAAATGCTACTATCCATAGCAAACTATGCCAAACTCACCTAAATTACTTCGGCTACCATAAATCATCACCAACTAACACTTACCACAACAAACTAAACCCAATCACTTTTAAATTACAAAAAAATGCTACTAACCATAGCAAACTAGGCCAAACTCATATAAATTACTTCGGCTATCAAAAATCACCCCCAACTACACTTTACAGCAACAAACTAAGCCCAATCACTTTAAAATTACAAAAAAATGCTAAAAATCATAACAAACTATACCAGAATCACCTAAATTTCTTCGGCTACCTTAAATCACCCACAACTATCCCTTACCATAACAAACCAAACCATATCATTTTAAAATTACAAAAAAAGGTGTACAAATCATAACAAATTAGGCCAGACTCACCTAAATTACTTCGGCTACTCTAAATCATCACCAACTAACCCTTACCACAACAAACTAAACCCAATCACTTTTAAATTACAAAAAAATGCTATTAACCATAGCAAACTATGCCAAACTCACCTAAATTACTTCGGCTACCATAAATCATCACCAACTAACCCTTACCACAACAAACTAAACCCAATCACTTTTAAATTACAAAAAAATGCTACTAACCATAGCAAACTATGCCAAACTTACCTAAATTACTTCGGCTATCAAAAATCACCCCCAACTACACTTTACAGCAATAAACTAAGCCCAATCACTTTAAAATTACAAAAAAATGCTAAAAATCATAACAAACTATACCAGAATCACCTAAATTACTTCGGCTACCGTAAATCACCCCCCAACTATCCCTTACCACAACAAACCAAACCATATCATCTTAAAATTACAAAAAAAGGTGTACAAATCATAACAAACTATGCCAGGCTCACCTAGATTACTTCGGCTACACTAAATCATCACCAACTAACCCTTACCACAACAAACTAACCCAATCACTTTTAAATTACAGAAAAATGCTACTAACCATAGCAAACTATGCCAAACTCACCTAAATTACTTCGGCTACCATAAATCATCACCAACTAACCCTTACCACAACAAACTAAACCCAATCACTTTTAAATTACCAAAAAATGCTACTAACCATAGCAAACTATGCCAAACTCATATAAATTACTTCGGCTATCAAAAATCACCCCCAACTACACTTTACAGCAACAAGCTAAGCCCAATCATTTTAAAATTACAAAAAAATGCTAAAAATCATAACAAACTATACCAGAATCACCTAAATTACTTCGGCTACCGTAAATCACCCCCAACTATCCCTTACCACAACAAACCAAACCATATCATCTTAAAATTACAAAAAAAGGTGTACAAATCATAACAAACTATGCCAGACTCACCTAAATTACTTCGGCTACCATAAATCATTACCAACTAACCCTTACCACAACAAACTAAACCCGATCACTTTTAAATTACAAAAAAATGCTACTAACCATAACAAACTATGCCAAACTCACCTAAATTACTTCGGCTATCAAAAATCACCCCCAACTACACTGTACAGCAACAAACTAAGCCCAACCACTTTAAAATTACAAAAAAATGCTATAAATCATAACAAACTACACCAGATTCACCTAAATTACTTCGGCTACCGTAAATCACCCCCAACTATCCCTTACCACAACAAACCAAACCATATCATCTTAAAATTACAAAAAAAGGTGTAAAAATCATAACAAACTATGCCAGACTCACCTAAATTACTTCGGCTACTCTAAATCATCACCAACTAACCCTTACCACAACAAACTAACCCCAATCACTTTTAAATTACAAAAAAATGCTACTAACCATAGCAAACTATGCCAAACTCACCTAAATTACTTCGGCTAACATAAATCATCACCAACTAACCCTTACCACAACAAACTAAACCCAATCACTTTTAAGTTACAAAAAAATGCTACTAACCATAGCAAACTATGCCAAACTCACCTAAATTACTTCGGCTATCAAAAATCACCCCCAACTACACTGTACAGCGACAAACTAAGCCCAACCACTTTAAAATTACAAAAAAATGCTATAAATCATAACAAACTACACCAGATTCACCTAAATTACTTCGGCTACCGTAAATCACCCCCAACTATCCCTTACCACAACAAACCAAACCATATCATCTTAAAATTACAAAAAAAGGTGTACAAATCATAACAAACTATGCCAGACTCACCTAAATTACTTCGGCTACTCTAAATCATCACCAACTAACCCTTACCACAACAAACTAAACCCAATCACTTTTAAATTACAAAAAAATGCTACTAACCATAGCAAACTATACCAAACTCACCTAAATTACTTCGGCTATCAAAAATTACCCCCAACTACACTTTACAGCAACAAACTAAGCCCAATCACTTTACAATTACAAAAAAATGCTAAAAATCATAACAAACTATACCAGAATCACCTAAATTACTTCGGCTACCGTAAATCACCCTCCAACTATCCCTTACCACAACAAACCAAACCATATCATCTTAAAATTACAAAAAAAGGTGTACAAATCATAACAAACTATGCCAGGCTCACCTAAATTACTTCGGCTACACTAAATCATCACCAACTAACCCTTACCACAACAAACTAAACCCAATCAATTTTAAATTACAGAAAAATGCTACTAACCATAGCAAACTATGCCAAACTCACCTAGATTACTTCGGCTACCATAAATCATCACCAACTAACCCTTACCACAACAAACTAAACCCAATCACTTTTAAATTACCAAAAAATGCTACTAACCATAGCAAACTATGCCAAACTCATATAAATTACTTCGGCTATCAAAAATCACCCCCAACTACACTTTACAGCAACAAGCTAAGCCCAATCATTTTAAAATTACAAAAAAATGCTAAAAATCATAACAAACTATACCAGAATCACCTAAATTACTTCGGCTACCGTAAATCACCCCCAACTATCCCTTACCAAAACAAACCAAACCATATCATCTTAAAATAACAAAAAAAGGTGTACAAATCATAACAAACTATGCCAGACTCACCTAAATTACTTCGGCTACTCTAAATCATCACCAACTAACCCTTACCACAACAAACTAAACCCAATCACTTTTAAATAACAAAAAAATGCTACTAACTATAGCAAACTATGCCAAACTCACCTAAATTACTTCAGCTACCATAAATCATCACCAACTAACCCTTACCACAACAAACTAAACCCAATCACTTTTAAATTAAAAAAAATTCTACTAACCATAGCAAACTATGCCAAACTCACCTGAATTACTTCGGCTATCAAAAATTACCCCAACTACACTTTACAGCAACAAACTAAGCCCAATCACTTTAAAATTACAAAAAAATGCTAAAAATCATAACAAACTATACCAGAATCACCTAAATTACTTCGGCTACCGTAAATAACCCCCAACTATCCCTTACCACAACAAACCAAACCATATCATCTTAAAATTACAAAAAAAGGTGTACAAATCATAACAAACTATGCCAGACTCACCTAAATTACCTCGGCTACTCTAAATCATCACCAACTAACCCTTACCACAACAAACTAAACCCAATCACTTTTAAATTACAAAAAAAATGCTACTAACTATAGCAAACTATGCCAAACTCACCTAAATTACTTCGGCTACCATAAATCATCACCAACTAACCCTTACCACAACAAACTAAACCCAATCACTTTCAAATTAAAAAAAATTCTACTAACCCTAGCAAACTATGCCAAACTCACCTGAATTACTTCGGCTATCAAAAATTACCCCAACTACACTTTACAGCAACAAACTAAGCCCAATCACTTTAAAATTACAAAAAAATGCTAAAAATCATAACAAACTATACCAGAATCACCTAAATTACTTCGGCTACCGTAAATAACCCCCAACTATCCCTTACCACAACAAACCAAACCATATCATCTTAAAATTACAAAAAAAGGTGTACAAATCATAACAAACTATGCCAGACTCACCTAAATTACCTCGGCTACTCTAAATCATCACCAACTAACCCTTACCACAACAAACTAAACCCAATCACTTTTAAATTACAAAAAAATGCTACTAACCATAGAAAACTATGCCAAACTCACCTAAATTACTTCGGCTATCGAAAATCACCCCCAACTACACTTTACAGCAACAAACTAAGCCCAATCACTTTAAAATTACAAAAAAATTCTAAAAATCATAACAAACTATACCAGAATCACCTAAATTACTTCGGCTACCGTAAATCACCCCCAACTATTCCTTACCACAACAAACCAAACCATATCATCTTAAAATTACAAAAAAAGGTGTGCAAATCATAACAAACTATGCAAGATTCAGCTAAATTACTTCGGCTACTCTAAATCATCACCAACTAACCCTTACCACAACAAACTAAACCCAATCACTTTTAAATTACAAAAGAATGCTACTAACCATAGCAAACTATGCCAAACTCACCTAAATTACTTCGGCTATCAAAAATCACCCCCAACTACACTTTACAGCAACAAACTAAGCCCAATCACTTTAAAATTACAAAAAAATGCTAAAAATCATAACAAACTATACCAGAATCACCTAAATTACTTCGGCTACAGTAAATTATCCCCAACTATCCCTTACCACAACAAACCAAACCATATCATCTTAAAATTACAAAAAAAGGTGTACAAATCATAACAAACTATGCCAGACTCACCTAAATTACTTCGGCTACTGTAAATCATCACCAACTAACCCTTACCACAACAAACTAAACCCAATCACTTTTAAATAACAAAAAAATGCTACTAACTATAGCAAACTATGCCAAACTCACCTAAATTACTTTGGCTACCATAAATCATCACCAACTAACCTTTACCACAACAAACTTAACCCAATCACTTTAAATTACAAAAAAATGCTACTAACAATAGCAAACTATGCCAAACTAACCTAAAATACTTCGGCTATCAAAAATCATCCCCAACTACACTTTACAGCAACAAACTAAGCCCAATCACTTTAAAATTATAAAAAAATGATAAAAATCATAACAAACTATACCAGAATCACCTAAATTACTTCGGCTACCGTAAATCACCCCCAACTAACCCTTACCACAACAAACCAAACCATATCATCTTAATATTACAAAAAAAGTTGTACAAATCATAACAAACTATGCCAGACTCACCTAAATTACTTCGGCTACTCTAAATCATCACCAACTAACCCTTACCACAACAAACTAAACCCAATCACTTTTAAATTACAAAAAAATGCTACTAACCATAGCAAACTATGCCAAACTCACTTAAATTACTTCGGCTACCATAAATCATCACCAACTAACCCTTACCACAACAAACTAAACCCAATCACTTTTAAATTACAAAAAAATGCTACTAACCATACCAAACTATGCCAAACTCACCTAAATTACTTCGGCTATCAAAAATCACCCCCAACTACACTTTATAGCAACAAACTAAGCCCAATCACTTTAAAATTACAAAAAAATGCTAAAAATCATAACAAAATATACCAGAATCACCTAAATTACTTCGGCTACCGTAAATCACCCCCAACTATCCCTTACCACAACAAACCAAACCATATCATCTTAAAATTACAAAAAAACGTGTACAAATCATAACAAACTATGCGAAACTCAACTAAATTACTTCGGCTACTCTAAATCATCACCAACTAACCCTTACCACAACAAACTAAACCCAATCACTTTTAAATTACAAAATAATGCTACTAACCATAGCAAACTATGCCAAACTCACCTAAATTACTTCGGCTATCAAAAATCACCCCCAACTACACTTTACAGCAAAAAACTAAGCCCAATCACTTTAAAATTACAAAAAAATGCTAAAAATCATAACAAACTATACCAGAATCACCTAAATTACTTCGGCTACCGTAAATCACCCCCAACTATCCCTTACCACAACAAACCAAACCATATCATCTTAAAATTACAAAAAAAGGTGTACAAAACATAACAAACTATGCCAGACTCACCTAAATTACTTCGGCTACTCTAAATCATCACCAACTAACCCTTACCACAACAAACTAATCCCAATGACTTTTAAATTACAAAAAAATGCTACTAACCATAGCAAACTATGCCAAACTCACCTAAATTACTTCGGCTATCAAAAATCACACCCAACTACACTTTACAGCAACAAACTAAGCCCAATCACTTTAAAATTACAAAAAAATACTATAAATCATATCAAAATACACCAGAATCACCTAAATTACTTCGGCTACCGTAAATCACCCCCAACTATCCCTTACCACAACAAACCAAACCATATCATCTTAAAATTACAAAAAAAGGTGTACAAATCATAACAAACTATGCCAGACTCACCTAAATTACTTCGGCTACTCTAACTCATCACCAACTAACCCTTACCACAACAAACTAACCCCAATCACTTTTAAATTACAAAAAAATGCTACTAACCATAGCAAACTATGCCAAACTCACCTAAATTACTTCGGCTACCATAAATCATCACCAACTAACCCTTACCACAACAAACTAAACCCAATCACTTTTAAATTACAAAAAAATGGTACTAACCATAGCAAACTATGCCAAACTCACCTAAATTACTTCGGCTATCAAAAATCACCCCCAACTACACTTTACAGCAACAAACTAAGCCCAATCACTTTACAATTACAAAAAAATGCTAAAAATCATAACAAACTATACCAGAATCACCTAAATTACTTCGGCTACCGTAAATCACCCCCAACTATCCCTTACCACAACAAACCAAACCATATCATCTTAAAATTACAAAAAAAGGTGTACAAAACATAACAAACTATGCCAGACTCACCTAAATTACTTCGGCTACTCTAAATCATCACCAACTAACCCTTACCACAACAAACTAATCCCAATGACTTTTAAATTACAAAAAAATGCTACTAACCATAGCAAACTATGCCAAACTCACCTAAATTACTTCGGCTATCAAAAATCACACCCAACTACACTTTACAGCAACAAACTAAGCCCAATCACTTTAAAATTACAAAAAAATGCTAAAAATCATAACAAACTATACCAGAATCACCTAAATTACTTCGGCTACCGTAAATTACCCCCAACTATCCCTTACCACAACAAACCAAATCATATCATCATAAAATTACAAAAAAAGGTGTACAAATCATAACAAACTATGCCAGACTCACCTAAATTACTTCGGCTACTCTAAATCATCACCAACTAACCCTTACCACAACAAACTAAACCCAATCACATTTAAATTACAAAATAATGCTACTAACCATAGCAAACTATGCCAGACTCACCTAAATTACTTCGGCTATCAAAAATCACCCCCAACTACACTTTACAGCAACAAACTAAGCCCAATCACTTTAAAATTACAAAAAAATGCTAAAAATCATAACAGACTATACCAGAATCACCTAAATTACTTCGGCTACCGTAAATTACCCCCAACTATCCCTTACCACAACAAACCAAACCATATCATCTTAAAATTACAAAAAAAGGTGTACAAATCATAACAAACTATGCCAGACTCATCTAAATTACTTCGGCTACTCTAAATCATCACCAACTAAACCTTACCACAACAAACTAAACCCAATCACTTTTAAATTACAAAAAAATGCTACTAACTATAGCAAACTATGCCAAACTCACCTAAATTACTTCGGCTACCATAAATGATCACCAACTAACCCTTACCACAACAAACAAAACCCAATCACTTTTAAATTAAAAAAAATTCTACTAACCATAGCAAACTATGCCAAACTCACCTAAATTACTTCGGCTATCAAAAATCATCCCCAACTACACTTTACAGCAACAAACTAAGCCCAATCACTTTAAAATTACAAAAAAATATTAAAAATCATAACAAACTATACCAGAATCACCTAAATTACTTCGGCTACCGTAAATCACCCCCAACTATCCCTTACCACAACAAACCAAACTATATCATCTTAAAATTACAAAAAAGGTGTACAAATCATAACAAACAATGCCAGACTCACCTAAATTACTTCGGCTATTCTAAATCATCACCAACTAACCCTTACCACAACAAACTAAACCCAATCACTTTTAAATTACAAAAAAATGCTACTAACCATAGCAAACTATGCCAAACTCACTTAAATTACTTCGGCTATCAAAAATCACCCCCAACTACACTTTACAGCAACAAACTAAGCCCAATCACTTTAAAATTACAAAAAAATGCTAAAAATCATAACAAACTATACCAGAATCACCTAAATTACTTCAGCTACCGTAAATTATCCCCAACTATCCCTTACCACAACAAACCAAACCATATCATCTTAAAATTACAAAAAAAGGTGTACAAATCATAACAAACTATGCCAGACTCACCTAAATTACTTCGGCTACTCTAAATCATCACCAACTAACCCTTACCACAACAAACTAAACCCAATCACTTTTAAATAACAAAAAAATGCTACTAACTATAGCAAACTATGCCAATCTCACCTAAATTACTTCGGCTACCATAAATCATCACCAACTAACCCTTACCACAACAAACTAAACCCAATCACTTTTAAATTAAAAAAAATTCTACTAACCATAGCAAACTATGCCAAACTCACCTGAATTACTTCGGCTATCAAAAATTACCCCAACTACACATTACAGCAACAAACTAAGCCCAATCACTTTAAAATTACAAAAAAATGCTAAAAATCATAACAAACTATACCAGAATCACCTAAATTACTTCGGCTACCGTAAATAACCCCCAACTATCCCTTACCACAACAAACCAAACCATATCATCTTAAAATTACAAAAAAAGGTGTACAAATCATAACAAACTATGCCAGACTCACCTAAATTACCTCGGCTACTCTAAATCATCACCAACTAACCCTTACCACAACAAACTAAACCCAATCACTTTTAAATTACAAAAAAATGCTACTAACCATAGAAAACTATGCCAAACTCACCTAAATTACTTCGGCTATCGAAAATCACCCCCAACTACACTTTACAGCAACAAACTAAGCCCAATCACTTTAAAATTACAAAAAAATGCTAAAAATCATAACAAACTATACCAGAATCACCTAAATTACTTCGGCTACCGTAAATAACCCCCAACTATCCCTTACCACAACAAACCAAACCATATCATCTTAAAATTACAAAAAAAGGTGTACAAATCATAACAAACTATGCCAGACTCACCTAAATTACTTCGGCTACTCTAAATCATCACCAACTAACCCTTACCACAACAAACTAAACCCAATCACTTTTAAATAACAAAAAAATGCTACTAACTATAGCAAACTATGCCAAACTCACCTAAATTACTTCGGCTACCATAAATCATCACCAACTAACCCTTACCACAACAAACTAAACCCAATCACTTTTAAATTACAAAAAAATGCTACTAACAATAGCAAACTATGCCAAACTCACCTAAAATACTTCGGCTATCAAAAATCATCCCCAACTACACTTTACAGCAACAAACTAAGCCCAATCACTTTAAAATTATAAAAAAATGATAAAAATCATAACAATCTATACCAGAATCACCTAAATTACTTCGGCTACCGTAAATCACCCCCAACTAACCCTTACCACAACAAACCAAACCATATCATCTTAATATTACAAAAAAAGTTGTACAAATCATAACAAACTATGCCAGACTCACCTAAATTACTTCGGCTACTCTAAATCATCACCAACTAACCCTTACCACAACAAACTAAACCCAATCACTTTTAAATTACAAAAAAATGCTACTAACCATAGCAAACTATGCCAAACTCACCTAAATTACTTCGGCTACCATAAATCATCACCAACTAACCCTTACCACAACAAACTAAACCCAATCACTTTTAAATTACAAAAAAATGCTACTAACCATACCAAACTATGCCAAACTCACCTAAATTACTTCGGCTATCAAAAATCACCCCCAACTACACTTTATAGCAACAAACTAAGCCCAATCACTTTAAAATTACAAAAAAATGCTAAAAATCATAACAAAATATACCAGAATCACCTAAATTACTTCGGCTACCGTAAATCACCCCCAACTATCCCTTACCACAACAAACCAAACCATATCATCTTAAAATTACAAAAAAACGTGTACAAATCATAACAAACTATGCGAAACTCAACTAAATTACTTCGGCTACTCTAAATCATCACCAACTAACCCTTACCACAACAAACTAAACCCAATCACTTTTAAATTACAAAATAATGCTACTAACCATAGCAAACTATGCCAAACTCACCTAAATTACTTCGGCTATCAAAAATCACCCCCAACTACACTTTACAGCAAAAAACTAAGCCCAATCACTTTAAAATTACAAAAAAATGCTAAAAATCATAACAAACTATACCAGAATCACCTAAATTACTTCGGCTACCGTAAATCACCCCCAACTATCCCTTACCACAACAAACCAAACCATATCATCTTAAAATTACAAAAAAGGTTTACAAAACATAACAAACTATGCCAGACTCACCTAAATTACTTCGGCTACTCTAAATCATCACCAACTAACCCTTACCACAACAAACTAATCCCAATGACTTTTAAATTACAAAAAAATGCTACTAACCATAGCAAACTATGCCAAACTCACCTAAATTACTTCGGCTATCAAAAATCACACCCAACTACACTTTACAGCAACAAACTAAGCCCAATCACTTTAAAATTACAAAAAAATTCTAAAAATCAGAACAAACTATACCAGAATCACCTAAATTATTTCGGCTACCGTAAATCACCCCCAACTATCCCTTACTACAACAAACCAAACCATATCATCTTAAAATTACAAAAAAAGGTGTACAAATCATAACAAACTATGCCAGACTCACCTAAATTACTTCGGCTACTCTTAATCATCACCAACTAACCTTTACCACAACAAACTATACCCAATCAATTTTAAATTACAAAAAAATGCTACTAACCATAGCAAACTATGCCAAACTCACCGATGTAATTTAGGTGATTCTGATATAGTTTGTTATGATTTTTAGCATTTTTTTGTAATTTTAAAGTGATTGGGTTTAGTTTGTTGTGGTAAGGGTTAGTTGGTAAAGATTTAGAGTAGCCGAAGTAATTTAGGTGAGTCTGGCATAGTTTGTTATGATTTGTACACTTTTTTTTGTAATTTTAAGATGATATGGTTTGGTTTGTTGTGGTAAGGGATAGTTGGGGGTGATTTACGGTAGCCGAAGTAATTTAGGTGATTCTGGTATAGTTTGTTATGATTTTTAGCATTTTTTCGTAATTTTAAAGTGATTGGGCTTAGTTTGTTGCTGTAAAGTGTAGTTGGGGGTGATTTTTGATAGCCGAAGTAATTTAGGTGAGTTTGAAATAGTTTGCTATGGTTAGTAGCATTTTTTTGTAATTTAAAAGTGATTGGGTTTAGTTTGTTGTGGTAAGGGTTAGTTGGTGATGGTTTAGAGTAGCCGAAGTAATTTAGGTGAGTCTGGCATAGTTTGTTATGATTTGTACACCTTTTTTTGTAATTTTAAGATGATATGGTTTAGTTTGTTGATGTAAGGGATAGTTAGGGGTGATTTACGGTAGCTGAAGTAATTTAGGTGATTCTGGTATAGTTTGTTATGATTTTTAGCATTTTTTTGTAATTTTAAAGTGATTGGGTTTAGTTTGTTGCTGTAAAGTGTAGTTGGGTTTGATTTTTGATAGCCGAAGTAATTTAGGTGAGTTTGGCATAGTTTGCTATGGTTAGTAGCATTTTTTTGTAATTTAAAAGTGATTGGGTTTAGTTTGTTGTGGTAAGGGTTAGTTGGTGATGATTTAGAGTAGCCGAAGTAATTTAGGTGAGTCTGGCATAGTTTGTTATGATTTGTACACTTTTTTTTGTAATTTTAAGATGATATGGTTTGGTTTGTTGTGGTAAGGGATAGTTGGGGATGATTTACGGTAGCCGAAGTAATTTAGGTGATTCTGGTATAGTTTGTTATGATTTTTAGCATTTTTTCGTAATTTTAAAGTGATTGGGCTTAGTTTGTTGCTGTAAAGTGTAGTTGGGGGTGATTTTTGATAGCCGAAGTAATTTAGGTGAGTTTGAAATAGTTTGCTTTGGTTAGTAGCATTTTTTTGTAATTTAAAAGTGATTGGGTTTAGTTTGTTGTGGTAAGGGTTAGTTGGTGATGATTTAGAGTAGCCGAAGTAATTTAGGTGAGTTTGGCATAGTTTGCTATGGTTAGTAGCATTTTTTTGTAATTTAAAAGTGATTGGGTTTATTTTGTTGTGGTAAGGGTTAGTTGGTGATGATTTAGATTAGCCGAAGTAATTTAGGTGAATCTGGCATAGTTTGTTATGATTTGTACACCTTTTTTTGGAATTTTAAGATGATATGGTTTGGTTTGTTGTGGTAAGGGATAGTTGGGGGTGATTTACGGTAGCCGAAGTAATTTAGGTGATTCTGGTATAGTTTGTTATGATTTTTAGCATTTTTTTGTAATTTTAAAGTGATTGGACTTGGTTTGTTGCTGTAAAGTGTAGTTGGGGGTGATTTTTGATAGCCGAAGTAATTTAGGTGAGTTTGGCATAGTTTGCTATGGTTAGTAGCATTTTTTTGTAATTTAAAAGTGATTGGGTTTAGTTTGTTGTGGTAAAGGTTAGTTGGTGATGATTTAGAGTAGCCGAAGTAATTTAGGTGAGTCTGGCATAGTTTGTTATGATTTGTTTTTTTTTTGTAATTTTAAGATGATATGGTTTGGTTTGTTGTGGTAAGGGAAAGTTGGGGGTGATTTACGGTAGCCGAAGTAATTTAGGTGATTCTGGTATAGTTTGATATGATTTTTAGCATTTTTTTGTAGTTTTAAAGTGATAGGGCCTAGTTTGTTGCTGTAAAGTGTAGTTGGGTATGATTTTTGATAGCCGAAGTAATTTAAGTGAGTTTGGCATAGTTTGCTATGGTTAGTAGCATTTTTTTGTAATTTAAAAGTGATTGGATTTAGTTTGTTGTGGTAAGGGTTAGTTGGTGATGATTTATGGTAGCCGAAGTAATTTAGGTAAGTTTGGCATAGTTTGCTATGGTTAGTAGCATTTTTTTGTAATTTAAAAGTGATTGGGTTTATTTTGTTGTGGTAAGGGTTAGTTGGTGATGATTTAGATTAGCCGAAGTAATTTAGGTGAATCTGGCATAGTTTGTTATGATTTGTACACCTTTTTTTGTAATTTTAAGATGATATGATTTGGTTTGTTGTGGTAAGGGATAGTTGGGGGTGATTTACGGAAGTAATTTAGGTGATTCTGGTATAGTTTGTTATGATTTTTAGCATTTTTTTGTAATTTTAAAGTGATTGGGCTTAGTTTGTTGCTGTAAAGTGTAGTTGGGGGTGATTTTTGATAGCCGAAGTAATTTAGGTGAGTTTGGCATAGTTTGCTATGGTTAGTAGCATTTTTTTGTAATTTAAAAGTAATTGTGTTTAGTTTGTTGCTGTAAAGTGTAGTTGGGGGTGATTTTTGATAGCCGAAGTAATTTAGGTGAGTTTGGCATAGTTTGCTATGGTTAGTAGCATTTTTTTGTAATTTAAAAGTGATTGGGTTTAGTTTGTTGTGGTAAGGGTTAGTTGAAGATGATTTATGGTAGCCGAAGTAATTTAGGTGAGTTTGGCATAGTTTGCTATGGTTAGTAGCATTTTTTTGTAATTTAAAAGTGATTGGGTTTAGTTTGTTATGGTAAGGGTTAGTTGGTGATGATTTAGAGTAGCCGAAGTAATTTAGGTGAGTCTGGCATAGTTTGTTATGATTTGTACACCTTTTTTTGTAATTTTAAGATGATATGGTTTGGTTTGTTGTGGTAAGGGATAGTTGGGGGTGATTTACGGTAGCCAAAGTAATTTAGGTGATTCTGGTATAGTTTGTTATGATTTTTAGCATTTTTTTGTAATTTTAAAGTGATTGGGCTTAGTTTGTTGCTGTAAAGTGTAGTTGGGGGTGATTTTTGATAGCCGAAGTAATTTAGGTGAGTTTGGCATAGTTTGCTATGGTTAGTAGCATTTTTTTGTAATTTAAAAGTGATTGGGTTAAGTTTGTTGTGGTAAAGGTTAGTTGGTGATGATTTAGAGTAGCCGAAGTAATTTAGGTGAGTCTGGCATAGTTTGTTATGATTTGTTTTTTTTTGTAATTTTAAGATGATATGGTTTGGTTTGTTGTGGTAAGGGAAAGTTGGGGGTGATTTACGGTAGCCGAAGTCATTTAGGTGATTCTGGTATAGTTTGTTATGATTTTTAGCATTTTTTTGTAATTTTAAAGTGATAGGGCCTAGTTTGTTGCTGTAAAGTGTAGTTGGGGGTGATTTTTGATAGCCGAAGTAATTTAGGTGAGTTTGGCATAGTTTGCTATGGTTAGTAGCATTTTTTTGTAATTTAAAAGTGATTGGGTTTAGTTTGTTGTTGGAAGGGTTAGTTGGTGATGATTTAGAGAAGCCGAAGTAATTTAGGTGAGTCTGGCATAGTTTGTTATGATTTGTACACCTTTTTTTCTAATTTTAAGATGATTTGGTTTGGCTTGTTGTGGTAAGGAATAGTTAGGGGTGATTTACGGTAGCCGAAGTAATTTAGCTGATTCTGGTATAGTTTGTTATGATTTTTAGCATTTTTTTGTAATTTTAAAGTGATTGGGCTTAGTTTGTTGCTGTAAAGTGTAGTTGGGGGTGATTTTTGATAGCCGAAGTAATTTAGGTGAGTTTGGCATAGTTTGCTATGGTTAGTAGCATTTTTTTGTAATTTAAAAGTGATTGGGTTTAGTTTGTTGTGGTAAGGGTTAGTTGAAGATGATTTATGGTAGCCGAAGTAATTTAGGTGAGTTTGGCATAGTTTGCTATGGTTAGTAGCCTTTTTTTGTAATTTAAAAGTGATTGGGTTTAGTTTGTTGTGGTAAGGGTTATTTGGTGATGATTTAGAGTAGCCGAAGTAATTTAGGTGAGTCTGGCATAGTTTGTTATGATTTGTACACCTTTTTTTGTAATTTTAAGATGATATAGTTTGGTTTGTTGTGGTAAGGCATAGTTGGGGGTGATTTACGGTAGCCGAAGTAATTTAGGTAATTCTGGTATAGTTTGTTATACTTTTTAGCATTTTTTTGTAATTTTAAAGTGATTGGGCTTAGTTTGTTGCTGTAAAGTGTAGTTGGGGGCGATTTTTGATAGCCGAAGTAATTTAGGTGAGTTTGGCATAGTTTGCTATGGTTAGTAGCATTTTTTTGTAATTTAAAAGTGATTGGGTTTAGTTTGTTGTGGTAAGGGTGAGTTGGTGATGATTTAAAGTAGCCGAAGTAATTTAGGTGAGTCTGGCATAGTTTGTTATTATTTGTACACCTTTTTTTCTAATTTTAAAGTCATTGGGCTTAGCTTGCTACTGTAAAGTGTAGTTGGGGGCGATTTTTGATAGCCGAAGTAATTTAGGTGAGTTTGGCATAGTTTGCTATGGTTAGTAGCATTTTTTTGTAATTTAAAAGTGATTGGGTTTAGTTTCTTATGGTAAGGGTTAGTTGGTGATGATTTAGAGTAGCCGAAGTAATTTAGGTGAGTCTGGCATAGTTTGTTATGATTTGTACACCTTTTTTTGTAATTTTAAGATGATATGGTTTGGTTTGTTGTGGTAAGGGATAGTTGGGGGTGATTTACGGTAGCCAAAGTAATTTAGGTGATTCTGGTATAGTTTGTTATGATTTTTAGCATTTTTTTGTAATTTAAAAGTGATTGGGTTTAGTTTGTTGTGGTAAAGGTTAGTTGGTGATGATTTAGAGTAGCCGAAGTAATTTAGGTGAGTCTGGCATAGTTTGTGATGGTTTGGTTTTTTTTTGTAATTTTAAGATGATATGGTTTGGTTTGTTGTGGTAAAGGATAGTTGGGGGTGATTTACGGTAGCCGAAGTAATTTAGGTAATTCTGGTATAGTTTTTATGATTTTTAGCATTTTTTTGAAATTTTAAAGTGATAGGGCCTAGTTTGTTGCTGTAAAATGTAGTTGGGGGTGATTTTTGATAGCCGAAGTAATTTAGGTGAGTTTGGCATAGTTTGCTATGGTTAGTAGCATTTTTTTGTAATTTAAAAGTGATTGGGTTTAGTTTGTTGTGGTAAGGCTTAGTTGGTGATGATTTAGAGTAGCCGATGTAATTTAGGTGAGTCTGGCATAGTTTGTTATGATTTGTGCACATTTTTTTCTAATTTTAAGATGATATGGTTTGGTTTGTTGTGGTAAGGGATAGTTAGGGGTGATTTACGGTAGCCGAAGTAATTTAGCTGATTCTGGTATAGTTTGTTATGATTTTTAGCATTTTTTTGTAATTTTAAAGTGATTGGGCTTAGTTTGTTGCTGTAAAGTGTAGTTGGGGGTGATTTTTGATAGCCGAAGTAATTTAGGTGAGTTTGGCATAGTTTCCTATGGTTAGTAGCATTTTTTTGTAATTTAAAAGTGATTGGGTTTAGTTTGTTGTGGTAAGGGTTAGTTGGTGATGATTTAGAGTAGCCGAAGTAATTTAGGTGAGTCTGGCATAGTTTGTTATGATTTGTACACCTTTTTTTTGTAATTTTAAGATGATATGGTTTGGTTTGTTGTGGTAAGGGATAGTTGGGGGTGATTTACGGTAGCCGAAGTAATTTAGGTGATTCTGGTATAGTTTGTTATGATTTTTAGCATTTTTTTGTAATTTTAAAGTGATTGGGCTTAGTTTGTTGCTGTAAAGTGTAGTTGGGTGTGATTTTTGATAGCCGAAGTAATTTAGGTGAGTTTAGCATAGTTTGCTATGGTTAGTAGCATTTTTTTGTAATTTGAAAGTGATTGGGTTTAATTTGTTGTGGTAAGGGTTAGTTGGTGATGATTTAGAGTAGCCGAAGTAATTTAGGTGAGTCTGGCATAGATTGTTATGATTTGTACACCTTTTTTTGAAATTTTAAGATGATATAGTTTGGTTTGTTGTGGTAAGAGGTAGTTGGGGGTGATTTACGGTAGCCGAAGTAATTTAGGTGATTCTGGTATAGTTTGTTATTATTTTTAGAATTTTTTTGTAATTTTAAAGTGATTGAGCTTAGTTTGTTGCTGTAAAGTGTAGTTGGGGGTGATTTCTGATCGCCGAAGTTATTTAGGTGAGTTTGGCATAGTTTGCTATGGTTAGTAGCATTTTTTTATAATTTAAAAGTGATTGGGTTTAGTTTGTTGTGGTAAGGGTTAGTTGGTGATGATTTAGAGTAGCCGAAGTAATTTAGGTGAGTATGGCATAGTTTGTTATGATTTGTACACCATTTTTTGTAATTTTAAGATTATATGGTTTGGTTTGTTGTGGTAAGGGATAGTTGGGGGTGATTTACGGTAGCCGAAGTAATTTAGGTGATTCTGGAATAGTTTGTTATGATTTTTAGCATTTTTTTGTAATTTTAAAGTGATTGGGCTTAGTTTGTTGCTGTAAAGTGTAGTTGGGTGTGATTTTTGATAGCCGAAGTAATTTAGGTGAGTTTGGCATAGTTTGCTATGGTTAGTAGCATTTTTTTGTAATTTAAAAGTGATTGGGTTTAGTTTGTTGTGGTAAGGGTTAGTTGGTGATGATTTAGAGTAGCCGAAGTACTTTAGGTGAGTATGGCATAGTTTGTTATGATTTGTACAACTGTTTTTGTAATTTTAAGATGATATGGTTTGGTTTGTTGTGGTAAGGGATAGTTGGGGGTGATTTACGCTAGCCGAAGTAATTTAGGTGATTCTGGTATAGTTTGTTATGATTTTTAGCATTTTTTTGTAATTTTAAAGTGATTGGGTTTAGTTTGTTGCTGTAAAGTGTAGTTGGGGGTGATTTTTGATAGCCGAGGTAATTTAGGTGAGTTTGGCATAGTTTGCTATGGTTAGTAGAATTTTTGGTAATTTAAAAGTGATTGGGTTTAGTTTGTTGTGGTAAGGGTTAGTTGGTGATGATTTAGAGTATCCGAAGTAATTTAGGTGAGTCTGGCATAGTTTGTTATGATTTGTACACCTTTTTTTGTAATTTTAAGATGATATGGTTTGGTTTGTTGTGGTAAGGGATAGTTGGGGGTAATTTACGGTAGTCGAAGTAATTTAGGTGATTCTGGTATAGTTTATTATGATTTTTAGCATTTTTTTGTAATTTTAAAGTGATTGGGCTTAGTTTGTTGCTGTAAAGTGTAGTTGGGGTGATTTTTGATAGCCGAAGTAATTTAGGTGAGTTTGGCATAGTTTGCTATGGTTAGTAGCATTTTTTTGTAATTTAAAAGTGATTGGGTTTAGTTTGTTGTGGTAAGGGTTAGTTGGTGATGATTTAGAGTAGCCGAAGTAATTTAGGTGAGTCTGGCATAGTTTGTTATGATTTGTACACCTTTTTTTCTAATTTTAAGATGTTTTGGTTTGGCTTGTTGTGGTAAGGGATAGTTAGGGGTGATTTACGGTAGCCGAAGTAATTTAGCTGATTCTGGTATAGTTTGTCATGATTTTTAGCATTTTTTTGTAATTTTAAAGTGATTGGGCTTAGTTTGTTGCTGTAAAGTGTAGTTGGGGGTGATTTTTGATAGCCGAAGTAATTTAGGTGAGTTTGGCATAGTTTCCTATGGTTAGTAGCATTTTTTTGTAATTTAAAAGTGATTGGGTTTAGTTTGTTGAGGTAAGGGTTTGTTGGTGATGATTTAGAGTAGCCGAAGTAATTTAGGTGAGTCTGGCATAGTTTGTTATGAATTGTACACCTTTTTTTGTAATTTTAAGATGATATGGTTTGGTTTGTTGTGGTAAGGGATAGTTGGGGGTGATTTACGGTAGCCGAAGTAATTTAGGTGATTCTGGTATAGTTTGTTATGACTTTTAGCATTTTTTTGTAATTTTAAAGTGATTGGGCTTAGTTTGTTGCTGTAAAGTGTAGTTGGGTGTGATTTTTGATAGCCGAAGTAATTTAGGTGAGTTTGGCATATTTTGCTATGGTTAGTAGCATATTTTTGTAATTTAAAAGTGATTGGGTTTAGTTTGTTGTGGTAAGTGTTAGTTGGTGATGATTTAGAGTAGCCGAAGTAATTTAGGTGAGTCTGGCATAGATTGTTATGATTTGTACACCTTTTTTTGTAATTTTAAGATGATATGGTTTGGTTTGTTGTGGTAAGGGATAGTTGGGGGTGATTTACGGTAGCCGAAGTAATTTAGGTAATTCTGGTATAGTTTGTTATGATTTTTAGCATTTTTTTGTAAATTTAAAGTGATTGGGCTTAGTTTGTTGCTGTAAAGTGTAGTTGGGGGTGATTTTTGATAGCCGAAGTAATTTAGGTGAGTTTGGCATAGTTTGCTATGGTTAGTAGCATTTTTTTGTAATTTAAAATTAATTGTGTTTAGTTTGTTGCTGTAAAGTGTAGTTGGGGGTGATTTTTGATAGCCGAAGTAATTTAGGTGAGTTTGCCATAGTTTGCTATGGTTAGTAGCATTTTTTTGTAATTTAAAAGTGATTGGGTTTAGTTTGTTGTGGTAAGGGTTAGTTGAAGATGATTTATGGTAGCCGAAGTAATTTAGGTGAGTTTGGCATAGTTTGCTATGGTTAGTAGCCTTTTTTTGTAATTTAAAAGTGATTGCGTTTAGTTTGTTGTGGTAAGGGTTATTTGGTGATGATTTAGAGTAGCCGAAGTAATTTAGGTGAGTCTGGCATAGTTTGTTATGATTTGTACACCTTTTTTTGTAATTTTAAGATGATATAGTTTGGTTTGTTGTGGTAAGGCATAGTTGGGGGTGATTTACGGTAGCCGAAGTAATTTAGGTAATTCTGGTATAGTTTGTTATAATTTTTAGCATTTTTTTGTAATTTTAAAGTGATTGGGCTTAGTTTGTTGCTGTAAAGTGTAGTTGGGGGCGATTTTTGATAGCCGAAGTAATTTAGGTGAGTTTGGCATAGTTTGCTATGGTTAGTAGCATTTTTTGTAATTTAAAAGTGATTGGGTTTAGTTTGTTGTGGTAAGGGTGAGTTGGTGATGATTTAAAGTAGCCGAAGTAATTTAGGTGAGTCTGGCATAGTTTGTTATTTGTACACCTTTTTTTCTAATTTTAAAGTCATTGGGCTTAGCTTGCTACTGTAAAGTGTAGTTGGGGGCGATTTTTGATAGCCGAAGTAATTTAGGTGAGTTTGGCATAGTTTGCTATGGTTAGTAGCATTTTTTTGTAATTTAAAAGTGATTGGGTTTAGTTTCTTATGGTAAGGGTTAGTTGGTGATGATTTAGAGTAGCCGAAGTAATTTAGGTGAGTCTGGCATAGTTTGTTATGATTTGTACACCTTTTTTTGTAATTTTAAGATGATATGGTTTGGTTTGTTGTGGTAAGGGATAGTTGGGGGTGATTTACGGTAGCCAAAGTAATTTAGGTGATTCTGGTATAGTTTGTTATGATTTTTAGCATTTTTTTGTAATTTTAAAGTAATTGGGCTTAGTTTGTTGCTGTAAAGTGTAGTTGGGGGTGATTTTTGATAGCCGAAGTAATTTAGGTGAGTTTGGCATAGTTTGCTATGGTTAGTAGCATTTTTTTGTAATTTAAAAGTGATTGGGTTTAGTTTGTTGTGGTAAAGGTTAGTTGGTGATGATTTAGAGTAGCCGAAGTAATTTAGGTGAGTCTGGCATAGTTTGTGATGGTTTAGTTTTTTTTTGTAATTTTAAGATGATATGGTTTGGTTTGTTGTGGTAAAGGATAGTTGGGGGTGATTTACGGTAGCCGAAGTAATTTAGGTAATTCTGGTATAGTTTGTTATGATTTTTAGCATTTTTTTGAAATTTTAAAGTGATAGGGCCTAGTTTGTTGCTGTAAAATGTAGTTGGGGGTGATTTTTGATAGCCGATGTAATTTAGGTGAGTTTGGCATAGTTTGCTATGGTTAGTAGCATTTTTTTGTAATTTAAAAGTGATTGGGTTTAGTTTGTTGTGGTAAGGGTTAGTTGGTGATGATTTAGAGTAGCCGATGTAATTTAGGTGAGTCTGGCATAGTTTGTTATGATTTGTACACCTTTTTTTCTAATTTTAAGATGATATGGTTTGGTTTGTTGTGGTAAGGGATAGTTAGGGGTGATTTACGGTAGCCGAAGTAATTTAGCTGATTCTGGTATAGTTTGTTATGATTTTTAGCATTTTTTTGTAATTTTAAAGTGATTGGGCTTAGTTTGTTGCTGTAAAGTGTAGTTGGGGGTGATTTTTGATAGCCGAAGTAATTTAGGTGAGTTTGGCATAGTTTCCTATGGTTAGTAGCATTTTTTTGTAATTTAAAAGTGATTGGGTTTAGTTTGTTGTGGTAAGGGTTAGTTGGTGATGATTTAGAGTAGCCGAAGTAATTTAGGTGAGTCTGGCATAGTTTGTTATGATTTGTACACCTTTTTTTGTAATTTTAAGATGATATGGTTTGGTTTGTTGTGGTAAGGGATAGTTGGGGGTGATTTACGGTAGCCGAAGTAATTTAGGTGATTCTGGTATAGTTTGTTATGATTTTTAGCATTTTTTTGTAATTTTAAAGTGATTGGGCTTAGTTTGTTGCTGTAAAGTGTAGTTGGGTGTGATTTTTGATAGCCGAAGTAATTTAGGTGAGTTTAGCATAGTTTGCTATGGTTAGTAGCATTTTTTTGTAATTTAAAAGTGATTGGGTTTAATTTGTTGTGGTAAGGGTTAGTTGGTGATGATTTAGAGTAGCCGAAGTAATTTAGGTGAGTCTGGCATAGTTTGTTATGATTTGTACACCTTTTTTTGTAATTTTAAGATGATATAGTTTGGTTTGTTGTGGTAAGAGGTAGTTGGGGGTGATTTACGGTAGCCGAAGTAATTTAGGTGATTCTGGTATAGTTTGTTATTATTTTTAGAATTTTTTTGTAATTTTAAAGTGATTGAGCTTAGTTTGTTGCAGTAAAGTGTAGTTGGGGGTGATTTCTGATCGCCGAAGTTATTTAGGTGAGTTTGGCATAGTTTGCTATGGTTAGTAGCATTTTTTTGTAATTTAAAAGTGATTGGGTTTAGTTTGTTGTGGTAAGGGTTAGTTGGTGATGATTTAGAGTAGCCGAAGTAATTTAGGTGAGTATGGCATAGTTTGTTATGATTTGTACACCTTTTTTTGTAATTTTAAGATTATATGGTTTGGTTTGTTGTGGTAAGGGATAGTTGGGGGTGATTTACGGTAGCCGAAGTAATTTATGTGATTCTGGAATAGTTTGTTATGATTTTTAGCATTTTTTTGTAATTTTAAAGTGATTGGGCTTAGTTTGTTGCTGTAAAGTGTAGTTGGGTGTGATTTTTGATAGCCGAAGTAATTTAGGTGAGTTTGGCATAGTTTGCTATGGTTAGTAGCATTTTTTTGTAATTTAAAAGTGATTGGGTTTAGTTTGTTGTGGTAAGGGTTAGTTGGTGATGATTTAGAGTAGCCGAAGTACTTTAGGTGAGTATGGCATAGTTTGTTATGATTTGTACAACTGTTTTTGTAATTTTAAGATGATATGGTTTGGTTTGTTGTGGTAAGGGATAGTTGGGGGTGATTTACGCTAGCCGAAGTAATTTAGGTGATTCTGGTATAGTTTGTTATGATTTTTAGCATTTTTTTGTAATTTTAAAGTGATTGGGTTTAGTTTGTTGCTGTAAAGTGTAGTTGGGGGTGATTTTTGATAACCGAAGTAATTTAGGTGAGTTTGGCATAGTTTGCTATGGTTAGTAGAATTTTTGGTAATTTAAAAGTGATTGGGTTTAGTTTGTTGTGGTAAGGGTTAGTTGGTGATGATTTAGAGTATCCGAAGTAATTTAGGTGAGTCTGGCATAGTTTGTTATGATTTGTACACCTTTTTTTGTAATTTTAAGATGATATGGTTTGGTTTGTTGTGGTAAGGGATAGTTGGGGGTAATTTACGGTAGTCGAAGTAATTTAGGTGATTCTGGTATAGTTTATTATGATTTTTAGCATTTTTTTGTAATTTTAAAGTGATTGGGCTTAGTTTGTTGCTGTAAAGTGTAGTTGGGGTGATTTTTGATAGCCGAAGTAATTTAGGTGAGTTTGGCATAGTTTGCTATGGTTAGTAGCATTTTTTTGTAATTTAAAAGTGATTGGGTTTAGTTTGTTGTGGTAAGGGTTAGTTGGTGATGATTTAGAGTAGCCGAAGTAATTTAGGTGAGTCTGGCATAGTTTGTTATGATTTGTACACCTTTTTTTGTAATTTTAAAATGATATGGTTTGGTTTGTTGTGGTAAGGAATAGTTGGGGGTGATTTACGGTAGCCGAAGTAATTTAGGTGATTCTGGTATAGTCTGTTATGATTTTTAGCATTTTTTGTAATTTTAAAGTGATTGGGCTTAGTTTGTTGCTGTAAAGTGTAGTTGGGGGTGATTTTTGATAGCCGAAGTAATTTAGGTGAGTTTGGCATAGTTTGCTATGGTTACTAGAATTTTTGGTAATTTAAAAGTGATTGGGTTTAGTTTGTTGTGGTAAGGGTTAGTTGGTGATGATTTAGAGTTGCCGAAGTAATTTAGGTGAGTCTGGCATAGTTTGTTATGATTTGTACACCTTTTTTTGTAATTTTAAGATGATATGGTTTGGTTTGTTGTGGTAAGGGATAGTTGGGGTGATTTACGGTAGTCGAAGTAAATTAGGTGATTCTGGTATAGTTTGTTATGATTTTTAGCATTTTTTTGTAATTTTAAATTGATTGGCTTAGTTTGTTGCTGTAAAGTGTAGTGGGGGGTGATTTCTGATCGCCGAAGTTATTTAGGTGAGTTTGGCATAGTTTGCTATGGTTAGTAGCATTTTTTGTAATTTAAAAGTGATTGGGTTTAGTTTGTTGTGGTAAGGGTTAGTTGGTGATGATTTAGAGTAGCCGAAGTAATTTAGGTGAGTCTGGCATAGTTTGTTATGATTTGTCCACCATTTTTTGTAATTTTAATGTGATATGGTTTGGTTTGTTGTGGTAAGGGTTAGTTGGTGATGATTTAGAGTAGCCGAAGTAATTTAGGTGAGTATGGCATAGTTTGTTATGATTTTTAGCATTTTTTGTAATTTTAAAGTGATTGGGCTTAGTTTGTTGCTGTAATGTGTAGTTGGGGGTGATTTTTGATAGCCGAAGTAATTTAGGTGAGTTTGGCATAGTTTGCTATGGTTAGTAGCATTTTTTTGTAATTTAAAAGTGATTGGGTTTAGTTTGTTGTGGTAAGGGTTAGTTGGTGATGATTTAGAGTAGACGAAGTAATTTAGGTGAGTCTGGCATAGTTTGTTATGATTTGTACACCTTTTTTTGTAATTTTAAGATGATATGGTTTGGTTTGTTGTGGTAAGGGATAGTTGGGGGTGATTTACGGTAGCCGAAGTAATTTAGGTGATTCTGGTATAGTTTGTTATGATTTTTAGCATTTTTTTGTAATTTTAAAGTGATTGGGATTAGTTTGTTGCTGTAAAGTGTAGTTGGGTGTGATTTTTGATAGCCGAAATAATTTAGGTGAGTTTAGCATAGTGATTGGGTTTAGTTTGTTGTGGTAAGGGTTAGTTGGTGATGATTTAGAGTAGCCGAAGTAATTTAGGTGAGTCTGGCATAGTTTGTTATGATTTGTACACTTTTTTTTGTAATTTTAAGATGATATGGTTTGGTTTGTTGTGGTAAGGTATAGTTGGGGGTGATTTACGGTAGTCGAAGTAATTTAGGTGATTCTGGTATAATTTGTTATGATTTTTAACATTTTTTGGTACTAAGTCAGTCAAAGAAAGAAGCGTACCTGAAATATAAATCTTCAAAAACACCATCGGACTACATTAAATATAAGGAAACACGTAACAAAACCAAAGCAAGAATCCGCCAAATTAAAGAAGAATATTGGGAAAGATTTACCAAAGACTTAGAACATGACATAACCGGAGCACAGAATAAAGTATGGAAAATGATTCGGAATCAAAGGAAGGAAATAAATGAACATCTCACCACCTGTAAAATAAGCACAGAGGAGTGGTACGAACATTTCAAAAATATGTACGACCAAATACCAACAGGCAGCGACCACACTAGCAGACAGATAGAGAATAATACTATCATAATAGATATAGAAGACATCGAGAAAGCATTGAAAAGTGTGAGGGGGAGAAAGGCACCAGGGCCGGACGGTATACCAAACGAACTGTTAAAATATGGGGGCGCCGATCTAATGTCAGAACTGACTGTATTGACTCAAAAAATCTTTGACAACCAGGAAATTCCCAAGGAAATGAAGACCAGTGTCACCATACCGATACATAAAAAGGGCGACAAAAAACTACCCGAAAACTATCGAGGAATCACTCTGCTCAGCTCCGTCCTGAAACTTATAACAAAAGTCACTCTGAACAAGCTCAACTTGGAGCTGGAAAATAACGAAGAACAGATGGGATTCCGGAAAAATAGGTCAACCACCGACGCCATATTCGTCATACGACAAATCGTTGAGAAATCGATCGAGTACAACTCTCCGGCCTTCATGTGTTTTGTTGATCTCTCTAAAGCGTTCGACCGTGTGAAGCTCGAAGACGTTATAGCAACCCTCACTGAAAAGGAAGTCTCCAGACCGCTAACTAATCTGATTCAACACCTATACCACGATACGACAACATATATCAAAGCAGGTGATGACACAACAGCAGAAATCCCAACAAGATCCGGAATACGTCAAGGTGACTCGCTAAGCCCTATGTTGTTCAACATCATAATGGACAAAATTATCGACAGCGTCAAGTCTAAGAACGGATACAGAATGGGGGGAAGCAGTGTGAACGTAATATGCTATGCTGACGATGCGGTCCTGATTGCCAGCAGCGAAGACGACCTCCAAAAACTCTTATTCCAGTTCATAACAACCGCAAAAAACGTCAACATGGATGTATCGAAGGAGAAAACAAAATGCCTGACAATATCAAAGGAACCTCTAAGGTGCAAATTGGAAATCGACGGCCGCGTCATCGAACAAGTAATGACTTACAACTATCTAGGCGTTGATATCTCCAGCGCACGTGATCTGAACAGGGAGGTAATGAAACAATCGAACAAGGGCGCCATAGTGTCGGGTTGCCTGCGAGACGTCATATGGCGGAACAAATACATGTCGGTAACGAATAAAGTCAGAATCTACAAAAGCATAGTAAGACCAACGCTGACATACGCGAGCGAAACTAGAGCTGAGACGAGCAAAACAAAACAAAGGCTCAGAGTAACCGAGATGAGAGCGCTAAGGACGATAGTAGGTGTAACTCTCCACGACAGAATACCTAATCGAGAAATCAGGAAAAAATGTGACATCCAGGACATAATCAAATTCACCAAGACCAGAAGGAAAGAATGGAACGCTCACGTCGATCGCATGGGTGAAGATCGGCTACCAAAAACTGTGCGAGACGGAATCCCCTTCGGCAAAAGACAACCGGGAAGACCACCAAAAAGATGGGCCGAAAGTTGGACCTCATCATCTATAGAATCGCCACCACGATGAGGCCGTATGCTAATGAAAACAGGCAAAATGCCTAAGGAAAAGAGGAAGAAGAAGAAGAACATTTTTTGTAATTTTAAAGTGATTGGGCTTAGTTTGTTGCTGTAAAGTGTAGTTGGGGGTGATTTTTGATAGCCGAAGTAATTTAGGTGAGTTTGGCATAGTTTGCTATGGTTAGTAGCATTTTTTTGTAATTTAAAAGTGATTGGGTTTAGTTTGTTGTGGTAAGGGTTAGTTGGTGATGATTTAGAGTAGCCGAAGTAATTTAGGTGAGTATGGCATAGTTTGTTATGATTTGTACACCTTTTTTTGTAATTTTAAGATTATATGGTTTGGTTTGTTGTGGTAAGGCATAGTTGGGGGTGATTTACGGTAGCCGAAGTAATTTAGGTGATTCTGGAATAGTTTGTTATGATTTTTAGCATTTTTTTGTAATTTTAAAGTGATTGGGCTTAGTTTGTTGCTGTAAAGTGTAGTTGGGTGTGATTTTTGATAGCCGAAGTAATTTAGGTGAGTTTGGCATAGTTTGCTATGGTTAGTAGCATTTTTTTGTAATTTAAAAGTGATTGGGTTTAATTTGTTGTGGTAAGGGTTAGTTGGTGATGATTTAGAGTAGCCGAAGTAATTTAGGTGAGTCTGGCATAGTTTGTTATGATTTGTACACCTTTTTTTGTAATTTTAAGATGATATGGTTTGGTTTGTTGTGGTAAGGGATAGTTGGGGGTGATTTACGCTAGCCGAAGTAATTTAGGTGATTCTGGTATAGTTTCTTATGATTTTTAGCATTTTTTTGTAATTTTAAAGTGATTGGGTTTAGTTTGTTGCTGTAAAGTGTAGTTGGGGGTGATTTTTGATAGCCGAAGTAATTTAGGTTAGTTTGGCATAGTTTGCTATGGTTAGTAGCATTTTTTGTAATTTAAAAGTGATTGGGTTTAGTTTGTTGTGGTAAGGGTGAGTTGGTGATGATTTAAAGTAGCCGAAGTAATTTAGGTGAGTCTGGCATAGTTTGTTATGATTTGTACACCTTTTTTTGTAATTTTAAGATGATATAGTTTGGTTTGTTGTGGTAAAGCATAGTTGGGGGTGATTTACGGTAGCCGAAGTAATTTAGGTAATTCTGGTATAGTTTGTTATAATTTTTAGCATTTTTTTGTAATTTTAAAGTGATTGGGCTTAGTTTGTTGCTGTAAAGTGTAGTTGGGGGCGATTTTTGATAGCCGAAGTAATTTAGGTGAGTTTGGCATAGTTTGCTATGGTTAGTAGCATTTTTTGTAATTTAAAAGTGATTGGGTTTAGTTTGTTGTGGTAAGGGTGAGTTGGTGATGATTTAAAGTAGCCGAAGTAATTTAGGTGAGTCTGGCATAGTTTGTTATTTGTACACCTTTTTTTCTAATTTTAAAGTCATTGGGCTTAGCTTGCTACTGTAAAGTGTAGTTGGGGGCGATTTTTGATAGCCGAAGTAATTTAGGTGAGTTTGGCATAGTTTGCTATGGTTAGTAGCATTTTTTTGTAATTTAAAAGTGATTGGGTTTAGTTTCTTATGGTAAGGGTTAGTTGGTGATGATTTAGAGTAGCCGAAGTAATTTAGGTGAGTCTGGCATAGTTTGTTATGATTTGTACACCTTTTTTTGTAATTTTAAGATGATATGGTTTGGTTTGTTGTGGTAAGGGATAGTTGGGGGTGATTTACGGTAGCCAAAGTAATTTAGGTGATTCTGGTATAGTTTGTTATGATTTTTAGCATTTTTTTGTAATTTTAAAGTAATTGGGCTTAGTTTGTTGCTGTAAAGTGTAGTTGGGGGTGATTTTTGATAGCCGAAGTAATTTAGGTGAGTTTGGCATAGTTTGCTATGGTTAGTAGCATTTTTTTGTAATTTAAAAGTGATTGGGTTTAGTTTGTTGTGGTAAAGGTTAGTTGGTGATGATTTAGAGTAGCCGAAGTAATTTAGGTGAGTCTGGCATAGTTTGTGATGGTTTAGTTTTTTTTTGTAATTTTAAGATGATATGGTTTGGTTTGTTGTGGTAAAGGATAGTTGGGGGTGATTTACGGTAGCCGAAGTAATTTAGGTAATTCTGGTATAGTTTGTTATGATTTTTAGCATTTTTTTGAAATTTTAAAGTGATAGGGCCTAGTTTGTTGCTGTAAAATGTAGTTGGGGGTGATTTTTGATAGCCGATGTAATTTAGGTGAGTTTGGCATAGTTTGCTATGGTTAGTAGCATTTTTTTGTAATTTAAAAGTGATTGGGTTTAGTTTGTTGTGGTAAGGGTTAGTTGGTGATGATTTAGAGTAGCCGATGTAATTTAGGTGAGTCTGGCATAGTTTGTTATGATTTGTACACCTTTTTTTCTAATTTTAAGATGATATGGTTTGGTTTGTTGTGGTAAGGGATAGTTAGGGGTGATTTACGGTAGCCGAAGTAATTTAGCTGATTCTGGTATAGTTTGTTATGATTTTTAGCATTTTTTTGTAATTTTAAAGTGATTGGGCTTAGTTTGTTGCTGTAAAGTGTAGTTGGGGGTGATTTTTGATAGCCGAAGTAATTTAGGTGAGTTTGGCATAGTTTCCTATGGTTAGTAGCATTTTTTTGTAATTTAAAAGTGATTGGGTTTAGTTTGTTGTGGTAAGGGTTAGTTGGTGATGATTTAGAGTAGCCGAAGTAATTTAGGTGAGTCTGGCATAGTTTGTTATGATTTGTACACCTTTTTTTGTAATTTTAAGATGATATGGTTTGGTTTGTTGTGGTAAGGGATAGTTGGGGGTTATTTACGGTAGCCGAAGTAATTTAGGTGATTCTGGTATAGTTTGTTATGATTTTTAGCATTTTTTTGTAATTTTAAAGTGATTGGGCTTAGTTTGTTGCTGTAAAGTGTAGTTGGGTGTGATTTTTGATAGCCGAAGTAATTTAGGTGAGTTTAGCATAGTTTGCTATGGTTAGTAGCATTTTTTTGTAATTTAAAAGTGATTGGGTTTAATTTGTTGTGGTAAGGGTTAGTTGGTGATGATTTAGAGTAGCCGAAGTAATTTAGGTGAGTCTGGCATAGTTTGTTATGATTTGTACACCTTTTTTTGTAATTTTAAGATGATATAGTTTGGTTTGTTGTGGTAAGAGGTAGTTGGGGGTGATTTACGGTAGCCGAAGTAATTTAGGTGATTCTGGTATAGTTTGTTATTATTTTTAGAATTTTTTTTTAATTTTAAAGTGATTGAGCTTAGTTTGTTGCAGTAAAGTGTAGTTGGGGGTGATTTCTGATCGCCGAAGTTATTTAGGTGAGTTTGGCATAGTTTGCTATGGTTAGTAGCATTTTTTTGTAATTTAAAAGTGATTGGGTTTAGTTTGTTGTGGTAAGGGTTAGTTGGTGATGATTTAGAGTAGCCGAAGTAATTTAGGTGAGTATGGCATAGTTTGTTATGATTTGTACACCTTTTTTTGTAATTTTAAGATTATATGGTTTGGTTTGTTGTGGTAAGGGATAGTTGGGGGTGATTTACGGTAGCCGAAGTAATTTATGTGATTCTGGAATAGTTTGTTATGATTTTTAGCATTTTTTTGTAATTTTAAAGTGATTGGGCTTAGTTTGTTGCTGTAAAGTGTAGTTGGGTGTGATTTTTGATAGCCGAAGTAATTTAGGTGAGTTTGGCATAGTTTGCTATGGTTAGTAGCATTTTTTTGTAATTTAAAAGTGATTGGGTTTAGTTTGTTGTGGTAAGGGTTAGTTGGTGATGATTTAGAGTAGCCGAAGTACTTTAGGTGAGTATGGCATAGTTTGTTATGATTTGTACAACTGTTTTTGTAATTTTAAGATGATATGGTTTGGTTTGTTGTGGTAAGGGATAGTTGGGGGTGATTTACGCTAGCCGAAGTAATTTAGGTGATTCTGGTATAGTTTGTTATGATTTTTAGCATTTTTTTGTAATTTTAAAGTGATTGGGTTTAGTTTGTTGCTGTAAAGTGTAGTTGGGGGTGATTTTTGATAACCGAAGTAATTTAGGTGAGTTTGGCATAGTTTGCTATGGTTAGTAGAATTTTTGGTAATTTAAAAGTGATTGGGTTTAGTTTGTTGTGGTAAGGGTTAGTTGGTGATGATTTAGAGTATCCGAAGTAATTTAGGTGAGTCTGGCATAGTTTGTTATGATTTGTACACCTTTTTTTGTAATTTTAAGATGATATGGTTTGGTTTGTTGTGGTAAGGGATAGTTGGGGGTAATTTACGGTAGTCGAAGTAATTTAGGTGATTCTGGTATAGTTTATTATGATTTTTAGCATTTTTTTGTAATTTTAAAGTGATTGGGCTTAGTTTGTTGCTGTAAAGTGTAGTTGGGGTGATTTTTGATAGCCGAAGTAATTTAGGTGAGTTTGGCATAGTTTGCTATGGTTAGTAGCATTTTTTTGTAATTTAAAAGTGATTGGGTTTAGTTTGTTGTGGTAAGGGTTAGTTGGTGATGATTTAGAGTAGCCGAAGTAATTTAGGTGAGTCTGGCATAGTTTGTTATGATTTGTACACCTTTTTTTGTAATTTTAAAATGATATGGTTTGGTTTGTTGTGGTAAGGAATAGTTGGGGGTGATTTACGGTAGCCGAAGTAATTTAGGTGATTCTGGTATAGTCTGTTATGATTTTTAGCATTTTTTGTAATTTTAAAGTGATTGGGCTTAGTTTGTTGCTGTAAAGTGTAGTTGGGGGTGATTTTTGATAGCCGAAGTAATTTAGGTGAGTTTGGCATAGTTTGCTATGGTTACTAGAATTTTTGGTAATTTAAAAGTGATTGGGTTTAGTTTGTTGTGGTAAGGGTTAGTTGGTGATGATTTAGAGTTGCCGAAGTAATTTAGGTGAGTCTGGCATAGTTTGTTATGATTTGTACACCTTTTTTTGTAATTTTAAGATGATATGGTTTGGTTTGTTGTGGTAAGGGATAGTTGGGGTGATTTACGGTAGTCGAAGTAAATTAGGTGATTCTGGTATAGTTTGTTATGATTTTTAGCATTTTTTTGTAATTTTAAATTGATTGGCTTAGTTTGTTGCTGTAAAGTGTAGTGGGGGGTGATTTCTGATCGCCGAAGTTATTTAGGTGAGTTTGGCATAGTTTGCTATGGTTAGTAGCATTTTTTGTAATTTAAAAGTGATTGGGTTTAGTTTGTTGTGGTAAGGGTTAGTTGGTGATGATTTAGAGTAGCCGAAGTAATTTAGGTGAGTCTGGCATAGTTTGTTATGATTTGTCCACCATTTTTTGTAATTTTAATGTGATATGGTTTGGTTTGTTGTGGTAAGGGTTAGTTGGTGATGATTTAGAGTAGCCGAAGTAATTTAGGTGAGTATGGCATAGTTTGTTATGATTTTTAGCATTTTTTGTAATTTTAAAGTGATTGGGCTTAGTTTGTTGCTGTAATGTGTAGTTGGGGGTGATTTTTGATAGCTGAAGTAATTTAGGTGAGTTTGGCATAGTTTGCTATGGTTAGTAGCATTTTTTTGTAATTTAAAAGTGATTGGGTTTAGTTTGTTGTGGTAAGGGTTAGTTGGTGATGATTTAGAGTAGACGAAGTAATTTAGGTGAGTCTGGCATAGTTTGTTATGATTTGTACACTTTTTTTTGTAATTTTAAGATGATATGGTTTGGTTTGTTGTGGTAAGGGATAGTTGGGGGTGATTTACGGTAGCCGAAGTAATTTAGGTGATTCTGGTATAGTTTGTTATGATTTTTAGCATTTTTTTGTAATTTTAAAGTGATTGGGATTAGTTTGTTGCTGTAAAGTGTAGTTGGGTGTGATTTTTGATAGCCGAAATAATTTAGGTGAGTTTAGCATAGTGATTGGGTTTAGTTTGTTGTGGTAAGGGTTAGTTGGTGATGATTTAGAGTAGCCGAAGTAATTTAGGTGAGTCTGGCATAGTTTGTTATGATTTGTACACTTTTTTTTGTAATTTTAAGATGATATGGTTTGGTTTGTTGTGGTAAGGTATAGTTGGGGGTGATTTACGGTAGTCGAAGTAATTTAGGTGATTCTGGTATAATTTGTTATGATTTTTAACATTTTTTGTAATTTTAAAGTGATTGGGCTTAGTTTGTTGCTGTAAAGTGTAGTTGGGGGTGATTTTTGATAGCCGAAGTAATTTAGGTGAGTTTGGCATAGTTTGCTATGGTTAGTAGCATTTTTTTGTAATTTAAAAGTGATTGGGTTTAGTTTGTTGTGGTAAGGGTTAGTTGGTGATGATTTAGAGTAGCCGAAGTAATTTAGGTGAGTATGGCATAGTTTGTTATGATTTGTACACCTTTTTTTGTAATTTTAAGATTATATGGTTTGGTTTGTTGTGGTAAGGGATAGTTGGGGGTGATTTACGGTAGCCGAAGTAATTTAGGTGATTCTGGAATAGTTTTTTATGATTTTTAGCATTTTTTTGTAATTTTAAAGTGATTGGGCTTAGTTTGTTGCTGTAAAGTGTAGTTGGGTGTGATTTTTGATAGCCGAAGTAATTTAGGTGAGTTTGGCATAGTTTGCTATGGTTAGTAGCATTTTTTTGTAATTTAAAAGTGATTGGGTTTAATTTGTTGTGGTAAGGGTTAGTTGGTGATGATTTAGAGTAGCCGAAGTAATTTAGGTGAGTCTGGCATAGTTTGTTATGATTTGTACACCTTTTTTTGTAATTTTAAGATGATATGGTTTGGTTTGTTGTGGTAAGGGATAGTTGGGGGTGATTTACGCTAGCCGAAGTAATTTAGGTGATTCTGGTATAGTTTCTTATGATTTTTAGCATTTTTTTGTAATTTTAAAGTGATTGGGTTTAGTTTGTTGCTGTAAAGTGTAGTTGGGGGTGATTTTTGATAGCCGAAGTAATTTAGGTTAGTTTGGCATAGTTTGCTATGGTTAGTAGAATTTTTGGTAATATAAAAGTGATTGGGTTTAGTTTGTTGTGGTAAGGGTTAGTTGGTGATGATTTAGAGTATCCGAAGTAATTTAGGTGTGTCTGGCATAGTTTGTTATGATTTGTACACCTTTTTTTGTAATTTTAAGATAATATGGTTTGGTTTGTTGTGGTAAGGGATAGTTGGGGGTAATTTACGGTAGTCGAAGTAATTTAGGTGATTCTGGTATAGTTTATTATGATTTTTAGCATTTTTTTGTAATTTTAAAGTCATTGGGCTTAGTTTGTTGCTGTAAAGTGTAGTTGGGGTGATTTTTGATAGCTGAAGTAATTTAGGTGAGTTTGGCATAGTTTGCTATGGTTAGTAGCATTTTTTTGTAATTTAAAAGTGATTGGGTTTAGTTTGTTGTGGTAAGGGTTAGTTGGTGATGATTTAGAGTAGCCGAAGTAATTTAGGTGAGTCTGGCTTACTTTGTTATGACTTGTACACCTTTTTTTGTAATTTTAAGATGATATGGTTTGGTTTGTTGTGGTAAGGGATAGTTGGGGGTGATTTACGGTAGCCGAAGTAATTTAGGTGATTCTGGTATAGTTTGTTATGATTTTTAGCATTTTTTTGTACTTTTAAATTGATTGGCTTAGTTTGTTGCTGTAAAGTGTAGTTGGGGGTGATTTCTGATCGCCGAAGTTATTTAGGTGAGTTTGGCATAGTTTGCTATGGTTAGTAGCATTTTTTTGTAATTTAAAAGTGATTGGGTTTAGTTTGTTGTGGTAAGGGTTAGTTGGTGATGATTTAGAGTAGCTGAAGTAATTTAGGTGAGTCTGGCATAGTTTGTTATGATTTGTACACCTTTTTTTGTAATTTTAAAATGATATGGTTTGGTTTGTTGTGGTAAGGAATAGTTGGGGGTGATTTACGGTAGCCGAAGTAATTTAGGTGATTCTGGTATAGTCTGTTATGATTTTTAGCATTTTTTGTAATTTTAAAGTGATTGGGCTTAGTTTGTTGCTGTAAAGTGTAGTTGGGGGTGATTTCTGATCGCCGAAGTTATTTAGGTGAGTTTGGCATAGTTTGCTATGGTTAGTAGCATTTTTTGTAATTTAAAAGTGATTGGGTTTAGTTTGTTGTGGTAAGGGTTAGTTGGTGATGATTTAGAGTAGCCGAAGTAATTTAGGTGAGTCTGGCATAGTTTGTTATGATTTGTCCACCTTTTTTTGTAATTTTAAGATGATATGGTTTGGTTTGTTGTGGTAAGGGATAGTTGGGGGTGATTTACGGTAGTCAAAGTAATTTAGGTGATTCTGGTATAGTTTGTTATGATTTTTAGCATTTTTTGTAATTTTAAAGTGATTGGGCTTAGTTTGTTGCTGTAAAGTGTAGTTGGGGGTGATTTTTGATAGCCGAAGTAATTTAGGTGAGTTTGGCATAGTTTGCTATGGTTAGTAGCATTTTTTTGTAATTTAAATGTGATTGGGTTTAGTTTGTTGTGGTAAGGGTTAGTTGGTGATGATTTAGAGTAGACGAAGTAATTTAGGTGAGTCTGGCTTAGTTTGTTATGATTTGTACACCTTTTTTTGTAATTTTAAGATGATATGGTTTGGTTTGTTGTGGTAAGGGATAGTTGGGGGTGATTTACGGTAGCCGAAGTAATTTAGGTGATTCTGGTATAGTTTGTTATGATTTTTAGCATTTTTTTCTAATTTTAAAGTGATTGGGCTTAGTTTGTTGCTGTAAAGTGTAGTTGGGGGTAATTTTTGATAGCCGAAGTAATTGAGGAGAGTTTGGCATAGTTTGCTATGGTTAGTTGCATTTTTTTGTAATTTAAAAGTGATTGGGTTAGGTTGTTGTGGTAAGGGTTAGGTGGTGATGATTTAGAGTAGCCGAAGTAATTTAGGTGAGTCTGGCATAGTTTTTTATGATTTGTACACCTTTTTTTGTAATTTTAAGATGATATGGTTTGGTTTGTTGTGGCAAGGGATAGTTGGGGGTGATTTACGGTAGCCGAAGTAATTTAGGTGATTCTGGTATAGTTTGTTATGATTTTTAGCATTTTTTTGTAATTTTAAAGTGATTGGGCTTAGTTTGTTGCTGTAAAGTGTAGTTGGGGGTGATTTTTGATAGCCGAAGTAATTTAGGTGAGTTTGGCATAGTTTGCTATGGTTAGTAGCATTTTTTTGTAATTTAAAAGTGATTGGGTTTAGTTTGTTGTGGTAAGGGTTAGTTGGTGATGATTTAGAGTAGCCGAAGTCATTTAGGTGAGTCTGGCATAGTTTGTTATGATTTGTACATCTTTTTTTGTAACTAGCTGAATGTACCCGGCGTTGCCCGGACGTAGATTAAATAAACGCAGTGTTGACAAAAGTGGTGTATTGGCGATGTTGACTAATCGACATTATAATACAATGGGAATGCTCTACCTTGCCTATCACAAAATAAACAAATTTGCTGCAATTAACCTGCGTTGGCAGGACTTCAATATGATATGGACAAAGAGGATACCTTGGTTGATATCTGAGTTGAAAAATCTTGAATAGACTATTTAGGCAAAGACGCAGTTAGGAAGTGTTCTATAAGCGATTCCAGGAAATCGTAACTATCGTTCGGGAAAATAAAAGTTTACAAATTAGCTGATCATGTTATGATAAAGTTGAAAACACAATGGAAACATTTCTCCTGCTGCAGTCATCTCACAAACGGAACAGTATGTGGATGATTTTGATTTAGCTTCAGCATAAACAAACTCTTCAGCATAATTATCTCCTTCTGAACTGCACAAAAATAATTAAAACCTGGCCGCAACTTGTTAGACAATTAAAGTGCGAACCTTTTGAGCTCACTTTCCAGTATTAAAATTTCCATCACCTTTCACGGGAATAATACGGTGTGGAATTTGTACATCGCTATATTTTCAAACTTCTCCATATTAGTTATAAATGATGTACAGCAATAATGAACAGAATGTACGTAAAATAAATAGTGTAAAACGTGTATAAGCACAGAATTATTAAGAGTATGAATGTCAGTGAAGTCTTGTACAACGGTGCAAATTTCGGATTTCAGCCGGGGCAAATTTGGTGAAAAACAAATACACCACTATCATTAACTGAACGTAAAAATTAGCGTACAAATATAAGTGGAATCCGGTCCAACTCTGGTAATTTTTCGAAAATTGATTTTGACAGATTTGGTTAACGCGAGGAACAAATGAACCACCAAGGGAATGTTAAATTAAAATACTTTATTTGATCTGCATAGATATTAAAGCAAACCAAATCGAGCATCGCCTTTTCACGTTTGTGACCTTACCCTTGACGTGGCAGGCTCAAGCTGCTTCAATAATGTAAAAATCTTATTCGGCATCTCCAATAAACTCACATTTGTTTACATTAACACGCATTCCCTCATGGACTTCTGACGAATTACAAACAAATATTGCAACTTCAAGTGTTCCATTTAATTTCGTTTCTGGGTGCAAGCTCCTTTCTTTTCACTCTAGTCAGTCTAAACTTATTATACAGAGTTATATTTTCAAATCCAGGCGCCCTAAAGAATTTTGTCGTTGTTTTCCAAAGTTTCAAGAGAAGGAGAGTTGACATAGAAGCTAAATTATTCCAAATTATTCCCATTTAGTTCTCTGACAACGTTATAGACAATGTTGAAATATATAAATACAAAATTTCACACCATAAAAACGAAGTATTTAGGAATTATGGATAAAAAAAGTCGAAGTTATTTATGTTAATTTGGCGTGATTTGCTATGGTTCAAAAAAATGAAAAAATATTAGGTTGATTTGGGATTGTTTCGGATGATATGGGTTTCTTTGAAGATTGTTTGGAATGGTTATTTATGGTTGGCAGGGTTTAGCTTTGGCGGATTAAACGAAATTTTCGGTAATTATAATGTGATTGGGCTTTGTTTGGCTTGGTAAGAAGTGGTTGGGTTGATTTAGGGGAATTCGAAGTCATTTATGCGAGTTTGGCGTAGTTTGCTTAGAATTCGTAATTTTTTTTTAAATTATGGGTTGACCTGGAGTAGTTTTGAATGGTAAGTGTATGACTTTTAGGGATAGTTTGGAATGGTGCGTTATGTGTTATGTTTAGGGTGTTTAACGTATTCAGGTAAAATTTACAAAAATTTTGGTAATTTTAATATGAAGAATTAAAGTGCGAACCTCTTGAGCTCTATTTCCGGTATTAAAAATGCAATAGGAAAGATAGTAAATTTCCATCACTTTTCACGGGAAGTATACATGGTGGTATTTGTTCTCCGCTTACTATTAGATTTTCAAACTGCTCCATCTTAGTTATAAATTATCCAGAACCATAATGAACGCAATGTACGTAAAATAAATAGTGTAAATCGTGTATAAGCACACAATACTTAAACGTATGATGTCAGTGAAAATTTCGGATTTTGGCCGGAGCAGGTTTGGTGAAGAACAAATACACCACTATCATTAACTGAACGTAAAAATTTTGCGTACGAAAATAAGTGAAGTCCGGTCCGACGCTGGAAATTTTTCGAAAATCGATTGGGGAGAGTTTTTGTTAACGGCAAGAACAAATCGGGAATATTATATTAAAATAATTTATTTAATAGCGATAGAACTTCGAATACCGATGCGTCGCCTCGACCTTGGCGACGTTGAGTACCAGCGCTCCAGACGCTGAAGCAGCAATTTTCACAATTATATGAGGTGCACGTGTCTAGTGCGTATAAAAACAATTTGGATAACAAAAGAGATTAATTTGTATGTACCAAATAATACTCGCACAGGTGTATTCGTATGGCCCGTCAAAATTTTCACGAAATTAATTTAAGAAATTAACATTCTAAAGTAAATAAATATTTTGACGGGAATGTTAAAAACCTTATTCGGCCTCTCCGACAAACTAACACTTGTTTACATTAACATGCATTCCTTCATGGACCTGTGACGAATTACAAACGAATATCGAAATTTCAAGTGTTTCATGACAGTCTGAACTTATTACACAGTGATATTTTCACATTCAGGCGCCCTAAATTATTTTGTCGTTGATTTCAAAAGTTTCCCTGGAAGGAGAGTACTCAGCAAGGGGCTCGTTAGGGGTGGCAGGGTTGGTAGTGCCACTCCAGATATAAATTTACTATCGAACACAACAATCTATATATATAAAGCGAAGTGTCCTCACTGACACACTCATCTACACATCTACACATTCACTGATTCACCGACAACCCACAGCCCAAACCGTGAGGGCTGGCGACTTGAAATTTTAGACACGGGTGTATCATGTGCCGAAACTGAACACTAAGAAGGGATTTTGCGAAATTCGGCCCGGTTCCTTTGTAATTCAATAAAAACCGGCTAAAATAAACAAAAAATGATCCGATCGCGGAGACCCTGTTTATGTTAGAAGCACGTATCTAGCCAAAACAACTTCGACGACGGGCGACCGGTTTACATTAAAAGCACTTATTTAACCTAAACAATTTCAACGTCGAGTTTCTGCTTTCGTGATCATACTTTTGCCGTACCTAGCGAGGCCGCCGATATTTCAATTATAATTTTGATTTCAATTATAATGTCGATCCGTGACTCAATTAAAAATTACCAAATCACTCCAAATTTAATCCGTCAACATTAAACATCCTCAAATATCTCTTACCACTGCAAACTTTACCAAATCAACCCCAAAAAATTCCCGAACTAAGCCAAACTGACATAAATTAGATCCGTTATCTTAAATCATCCCTTACCACCCTTTAGCAACCCCAAGTAACTCCAATCACTTGAAAATAAAACAAAATGACACAAATCATAGCAAACTATCCCTAACTCACCTAAATTACTTCGGCTACCATAAATCACCCCCAACTACCCCTTACCACCCCAAACTCAGCCCAATCACTTTAAAATTACAAAAAATGTTACAAGCAATATCAAACTATGCCAAACTCATCTAAATTACTTCGGCTTCCATTAATCACCCCCAACTACCCCTTACCTCCCCAAAATAGGCTCAATCACTTTAAAATTACAAAAAATTCTACAAACCATACCAAACTATGCCAAACTCACTTAAATTACTTCGGCTATCATAAATCACATCCAACTACCCCTTGCCACCCCTAACTCATCCCAATCACTTTAAAATTACAAAAAATGCTACAAATCATAGCAAACTATGCCAAACTCACTTAAATTACTGCGGCTACCATAAATCACCCCCAACTACCCCTTACCAACCACAAACTAAACCCAATCACTTTAAAATTACAAAAAAATGCTACAAACCATAGCAAACTATGCCTAACTCACCTAAATTACTTCGGCTACCATAAATCACCCCCAACTACCCCTTACCACCCCAAACTCAGCCCAATCACTTTAAAATTACAAAAAATGTTACAAGCAATATCAAACTATGCCAAACTCATCTAAATTACTTCGGCTTCTATAAATCACCCCCAACTACCCCTTACCACCCCAAAATAGGCTCAATCACTTTAAAATTACAAAAAAATTCTACAAACCGTAGCAAACTGTGCCAAACTCCCCTAAATTACTTCGGCTACCATAAATCACCCCCAACTACCCCTTACAACCCCAAAATAAGCCCAATCACTTTAAAATTACAAAAAATGCTACAAATCATAGCAAACTATGCCAAACTCACTTAAATTACTGCGGCTACCATAAATCACCCCCAACTACCCCTTACCAACCACAAACTAAACCCAATCACTTTAAAATTACAAAAAAATGCCACAAACCATAGCAAACTATGCCTAACTCACCTAAATTACTTCGGCTAACATAAATCAACCCCAACAACCCCTTACTACCCCAAAATAAGCCCAATCACTTTAAAATTACAAAAAAATGCTACAAACCATAGCAAACTATGCCTAACTCACCTAAATTACTTCGGCTACCATAAATCAACCCCCAACAACCCCTTACCGCCCCAAAATAAGCCCAATCAATTTAAAATTACAAAAAATGCTACAAACCATAGCAAACTATGCCTAACTCACCTAAATTACTTCGGCTAACATAAATCAACCCCAACAACCCCTTACTACCCCAAAATAAGCCCAATCACTTTAAAATTATAAAAAATGCTACAAACCATAGCAAACTATGCCTAACTCACCTAAATTACTTCGGCTATCATAAATCACCCCCAACTACCCCTTACCACCCCTAACTCATCCCAATCACTTTAAAATTACAAAAAATGCTACAAACCATAGGAAACTATGCTTAACTCACCTAAATTACTTCGGCTAACATAAATCACCCCCAACAACCCCTTACTACAACAAAATAAGCCCAATAACTTTAAAATTACAAAAAATGCTACAAACCATAGCAAACTATGCCAAACTCACTTAAATTACTTCGGCTATCAGAAATCACCCCCAACTACCCCTTACCACCCCAAAATAAGCCCTATTACTTTAAAATTACAAAAAATTATACAAACCATAGCAAACTATCTCAAACTCACCTGAATTACTTCGGCTACCATAAATCACCCCCAACTACCCCTTACCACCCCAAACTAAACCCTATCATTTTAAAATTACAAAATATGCTACAAACCATAGCAAACTATCTCAAACTAACCTAAATTACTTCGGCTACCATAAATCACCCCCCACTACCCATTACCTCCCCAAAATAAGCCCAATCACTTTAAAATTACAAAATATGCTACAAACCATAGCAAACTATTCCAAACTTACCTAAATTACTTCGGCTACCATAAATCACCCCCCACTACCCCTTACCTACCCAAAATAAGCCCAATCACTTTAAAATTACAAACAATGTTACATACCATAGCAAACTATGTCAAACTCACCTAAATTACTTCGGCTACCATAAATCACCCCCAACTAACCCTTACCACCCCAAACTAAGCCAAATCACTTTAAAATTACAAAAAATGATACAAACCATAGCAAACTATGCCAAACTCACGAAAATTACTTCGGCTACCATAAATCACTCCCAACAACCCCTTACCACCCCAAACTAAGCCAAATCACTTTAAAATTACAAAAAATTATACAAACCATAGCAAACTATGCCAAACTCACCCAAATTACTTCGGCTACCATAAATCACCCCCAACTACCCCTTACCACCCCAAACTAAGCCAAATCACTTTAAAATTACAAAAAATGCTACAAACCATAGCAAACTATGTCAAACTCACTTAAATTACTTCGGCTACTATAAATCACCCCCAACTACCCCTTACCACCCCAAAATAAGCCCAATCACTTTAAAATTACAAAAAATGCTAAAAACCATAGCAAGATATGCCAAACTCAACTAAATTACTTCGGCTACCATAAATAAACCCCAACTACTCCTTACTACCGACTGTGACAGCTGGGAGAGTACTTCGACCACGACCACACCGCCACTGAAGATGTCCACCGCAGCTGTGGACGAAACGTTTGGCAGAGATTCATGGGGATCACTTGCTGAGTTAGCCTCTCGGGGCGCTCACTACACCCCCCCTCATGGAACTTCGCATGGAACACGGTCAACAAACCCGATTAATACCACCGTTGTTGACAACACCGACCGTGAAAGCCTACACACTTTTATAACTCTCCTTCTCTTGAAACTTTGGAAAACAACGACAAAATTCTTTAGGGCGCCTGGATTTGAAAATATAACTCTGTATAATAAGTTTAGACTGACTAGAGTGAAAAGAAAGGAGCTTGCACCCAGAAACGAAATTAAATGGAACACTTGAAGTTGCAATATTTGTTTGTAATTCGTCAGAAGTCCATGAGGGAATGCGTGTTAATGTAAACAAATGTGAGTTTATTGGAGAGGCCGAATAAGATTTTTACATTATTGAAGCAGCTGGAGCCTGCCACGTCAAGGGCAAGGTCACAAACGTGAAAAAGCAATGCTCGATTTAGTTTGATTGAGTATCTATGCAGAAATTCGCACATACCAAGCGTTGGATAAGCCTTTCTTATCGTTTCTTAGAATTCGAGAATTGCTGGTTCAGCGTGTGGAGCAGTACTCGATCGCGGTGTTTAATTTTAACACAACTACAATTGTGAATATTGCTGCTCCAGCGTCGGAAACTGTTCGCAAAGTCGCCAAATTCGATGAGGCGACGCATCAGTGTTCGAAGGTCTACCGCTATCAAATAAAGTATTTTAATTTAACATTTGATCCTCGCGTTAACCAAATCTGCCCCCAATCAATTTTCGAAAAATTACCAGCGTCGAACCGGATTCCACTTATATTTGTACGCTAATTTTTACTTTCAGTTAATGGTAGTGGTGTATTTGTTTTTCACCAAATTTGCCCCGGCTGAAATCCGAAATTTTCACCGTTGTATGTACCAGAGATCACTGACATTCATACCCTTAATAATTATGTGCTTATACACGTTTTACACTATTTATTTTACGTTCACTGTGTTTATTATTGCTTATTACTATTATTATTATTACTTATTATTTATTATTGTTTATTATTTTGGAACACGGTCCAAAATCCCGAAGAAGATCGTTATAATTAAGATGGAGAAGTTTGAAAAACTAGCGATGTACAAATACCACACCGTATTATGAAAGGTTATGAAAATTGTCTTTTTTTATATCTATGGTATTGGTATTGATATTTTAATACTGGAACGGAAGCTCAATAGGTTGGCACTTTAATTGTTCAACAAGTGTGTATTAATGTAAACAGGTGTGAGTCCGTCGGAGAGACCGAATAATATTTTTACATCCACCATATTCCCGTCAAAATATTTATTTATTTTAGAATGTTAATTTTGCCGTTAACAAAATTTGTTCCCAATCACCTTCGTCGTACCGGACGACCGTTCAGTTAATGATAATGGTGTATTTATTTTTCACCAAATCTGCCTCGGCTGAAATCCAAAATTTACAGCGTTGGACCAGACATTACTGACATTGATACGCGTTTTACACTGTTTATTTTACGTAAATACATTGTGTTCATTATTGCTTTACATCATTTATAACTAAGATGGACAAGTTTGAAAATCTAGCGATGCACAAATACCATAAAATACCACATTTTACTACATACCAAAATTTTAATACTAGAAAGGGAGCTCAAAAGGTTTGCACTTTAATTGTCCAACCAGTTAGGGACAGGTTGTAATAATTTTTGTGCAGTTCAGAAGGAGATAAGTGTTTGTTTATTCCGGAGATAAGTCAAAATCATCTACATACTGTTCTGTTTGTGAGTTGACTGCAGCAAGAGGAATTGTTCCATTGTGTTTTCAATTTTATCATAACATGATCAGCTAATTTTTAAACTTCGATTTCCCCTAAAATTATATAAAGTTAATTTCGATTTCCTGGAATCGCTTATAGAACAACTGCCTAAAGAGACTATTCAAAATTTTTCATCTCAGATATCAACCAAGGTATCCTCTTTGTCCAAATCATATTGAAGTACCCGGTCCTGGCAACGCAGGTTAATTTCAGCATATTTGTTTATTTTGTGATTGGAAAAGTAGAGCATTCCTGTTTAATTGTATTATAATGTCGATTAGTCAACATCACCACTTTAGTCAACACTGAGGTTATTTAATCTACGTCCGGGCAACGCCGGGTACATTCAGCTAGTAATTAAATATCTGAGCCTCGCTAGGTACGGCAAAAGTATGATCAGGAAAGCAGAAAGTGAAAATGCTTTTAATGTAAACCGGTCGCCCGACGTCGAAGTTGTTTTGGCTAGACACGTGCTTCTAACAAAAACACGGTCTCCGCGAGCCGATCATTTTTTGTTTATTTTAACCGGTTTTTATTCGGTTTTTATTTAAATACAAAGGAACCGGGCCGATTTTCACAAAATCCCTTCTTATCACTTCGTTTCGGCACATGATACACCCGTGTCTAAAATTTCAAGTCGCCAGCCCTCACGGTTTGGGCTGTATTTGTGATGATCAATCACTGAATGTAACATGTCTAGATGAGTAGATGAGTGTGTCAGTGAGGACACTTCGCTTTATATATATAGATTTTAAGATGATATGGTTTGGTTTGTTGTGGTAAGGGATAGTTGGGGGTGATTTACGGTAGCCGAAGTAATTTAGGTGATTCTGGTATAGTTTGTTATGATTTTTAGCATATTTTTGTAATTATAAAGTGATTGGGCTTAGTTTGTTGCTGTAAAGTGTAGTTGGGGGTGATTTTTGATAGCCGAAGTAATTTAGGTGAGTTTGGCATAGTTTGCTATGGTTAGTAGCATTTTTTGGTAATTTAAAAGTGATTGAGTTTAGTTTGTTGTGGTAAGGGTTAGTTGGTGATGATTTAGAGTAGCCGAAGTAATTTAGGTGAGTCTGGCATAGTTTGTTATGATTTGTACACCTTTTTTTGTAATTTTAAGATGATATGGTTTGGTTTGTTGTGGTAAGGGATAGTTGGGGGTGATTTACGGTAGCCGAAGTAATTTAGGTGATTCTGGTATAGTTTGTTATGATTTTTAGCATTTTTTTGTAATTTTAAAGTGATTGGGCTTAGTTTGTTGCTGTAAAGTGTAGTTGGGGGTGATTTTTGATAGCCGAAGTAATTTAGGTGAGTTTGGCATAGTTTGCTATGGTTAGTAGAATTTTTTTGTAATTTAAAAGTGATTGGGTTTAGTTTGTTGTGGTAAGGGTTAGTTGGTGATGATTTAGAGTAGCCGAAGTATTTTAGGTGAGTCTGGCATAGTTTGTTATGATTTGTACACCTTTTTTTGTAATTTTAAGATGATATGGTTTGGTTTGTTATGGTAAGGGATAGTTGGGGGTGATTTACGGTAGCCGAAGTAATTTAGGTGATTCTGGTATAGTTTGTTATGATTTTTAGCATTTTTGTGAAATTTTAAAGTGATTGGGCTTAGTTTGTTGCTGTAAAGTGTAGTTGGGGGTGATTTTTGATAGCCGAAGTAATTAAGGTGAGTTTGGTATAGTTTGCTATGGTTAGTAGCATTTTTTTGTAATTTAAATATGATTGGGTTTAGTTTGTTGTGGTAAGGGTTAGTTGGTGATGATTTAGAGCAGCAGAAGTAATTTAGGTGAGTCTGGCATAGTTTGTTATGATTTTTAGCATTTTTTTGTAATTTTAAAGTGATTGGGCTTAGTTTGTTGCTGTAAAGTGTAGTTGGGGGTGATTTTTGATAGCCGAAATAATTTAGGTGATTTTGGCATAGTTTGCTATGGTTAGTAGCATTTTTTTGTAATTTAAAAGTGATTGGGTTTAGTTTGTTGTGGTAAAGGTTAGTTGGTGATGATTTAGAGTAGCCGAAATAATTTAGGTGAGTCTGGCATAGTTTGTTATGATTTCTACACCTTTTTTTGTAATTTTAAGATGATATGGTTTGGTTTGTTGTGGTAAGGGATAGTTGGGGGTGATTTACGGTAGCCGAAGAAATTTAGGTAATTCTGGTATAGTTTGTTATGATTTATAGCATTTTTTTGTAATTTTAAAGTGATTGGGCTTAGTTTGTTGCTGTAAAGTGTAGTTGGGGGTGATTTTTGATAGCCGAAGTAATTTAGGTGAGTTTGGCATATTTTGCTATGGTTATTAGCATTTTTTTGTAATTTAAAAGTGATTGGGTTACGTTTGTTGTGGTAAAGGTTAGTTGGTGATGATTTAGAGTAGCCGAAGTAATTTAGGTGAGTCTGGCATAGTTTGTTATGATTTGTACACCTTTTTTTGTAATTTTAAGATAATATGGTTTGGTTTGTTATGGTAAGGGATAGTTGGGGGTGATTTACGGTAGCCGAAGTAATTTAGGTGATTCTGGTATAGTTTGTTATGATTTTTAGCATTTTTTTGTAATTTTAAAGTGATTGGGCTTAGTTTGTTGCTGTAAAGTGTAGTTGGGTGTGATTTTTGATAGCCGAAGTAATTTAGGTGAGTTTGGCATAGTTTGCTATAGTTAGTAGCATTTTTTTGTAATTTAAAAGTGATTGGGTTTAGTTTGTTGTGGTAAGGGTTAGTTGGTGATGATTTAGAGTAGCCGAAGTAATTAAGGTGAGTCTGGCATAGTTTGTTATGATTTGTACACCTTTTTTTGTAATTTTAAGATAATATGGTTTGGTTTGTTGTGGTAAGGGATAGTTGGGGGTGATTTACGGTAGCCAAAGTAATTTAGGTGATTCTGGTATAGTTTGTTATGATTTTTAGCATTTTTTTGTAATTTTAAAGTGATTGGGCTTAGTTTTTATTGCTGTAAAGTGTAGTTGGGGGTGATTTTTGATAGCCGGAGTATTTTAGGTGAGTTTGGCATAGTTTGCTATGGTTAGTAGCATTTTTTTGTAATTTAAAAGTGATTGGGTTTAGTTTGTTGTGGTAAGGGTTAGTTGGTGATGATTTAGAGTAGCCGAAGTAATTTAGGTGAGTCTGGCATAGTTTGTTATGATTTGTACACCTTTTTTTGTAATTTTAAGATGATATAGTTTGGTTTGTTGTGGTAAGAGTTAGTTGGGGGTGATTTACGGTAGCCGAAGTAATTTAGGTGATTCTGGTATAGTTTATTATGATTTTTAGCATTTTTTTGTAATTTTAATGTGATTGGGCTTAGTTTGTTGCTGTAAAGTGTAGTTGGGGGTGATTTTTGATAGCCGAAGTAATTTAGGTGAGTTTGGCATAGTTTGCTATGGTTAGTAGCATTTTTTTGTAATTTAAAAGTGATTGGGTTTAGTTTGTTGTGGTAAGGGTTAGTTGGTGATGATTTTTGATAGCCGAAGTAATTTAGGTGAGTTTGTCATAGTTTGCTATGTTTAGTAGCATTTTTTTGTAATTTAAAAGTGATTGGGTTTAGTTTGTTGTGGTAAGGGTTAGCTGGTGATGATTTAGAGTAGCCGAAGTAATTTAAGTGAGTCTGGCATAGTTTGTTATGATTTGTACACCTTTTTTTGTAATTTTAAGATGATATGGTTTGGTTTGTTGTGGTAAGGGATAGTTGGGGGTGATTTACGGTAGCCGAAGTAATTTAGGTGATTCTGGTGTAGTTTGTTATGATTTTTAACATTTTTTTGTAATTTTAAACTGATTGGGCTTAGTTTGTTGCGGTAAAGTGTAATTGGGGGTGATTTTTGATAGCCGAAGTAATTTAGGTAAGTTTGGCATAGTTTGCTATGGTTAGTAGCATTTTTTTGTAATTTAAAAGTGATTGGGTTTAGTTTGTTGTGGTAAGGGTTAGTTGGTAATGATTTATGGTAGCCGAAGTAATTTAGGTGAGTTTGGCATAGTTTGCTAGGGTTACTAGCATTTTTTTGTAATTTAAAAGTGATTGGGTTTAGTTTGTTGTGGTAAGGGTTAGTTGGTGTTGATTTAGAGTAGCCGAAGTAATTTAGGTGAGTCTGGCTTAGTTTGTTATGATTTGTACACCTTTTTTTGTAATTTTAAGATGATATGGTTTGGTTTGTTGTGGTAAGGGATAGTTGGAGGTGATTTACGGTAGCCGAAGTAATTTAGGTGATTCTGGTATAGTTTGTTATGATTTTTAACATTTTTTTGTAATTTTAAAGTGATTGGGCTTAGTTTGTTGCTGTAAAGTGTAATTGGGGTGATTTTTGATAGCCGAAGTAATTTAGGTAAGTTTGGCATAGTTTGCTATGGTTAGTAGCATTTTTTTGTAATTTAAAAGTGATTGGGTTTAGTTTGTTGTGGTAAGGGTTAGTTGGTGATGATTTATGGTAGCCGAAGTAATTTAGGTGAGTTTGGCATAGTTTGCTATGGTTACTAGCATTTTTTTGTAATTTAAAAGTGATTGGGTTTAGTTTGTTGTGGTAAGGGTTAGTTGGTGATGATTTAGAGTAGCCGAAGTAATTTACGTGAGTCAGGCATAGTTTGTTATGATTTGTACACCTTTTTTTGTAATTTTAAGATGATATGGTTTGGTTTGTTGTGGTAAGGGATAGTTGGGGGTGATTTACGGTAGCCGAAGTAATTTAGGTGATTCTGGTATCGTTTGTTATGATTTTTAGAATTTTTTTGTAATTTTAAAGTGATTGGGCTTAGTTTGTTGCTGTAAAGTGTAATTGGGGGTGATTTTTGATAGCCGAAGTAATTTAGGTGAGTTTGGCATAGTTTGCTATGGTTAGTAGCATTTTTTTGTAATTTAAAAGTGATTGGGTTTATTTTGTTGTGGTAAGGGTTAGTTGGTGATGATTTATGGTAGCCGAAGTAATTTAGGTGAGTTTGGCATAGTTTGCTATGGTTACTAGCATTTTTTTGTAATTTAAAAGTGATTGGGTTTAGTTTGTTGTGGTAAGGGTTAGTTGGTGATGATTTAGAGTAGCCGAAGTAATTTAGGTGAGTCTGGCATAGTTTGTTATGATTTGTACACCTTTTTTTGTAATTTTAAGATGATATGGTTTGGTTTGTTGTGGTAAGGGATAGTTGGGGGTGATTTACGGTAGCCGAAGTAATTTAGGTGATTCTGGTATCGTTTGTTATGATTTTTAGAATTTTTTTGTAATTTTAAAGTGATTGGGCTTAGTTTGTTGCTGTAAAGTGTAATTGGGGGTGATTTTTGATAGCCGAAGTAATTTAGGTGAGTTTGGCATAGTTTGCTATGGTTAGTAGCATTTTTTTGTAATTTAAAAGTGATTGGGTTTAGTTTGTTGTGGTAAGGGTTAGTTGGTGATGATTTATGGTAGCCGAAGTAATTTAGGTGAGTTTGGCATAGTTTGCTATGGTTACTAGCATTTTTTTGTAATTTAAAAGTGATTGGGTTTAGTTTGTTGTGGTAAGGGTTAGTTGGTGATGATTTAGAGTAGCCGAAGTAATTTAGGTGAGTCTGGCATAGTTTGTTATGATTTGTACACCTTTTTTTGTAATTTAAAGATGATATGGTTTGGTTTGTTGTGGTAAGGGATAGTTGGGGGTGATTTACGGTAGCCGAAGTAATTTAGGTGATTCTGGTATAGTTTGTTATGATTTTTAACATTTTTTTGTAATTTTAAAGTGATTGGGCTTAGTTTGTTGCTGTAAAGTGTAGTTGGGGGTGATTTTTGATAGCTGAGGTAATTTAGGTGAGTTTGGCATAGTTTGCTATGGTTAGTAGCATTTTTTTGTAATTTAAAAGTGATTGGGTTTAGTTTGTTGTGGTAATGGTTAGTTGGTGATGATTTATGGTTGCCGAAGTAATTTAGGTGAGTTTGGCAGAGTTTGCTATGGTTAGTAGCATTTTTTTGTAATTTAAAAGTGATTGGGTTTAGTTTGTTGTGGTAAGGGTTAGTTGGTGATGATTTAGAGTAGCCGAAGTAATTTAGGTGAGTCTGGCATAGTTTGTTATGATTTGTACATCTTTTTTTGTAATTTTAAGATGATATGGTTTGGTTTGTTGTGGTAAGGGATAGTTGGGGGTGATTTACGGTATCCGAAGTAATTTAGGTGATTCTGGTATAGTTTGTTATGATTTTTAGCATTTTTTTGTAATTTTATAGTGATTGGGCTTAGTTTGTTGCTGTAAAGTGTAGTTGGGGGTGATTTTTGATAGCCGAAGTAATTTAGGTGAGTTTGGCATAACTAGCTATGGTTAGTAGCATTTTTTGGTAATTTAAAAGTGATTGGGTTTAGTTTGTTGTGGTAAGGGTTAGTTGGTGATGATTTATGGTAGCCGAAGTAATTTAGGTGAGTTTGGCATAGTTTGTTATGGTTAGTAGCATTTTTTTGTCATTTAAAAGTGATTGGGTTTAGTTTGTTGTGGTAAGGGTAAGTTGGTGATGATTGAGAGTAGCCGAAGTAATTTAGGTGAGTCTGGCATAGTTTGTAATGATTTGTACACCTTTTTTTGTAATTTTAAGATGATATGGTTTGGTTTGTTGTGGTAAGGGATAGTTGGGGGTGATTTACGGTAGCCGAAGTAATTTAGGTGTTTCTGGTATAGTTTGTTATGATTTTTAGCATTTTTTTGTAATTTTAAAGTGATTGGGCTTAGTTTGTTGCTGTAAAGTGTAGTTGGGGGTGATTTTTGATAGCCGAAGTAATTTAGGTGAGTTTGGCATAGTTTGCTATGGTTAGTAGCATTTTTTTGTAATATAAAAGTGATTGGGTTTAGTTTGTTGTGGTAAGGGTTAGCTGGTGATGATTTAGAGTAGCCGAAGTAATTTAGGTGAGTCTGGCATAGTTTGTTATGATTTGAACACCTTTTTTTGTAATTTAAAGATGATATGGTTTAGTTTGTTGTGGTAAGGGTTAGTTGGAGGTGATTTACGGTAGCCGAAGTAATTTAGGTGATTCTGGTATAGTTTGTTATGATTTTTAGCATTTTTTTGTAATTTTAAAGTGATTGGGCTTAGTTTGTTGCTGTAAAGTGTAGTTGGGGGTGATTTTTGATAGCCGAAGTAATTTAGGTGAGTTTGGCATAGTTTGCTATGGTTAGTAGAATTTTTATAATTTAAAAGTGATTGGGTTTCGTTTGTTGTGGTAAGGGTTAGTTGGTGATGATTTATGGTAGCCGAAGTAATTTAGGTGAGTTTGGCATAGTTTGCTATGGTTAGTAGCATTTTTTTGTAATTTAAAAGTGATTGGGTTTAGTTTGTTGTGGTAAGGGTTAGTTGGTGATGATTTAGAGTAGCCGAAGTAATTTAGATGAGTCTGGCATAGTTTGTTATGATTTGTACACCTTTTTTTTAATTTTAAGATGATATGGTTTGGTTTGTTGTGGTAAGGGATAGTTGGGGGTGATTTACGGTAGCCGAAGTAATTTAGGTGATTCTGGTATGTTTTGTTATGATTTATAGCATTTTTTTGTAATTTTAAAGTGATTGGGCTTAGTTTGTTGCTGTAAAGTGTAGTTGGGGGTGATTTTTGATAGCCGAAGTAATTTAGGGGAGTTTGGCATAGTTGGCTATGGTTAGTAGCATTTTTTTGTAATTTAAAAGTGATTGGGTTTAGTTTGTTGTGGTAAGGGTTAGTTGGTGATGATTTATGGTAGCCGAAGTAATTTAGGTGAGTTTGGCATAGTTTGCTATGGTTAGTAGCATTTTTTTGTAATTTAAAAGTTATTGGGTTTAGTTTGTTGTGGTAAGGGTTAGTTGGTGATGATTTCGAGTAGCCGAAGTAATTTAGGTGAGTCTGGCAAAATTTGTTATGATTTGTGCACCTTTGTTTGTAATTTTAAGATGATATGGTTTGGTTTGTTGTGGTAAGGGATAGTTGGGGGTGATTTACGTTAGCCGAAGTAATTTAGGTGATTCTGGTATAGTTTGTTATGATTTTTAGCATTTTTTTGTAATTTTAAAGTGTTTGGGCTTAGTTTGTTGCTGTAAAGTGTAGTTGTGGGTGTTTTTTGAAGGCCGAAGTAATTTAGGTGAGTTTGGCATAGTTTGCAATGGTTAGTGGCATTTTTTTGTAATTTAAAAGTGATTGGGTTTAGTTTGTTGTGGTAAGTGTTAGTTGGTGATGATTTATGGTAGCCGAAGTAATTTAGGAGAGTTTGGCATAGTTTGCTATGGTTAGTAGCATTTTTTTGTAATTTAAAAGTGTTTGGGTTTAGTTTGTTGTGGTAAGGATTAGTTGGTGATGATTTAGGGTAGCCGAAGTAATTTAGGTGAGTCTGGCATAGTTTGTTATGATTTGTACACCTTTTTTTGTAATTTAAAGATGATATGGTTTGGTTTGTTGTGGTAAGGGATAGTTTGGGGGTGATTTACGGTAGCCGAAGTAATTTAGGTAATTCTGGTATAGATTGTTATGATTTTTAGCATTTTTTTGTAATTTTAAAGTGATTGGGCTTAGTTTGTTGCTGTAAAGTGTAGTTGGGGGTGATTTTTGATAGCCGAAGTAATTTAGGTGAGTTTGGCATAGTTTGCTATGGTTAGTAGCATTTTTTTGTAATTTAAAAGTGATTGGGTTTAGTTTGTTGTGGTAAGGGTTAGATGGTGATGATTTAGAGTAGCCGAAGTAATTTAGGTGAGTCTGGCATAGTTTGTTATGATTTGTACACCTTTTTTTGTAATTTTAAAATGATATGGTTTGGTTTGTTGTGGTAAGGGATAGTTGGGGGTGATTTACCGTAGCCGAAGTAATTTAGGTGATTCTGGTATAGTTTGTTATGATTTTTAGCATTTTTTTGTAATTTAAAAGTGATTGGGTTTAGTTTGTTGTGGTAAGGGTTAGTTGGTGATGATTTATGGTAGCCGAAGTAATTTATGTGAGTTTGGCATAGTTTGCCATGGTTACTAGCATTTTTTTGTAATTTAAAAGTGATTGGGTTTAGTTTGTTGTGGTAAGGGTTAGTTGGTGATGATTTAGAGTAGCCGAAGTAATTTAGGTGAGTCTGGCATAGTTTGTTATGATTTGAACACCTTTTTTTGTAATTTAAAGATGATATGGTTTAGTTTGTTGTGGTAAGGGTTAGTTGGGGGTGATTTACGGTAGCCGAAGTAATTTAGGTGATTCTGGTATAGTTTGTTATGATTTTTAGCATTTTTTTGTAATTTTAAAGTGATTGGGCTTAGTTTGTTGCTGTAAAGTGTAGTTGGGGGTGATTTTTGATAGCCGAAGTAATTTAGGTGTGTTTGGCATAGTTTGCTATGGTTAGTAGCATTTTTTTGTAATTTAAAAGTGATTGGGTTTAGTTTGTTGTGGTAAGGGTTAGTTGGTGATGATTTATGGTAGCCGAAGTAATTTAGGTGAGTTTGGCATAGTTTGCTATGGTTAGTAGCATTTTTTTGTAATTTAAAAATGATTGGGTTTAGTTTGTTGTGGTAAGGGTTAGTTGGTGATGATTTAGAGTAGCCGAAGTAATTTAGGTGAGTCTGGCATAGTTTGTTATGATTTGTACACCTTTTTTTTAATTTTAAAATGATATGGTTTGGTTTGTTGTGGTAAGGGATAGTTGGGGGTGATTTACGGTAGCCGAAGTAATTTAGGTGACTCTGGTATAGTTTGTTATGATTTATAGCATTTTTTTGTAATTTTATAGTGATTGGGCTTAGTTTGTTGCTGTAAAGTGTAGTTGGGGGTGATTTTTGATAGCCGAAGTAATTTAGGTGAGTTTGGCATAGTTTGCTATGGTTAGTAGCATTTTTTTGTAATATAAAAGTGATTGGGTTTAGTTTGTTGTGGTAAGGGTTAGTTGGTGATGATTTATGGTAGCCGAAGTAATTTAGGTGAGTTTGGCATAGTTTGCTATGGTTAGTAGCATTTTTTTGTATTTTAAAAGTGATTGGGTTTAGTTTGTTGTGGTAAGGGTTAGTTGGTGATGATTTAGAGTAGCTGAAGTAATTTAGGTGAGTCTGGCATAGTTTGTTATGATTTGTACACCTTTTTTTGTAATTTTAAGATGATATGGTTTGGTTTGTTGTGGTAAGGGATAGTTGGTGGTGATTTACGGTAGCCGAAGTAATTTAGGTGATTCTGGTATAGTTTGTTATTATTTTTAGCATTTTTTTGTAATTTAGAGCGATTGGGCTTAGTTTGTTGCTGTAAAGTGTAGTTGGGGGTGATTTTTGATAGCCGAAGTAATTTAGGTTAGTTTGGCATAGTTTGCTATGGTTAGTAGCATTTTTTTGTAATTTAAAAGTGATTGGGTTAATTTGTTGTAAAAGGGTTAGTTGGTGATAATTTATGGTAGCCGAAGTAATTTAGGTGAGTTTGGCATAGTTTGCTATGGTTAGTAGCATTTTTTTTGTAATTTAAAAGTCATTGGGTTTAGTTTGTTGTGGTAAGGGTTAGCTGGTGATGATTTAGAGTAGCCGAAGTAATTTAGGTGAGTCTGGCATAGTTTGTTATGATTTGAACACCTTTTTTTGTAATTTAAAGATGATATGGTTTAGTTTGTTGTGGTAAGGGTTAGTTGGAGGTGATTTACGGTAGCCGAAGTAATTTAGGTGATTCTGGTATAGTTTGTTATGATTTTTAGCATTTTTTTGTAATTTTAAAGTGATTGGGCTTAGTTTGTTGCTGTAAAGTGTAGTTGGGGGTGATTTTTGATAGCCGAAGTAATTTAGGTGAGTTTGGCATAGTTTGCTATGGTTAGTAGAATTTTTATAATTTAAAAGTGATTGGGTTTAGTTTGTTGTGGTAAGGGTTAGTTGGTGATGATTTATGGTAGCCGAAGTAATTTAGGTGAGTTTGGCATAGTTTGCTATGGTTAGTAGCATTTTTTTGTAATTTAAAAGTGATTGGGTTTAGTTTGTTGTTATGATTTTTAGCATTTTTTTGTAATTTTAAAGCGATTGGGCTTAGTTTGTTGCTGTAAAGTGTAGTTGGGGGTGATTTTTGATAGCCGAAGTAATTTAGGTTAGTTTGGCATAGTTTGCTATGGTTAGTAGCATTTTTTTGTAATTTAAAAGTGATTGGGTTAATTTGTTGTAAAAGGGTTAGTTGGTGATAATTTATGGTAGCCGAAGTAATTTAGGTGAGTTTGGCATAGTTTGCTATGGTTAGTAGCATTTTTTTTGTAATTTAAAAGTCATTGGGTTTAGTTTGTTGTGGTAAGAGTTAGCTGGTGATGATTTAGAGTAGCCGAAGTAATTTAGGTGAGTCTGGCATAGTTTGTTATGATTTGAACAATTTTTTTTGTAATTTAAAGATGATATGGTTTAGTTTGTTGTGGTAAGGGTTAGTTGGAGGTGATTTACGGTAGCCGAAGTAATTTAGGTGATTCTGGTATAGTTTGTTATGATTTTTAGCATTTTTTTGTAATTTTAAAGTGATTGGGCTTAGTTTGTTGCTGTAAAGTGTAGTTGGGGGTGATTTTTGATAGCCGAAGTAATTTAGGTGAGTTTGGCATAGTTTGCTATGGTTAGTAGAATTTTTATAATTTAAAAGTGATTGGGTTTAGTTTGTTGTGGTAAGGGTTAGTTGGTGATGATTTATGGTAGCCGAAGTAATTTAGGTGAGTTTGGCATAGTTTGCTATGGTTAGTAGCATTTTTTTGTAATTTAAAAGTGATTGGGTTTAGTTTGTTGTGGTAAGGGTTAGTTGGTGATGATTTAGAGTAGCCGAAGTAATTTAGGTGAGTCTGGCATAGTTTGTTATGATTTGTACACCTTTTTTTTAATTTTAAGATGATATGGTTTGGTTTGTTGTGGTAAGGGACAGTTGGGGGTGATTTACGGTAGCCGAAGTAATTTAGGTGATTCTGGTATGTTTTGTTATGATTTTTAGCATTTTTTTGTAATTTTAAAGTGTTTGGGCTTAGTTTGTTGCTGTAAAGTGTAGTTGTGGGTGTTTTTTGATGGCCGAAGTAATTTAGGTGAGTTTGGCATAGTTTGCAATGGTTAGTAGCATTTTTTTGTAATTTAAAAGTGATTGGGTTTAGTTTGTTGTGGTAAGTGTTAGTTGGTGATGATTTATGGTAGCCGAAGTAATTTAGGAGAGTTTGGCATAGTTTGCTATGGTTAGTAGCATTTTTTTGTAATTTAAAAGTGTTTGGGTTTAGTTTGTTGTGGTAAGGGTTAGTTGGTGATGATTTAGAGTAGCCGAAGTAATTTAGGTGAGTCTGGCATAGTTTGTTATGATTTGTACACCTTTTTTTGTAATTTAAAGATGATATGGTTTGGTTTGTTGTGGTAAGGGATAGTTGGGGGTGATTTACGGTAGCCGAAGTAATTTAGGTAATTCTGGTATAGATTGTTATGATTTTTAGCATTTTTTTGTAATTTTAAAGTGATTGGGCTTAGTTTGTTGCTGTAAAATGTAGTTGGGGGTGATTTTTGATAGCCGAAGTAATTTAGGTGAGTTTGGCATAGTTTGCTATGGTTAGTAGCATTTTTTTGTAATTTAAAAGTGATTGGGTTTAGTTTGTTGTGGTAAGGGTTAGATGGTGATGATTTAGAGTAGCCGAAGTAATTTAGGTGAGTCTGGCATAGTTTGTTATGATTTGTACACCTTTTTTTGTAATTTTAAGATGATATGGTTTGGTTTGTTGCGGTAAGGGATAGTTGGGGGTGATTTACCGTAGCCGAAGTAATTTAGGTGATTCTGGTATAGTTTGTTATGATTTTTAGCATTTTTTTGTAATTTTAAAGTGTTTGGGCTTAGTTTGTTGCTGTAAAGTGTAGTTGTGGGTGTTTTTTGATGGCCGAAGTAATTTAGGTGAGTTTGGCATAGTTTGCAATGGTTAGTAGCATTTTTTTGTAATTTAAAAGTGATTGGGTTTAGTTTGTTGTGGTAAGTGTTAGTTGGTGATGATTTAGAGTAGCCGAAGTAATTTAGGTGAGTCTGGCATAGTTTGTTATGATTTGTACACCTTTTTTTGTAATTTAAAGATGATATGGTTTGGTTTGTTGTGGTAAGGGATAGTTGGGAGTGATTTACGGTAGCCGAAGTAATTTAGGTAATTCTGGTATAGATTGTTATGATTTTTAGCATTTTTTTGTAATTTTAAAGTGATTGGGCTTAGTTTGTTGCTGTAAAGTGTAGTTGGGGGTGATTTTTGATAGCCGAAGTAATTTAGGTGAGTTTGGCATAGTTTGCTATGGTTAGTAGCATTTTTTTGTAATATAAATGTGATTGGGTTTAGTTTGTTGTGGTAAGGGTTAGTTGGTGATGATTTATGGTAGCCGAAGTAATTTAGGGGAGTTTGGCATAGTTTGCTATGGTTAGTAGCATTTTTTTGTAATTTAAAAGTGATTGGGTTTAGTTTGTTGTGGTAAGGTTTAGTTGGTGATGATTTAGAGTAGCCGAAGTAGTTTAGGTGAGTCTGGCATAGTTTGTTATGATTTGTACACCTTTTTTTGTAATTTTAAGATGATATGGTTTGGTTTGTTGTGGTAAGGGATAGTTGGGGGTGATTTACGGTAGCCGAAGTAATTTAGGTGATTCTGGTATAGTTTGTTATGATTTTTAGCATTTTTTTGTAATTTTAAAGTGATTGGGCTTAGTTTGTTGCTGTAAAGTGTAGTTGGGGGTGATTTTTGATAGCCGAAGTAATTTAGGTGAGTTTGGCATAGTTGGCTATGGTTAGTAGCATTTTTTTGTAATTTAAAAGTGATTGGGTTTAGTTTGTTGTGGTAAGGGTTAGTTGGTGATGATTTATGGTAGCCGAAGTAATTTAGGTGAGTTTGGCATAGTTTGCTATGGTTAGTAGCATTTTTTTGTAATTTAAAAGTTATTGGGTTTAGTTTGTTGTGGTAAGGGTTAGTTGGTGATGATTTCGAGTAGCCTAAGTAATTTAGGTGAGTCTGGCAAAATTTGTTATGATTTGTGCACCTTTGTTTGTAATTTTAAGATGATATGGTTTGGTTTGTTGTGGTAAGGGATAGTTGGGGGTGATTTACGTTAGCCGAAGTAATTTAGGTGATTCTGGTATAGTTTGTTATGATTTTTAGCATTTTTTTGTAATTTTAAAGTGTTTGGGCTTAGTTTGTTGCTGTAAAGTGTAGTTGTGGGTGTTTTTTGATGGCCGAAGTAATTTAGGTGAGTTTGGCATAGTTTGCAATGGTTAGTAGCATTTTTTTGTAATTTAAAAGTGATTGGGTTTAGTTTGTTGTGGTAAGTGTTAGTTGGTGATGATTTATGGTAGCCGAAGTAATTTAGGAGAGTTTGGCATAGTTTGCTATGGTTAGTAGCATTTTTTTGTAATTTAAAAGTGTTTGGGTTTAGTTTGTTGTGGTAAGGGTTAGTTGGTGATGATTTAGAGTAGCCGAAGTAATTTAGGTGAGTCTGGCATAGTTTGTTATGATTTGTACACCTTTTTTTGTAATTTAAAGATGATATGGTTTGGTTTGTTGTGGTAAGGGATAGTTGGGGGTGATTTACGGTAGCCGAAGTAATTTAGGTAATTCTGGTATAGATTGTTATGATTTTTAGCATTTTTTTGTAATTTTAAAGTGATTGGGCTTAGTTTGTTGCTGTAAAATGTAGTTGGGGGTGATTTTTGATAGCCGAAGTAATTTAGGTGAGTTTGGCATAGTTTGCTATGGTTAGTAGCATTTTTTTGTAATTTAAAAGTGATTGGGTTTAGTTTGTTGTGGTAAGGGTTAGATGGTGATGATTTAGAGTAGCCGAAGTAATTTAGGTGAGTCTGGCATAGTTTGTTATGTTTTGTACACCTTTTTTTGTAATTTTAAGATGATATGGTTTGGTTTGTTGCGGTAAGGGATAGTTGGGGGTGATTTACCGTAGCCGAAGTAATTTAGGTGATTCTGGTATAGTTTGTTATGATTTTTAGCATTTTTTTGTAATTTTAAAGTGTTTGGGTTTAGTTTGTTGCTGTAAAGTGTAGTTGTGGGTGTTTTTTGATGGCCGAAGTAATTTAGGTGAGTTTGGCATAGTTTGCAATGGTTAGTAGCATTTTTTTGTAATTTAAAAGTGATTGGGTTTAGTTTGTTGTGGTAAGTGTTAGTTGGTGATGATTTAGAGTAGCCGAAGTAATTTAGGTGAGTCTGGCATAGTTTGTTATGATTTGTACACCTTTTTTTGTAATTTAAAGATGATATGGTTTGGTTTGTTGTGGTAAGGGATAGTTGGGAGTGATTTACGGTAGCCGAAGTAATTTAGGTAATTCTGGTATAGATTGTTATGATTTTTAGCATTTTTTTGTAATTTTAAAGTGATTGGGCTTAGTTTGTTGCTGTAAAGTGTAGTTGGGGGTGATTTTTGATAGCCGAAGTAATTTAGGTGAGTTTGGCATAGTTTGCTATGGTTAGTAGCATTTTTTTGTAATATAAAAGTGATTGGGTTTAGTTTGTTGTGGTAAGGGTTAGTTGGTGATGATTTATGGTAGCCGAAGTAATTTAGGGGAGTTTGGCATAGTTTGCTATGGTTAGTAGCATTTTTTTGTAATTTAAAAGTGATTGGGTTTAGTTTGTTGTGGTAAGGTTTAGTTGGTGATGATTTAGAGTAGCCGAAGTAGTTTAGGTGAGTCTGGCATAGTTTGTTATGATTTGTACACCTTTTTTTGTAATTTTAAGATGATATGGTTTGGTTTGTTGTGGTAAGGGATAGTTGGGGGTGATTTACGGTAGCCGAAGTAATTTAGGTGATTCTGGTATAGTTTGTTATGACTTTTAGAATTTTTTTGTAATTTTAAAGTGATTGGGCTTAGTTTGTTGCTGTAAAGTGTAGTTGGGGGTGATTTTTGATAACCGAAGTAATTTAGGTGAGTTTGGCATAGTTGGCTATGGTTAGTAGCATTTTTTTGTAATTTAAAAGTGATTGGGTTTAGTTTGTTGTGGTAAGGGTTAGTTGGTGATGATTTATGGTAGCCGAAGTAATTTAGGTGAGTTTGGCATAGTTTGCTATGGTTAGTAGCATTTTTTTGTAATTTAAAAGTTATTGGGTTTAGTTTGTTGTGGTAAGGGTTAGTTGGTGATGATTTCGAGTAGCCGAAGTAATTTAGGTGAGTCTGGCAAAATTTGTTATGATTTGTGCACCTTTGTTTGTAATTTTAAGATGATATGGTTTGGTTTGTTGTGGTAAGGGATAGTTGGGGGTGATTTACGTTAGCCGAAGTAATTTAGGTGATTCTGGTATAGTTTGTTATGATTTTTAGCATTTTTTTGTAATTTTAAAGTGTTTGGGCTTAGTTTGTTGCTGTAAAGTGTAGTTGTGGGTGTTTTTTGATGGCCGAAGTAATTTAGGTAAGTTTGGCATAGTTTGCAATGGTTAGTAGCATTTTTTTGTAATTTAAAAGTGATTGGGTTTAGTTTGTTGTGGTAAGTGTTAGTTGGTGATGATTTATGGTAGCCGAAGTAATTTAGGAGAGTTTGGCATAGTTTGCTATGGTTAGTAGCATTTTTTTGTAATTTAAAAGTGTTTGGGTTTAGTTTGTTGTGGTAAGGGTTAGTTGGTGATGATTTAGAGTAGCCGAAGTAATTTAGGTGAGTCTGGCATAGTTTGTTATGATTTGTACACCTTTTTTTGTAATTTAAAGTTGATATGGTTTGGTTTGTTGTGGTAAGGGATAGTTGGGGGTGATTTACGGTAGCCGAAGTAATTTAGGTAATTCTGGTATAGATTGTTATGATTTTTAGCATTTTTTTGTAATTTTAAAGTGATTGGGCTTAGTTTGTTGCTGTAAAATGTAGTTGGGGGTGATTTTTGATAGCCGAAGTAATTTAAGTGAGTTTGGCATAGTTTGCTATGGTTAGTAGCATTTTTTTGTAATTTAAAAGTGATTGGGTTTAGTTTGTTGTGGTAAGGGTTAGATGGTGATGATTTAGAGTAGCCGAAGTAATTTAGGTGAGTCTGGCATAGTTTGTTATGATTTGTACACCTTTTTTTGTAATTTTAAGATGATATGGTTTGGTTTGTTGTGGTAAGGGATAGTTGGGGGTGATTTACCGTAGCCGAAGTAATTTAGGTGATTCTGGTATAGTTTGTTATGATTTTTAGCATTTTTTTGTAATTTTAAAGAGTTTGGGCTTAGTTTGTTGCTGTAAAGTGTAGTTGTGGGTGTTTTTTGATGGCCGAAGTAATTTAGGTGAGTTTGGCATGGTTTGCAATGGTTAGTAGCATTTTTTTGTAATTTAAAAGTGATTGGGTTTAGTTTGTTGTGGTAAGGGTTAGTTGGTGATGATTTATGGTAGCCGAAGTAATTTAGGTGAGTTTGGCATAGTTTGCTATGGTTAGTAGCATTTTTTTGTAATTTAAAAGTTATTGGGTTTAGTTTGTTGTGGTAAGGGTTAGTTGGTGATGATTTCGAGTAGCCGAAGTAATTTAGGTGAGTCTGGCAAAATTTGTTATGATTTGTGCACCTTTGTTTGTAATTTTAAGATGATATGGTTTGGTTTGTTGTGGTAAGGGATAGTTGGGGGTGATTTACGTTAGCCGAAGTAATTTAGGTGATTCTGGTATAGTTTGTTATGATTTTTAGCATTTTTTTGTAATTTTAAAGTGATTGGGCTTAGTTTGTTGCTGTAAAGTGTAGTTGGGGGTGATTTTTGATAGCCGAAGTAATTTAGGTTAGTTTGGCATAGTTTGCTATGGTTAGTAGCATTTTTTTGTAATTTAAAAGTGATTGGGTTTAGTTTGTTGTAAAAGAGTTAGTTGGTGATGATTTATGGTAGCCGAAGTAATTTAGGTGAGTTTGGCATAGTTTGCTATGGTTAGTAGCATTTTTTTGTAATTTAAAAGTGATTGGGTTTAGTTTGTTGTGGTAAGGGTTAGTTGGTGATGATTTAGAGTAGCCGAAGTATTGTAGGTGAGTCTGGCAAAGTTTGTTATGATTTGTACACCTTTGTTTGTAATTTTAAGATGATATGGTTTGGTTTGTTGTGGTAAGGGATAGTTGGGGGTGATTTACGTTAGCCGAAGTAATTTAGGTGATTCTGGTATAGTTTGTTATGATTTTTAGCATTTTTTTGTAATTTTACAGTGATTGGGCTTAGTTTGTTGCTGTAAAGTGTAGTTGGGGGTGATTTTTGATAGCCGAAGTAATTTAGGTGAGTTTGGCATAGTTTGCAATGGTTAGTAGCATTTTTTTGTAATTTAAAAGTTATTGGGTTTAGTTTGTTGTGGTAAGTGTTAGTTGGTGATGATTTATGGTAGCCGAAGTAATTTAGGAGAGTTTGGCATAGTTTGCTATGGTTAGTAGCATTTTTTTTTAATTTAAAAGTGTTTGGGTTTAGTTTGTTGTGGTAAGGGTTAGTTGGTGATGATTTAGAGTAGCCGAAGTAATTTAGGTGAGTCTGGCATAGTTTGTTATGATTTGTACACCTTTTTTTGTAATTTAAAGGCGATATGGTTTGGTTTGTTGTGGTAAGGGATAGTTGGGGGTGATTTACAGTAGCCGAAGTAATTTAGGTGATTCTGGTGTAGTTTGTTATGATTTTTAGCATTTTTTTGTAATTTTAAAATGATTGGGCTTAGTTTGTTGCTGTAAAGTGTAGTTGGGCGTGATTTTTGATAGCCGAAGTAATTTAGGTGAGTTTGGCATAGTTTGCTATGATTAATAGCATTTTTTTGTAATTTAAAAGTGATTGGGTTTAGTTTGTTGTGGTAAGGGTTAGTTGGTGATGATTTTTGATAGCCGAAGTAATTTAGGTGAGTTTGGCATAGTTTGCAATGGTTAGTAGCATTTTTTTGTAATTTAAAAGTGATTGGGTTTAGTTTGTTGTAAAAGGGTTAGTTGGTGATGATTTATGGTATCCGAAGTAATTTAGGTGAGTTTGGCATAGTTTGCTATGGTTAGTAGCATTTGTTTGTAATTTAAAAGTGATTGGGTTTAGTTTGTTGTGGTAAGGATTAGTTGATGATGATTTAGAGTAGCCGAAGTAATTTAGGTGAGTCTGGCATAGTTTGTTATGATTTGTACACCTTTTTTTGTAATTTTAAGATGATATGGTTTGGTTTGTTGTGGTAAGGGATAGTTGGGGGTGATTTACGTTAGCCGAAGTAATTTAGGTGATCCTGGTATAGTTTGTTATGATTTTTAACATTTTTTTGTAATTTTAAAATGATTGGGCTTAGTTTGTTGCTGTAAAGTGTAGTTGGGGGTGATTTTTGATAGCCGAAGTAATTTAGGTGAGTTTGGCATAGCTTGCAATGGTTAGTAGCATTTTTTTGTCATTTAAAATTGATTGGGTTTAGTTTGTTGTGGTAAGGGTTAGTTGGTGATGATTTATGGTAGCCGAAGTAATTTAGGTGAGTTTGGTATAGTTTGCTATGGTAAGTAGCATTTTTTTGTAATTTAAAAGTGATTGGGTTTAGTTTGTTGTGGTAAGGGTTAGTTGGTGATGACTTAGAGTAGCCGAAGTAATTTAGGTGAGTCTGGCATAGTTTGTTATGATTTGTACACCTTTTTTTGTAATTTTAAGATGATATGGTTTGGTTTGTTGTGGTAAGGGATAGTCGGGGGTGATTTACCGTAGCCGACGTAATTTAGGTGATTCTGGTATAGTTTGTTATGATTTTTAGCATTTTTTTGTAATTTAAAAGTGATTGGGTTTATTTTGTTGTGGTAAGGGTTAGTTGGTGATGATTTATGGTAGCCGCAGTAATTTAGGTGAGTTTGGCATAGTTTGCCATGGTTACTAGCATTTTTTTGTAATTTAAAAGTGATTGGGTTTAGTTTGTTGTGGTAAGGGTTAGTTGGTGATGATTTAGAGTAGCCGAAGTAATTTAGGTGAGTCTGGCATAGTTTGTTTTGATTTGTACACCTTTTTTTGTAATTTAAAGATGATATGGTTTTGTTTGTTGTGGTAAGGGTTAGTTGGGGGTGATTTACGGTAGCCGAAGTAATTTAGGTGAGTTTGGCATAGTTTGCTATGGTTAGTAGCATTTTTTTGTAATTTAAAAGTGATTGGGTTTAGTTTGTTGCGTTAAGGGTTAGTTGGTGATGATTTAGAGTAGCCGAAGTAATTTAGGTGAGTCTGGCATAGTTTGTAATGATTTGTACACCTTTTTTTGTAATTTTAAGATGATATGGTTTGGTTCGTTGTGGTAAGGGATAGTTGGGGGTGATTTACGGTAGCCGAAGTAATTTAGGTGTTCCTGGTATAGTTTGTTATGATTTTTAGCATTTTTTTGTAATTTTAAATCGATTGGGCTTAGTTTGTTGCTGTAAAGTGTAGTTGGGGGTGATTTTTGATAGCCGAATTAATTTAGATGAGTTTGGCATAGTTTGCTAGGGTTAGTAGCATTTTTTTGTAATTTAAAAGTGATTGGGTTTAGTTTGTTGTGGTAGGGGTTAGTTGGTGATGATTTATGGTAGCTGAAGTAATTTAGTGAGTTTGGCATAGTTTGCTACGGTTAGTGGCATTTTTTTGTAATTTAAAAGTGATTGGGTATAGTTTGTTGTGGTAAGGGTTAGTTGGTGATGATTTAGAGTAGCCGAAGTAATTTAGATGAGTCTGGCATAGTTTGTTATGATTTGTACACCTTTTTTTGTAATTTTAAGATGATATGGTTTGGTTTGTTGTGGTAAGGGATAGTTGGGGGTGATTTACGTTAGCAGAAGTAATGTAGGTGATTCTCGTATAGTTTGTTATGATTTTTAGCATTTTTCTGTAATTTTAAATTGATTGGGCTTAGTTTGTTGCTGTAAAGTGTAGTTGGGGGTGATTTTTGATAGCCGAAGTAATTTAGATGAGTTTGGCATAGTTTGCTATGGTTAGTAGCATTTTTTTGTAATTTAAAAGTGATTAGGTTTAGTTTGTTGTGGTAAGGGTTAGTTGGTGATGATTTAGAGTAGCCGAAGTAATTTAGGTGAGTCTGGCATAGTTTTTTATAAGATGTACACCTTTTTTTGTAATTTTAAGATGATATGGTTTGGTTCGTTGTGGTAAGGGATAGTTGGGGGTGATTTACGGTAGCCGAAGTAATTTAGGTGTTCCTGGTATAGTTTGTTATGATTTTTAGCATTTTTTTGTAATTTTAAATCGATTGGGCTTAGTTTGTTGCTGTAAAGTGTAGTTGGGGGTGATTTTTGATAGCCGAATTAATTTAGATGAGTTTGGCATAGTTTGCTAGGGTTAGTAGCATTTTTTTGTAATTTAAAAGTGATTGGGTTTAGTTTGTTGTGGTAGGGGTTAGTTGGTGATGATTTATGGTAGCTGAAGTAATTTAGTGAGTTTGGCATAGTTTGCTATGTTAGTGGCATTTTTTTGTAATTTAAAAGTGATTGGGTATAGTTTGTTGTGGTAAGGGTTAGTTGGTGATGATTTAGAGTAGCCGAAGTAATTTAGATGAGTCTGGCATAGTTTGTTATGATTTGTACACCTTTTTTTGTAATTTTAAGATGATATGGTTTGGTTTGTTGTGGTAAGGGATAGTTGGGGGTGATTTACGTTAGCAGAAGTAATGTAGGTGATTCTCGTATAGTTTGTTATGATTTTTAGCATTTTTCTGTAATTTTAAATTGATTGGGCTTAGTTTGTTGCTGTAAAGTGTAGTTGGGGGTGATTTTTGATAGCCGAAGTATTTTAGGTGAGTTTGGCATAGTTTGCTATGGTTAGTAGCATTTTTTTGTAATTTAAAAGTGATTGGGTTTAGTTTGTTGTGGTAAGGGTTAGTTGGTGATGATTTAGAGTAGCCGAAGTAATTTAGGTGAGTCTGGCATAGTTTGTTATGATTTGTACACCTTTTTTTGTAATTTTAAGATGATATAGTTTGGTTTGTTGTGGTAAGAGTTAGTTGGGGGTGATTTACGGTAGCCGAAGTAATTTAGGTGATTCTGGTATAGTTTGTTATGATTTTTAGCATTTTTTTGTAATTTTAATGTGATTGGGCTTAGTTTGTTGCTGTAAAGTGTAGTTGGGGGTGATTTTTGATAGCCGAAGTAATTTAGGTGAGTTTGGCATAGTTTGCTATGGTTAGTAGCATTTTTTTGTAATTTAAAAGTGATTGGGTTTAGTTTGTTGTGGTAAGGGTTAGTTGGTGATGATTTTTGATAGCCGAAGTAATTTAGGTGAGTTTGTCATAGTTTGCTATGTTTAGTAGCATTTTTTTGTAATTTAAAAGTGATTGGGTTTAGTTTGTTGTGGTAAGGGTTAGCTGGTGATGATTTAGAGTAGCCGAAGTAATTTAAGTGAGTCTGGCATAGTTTGTTATGATTTGTACACCTTTTTTTGTAATTTTAAGATGATATGGTTTGGTTTGTTGTGGTAAGGGATAGTTGGGGGTGATTTACGGTAGCCGAAGTAATTTAGGTGATTCTGGTGTAGTTTGTTATGATTTTTAACATTTTTTTGTAATTTTAAACTGATTGGGCTTAGTTTGTTGCGGTAAAGTGTAATTGGGGGTGATTTTTGATAGCCGAAGTAATTTAGGTAAGTTTGGCATAGTTTGCTATGGTTAGTAGCATTTTTTTGTAATTTAAAAGTGATTGGGTTTAGTTTGTTGTGGTAAGGGTTAGTTGGTAATGATTTATGGTAGCCGAAGTAATTTAGGTGAGTTTGGCATAGTTTGCTAGGGTTACTAGCATTTTTTTGTAATTTAAAAGTGATTGGGTTTAGTTTGTTGTGGTAAGGGTTAGTTGGTGTTGATTTAGAATAGCCGAAGTAATTTAGGTGAGTCTGGCTTAGTTTGTTATGATTTGTACACCTTTTTTTGTAATTTTAAGATGATATGGTTTGGTTTGTTGTGGTAAGGGATAGTTGGAGGTGATTTACGGTAGCCGAAGTAATTTAGGTGATTCTGGTATAGTTTGTTATGATTTTTAACATTTTTTTGTAATTTTAAAGTGATTGGGCTTAGTTTGTTGCTGTAAAGTGTAATTGGGGGTGATTTTTGATAGCCGAAGTAATTTAGGTAAGTTTGGCATAGTTTGCTATGGTTAGTAGCATTTTTTTGTAATTTAAAAGTGATTGGGTTTAGTTTGTTGTGGTAAGGGTTAGTTGGTGATGATTTATGGTAGCCGAAGTAATTTAGGTGAGTTTGGCATAGTTTGCTATGGTTACTAGCATTTTTTTGTAATTTAAAAGTGATTGGGTTTAGTTTGTTGTGGTAAGGGTTAGTTGGTGATGATTTAGAGTAGCCGAAGTAATTTAGGTGAGTCTGGCATAGTTTGTTATGATTTGTACACCTTTTTTTGTAATTTTAAGATGATATGGTTTGGTTTGTTGTGGTAAGGGATAGTTGGGGGTGATTTACGGTAGCCGAAGTAATTTAGGTGATTCTGGTATCGTTTGTTATGATTTTTAGAATTTTTTTGTAATTTTAAAGTGATTGGGCTTAGTTTGTTGCTGTAAAGTGTAATTGGGGGTGATTTTTGATAGCCGAAGTAATTTAGGTGAGTTTGGCATAGTTTGCTATGGTTAGTAGCATTTTTTTGTAATTTAAAAGTGATTGGGTTTAGTTTGTTGTGGTAAGGGTTAGTTGGTGATGATTTATGGTAGCCGAAGTAATTTAGGTGAGTTTGGCATAATTTGCTATGGTTACTAGCATTTTTTTGTAATTTAAAAGTGATTGGGTTTAGTTTGTTGTGGTAAGGGTTAGTTGGTGATGATTTAGAGTAGCCGAAGTAATTTAGGTGAGTCTGGCATAGTTTGTTATGATTTGTACACCTTTTTTTGTAATTTAAAGATGATATGGTTTGGTTTGTTGTGGTAAGGGATAGTTGGGGGTGATTTACGGTAGCCGAAGTAATTTAGGTGATTCTGGTATAGTTTGTTATGATTTTTAACATTTTTTTGTAATTTTAAAGTGATTGGGCTTAGTTTGTTGCTGTAAAGTGTAGTTGGGGGTGATTTTTGATAGCTGAGGTAATTTAGGTGAGTTTGGCATAGTTTGCTATGGTTAGTAGCATTTTTTTGTAATTTAAAAGTGATTGGGTTTAGTTTGTTGTGGTAATGGTTAGTTGGTGATGATTTATGGTTGCCGAAGTAATTTAGGTGAGTTTGGCAGAGTTTGCTATGGTTAGTAGCATTTTTTTGTAATTTAAAAGTGATTGGGTTTAGTTTGTTGTGGTAAGGGTTAGTTGGTGATGATTTAGAGTAGCCGAAGTAATTTAGGTGAGTCTGGCATAGTTTGTTATGATTTGTACATCTTTTTTTGTAATTTTAAGATGATATGGTTTGGTTTGTTGTGGTAAGGGATAGTTGGGGGTGATTTACGGTATCCGAAGTAATTTAGGTGATTCTGGTATAGTTTGTTATGATTTTTAGCATTTTTTTGTAATTTTATAGTGATTGGGCTTAGTTTGTTGCTGTAAAGTGTAGTTGGGGGTGATTTTTGATAGCCGAAGTAATTTAGGTGAGTTTGGCATAACTAGCTATGGTTAGTAGCATTTTTTGGTAATTTAAAAGTGATTGTGTTTAGTTTGTTGTGGTAAGGGTTAGTTGGTGATGATTTATGGTAGCCGAAGTAATTTAGGTGAGTTTGGCATAGTTTGTTATGGTTAGTAGCATTTTTTTGTCATTTAAAAGTGATTGGGTTTAGTTTGTTGTGGTAAGGGTAAGTTGGTGATGATTGAGAGTAGCCGAAGTAATTTAGGTGAGTCTGGCATAGTTTGTTATGATTTGTACACCTTTTTTTGTAATTTTAAGATGATATGGTTTGGTTTGTTGTGGTAAGGGATAGTTGGGGGTGATTTACGGTAGCCGAAGTAATTTAGGTGTTTCTGGTATAGTTTGTTATGATTTTTAGCAATTTTTTGTAATTTTAAAGTGATTGGGCTTAGTTTGTTGCTGTAAAGTGTAGTTGGGGGTGATTTTTGATAGCCGAAGTAATTTAGGTGAGTTTGGCATAGTTTGCTATGGTTAGTAGAATTTTTATAATTTAAAAGTGATTGGGTTTAGTTTGTTGTGGTAAGGGTTAGTTGGTGATGATTTATGGTAGCCGAAGTAATTTAGGTGAGTTTGGCATAGTTTGCTATGGTTAGTAGCATTTTTTTGTAATTTAAAAGTGATTGGGTTTAGTTTGTTGTGGTAAGGGTTAGTTGGTGATGATTTAGAGTAGCCGAAGTAATTTAGGTGAGTCTGGCATAGTTTGTTATGATTTGTACACCTTTTTTTTAATTTTAAGATGATATGGTTTGGTTTGTTGTGGTAAGGGATAGTTGGGGGTGATTTACGGTAGCCGAAGTAATTTAGGTGATTCTGGTATGTTTTGTTATGATTTATAGAATTTTTTTGTAATTTTAAAGTGATTGGGCTTAGTTTGTTGCTGTAAAGTGTAGTTGGGGGTGATTTTTGATAGCCGAAGTAATTTAGGTAAGTTTGGCATAGTTTGCTATGGTTAGTAGCATTTTTTTTTAATATAAAAGTGATTGGGTTTAGTTTGTTGTGGTAAGGGTTAGCTGGTGATGATTTAGAGTAGCCGAAGTAATTTAGGTGAGTCTGGCATAGTTTGTTATGATTTGAACACCTTTTTTTGTAATTTAAAGATGATATGGTTTAGTTTGTTGTGGTAAGGGTTAGTTGGAGGTGATTTACGGTAGCCGAAGTAATTTAGGTGATTCTGGTATAGTTTGTTATGATTTTTAGCATTTTTTTGTAATTTTAAAGTGATTGGGCTTAGTTTGTTGCTGTAAAGTGTAGTTGGGGGTGATTTTTGATAGCCGAAGTAATTTAGGTGAGTTTGGCATAGTTTGCTATGGTTAGTAGAATTTTTATAATTTAAAAGTGATTGGGTTTCGTTTGTTGTGGTAAGGGTTAGTTGGTGATGATTTATGGTAGCCGAAGTAATTTAGGTGAGTTTGGCATAGTTTGCTATGGTTAGTAGCATTTTTTTGTAATTTAAAAGTAATTGGGTTTAGTTTGTTGTGGTAAGGGTTAGTTGGTGATGATTTAGAGTAGCCGAAGTAATTTAGATGAGTCTGGCATAGTTTGTTATGATTTGTACACCTTTTTTTTAATTTTAAGATGATATGGTTTGGTTTGTTGTGGTAAGGGATAGTTGGGGGTGATTTACGGTAGCCGAAGTAATTTAGGTGATTCTGGTATGTTTTGTTATGATTTATAGCATTTTTTTGTAATTTTAAAGTGATTGGGCTTAGTTTGTTGCTGTAAAGTGTAGTTGGGGGTGATTTTTGATAGCCGAAGTAATTTAGGGGAGTTTGGCATAGTTGGCTATGGTTAGTAGCATTTTTTTGTAATTTAAAAGTGATTGGGTTTAGTTTGTTGTGGTAAGGGTTAGTTGGTGATGATTTATGGTAGCCGAAGTAATTTAGGTGAGTTTGGCATAGTTTGCTATGGTTAGTAGCATTTTTTTGTAATTTAAAAGTTATTGGGTTTAGTTTGTTGTGGTAAGGGTTAGTTGGTGATGATTTCGAGTAGCCGAAGTAATTTAGGTGAGTCTGGCAAAATTTGTTATGATTTGTGCACCTTTGTTTGTAATTTTAAGATGATATGGTTTGGTTTGTTGTGGTAAGGGATAGTTGGGGGTGATTTACGTTAGCCGAAGTAATTTAGGTGATTCTGGTATAGTTTGTTATGATTTTTAGCATTTTTTTGTAATTTTAAAGTGTTTGGGCTTAGTTTGTTGCTGTAAAGTGTAGTTGTGGGTGTTTTTTGATGGCCGAAGTAATTTAGGTGAGTTTGGCATAGTTTGCAATGGTTAGTGGCATTTTTTTGTAATTTAAAAGTGATTGGGTTTAGTTTGTTGTGGTAAGTGTTAGTTGGTGATGATTTATGGTAGCCGAAGTAATTTAGGAGAGTTTGGCATAGTTTGCTATGGTTAGTAGCATTTTTTTGTAATTAAAAAAAGTGTTTGGGTTTAGTTTGTTGTGGTAAGGATTAGTTGGTGATGATTTAGGGTAGCCGAAGTAATTTAGGTGAGTCTGGCATAGTTTGTTATGATTTGTACACCTTTTTTTGTAATTTAAAGATGATATGGTTTGGTTTGTTGTGGTAAGGGATAGTTTGGGGGTGATTTACGGTAGCCGAAGTAATTTAGGTAATTCTGGTATAGATTGTTATGATTTTTAGCATTTTTTTGTAATTTTAAAGTGATTGGGCTTAGTTTGTTGCTGTAAAGTGTAGTTGGGGGTGATTTTTGATAGCCGAAGTAATTTAGGTGAGTTTGGCATAGTTTGCTATGGTTAGTAGCATTTTTTTGTAATTTAAAAGTGATTGGGTTTAGTTTGTTGTGGTAAGGGTTAGATGGTGATGATTTAGAGTAGCCGAAGTAATTTAGGTGAGTCTGGCATAGTTTGTTATGATTTGTACACCTTTTTTTGTAATTTTAAAATGATATGGTTTGGCTTGTTGTGGTAAGGGATAGTTGGGGGTGATTTACCGTAGCCGAAGTAATTTAGGTGATTCTGGTATAGTTTGTTATGATTTTTAGCATTTTTTTGTAATTTAAAAGTGATTGGGTTTAGTTTGTTGTGGTAAGGGTTAGTTGGTGATGATTTATGGTAGCCGAAGTAATTTATGTGAGTTTGGCATAGTTTGCCATGGTTACTAGCATTTTTTTGTAATTTAAAAGTGATTGGGTTTAGTTTGTTGTGGTAAGGGTTAGTTGGTGATGATTTAGAGTAGCCGAAGTAATTTAGGTGAGTCTGGCATAGTTTGTTATGATTTGAACACCTTTTTTTGTAATTTAAAGATGATATGGTTTAGTTTGTTGTGGTAAGGGTTAGTTGGGGGTGATTTACGGTAGCCGAAGTAATTTAGGTGATTCTGGTATAGTTTGTTATGATTTTTAGCATTTTTTTGTAATTTTAAAGTGATTGGGCTTAGTTTGTTGCTGTAAAGTGTAGTTGGGGGTGATTTTTATAGCCGAAGTAATTTAGGTGTGTTTGGCATAGTTTGCTATGGTTAGTAGCATTTTTTTGTAATTTAAAAGTGATTGGGTTTAGTTTGTTGTGGTAAGGGTTAGTTGGTGATGATTTATGGTAGCCGAAGTAATTTAGGTGAGTTTGGCATAGTTTGCTATGGTTAGTAGCATTTTTTTGTAATTTAAAAATGATTGGGTTTAGTTTGTTGTGGTAAGGGTTAGTTGGTGATGATTTAGAGTAGCCGAAGTAATTTAGGTGAGTCTGGCATAGTTTGTTATGATTTGTACACCTTTTTTTTAATTTTAAAATGATATGGTTTGGTTTGTTGTGGTAAGGGATAGTTGGGGGTGATTTACGGTAGCCGAAGTAATTTAGGTGACTCTGGTATAGTTTGTTATGATTTATAGCATTTTTTTGTAATTTTAAAGTGATTGGGCTTAGTTTGTTGCTGTAAAGTGTAGTTGGGGGTGATTTTTGATAGCCGAAGTAATTTAGGTGAGTTTGGCATAGTTTGCTATGGTTAGTAGCATTTTTTTGTAATATAAAAGTGATTGGGTTTAGTTTGTTGTGGTAAGGGTTAGTTGGTGATGATTTATGGTAGCCGAAGTAATTTAGGTGAGTTTGGCATAGTTTGCTATGGTTAGTAGCATTTTTTTGTATTTTAAAAGTGATTGGGTTTAGTTTGTTGTGGTAAGGGTTAGTTGGTGATGATTTAGAGTAGCTGAAGTAATTTAGGTGAGTCTGGCATAGTTTGTTATGATTTGTACACCTTTTTTTGTAATTTTAAGATGATATGGTTTGGTTTGTTGTGGTAAGGGATAGTTGGTGGTGATTTACGGTAGCCGAAGTAATTTAGGTGATTCTGGTATAGTTTGTTATTATTTTTAGCATTTTTTTGTAATTTTAAAGCGATTGGGCTTAGTTTGTTGCTGTAAAGTGTAGTTGGGGGTGATTTTTGATAGCCGAAGTAATTTAGGTTAGTTTGGCATAGTTTGCTATGGTTAGTAGCATTTTTTTGTAATTTAAAAGTGATTGGGTTAATTTGTTGTAAAAGGGTTAGTTGGTGATAATTTATGGTAGCCGAAGTAATTTAGGTGAGTTTGGCATAGTTTGCTATGGTTAGTAGCATTTTTTTTGTAATTTAAAAGTCATTGGGTTTAGTTTGTTGTGGTAAGGGTTAGCTGGTGATGATTTAGAGTAGCCGAAGTAATTTAGGTGAGTCTGGCATAGTTTGTTATGATTTGAACACCTTTTTTTGTAATTTAAAGATGATATGGTTTAGTTTGTTGTGGTAAGGGTTAGTTGGAGGTGATTTACGGTAGCCGAAGTAATTTAGGTGATTCTGGTATAGTTTGTTATGATTTTTAGCATTTTTTTGTAATTTTAAAGTGATTGGGCTTAGTTTGTTGCTGTAAAGTGTAGTTGGGGGTGATTTTTGATAGCCGAAGTAATTTAGGTGAGTTTGGCATAGTTTGCTATGGTTAGTAGAATTTTTATAATTTAAAAGTGATTGGGTTTAGTTTGTTGTGGTAAGGGTTAGTTGGTGATGATTTATGGTAGCCGAAGTAATTTAGGTGAGTTTGGCATAGTTTGCTATGGTTAGTAGCATTTTTTTGTAATTTAAAAGTGATTGGGTTTAGTTTGTTGTGGTAAGGGTTAGTTGGTGATGATTTAGAGTAGCCGAAGTAATTTAGGTGAGTCTGGCATAGTTTGTTATGATTTGTACACCTTTTTTTGTAATTTTAAAATGATATGGTTTGGTTTGTTGTGGTAAGGGATAGTTGGGGGTGATTTACCGTAGCCGAAGTAATTTAGGTGATTCTGGTATAGTTTGTTATGATTTTTAGCATTTTTTTGTAATTTAAAAGTGATTGGGTTTAGTTTGTTGTGGTAAGGGTTAGTTGGTGATGATTTATGGTAGCCGAAGTAATTTATGTGAGTTTGGCATAGTTTGCCATGGTTACTAGCATTTTTTTGTAATTTAAAAGTGATTGGGTTTAGTTTGTTGTGGTAAGGGTTAGTTGGTGATGATTTAGAGTAGCCGAAGTAATTTAGGTGAGTCTGGCATAGTTTGTTATGATTTGAACACCTTTTTTTGTAATTTAAAGATGATATGGTTTAGTTTGTTGTGGTAAGGGTTAGTTGGGGGTGATTTACGGTAGCCGAAGTAATTTAGGTGATTCTGGTATAGTTTGTTATGATTTTTAGCATTTTTTTGTAATTTTAAAGTGATTGGGCTTAGTTTGTTGCTGTAAAGTGTAGTTGGGGGTGATTTTTGATAGCCGAAGTAATTTAGGTAAGTTTGGCATAGTTTGCTATGGTTAGTAGCATTTTTTTGTAATATAAAAGTGATTGGGTTTAGTTTGTTGTGGTAAGGGTTAGTTGGTGATGATTTATGGTAGCCGAAGTAATTTAGGTGAGTTTGGCATAGTTTGCTATGGTTAGTAGCATTTTTTTGTAATTTAAAAGTGATTGGGTTTAGTTTGTTGTGGTAAGGTTTAGTTGGTGATGATTTAGAGTAGCCGAAGTAGTTTAGGTGAGTCTGGCATAGTTTGTTATGATTTGAACACCTTTTTTTGTAATTTAAAGATGATATGGTTTAGTTTGTTGTGGTAAGGGTTAGTTGGAGGTGATTTACGGTAGCCGAAGTAATTTAGGTGATTCTGGTATAGTTTGTTATGATTTTTAGCATTTTTTTGTAATTTTAAAGTGATTGGGCTTAGTTTGTTGCTGTAAAGTGTAGTTGGGGGTGATTTTTGATAGCCGAAGTAATTTAGGTGAGTTTGGCATAGTTGGCTATGGTTAGTAGCATTTTTTTGTAATTTAAAAGTGATTGGGTTTAGTTTGTTGTGGTAAGGGTTAGTTGGTGATGATTTATGGTAGCCGAAGTAATTTAGGAGAGTTTGGCATAGTTTGCTATGGTTAGTAGCATTTTTTTGTAATTTAAAAGTTATTGGGTTTAGTTTGTTGTGGTAAGGGTTAGTTGGTGATGATTTCGAGTAGCCGAAGTAATTTAGGTGAGTCTGGCAAAATTTGTTATGATTTGTGCACCTTTGTTTGTAATTTTAAGATGATATGGTTTGGTTTGTTGTGGTAAGGGATAGTTGGGGGTGATTTACGTTAGCCGAAGTAATTTAGGTGATTCTGGTATAGTTTGTTATGATTTTTAGCATTTTTTTGTAATTTTAAAGTGTTTGGGCTTAGTTTGTTGCTGTAAAGTGTAGTTGTGGGTGTTTTTTGATGGCCGAAGTAATTTAGGTGAGTTTGGCATAGTTTGCAATGGTTAGTAGCATTTTTTTGTAATTTAAAAGTGATTGGGTTTAGTTTGTTGTGGTAAGTGTTAGTTGGTGATGATTTATGGTAGCCGAAGTAATTTAGGAGAGTTTGGCATAGTTTGCTATGGTTAGTAGCATTTTTTTGTAATTTAAAAGTGTTTGGGTTTAGTTTGTTGTGGTAAGGGTTAGTTGGTGATGATTTAGAGTAGCCGAAGTAATTTAGGTGAGTCTGGCATAGTTTGTTATGATTTGTACACCTTTTTTTGTAATTTAAAGATGATATGGTTTGGTTTGTTGTGGTAAGGGATAGTTGGGGGTGATTTACGGTAGCCGAAGTAATTTAGGTAATTCTGGTATAGATTGTTATGATTTTTAGCATTTTTTTGTAATTTTAAAGTGATTGGGCTTAGTTTGTTGCTGTAAAATGTAGTTGGGGGTGATTTTTGATAGCCGAAGTAATTTAGGTGAGTTTGGCATAGTTTGCTATGGTTAGTAGCATTTTTTTGTAATTTAAAAGTGATTGGGTTTAGTTTGTTGTGGTAAGGGTTAGATGGTGATGATTTAGAGTAGCCGAAGTAATTTAGGTGAGTCTGGCATAGTTTGTTATGTTTTGTACACCTTTTTTTGTAATTTTAAGATGATATGGTTTGGTTTGTTGCGGTAAGGGATAGTTGGGGGTGATTTACCGTAGCCGAAGTAATTTAGGTGATTCTGGTATAGTTTGTTATGATTTTTAGCATTTTTTTGTAATTTTAAACTGTTTGGGCTTAGTTTGTTGCTGTAAAGTGTAGTTGTGGGTGTTTTTTGATGGCCGAAGTAATTTAGGTGAGTTTGGCATAGTTTGCAATGGTTAGTAGCATTTTTTTGTAATTTAAAAGTGATTGGGTTTAGTTTGTTGTGGTAAGTGTTAGTTGGTGATGATTTAGAGTAGCCGAAGTAATTTAGGTGAGTCTGGCATAGTTTGTTATGATTTGTACACCTTTTTTTGTAATTTAAAGATGATATGGTTTGGTTTGTTGTGGTAAGGGATAGTTGGGAGTGATTTACGGTAGCCGAAGTAATTTAGGTAATTCTGGTATAGATTGTTTTGATTTTTAGCATTTTTTTGTAATTTTAAAGTGATTGGGCTTAGTTTGTTGCTGTAAAGTGTAGTTGGGGGTGATTTTTGATAGCCGAAGTAATTTAGGTGAGTTTGGCATAGTTTGCTATGTTTAGTAGCATTTTTTTGTAATATAAAAGTGATTGGGTTTAGTTTGTTGTGGTAAGGGTTAGTTGGTGATGATTTATGGTAGCCGAAGTAATTTAGGGGAGTTTGGCATAGTTTGCTATGGTTAGTAGCATTTTTTTGTAATTTAAAAGTGATTGGGTTTAGTTTGTTGTGGTAAGGTTTAGTTGGTGATGATTTAGAGTAGCCGAAGTAGTTTAGGTGAGTCTGGCATAGTTTGTTATGATTTGTACACCTTTTTTTGTAATTTTAAGATGATATGGTTTGGTTTGTTGTGGTAAGGGATAGTTGGGGGTGATTTACGGTAGCCGAAGTAATTTAGGTGATTCTGGTATAGTTTGTTATGATTTTTAGCATTTTTTTGTAATTTTAAAGTGATTGGGCTTAGTTTGTTGCTGTAAAGTGTAGTTGGGGGTGATTTTTGATAGCCGAAGTAATTTAGGTGAGTTTGGCATAGTTGGCTATGGTTAGTAGCATTTTTTTGTAATTTAAAAGTGATTGGGTTTAGTTTGTTGTGGTAAGGGTTAGTTGGTGATGATTTATGGTAGCCGAAGTAATTTAGGTGAGTTTGGCATAGTTTGCTATGGTTAGTAGCATTTTTTTGTAATTTAAAAGTTATTGGGTTTAGTTTGTTGTGGTAAGGGTTAGTTGGTGATGATTTCGAGTAGCCGAAGTAATTTAGGTGAGTCTGGCAAAATTTGTTATGATTTGTGCACCTTTGTTTGTAATTTTAAGATGATATGGTTTGGTTTGTTGTGGTAAGGGATAGTTGGGGGTGATTTACGTTAGCCGAAGTAATTTAGGTGATTCTGGTATAGTTTGTTATGATTTTTAGCATTTTTTTGTAATTTTAAAGTGTTTGGGCTTAGTTTGTTGCTGTAAAGTGTAGTTGTGGGTGTTTTTTGATGGCCGAAGTAATTTAGGTGAGTTTGGCATAGTTTGCAATGGTTAGTAGCATTTTTTTGTAATTTAAAAGTGATTGGGTTTAGTTTGTTGTGGTAAGTGTTAGTTGGTGATGATTTATGGTAGCCGAAGTAATTTAGGAGAGTTTGGCATAGTTTGCTATGGTTAGTAGCATTTTTTTGTAATTTAAAAGTGTTTGGGTTTAGTTTGTTGTGGTAAGGGTTAGTTGGTGATGATTTAGAGTAGCCGAAGTAATTTAGGTGAGTCTGGCATAGTTTGTTATGATTTGTACACCTTTTTTTGTAATTTAAAGTTGATATGGTTTGGTTTGTTGTGGTAAGGGATAGTTGGGGGTGATTTACGGTAGCCGAAGTAATTTAGGTAATTCTGGTATAGATTGTTATGATTTTTAGCATTTTTTTGTAATTTTAAAGTGATTGGGCTTAGTTTGTTGCTGTAAAATGTAGTTGGGGGTGATTTTTGATAGCCGAAGTAATTTAGGTGAGTTTGGCATAGTTTGCTATGGTTAGTAGCATTTTTTTGTAATTTAAAAGTGATTGGGTTTAGTTTGTTGTGGTAAGGGTTAGATGGTGATGATTTAGAGTAGCCGAAGTAATTTAGGTGAGTCTGGCATAGTTTGTTATGATTTGTACACCTTTTTTTGTAATTTTAAGATGATATGGTTTGGTTTGTTGTGGTAAGGGATAGTTGGGGGTGATTTACCGTAGCCGAAGTAATTTAGGTGATTCTGGTATAGTTTGTTATGATTTTTAGCATTTTTTTGTAATTTTAAAGTGTTTGGGCTTAGTTTGTTGCTGTAAAGTGTAGTTGTGGGTGTTTTTTCATGGCCGAAGTAATTTAGGTGAGTTTGGCATAGTTTGCAATGGTTAGTAGCATTTTTTTGTAATTTAAAAGTGATTGGGTTTAGTTTGTTGTGGTAAGGGTTAGTTGGTGATGATTTATGGTAGCCGAAGTAATTTAGGTGAGTTTGGCATAGTTTGCTATGGTTAGTAGCATTTTTTTGTAATTTAAAAGTTATTGGGTTTAGTTTGTTGTGGTAAGGGTTAGTTGGTGATGATTTCGAGTAGCCGAAGTAATTTAGGTGAGTCTGGCAAAATTTGTTATGATTTGTGCACCTTTGTTTGTAATTTTAAGATGATATGGTTTGGTTTGTTGTGGTAAGGGATAGTTGGGGGTGATTTACGTTAGCCGAAGTAATTTAGGTGATTCTGGTATAGTTTGTTATGATTTTTAGCATTTTTTTGTAATTTTAAAGTGATTGGGCTTAGTTTGTTGCTGTAAAGTGTAGTTGGGGGTGATTTTTGATAGCCGAAGTAATTTAGGTTAGTTTGGCATAGTTTGCTATGGTTAGTAGCATTTTTTTGTAATTTAAAAGTGATTGGGTTTAGTTTGTTGTAAAAGAGTTAGTTGGTGATGATTTATGGTAGCCGAAGTAATTTAGGTGAGTTTGGCATAGTTTGCTATGGTTAGTAGCATTTTTTTGTAATTTAAAAGTGATTGGGTTTAGTTTGTTGTGGTAAGGGTTAGTTGGTGATGATTTAGAGTAGCCGAAGTATTTTAGGTGAGTCTGGCAAAGTGTGTTATGATTTGTACACCTTTGTTTGTAATTTTAAGATGATATGGTTTGGTTTGTTGTGGTAAGGGATAGTTGGGGGTGATTTACGTTAGCCGAAGTAATTTAGGTGATTCTGGTATAGTTTGTTATGATTTTTAGCATTTTTTTGTAATTTTACAGTGATTGGGCTTAGTTTGTTGCTGTAAAGTGTAGTTGGGGGTGATTTTTGATAGCCGAAGTAATTTAGGTGAGTTTGGCATAGTTTGCAATGGTTAGTAGCATTTTTTTGTAATTTAAAAGTGATTGGGTTTAGTTTGTTGTGGTAAGTGTTAGTTGGTGATGATTTATGGTAGCCGAAGTAATTTAGGAGAGTTTGGCATAGTTTGCTATGGTTAGTAGCATTTTTTTTTAATTTAAAAGTGTTTGGGTTTAGTTTGTTGTGGTAAGGGTTAGTTGGTGATGATTTAGAGTAGCCGAAGTAATTTAGGTGAGTCTGGCATAGTTTGTTATGATTTGTACACCTTTTTTTGTAATTTAAAGGCGATATGGTTTGGTTTGTTGTGGTAAGGGATAGTTGGGGGTGATTTACAGTAGCCGAAGTAATTTAGGTGATTCTGGTGTAGTTTGTTATGATTTTTAGCATTTTTTTGTAATTTTAAAATGATTGGGCTTAGTTTGGTGCTGTAAAGTGTAGTTGGGCGTGATTTTTGATAGCCGAAGTAATTTAGGTGAGTTTGGCATAGTTTGCTATGATTAATAGCATTTTTTTGTAATTTAAAAGTGATTGGGTTTAGTTTGTTGTGGTAAGGGTTAGTTGGTGATAATTTATGGTAGCCAAAGTCATTTAGGTGAGTCTGGCATAGTTTGTTATGATTTGTACACCTTTTTTGTAATTTAAAGATGATATGGTTTAGTTTGTTGTGGTAAGGGATAGTTGGGGGTGATTTACGGTAGCCGAAGTAATTTAGTTGATTCTGGTATAGTTTGTTATGATTTTTAGCATTTTTTTGTAATTTTAAAGTGATTGGGCTTAGTTTGTTGCTGTAAAGTGTAGTTGGGGGTGATTTTTGATAGCCGAAGTAATTTAGGTGAGTTTGGCATAGTTTGCTATGGTTAGTAGCATTTTTTTGTAATTTAAAAGTGATTGGGTTTAGTTTGTTGTGGTAAGGGTTAGTTGGTGATGATTTATGGTAGCCGAAGTAATTTAGGTGAGTTTGGCATAGTTTGCTATGGTTAGTAGCATTTTTTTGTAATTTAAAAGTGATTGGGTTTAGTTTGTTGTGGTAAGGGTTAGTTGGTGATGATTTAGAGTAGCCGAAGTAATTTAGGTGAGTCTGGCATAGTTTGTTATGATTTGTACACCTTTTTTTGTAATTTTAAGATGATATGGTTTGGTTTGTTGTGGTAAAGGATAGTTGGGGATGATTTACGGTAGCCGAAGTAATTTAGGTGATTCTGGTATAGTTTGTTATGATTTTTAGCATTTTTTTGTAATTTAAAAGTGATTGGGTTTAGTTTGTTGTGGTAAGGGTTAGTTGGTGATGATTTATGATAGCCGAAGTAATTTAGGTGAGTTTGGCATAGTTTGCCATGGTTACTAGCATTTTTTTGTAATTTAAAAGTGATTGGGTTTAGTTTGTTGTGGTAAGGGTTAGTTGGTGATGATTTAGAGTAGCCGAAGTAATTTAGGTGAGTCTGGCATAGTTTGTTATGATTTGTACACCTTTTTTGTAATTTAAAGATGATATGGTTTAGTTTGTTGTGGTAAGGGATAGTTGGGGGTGATTTACGGTAGCCGAAGTAATTTAGGTGATTCTGGTTTAGTTTGTTATGATTTTTAGCATTTTTTTGTAATTTTAAAGTGATTGGGCTTAGTTTGTTGCTGCAAAGTGTAGTTGGGGGTGATTTTTGATAGCCGAAGTAATTTAGGTGAGTTTGGCATAGTTTGCTATGGTTAGTAGCATTTTTTTGTAATTTAAAAGTGATTGGGTTTAGTTTGTTGTGGTAAGGGTTAGTTGGTGATGATTTATGGTAGCCGAAGTAATTTAGGTGAGTTTGGCATAGTTTGCTATGGTTAGTAGCATTTTTTTGTAATTTAAAATTGATTGGGTTTAGTTTGTTGTGGTAAGGGTTAGTTGGTGATGATTTAGAGTAGCCGAAGTAATTTAGGTGAGTCTGGCATAGTTTGTTATGATTTGTACACCTTTATTGTAATTTTAAGATGATATGGTTTGGTTTGTTGTGGTAAGGGATAGTTGGGGGTGATTTACGGTAGCCGAAGTAATTTAGGTGATTCTGGTATAGTTTGTTATGATTTTTAGCATTTTTTTGTAATTTTAAAGTGATTGGGCTTAGTTTGTTGCTGTAAAATGTAGTTGGGGGTGATTTTTGATAGCCGAAGTAATTTAGGTTAGTTTGGCATAGTTTGCTATGGTTAGTAGCATTTTTTTGTAATTTAAAAGTGATTGGGTTTAGTTTGTTGTGGTAAGGGTTAGATGGTGATGATTTAGAGTAGCCGAAGTAATTTAGGTGAGTCTGGCATAGTTTGTTATGATTTGTACACCTTTTTTTGTAATTTTAAGATGATATGGTTTGGTTTGTTGTGGTAAGGGATAGTTGGGGGTGATTTACCGTAGCCGAAGTAATTTAGGTGATTCTGGTATAGTTTGTTATGATTTTTAGCATTTTTTTGTAATTTTAAAGTGTTTGGGCTTAGTTTGTTGCTGTAAAGTGTAGTTGTGGGTGTTTTTTGATGGCCGAAGTAATTTAGGTGAGTTTGGCATAGTTTGCAATGGTTAGTAGCATTTTTTTGTAATTTAAAAGTGATTGGGTTTAGTTTGTTGTGGTAAGGGTTAGTTGGTGATGATTTATGGTAGCCGAAGTAATTTAGGTGAGTTTGGCATAGTTTGCTATGGTTAGTAGCATTTTTTTGTAATTTAAAAGTTATTGGGTTTAGTTTGTTGTGGTAAGGGTTAGTTGGTGATGATTTCGAGTAGCCGAAGTAATTTAGGTGAGTCTGGCAAAATTTGTTATGATTTGTGCACCTTTGTTTGTAATTTTAAGATGATATGGTTTGGTTTGTTGTGGTAAGGGATAGTTGGGGGTGATTTACGTTAGCCGAAGTAATTTAGGTGATTCTGGTATAGTTTGTTATGATTTTTAGCATTTTTTTGTAATTTTAAAGTGATTGGGCTTAGTTTGTTGCTGTAAAGTGTAGTTGGGGGTGATTTTTGATAGCCGAAGTAATTTAGGTTAGTTTGGCATAGTTTGCTATGGTTAGTAGCATTTTTTTGTAATTTAAAAGTGATTGGGTTTAGTTTGTTGTAAAAGAGTTAGTTGGTGATGATTTATGGTAGCCGAAGTAATTTAGGTGAGTTTGGCATAGTTTGCTATGGTTAGTAGCATTTTTTTGTAATTTAAAAGTGATTGGGTTTAGTTTGTTGTGGTAAGGGTTAGTTGGTGATGATTTAGAGTAGCCGAAGTATTTTAGGTGAGTCTGGCAAAGTGTGTTATGATTTGTACACCTTTGTTTGTAATTTTAAGATGATATGGTTTGGTTTGTTGTGGTAAGGGATAGTTGGGGGTGATTTACGTTAGCCGAAGTAATTTAGGTGATTCTGGTATAGTTTGTTATGATTTTTAGCATTTTTTTGTAATTTTACAGTGATTGGGCTTAGTTTGTTGCTGTAAAGTGTAGTTGGGGGTGATTTTTGATAGCCGAAGTAATTTAGGTGAGTTTGGCATAGTTTGCAATGGTTAGTAGCATTTTTTTGTAATTTAAAAGTGATTGGGTTTAGTTTGTTGTGGTAAGTGTTAGTTGGTGATGATTTATGGTAGCCGAAGTAATTTAGGAGAGTTTGGCATAGTTTGCTATGGTTAGTAGCATTTTTTTTTAATTTAAAAGTGTTTGGGTTTAGTTTGTTGTGGTAAGGGTTAGTTGGTGATGATTTAGAGTAGCCGAAGTAATTTAGGTGAGTCTGGCATAGTTTGTTATGATTTGTACACCTTTTTTTGTAATTTAAAGGCGATATGGTTTGGTTTGTTGTGGTAAGGGATAGTTGGGGGTGATTTACAGTAGCCGAAGTAATTTAGGTGATTCTGGTGTAGTTTGTTATGATTTTTAGCATTTTTTTGTAATTTTAAAATGATTGGGCTTAGTTTGGTGCTGTAAAGTGTAGTTGGGCGTGATTTTTGATAGCCGAAGTAATTTAGGTGAGTTTGGCATAGTTTGCTATGATTAATAGCATTTTTTTGTAATTTAAAAGTGATTGGGTTTAGTTTGTTGTGGTAAGGGTTAGTTGGTGATAATTTATGGTAGCCAAAGTAATTTAGGTGAGTCTGGCATAGTTTGTTATGATTTGTACACCTTTTTTGTAATTTAAAGATGATATGGTTTAGTTTGTTGTGGTAAGGGATAGTTGGGGGTGATTTACGGTAGCCGAAGTAATTTCGGTGATTCTGGTATAGTTTGTTATGATTTTTAGCATTTTTTTGTAATTTTAAAGTGATTGGGCTTAGTTTGTTGCTGTAAAGTGTAGTTGGGGGTGATTTTTGATAGCCGAAGTAATTTAGGTGAGTTTGGCATAGTTTGCTATGGTTAGTAGCATTTTTTTTGTAATTTAAAAGTGATTGGGTTTAGTTTGTTGTGGTAAGGGTTAGTTGGTGATGATTTATGGTAGCCGAAGTAATTTAGGTGAGTTTGGCATAGTTTGCTATGGTTAGTAGCATTTTTTTGTAATTTAAAAGTGATTGGGTTTAGTTTGTTGTGGTAAGGGTTAGTTGGTGATGATTTAGAGTAGCCGAAGTAATTTAGGTGAGTCTGGCATAGTTTGTTATGATTTGTACACCTTTTTTTGTAATTTTAAGATGATATGGTTTGGTTTGTTGTGGTAAAGGATAGTTGGGGATGATTTACGGTAGCCGAAGTAATTTAGGTGATTCTGGTATAGTTTGTTATGATTTTTAGCATTTTTTTGTAATTTAAAAGTGATTGGGTTTAGTTTGTTGTGGTAAGGGTTAGTTGGTGATGATTTATGATAGCCGAAGTAATTTAGGTGAGTTTGGCATAGTTTGCCATGGTTACTAGCATTTTTTTGTAATTTAAAAGTGATTGGGTTTAGTTTGTTGTGGTAAGGGTTAGTTGGTGATGATTTAGAGTAGCCGAAGTAATTTAGGTGAGTCTGGCATAGTTTGTTATGATTTGTACACCTTTTTTGTAATTTAAAGATGATATGGTTTAGTTTGTTGTGGTAAGGGATAGTTGGGGGTGATTTACGGTAGCCGAAGTAATTTAGGTGATTCTGGTATAGTTTGTTATGATTTTTAGCATTTTTTTGTAATTTTAAAGTGATTGGGCTTAGTTTGTTGCTGCAAAGTGTAGTTGGGGGTGATTTTTGATAGCCGAAGTAATTTAGGTGAGTTTGGCATAGTTTGCTATGGTTAGTAGCATTTTTTTGTAATTTAAAAGTGATTGGGTTTAGTTTGTTGTGGTAAGGGTTAGTTGGTGATGATTTATGGTAGCCGAAGTAATTTAGGTGAGTTTGGCATAATTTGCTATGGTTAGTAGCATTTTTTTGTAATTTAAAATTGATTGGGTTTAGTTTGTTGTGGTAAGGATTAGTTGGTGATGATTTAGAGTAGCCGAAGTAATTTAGGTGAGTCTGGCATAGTTTGTTATGATTTGTACACCTTTATTGTAATTTTAAGATGATATGGTTTGGTTTGTTGTGGTAAGGGATAGTTGGGGGTGATTTACGGTAGCCGAAGTAATTTAGGTGATTCTGGTATAGTTTGTTATGATTTTTAGCATTTTTTTGTAATTTTAAAGTGATTGGGCTTAGTTTGTTGCTGTAAAGTGTAGTTGGGTTGATTTTTGATAGCCGAAGTAATTTAGGTGAGTTTGGCATAGTTTGCTATGGCTAGTAGCATTTTTTTGTAATTTAAAAGTGATTGGGTTTAGTTTGTTGTGGTAAGGGTTAGTTGGTAATGATTTATGGTAGCCGAAGTAATTTAGGTGAGTTTGGCATAGTTTGCTATGGTTAGTAGAATTTTTTTGTAATTTAAAAATGATTGGGTTTAGTTTGTTGTGGTAAGGGTTAGTTGGTGGTGATTTAGAGCAGCCGAAGTAATTTAGGTGAGTCTGGCATAGTTTGTTATGATTTGTACACCTTTTTTTGTAATTTTAAGATGATATGGTTTGGTTTGTTGTGGTAAGGGATAGTTGGGGGTGATTTACGGTAGCCGAAGTAATTTAGGTGATTTAGGTATAGTTTGTTATGATTTTTAGCATTTTTTTGTAATTTAAAAGTGATTGGGTTTAGTTTGTTGTGGTAAGGGTTAGTTGGTGATGATTTATGATAGCCGAAGTAATTTAGGTGAGTTTGGCATAGTTTGCCATGGTTACTAGCATTTTTTTGTAATTTAAAAGTGATTGGGTTTAGTTTGTTGTGGTAAGGGTGAGTTGGTGATGATTTAGAGTAGCCGAAGTAATTTAGGTGAGTCTGGCATAGTTTGTTATGATTTGTACACCTTTTATGTAATTTAAAGATGATATGGTTTAGTTTGTTGTGGTAAGGGATAGTTGGGGGTGATTTACGGTAGCCGAAGTAATTTAGGTGATTCTGGTATAGTTTGTTATGATTTTTAGCATTTTTTTGTAATTTTAAAGTGATTGGGCTTAGTTTGTTGCTGTAAAGTGTAGTTGGGTTGATTTTTGATAGCCGAAGTAATTTAGGTGAGTTTGGCATAGTTTGCTATGGTTAGTAGCATTTTTTTGTAATTTAAAAATGATTGGGTTTAGTTTGTTGTGGTAAGGGTTAGTTGGTGATGATTTAGAGTAGCCGAAGTAATTTAGGTGAGTCTGGCATAGTTTGTTATGATTTGTACACCTTTTTTTGTAATTTTAAGATGATATGGTTTGGTTTGTTGTGGTAAGGGATAGTTGGGGGTGATTTACGGTAGCCGAAGTAATTTAGGTGATTCTGGTATAGTTTGTTATGATTTTTAGCATGTTTTTGTAATTTTAAAGTGATTGGGCTTAGTTTGTTGCTGTAAAGTATAGTTGGGGGTGATTTTTGATAGCCAAAGTAATTTAGGTGAGTTTGGCATAGTTTGCTATGGTTAGTAGCATTTTTTTGTAATTTAAAAGTGATTGGGTTTAGTTTGTTGTGGTAAGGGTTAGTTGGTGATGATTTATGGAAGCCGAAGTAATTTAGGTGAGTTTGGCATAGTTTGCTATGGTTAGTAGCATTTTTTTGTAATTTAAAAGTGATTGGGTTTAGTTTGTTGTGGTAAGGGTTAGTTGGTGATGATTTAGAGTAGCCGAAGTAATTTAGGTGAGTCTGGCATAGTTTGTTATGATTTGTACACCTTTTTTGTAATTTTAAGATGATATGGTTTGGTTTGTTGTGGTAAGGGATAGTTGGGGGTGATTTACGGTAGCCGAAGTAATTTAGGTGATTCTGGTATAGTTTGTTATGATTTTTAGCATTTTTTTGTAATTTTAAAGTGATTGGGCTTAGTTTGTTGCTGTAAAGTGTAGTTGGGGGTAATTTTTGATAGCCGAAGTAATTTAGGTGAGTTTGGCATAGTTTGCTATGGTTAGTAGAATTTTTTTGTAATTTAAAAGTGATTGGGTTTAGTTTGTTGTGGTAAGGGTTAGTTGGTGGTGATTTAGAGTAGCCGAAGTAATTTAGGTGAGTCTGGCATAGTTTGTTATGATTTGTACACCTTTTTTTGTAATTTTAAGATGATATGGTTTGGTTTGTTGTGGTAAGAGATAGTTGGGGGTGATTTACGTTAGCCGAAGTAATTTAGGTGATTCTGGTATAGTTTGTTATGATTTTTAGCATTTTTTTGTAATTTTAAAGTGATTGGGCTTAGTTTGTTGCTGTAAAGTATTGTTGGGGGTGATTTTTGATAGCCAAAGTAATTTAGGTGAGTTTGGCATAGTTTGCTATGGTTAGTAGCATTTTTCTGTAATTTAAAATTGATTGGGTTTAGTTTGTTCTGGTAAGGGTTAGTTGGTGATGATTTATGGAAGCCGAAGTAATTTAGGTGCGTTTGGCATAGTTTGCTATGGTTAGTAGCATTTTTTTGTAATTTAAAAGTGATTGGGTTTAGTTTGTTGTGGTAAGGGTTAGTTGGTGATGATTTAGAGTAGCCGAAGTAATTTAGGAGAGTCTGGCATAGTTTGTTATGATTTGTACACCTTTTTTTGTAATTTTAAGATGATATGGTTTGGTTTGTTGTGGTAAGGGATAGTTGGGGGTGATTTACGGTAGCCGAAGTAATTTAGGTGATTTAGGTATAGTTTGTTATGATTTTTAGCATTTTTTTGTAATTTAAAAGTGATTGGGTTTAGTTTGTTGTGGTAAGGGTTAGTTGGTGATGATTTATGATAGCCGAAGTAATTTAGGTGAGTTTGGCATAGTTTGCCATGGTTACTAGCATTTTTTTGTAATTTAAAAGTGATTGGGTTTAGTTTGTTGTGGTAAGGGTGAGTTGGTGATGATTTAGAGTAGCCGAAGTAATTTAGGTGAGTCTGGCATAGTTTGTTATGATTTGTACACCTTTTATGTAATTTAAAGATGATATGGTTTAGTTTGTTGTGGTAAGGGATAGTTGGGGGTGATTTACGGTAGCCGAAGTAATTTAGGTGATTCTGGTATAGTTTATGATTTTTAGCATTTTTTTGTAATTTTAAAGTGATTGGGCTTAGTTTGTTGCTGTAAAGTGTAGTTGGGGGTAATTTTTGATAGCCGAAGTAATTTAGGTGAGTTTGGCATAGTATGCTATGGTTAGTAGCATTTTTTTGTAATTTAAAAGTGATTGGGTTTAGTTTGTTGTGGTAAGGGTTAGTTGGTGATGATTTAGAGTAGCCGAAGTAATTTAGGAGAGTCTGGCATAGTTTGTTATGATTTGTACACCTTTTTTTGTAATTTTAAGATGATATGGTTTGGTTTGTTGTGGTAAGGGATAGTTGGGGGTGATTTACGGTAGCCGAAGTAATTTAGGTGATTTAGGTATAGTTTGTTATGATTTTTAGCATTTTTTTGTAATTTAAAAGTGATTGGGTTTAGTTTGTTGTGGTAAGGGTTAGTTGGTGATGATTTATGATAGCCGAAGTAATTTAGGTGAGTTTGGCATAGTTTGCCATGGTTACTAGCATTTTTTTGTAATTTAAAAGTGATTGGGTTTAGTTTGTTGTGGTAAGGGTGAGTTGGTGATGATTTAGAGTAGCCGAAGTAATTTAGGTGAGTCTGGCATAGTTTGTTATGATTTGTACACCTTTTATGTAATTTAAAGATGATATGGTTTAGTTTGTTGTGGTAAGGGATAGTTGGGGGTGATTTACGGTAGCCGAAGTAATTTAGGTGATTCTGGTATAGTTTATGATTTTTAGCATTTTTTTGTAATTTTAAAGTGATTGGGCTTAGTTTGTTGCTGTAAAGTGTAGTTGGGGGTAATTTTTGATAGCCGAAGTAATTTAGGTGAGTTTGGCATAGTATGCTATGGTTAGTAGCATTTTTTTGTAATTTAAAAGTGATTGGGTTTAGTTTGTTGTGGTAAGGGTGAGTTGGTGATGATTTAGAGTAGCCGAAGTAATTTAGGTGAGTCTGGCATAGTTTGTTATGATTTGTACACCTTTTATGTAATTTAAAGATGATATGGTTTAGTTTGTTGTGGTAAGGGATAGTTGGGGGTGATTTACGGTAGCCGAAGTAATTTAGGTGATTCTGGTATAGTTTATGATTTTTAGCATTTTTTTGTAATTTTAAAGTGATTGGGCTTAGTTTGTTGCTGTAAAGTGTAGTTGGGGGTAATTTTTGATAGCCGAAGTAATTTAGGTGAGTTTGGCATAGTATGCTATGGTTAGTAGCATTTTTTTGTAATTTAAAAGTGATTGGGTTTAGTTTGTTGTGGTAAGGGTGAGTTGGTGATGATTTAGAGTAGCCGAAGTAATTTAGGTGAGTCTGGCATAGTTTGTTATGATTTGTACACCTTTTATGTAATTTAAAGATGATATGGTTTAGTTTGTTGTGGTAAGGGATAGTTGGGGGTGATTTACGGTAGCCGAAGTAATTTAGGTGATTCTGGTATAGTTTATGATTTTTATCATTTTTTTGTAATTTTAAAGTGATTGGGCTTAGTTTGTTGCTGTAAAGTGTAGTTGGGGGTAATTTTTGATAGCCGAAGTAATTTAGGTGAGTTTGGCATAGTATGCTATGGTTAGTAGCATTTTTTTGTAATTTAAAAGTGATTGGGTTTAGTTTGTTGTGGTAAGGGTTAGTTGGTGATGATTTAGAGTAGCCGAAGTAATTTAAGTGAGTCTGGCATAGTTTGTTATGATTTGTACACCTTTTCTGTAATTTTAAGATGATATGGTTTGGTTTGTTGTGGTAAGGGATAGTTGGGGGTGATTTACGGTGGCCGAAGTAATTTAGGTGATTCTGGTATAGTTTGTTATGATTTTTATCATTTTTTTGTAATTTTAAAGTGATTGGGCTTAGTTTGTTGCTGTAGAGTGTAGTTGGGGGTGATTTTTGATAGCCGAAGTAATTTAGGTGAGTTTGGCATAGTTTTCTATAGCTAGTAGCATTTTTTTGTAATTTAAAAGTGATTGGGTTTAGTTTGTTGTGGTAAGGGTTAGTTGGTAATGATTTATGGTAGCCGAAGTAATTTAGGTGAGTTTGGCATAGTTTGCTATGGTTACTAGAATTTTTTTGTAATTTAAAAGTGATTGGGTTTAGTTTGTTGTGGTAAGGGTTAGTTGGTGGTGATTTAGAGTAGCCGAAGTAATTTAGGTGAGTCTGGCATAGTTTGTTATGATTTGTACACCTTTTTTTGTAATTTTAAGATGATATGGTTTGGTTTGTTGTGGTAAGAGATAGTTGGGGGTGATTTACGGTAGCCGAAGTAATTTAGGTGATTCTGGTATTGTTTGTTATGATTTTTAGCATTTTTTTGTAATTTTAAAGTGATTGGGCTTAGTTTGTTGCTGTAAAGTGTAGTTGGGGGTGATTTTTAAAAGCCGAAGTAACTTAGGTGAGTTTGACATAGTTTGCTATGGTTAGTAGAATTTTTTTGTAATTTAAAAGTAATTGGGTTTAGTTTGTTGTGGTAAGGGTTAGGTGGTGATGATTTATGGTAGCCGAAGTAATTTAGGTGAATTTGGCATAGTTTGCTATGGTTACTAGAATTTTTTTGTAATTTAAAAGTCATTGGGTTTAGTTTGTTGTGGTAAGGGTTAGTTGGTGGTGATTTAGAGTAGCCGAAGTAATTTAGGTGAGTCTGGCATAGTTTGTTATGATTTGTACACCTTTTTTTGTAATTTTAAGATGATATGGTTTGGTTTGTTGTGGTAAGAGATAGTTGGGGGTGATTTACGGTAGCCGAAGTAATTTAGGTGATTCTGGTATAGTTTGTTATGATTTTTAGCATTTTTTTGTAATTTTAAAGTGATTGGGCTTAGTTTGTTGCTGTAAAGTGTAGTTGGGGGTGATTTTTAAAAGCCGAAGTAACTTAGGTGAGTTTGACATAGTTTGCTATGGTTAGTAGAATTTTTTTGTAATTTAAAAGTAATTGGGTTTAGTTTGTTGTGGTAAGGGTTAGGTGGTGATGATTTATGGTAGCCGAAGTAATTTAGGTAAATTTGGCATAGTTTGCTATGGTTAGTAGCATTTTTTTGTAATTTAAAAGTGATTGGGTTTAGTTTGTTGTGGTAAGGTTTAGTTGGTGATGATTTAGAGTAGCCGAAGTAATTTAGGTGAGTCTGGCATAGTTTGTTATGATTTGTACACCTTTTTTTGTAATTTTAAGATGATATGGTTTGGTTTGTTGTGGTAAGTGATAGTTGGGGGTGATTTACGGTAGCCGAAGTAATTTAGGTGATTCTGGTATAGTTTGTTATGATTTTTAGCATTTTTTTGTAATTTTAAAGTGATTGGGCTTAGTTTGTTGCTGTAAAGTGTAGTTGGGGGTGATTTTTGATAGCCGAAGTAATTTAGGTGAGTTTGGCATAGTTTGCTATGGTTAGTAGCATTTTTTTGTAATTTAAAAGTGATTGGGTTTAGTTTGTTGTGGTAAGGGTTAGTTGGTGATGATTTATGGTAGCCGAAGTAATTTAGGTGAGTTTGGCATAGTTTGCTATGGTTAGTAGCATTTTTTTGTAATTTAAAAGTGATTGGGTTTAGTTTGTTGTGGTAAGGGTTAGTTGGTGATGATTTAGAGAAGCCGAAGTAATTTAGGTGAGTCTGGCATAGTTTGTTATGATTTGTACACCTTTTTTTGTAATTTTAAGAAGATATGGTTTGGTTTGTTGTGGTAAGGGATAGTTGGGGGTGATTTACGGTAGCCGAAGTAATTTAGGTGTTTCTGGTATAGTTTGTTATGATTTTTAGCATTTTTTTGTAATTTTAAAGTGATTGGTCTTAGTTTGTTGTGGTAAGGGTTAGTTGGTGATGATGTAGAGTAGCCGAAGTAATTTAGGTGAGTCTGGCATAGTTTTTTATGATTTGTACACCTTTTTTGTAATTTTAAGATAATATGGTTTGGTTTGTTGTGGAAAGGGTCAATTGGTGATGATTTATGGTAGCCGAAGTAATTTAGGTGAGTTTGGCATAGTTTGCTATGGTTACTAGCATTTTTTTGTAATTTAAAAGTGATTGGGTTTGTAACAGTTATCAATTCCTATTCTTTTCTAGGGGGAGTAGGGGAGTAAAATTATTTACAAGTAGGTTGTTGTTAGAGTTGCTAAGAGATAGAAGAAATAATAAATATAGCAAGATTTTGTAATCGACTTTTTTTTTAATAAGTGTGAATTGAAGTGTGAGTTGGTTACATATTTGGCGCCCAACTTGCGGCCAGAAACCGACCCAGAGAGTTAATTGTGAGTAAGATAAAGTGCGTGAATATTTCCACGTCGCCGCCAAGCCGCCATCGCTGCATCATTGTAGTTTGATTCGATGTTCTAACTTGACGCGCCGCACGTTGCGTTTATCTCCGAAATCTCCTCTACCGGTTTTCACGCCGTACCATTCAGCGGAAACGAAGACTACCCCTCTGTCTTCAACCCGCTGCTGCTGTAAACACAGCCACTCGCGTTCCAAACGCGCTAACGAAGGCAAACCAAGATGCCACCCAAAAGAAACCCTGTCAGCGAAGACAACGACGATCGCTTGAACGTTCCTTCGCCGACAATCGCCATGTCGACCGAACAGTTCGCCATATTTCTTCAAACGGTCCAGAACACGGTTTTGCAACAAACCGCTGACTTTCCGCGACCATCGCAAGTCACAGCTCCGACGCATAAGCAGGGATCGTTCGCAAAATGCACCGCCAGGTTCGATGGGAAAAAGGGCAGCGATGTTAACGCCTTCATTGACGCGATCTCTACGTTCAAAGAGGTCACCGACGTCTCAGACACGAACGCCTTAAAAGGTCTATCACTCGTCCTGACAGAAAACGCAGCAACGTGGTTTCAGGGAGTCAAGGACACGGTTGAAAACTGGGATGAGGCCTTGACGGCCCTAAGACACACATTCGGTCCGAGAAAACCGCCTCACCGCATTTACCGCGAGCTCTTCTCCACGGAACAGATGGCCACAGAAAGCACCGACACCTTCGTGAGCAACGCGAGAGCTTTAGTAGCGCAACTTCCGAAAGGAACACTCCCGGAAATAGTGCAACTGGACATGGTGTACGGGCTGTTGTCAACACAAATACGCCGACACCTTCCTAGGGACAAAATTTTCAGCTTCAAAGAACTCCTTGACGAAGCCAGGCGCATTGAAGAAAATCTCCAAGAAGAAGGAACAGTGCAAGAGGCCAACCCAAAAGAAGCAAAAAACAGGCTCAAATGCAAGTTTTGCGGAAACTTCGGCCACTCGCAAGCTGAGTGCCGAAAGTTTGCACGATCGAAAGAAAACCAAAAGGACGTCTGCCGTAATTTCGCAAAAACACAAGCAGATCGCCGTGAAACCCATGCAATTCCGACTTCCAAGCAAAATACAACCCAGAATCACCCAAAATCTAACATTTCGTGTTACGGATGCGGAGCGTCCGGTTATGTTCGTTCCACGTGTCCAACATGTCGTCGAACGTCATCAAAAGTTAGCTCTTCCGCTGTGGAACTTTTCATGTCTACTCTTGGTGATGCCAAACCAGCAGCGTCTCGCGCTCTCGTACCCATCACTTTGTATGGAAAAACCGGTCACGCGTACGTTGATACTGCTGCCGCACGTACTCTTGCAAGCCGTAAGCTCTACGAGCACCTATTGAACAACGATGTTCCATATAAATCGGAAACTATGAACATGACATTAGCTGATGGACAAACGTCACGTGTTGATGCTCATTTATTCGACGTTCTAATCACAATCGCGACTCGTGCTGTACCCGTCACCATCATCGCAGTTCCCGAACTCATCGATGCCAGAACCTTACTTGGGGTTGATTTTATTACTAACGCCGCAATGGTTATCGACCTTCTAAATATGAAATATAATTTTGTTGATGAACCAGACAGAAAACTACCATTGATCCCTGATTTAATAATCAAATCAGTATCTTTGGGTAGTGTGGACTTGTCGCTACGTACAGAAGAAGCTACTGAGCTGAAAACTGAAGAGAAACATCAGCTAGAGGCGCTACTTACCACATTCTCGACGGTTTTCGAAGAATCTACCGACCCCACTCCTTACGCTGAACATCAGATCAATCTGACGACCAAGGAAAACATCGCAGAACCACCCTATAGAATGTCTCCGACAAAAATTGCGATCTTAAAGGAGGAAATGGGAAAAATGTTGGAAAAAGGGATCATAGAAGAATGTGATGGCCCCTACGCTGCTCCGGTTGTTCTCGTCACTAAAAAAGACGGTAGTCCACGTGTGTGCATTGACTACAGGAAACTGAACAGTGTAACAGTACCTGATCGCTATCCGCTACCTCGAATTGATGATCTTCTTCATACTGCGAAACAAACTCATTTTATGGGCACCATCGATTTAAAATCGGGGTACTGGTTAGTTCCTGTAAGACTGGAAGACCGTGACAAAACTGCATTTGTCACCCCTTTTGGATTATATCGTTTTATAAGAATGCCCTTCGGCCTGCGAAATGCGCCAGCCACATTTCAGCGGCTAATTGATCGCTTTCGTCGTAGCGTACCGCAGGTAACCATATTGTCGTATCTCGATGACATGATTGTGCTTACAGCCGATTTCGAGACACATCTGAAACATCTACAAATGGTTTTATCACAATTATTAAAGTATCGATTGGTGGCCAACAGAAATAAATGTTGTTTCTGTTGCGCTGAAGTACGCTATTTAGGACACATCTTAGGTCGTGGCGGAATAGCACCTGATCCTGAACGAATACGCTCAATTGCAACATTGAAACCACCGAAAGATGTGAAAACCCTCATTTCGTTCCTGCAGTTAGGAAGTTGGTTTCGTCGTTTCGTTCCTAATTTTGCGGATGTTGCACGCCCACTTTCGTTGCTGACACGTAAGAAGGCCACGTGGGTATGGAAGGAGCCCCAGCAGTCCGCCTTCGAAGAGTTGAAACGTCGACTAACGAATGCACCAGTGTTACGCCAAGCGGACCCCACGTTACCGTACATTTTACGTACTGACGCAAGTTCCTTTGCCATTGGGGCTTGCCTATTGCAAGGACTATCAACTGAAGACGAGCGTCCTATTGAATATGCTAGCCGCACGCTCACTTCAGCTGAATGTAATTACAGCACCACCGAACGAGAGGCTCTGGCAGTGGTGTATAGCTTACAGAAGTTTCGTGGTTACTTGGATGGATCCAAAGTAACTGTTGCAACTGACCATCGCCCTCTCCAATGGCTCATGAGTCTGCGAACTCCAAGTGGAAGATTGGCTCGATGGGCATTGCTCATCCAACAGTTTGATCTAGATATCCAATATGTTCAAGGCCGACAAAATGTGGTAGCCGACGCATTATCACGCTTACCAACCGAACTGGATGTTAACAACGAAGGTGAAAATGTCGAACTGTGCCCTGTTTCGATCGTTTTACCGATAACCAATGCAGCAGAGCAGAGAACCGTCCAAATGTCTGATCCAGAGCTAAAGAAGATAATAGCCTCCCTTGAAGACAATGATTCAACTGTCGAAACTGCCCGTTGGACAAATCGTGGTTATGTCATGTCGAATGGTGTGTTGTACCGTTACTCCCCAGAAGGCGACTCAGAGGATGCACAACTAGTTGTGCCCACCTGTAATGTGCCCAAAATCCTAAATGAGTGTCACAATTTGGTTACATCGGGTCATTATGGAATTGACAAAACGCTGCGAAGAGTTGCACAAAGATACTATTGGTCGACGATGCGACGTGACGTGGCGGCCCACGTCAAAGGATGCGTCGAATGCCAGAAATATAAACCAACTAACTTAAAACCAGCAGGACTAGTCCAGACTCCCGTGATGGCACGACGGTTTGAAGTTATTTCAATTGATTTATTTGGACCATTACCGGAAACGTCCGAAGGTTACACATGGGCATTCTGTGTGGAGGATACGGCTACCAGATGGATAGAAATATTCCCATTACGTCAAGCGACTGCTGAACTTTGTGCCAAGACCCTCGTGGACGAAATCGTCTTTAGGTATGGAACACCACGGAAAGTCATCAGCGACAACGGTACACAATTTGTTAGTGAAGTGATGCAACAAGTCGCACATTGTCTTGGATTCAAGCAGGCTCTCACTCCATATTATCATCCAGCCGCAAATCCGGAGGAGCGCAAGAATCGAGAAATTAAAGTTCAAGTTGCAATACTGGTCCAGAAACAGCATGCCAAATGGGCCGACGGCTTAGCTGCAGTACGGTTTGCCATGAATTCGGTTCCTGGATTCACCACTGGATTTAGCCCAGCATATCTTTGTTTCGGACGTGAGTTGAGAACCCCTAGCGATGTCCAAAATGATCTTCGTCCAATAATCGAGAATGAGCACATTACCACCGAAATTACACTGAAGCTGAATGTTATCGCCGAAGCCCTTAAGGACGCTCGGGAGAACCAAGAACTGGCCCAGGAACGTAGCAAACAATATGCTGATTGCAAGCGGCGTGAATCTGAAGACTACGCCCTCGGAGACCGTGTATTGATCAACGTTCATGTGCTGGGCAACGCGACGAAATTTAGGTCCAGCAAATTTGTACCTAAACGTGACGGCCCCTACGTGGTGCTGAGACGCGTTTCCCCAACATCGTACGAAATCGCTTCGGTGGAGAACCCAAACAAACCGCTTGGTGTATATCATGTGTCCGCGATGCGAAAGTTTGTAGATCCTGAGCATGAAGAACATGTTGTTCCAGTGTATCCAATTCGAAAGAGGGGGCGTCCCAAAAAGACAACCGAAAACCAACGCCGAAATGGTGCTACGTAAAAGATGGCTCAACGTTACAGAAAATCCTGGATCGTCCCTCACGGCCAATCCAGAGGGGGAGAATGTAACAGTTATCAATTCCTATTCTTTTCTAGGGGGAGTAGGGGAGTAAAATTATTTACAAGTAGGTTGTTATTAGAGTTGCTAAGAGATAGAAGAAATAATAAATATAGCAAGATTTTGTAATCGACTTTTTTTTTAATAAGTGTGAATTGAAGTGTGAGTTGATTACAGGTTTAGTTTGTTGTGGTAAGGGTTAGTTGGGTATGATTTAGAGTAGCCGAAGTAATTAAGGTGAGTCTGGCATAGTTTGTTATGATTTTTAGCATTTTTATGTAATTTTAAAGTGATTGGGCTTAGTTTGTTGCTGTAAAGTGTAGTTGGGGATGATTTTTGATAGCAGAAGTAATTTAGGTGAGTTTGGCATAGTTTGCTATAGTTAGTAGCATTATTTTGTAATTTAAAAGTGATTGGGTTTAGTTTGTTGTGGTAGGGGTTAGTTGGTGATGATTTATGGTAGCCGAAGTAATTTAGGTGAGTTTGGCATAGTTTGCTATGGTTACTAGCATTTTTTTGTAATTTAAAAGTGATTGGGTTTAGTTTGTTGTGGTAAGGGTTAGTTGGTGATGATTTAGAGTAGCCGAAGTAATTTAGGTGAGTCTGGCATAGATTGTTATGATTTGTACACGTTTTTTTTGTAAATTTAAAGATGATATGTTTTGGTTTGTTGTGGAAAGGGATAGTTGGGGGTGATTTACGGTAGCCGATGTAATTTAGGTGATTCTGGTATAGTTTGTTATGATTTTTAGCATTTTTTGTAATTTTAAAGTGATTGGGCTTAGTTTGTTGCTGTAAAGTGTAGTTGGGGGTGATTTTTGATAGCCAAAGTAATTTAGGTGAGTTTGGCATAGTTTGCTATGGTTAGTAGCATTTTTTTCTAATTTAAAAGTGATTGGGTTTAGTTTGTTGTGGTAAGGGTTAGTTGGTGATGATTTAGTGTAGCCGAAGTAATTTAGGTGAGTTTGGCATAGTTTGCTATGGTTAGTAGCATTTTTTTGTAATTTAAAAGTGATTGGGTTTAGTTTTTTGTGGCAAGGGTTAGTTGGTGATGATTTAGAGTAGCCGAAGTAATTTAGGTGAGTCTGGCATAGATTGTTATGATTTGTACACGTTTTTTTTGTAAATTTAAAGATGATATGGTTTGGTTTGTTGTGGAAAGGGTCAGTTGGTGATGATATATGGTAGCCGAAGTAATTTAGGTGAGTTTGGCATAGTTTGCTATGGTTAGTAGCATTTTTTTGTAATTTAAAAGTGATTGGGTTTAGTTTTTTGTGGCAAGGGTTAGTTGGTGATGATTTAGAGTAGCCGAAGTAATTTAGGTGAGTCTGGCATAGTTTGTTATGATTTGTACACCTTTTTTTGTAATTTTAAGATGATATGGTTTGGTTTGTTGTGGTAAGGGATAGTTGGGGGTGATTTACGTTAGCCGAAGTAATTTAGGTGATTCTGGTATAGTTTGTTATGATTTTTAGCATTATTTTGTAATTTTAAAGTGATTGGGCTTAGTTTGTTGCTGTAAAGTGTAGTTGGGGGTGATTTTTGATAGCCGAAGTATTTTAGGTGAGTTTGGCATAGTTTGCTATGGTTAGTAGCATTTTTTTTGTAATTTACAAGTGATTGGGTTTAGTTTGTTGTGGTAAGGGTTAGTTGGTGATGATTTATGGTAGCCGAAGTAATTTAGGTGAGTTTGGCATAGTTTGCTATGGTTAGTAGCATTTTTTTGTAATTTAAAAGTGATTGGGTTTAGTTTGTTGTGGTAAGGGTAAGTTGGTGATGATTTAGAGTAGCCGAAGTAATTTAGGTGAGTTTGGCATAGTTTGCTATGGTTAGTAGCATTTTTTTGTAATTTAAAAGTGATTGGGTTTAGTTTTTTGTGGTAAGGGTTAGTTGGTGATGATTTAGAGTAGCCGAAGTAATTTAGGTGAGTCTGGCATAGTTTGTTATGATTTGTACACCTTTTTTTGTAATTTTAAGATGATATGGTTTGGTTTGTTGTGGTAAGGGATAGTTGGGGGTGATTTACGTTAGCCGAAGTAATTTAGGTGATTCTGGTATAGTTTGTTATGATTTTTAGCATTTTTTTGTAATTTTAAAGTGATTGGGCTTAGTTTGTTGCTGTAAAGTGTAGTTGGGGGTGATTTTTGATAGCCGAAGTAATTTAGGTGAGTTTGGCATAGTTTGCTATGGTTAGTAGCATTTTTTTGTAATTTAAAAGTGATTGGGTTTAGTTTGTTGTGGTAAGGGTTAGTTGGTGATGATTTATGGTAGCCGAAGTAATTTAGGTGAGTTTGGCATAGTTTGCTATGGTTAGTAGCATTTTTTTGTAATTTAAAAGTGATTGGGTTTAGTTTGTTGTGGTAAGGGTTAGTTGGTGATGATTTATGGTAGCCGAAGTAATTTAGGTGAGTTTGGCATAGTTTGCTATGGTTATTAGCATTTTTTTGTAATTTAAAAGTGATTGGGTTTAGTTTGTTGTGGTAAGGGTTAGTTGGTGATGATTTAGAGTAGCCGAAGTAATTTAGGTGAGTCTGGCATAGTTTCTTATAATTTGTACACCTATTTTTGTAATTTTAAGATGATATGGTTTGGTTTGTTGTGGTAAGGGATAGTTGGGGGTGATTTACGGTAGCCGAAATAATTTTGGTGATTCTGGTATAGTTTGTTATGATTTTTAGCATTTTTTTGTAATTTTAAAGTGATTGGGCTTAGTTTGTTGCTGTAAAGTGTAGTTGGGGGTGATTTTGGGTTTAGTTTGTTGTGGTAAGGGTTAGTTGGTTATGATTTATGGTAGCCGAAGTAATTTAGTTGAGTTTGGCATAGTTTGCTATGGTTACTAGCATTTTTTTGTAATTTAAAAATGATTGGGTTTAGTTTGTTGTGGTAAGGGTTAGTTGGTGATGATTTAGAGTAGCCGAAGTAATTTAGGTGAGTTTGGCATAGTTTGCTATGGTTACTAGCATTTTTTTGTAATTTAAAAGTGATTGGGTTTAGTTTGTTGTGGTAAGGGTTAGTTGGTGATGATTTAGAGTAGCCGAAGTAATTTAGGTGAGTCTGGCATAGTTTGTTATGATTTGTACACCTTTTTTTGTAATTTTAAGATGATATGGTATGGTTTGTTGTGGAAAGGGATAGTTGGGGGTGATTTACGGTAGCCGATGTAATTTAGATGATTCTCGTATAGTTTGTTATGATTTTTAGCATTTTTTTGTAATTTTAAAGTGATTGGGCTTAGTTTGTTGCTGTAAAGTGTAGTTGGGGGTGATTTTTAATAGCCGAAGTAATTTTGGTAAGTTTGGCATAGTTTGCTATGGTAAGTAGCATTTTTTTGTAATTTAAAAGTGATTGGGTTTAGTTTGTTGTGGTAAGGGTTAGTTGGTGATGATTTATGGTAGCCGAAGTAATTTAGGTGAGTTTGGCATAGTTTTCTATGGTTAGTAACATTTTTTTGTAATTTAAATGTGATTGGGTTTAGTTTGTTGTGGTAAGGGTTAGTTGGTGATGATTTAGAGTAGCCGAAGTAATTTAGGTGAGTCTGGCATAGTTTGTTATAATTTGTACACCTATTTTTGTAATTTTAAGATGATATGGTTTGGTTTGTTGTGGTAAGGGATAGTTGGGTGTGATTTACGGTAGCCGAAGTAATTTAGGTGATTCTGGTATAGTTTGTTATGATTTTTAGCATTTTTTTGTAATTTTAAAGTGATTGGGCTTAGTTTGTTGCTGTAAAGTGTAGTTGGGGGTGATTTTTGATAGCCGAAGTAATTTGGGTGAGTTTGGCATAGTTTGCTATGGTTAGTAGCATTTTTTTGTAATTTAAAAGTGATTGGGTTTAGTTTGTTGTTGTAAGGGTTAGTTGGTGATGATTTATAGTAGCCGAAGTAATTTAGGTGAGTCTGGCATAGTTTGTTATGATTTGTACACCTTTTTTTTGTAATTTTAAGATGATATGGTTTGGTTTGTTGTGGTAAGGGATAGTTGGGGGTGATTTACGGTAGCCGAAGTAATTTAGGTGATTCTGGTATAGTTTGTTATAATTTTTAGCATTTTTTTGTAATTTTAAAGTGATTGAGCTTAGTTTGTTACTGTAAAGTGTAGTTGGGTGTGATTTTTGATAGCCGAGGTAATTTAGGTGAGTTTGGCATAGTTTGCTATGGTTAGTAGCATTTTTTTGTAATTTAAAAGAGATTGGGTTTAGTTTGTTGTGGTAAGGGTTAGTTGGTGATGATTTATGGTAGCCGAAATAATTTAGGTGAGTTTGGCATAGTTTGCTATGGTTAGTAGCATTTTTTTGTAATTTAAAAGTGATTGGGTTTAGTTTGTTGTGGTAAGGGTTAGTTGGTGATGATTTAGAGTAGCCGAAGTAATTTAGGTGAGTCTGGCATAGTTTGTTATGATTTGTACACCTTTTTTTGTAATTTTAAGATGATATGGTTTGGTTTGTTGTGGAAAGGGATAGTTGGGAGTGATTTACGGTAGCCGAAGTAATTTAGGTGATTTTGGTATAGTATTTTATGATTTTAACATTTTTTGTAATTTTAAAGTGATTGGGCTTAGTTTGTTGCTTTAAAGTGTAGTTGGGGGTGATTTTTGATAGCCGAAGTAATTTAGGTGAGTTTGCCATAGTTTGCTATGGTTAGTAGCATTTATTTGTAATTTAAAAGTGATTGGGTTTAGTTTGTTGTGGTAAGGGTTAATTGGTTATGATTTATGGTAGCCGAAGTAATTTAGGTGAGTTTGGCATAGTTTGCTATGGTTACTAGCATTTTTGTGTAATTTAAAAGTGATTGGGTTTAGTTTGTTGTTGTAAGGGTTAGTTGGTGATGATTTATAGTAGCCGAAGTAGTTTAGGTGAGTCTGGCATAGTTTGTTATGATTTGTACACCTTTTTATGTAATTTTAAGATGATATGGTTTGGTTCGTTGTGGTAAGGGATAGTTGGGGGTGATTTACGGTAGCCGAAGTAATTTAGGTGATTCTGGTATAGTTTGTTATAATTTTTAGCATTTTTTTGTAATTTTAAAGTGATTGAGCTTAGTTTGTTGCTGTAAAGTGTAGTTGGGTGTGATTTTTGATAGCCGAAGTAATTTAGGTGAGTTTGGCATAATTTGCTATGGTTAGTAGCATTTTTTTGTAATTTAAAAGTGATTGGGTTTAGTTTGTTGTGGTAAGGGTTAGTTGGTGATGATTTAGAGTAGCCGAAGTAATTTAGGTGAGTCTGGCATAGTTTGTTATGATTTGTACAGCTTTTTTTGTAATTTTAAGATGATATGGTTTGGTTTGTTGTGGTATAGGATAGTTGGGGGTGATTTACGGTATCCGAAGTAATTTAGGTGATTCTGGTATAGTTTGTTATGATTTTTAGCATTTTTTTGTAATTTTAAAGTGATTGGTCTTAGTTTGTTGCTGTAAATTGTAGTTGGGGGTGATTTTTGATAGCCGAAGTAATTTAGGTGAGTCTGGCATAGTTTGCTATGGTTAGCAGCATTAATTTAGGTGAGTTTGGCATAGTTTGCTATGGTTAGTAGCATTTTTTTGTAATTTAAAACTGATTGGGTTTAGTTTGTTGTGGTAAGGGTTAGTTGGTGATGATTTATGGTAGCCGAAGTAATTTAGGTGAGTTTGGCATAATTTGCTATGGTTAGTAACATTTTTTTGTAATTTAAAAGTGATTGGGTTTAGTTTGTTGTGGTAAGGGTTAGTTGGTGATGATTTAGAGTAGCCGAAGTCATTTAGGTGAGTCTGGCATAGTTTGTTATGATTTGTACACCTTTTTTTGTAATTTTAAGATGATATGGTTTGGTTTGTTGTGGAAAGGGATAGTTGGGAGTAATTTACGGTAGCCGAAGTAATTTAGGTGATTTTGGTATAGTTTGTTATGATTTTTAGCATTTTTTTGTAATTTTAAAGTGATTGGGCTTAGTTTGTTGCTGTAAAGTGTAGTTGGGGGTGATTTTTGATAGCCGAAGTAATTTAGGTGAGTTTGGCATAGTTTGCTATGGTTAGTAGCATTTATTTGTAATTTAAAAGTGATTGGGTTTAGTTTGTTGTGGTAAGGGTTAGTTGGTTATGATTTATGGTAGCCGAAGTAATTTAGGTGAGTTTGGCATAGTTTGCTATGGTTACTAGCATTTTTGTGTAATTTAAAAGTTATTGGGTTTAGTTTGTTGTTGTAAGGGTTAGTTGGTGATGATTTATAGTAGCCGAAGTAGTTTAGGTGACTTTGGCATAGTTTGTTATGATTTGTACACCTTTTTTTGTAATTCTAAGATGATATGGTTTGGTTTGTTGTGGTAAGGGATAGTTGGGGGTGATTTACGGTAGCCGAAGTAATTTAGGTGATTCTGGTATAGTTTGTTATGATTTTTAGCATTTTTTTGTAATTTTAAAGTGATTGGTCTTAGTTTGTTGCTGTAAAGTGTAGTTGGGGGTGATTTTTGATAGCCGAAGTAATTTAGGTGAGTCTGGCATAGTTTGCTATAGTTAGTAGCATTAATTTAGGTGAGTTTGGCATAGTTTGCTATGGTTAGTAGCATTTTTTTGTAATTTAAAATTGATTGGGTTTAGTTTGTTGTGGTAAGGGTTAGTTGGTGATGATTTATGGTAGCCGAAGTAATTTAAGTGAGTTTGGCATAATTTGCTATGGTTAGTAGCATTTTTTTGTAATTTAAAAGTGATTGGGTTTAGTTTGTTGTGGTAAGGGTTAGTTGGTGATGATTTAGAGTAGCCGAAGTCATTTAGGTAAGTCTGGCATAATTTCTTATGATTTGTACACCTTTTTTTTTAATTTTAAGATTATATGGTTTGGTTTGTTGTGGTAAGGGATAGTTGGGGGTGATTTAAAGTAGCCGAAGTAATTTAGGTGATTCTGGTATAGTTTGTTATGATTTTTAGCATTTTTTTGTAATTTTAAAGTGATTGGGCTTAGTTTGTTGCTATAAAGTGTAGTTGGGGGTGATTTTTGATAGCCGAAGTAATTTAGATGAGTTTGGCATAGTTTGCTATGGCTAGTAGCATTTTTTTGTAATTTAAAAGTGATTGGGTTTAGTTTGTTGTGGTAAGGGTTAGTTGGTCATGATTTATGGTAGCCGAAATAATTTAGGTGAGTTTGGCATAGTTTGCTATGGTTACTAGCATATTTTTGTAATTTAAAAGTGATTGGGTCTAGTTTGTAGTAGTAAGGGTTAGTTGGTGATGATTTATGGTAGCCGAAGTAATTTAGGTGAGTTTGGCATAGTTTTCTATGGTTAGTAGCATTTTTTTGTAATTTAAAAGTGATTGGGTTTAGTTTGTTGTGGTAAGTGTTAGTTGGTGATGATTTAGAGTAGCCGAAGTAATTTAGGTGAGTCTGGCATAATTTGTTATGATTTGTACACCTTTTTTTGTAATTTTAAGATGATATGGTTTGGTTTGTTGTGGTAAGGGATAGTTGGGGGTGATTTACGGTAGCTGAAGTAATTGAGGTGGATCTGGTATAGTGTGTTATGATTTTTAGCATTTTTTTGTAATTTTAAAGTGATTGGGCTTAGTTTGTTGCTGTAAAGTGTAGTTGGGGGTGATTTTTGATAGCCGAAGTAATTTAGGTGAGTTTGGCATAGTTTGCTATGGTTAGTAGCATTTTTTTGTAATTTAAAAGTGATTGGGTTTAGTTTGTTGTGGTAAGGGTTAGTTTGTGATGATTTAGAGTAGCCGAAGTAATTTAGGTGAGTCTGGCATAGTTTGTTATGATTTGTACACCTTTTTTTGTAATTTTAAGATGATATGGTTTGGTTTGTTGTGGTAAGGGATAGTTGGGGGTGATTTACGGTAGCCGAAGTAATTTAGGTGATTCTGGTATAGTGTGTCATGATTTTTAGCATTTTTTTGTAATTTTAAAGTGATTGGGCTTAGTTTGTTGCTGTAAAGTGTAGTTGGGGGTGATTTTTGATAGCCGAAGTAATTTAGGTGAGTTTGGCATAGTTTGCTATGGTTACTAGCATTTTTTTGTAATTTAAAAGTGATTGGGTTTAGTTTGTTGTGGTAAGCGTTAGTTGGTGATGATTTAGAGTAGCCGAAGTAATTTAGGTAAGTCTGGCATAGTTTGTTATAATTTGTACACCTTTTTTGTAATTTTAAGATGATATGGTTTGGTTTGTTGTGGTAAGGGATAGTTGGGGGTGATTTACGGTAGCCGAAGTAATTTAGGTGATTCTGGTATAGTTTGTTATGATTTTTAGCATTTTTTTGTAATTTTAAAGTGATTGGGCTTAGTTTGTTGCTGTAAAGTGTAGTTGGGGGTGATTTTTGATAGCCGAAGTAATTTAGGTGAGTTTGGCATAGTTTGCTATGGTTAGTAGCATTTTTTTGTAATTTAAAAGTGATTGGGTGTAGTTTGTTGTGGTAAGGGTTAGTTGGTGATGATTTATGGTAGCCGAAGTAACTTAGGTGGGTTTGGCATAGTTTGCTATGGTTAGTAGCATTTTTTTGTAATTTAAAAGTGATTGGGTTTAGTTTGTTGTGGTATGGGTTAGTTGGTGATTATTTAGAGTGGCCGAAGTAATTTAGGTGAGTCTGGCATAGTTTGTTATGATTTGTACACCTTTTTTTGTAATTTTAAGATGATATGGTTTGGTTTGTTGTGGTAAGGGATAGTTGGGGGTGATTTAGGGTAGCCGAAGTAATTTAGGTGATTCTGGTATAGTTTGTTATGATTTTTAGCATTTTTTTGTAATTTTAATGTGATTGGGCTTAGTTTGTTGCTGTAAAGTGTAGTTGGGGGTGATTTTTGATAGCCGAAGTAATTTAGGTGAGTTTGGCATGGTTTGCTATGGTTAGTGGCATTTTTTTGTAATTTAAAAGTGATTGGGTTTAGTTTGTTGTGGTAAGGGTTAGTTGGTGATGATTTATGGTAGCCGAAGTAATTTAGGTGAGTTTGGCATAGTTTGCTATGGTTACTAGCATTTTTTTGTAATTTAAAAGTGATTGGGTTTAGTTTGTTGTGGTAAGGGTTAGTTGGTGATGATTTAGAGTAGCCGAAGTTATTTAGGTAAGTCTGGCATAGTTTGTTATAATTTGTACACCTTTTTTTGTAATTTTAAGATGATATGGTTTGGTTTGTTGTGGTAAGGGAGAGATGGGGGTGATTTACGGTAGCCGAAGTAATTTAGGTGATTCTGGTATAGTTTGTTATGATTTTTAGAATTTTTTTGTAATTTTAAAGTGATTGGGCTTAGTTTGTTGCTGTAAAGTGTAGTTGGGCGTGATTTTTGATAGCCGAAGTAATTTAGGTGAGTTTGGCATACTTTGCTATGGTTAGTAGCATTTTTTTGTAATTTAAAAGTGATTGGGTGTAATTTGTTGTGGTAAGGGATAGTTGGTGATGATTTATGGTAGCCGAAGTAACTTAGGTGGGTTTGGCATAGTTTGCTATGGTTAGTAGCATTTTTTTGTAATTTAAAAGTGATTGGGTTTAGTTTGTTGTGGTAAGGGTTAGTTGGTGATTATTTAGAGTAGCCGAAGTAATTTAGGTGAGTCTGGCATAGTTTGTTATGATTTGTACACCTTTTTTTGTAATTTTAAGATGATATGGTTTGGTTTGTTGTGGTAAGGGATAGTTGGGGGTGATTTAGGGTAGCCGAAGTAATTTAGGTGATTCTGGTATAGTTTGTTATGATTTTTAGCATTTTTTTGTAATTTTAATGTGATTGGGCTTAGTTTGTCGCAGTAAAGTGTAGTTTGGGGCGATTTTTGATAGCCGAAGTAATTTAGGTGAGTTTGGCATAGTTTGCTATGGTTAGTAGCATTTTTTTGTAATTTAAAAGTGATTGGGTTTAGTTTGTTGTGGTAAGGGTTAGTTGGTGATGATTTATGGTAGCCGAAGTAATTTAGGTGAGTTTGGCATAGTTTGCTATGGTTACTAGCATTTTTTTGTAATTTAAAAGTGATTGGGTTTAGTTTGTTGTGGTAAGGGTTAGTTGGTGATGATTTAGAGTAGCCGAAGTAATTTAGGTGAGTCTGGCATAGTTTGTTATGATTTGTACACCTTTTTTTGTAATTTTAAGATGATATGGTTTGGTTTGTTGTGGTAAAGGATAGTTGGGTGTGATTTACGGTAGCCGAAATAATTTAGGCGATTCTGCTATAGTTTGTTATGATTTTTAGCATTTTTTTGTAATTTTAAAGTGATTGGGCTTAGTTGGTTGCTGTAAAGTGTAGTTGGGGGTGATTTTTGATAGCCGAAGTAATTTAGGTAAGTTTGGCCTAGTTTGCTATGGTTAGTAGCATTTTTTTGTAATTTAAAAGTGATTGGGTTTAGTTTGTTGTGGTAAGGGTTAGTTGATGATGATTTGTGGTAGCCGAAGTAATTTAGGTGAGTTTGGCATAGTTTGCTATGGTTACTAGCATTTTTTTGTAATTTAAAAGTGATTGGGTTTAGTTTGTTGTGGTAAGGGTTAGTTGGTGATGATTTAGAGTAGCCGAAGTAATTTAGGTGATTCTGGCATAGTTTGTTATGATTTGTACACCTTTTTTTGTAATTTTAAAATGATATGGTTTGGTTTGTTGTGGTAAGGGATAGTTGGGGGTGATTTACGGTAGCCGAAGTAATTTAGGCGATTCTGGTATAGTTTGATTTAATTTTTAGCATTTTTTTGTAATTTTAAAGTCATTGGGCTTAGTTTGTTGCTGTAAAGTGTAGTTGGGGGTGATTTTTGATAGCCGAAGAAATTTAGGTGAGTTTGGCATAGTTTGCTATGGTTAGTAGCATTTTTTAGTAATTTAAAAGTGATTGGGTTTAGTTTGTTGTGGTAAGGGTTAGTTGGTGATGATTTAGAGTAGCCGAAGTAATTTAGGAGAGTCTGGCATAGTTTGTTATGATTTGTACACCTTTTTTTGTAATTTTAAGATGATCTGGTTTGGGTTGTTGTGGTAAGGGATAGTTGGGGGTGATTTAAGGTAGCCGAAGTAATTTAGGCAATTCTGGTATAGTTTGATTTAATTTTTAGCATTTTTTTGTAATTTTAAAGTCATTGGGCTTAGTTTGTTGCTGTAAAGTGTAGTTGGTTGTGATTTTTGATAGCCGAAGTAATTTAGGTGAGTTTGGCATAGTTTGCTATGGTTAGTAGCATTTTTTAGTAATTTAAAAGTGATTGGGTTTAGTATGTTGTGGTAAGGGTTAGTTGGTGATGATTTATGGTAGCCGAAGTAATTTAGGTGAGTTTGGCATAGTTTGCTATGGTTACTAGCATTTTTTTGTAATTTAAAAGTGATTGGGTTTAGTTTGTTGTGGTAAGGGTTAGTTAGAGATGATTTAGACTAGCCGAAGTAATTTAGGTGAGTCTGGCATAGTTTGTTATGATTTGTACACCTTTTTTTGTAATTTTAAGATAATATGGTTTGGTATGTTGTGGTAAGGGATAGTTGGGGGTGATTTACGGTAGCCGAAGTAATTTAGGTGATTCTGGTATAGTTTGTTATGATTTTTAGCATTTTTTTGTAATTTTAAAGTCATTGGGCTTAGTTCGTTGCTGTAAAGTGTAGTTGGGGGTGATTTTTGAGAGCCGAAGTAAGTTAGGTGAGTCTGTTATAGTTTGTTATGATTTGTACACCTTTTTTTGTAATTTTAAGATGATATGGTTTGGTTTGTTGTGGTAAGGGTTAGTTAAGGGTGATTTACAGTAGCCGAAGTAATTTAGGTGATTCTGGTATAGTTTGTTATGATTTTTAGCATTTTTTTGTAATTTTAAAGTGATTGGGCTTAGTTTGTTGCTGTAAAGTGCAGTTGGGGGTGATTTTTGATAGCCGAAGTAGTTTAGGTGAGTTTGGCATAGTTTGCTATGGTTAGTAGCATTTTTTTGTAATTTAAAAGTGATTGGGTTTAGTTTGTTATGGTAAGGGTTAGTTGGTGATGATTTAGAGTAGCCGAAGTAATTTAGGTGATTCTGGCATAGTTTGTTATGATTTGTACACCTTTTTTTGTAATTTTAAGATGATATGGTTTGGTTTGTTGTGGTAAGGGATAGTTGGGGGTGATTTACGGTAGCCGAAGTAATTTAGGTGATTCTGGTATAGTTTGTTATGATTTTTAGCATTTTTTTGTAATTTTAAAGTCATTGGGCTAAGTTCGTTGCTGTAAAGTGTAGTTGGGGGTGATTTTTGAGAGCCGAAGTAAGTTAGGTGAGTCTGTTATAGTTTGTTATGATTTGTACACCTTTTTTTGTAATTTTAAGATGATATGGTTTGGTTTGTTGTGGTAAGGGATATTTAAGGGTGATTTACAGTAGCCGAAGTAATTTAGGTGATTCTGGTATAGTTTGTTATGATTTTTAGCATTTTTTTGTAATTTTAAAGTGATTGGGCTTAGTTTGTTGCTGTAAAGTGCAGTTGGGGGTGATTTTTGATAGCCGAAGTAGTTTAGGTGAGTTTGGCATAGTTTGCTATGGTTAGTAGCATTTTTTTGTAATTTAAAAGTGATTGGTTTTAGTTTGTTGTGGTAAGGGTTAGTTGGTGATGATTTATGGTAGCCGAAGTAATTTAGGTGAGTTTGGCATGGTTTGCTATGGTTAGTAGCATTTTTTTGTAATTTAAAAGTGATTGGGTTTAGTTTGTTGTGGTAAGGGTTAGTTGGTGATGATTTATGGTAGCCGAAGTACTTTAGGTGAGTTTGGCATAGTTTGCTATGGTTACTAGCATTTTTTTGTAATTTAAAAGTGATTGGGTTTAGTTTGTTGTGGTAAGATTTAGTTGGTGATGATTTAGAGTAGCCGAAGTTATTTAGGTAAGTCTGGCATAGTTTGTTATAATTTGTACACCTTTTTTTGTAATTTTAAGATGATATGGTTTGGTTTGTTGTGGTAAGGGATAGTTGGAGGTGATTTACGGTAGCCGAAGTAATTTTGGTGATTCTGGTATAGTTTGTTATGATTTTTAGCATTTTTTTGTAATTTTAAAGTGATTGGGCTTAGTTTGTTGCTGTAAAGTGTAGTTGGGGGTGATTTTTGATAGCCGAAGTAATTTAGGTGAGTTTGGCATAATTTGCTATGGTTAGTAGCATTTTTTTGTAATTTAAAAGTGATTGGGTGTAGTTTGTTGTGGTAAGGGTTAGTTGGTGATGATTTATGGTAGCCGAAGTAACTTAGGTGCGTTTGGCATAGTTTGCTATGGTTAGTAGCATTTTTTTGTAATTTAAAAGTGATTGGGTTTAGTTTGTTGTGGTAAGGGTTAGTTGGTGATTATTTAGAGTAGCCGAAGTAATTTAGGTGAGTCTGGCATAGTTTGTTATGATTTGTACACCTTTTTTTGTAATTTTAAGATGATATGATTTGGTTTGTTGTGGTAAGGGATAGTTGGGGGTGATTTAGGGTAGCCGAAGTAATTTAGGTGATTCTGGTATAGTTTGTTATGATTTTTAGCATTTTTTTGTAATTGTAATGTGATTGGGCTTAGTTTGTTGCTGTAAAGTGTAGTTGGGGGTGATTTTTGATAGCCGAAGTAATTTAGGTGAGTTTGGCATAGTTTGCTATGGTTAGTAGCATTTTTTTGTAATTTAAAAGTGATTGGGTTTAGTTTGTTGTGGTAAGGGTTAGTTGGTGATGATTTATGGTAGCCGAAGTAATTTAGGTGAGTTTGGCATAGTTTGCTATGGTTAGTAGCATTTTTTTGTAATTTAAAAGTGATTGGGTTTAGTTTGTTGTGGTAAGGGTTAGTTGGTGATGATTTATGGTAGCCGAAGTAACTTAGGTGGGTTTGGCATAGTTTGCTATGGTTAGTAGCATTTTTTTGTAAATTAAAAGTGATTGGGTTTAGTTTGTTGTGGTAAGGGTTAGTTGGTGATTATTTAGAGTAGCCGAAGTAATTTAGGTGAGTCTGGCATAGTTTGTTATGATTTGTACACCTTTTTTTGTAATTTTAAGATGATATGGTTTGGTTTGTTGTGGTAAGGGATAGTTGGAGGTGATTTAGGGTAGCCGAAGTAATTAAGGTGATTCTGGTATAGTTTGTTATGATTTTTAGAATTTTTTTGTAATTTTAATGTGATTAGGTTTAGTTTGTTGCTGTAAAGTGTAGTTGGGGGTGATTTTTGATAGCCGAAGTAATTTAGGTAAGTTTGGCATAGTTTGCTATGGTTAGTAGCATTTTTTTGTAATTTAAAAGTGATTGGGTTTAGTTTGTTGTGGTAAGGGTTAGTTGGTGATGATTTATGGTAGCCGAAGTAATTTAGGTGAGTTTGGCATAGTTTGCTATAGTTACTAGCATTTTTTTGTAATTTAAAAGTGATTGGGTTTAGTTTGTTGTGGTAAGGGTTAGTTGGTGATGATTTAGAGTAGCCGAAGTAATTTAGGTGAGTCTGGCATAGTTTGTTATGATTTGTACACCTTTTTTTGTAATTTTAAGATGATATGGTTTGGTTTGTTGTGGTAGAAGATAGTTGGGGGTGATTTACGGTAGCCGAAGTAATTTAGGTGGTTCTGGTAACGTTTGTTATAATTTTTAGAATTTTTTTGTAATTTTAAAGTGATTGGGCTTAGTTTGTTGCTGTAAAGTGTAGTTGGGGGTGATTTTTGATTGCCGATGTAATTTAGGTGAATTTGGCATAGTTTGCTATGGTTAGTAGCATTTTTTTGTAATTTAAAAGTGATTGGTTTTAGTTTGTTGTGGTAAGGGTTAGTTGGTGATGATTTGTGGTAGCCGAAGTAATTTAGGTGAGTTTGGCATGGTTTGCTATTGTTAGTAGCATTTTTTTGTAATTTAAAAGTGATTGGGTTTAGTTTGTTGTGGTAAGGGTCAGTTGGTGATGATTTGTGGTAGCCGAAGTAATTTAGGTGAGTTTGGCATGGTTTGCTATGGTTAGTAGCATTTTTTTGTAATTTAAAAGTGATTGGGTTTAGTTTGTTGTGGTAAGGGTTAGTTGGTGATGATTTAGAGTAGCCGAAGTAATTTAGGAGAGTCTGGCATAGTTTGTTATGATTTGTACACCTTTTTTTGTAATTTTAAGATGATCTGGTTTGGGTTGTTGTGGTAAGGGATAGTTGGGGGTGATTTACGGTAGCCGAAGTAATTTAGGCGATTCTGGTATAGTATGATTTAATTTTTAGCATTTTTTTGTAATTTTAAAGTCATTGGGCTTAGTTTGTTGCTGTAAAGTGTAGTTGGGGGTGATTTTTGATAGCCGAAGTAATTTAGGTGAGTTTGGCATAGTTTGCTATGGTTAGTAGCATTTTTTAGTAATTTAAAAGTGATGTTGCTGTAAAGTGTAGTTGGGGGTGATTTTTGATTGCCGATGTAATTTAGGTGAATTTGGCATAGTTTGCTATGGTTAGTAGCATTTTTTTGTAATTTAAAAGTGATTGGTTTTAGTTTGTTGTGGTAAGGGTTAGTTGGTGATGATTTGTGGTAGCCGAAGTAATTTAGGTGAGTTTGGCATGGTTTGCTATTGTTAGTAGCATTTTTTTGTAATTTAAAAGTGATTGGGTTTAGTTTGTTGTTGTAAGGGTCAGTTGGTGATGATTTGTGGTAGCCGAAGTAATTTAGGTGAGTTTGGCATGGTTTGCTATGGTTAGTAGCATTTTTTTGTAATTTAAAAGTGATTGGGTTTAGTTTGTTGTGGTAAGGGTTAGTTGGTGATGATTTAGAGTAGCCGAAGTAATTTAGGAGAGTCTGGCATAGTTTGTTATGATTTGTACACCTTTTTTTGTAATTTTAAGATGATCTGGTTTGGGTTGTTGTGGTAAGGGATAGTTGGGGGTGATTTACGGTAGCCGAAGTAATTTAGGCGATTCTGGTATAGTATGATTTAATTTTTAGCATTTTTTTGTAATTTTAAAGTCATTGGGCTTAGTTTGTTGCTGTAAAGTGTAGTTGGGGGTGATTTTTGATAGCCGAAGTAATTTAGGTGAGTTTGGCATAGTTTGCTATGGTTAGTAGCATTTTTTAGTAATTTAAAAGTGATTGGGTTTAGTATGTTGTGGTAAGGGTTAGTTGGTGATGATTTATGGTAGCCGAAGTAATTTAGGTGAGTTTGGCATAGTTTGCTATAGTTACTAGCATTTTTTTGTAATTTAAAAGTGATTGGGTTTAGTTTGCTGTGCTAAGGGTTAGTTGGTGATGATTTAGAGTAGCCGAAGTAATTTAGGTGAGTCTGGCATAGTTTGTTATGATTTGTACACCTTTTTTTGTAATTTTAAGATGATATGGTTTGGTTTGTTGTGGTAAGGGATAGTTGGGGTTATTTACGGTAGCCGAAGTAATTTAGGTGGTTCTGGTATAGTTTGTTATAATTTTTAGAATTTTTTTGTAATTTTAAAGTGATTGGGCTTAGTTTGTTGCTGTAAAGTGTAGTTGGGGGTGATTTTTGATTGCCGATGTAATTTAGGTGAATTTGGCATAGTTTGCTATGGTTAGTAGCATTTTTTTGTAATTTAAAAGTGATTGGTTTTAGTTTGTTGTGGTAAGGGTTAGTTGGTGATGATTTGTGGTAGCCGAAGTAATTTAGGTGAGTTTGGCATGGTTTGCTATGGTTAGTAGCATTTTTTTGTAATTTAAAAATGATTGGGTTTAGTTTGTTGTGGTAAGGGTTAGTTGGTGATGATTTAGAGTAGCCGAAGTAATTTAAGAGAGTCTGGCATAGTTTGTTATGATTTGTACACCTTTTTTTGTAATTTTAAGATGATCTGGTTTGGGTTGTTGTGGTAAGGGATAGTTGGGGGTGATTTACGTTAGCCGAAGTAATTTAGGCGATTCTGGTATAGTATGATTTAATTTTTAGCATTTTTTTGTAATTTTAAAGTCATCGGGCTTAGTTTGTTGCTGTAAAGTGTAGTTGGGGGTGATTTTTGATAGCCGAAGTAATTTAGGTGAGTTTGGCATAGTTTGCTATGGTTAGTAGCATTTTTTAGTAATTTAAAAGTGATTGGGTTTAGTATGTTGTGGTAAGGGTTAGTTGGTGATGATTTATGGTAGCCGAAGTAATTTAGGTGAGTTTGGCATAGTTTGCTATGGTTAGTAGCATTTTTTTGAAATTTAAAAGTGATTGGGTTTAGTTTGTTGTGGTAAGGGTTAGTTGGTGATGATTTATGGTAGCCGAAGTAATTTAGGTGAGTTTGGCATAGTTTGCTATGGTTACTAGCATTTTTTTGTAATTTAAAAGTGATTGGGTTTAGTTTGTTGTGGTAAGGGTTAGTGGGTGATGATTTAGAGTAGCCGAAGTAATTTAGGTGAGTCTGGCATAGTTTGTTATGATTTGTACACCTTTTTTTGTAATTTTAAGATGATATGGTTTGGTTTGTTGTGGTAAAAGATAGTTGGGGGTGATTTACGGTAGCCGAAGTAATTTAGGTAGTTCTGGTATAGTTTGTTATAATTTTTAGAATTTTTTTGTAATTTTAAAGTGATTGGGCTTAGTTTGTTGCTGTAAAGTGTAGTTGGGGGTGATTTTTGATTGCCGATGTAATTTAGGTGAATTTGGCATAGTTTGCTATGGTTAGTAGCATTTTTTTGTAATTTAAAAGTGATTGGTTTTAGTTTGTTGTGGTAAGGGTTAGTTGGTGATGATTTGTGGTAGCCGAAGTAATTTAGGTGAGTTTGGCATGGTTTGCTATGGTTAGTAGCATTTTTTTGTAATTTAAAAGTTATTGGGTTTAGTTTGTTGTGGTAAGGGTTAGTTGGTGATGATTTAGAGTAGCCGAAGTAATTTAGGAGCGTCTGGCATAGTTTGTTATGATTTGTACACCTTTTTTTGTAATTTTAAGATGATCTGGTTTGGGTTGTTGTGGTAAGGGATAGTTGGGGGTGATTTACGGTAGCCGAAGTAATTTAGGCGATTCTGGTATAGTATGATTTAATTTTTAGCATTTTTTTGTAATTTTAAAGTAATTGGGCTTAGTTTGTTGCTGTAAAGTGTAGTTGGGGGTGATTTTTGATAGCCGAAGTAATTTAGGTGAGTTTGGCATAGTTTGCTATGGTTAGTAGCATTTTTTAGTAATTTAAAAGTGATTGGGTTTTGTATGTTGTGGTAAGGGTTAGTTGCTGATGATTTATGGTAGCCGAAGTAATTTAGGTGAGTTTGGCATAGTTTGCTATGGTTACTAGCATTTTTTTGTAATTTAAAAGTGATTGGGTTTAGTTTGTTGTGTTAAGGGTTAGTTGGTGATGATTTAAAGTAGCCGAAGTAATTTAGGTGAGTCTGGCATAGTTTGTTATGATTTGTACACCTTTTTTTGTAATTTTAAGATGATATGGTTTGGTTTGTTGTGGTAAGGAATAGTTGGGTGTGATTTACGGTAGCCGAAATAATTTAGGTGATTCTGGTATAGTTTGTTATGATTTTTAGCATTTTTTTGTAATTTTAAAGTGATTGGGCTTATTTGGTTGCTGTAAAGTGTAGTTGGGGGTGATTTTTGATAGCCGAAGTAATTTAGGTAAGTTTGGCCTAGTTTGCTATGGTTAGTAGCAATTTTTTGTAATTTAAAAGTGATTGGGTTTAGTTTGTTGTGTTAAGGGTTAGTTGATGATGATTTGTGGTAGCCGAAGTAATTTAGGTGAGTTTGGAATAGTTTGCTATGGTTACTAGCATTTTTTTTATAATTTAAAAGTGATTGGGTTTAGTTTGTTGTGGTAAGGTTTAGTTGGTGATGATTTAGAGTAGCCGAAGTAATTTAGGTGATTCTGGCATAGTTTGTTATGATTTGTACACCTTTTTTTGTAATTTTAAAATGATATGGTTTGGTTTGTTGTGGTAAGGAATAGTTGGGGGTGATTTACGGTAGCCGAAGTAATTTAGGTGATTCTGGTATAGTTTGTTATGATTTTTAGCATTTTTTTGTAATTTTAAAGTGATTGGGCTTAGTTCGTTGCTGTAAAGTGTAGTTGGGGGTGATTTTTGAGAGCCGAAGTAAGTTAGGTGAGTTTGGCATAGTTTGCTATGGTTAGTAGCATTTTTTTGTAATTTAAAAGTGATTGGGTTTAGTTTGTTGTGGTAAGGGTTAGTTAGAGATGATTAATGGTAGCCGAAGTAATTTAGGTAAGTTTGGCATAGTTTGCTATGGTTACTAGCATTTTTTTGTAATTTAAAAGTGATTGGGTTTAGTTTGTTGTGGTAAGGGTTAGTTGGTGATGATTTAGAGTAGCCGAAGTAATTTAGGTGAGTCTGGCATAGTTTGTTATGATTTGTACACCTTTTTTTGTAATTTTAAGATGATATGGTTTGGTATGTTGTGGTAAGGGATAGTTGGGGGTGATTTACGGTAGCCGAAGTAATTTAGGTGATTCTGGTATAGTTTGTTATGATTTTTAGAATTTTTTTGTAATTTTAAAGTGATTGGGCTTAGTTCGTTGCTGTAAAGTGTAGTTGGGGGTGATTTTTGAGAGCCGAAGTAAGTTAGGTGAGTCTGTTATAGTTTGTTATGATTTGTACACCTTTTTTTGTAATTTTAAGATGATATGGTTTGGTTTGTTGTGGTAAGGGATAGTTAAGGGTGATTTACGGTAGCCGAAGTAATTTAGGTGATTCTGGTATAGTTTGTTATGATTTTTAGCATTTTTGTGTAATTTTAAAATGATTGGGCTTAGTTTGTTGCTGCAAAGTGTAGTTGGGGGTGATTTTTGATAGCCGAAGTAATTTAGGTGAGTTTGGCATAGTTTGCTATGGTTAGTAGCATTTTTTTGTAATTTAAAAGTGATTGGGTTTAGTTTGTTGTGGTAAGGGTTAGTCGGTGATGATTTATGGTAGCCGAAGTAATTTAGGTGAGTTTGGCATAGTTTGCTATGGTTAGTAGCATTTTTTTGTAATTTAAAATTGATTGGGTTTAGTTTGTTGTGGTAAGGGTTAGTTGGTGATGATTTAGAGTAGCCGAAGTAATTTAGGTGAGTCTGGCATAGTTTGTTATGATTTGTACACCTTTTTTTGTAATTTTAAGATTATATGGTTTGGTTTGTTGTGGTAAGGGATAGTTGGGGGTGATTTACGGTAGCCGAAGTAATTTAGGTGATTCTGGTATAGTTTGTTATGATTTTTAGCATTTTTTTTGTAATTTTAAAGTGTTTGGGCTTAGTTTGTTGCTGTAAAGTGTAGTTGGGGGTGATTTTTGATGGCCGAAGTAATTTAGGTGAGTTTGGCTTAGTTTGCTATGGTTAGTAGCATTTTTTTGTAATTAAAAAGTGATTGGGTTTAGTTTGTTGTGGTAAGGGTTAGTTGGTGATGATTTAGAGTACCCGAAGTAATTTAGGTGATTCTGGTATAGTTTGTTATGATTTTTATAATTTTTTTGTAATTTTAAAGTGATTGGGCTTAGTTTGTTGCTGTAAAGTGTAGTTGGGGGTGATTTTTGATAGCCGAAGTAATTTAGGTGTGTTTGGCATAGTTTGCTATGGTTCGTAGCATTTTTTTAAAATTTAAAAGTGATTGGGTTTAGTTTGTTGAGGTAAGGGTTAGTTGGTGATGATTTATGGTAGCCGAAGTATTTTAGGTGAGTTTGGCATAGTGTGCTATGGTTACTAACATTTTTTTGTAATTTAAAAGTGATTGGGTTTAGTTTGTTGTGGTAAGGGTTAGTTGGTGATGATTTATGGTAGCCGAAGTAATTTAGGTGAGTTTGGCATAGTTTGCTATGGTTAGTAGCATTTATTTGAAATTTGAAAGTGATTGGGTTTAGTTTGTTGTGGTAAGGGTTAGTTGGTGATGATTTAGAGTAGCCGAAGTAATTTAGGTGAGTCTGGCATAGTTTGTTATGATTTGTACACCTTTTTTTGTAATTTTAAGATGATATGGTTTGGTTTGTTGTGGTAAGGGATAGTTGGGGGTGATTTACGGTAGCCGAAGTAATTTAGGTGATTCTGGTATAGTTTGTTATGATTTTTAGCATTTTTTTGTAATTTTAAAGTGATTGGGCTTAGTTTGTTGCTGTAAAGTGTAGCTGGGGGTGATTTTTGATAGCCGAAGTAATTTAGGTGAGTTTGGCATAGTTTGCTATGGTTAGTAGCATTTTTTTGTAATTTAAAAGTGATTGGGTTTAGTTAGTTGTGGTAAGGGTTAGTTGGTGATTATTTATGGTAGCCGAAGTAATTTAGGTGAGTTTGGCATAGTTTGCTATGGTTAGTAGCATTTTTTTGAAATTTGAAAGTGATTGGGTTTAGTTTGTTGTGGTAAGGGTTGGTTGGTGATGATTTAAAGTAGCCGAAGTAATTTAGGTGAGTCTGGCATAGTTTGATATCATTTGTACACCTTTTTTTGTAATTTTAAGATGATTTTGTTTGGTTTGTTGTGGTAAGGGATAGTTGGGGGTGATTTACGGTAGCCGAAGTAATTTAGGTGATTCTGGTATAGTTTGTTATGATTTTTAGCATTTTTTTGTAATTTTAATGTGATTGGGCTTAGTTTGTTGCTGTAAAGTGTAGCTGGGGGTGATTTTTGATAGCCGAAGTAATTTAGGTGAGTTTGGCATAGTTTGCTATGGTTAGTAGCATTTTTTTGTAATTTAAAAGTGATTGGGTTTAGTTTGTTGTGGTAAGGGTTAGTTGGCGACGATTTAGAGTAGCCGAAGTAATTTAGGTGAGTCTGGCATAGTTTGATAACATTTGTACACCTTTTTTTGTAATTTTAAGATGATATGGTTTGGTTTGTTGTGGTAAGGGATAGTTGGGGGTGATTTACGGTAGCCGAAGTAATTTAGGTGATTCTGGTATAGTTTGTAATGCTTTTTAGCATTTTTTTGTAATTTTAAAATGATTGGGCTTAGTTTGTTGCTGTAAAGTGTAGCTGGGGGTGATTTTTGATAGCCGAAGTAATTTAGGTGAGTTTGGCATAGTTTGCTATGGTTAGTAGCATTTTTTTGTAATTTAAAAGTGATTGGGTTTAGTTTGTTGTGGTAAGGTTTAGTTGGTGATGATTTATGGTAGCTGAAGTAATTTAGGTGAGTTTGGCATAGTTTGCTATGGTTACTAGCATTTTTTTGTAATTTAAAAGTGATTGGGTTTAGTTTGTTGTGGTAAGGGTTAGTTGGCGACGATTTAGAGTAGCCGAAGTAATTTAGGTGAGTCTGGCATAGTTTGTTATGATTTGTACACCTTTTTTTGTAATTTTAAGATGATATGGTTTGGTTTGTTGTGGTAAGGGATAGTTGGGGGTGATTTACGGTAGCCAAAGTAATTTAGGTGATTCTGGTAAAGTTTGTTATGATTTTTAGCATTTTTTTGTAATTTTAAAGTGATTGGGCTTTGTTTGTTGCTGTAAAGTGTAGTTGGGGGTGATTTTTGATAGCCGAAGTAATTTAGGTGGGTTTGACATAGTTTGCTATGGTTAGAAGCATTTTTTTTGTAATTTAAAAGTGATTGGGTTTAGTTTGTTGTGGTAAGGATTAGTTGGTGATGATTTATGGTAGCCGAAGTAATTTAGGTGAGTTTGGCATAGTTTGCTATGGTTAGTAGCATTTTTTTGTAATTTAAAAGTGATTGGGTTTAGTTTGTTGTAGTAAGAGTTAGTTGGTGATGATTTAGAGTAGCCGAAGTATTTTAGGTGAGTTTGGCATAGTTTGTTATGATTTGTACACCTTTTTTTTTAATTTAAAGATGATATGGTTTGGTTTGTTGTGGTAAGGGATAGTTGGGGGTGATTTAGGGTATCCGAAGTAATTTAGGTGATTCTGGTATTGTTTGTTATGATTTTTAGCATTTTTTTGTAATTTTAAAGCGATTGGGCTTAGTTAGTTGCTATAAAGTGTAGTTGGGGGTGATTTTTGATAGCCGAAGTAATTTAGGTGAGTTTGCTATGGTTAGAAGCATTTTTTTGTAATTTAAAAGTGATTGGGTTTAGTTTGTTGTGGTAAGGGTTAGTTGGTGATGATTTACGGTAGCCGAAGTAATTTAGGTGAGTTTGGCATAGTTTGCTATGGTTACTAGCATTTTTTTGAAATTTAAAAGTGATTGGGTTTAGTTTGTTGTGGTAAGGGTTAGTTGGTGATGATTTAGAGTAGCCGAAGTAATTTAGGTGAGTCTGGCATAGTTTGTTATGATTTGTACACCTTTTTTTGTAATTTTAAGATGATATGGTTTGGTTTGTTGTGGTAAGGGATAGTTGGGGGTGATTTACGGTAGCCGAAGTAATTTAGGTGATTCTGGTATAGTTTGTAATGATTTTTAGCATTTTTTTGTAATTTTAAAGTGATTGGGCTTAGTTTGTTGCTGTAAAGTGTAGCTGGGGGTGATTTTTGATAGCAGAAGTATTTTAGGAGAGTTTGGCATAGTTTGCTATGGTTAGTAGCATTTTATTGTAACTTAAAAGTGATTGGGTTTAGTTTGTTGTGGTAAGGGATAGTTGGTGATGATTTATGGTAGCCGAAGTAATTTAGGTGAGTTTGGCATAGTTTGCTATGGTTACTAGCATTTTTTTGTAATTTAAAAGTGATTGGGTTTAGTTTGTTTTGGTAAGGGTTAGTTGGTGATGATTTAGAGTAGCCGAAGTAATTTACGTGAGTATGGCCTAGTTTGTTATGATTTGAAAACCTTTTTTTGTAATTTTAAGATGATATGGTTTGGTTTGTTTTGGTAAAGAATAGTTGGGGGTGATTTACGGTAGCCGAACTAATTTAGGTGATTCTGGTATAGTTTGTTATGATTTTTAGCATTTTTTTGTAATTTTAAAGTGATTGGGCTTAGTTTGTTGCTGTAAAGTGTAGTTGGGGGTGATTTTTGATAGCCTAAGTAATTTAGGTGAGTTTGGCATAGTTTGCTATGGTTAGTAGCATTTTTTTGTAATTTAAAAGTGATTGGGTTTAGTTTGTTGTGGTAAGGGTTAGTTGGTGATGATTTAGGATAGCCAAAGTAATTTAGGTGAGTTTGGCATAGTTTGCTATGGTTACTAGCATTTTTTTGTAATTTAAAAGTGATTGGGTTTAGTTCGTTGTGGTAAGGGTTAGTTGGTGATGATATAGAGTAGCCAAAGTAATTTAGGTGATTTTGGTATAGTTTGTTATGATTTTTAGCATTTTTTTGTAATTTAAAAGTGATTGGGTTTAGTTTGTTGTGGTAAGGGTTAGTTGGTGATGATTTATGGTAGCCGAAGTAATTTAGGTGAGTTTGGCATAGTTTGCTATGGTTACTAGCATTTTTTTGTAATTTAAAAGTGATTGGGTTTAGTTTGTTGTGGTAAGGGTTAGTTGGTGATGATTTAGAGTAGCCGAAGTAATTTAGGTGAGTCTGGCATAGTTTGATATGATTTGTACACCTTTTTTTGTAATTTTAAGATGATATGGTTTGGTTTGTTGTGGTAAGGGATAGTTGGGGGTAATTTACGGTAGCCGAAGTAATTTAGGTGATTCTTGTATAGTCTGTTATGATTTTTGGCATTTTTTTGTAATTTTAAAGTGATTGGGTTTAGTTTGTTGCTGTAAAGTGTAGTTGGGGGTGATTTTTGATAGCCGAAGTAATTTAGGTAAATTTGGCATAGTTTGCTATGGTTAGTAGCATTTTTTTGTAATTTAAAAGTGATTGGGTTTAGTTTGTTGTGGTAAGGGTTAGTTGGTGATGATATATGGTAGCCGAAGTAATTTAGGTGAGTTTGGCATAGTTTGCTATGGTTACTAGCATTTTTTTTTAATTTAAAAGTGATTGGGTTTAGTTTGTTGTGGTAAGGGTTAGTTGGTGATGATTTAGAGTAGCCGAAGTAATTTAGGTGAGTCTGGCATAGTTTGTTATGATTTGTACACCTTTTTTTATAATTTTCAGATGATATGGTTTGGTTTGTTGTGGTAAGGGATAGTTGGGGGTGATTTACGGTAGCCGAAGTAATTTAGGTGATTCTGGTATAGTTTGTTATGATTTTTAGCATTTTTTTGTAATTTTAATCGATTGGGCTTAGTTTGTTGCTGTAAAGTGTAGTTGGGGGTGATTTTTGATAGCCGAAGTAATTTAGGTGAGTTTGGCATAGTTTGCTATGGTTAGTAGCATTTTTTTGTAATGTAAATGTGATTGGGTTTAGTTTGTTGTGGTAAGGGTTAGTTGGTGATGATTTATGGTAGCCGAAGTAATTTAGGTGAGTTTGGCATAGTTTGCTATGGTTACTAGCATTTTTTTGTAATTTAAAAGTGATTAGGTTTGGTTTGTCGTGGTAAGGGTTAGTTGGTGATGATTTATGGTAGCCGAAGTAATTTAGGTGAGTTTGGCATAGTTTGCTATGGTTACTAGCATTTTTTGGTAATTTAAAAGTGATTGGGTTTAGTTTGTTGTGGTAAGGGTTAGTTGGTGATGATTTAGAGTAGCAGAAGTAATTTAGGTGAGTCTGGCATAGTTTGTTATGATTTGTACACCTTTTTTTGTAATAATAAGATGATATGGTTTGGTTTGTTGTGGTAAGGGATAGTTGGGGGTGATTTACGGTAGCCGAAGTAATTTGGGTGATTCTGGTATAGTTTGTTACGATTTTTAGCATTTTTTTGTAATTCTAAAGTGATTGGGCTTAGTTTGTTGCTGTAAAGTGTAGTTGGGAGTGATTTTTGATAGCCGAAGTAATTTAGGTGAGTTTGGCATAGTTTGCTATGATTAGTAGCATTTTTTTGTAATGTAAATGTGATTGGGTTTAGTTTGTTGTGGTAAGGGTTAGTTGGTGATGATTTATGGTAGCCGAAGTAATTTAGGTGAGTTTGGCATAGTTTGCTATGTTTACTAGCATTTTTTTGTAATTTAAAAGTGATTGGGTTTGATTTGTTGTGGTAAGGGTTAGTTGGTGATGATTTATGGTAGCCGAAGTAATTTAGGTGAGTTTGACATAGTTTGCTATGGTTACTAGCATTTTTTTGTAATGTAAAAGTGATTGGGTATAGTATGTTGTGGTAAGGGTTAGTTGGTGATGATTTAGAGTAGCCGAAGTAATTTAGGTGAGTCAGGTATAGTTTGTTATGATTTGTACACCTTTTTTTGAAATTTTAAGATGATATGGTTTGGTTTGTTGTGGTAAGGGATAGTTGGGGGTGATTTACGGTAGCCGAAGTAATTTAGGTGATTCTGGTATAGTTTGTTATGATTTTTAGCATTTTTTTTGTAATTTTAAAGTGATTGGGCTTAGTTTGTTGCTGTAAAGTGTAGTTGGGGGTGATTTTTGATAGCCGAAGTAATTTAGGTAAGTTTGGCATAGTTTGCTATGGTTAGTAGCATTTTTTTGTAATTTAAAAGTGATTGGGTTTAGTTTGTTGTGGTAAGAGTTAGTTGGTGATGATTTATGGTAGCCGAAGTAATTTAGGTGAGTTTGGCATAGTTTGCTATGGTTACTAGCATTTTTTTGTAATTTAAAAGTGATTGGGTTTAGTTTGTTGTGGTAAGGGTTAATTGGTGATGATTTACAGTAACCGAAGTAATTTAGGTGAGTCTGACATAGTTTATTATGATTTGTACACCTTTTTTTGTAATTTTAAGTTGATATGGTTTGGTTTGTTGTGGTAAGGGATAGTTGGTGGTGATTTACGGTTGCCGAAGTAATTTAGGTGATTCTGGTATGGTTTGTTATAATTTTTAGCATTTTTTTGTAATTTTAAAGTGATTGGGCTTAGTTTGTTGCTGTAAAGTGTAGTTGGGGGTGATTTTTGATAGCCGAAGTAATTTAGGTGAGTTTGGCATAGTTTGCTATGGTTAGTAGCATTTTTTTGTAATTTAAAAGTGACTGGGTTTAGTTTGTTGTGGTAAGGGTTAGTTGGTGATGATATATGGTAGCCGAAGTAATTTAGGTGAGTTTGGCATAGTTTGCTATGGTTACTAGCATTTTTTTTTAATTTAAAAGTGATTGGGTTTAGTTTGTTGTGGTAAGGGTTAGTTGGTGATGATTTAGAGTAGCCGAAGTAATTTAGGTGAGTCTGGCATAGTTTGTTATGATTTGTACACCTTTTTTTATAATTTTCAGATGATATGGTTTGGTTTGTTGTGGTAACGGATAGTTGGGGGTGATTTACGGTAGCCGAAGTAATTTAGGTGATTCTGGTATAGTTTGTTATGATTTTTAGCATTTTTTTGTAATTTTAATTGATTGGGCTTAGTTTTTTGCTGTAAAGTGTAGTTGGGGGTGATTTTTGATAGCCGAAGTAATTTAGGTGAGTTTGGCATAGTTTGCTATGGTTAGTAGCATTTTTTTGTAATGTAAATGTGATTGGGTTTAGTTTGTTGTGATAAGGCTTAGTTGGTGATGATTTATGGTAGCCGAAGTAATTTAGGTGAGTTTGGCATAGTTTGCTATGGTTATTAGCATTTTTTTGTAATTTAAAAGTGATTGGGTTTAGTTTGTTGTGGTAAGGGTTAGTTGGTGATGATTTATGGTAGCCGAAGTAATTTAGGTTAGTTTGGCATAGTTAGCTATGGTTACTAGCATTTTTTTTTGTAATTTAAAAGTGATTGGGTTTAGTTTGTTGTGGTAAGGGTTAGTTGGTGATGATTTAGAGTAGCCGAAGTAATTTAGGTGAGTCTGGCATAGTTTGTTATGATTTGTACACCTTTTTTTATAATTTTCAGATGATATGGTTTGGTTTGTTGTGGTAAGGGATAGTTGGGGGTGATTTACGGTAGCCGAAGTAATTTAGGTGATTCTGGTATAGTTTGTTATGATTTTTAGCATTTTTTTGTAATTTTAATCGATTGGGCTTAGTTTGTTGCTGTAAAGTGTAGTTGGGGGTGATTTTTGATAGCCGAAGTAATTTAGGTGAGTTTGGCATAGTTTGCTATGGTTAGTAGCATTTTTTTGTAATGTAAATGTGATTGGGTTTAGTTTGCTGTGGTAAGGGTTAGTTGGTGATGATTTATGGTAGCCGAAGTAATTTAGGTGAGTTTGGCATAGTTTGCTATGGTTACTAACATTTATTTGTAATTTAAAAGTGATTGGGTTTGGTTTGTCGTGGTAAGGGTTAGTTGGTGATGATTTATGGTAGCCGAAGTAATTTAGGTGAGTTTGGCATAGTTTGCTATGGTTACTAGCATTTTTTGGTAATTTAAAAGTGATTGGGTTTAGTTTGTTGTGGTAAGGGTTAGTTGGTGATGATTTAGAGTAGCAGAAGTAATTTAGGTGAGTCTGGCATAGTTTGTTATGATTTGTACACCTTTTTTTGTAATAATAAGATGATATGGTTTGGTTTGTTGTGGTAAGGGATAGTTGGGGGTGATTTACGGTAGCCGAAGTAATTTGGGTGATTCTGGTATAGTTTGTTACGATTTTTAGCATTTTTTTGTAATTCTAAAGTGATTGGGCTTAGTTTGTTGCTGTAAAGTGTAGTTGGGGGTGATTTTTGATAGCCGAAGTAATTTAGGTGAGTTTGGCATAGTTTGCTATGATTAGTAGCATTTTTTTGTAATGTAAATGTGATTGGGTTTAGTTTGTTGTGGTAAGGGTTAGTTGGTGATGATTTATGGTAGCCGAAGTAATTTAGGTGAGTTTGGCATAGTTTGCTATGGTTACTAGCATTTTTTTGCAATTTAAAAGTGATTGGGTTTGATTTGTTGTGGTAAGGGTTAGTTGGTGATGATTTATGGTAGCCGAAGTAATTTAGGTGAGTTTGGCATAGTTTGCTATGGTTACTAGCATTTTTTTGTAATGTAAAAGTGATTGGGTATAGTATGTTGTGGTAAGGGTTAGTTGGTGATGATTTAGAGTAGCCGAAGTAATTTAGGTGAGTCAGGTATAGTTTGTTATGATTTGTACACCTTTTTTTGTAATTTTAAGATGATATGGTTTGGTTTGTTGTGGTAAGGGATAGTTGGGGGTGATTTACGGTAGCCGAAGTAATTTAGGTAATTCTGGTATAGTTTGTTATGATTTTTAGCATTTTTTTTGTAATTTTAAAGTGATTGGGCTTAGTTTGTTGCTGTAAAGTGTAGTTGGGGGTGATTTTTGATAGCCGAAGTAATTTAGGTGATTTTGGCATAGTTTGCTATGGTTACTAGCATTTTTTTTTAATTTAAAAGTGATTGGGTTTAGTTTGTTGTGGTAAGGGTTAGTTGGTGATGATTTAGAGTAGCCGAAGTAATTTAGGTGAGTCTGGCATAGTTTGTTATGATTTGTACACCTTTTTTTATAATTTTCAGATGATATGGTTTGGTTTGTTGTGGTAACGGATAGTTGGGGGTGATTTACGGTAGCCGAAGTAATTTAGGTGATTCTGGTATAGTTTGTTATGATTTTTATCATTTTTTTGTAATTTTAATTGATTGGGCTTAGTTTTTTGCTGTAAAGTGTAGTTGGGGGTGATTTTAAATAGCCGAAGTAATTTAGGTGAGTTTGGCATAGTTTGCTATGGTTAGTAGCATTTTTTTGTAATGTAAATGTGATTGGGTTTAGTTTGTTGTGGTAAGGCTTAGTTGGTGATGATTTATGGTAGCCGAAGTAATTTAGGTGAGTTTGGCATAGTTTGCTATGGTTAATAGCATTTTTTTGTAATTTAAAAGTGATTGGGTTTAGTTTGTTGTGGTAAGGGTTAGTTGGTGATGATTTATGGTAGCCGAAGTAATTTAGGTGAGTTTGGCATAGTTTGCTATGGTTACTAGCATTTTTTTGTAATTTAAAATTGATTGGGTATAGTTTGTTGTGGTAAGGGTTAGTTGGTGATGATTTAGAGTAGCCGAAGTAATTTAGGTGAGTCAGGCATAGTTTGTTATGATTTGTACAACTTTTTTTGTAATTTTAAGATGATATGGTTTGGTTTGTTGTGGTAAGGGACAGTTGGGGGTGATTTACGGTAGCCGAAGTAATTTAGGTGATTCTGGTATAGTTTGTTATGATTTTTAGCATTTTTTTGTAATGTTAAAGTGATTGGGCTTAGTTTGTTGCTGTAAAGTGTAGTAGGGGGTGATTTTTGATAGCCGAAGTAATTTAGGTGAGTTTGGCATAGTTTGCTATGGTTAGTAGCATTTTTTTGTAATTTAAAAGTGATTGGGTTTAGTTTGTTGTGGTAAGGGTTAGTTGGTGATGATTTATGGTAGCCGAAGTAATTTAGGTGAGTTTGGCATAGTTTGCTATGGTTACTAGCATTTTTTTGTAATTTAAAATTGATTGGGTTTAGTTTGTTGTGGTAAGGGTTAGTAGGTGATGGATTTAGAATAGCCGAAGTAATTTAGGTGATTCTGGCATAGTTTGTTATGATTTGTACACCTTTTTTTGTAATTTTAAGATGATATGGTTTGGTTTGTTGTGGTAAGGGATAGTTGGGGGTGATTTACGGTAGCCGAAGTAATTTAGGTGCTTCTGGTATAGTTTGTTATGATTTTTAGCATTTTTTTGTAATTTTAAAATGATTGGGCTTAGTTTGTTGCTGTAAAGTGTAGTTGGGGGTGATTTTGGATAGCCGAAGTAATTTAGGTGAGTTTGGCATAGTTTGCTATGGTTAGTAGCATTTTTTTGTAATTTTAATGTGATTGGGTTTAATTTGTTGTGGTAAGGGTTAGTTGGTGATGATTTATGGTAGCCGAAGTAATTTAGGTGAGTTTGGCATAGTTTGCTATGGTTACTAGCATTTTTTTGTAATTTAAAAGTGATTGGGTTTGGTTTGTTGTGGTAAGGGTTAGTTGGTGATGATTTATGGTAGCCGAAGTAATTTAGGTGAGTTTGGCATAGTTTGCTATGGTTACTAGCATTTTTTTGTAATTTAAAAGTGATTGGGTATAGTTTGTTGTGGTAAGGGTTAGTTGGTGATGATTTAGAGTAGCCGAAGTAATTTAGGTGAGTCAGGCATAGTTTGTTATGATTTGTACACCTTTTTTTGTAATTTTAAGATGATATGGTTTGGTTTGTAATGGTAAGGGATGGTTGGGGGTAATTTACGGTAGCCGAAGTAATTTAGGTGATTCTGGTATAGTTTGTTATGATTTTTAGCATTTTTTTTGTAATTTTAAAGTGATTGGGCTTAGTTTGTTGCTGTAAAGTGTAGTTGGGGGTGATTTTTGATAGCCGAAGTAATTTAGGTGAGTTTGGCATAGTTTGCTATGGTTAGTAGCATTTTTTTGTAATTTACAAGTGATTGGGTTTAGTTTGTTGAGGTAAGGGTTAGTTGGTGATGATTTATGGTAGCCGAAGTAATTTAGGTGAGTATGGCATAGTTTGCTATGGTTACTAGCATTTTTTTGTAATTTAAAAGTGATTGGGTTTAGTTTGTTGTGGTAAGGGTTAGTTGGTGATGGATTTAGAGTAGCCGAAGTAATTTAGGTGAGTCTGGCATAGTTTGTTATGATTTGTACACCTTTTTTTTAATTTTAAGATGATATGGTTTGGTTTGTTGTGGTAAGGGATAGTTGGGGGTGATTTACGGTAGCCGAAGTAATTTAGGTGATTCTGGTATATTTTGTTATGATTTTTAGCATTTTTTTGTAATTTTAAAGTGATTGGGCTTAGTTTGTTGCTGTAATGTGTAGTTGGGGGTGATTTTTGATAGCCGAAGTAATTTAGGTGAGTTTGGCATAGTTTGCTATGGTTAGTAGCATTTTTTGTAATTTAAAAGTGATTGGGTTTAGTTTGTTGTGGTAAGGGTTAGTTGGTGATGATTTATGGTAGCCAAAGTAATTTAGGTGAGTTTGGCATAGTTTGCTATGGTTACTAGCATTTTTTTGTAATTTAAAAGTGATTGGGTTTAGTTTGTTGTGGTAAGGGTTAGTTGGTGATGATTTAGAGTAGCCGAAGTAATTTAGGTGAGTCTGGCATAGTTTGTTATGATTTGTTCACCTTTTTTTGTAATTTTAAGATGATATGGTTTGGTTTGTTGTGGTAAGGGACAGTTGGGGGTGATTTACGGTAGCCGAAGTAATTTAGGTGATTCTGGTATATTTTGTTATGATTTTTAGCATTTTTTTGTAATTTTATAGTGATTGGGCTTAGTTTGTTGCTGTAATGTGTAGTTGGGGGTGATTTTTGATAGCCGAAGTAATTTAGGTGAGTTTGGCATAGTTTGCTATGGTTAGTAGCATTTTTTTGTAATTTAAAAATGATTGGGTTTAGTTTGTTGTGGTAAGGGTTAGTTGGTGATGATTTATGGTAGCCGAAGTAATTTAGGTGAGTTTGGCATAGTTTGCTATGGTTACTAGCATTTTTTTGTAATATAAAAGTGATTGGGTTTAGTTTGTTGTGGTAAGGCTTAGTTGGTGATGATTTAGAGTAGCCGAAGTAATTTAGGTGAGTCTGGCATAGTTTGTTATGATTTGTACACCTTTTTTTGTAATTTTAAGATGATATGGTTTGGTTTGTTGTGGTAAGGGATAGTTGGGGGTGATTTACGGTAGCCGAAGTAATTTAGGTGATTCTGGTATATTTTGTTATGATTTTTAGCATTTTTTTGTAATTTTAAAGTGATTGGGCTTAGTTTGTTGCTGTAATGTGTAGTTGGGAGTGATTTTTGATAGCCGAAGTAATTTAGGTGAGTTTGGCATAGTTTGCTATGGTTAGTAGCATTTTTTGTAATTTAAAAGTGATTGGGTTTAGTTTGTTGTGGTAAGGGTTAGTTGGTGATGATTTATGGTAGCCAAAGTAATTTAGGTGAGTTTGGCATAGTTTGCTATGGTTACTAGCATTTTTTTGTAATTTAAAGGTGATTGGGTTTAGTTTGTTGTGGTAAGGGTTAATTGGTGATGATTTACAGTAACCGAAGTAATTTAGGTGAGTCTGACATAGTTTATTATGATTTGTACACCTTTTTTTGTAATTTTAAGTTGATATGGTTTGGTTTGTTGTGGTAAGGGATAGTTGGTGATGATTTACGGTTGTCGAAGTAATTTAGGTGATTCTGGTATGGTTTGTTATAATTTTTAGCATTTTTTTGTAATTTTAAAGTGATTGGGCTTAGTTTGTTGCTGTAAAGTGTAGTTAGGGGTGATTTTTCATAGCCGAAGTAATTTAGGTGAGTTTGGCATAGTTTGCTATGGTTAGTAGCATTTTTTTGTAATGTAAATGTGATTGGGTTTAGTTTGTTGTGGTAAGGCTTAGTTGGTGATGATTTATGGTAGCCGAAGTAATTTAGGTGAGTTTGGCATAGTTTGCTATGGTTAGTAGCATTTTTTTGTAATTTAAAAGTGATTGGGTTTAGTTTGTTGTGGTAAGGGTTAGTTGGTGATGATTTATGGTAGCCGAAGTAATTTAGGTGAGTTTGGCATAGTTTGCTATGGTTACTAGCATTTTTTTGTAATTTAAAATTGATTGGGTATAGTTTGTTGTGGTAAGGGTTAGTTGGTGATGATTTAGAGTAGCCGAAGTAATTTAGGTGAGTCAGGCATAGTTTGTTATGATTTGTACAACTTTTTTTGTAATTTTAAGATGATATGGTTTGGTTTGTTGTGGTAAGGGACAGTTGGGGGTGATTTACGGTAGCCGAAGTAATTTAGGTGATTCTGGTATAGTTTGTTATGATTTTTAGCATTTTTTTGTAATGTTAAAGTGATTGGGCTTAGTTTGTTGCTGTAAAGTGTAGTAGGGGGTGATTTTTGATAGCCGAAGTAATTTAGGTGAGTTTGGCATAGTTTGCTATGGTTACTAGCATTTTTTTGTAATGTAAAAGTGATTGGGTATAGTATGTTGTGGTAAGGGTTAGTTGGTGATGATTTAGAGTAGCCGAAGTAATTTAGGTGAGTCAGGTATAGTTTGTTATGATTTGTACACCTTTTGTTGTAATTTTAAGATGATATGGTTTGGTTTGTTGTGGTAAGGGATAGTTGGGGGTGATTTACGGTAGCAGAAGTAATTTAGGTGATTCTGGTATATTTTGTTATGATTTTTAGCATTTTTTTGTAATTTTAAAGTGATTGGGCTTAGTTTCTTGCTGTAATGTGTAGTTGGGGGTGATTTTTGTTAGCCTAAGTATTTTAGGTGAGTTTGGCGTAGTTTGCTATGGTTAGTAGCATTTTTTTGTAATTTAAAAGTGATTGGGTTTAGTTTGTTGTGGTAAGGGTTAGTTGGTGATGATTTATGGTAGCCGAAGTAATTTAGGTGAGTTTGGCATAGTTTGGTATAGTTACTAGCATTTTTTTGTAATTTAAAAGTGATTGGGTTTAGTTTGTTGTGGTAAGGATTAGTTGGTGATGATTTAGAGTAGCAGAAGTAATTTAGGTGAGTCTGGCATAGTTTGTTATGATTTGTACACCTTTTTTTGTAATAATAAGATGATATGGTTTGGTTTGTTGTGGTAAGGGATAGTTGGGGGTAATTTACGGTAGCCGAAGTAATTTAGGTGATTCTTGTATAGTCTGTTATGATTTTTAGCATTTTTTTGTAATTTTAAAGTGATTGGGCTTAGTTTGTTGCTGTAAAGTGTAGTTGGGGGTGATTTTTGATAGCCGAAGTAATTTAGGTGAGTTTGGCATAGTTTGCTATAGTTAGTAGCATTTTTTTGTAATTTAAAAGTGATTGGGTTTAGTTTGTTGTGGTAAGGGTTAGTTGGTGATGATTTATGCTGGCCGAAGTAATTTAGGTTAGTTTGGCATAGTTTGCTATGGTTACTAGCATTTTTTTTGTAATTTAAAAGTGATTGGGTTTAGTTTGTTGTGGTAAGGGTTAGTTGGTGATGATTTAGAGTAGCCGAACTAATTTAGGTGAGTCTGGCATAGTTTGTAATGATTTGTACACCTTTTTTTGTAATTTTAAGATGATATGGTTTGGTTTGTTGTGGTAAGGGTTAGTTGGGGGTGATTTACGGTAGCGGAAGTAATTTAGGTGATTCTGGTATAGTTTGTTATGATTTTTAGCATTTTCTTGTAATTTTAAAGTGATTGGGTTTAGTTTGTTGCTGTAAAGTGTAGTTGGGGGTGATTTTTGATAGCCGAAGTAATTTAAGTAAATTTGGCATAGTTTGCTATGGTTAGTAGCATTTTTTTGTAATTTAAAAGTGATTGGGTTTGGTTTGTTGTGGTAAGGGTTAGTTGGTGATGATTTATGGTAGCCGAAGTAATTTAGGTGAGTTTGGCATAGTTTGCTATGGTTACTAGCATTTTTTTGTAATTTAAAAGTGATTGGGTATAGTTTGTTGTGGTAAGGGTTAGTTGGTGATGATTTATGGTAGCCGAAATAATTTAGGTGAGTTTGGCATAGTTTGCTATGGTTACTAGCATTTTTTTGTAATTTAAAAGTGATTGGGTTTGGTTTGTTGTGGTAAGGGTTAGTTGGTGATGATTTATGGTAGCCGAAGTAATTTAGGTGAGTTTGGCATAGTTTGCTATGGTTACTAGCATTTTTTTGTAATTTAAAAGTGATTGGGTATAGTTTGTTGTGGTAAGGGTTAGTTGGTGATGATTTAGAGTAGCCGAAGTAATTTAGGTGAGTCAGGCATAGTTTGTTATGATTTGTACACCTTTTTTTGTAATTTTAAGATGATATGGTTTGGTTTGTAATGGTAAGGGATGGTTGGGGGTAATTTACGGTAGCCGAAGTAATTTAGGTGATTCTGGTATAGTTTGTTATGATTTTTAGCATTTTTTTGTAATTTTAAAGTGATTGGGCTTAGTTTGTTGCTGTAAAGTGTAGTTGGGGGTGATTTTTGATAGCCGAAGTAATTTAGGTGAGTTTGGCATAGTTTGCTATGGTTAGTAGCATTTTTTTGTAATTTACAAGTGATTGGGTTTAGTTTGTTGAGGTAAGGGTTAGTTGGTGATGATTTATGGTAGCCGAAGTAATTTAGGGGAGTATGGCATAGTTTGCTATGGTTACTAGCATTTTTTTGTAATTTAAAAGTGATTGGGTTTAGTTTGTTGTGGTAAGGGTTAGTTGGTGATGGATTTAGAGTAGCCGAAGTAATTTAGGTGAGTCTGGCATAGTTTGTTATGATTTGTACACCTTTTTTTGTAATTTAAAGATGATATGGTTTGGTTTGTTGTGGTAAGGGATAGTTGGGGGTGATTTACGGTAGCCGAAGTAATTTAGGTGATTCTGGTATATTTTGTTATAATTTTTAGCATTTTTTTGTAATTTTAAAGTGATTGGGCTTAGTTTGTTGCTGTAATGTGTAGTTGGGGGTGATTTTTGATAGCCGAAGTAATTTAGGTGAGTTTGGCATAGTTTGCTATGGTTAGTAGCATTTTTTGTAATTTAAAAGTGATTGGGTTTAGTTTGTTGTGGTAAGGGTTAGTTGGTGATGATTTATGGTAGCCAAAGTAATTTAGGTGAGTTTGGCATAGTTTGCTATGGTTACTAGCATTTTTTTGTAATTTAAAAGTGATTGGGTTTAGTTTGTTGTGGTAAGGGTTAGTTGGTGATGATTTAGAGTAGCCGAAGTAATTTAGGTGAGTCTGGCATAGTTTGTTATGATTTGTTCACCTTTTTTTGTAATTTTAAGATGATATGGTTTGGTTTGTTGTGGTAAGGGACAGTTGGGGGTGATTTACGGTAGCCGAAGTAATTTAGGTGATTCTGGTATATTTTGTTATGATTTTTAGCATTTTTTTGTAATTTTAAAGTGATTGGGCTTAGTTTGTTGCTGTAATGTGTAGTTGGGGGTGATTTTTGATAGCCGAAGTAATTTAGGTGAGTTTGGCATAGTTTGCTATGGTTAGTAGCATTTTTTTGTAATTTAAAAATGATTGGGTTTAGTTTGTTGTGGTAAGGGTTAGTTGGTGATGATTTATGGTAGCCGAAGTAATTTAGGTGAGTTTGGCATAGTTTGCTATGGTTACTAGCATTTTTTTGTAATATAAAAGTGATTGGGTTTAGTTTGTTGTGGTAAGGCTTAGTTGGTGATGGTTTAGAGTAGCCGAAGTAATTTAGGTGAGTCTGGCATAGTTTGTTATGATTTGTACACCTTTTTTTGTAATTTTAAGATGATATGGTTTGGTTTGTTGTGGTAAGGGATAGTTGGGGGTGATTTACGGTAGCCGAAGTAATTTAGGTGATTCTGGTATATTTTGTTATGATTTTTAGCATTTTTTTGTAATTTTAAAGTGATTGGGCTTAGTTTGTTGCTGTAATGTGTAGTTGGGGGTGATTTTTGATAGCCGAAGTAATTTAGGTGAGTTTGGCATAGTTTGCTATGGTTAGTAGCATTTTTTGTAATTTAAAAGTGATTGGGTTTAGTTTGCTGTGGTAAGGGTTAGTTGGTGATGATTTATGGTAGCCAAAGTAATTTAGGTGTGTTTGGCATAGTTTGCTATGGTTACTAGCATTTTTTTGTAATTTAAAGGTGATTGGGTTTAGTTTGTTGTGGTAAGGGTTAATTGGTGATGATTTACAGTAACCGAAGTAATTTAGGTGAGTCTGACATAGTTTATTATGATTTGTACACCTTTTTTTGTAATTTTAAGTTGATATGGTTTGGTTTGTTGTGGTAAGGGATAGTTGGTGATGATTTACGGTTGTCGAAGTAATTTAGGTGATTCTGGTATGGTTTGTTATAATTTTTAGCATTTTTTTGTAATTTTAAAGTGATTGGGCTTAGTTTGTTGCTGTAAAGTGTAGTTAGGGGTGATTTTTCATAGCCGAAGTAATTTAGGTGAGTTTGGCATAGTTTGCTATGGTTACTAGCATTTTTTTGTAATATAAAAGTGATTGGGTTTAGTTTGTTGTGGTAAGGCTTAGTTGGTGATGATTTAGAGTAGCCGAAGTAATTTAGGTGAGTCTGGCATAGTTTGTTATGATTTGTACACCTTTTTTTGTAATTTTAAGATGATATGGTTTGGTTTGTTGTGGTAAGGGATAGTTGGGGGTGATTTACGGTAGCCGAAGTAATTTAGGTGATTCTGGTATATTTTGTTATGATTTTTAGCATTTTTTTGTAATTTTAAAGTGATTGGGCTTAGTTTGTTGCTGTAATGTGTAGTTGGGGGTGATTTTTGATAGCCTAAGTAATTTAGGTGAGTTTGGCATAGTTTGCTATGGTTAGTAGCATTTTTTGTAATTTAAAAGTGATTGGGTTTAGTTTGTTGTGGTAAGGGTTAGTTGGTGATGATTTATGGTAGCCAAAGTAATTTAGGTGAGTTTGGCATAGTTTGCTATGGTTACTAGCATTTTTTTGTAATTTAAAAGTGATTGGGTTTAGTTTGTTGTGGTAAGGGTTAGTTGGTGATGATTTAGAGTAGCCGAAGTAATTTAGGTGAGTCTGGCATAGTTTGTTATGATTTGTACACCTTTTTTTGTAATTTTAAGATGATATGGTTTGGTTTGTTGTGGTAAGGAAGAGTTGGGGGTGATTTACGGTAGCCCAAGTAATTTAGGTGATTCTGGTATACTTTGTTACGATTTTTAGCATTTTTTTGTAATTTTAAAGTGATTGGGCTTAGTTTGTTGCTGTAAAGTGTAGTTGGGGGTGATTTTTGATAGCCGAAGTAATTTAGGTGAGTTTGGCCTAGTTTGCTATGGTTAGTAGCATTTTTTTGTAATTTAAAAGTGATTGGGTTTAGTTTGTTGTGGTAAGGGTTAGTTGGTGTTGATTTATGGTAGCCGAAGTAATTTAGGTGAGTTTGGCATAGTTTGCTATAGTTACTAGCATTTTTTTGTAATTTAAAAGTGATTGGGTTTAGTTTGTTGTGGTAAGGGTTAGTTGGTGATGATTTAGAGTAGCCGAAGTAATTTAGGTGAGTCTGGCATGGTTTGTTATGATTTGTACACCTTTTTTTGTAATTTTAAGATGATATGGTTTGGTTTGTTGTGGTAAGGGTTAGTTGGTGATGATTTATGGTAGCCAAAATAATTTAGGTGAGTTTGGCATAGTTTGCTATGGTTACTAGCATTTTTTTGTAATTTAAAAGTGATTGGGTTTAGTTTGTTGTGGTAAGGGTTAGTTGGTGATGATTTAGAGTAGCCGAAATAATTTAGGTGAGTCTGGCATAGTTTGTTATGATTTGTACACCTTTTTTTGTAATTTTAAGATGATATGGTTTGGTTTGTTGTGGTAAGGGATAGTTGGGGGTGATTTTTAGCATTTTTTTGTAATTTTAAAGTGATTGGGCTTAGTTTGTTGCTGTAAAGTGTAGTTGGGGGTGATTTTTGATAGCCGAAGTAATTTAGGTGAGTTTGGCCTAGTTTGCTATGGTTAGTAGCATTTTTTTGTACTTTAAAAGTGATTGGGTTTAGTTTGTTGTGGTAAGGGTTAGTTGGTGATGATTTATGGTAGCCGAAGTAATTTAGGTGAGTTTGGCATAGTTTGCTATAGTTACTAGCATTTTTTTGTAATTTAAAAGTGATTGGGTTTAGTTTGTTGTGGTAAGGGTTAGTTGGTGATGATTTAGAGTAGCCGAAGTAATTTAGGTGAGTCTGGCATGGTTTGTTATGATTTGTACACCTTTTTTTGTAATTTTAAGATGATATGGTTTGGTTTGTTGTGGTAAGGGATAGTTGGGGGTGATTTACGGTAGCCGAAGTAATTTAGGTGATTCTGGTATATTTTGTTATGATTTTTAACATTTTTTTGTAATTTTAAAGTGATTGGGCTTAGTTTGTTGCTGTAATGTGTAGTTGGGGGTGATTTTTGATAGCCGAAGTAATTTAGGTGAGTTTGTCATAGTTTGCTATGGTTAGTAGCATTTTTTGTAATTTAAAAGTGTTTGGGTTAGTTTGTTGTGGTAAGGGTTAGTTGGTGATGATTTATGGTAGCCAAAGTAATTTAGGTGAGTTTGGCATAGTTTGCTATGGTTACTAGCATTTTTTTGTAATTTAAAAGTGATTGGGTTTAGTTTGTTGTGGTAAGCTTTAGTTGGTGATGATTTAGAGTAGCCGAAGTAATTTAGGTGAGTCTGGCATAGTTTGTTATGATTTGTACACCTTTTTTTGTAATTTTAAGATGATATGGTTTGGTTTGTTGAGGTAAGGGATAGTTGGGGGTGATTTACGGTAGCCGAAGTAATTTAGGTGATTCTGGTATACTTTGTTACGATTTTTAGCATTTTTTTGTAATTTTAAAGTGATTGGGCTTAGTTTGTTGCTGTAAAGTGTAGTTGGGGGTGATTTTTGATAGCCGAAGTAATTTAGGTGAGTTTGGCCTAGTTTGCTATGGTTAGTAGCATTTTTTTGTAATTTAAAAGTGATTGGGTTTAGTTTGTTGTGGTAAGGGTTAGTTGGTGATGATTTATGGTAGCCGAAGTAATTTAGGTGAGTTTGGCATAGTTTGCTATAGTTACTAGCATTTTTTTGTAATTTAAAAGTGATTGGGTTTAGTTTGTTGTGGTAAGGGTTAGTTGGTGATGATTTAGAGTAGCCGAAGTAATTTAGGTGAGTCTGGCATGGTTTGTTATGATTTGTACACCTTTTTTTGTAATTTTAAGATGATATGGTTTGGTTTGTTGTGGTAAGGGTTAGTTGGTGATGATTTATGGTAGCCAAAGTAATTTAGGTGAGTTTGGCATAGTTTGCTATGGTTACTAGCATTTTTTTGTAATTTAAAAGTGATTGGGTTTAGTTTGTTGTGGTAAGGGTTAGTTGGTGATGATTTAGAGTAGCCGAAGTAATTTAGGTGAGTCTGGCATAGTTTGTTATGATTTGTACACCTTTTTTTGTAATTTTAAGATGATATGGTTTGGTTTGTTGTGGTAAGGGATAGTTGGGGGTGATTTACGGTAGCCGAAGTAATTTAGGTGATTCTGGTATACTTTGTTATGATTTTTAGCATTTTTTTGTAATTTTAAAGTGATTGGGCTTAGTTTGTTGCTGTAAAGTGTAGTTGGGGGTGATTTTTGATAGCCGAAGTAATTTAGGTGAGTTTGGCCTAGTTTGCTATGGTTAGTAGCATTTTTTTGTACTTTAAAAGTGATTGGGTTTAGTTTGTTGTGGTAACGGTTAGTTGGTGATGATTTATGGTAGCCGAAGTAATTTAGGTGAGTTTGGCATAGTTTGCTATAGTTACTAGCATTTTTTTGTAATTTAAAAGTGATTGGGTTTAGTTTGTTGTGGTAAGGGTTAGTTGGTGATGATTTAGAGTAGCCGAAGTAATTTAGGTGAGTCTGGCATGGTTTGTTATGATTTGTACACCTTTTTTTGTAATTTTAAGATGATATGGTTTGGTTTGTAATGGTAAGGGATGGTTGGGGGTAATTTACGGTAGCCGAAGTAATTTAGGTGATTCTGGTATAGTTTGTTATGATTTTTAGCATTTTTTTGTAATTTTAAAGTGATTGGGCTTAGTTTGTTGCTGTAAAGTGTAGTTGGGGGTGATTTTTGATAGCCGAAGTAATTTAGGTGAGTTTGGCATAGTTTGCTATGGTTAGTAGCATTTTTTTGTAATTTAAAAGTGATTGGGTTTAGTTTGTTGAGGTAAGGGTTAGTTGGTGATGATTTATGGTAGCCGAAGTAATTTAGGTGAGTATGGCATAGTTTGCTATGGTTACTAGCATTTTTTTGTAATTTAAAAGTGATTGGGTTTAGTTTGTTGTGGTAAGGGTTAGTTGGTGATGGATTTAGAGTAGCCGAAGTAATTTAGGTGAGTCTGGCATAGTTTGTTATGATTTGTACACCTTTTTTTGTAATTTTAAGATGATATGGTTTGGTTTATAATGGTAAGGGATGGTTGGGGCTAATTTACGGTAGCCGAAGTAATTTAGGTGATTCTGGTATATTTTGTTATGATTTTTAGCATTTTTTTGTAATTTTAAAGTGATTGGGCTTAGTTTGTTGCTGTAATGTGTAGTTGGGGGTGATTTTTGATAGCCGAGGTAATTTAGGTGAGTTTGGCATAGTTTGCTATGGTTAGTAGCATTTTTTGTAATTTAAAAGTGATTGGGTTTAGTTTGTTGTGGTAAGGGTTAGTTGGTGATGATTTATGGTAGCCAAAGTAATTTAGGTGAGTTTGGCATAGTTTGCTATGGTTGCTAGCATTTTTTTGTAATTTAAAAGTGATTGGGTTTAGTTTGTTGTGGTAAGGGTTAGTTGGTAATGATTTAGAGTAGCCGAAGTAATTTAGGTGAGTCTGGCATAGTTTGTTATGATTTGTACACCTTTTTTTGTAATTTTAAGATGATATGGTTTGGTTTGTTGTGGTAAGGGATAGTTGGGGGTGATTTACGGTAGCCCAAGTAATTTAGGTGATTCTGGTATACTTTGTTACGATTTTTAGCATTTTTTTGTAATTTTAAAGTGATTGGGCTTAGTTTGTTGCTGTAAAGTGTAGTTGGGGGTGATTTTTGATAGCCGAAGTAATTTAGGTGAGTTTGGCCTAGTTTGCTATGGTTAGTAGCATTTTTTTGTAATTTAAAAGTGATTGGGTTTAGTTTGTTGTGGTAAGGGTTAGTTGGTGTTGATTTATGGTAGCCGAAGTAATTTAGGTGAGTTTGGCATAGTTTGCTATAGTTACTAGCATTTTTTTGTAATTTAAAAGTGATTGGGTTTAGTTTGTTGTGGTAAGGGTTAGTTGGTGATGATTTAGAGTAGCCGAAGTAATTTAGGTGAGTCTGGCATGGTTTGTTATGATTTGTACACCTTTTTTGTAATTTTAAGATGATATGGTTTGGTTTGTTGTGGTAAGGGTTAGTTGGTGATGATTTATGGTAGCCAAAGTAATTTAGGTGAGTTTGGCATAGTTTGCTATGGTTGCTAGCATTTTTTTGTAATTTAAAAGTGATTGGGTTTAGTTTGTTGTGGTAAGGGTTAGTTGGTAATGATTTAGAGTAGCCGAAGTAATTTAGGTGAGTCTGGCATAGTTTGTTATGATTTGTACACCTTTTTTTGTAATTTTAAGATGATATGGTTTGGTTTGTTGTGGTAAGGGATAGTTGGGGGTGATTTACGGTAGCCCAAGTAATTTAGGTGATTCTGGTATACTTTGTTACGATTTTTAGCATTTTTTTGTAATTTTAAAGTGATTGGGCTTAGTTTGTTGCTGTAAAGTGTAGTTGGGGGTGATTTTTGATAGCCGAAGTAATTTAGGTGAGTTTGGCCTAGTTTGCTATGGTTAGTAGCATTTTTTTGTAATTTAAAAGTGATTGGGTTTAGTTTGTTGTGGTAAGGGTTAGTTGGTGTTGATTTATGGTAGCCGAAGTAATTTAGGTGAGTTTGGCATAGTTTGCTATAGTTACTAGCATTTTTTTGTAATTTAAAAGTGATTGGGTTTAGTTTGTTGTGGTAAGGGTTAGTTGGTGATGATTTAGAGTAGCCGAAGTAATTTAGGTGAGTCTGGCATGGTTTGTTATGATTTGTACACCTTTTTTGTAATTTTAAGATGATATGGTTTGGTTTGTTGTGGTAAGGGTTAGTTGGTGATGATTTATGGTAGCCAAAGTAATTTAGGTGAGTTTGGCATAGTTTGCTATGGTTACTAGCATTTTTTTGTAATTTAAAAGTGATTGGGTTTAGTTTGTTGTGGTAAGGGTTAGTTGGTGATGATTTAGAGTAGCCGAAGTAATTTAGGTGAGTCTGGCATAGTTTGTTATGATTTGTAAACCTTTTTTTGTAATTTTAAGATGATATGGTTTGGTTTGTTGTGGTAAGGGTTAGTTGGGGGTGATTTTTAGCATTTTTTTGTAATTTTAAAGTGATTGGGCTTAGTTTGTTGCTGTAAAGTGTAGTTGGGGGTGATTTTTGATAGCCGAAGTAATTTAGGTGAGTTTGGCCTAGTTTGCTATGGTTAGTAGCATTTTTTTGTACTTTAAAAGTGATTGGGTTTAGTTTGTTGAGGTAAGGGTTAGTTGGTGATGATTTATGGTAGCCGAAGTAATTTAGGTGAGTTTGGCATAGTTTGCAATAGTTACTAGCATTTTTTTGTAATTTAAAAATGATTGGGTTTAGTTTGTTGTGGTAAGGGTTAGTTGGTGATGATTTAGAGTAGCCGAAATAATTTAGGTGAGTCTGGCATGGTTTGTTATGATTTGTACACCTTTTTTTGTAATTTTAAGATGATATGGTTTGGTTTGTTGTGGTAAGGGATAGTTGGGGGTGATTTACGGTAGCCGAAGTAATTTAGGTGATTCTGGTATATTTTGTTATGATTTTTAGCATTTTTTTGTAATTTTAAAGTGATTGGGTTTAGTTTGTTGCTGTAATGTGTAGTTGGGGGTGATTTTTGATAGCCGAAGTAATTTAGGTGAGTTTGTCATAGTTTGCTATGGTTAGTAGCATTTTTTGTAATTTAAAAGTGATTGGGTTTAGTTTGTTGTGGTAAGGGTTAGTTGGTGATGATTTATGGTAGCCAAAGTAATTTAGGTGAGTTTGGCATAGTTTGCTATGGTTACTAGCATTTTTTTGTAATTTAAAAGTGATTGGGTTTAGTTTGTTGTGGTAAGGGTTAGTTGGTGATGATTTAGAGTAGCCGAAGTAATTTAGGTGAGTCTGGCATAGTTTGTTATGATTTGTACACCTTTTTTTGTAATTTTAAGATGATATGGTTTGGTTTGTTGTGGTAAGGGATAGTTGGGGGTGATTTACGGTAGCCGAAGTAATTTAGGTGATTCTGGTATACTTTGTTACGGATTTTAGCATTTTTTTGTAATTTTAAAGTGATTGGGCTTAGTTTGTTGCTGTAAAGTGTAGTTGGGGGTGATTTTTGATAGCCGAAGTAATTTAGGTGAGTTTGGCCTAGTTTGCTATGGTTAGTAGCATTTTTTTGTAATTTAAAAGTGATTGGGTTTAGTTTGTTGTGGTAAGGGTTAGTTGGTGATGATTTATGGTAGCCGAAGTAATTTAGGTGAGTTTGGCATAGTTTGCTATAGTTACTAGCATTTTTTTGTAATTTAAAAGTGATTGGGTTTAGTTTGTTGTGGTAAGGGTTAGTTGGTGATGATTTAGAGTAGCCGAAGTAATTTAGGTGAGTCTGGCATAGTTTGTTATGATTTGTACACCTTTTTTTGTAATTTTAAGATGATATGGTTTGGTTTGTTGTGGTAAGGGTTAGTTGGTGATGATTTATGGTAGCCAAAGTAATTTAGGTGAGTTTGGCATAGTTTGCTATGGTTACTAGCATTTTTTTGTAATTTAAAAGTGATTGGGTTTAGTTTGTTGTGGTAAGGGTTAGTTGGTGATGATTTAGAGTAGCCGAAGTAATTTAGGTGAGTCTGGCATAGTTTGTTATGATTTGTACACCTTTTTTTGTAATTTTAAGATGATATGGTTTGGTTTGTTGTGGTAAGGGATAGTTGGGGGTGATTTACGGTAGCCGAAGTAATTTAGGTGATTCTGGTATACTTTGTTATGATTTTTAGCATTTTTTTGTAATTTTAAAGTGATTGGGCTTAGTTTGTTGCTGTAAAGTGTAGTTGGGGGTGATTTTTGATAGCCGAAGTAATTTAGGTGAGTTTGGCCTAGTTTGCTATGGTTAGTAGCATTTTTTTGTACTTTAAAAGTGATTGGGTTTAGTTTGTTGTGGTAAGGGTTATTTGGTGATGATTTATGGTAGCCGAAGTAATTTAGGTGAGTTTGGCATAGTTTGCTATAGTTACTAGCATTTTTTTGTAATTTAAAAGTGATTGGGTTTAGTTTGTTGTGGTAAGGGTTAGTTGGTGATGATTTAGAGTAGCCGAAGTAATTTAGGTGAGTCTGGCATGGTTTGTTATGATTTGTACACCTTTTTTTGTAATTTTAAGATGATATGGTTTGGTTTGTTGTGGTAAGGGATAGTTGGGGGTGATTTACGGTAGCCGAAGTAATTTAGGTGATTCTGGTATATTTTGTTATGATTTTTAGCATTTTTTTGTAATTTTAAAGTGATTGGGCTTAGTTTGTTGCTGTAATGTGTAGTTGGGGGTGATTTTTGATAGCCTAAGTAATTTAGGTGAGTTTGGCGTAGTTTGCTATGGTTAGTAGCATTTTTTTGTAATTTAAAAGTGATTGGGTTTAGTTTGTTGTGGTAAGGGTTAGTTGGTGATGATTTATGGTAGCCGCAGTAATTTAGGTGAGTTTGGCATAGTTTGGTATACTTACTAGCATTTTTTTGTAATTTAAAAGTGATTGGGTTTAGTTTGTTGTGGTAAGGATTAGTTGGTGATGATTTAGAGTAGCCGAAGTAATTTAGGTGAGTCTGGCATAGTTTCTTATGATTTGTACACCTTTTTTTGTAATTTTAAGATGATATGGTTTGGTTTGTTGTGGTAAGGGATAGTTGGGGGTGATTTACGGTAGCCGAAGTATTTTAGGTGATTCTGGTATAGTTTGTTATGATTTTTAGAATTTTTTTGTAATTTTAAAGTGATTGGGCTTAGTTTGTTGCTGTAAAGTGTAGTTGGGGGTGATTTTTGATAGCCGAAGTAATTTAGGTGAGTTTGGCATAATTTGCTATGGTTAGTAGCATTTTTTTGTAATTAAAAGTGATTGGGTTTAGTTTGTTGTGATAAGGGTTAGTTGGTGATGATTTATGGTAGCCGAAGTAATTTAGGTGAGTTTGGCATAGTTTGCTATGGTTACTAGCATTTTTTTGTAATTTAAAAGTGATTGGGTTTAGTTTGTTGTGGTAAGAGTTAGTTGGTGATGATTTAGAGTAGCCGAAGTAATTTAGGTGAGTCTGGCATAGTTTGTTATGATTTGTACACCTTTTTTTGTAATTTTAAGATGATATGGTTTGGTTTGTTGTGGTAAGGGATAGTTGGGGGTAATTTACGGTAGCCGAAGTAATTTAGGTGATTCTTGTATAGTCTGTTATGATTTTTAGCATTTTTTTGTAATTTTAAAGTGATTGGGCTTAGTTTGTTGCTGTAAAGTGTAGTTGGGGGTGATTTTTGATAGCCGAAGTAATTTAGGTGAGTTTGGCATAGTTTGCTATAGTTAGTAGCATTTTTTTGTAATTTAAAAGTGATTGGGTTTAGTTTGTTGTGGTAAGGGTTAGTTGGTGATGATTTATGGTAGCCAAAGTAATTTAGGTTAGTTTGGCATAGTTTGCTATGGTTACTAGCATTTTTTTTGTAATTTAAAAGTGATTGGGTTTAGTTTGTTGTGGTAAGGGTTAGTTGGTGATGATTTAGAGTAGCCGAAGTAATTTAGGTGAGTCTGGCATAGTTTGTAATGATTTGTACACCTTTTTTTGTAATTTTAAGATGATATGGTTTGGTTTGTTGTGGTAAGGGTTAGTTGGGGGTGATTTACGGTAGCGGAAGTAATTTAGGTGATTCTGGTATAGTTTGTTATGATTTTTAGCATTTTTTTGTAATTTTAAAGTGATTGGGTTTAGTTTGTTGCTGTAAAGTGTAGTTGGGGGTGATTTTTGATAGCCGAAGTAATTTAGGTAAATTTGGCATAGTTTGCTATGGTTAGTAGCATTTTTTTGTAATTTAATAGTGATTGGGTTTAGTTTGTTGTGGTAAGGGTTAGTTGGTGATGATATATGGTAGCCGAAGTAATTTAGGTGAGTTTGGCATAGTTTGCTATTTTTACTAGCATTTTTTTTTAATTTAAAAGTGATTGGGTTTAGTTTGTTGTGGTAAGGGTTAGTTGGTGATGATTTAGAGTAGCCGAAGTAATTTAGGTGAGTCTGACATAGTTTGTTATGATTTGTACACCTTTTTTTATAATTTTCAGATGATATGGTTTGGTTTGTTGTGGTAAGGGATAGTTGGGGGTGATTTACGGTAGCCGAAGTAATTTAGGTGATTCTGGTATAGTTTGTTAAGATTTTTAGCATTTTTTTGTAATCTTAATCGATTGGGCTTGGTTTGTTGCTGTAAAGTGTAGTTGGGGGTGATTTTTGATAGCCGAAGTAATTTAGGTGAGTTTGGCATAGTTTGCTATCGTTAGTAGCATTTTTTTGTAATGTAAATGTGATTGGGTTTAGTTTGTTGTGGTAAGGGTTAGTTGGTGATGATTTATGGTAGCCGAAGTAATTTAGGTGAGTTTGGCATAGTTTGCTATGGTTACTAGCATTTTTTTGTAATTTAAATGTGATTGGGTTTGGTTTGTCGTGGTAAGGGTTAGTTGGTGATGATTTATGGTAGCCGAAGTAATTTAGGTGAGTTTGGCATAGTTTGCTATGGTTACTAGCATTTTTTGGTAATTTAAAAGTGATTGGGTTTAGTTTGTTGTGGTAAGGGTTAGTTGGTGATGATTTAGAGTAGCAGAAGTAATTTAGGTGAGTCTGGCATAGTTTGTTATGATTTGTACACCTTTTTTTGTAATAATAAGATGATATGGTTTGGTTTGTTGTGGTAAGGGATATTTGGGGGTGATTTACGGTAGCCGAAGTAATTTGGGTGATTCTGGTATAGTTTGTTACGATTTTTAGAATTTTTTTGTAATTCTAAAGTGATTGGGCTTAGTTTGTTGCTGTAAAGTGTAGTTGGGGGTGATTTTTGATAGCCGAAGTAATTTAGGTGAGTTTGGCATAGTTTGCTTTGATTAGTAGCATTTTTTTGTAATGTAAATGTGATTGGGTTTAGTTTGTTGTGGTAAGGGTTAGTTGGTGATGATTTATGGTAGCCGAAGTAATTTAGGTGAGTTTGGCATAGTTTGCTATGGTTACTAGCATTTTTTTTGTAATTTAAAAGTGATTGGGTTTGATTTGTTGTGGTAAGGGTTAGTTGGTGATGATTTATGGTAGCCGAAGTAATTTAGGTGAGTTTGGCATAGTTTGCTATGGTTACTAGCATTTATTTGTAATGTAAAAGTGATTGGGTATAGTATGTTGTGGTAAGGGTTAGTTGGTGATGATTTAGAGTAGCCGAAGTAATTTAGGTGAGTCAGGTATAGTTTGTTATGATTTGTACACCTTTTTTTGTAATTTTAAGATGATATGGTTTGGTTTGTTGTGGTAAGGGATAGTTGGGGGTGATTTACGGTAGCCGAAGTAATTTGGGTGATTCTGGTATAGTTTGTTACGATTTTTAGCATTTTTTTGTAATTCTAAAGTGATTGGGCTTAGTTTGTTACTGTAAAGTGTTGTTGGGGGTGATTTTTGATAGCCGAAGTAATTTAGGTAAGTTTGGCATAGTTTGCTATGGTTAGTAGCATTTTATTGTAATTTAAAAGTGATTGGGTTTAGTTTGTTGTGGTAAGGGTTAGTTGGTGATGATTTATGGTAGCCGAAGTAATTTAGGTGAGTTTGGCATAGTTTGCTATGGTTACTAGCATTTTTTTGTAATTTAAAAGTGATTGGGTTTAGTTTGTTGTGGTAAGGGTTAGTTGGTGATGATTTAGAGTAGCCGAAGTAATTTAGGTGAGTCTGGCATAGTTTGTTATAATTTGTACACCTTTTCTTATAATTTTCAGATGATATGGTTTGGTTTGTTGTGGTAACGGATAGTTGGGGGTGATTTACGGTAGCCGAAGTAATTTAGGTGATTCTGGTATAGTTTGTTATGATTTTTAGCATTTTTTTGTAATTTTAATTGATTGGGCTTAGTTTGTTGCTGTAAAGTGTAGTTGGGGGTGATTTTTGATAGCCGAAGTAATTTAGGTGAGTTTGGCATAGTTTGCTATGGTTAGTAGCATTTTTTTGTAATGTAAATGTGATTGGGTTTAGTTTGTTGTGGTAAGGGTTAGTTGGTGATGATTTATGGTAGCCGAAGTAATTTAGGTGAGTTTGGCATAGTTTGCTATGGTTACTAGCATTTTTTTGTAATTTAAAAGTGATTGGGATTGGTTTGTTGTGGTAAGGGTTAGTTGGTGATGATTTATGGTAGCCGAAGTAATTTAGGTGAGTTTGGCATAGTTTGCTATGGTTACTAGCATTTTTTTGTAATTTAAAAGTGATTGTGTTTAGTTTGTTGTGGTAAGGGTTAATTGGTGATGATTTACAGTAGCCGAAGTAATTTAGGTGAGTCTGGCATAGTTTGTTATGATTTGTTCACCGTTTTTTGTAATTTTAAGTTGATATGGTTTGGTTTGTTGTGGTAAGGGATAGTTGGTGGTGATTTACGGTTGCCGAAGTAATTTAGGTGATTCTGGTATGGTTAGTTATAATTTTTAGCATTTTTTTGTAATTTTAAAGTGATTGGGCTTAGTTTGTTGCTGTAAAGTGTAGTTGGGGGTGATTTTTGATAGCCGAAGTAATTTAGGTGAGTTTGGCATAGTTTGCTATGGTTAGTAGCATTTTTTTGTAATTTAAAAGTGATTGGGTTTAGTTTGTTGTGGCAAGGGTTAGTTGGTGATGATTTATGGTAGCCGAAGTAATTTAGGTGAGTTTGGCATAGTTTGCTATGGTTACTAGCATTTTTTTGTAATTTAAAAGTGATTGGGTTTAGTTTGTTGTGGTAAGGGTTAGTTGGTGATGGATTTAGAATAGCCGAAGTAATTTAGGTGAGTCTGGCATAGTTTGTTATGATTTGTACACCTTTTTTTGTAATTTTAAGATGATATGGTTTGGTTTGTTGTGGTAAGGGATAGTTGGGGGTGATTTACGGTAGCCGAAGTAATTTAGGTGCTTCTGGTATAGTTTGTTATGATTTTTAGCATTTTTTTGTAATTTTAAAGTGATTGGGCTTAGTTTGTTGCTGTAAAGTGTAGTTGGGGGTGATTTTTGATAGCCGAAGTAATTTAGGTGAGTTTGGCATAGTTTGCTATGGTTAGCAGCATTTTTTGTAATTTAAATGTGATTGGGTTTAATTTGTTGTGGTAAGGGTTAGTTGGTGATGATTTATGGTAGCCGAAGTAATTTAGGTGAGTTTGGCATAGTTTGCTATGGTTACTAGCATTTTTTTGTAATTTAAAAGTGATTGGGTTTGGTTTGTTGTGGTAAGGGTTAGTTGGTGATGATTTATGGTAGCCGAAGTAATTTAGGTGAGTTTGGCATAGTTTGCTATGGTTACTAGCATTTTTTTGTAATTTAAAAGTGATTGGGTTTAGTTTGTTGTGGTAAGGGTTAGTTGGTGATGGATTTAGAATAGCCGAAGTAATTTAGGTGAGTCTGGCATAGTTTGTTATGATTTGTACACCTTTTTTTGTAATTTTAAGATGATATGGTTTGGTTTGTTGTGGTAAGGGATAGTTGGGGGTGATTTACGGTAGCCGAAGTAATTTAGGTGATTCTGGTATAGTTTGTTATGATTTTTAGCATTTTTTTGTAATGTTAAAGTGATTGGGCTTAGTTTGTTGCTGTAAAGTGTAGTAGGGGGTGATTTTTGATAGCCGAAGTAATTTAGGTGAGTTTGGCATAGTTTGCTATGGTTACTAGCATTTTTTTGTAATGTAAAAGTGATTGGGTATAGTATGTTGTGGTAAGGGTTAGTTGGTGATGATTTAGAGTAGCCGAAGTAATTTAGGTGAGTCAGGTATAGTTTGTTATGATTTGTACACCTTTTTTTGTAATTTTAAGATGATATGGTTTGGTTTGTTGTAGTAAGGGATAGTTGGGGGTAACTTACGGTAGCCGAAGTAATTTAGGTGATTCTGGTATAGTTTGTTATGATTTTTAGCATTTTTTTGTAATGTTAAAGTGATTGGGCTTAGTTTGTTGCTGTAAAGTGTAGTAGGGGGTGATTTTTGATAGCCGAAGTAATTTAGGTGAGTTTGGCATAGTTTGCTATGGTTAGTAGCATTTTTTTGTAATTTAAAATTGATTGGGTTTAGTTTGTTGTGATAAGGGTTAGTTGGTGATGATTTATGGTAGCCGAAGTAATTTAGGTGAGTTTGGCATAGTTTGCTATGGTTACTAGCATTTTTTTGTAATTTAAAGGTGATTGGGTTTAGTTTGTTGTGGTAAGGGTTATTTGGTGATGGATTTAGAATAGCCGAAGTAATTTAGGTGAGTCTGGCATAGTTTGTTATGATTTGTACACCTTTTTTTGTAATTTTAAGATGATATGGTTTGGTTTGTTGTGGTAAGGGATAGTTGGGGGTGATTTACGGTAGCCGAAGTAATTTAGGTGATTCTGGTATAGTTTGTTATGATTTTTAGCATTTTTTTGTAATTTTAAAGAGATTGGGCTTAGTTTGTTGCTGTAAAGTGTAGTTGGGGGTGATTTTTGATAGCCGAAGTAATTTAGGTGAGTTTGGCATAGTTTGCTATGGTTAGTAGCATTTTTTTGTAATTTAAAAGTGATTGGGTTTAGTTTGTTGTGGTAAGGGTTATTTGGTGATGATTTATGGTAGCCGAAGTAATTTAGGTGAGTTTGGCCTAGTTTGCTATGGTTACTAGCATTTTTTTGTAATTTAAAAGTGATTGGGTTTAGTTTGTTGTGGTAAGGGTTAGTTGGTGATGGATTTAGAGTAGCTGAAGTAATTTAGGTGAGTCTGGCATAGTTTGTTATGATTTGTACACCTTTTTTTGTAATTTTAAGATGATATGGTTTGGTTTGTAATGGTAAGGGATGGTTGGGGGTAATTTACGGTAGCCGAAGTAATTTAGGTGATTCTGGTATAGTTTGTTATGATTTTTAGCATTTTTTTGTAATTTTAAAGTGATTGGGCTTAGTTTGTTGCTGTAAAGTGTAGTTGGTGGTGATTTTTGATAGCCGAAGTAATTTAGGTGAGTTTGGCATAGTTTGCTATGGTTAGTAGCATTTTTTTGTAATTTAAAAATGATTGGGTTTAGTTTGTTGTGGTAAGGGTTAGTTGGTGATGATTTATGGTAGCCGAAGTAATTTAGGTGAGTTTGGCATAGTTTGCTATGGTTACTAGCATTTTTTTGTAATATAAAAGTGATTGGGTTTAGTTTGTTGTGGTAAGAGTTAGTTGGTGATGATTTAGAGTAGCCGAAGTAATTTAGGTGATTCTGGCAAAGTTTGTTATGATCTGTACACCTTTTTTTGTAATTTTAAGATGATATTTTTTGGTTTGTTGTGGTAAGGGATAGTTGGGAGTGATTTACGGCAGCCGAAGTAATTTAGGTGATTCTGGTATAGTTTGTTATGATTTTTAGCATTTTTTTTTATTTTAAAGCGATTGGGCTTAGTTTGTTGCTGTAAAGTGTAGTTGGGGGTGATTTTTGATAGCCAAAGTAATTTAGGTGAGTTTGGCATAGTTTTCTATAGTTAGTAGCATTTTTTTGTAATTTAAAAGTGATTGGGTTTAGTTTGTTGTGGTAAGGGTTAGTTGGTGATGATTTAGAGTAGCAGAAGTAATTTAGGTGAGTCTGGCATAGTTTTTTATGATTTGTACACCTTTTTTTGTAATTTTAAGATGATATGGTTTGGTTTGTTGTGGTAAGGGATAGTTGGGGGTGATTTATGGTAGCCGAAATAATTTAGGTGATTCTGGTATAATTTGTTATGATCTTTAGCATTTTTTTGTAATTTTAAAGTGATTGGGCTTAGTTTGTTGCTGTAAAGTGTAGTTGGGTGTGATTTTTGATAGCCGAAGTAATTTAGGTGAGTTTGGCATAGTTTGCTATGGTTAGTAGCATTTTTTTGTAATTTAAAAGTGATTGGGTTTAGTTTGTTGTGGTAAGGGTTAGTTGGTGATGATTTATGGTAGCCGAAGTAATTTAGGTGAGTTTGGCATAGTTTGTTATGATTTGTACACCTTTTTTTGTAATTTTAAGATGATATGGTTTGATTTGTTGTGGTAAGGGATAGTTAGGGGTGATTTACGGTAGCCGAAGTAATTTAGGTGATTCTGGTGTAGTTTGTTATGATTTTTAGCATTTTTTTGTAATTTTAAACTGATTGGGCTTAGTTTGTTGCTGTAAAGTGTAGTTGGGGGTGATTTTTGTCAGCCGAAGTAATTTAGGTGCGTTTGGCATAGTTTGCTATGGTTAGTAGCATTTTTTTGTTATTTAAAAGTGATTGGGTTTAGTTTGTTGTGGTAAGGGTTAGTTGGTGATGATTTAGGGTAGCCGAAGTAATTTAGGTGTGTCTGGCATAGTTTGTTATGATTTGTACACCTTTTTTTGTAATTTTAAGATGATATGGTTTGGTTTGTTGTGGTAAGGGATAGTAGGGGGTGATTTTTGATAGCCGAAGTAATTTAGGTGAGTTTGGAATAATTTGCTATGGTTACTAGCATTTTTTTGTAATTTAAAAGTGATTGGGTTTAGTTTGTTGTGGTAAGGGTTAGTTGGTGATGATTTAGAGTACCGAAGTAATTTAGGTGTGTCTGGCATAGTTTGTTATGATTTGTACACCTTATTTTGTAATTTTAAGATGATATGGTTTGGTTTGTTGTAGTAAGGGGTAGTTGGGGGTGATTTACGGTAGCCGAAGTAATTTAGGTGATTCTGGTATAGTTTGTTATGATTTTTAGCATTTTTTTGTAATTTTAAAGTGATTGGGCTTAGTTTGTTGCTGTAAAGTGTAGTTGGGGGTGATTTTTGACAGCCGAAGTAATTTAGGTGAGTTTGGCATAGTTTGCTATGGTTAGTAGCTTTTTTTGTAATTTAAAAGTGATTGGGTTTAGTTTGTTTTGGTAAGGGTTAGTTGGTGATGATTTAGAGTAGCCGAAGTAATTTAGGTGAGTCTGGCATAGTTCGTTATTATTTGTACACCTTTTTTTGTAATTTTAAGATGATATGGTTTTGTTTGTTGTGGTAAGGGATAGTTGGGGGTGATTTACGGTAGCCGAAGTAATTTAGGTGATTCTGGTATAGTTTGTTATGATTTTTAGCATTTTTTTGTAATTTTAAAGTGATTGGGCTTAGTCTGTTGCTGTAAAGTGTAGCTGAGGGTGATTTTTGATAGCCGAAGTAATTTAGGGAGTTTGGAATAGTTGGTATGGTTAGTAGCATTTTTTTGTAATTTAAAAGTGATTGGGTTTAATTTGTTGTGGTAAGGGTTAGTTGGTGATGATTTATGGTAGCCGAAGTAATTTAGGTGAGTTTGGCATAGTTTGCTATGGTTACTAGCATTTTTTTGTAATTTAAAAGTGATTGGGTTTAGTTTGTTGTGGTAAGAGTTAGTTGGTGATGATTTAGAGTAGCCGAACTAATTTAGGTGAGTCTGACATAGTTTGTTATGATTTATATACCTTTTTTTGTAATTTTAAGATGATATGGTTTGGTTTGTTGTGGTAAGGGATAGTTGGGGGTGATTTACGGTAGCCGAAGTAATTTAGGTGATTCTGGTATAGTTTGTTATTATTTTTAGCATTTTTTTGTAATTTTAAAGTGATTGGGCTTAGTTTGTAGCTGTAAAGTGAAGTTGGGGGTGATTTTTGATAGCCGAAGTAATTTAGGTGATTCTGGTATAGTTTGTTATGATTTTTAGCATTTTTTTGTAATTTTAAAGTGATTGGGCTTAGTTTGTTGCTGTAAAGTGAAGTTGGGGGTGATTTTTGATAGCCGAAGTAATTTAGGTGAGTTTGGCATAGTTTGCTATGGTTACTAGCATTTTTTTGTAATTTAAAACTGATTGGGTTTAGTTTGTTGTGGTAAGGGTTAGTTGGTGATGATTTAGAATAGCCGAAGTAATTTAGGTGAGTCTGGCATAGTTTGTTATGGTTTGTACACCTTTTTTTGTAATTTTAAGATGATATGGTTTGGTTTGTTGTGGTAAGGAATAGTTGGGGGTGATTTACGGTAGCTGAAGTAATTTAGGTGATTCTGGTATAGTTTGTTATGATTTTTAGCATTTTTTTGTAATTTTAAAGTGATTGGGCTTAGTTTGTTGCTGTAAAGTGTAGTTGGGGGTGATTTTTGATAGCCGAAGTAATTTAGGTGAGTTTGGCATAGTTTGCTATGGTTAGTAGCATTTTTTTGTAATTTAAAAGTGATTGGGTTTAGTTTGTTGTGGTAAGGGTTAGTTGGTGATGATTTATGGTAGCCGAAGTAATTTAGGTGAGTTTGGCATAGTCTGCTATGGTTACTAGCAATTTTTTGTAATTTAAAAGTGATTGGGTTTAGTTTGTTGTGGTAAGGGTTAGTTGGTGATGATTTAGAGTATCCGAAGTAATTTAGGTGAGTCTGGCATAGTTTGTTATGATTTGTACACCTTTTTTTGTAATTTTAAGATGATATGGTTTGGTTTGTTGTGGTAAGGGATAGTTGGGAGTGATTTACGGTAGCCGAAGTAATTTAGGTGATTCTGGTATAGTTTGTTATGATTTTTAGCATTTTTTTGTAATTTTAAAGTGATTGGGCTTAGTTTGTTGCGGTAAAGTGTAGTAGGGGATGATTTTTGATAGCCGAAGTAATTTAGGTGAGTTTGGCATAGTTTGCTATGGTTAGTAGCATTTTTTTGTAATTTAAAAGTGATTGGGTTTAGTTTGTTTTGGTAAGGGTTAGTTGGTGATGATTTAGAGTAGCCGAAGTAATTTAGGTGAGTCTGGCATAGTTTGTTATGATTTGTACACCTTTTTTTGTAATTTTAAGATGATATGGTTTGGTTTGTTGTGGTAAGGGATAGTTGGGGGTGATTTACGGTAGCTGAAGTAATTTAGGTGATTCTGGTATAGTTTGTTATGATTTTTAGCATTTTTTTGTAATTTTAAAGTGATTGGGTTTAGTTTGTTGCTGTAAAGTGTAGCTGGGGGTGATTTTTGATAGCCGAAGTAATTTAGGTGAGTTTGGCATAGTTTGCTATGGTTAGTAGCATTTTTTTGTAATTTAAAAGTGATTGGGTTTAGTTTGTTGTGGTAAGGGTTAGTTGGTGATGATTTATGGTAGCCGAAGTAATTTAGGTGAGTTTGGCATAGTTTGCTATGGTTACTAGCATTTTTTTGCAATTTAAAAGTGATTGGGTTTAGTTTGTTGTTGTAAGGGTTAGTTGGTGATGATTTAGAGTAGCCGAAGTAATTTAGGTGTGTCTGGCATAGTTTGTTATGATTTGTACACCTTATTTTGTAATTTTAAGATGATATGGTTTGGTTTGTTGTAGTAAGGGGTAGTTGGGGGTGAACTGTGTGCGACAGTCGACCGATTCGCAGATAAGCAATCAATCTCTACTATTATAATTCCATCTTGTGTTGTCTTTACTGGTAGTTACAGAGTCTAAGTCCTGAATATCACCCTTATATACTTGTGGACTTAGACTCTGTAACCACCAATACTGACCCTTAGAGTCTTATTGTCTTGTGTTTCGGTCCACCGCGTGGCAGTCGACACCGGCTGCCATAATCTTGACCCCCTTTTATTTTTTTTTTCAATTTTCGGGTTGTGTAAATTTTTTATTGGGGACGGCCCCCCAACATCATTTGCCGAAATACTCTGAAAACAGAGCAATAAATCAGCCAAACGTACAAATCTTTTTTTTTATTTTACCTTGACTCCAATATTCTCTTTTATCGCGTGGAAATACCAAAGACCAGTTTTTCTTGCCCTGCGCTTCATTTCGGTCCCAGAATCCACGCTCGATAACGATTGCAGGAAGGTCAGCCACCTTACAATTCTATTGTCTTTTTCTTATTTTACCATCACTGACGAACCCTTAATTATAGGCGTCCGTCAACTCTCTCCCCACGGCGATCGTCAACACCATAAGAGCAAATAAGGAGTTCAATATTAATTAATTAATTAAAAAAAAAAAAAAAAAAAAAAAAGGGAGTGATTTTTAAAGGTTCTGTCCTCGCATTATTGTATTGTCCCAACGTTCCCCATCCTTCTTCCTTGGGGAACGTTTCTTTTAACCTGTAACGGTTTTTTTACAGCCGACGATTTTTATTTAAATACATTATTCCGCTGGGAGTTAATATCCCCAGCGGACGTCGGTAAACCAATGGCACAACCCGGAGATCACTTCAAGTGCTCCGAATGTGGATCGGCATTCGAAGACGAGGACTCTATTAGAAACCATCCCTGTGGTCGAACTATCGACCCAGAACTGTTCTCTTGCGAACTCTGCAACAAGGCATATAAAACCTACGCTGGTCTCCGTCAACACCAACGCAGAAGCCACCCAATCGAATATAATGACTTCATGCAGACGGAAGATAAGAGAGTTAACAGAGCGTGGTCGCAACTCGAACAGTACCATCTAGCTCATGCCGAGGTGACCTACGACGGCAGAAATATCAACAAATATCTACACGAGCTTTTCCCCGAACGTACTATCTGGTCCATTAGATCGTACCGGGCGACCCCGATCTACAAATCGTTGGTCCTCAGAATTCGGGCAGAATTAACCGAAGCTGCCGAACCTCAAACATCATCGACGCCTCCCTTACCGGAAACACCGCTCCCTTCGCCTGTTGAAAAAGATACGACTTACGAATATCCACCTACACGCCGGGAAAAGAACTATTCTCAAAACAACGCCGATTTGTCAGATCCTCAATCTCCTACACCCAACATCTCTAGGACAGGCACTCCAACGCGTCATAAAATAACCACAGACGAAGGGGCCGCCACTCACGAGCCACAAAATTCCACGGATACCGATCCGGTTATGCAATACATGACACAAGAACTACATCAAAATTTAGACGATTACATGAAGGGCATACTACTGGAATTTTGCAGCAATCAGACGGAACAACAAAATATAATTGAAGAGATGATGGCAGCTCTAACCAGAAAGTTAAACCTCCCAACTCGACCCCGCAAACACAAACCCGGGAAAGGCGGAAGTAACACCGTAAAGAAAAGTAGAGCCTATAAGTACAAGATGGCACAAACGCTCTACAGGACAAACCTCTCCAAATTAGCCACCCAGGTGATCGATGGTAAACTGGAAGACAGCGAAGAAATATCACCCAACATCATCGACGTCGAGGAGGCTTACAGGGATATTTACGGGGGCGACGTATGGGTTGACTCGGGCGAAATTGGTGTCATCAAAACAAATTCTACAAACATCTACTCACCTGTGACCATCCAACAAGTGAGTGACACATTAAATAGACGCCAATCCAACTCCAAGGGCCCAGACAACATAAAAATGAGCGATCTGAAACGACTACCGACTGCTGAAATATCACTACTCTACAACTTTATTTTGTTCAACACTCACATCCCCAACTCCTGGAAGTGCAACCGAACAATCCTTATTCCAAAAGATCGAAACAACCCCGAAAATGTTGACAACTGGAGGCCGATAACAATCTCTTCTGCATTCCTTCGACTACTTAATAAAATTTTAGGAAAGAGGATGTCGAAACTTCCATTCCATCGTTCCCAACGAGGTTTTTTATCTCTTGATGGCACTCTCGCTAACACCATGCTGTTGCAGTCACTTATTAAGACCTGCAGGGAAAAGATCACGCCGCATTCCATAACCACCCTCGACCTCAAGAAAGCGTTCGACACAGTGCCGCACTCTTCCATCGTCAGGGCCATGAAACGCTTCGGTCTGCACCCCAAAATAATTAAGATGATCACCAACAGCTACGAGGGATGCACAACCAACATATCAGTTGGAGGGGATCAAACAAGAGCGATTCACATTACTAAAGGGGTTAAGCAGGGAGATCCCATCTCACCGTTCTTATTTAATATGGTGATTGACGAGTTGCTCTACATCCTGGAAACACGACCAGCCGGACTAAAACTTGGCGACGCCCGCATAAACACCCTTGCCTATGCGGATGACCTCATTTTACTATCGGAGAGCCGGGAAGACATGCAGTTTCTGGTCAGGGACGTAACCCGTTTCTTGGAACAGCGCAGGATGCAGATCAACACTAAAAAATGCACCAACTTAACTGTGAAACGCCTGCCCATGAAACAGAAGCTGTACGTGAACACAGATCGGCGGTCCCACGTCTACATCGGAAGCGTCCCACTACCAAACATCGGAGTGGGTGATCAATTTCGCTACCTTGGTCACAACTATGAATTCTCGGGGGCAAAATTCTCCACTCTGGCGGACCTCAAACCCCAACTGGATCGAATACAAAAGGCCCCCCTAAAACCTCAACAGAAAATTCATCTAATTAAATTTTATCTTGTACCGCGCTACATCTATACCCTTCAAAATCCGAATGTTACTCTAAAGGCCCTACGCAGCGCCGATCGACTGGTACGCCTTGCCGCAAAAAAAACCCTCCACCTACCCTCCAGCACCTCTAATGCTTACCTATATTCTAGAACATCAGATGGAGGTCTCGGTCTATTAAATCTCTCTCGCAGAATTCCGGGAATCCTACTGGGCCGCCTAAACAAGCTCTCGGCAACCGATGATTCCGATCTCCTGGAACTTTTTAATAACAACAACTACCTACAGAAATTTACCGAAAAACTTTCCCTCTGGCTGCGAGATATAGGCACCAACCCCAACAATCTCGCCCACTATTGGTCAGGTCAACTAGAAGCCTCAGTATCAGGAGGCGGGCTTTGGCAGGTCGGTGGCTGTTCGGGTTGCTATCGATGGGTTGATCGGCCTCCCGGCCACTGGAATGGAGGCGACTACGTTAAAGCAATCCAACTAAGGGGTAACCTTCTACCGGTCCATGGGGGTGTGCATAATCGATCAGGAGAGGTCCTCTGCAGAGCAGGCTGTCAACGGAGAGAGACGGTCTGCCATATATTGCAGAGATGTCCAGTCACGCACGTGGAGAGGATAGCGAGGCACGACCACACCGTCAACCGCATCGCGGCAATGGCCAGAGAGAAAGGTTGGGAAGTCTCTGTGGAACCGAGGATATACGATCTTAACGGGGCGCTTCACAAACCGGATTTAATTTTAATCAAAGAAAACCGACTTATAATAGGAGAGATAGGAATCCACTGGGAAGGTCCCAACAACCTGGACGTGGCATTCAGAAACAAGGCGGCCCATTACAGCAGCGACTCCTTCCTTGCCGGAGTAAAACGCCTCCATAAGGATAAGGATATACAGGTCCTTCCAACTATAATTGGAGCTCGCGGCGGTTGGTGTCCTCTGAACAACCAATTCATCGACACCATCGGACTCGGTAAAAACAGCTTGGAGTCCCTGGTGTGCGATGTAATCAAAGGAGGCTGGATGTGTCACGGAAGGTTCAGCACTAGAGTGTGGGACCGCCGCCTGTGAAAGTGCTTTGATTAATACATGGCCTGTTAGTGCGGTTGGATGTGCGTACTTACGAGTCTATCGGGAACTTTGCCGTTCAAACCAGGTCATCGTGATGTTTTGGTTTCCATAACCTCACTTTTATAAAACGATCGATGACCGCCTTTTCGCCCCGATCAATCTACCAACCAAACACGGCAGAGTTCACCGTTACCGGCTGAGTAATAATTACTAGTTCTAACAACTTTAACTTAGCCTATACTCACCAATGTTACCAACTACGAATGCATTTCGTTTCGAACAAACAACAAAGCGTCACAACATTTCCGAACCTTACAGACATGCGCGAAATGTACACATGCGCAAAATGCATTCTCCTCGGCGAATCGTGTCAAACTCGTCCATTTTGTGTGCGACAGTCGACCGATTCGCAGATAAGCAATCAATCTCTACTATTATAATTCCATCTTGTGTTGTCTTTACTGGTAGTTACAGAGTCTAAGTCCTGAATATCACCCTTATATACTTGTGGACTTAGACTCTGTAACCACCAATACTGACCCTTAGAGTCTTATTGTCTTGTGTTTCGGTCCACCGCGTGGCAGTCGACACCGGCTGCCATAATCTTGACCCCCTTTTATTTTTTTTTTTCAATTTTCGGGTTGTGTAAATTTTTTATTGGGGACGGCCCCCCAACATCATTTGCCGAAATACTCTGAAAACAGAGCAATAAATTAGCCGAAGTAATTTAGGTGATTCTGGTATAGTTTGTTATAATTTTTAGCATTTTTTTGTAATTTTAAAGTGATTGGGCTTAGTTTGTTGCTGTAAAGTGTAGTTGGGGGTGATTTTTGACAGCCGAAGTAATTTAGGTGAGTTTGGCATAGTTTGCTATGGTTAGTAGCTTTTTTTGTAATTTAAAAGTGATTGGGTTTAGTTTGTTTTGGTAAGGGTTAGTTGGTGATGATTTAGAGTAGCCGAAGTAATTTAGGTGAGTCTGGCATAGTTTGTTATTATTTGTACACCTTTTTTTGTAATTTTAAGATGATATGGTTTTGTTTGTTGTGGTAAGGGATAGTTGGGGGTGATTTACGGTAGCCGAAGTAATTTAGGTGATTCTGGTATAGTTTGTTATGATTTTTAGCATTTTTTTGTAATTTTAAAGTGATTGGGCTTAGTCTGTTGCTGTAAAGTGTAGCTGAGGGTGATTTTTGATAGCCGAAGTAATTTAGGGAGTTTGGAATAGTTGGTATGGTTAGTAGCATTTTTTTGTAATTTAAAAGTGATTGGGTTTAGTTTGTTGTGGTAAGGGTTAGTTGGTGATGATTTATGGTAGCCGAAGTAATTTAGGTGAGTTTGGCATAGTTTGCTATGGTTACTAGCATTTTTTTGTAATTTAAAAGTGATTGGGTTTAGTTTGTTGTGGTAGGAGTTAGTTGGTGATGATTTAGAGTAGCCGAACTAATTTAGGTGAGTCTGACATAGTTTGTTATGATTTATATACCTTTTTTTGTAATTTTAAGATGATATGGTTTGGTTTGTTGTGGTAAGTGATAGTTGGGGGTGATTTACGGTAGCCGAAGTAATTTAGGTGATTCTGGTATAGTTTGTTATGATTTTTAGCATTTTTTTGTAATTTTAAAGTGATTGGGCTTAGTTTGTAGCTGTAAAGTGAAGTTGGGGGTGATTTTTGATAGCCGAAGTAATTTAGGTGATTCTGGTATAGTTTGTTATGATTTTTAGCATTTTTTTGTAATTTTAAAGTGATTGGGCTTAGTTTGTTGCTGTAAAGTGAAGTTGGGGGTGATTTTTGATAGCCGAAGTAATTTAGGTGAGTTTGGCATAGTTTGCTATGGTTACTAGCATTTTTTTGTAATTTAAAACTGATTGGGTTTAGTTTGTTGTGGTAAGGGTTAGTTGGTGATGATTTAGAATAGCCGAAGTAATTTAGGTGAGTCTGGCATAGTTTGTTATGGTTTGTACACCTTTTTTTGTAATTTTAAGATGATATGGTTTGGTTTGTTGTGGTAAGGAATAGTTGGGGGTGATTTACGGTAGCTGAAGTAATTTAGGTGATTCTGGTATAGTTTGTTATGATTTTTAGCATTTTTTTGTAATTTTAAAGTGATTGGGCTTAGTTTGTTGCTGTAAAGTGTAGTTGGGGGTGATTTTTGATAGCCGAAGTAATTTAGGTGAGTTTGGCATAGTTTGCTATGGTTAGTAGCATTTTTTTGTAATTTAAAAGTGATTGGGTTTAGTTTGTTGTGGTAAGGGTTAGTTGGTGATGATTTATGGTAGCCGAAGTAATTTAGGTGAGTTTGGCATAGTCTGCTATGGTTACTAGCAATTTTTTGTAATTTAAAAGTGATTGGGTTTAGTTTGTTGTGGTAAGGGTTAGTTGGTGATGATTTAGAGTATCCGAAGTAATTTAGGTGAGTCTGGCATAGTTTGTTATGATTTGTACACCTTTTTTTGTAATTTTAAGATGATATGGTTTGGTTTGTTGTGGTAAGGGATAGTTGGGAGTGATTTACGGTAGCCGAAGTAATTTAGGTGATTCTGGTATAGTTTGTTATGATTTTTAGCATTTTTTTGTAATTTTAAAGTGATTGGGCTTAGTTTGTTGCTGTAAAGTGTAGTAGGGGATGATTTTTGATAGCCGAAGTAATTTAGGTGAGTTTGGCATAGTTTGCTATGGTTAGTAGCATTTTTTTGTAATTTAAAAGTGATTGGGTTTAGTTTGTTTTGGTAAGGGTTAGTTGGTGATGATTTAGAGTAGCCGAAGTAATTTAGGTGAGTCTGGCATAGTTTGTTATGATTTGTACACCTTTTTTTGTAATTTTAAGATGATATGGTTTGGTTTGTTGTGGTAAGGGATAGTTGGGGGTGATTTACGGTAGCTGAAGTAATTTAGGTGATTCTGGTATAGTTTGTTATGATTTTTAGCATTTTTTTGTAATTTTAAAGTGATTGGGTTTAGTTTGTTGCTGTAAAGTGTAGCTGGGGGTGATTTTTGATAGCCGAAGTAATTTAGGTGAGTTTGGCATAGTTTGCTATGGTTAGTAGCATTTTTTTGTAATTTAAAAGTGATTGGGTTTAGTTTGTTGTGGTAAGGGTTAGTTGGTGATGATTTATGGTAGCCGAAGTAATTTAGGTGAGTTTGGCATAGTTTGCTATGGTTACTAGCATTTTTTTGCAATTTAAAAGTGATTGGGTTTAGTTTGTTGTTGTAAGGGTTAGTTGGTGATGATTTAGAGTAGCCGAAGTAATTTAGGTGAGTCTGGCATAGTTTGTTATGATTTGTACACCTTTTTTTGTAATTTTAAGATGATATGGTTTGGTTTGTTGTGGTAAGGAATAGTTGGGGGTGATTTACGGTAGCTGAAGTAATTTAGGTGATTCTGGTATAGTTTGTTATGATTTTTAGCATTTTTTTGTAATTTTAAAGTGATTGGGCTTAGTTTGTTGCTGTAAAGTGTAGTTGGGGGTGATTTTCGATAGCCGAAGTAATTTAGGTGAGTTTGGCATAGTTTGCTATGGTTAGTACCTTTTTTTGTAATTTAAAAGTGATTGGGTTTAGTTTGTTGTGCTAAGGGTTAGTTGGTGATGATTTATGGTAGCCGAAGTAATTTAGGTGAGTTTGGCATAGTTTGCTATGGTTACTAGCATTTTTTTGTAATTTAAAAGTGATTTGGTTTAGTTTGTTGTAGTAAGGGTTAGTTGGTGATGATTTAGAATAGCCGAAGGAATTTAGGTGAATCTGGCATAGTTTGTTATGATTTGTACACCTATTTTTGTAATTTTAAGATGATATGGTTTGGTTTGTTGTGGTAAGGGATAGTTGGGGGTGATTTACGGTAGCCGAAGTAATTTAGGTGATTCTGGTATAGTTTGTTATGATCTTTAGCATTTTTTTGTAATTTTAAAGTGATTGGGCTTAGTTTGTTGCTGTAAAGTGTAGTTGGGTGTGATATTAGATAGCCGAAGTAATTTAGGTGAGTTTGGCATAGTTTGCTATGGTTAGTAGCATTTTTTTGTAATTTAAAAGTGATTGGGTTTAGTTTGTTGTGGTAAGGGTTAGTTGGTGATGATTTATGGTAGCCGAAGTAATTTAGGTGAGTTTGGCATAGTTTGCTATGGTTACTAGCATTTTTTTGTAATTTAAAAGTGATTGGGTTTAGTTTGTTGTGGTAAGGGTTAGTTGGTGATGATTTATGGTAGCCGAAGTAATTTAGGTGAGTTTGGCATAGTTTGCTATGGTTACTAGCATTTTATTGTAATTTAAAAGTGATTGGGTTTAGTTTGTTGTGGTAAGGGTTAGTTGGTGATGATTTAGAGAAGCCGAAGTAATTTAGGTGAGTCTGGCATAGTTTGTTATGATTTGTACACCTATTTTTGTAATTTTAAGATGATATGGTTTGGTTTGTTGTGGTAAGGGATAGTTGGGGGTGATTTACGGTAGCCGAAGTAATTTAGGTGATTCTGGTATAGTTTGTTATGATCTTTAGCATTTTTTTGTAATTTTAAAGTGATTGGGCTTAGTTTGTTGCTGTAAAGTGTAGTTGGGTGTGATATTAGATAGCCGAAGTAATTTAGGTGAGTTTGGCATAGTTTGCTATGGTTAGTAGCATTTTTTTGTAATTTAAAAGTGATTGGGTTTAGTTTGTTGTGGTAAGGGTTAGTTGGTGATGATTTATGGTAGCCGAAGTAATTTAGGTGAGTTTGGCATAGTTTGCTATGGTTACTAGCATTTTTTTGTAATTTAAAAGTGATTGGGTTTAGTTTGTTGTGGTAAGGGTTAGTTGGTGATGATTTAGAGTAGCAGAAGTAATTTAGGTGAGTCTGGCATAGTTTTTTATGATTTGTACACCTTTTTTTGTAATTTTAAGATGATATGGTTTGGTTTGTTGTGGTAAGGGATAGTTGGGGGTGATTTTTGATAGCCGAAGTAATTTAGGTGAGTTTGGAATAATTTGCTATGGTTACTAGCATTTTTTTGTAATTTAAAAGTGATTGGGTTTAGTTTGTTGTGGTAAGGGTTAGTTGGTGATGATTTAGAGTACCGAAGTAATTTAGGTGTGTCTGGCATAGTTTGTTATGATTTGTACACCTTATTTTGTAATTTTAAGATGATATGGTTGGTTTGTTGTAGTAAGGGGTAGTTGGGGGTGATTTACGGTAGCCGAAGTAATTTAGGTGATTCTGGTATAGTTTGTTATGATTTTTAGCATTTTTTTGTAATTTTAAAGTGATTGGGCTTAGTTTGTTGCTGTAAAGTGTAGTTGGGGGTGATTTTTGATAGCCGAAGTAATTTAGGTGAGTTTGGCATAGTTTGCTATGGTTAGTAGCATTTTTTTGTAATTTAAAAGTGATTGGGTTTAGTTTGTTGTGGTAAGGGTTAGTTGGTGATGATTTATGGTAGCCGAAGTAATTTAGGTGAGTTTGGCATAGTTTGCTATGGTTACTAGCATTTTTTTGTAATTTAAAAGTTATTGGGTTCAGTTTGTTGTGGTAAGGGTTAGCTGGTGATGATTTAGAGTAGCCGAAGTAATTTAGGTGAGTCTTGCATAGTTTGTTATGATTTGTACACCTTTTTTTGTAATTTTAAGATGATATGGTTTGGTTTGTTGTGGTAAGGGATAGTTGGGGGTGATTTACGGTAGCCGAAGTAATTTAGGTGATTCTGGTATAGTTTGTTATGATTTTTAGCATTTTTTTGTAATTTAAAAGTGATTGGGCTTAGTTTGTTGCTGTAAAGTGTAGTTGGGGGTGATTTTTGATAGCCGAAGTAATTTAGGTGAGTTTGGCATAGTTTGCTATGGTTAGTAACACTTTTTTGTAATTTAAAAGTGATTGGGTTTAGTTTGTTGTGGTAAGAGTTAGTTGGTGATGATTTTAGGTAGCCGAAGTAATTTAGGTGAGTTTGGCATAGTTTGCTATGGTTACTAGCATTTTTTTGTAATTTAAAAGTGATTGGGTTTAGTTTGTTGTGGTAAGGGTTAGTTGGTGATGATTTAGAGTAGCCGAAGTAATTTAGGTGAGTCTGGCATAGTTTGTTATGATTTGTACACCTTTTTTTGCAATTTTAAAATGATATGGTTTGGTTTGTTGTTGTAAGGGATAGTTGGGGGAGATTTACGGTAGCCGAAGTAATTTAGGTGATTCTGGTATAGTTTGTTATGATTTTTAGCATTTTTTTTGTAATTTTAAAGTGATTGGGCTTAGTTTGTTGCTGTAAAGTGTAGTTGGGGGTAATTTTTGATAGCCGAAGTAATTTAGGTGAGTTTGGCATAGTTTGCTATGGTTAGTAGCATTTTTTTGTAATTTAAAATTGATTGGGTTTAGTTTGTTGTGGTAAGGGTTAGTTGGTGATGATTTAGAGTAGCCGAAGTAATTTAGGTGAGTCTGGCATTGTTTGTTATGATTTGTACACCTTTTTTGTAATTTTAAGATGATATGGTTTGGTTTGTTGTGGTAAGGGATAGTTGGGGGTGATTTAAGGTAGCCGAAGTAATTTAGGTGATTCTGGTATAGTTTGTTATGATTTTTAGCATTTTTTTGTAATTTTAAACTGATTGGGCTTAGTTTGTTGCTGTAAAGTGTAGTTGGGGGTGATTTTTGACAGCCGAAGTAATTTAGGTTAGTTTGGCATAGTTTGCTATGGTTAGTAGCATTTTTTGTAATTTAAAAGTGATTGGGTTTAGTTTGTTTTGGTAAGGGTTAGTTGGTGATGATTTAGAGTAGCCGAAGTAATTTAGGTGAGTCTGGCATAGTTTGTTATTATTTGTACACCTTTTTTTGTAATTTTAAGATGATATGGTTTTGTTTGTTGTGGTAAGGGATAGTTGGGGGTGATTTACGGTAGCCGAAGTAATTTAGGTGATTCTGGTATAGTTTGTTATGATTTTTAGCATTTTTTTGTAATTTTAAAGTGATTGGGCTTAGTCTGTTGCTGTAAAGTGTAGCTGAGGGTGATTTTTGATAGCCGAAGTAATTTAGGGAGTTTGGAATAGTTGGTATGGTTAGTAGCATTTTTTTGTAATTTAAAAGTGATTGGGTTTAGTTTGTTGTGGTAAGGGTTAGTTGGTGATGATTTATGGTAGCCGAAGTAATTTAGGTGAGTTTGGCATAGTTTGCCATGGATACTAGCATTTTTTTGTAATTGAAAAGTGATTGGGTTTAGTTTGTTGTGGTAAGAGTTAGTTGGTGATGATTTAGAGTAGCCGAACTAATTTAGGTGAGTCTGACATAGTTTGTTATGATTTATATACCTTTTTTTGTAATTTTAAGATGATATGGTTTGGTTTGTTGTGGTAAGGGATAGTTGGGGGTGATTTACGGTAGCTGAAGTAATTTAGGTGATTCTGGTATAGTTTGTTATGATTTTTAGCATTTTTTTGTAATTTTAAAGTGATTGGGCTTAGTTTGTAGCTGTAAAGTGAAGTTGGGGGTGATTTTTGATAGCCGAAGTAATTTAGGTGATTCTGGTATAGTTTGTTATGATTTTTAGCATTTTTTTGTAATTTTAAAGTGATTGGGCTTAGTTTGTTGCTGTAAAGTGAACTTGGGGGTGATTTTTGATAGCCGAAGTAATTTAGGTGAGTTTGGCATAGTTTGCTATGGTTACTAGCATTTTTTTGTAATTTAAAACTGATTGGGTTTAGTTTGTTGTGGTAAGGGTTTGTTGGTGATGATTTAGAGTAGCCGAAGTAATTTAGGTGAGTCTTGCATAGTTTGTTATGATTTGTACACCTTTTTTTGTAATTTTAAGATGATATGGTTTGGTTTGTTGTGGTAAGGGATAGTTGGGGGTGATTTACGGTAGCTGAAGTAATTTAGGTGATTCTGGTATAGTTTGTTATGATTTTTAGCATTTTTTTGTAATTTTAAAGTGATTGGGTTTAGTTTGTTGCTGTAAAGTGTAGTTGGGAGTGATTTTTGATAGCCGAAGTAATTTAGGTGAGTTTGGCATAGTTTGCTATGGTTACTAGCATTTTTTTGTAATTTAAAACTGATTGGGTTTAGTTTGTTGTGGTAAGGGTTTGTTGGTGATGATTTAGAGTAGCCGAAGTAATTTAGGTGAGTCTGGCATAGTTTGTTATGGTTTGTACACCTTTTTTTGTAATTTTAAGATGATATGGTTTGGTTTGTTGTGGTAAGGAATAGTTGGGGGTGATTTACGGTAGCTGAAGTAATTTAGGTGATTCTGGTATAGTTTGTTATGATTTTTAGCATTTTTTTGTAATTTTAAAGTGATTGGGCTTAGTTTGTTGCTGTAAAGTGTAGTTGGGAGTGATTTTTGATAGCCGAAGTAATTTAGGTGAGTTTGGCATAGTTTGCTATGGTTACTAGCATTTTTTTGTAATTTAAAAGTTATTGGGTTCAGTTTGTTGTGGTAAGGGTTAGCTGGTGATGATTTAGAGTAGCCGAAGTAATTTAGGTGAGTCTTGCATAGTTTGTTATGATTTGTACACCTTTTTTTGTAATTTTAAGATGATATGGTTTGGTTTGTTGTGGTAAGGGATAGTTGGGGGTGATTTACGATAGCTGAAGTAATTTAGGTGAGTTTGGCATAGTTTGCTATGGTTAGTAGCATTTTTTTGTAATTTAAAAGTGATTGGGTTTAGTTTGTTGTGGTAAGGGTTAGTTGGTGATGATTTATGGTAGCCGAAGTAATTTAGGTGAGTTTGGCATAGTTTGCTATGGTTACTAGCATTTTTTTGTAATTTAAAAGTGATTGGGTTTAGTTTGTTGTGGTAAGGGTTAGTTGGTGATGATTTAGAGTAGCAGAAGTAATTTAGGTGAGTCTGGCATAGTTTTTTATGATTTGTACACCTTTTTTTGTAATTTTAAGATGATATGGTTTGGTTTGTTGTGGTAAGGGATAGTTGGGGGTGATTTTTGATAGCCGAAGTAATTTAGGTGAGTTTGGAATAATTTGCTATGGTTACTAGCATTTTTTTGTAATTTAAAAGTGATTGGGTTTAGTTTGTTGTGGTAAGGGTTAGTTGGTGATGATTTAGAGTACCGAAGTAATTTAGGTATGTCTGGCATAGTTTGTTATGATTTGTACACCTTATTTTGTAATTTTAAGATGATATGGTTTGGTTTGTTGTAGTAAGGGGTAGTTGGGGGTGATTTACGGTAGCCGAAGTAATTTAGGTGATTCTGGTATAGTTTGTTATGATTTTTAGCATTTTTTTGTAATTTTAAAGTGATTGGGCTTAGTTTGTTGCCGTAAAGTGTAGTTGGGGGTAATTTTTGATAGCCGAAGTAATTTAGGTGAGTTTGGCATAGTTTGCTATGGTTAGTAGCATTTTTTTGTAATTTAAAAGTGATTGGGTTTAGTTTGTTGTGGTAAGGGTTAGTTGGTGATGATTTATGGTAGCCGAAGTAATTTAGGTGAGTTTGGCATAGTTTGCTATGGTTACTAGCATTTTTTTGTAATTTAAAAGTTATTGGGTTCAGTTTGTTGTGGTAAGGGTTAGCTGGTGATGATTTAGAGTAGCCGAAGTAATTTAGGTGAGTCTTGCATAGTTTGTTATGATTTGTACACCTTTTTTTGTAATTTTAAGATGATATGGTTTGGTTTGTTGTGGTAAGGGATAGTTGGGGGTGATTAACGGTAGCCGAAGTAATTTAGGTGATTCTGGTATAGTTTGTTATGATTTTTTGCATTTTTTTGTAATTTTAAAGTGATTGGGCTTAGTTTGTTGCTGTAAAGTGTAGTTGGGGGTGATTTTTGATAGCCGAAGTAATTTAGGTGAGTTTGGCATAGTTTGCTATGGTTAGTAACACTTTTTTGTAATTTAAAAGTGATTGGGTTTAGTTTGTTGTGGTAAGGGTTAGTTGGTGATGATTTTAGGTAGCCGAAGTAATTTAGGTGAGTTTGGCATAGTTTGCTATGGTTACTAGCATTTTTTTGTAATTTAAAAGTGATTGGGTTTAGTTTGTTGTGGTAAGGGTTAGTTGGTGATGATTTAGAGTAGCCGAAGTAATTTAGGTGAGTCTGGCATAGTTTGTTATGATTTGTACACCTTTTTTTGCAATTTTAAAATGATATGGTTTGGTTTGTTGTTGTAAGGGATAGTTGGGGGAGATTTACGGTAGCCGAAGTAATTTAGGTGATTCTGGTATAGTTTGTTATGATTTTTAGCATTTTTTTTGTAATTTTAAAGTGATTGGGCTTAGTTTGTTGCTGTAAAGTGTAGTTGGGGGTAATTTTTGATAGCCGAAGTAATTTAGGTGAGTTTGGCATAGTTTGCTATGGTTAGTAGCATTTTTTTGTAATTTAAAATTGATTGGGTTTAGTTTGTTGTGGTAAGGGTTAGTTGGTGATGATTTAGAGTAGCCGAAGTAATTTAGGTGAGTCTGGCATTGTTTGTTATGATTTGTACACCTTTTTTGTAATTTTAAGATGATATGGTTTGGTTTGTTGTGGTAAGGGATAGTTGGGGGTGATTTACGGTAGCCGAAGTAATTTAGGTGATTCTGGTATAGTTTGTTATGATTTTTAGCATTTTTTTGTAATTTTAAACTGATTGGGCTTAGTTTGTTGCTGTAAAGTGTAGTTGGGGGTGATTTTTGACAGCCGAAGTATTTTAGGTGAGTTTGGCATAGTTTGCTATGGTTAGTAGCATTTTTTGTAATTTAAAAGTGATTGGGTTTAGTTTGTTTTGGTAAGGGTTAGTTGGTGATGATTTAGAGTAGCCGAAGTAATTTAGGTGAGTCTGGCATAGTTTGTTATTATTTGTACACCTTTTTTAGTAATTTTAAGATGATATGGTTTTGTTTGTTGTGGTAAGGGATAGTTGGGGGTGATTTACGGTAGCCGAAGTAATTTAGGTGATTCTGGTATAGTTTGTTATGATTTTTAGCATTTTTTTGTAATTTTAAAGTGATTGGGCTTAGTCTGTTGCTGTAAAGAGTAGCTGAGGGTGATTTTTGATAGCCGAAGTAATTTAGGGAGTTTGGAATAGTTGGTATGGTTAGTAGCATTTTTTTGTAATTTAAAAGTGATTGGGTTTAGTTTGTTGTGGTAAGGGTTAGTTGGTGATGATTTATGGTAGCCGAAGTAATTTAGGTGAGTTTGGCATAGTTTGCTATGGTTACTAGCATTTTTTTGTAATTTAAAAGTGATTGGGTTTAGTTTGTTGTGGTAAGAGTTAGTTGGTGATGATTTAGAGTAGCCGAACTAATTTAGGTGAGTCTGACATAGTTTGTTATGATTTATATACCTTTTTTTGTAATTTTAAGATGATATGGTTTGGTTTGTTGTGGTAAGGGATAGTTGGGGGTGATTTACGGTAGCTGAAGTAATTTAGGTGATTCTGGTATAGTTTGTTATGATTTTTAGCATTTTTTTGTAATTTTAAAGTGATTGGGCTTAGTTTGTAGCTGTAAAGTGAAGTTGGGGGTGATTTTTGATAGCCGAAGTAATTTAGGTGATTCTGGTATAGTTTGTTATGATTTTTAGCATTTTTTTGTAATTTTAAAGTGATTGGGCTTAGTTTGTTGCTGTAAAGTGAAGTTGGGGGTGATTTTTGATAGCCGAAGTAATTTAGGTGAGTTTGGCATAGTTTGCTATGGTTACTAGCATTTTTTTGTAATTTAAAACTGATTGGGTTTAGTTTGTTGTGGTAAGGGTTAGTTGGTGATGATTTAGAGTAGCCGAAGTAATTTAGGTGAGTCTGGCATAGTTTGTTATGGTTTGTACACCTTTCTTTGTAATTTTAAGATGATATGGTTTGGTTTGTTGTGGTAAGGAATAGTTGGGGGTGATTTACGGTAGCTGAAGTAATTTAGGTGATTCTGGTATAGTTTGTTATGATTTTTAGCATTTTTTTGTAATTTTAAAGTGATTGGGCTTAGTTTGTTGCTGTAAAGTGTAGTTGGGGGTGATTTTTGATAGCCGAAGTAATTTAGGTGAGTTTGGCATAGTTTGCTATGGTTAGTAGCATTTTTTTGTAATTTAAAAGTGATTGGGTTTAGTTTGTTGTGGTAAGGGTTAGTTGGTGATGATTTATGGTAGCCGAAGTAATTTAGGTGAGTTTGCTATGGTCTGCTATGGTTACTAGCATTTTTTTGTAATTTAAAAGTGACTGGGTTTAGTTTGTTGTGGTAAGGGTTAGTTGGTGATGATTTAGAGTATCCGAAGTAATTTAGGTGAGTCTGGCATAGTTTGTTATGATTTGTACACCTTTTTTTGTAATTTTAAGATGATATGGTTTGGTTTGTTGTGGTAAGGGATAGTTGGGAGTGATTTACGGTAGCCGAAGTAATTTAGGTGATTCTGGTATAGTTTGTTATGATTTTTAGCATTTTTTTGTAATTTTAAAGTGATTGGGCTTAGTTTGTTGCTGTAAAGTGTAGTAGGGGATGATTTTTGATAGCCGAAGTAATTTAGGTGAGTTTGGCATAGTTTGCTATGGTAAGTAGCATTTTTTTGTAATTTAAAAGTGATTGGGTTTAGTTTGTTTTGGTAAGGGTTAGTTGGTGATGATTTAGAGTAGCCGAAGTAATTTAGGTGAGTCTGGCATAGTTTGTTATGATTTGTACATTTTTTTTTTTAATTTTAAGATGATATGGTTTGGTTTGTTGTGGTAAGGGATAGTTGGGGGTGATTTACGGTAGCCGAAGTAATTTAGGTGATTCTGGTATAGTTTGTTATGATTTTTAGCATTTTTTTGTAATTTTAAAGTGATTGGGTTTAGTTTGTTGCTGTAAAGTGTAGCTGGGGGTGATTTTTGATAGCCGAAGTAATTTAGGTGAGTTTGGCATAGTTTGCTATGGTTAGTAGCATTTTTTTGTAATTTAAAAGTGATTGGGTTTAGTTTGTTGTGGTAAGGGTTAGTTGGTGATGATTTATAATAGCCGAAGTAATTTAGGTGAGTCTGGCATAGTTTGTTATGATTTGTACACCTTTTTTTGTAATTTTAAGATGATATGGTTTGGTTTGTTGTGGTAAGGAATAGTTGGGGGTGATTTACGGTAGCTGAAGTAATTTAGGTGATTCTGGTATAGTTTGTTATGATTTTTAGCATTTTTTTGTAATTTTTAAGTGATTGGGCTTAGTTTGTTGCTGTAAAGTGTAGTTGGGGGTGATTTTCGATAGCCGAAGTAATTTAGGTGAGTTTGGCATAGTTTGCTATGGTTAGTACCTTTTTTTGTAATTTAAAAGTGATTGGGTTTAGTTTGTTGTGCTAAGGGTTAGTTGGTGATGATTTATGGTAGCCGAAGTAATTTAGGTGAGTTTGGCATAGTTTGCTATGGTTACTAGCATTTTTTTGTCATTTAAAAGTGATTTGGTTTAGTTTGTTGTAGTAAGGGTTAGTTGGTGATGATTTAGAGCAGCCGAAGGAATTTAGGTGAATCTGGCATAGTTTGTTATGATTTTTACACATTTTTTTGTAATTTTAAGATGATATGGTTTGGTTTGTTGTGGTAAGGGATAGTTGGGGGTGATTTACGGTAGCCGAAGTAATTTAGGTGATTCTGGTATAGTTTGTTATGATTTTTAGCATTTTTTTTATTTTAAAGCGATTGGGCTTAGTTTGTTGCTGTAAAGTGTAGTTGGGGGTGATTTTTGATAGTCGAAGTAATTTAGGTGAGTTTGGCAAAGTTTTCTATGGTTAGTAGCATTTTTTTGTAATTTAAAAGTGATTGGGTTTAGTTTGTTGTGGTAAGGGTTAGTTGGTGATGATTTATGGTAGCCGAAGTAATTTAGGTGAGTTTGGCATAGTTTGCTATGGTTACTAGCATTTTATTGTAATTTAAAAGTGATTGGGTTTAGTTTGTTGTGGTAAGGGTTAGTTGGTGATGATTTAGAGAAGCCGAAGTAATTTAGGTGAGTCTGGCATAGTTTGTTATGATTTGTACACCTATTTTTGTAATTTTAAGATGATATGGTTTGGTTTGTTGTGGTAAGGGATAGTTGGGGGTGATTTACGGTAGCCGAAGTAATTTAGGTGATTCTGGTATAGTTTGTTATGATCTTTAGCATTTTTTTGTAATTTTAAAGTGATTGGGCTTAGTTTGTTGCTGTAAAGTGTAGTTGGGTGTGATATTAGATAGCCGAAGTAATTTAGGTGAGTTTGGCATAGTTTGCTATGGTTAGTAGCATTTTTTTGTAATTTAAAAGTGATTGGGTTTAGTTTGTTGTGGTAAGGGTTAGTTGGTGATGATTTATGGTAGCCGAAGTAATTTAGGTGAGTTTGGCATAGTTTGCTATGGTTACTAGCATTTTTTTGTAATTTAAAAGTGATTGGGTTTAGTTTGTTGTGGTAAGGGTTAGTTGGTGATGATTTAGAGTAGCCGAAGTAATTTAGGTGAGTCTGGCATAATTTGTTATGATTTGTACACCTTTTTTTGTAATTTTAAGATGATATGGTTTGGTTTGTTGTGGTAAGGGATAGTTGGGGGTGATTTACGGTAGCCGAAGTAATTTAGGTGATTTTGGTATAATTTGTTATGATTTTTAGCATTTTTTTGTAATTTTAAAGTGATTGGGCTTAGTTTGTTGCTGTAAAGTGTAGTTGGGGGTGATTTTTAATAGCCGAAGTAATTTAGGTGAGTTTGGCATATTTTGCTATGGTTAGTAGCATTTTTTTGTAATATAAAAGTGATTGGGTTTAGTTTGTTGTGGTAAGGGTTAGTTGGTGATGATTTATGGTAGCCGAAGTAATTTAGGTGAGTTTGGCATAGTTTGCTATGGTTACTAGCATTTTATTGTAATTTGAAAGTGATTGGGTTTAGTTTGTTGTGGTAAGGGTTAGTTGGTGATGATTTAGAGTAGCCGAAGTAATTTAGGTGAGTCTGGCATAGTTTGTTATGATTTGTACACCTATTTTTGTAATTTTAAGATGATATGGTTTGGTTTGTTGTGGTAAGGGATAGTTGGGGGTGATTTACAATAGCCGAAATAATTTAGGTGATTCTGGTATAGTTTGTTATGATCTTTAGCATTTTTTTGTAATTTTAAAGTGATTGGGCTTAGTTTGTTGCTGTAAAGTGTAGTTGGGTGTGATTTTAGATAGCCGAAGTAATTTAGGTGAGTTTGGCATAGTTTGCTATGGTTAGTAGCATTTTTTTGTAATTTAAAAGTGATTGGATTTAGTTTGTTGTGGTAAGGGTTAGTTGGTGATGATTTATGGTAGCCGAAGTAATTTAGGTGAGTTTGGCATAGTTTGCTATGGTTACTAGCATTTTTTTGTAATTTAAAAGTGATTGGGTTTAGTTTGTTGTGGTAAGGGTTAGTTGGTGATGATTTAGAGTAGCCGAAGTAATTTAGGTGAGTCTGGCATAGTTTGATATGATTTGTACACCTTTTTTTGTAATTTTAAGATGATATGGTTTGGTTTGTTGTGGTAAGGGATAGTTGGGGGTGATTTACGGTAGCCGAAATAATTTAGGTGATTCTGGTATAGTTTGTTATGATCTTTAGCATTTTTTTGTAATTTTAAAGTGATTGGGCTTAGTTTGTTGCTGTAAAGTGTAGTTGGGTGTGATTTTAGATAGCCGAAGTAATTTAGGTGAGTTTGGCATAGTTTGCTATGGTTAGTAGCATTTTTTGTAATTTAAAAGTGATTGGGTTTAGTTTGTTTTGGTAAGGGTTAGTTGGTGATGATTTAGAGTAGCCGAAGTAATTTAGGTGAGTCTGGCATAGTTTGTTATTATTTGTACACCTTTTTTTGTAATTTTAAGATGATATGGTTTGGTTTGTTGTGGTAAGGGATAGTTGGGGGTGATTTACGGTAGCCGAAGTAATTTAGGTGATTTTGGTATAGTTTGTTATGATTTTTAGCATTTTTTTGTAATTTTAAAGTGATTGGGCTTAGTTTGTTGCTGTAAAGTGTAGCTGAGGGTGATTTTTGATAGCCGAAATAATTTAGGGAGTTTGGAATAGTTGGTATGGTTAGTAGCATTTTTTTGTAATTTAAAAGTGATTGGGTTTAGTTTGTTGTGGTAAGGGTTAGTTGGTGATGATTTATGGTAGCCGAAGTAATTTAGGTGAGTTTGGCATAGTTTGCTATGGTTACTAGCATTTTTTTGTAATTTAAAAGTGATTGGGTATAGTTTGTTGTGGTAAGAGTTAGTTGGTGATAATTTAGAGTAGCCGAACTAATTTAGGTGAGTCTGACATAGTTTGTTATAATTTATATACCTTTTTTTGTAATTTTAAGATGATGTGGTTTGGTTTGTTGTGGTAAGGGATAGTTGGGGGTGATTTACGGTAGCCGAAGTAATTTAGGTGATTCTGGTATAGTTTGTTATGATTTTTAGCATTTTTTTGTAATTTTGAAGTGATTGGGATTAGTTTGTTGCTGTAAAGTGAAGTTGGGGGTGATTTTTGATAGCCGAAGTAATTTAGGTGAGTTTGGCATAGTTTGCCATGGTTAGTAGCATTTTTTTGTAATTTAAAAGTGATTGGGTTTAGTTTGTTGTGGTAAGGGTTAGTTGGTGATGATTTATGGTAGCCGAAGTAATTTAGGTGAGTTTGGCATAGTTTGCTATGGTTACTAGCATTTTTTTTTAATTTAAATGTGATTGCGTTTAGTTTGTTGTGGTAAGGGTTAGTTGGTGATGATTTAGAGTAGCCGAAGTAATTTAGGTGAGTCTGGCATAGTTTGTTATGATTTGTACACCTTTTTTTGTAATTTTAAGATGATATGGTTTGGTTTGTTGTGGTAAGGGATAGTTGGGAGTGATTTACGGTAGCCGAAGTAATTTAGGTGATTCTGGTATAGTTTGTTATGATTTTTAGCATTTTTTTGTAATTTTAAAGTGATTGGGCTTAGTTTGTTGCTGTAAAGTGTAGTAGGGGATGATTTTTGATAGCCGAAGTAATTTAGGGAGTTTGGAATAGTTGGTAAGGTTAGTAGCATTTTTTTGTAATTTAAAAGTGATTGGGTTTAGTTTGTTGTGGTAAGGGTTAGTTGGTGATGATTTATGGTAGCCGAAGTAATTTAGGTGAGTTTGGCATAGTTTGCTATGGTTACTAGCATTTTTTTGTAATTTAAAAGTGATTGGGTTTAGTTTGTTGTGGTAAGAGTTAGTTGGTGATAATTTAGAGTAGCCGAACTAATTTAGGTGAGTCTGACATAGTTTGTTATAATTTATATACCATTTTTTGTAATTTTAAGATGATATGGTTTGGTTTGTTGTGGTAAGGAATAGTTGGGGGTGATTTACGGTAGCTGAAGTAATTTAGGTGATTCTGGTATAGTTTTTTATGATTTTTAGAATTTTTTTGTAATTTTAAAGTGATTGGGCTTAGTTTGTTGCTGTAAAGTGTAGTTGGGGGTGATTTTTGATAGCCGAAGTAATTTAGGTGAGTTTGGCATAGTTTGCTATGGTTAGTAGCATTTTTTTGTAATTTAAAAGTGATTGGGTTTAGTTTGTTGTGGTAAGGGTTAGTTGGTGATGATTTATGGTAGCCGAAGTAATTTAGGTGAGTTTGGCATAGTCTGCTATGGTTACTAGCATTTTTTTGTAATTTAAATGTGATTGGGTTTAGTTTGTTGTGGTAAGGGTTAGTTGGTGATGATTTAGAGTAGCCGAAGTAATTTAGGTGAGTCTGGCATAGTTTGTTATGATTTGTACACCTTTTTTTGTAATTTTAAGATGATATGGTTTGGTTTGTTGTGGTAAGGGATAGTTGGGAGTGATTTACGGTAGCCGAAGTAATTTAGGTGATTCTGGTATAGTTTGTTATGATTTTTAGCATTTTTTTGTAATTTTAAAGTGATTGGGCTTAGTTTGTTGCTGTAAAGTGTAGTAGGGGATGATTTTTGATAGCCGAAGTAATTTAGGTGAGTTTGGCATAGTTTGCTATGGTTAGTAGCATTTTTTTGTAATTTAAAAGTGATTGGGTTTAGTTTGTTTTGGTAAGGGTTAGTTGGTTATGATTTAGAGTAGCCGAAATAATTTAGGTGAGTCTGGCATAGTTTGTTATGATTTGTACACCTTTTTTTGTAATTTTAAGATGATATGGTTTGGTTTGTTGTGGTAAGGGATAGTTGGGGGTGATTTACGGTAGCCGAAGTAATTTAGGTGATTCTGGTATAGTTTGTTATGATTTTTAGCATTTTTTTGTAATTTTAAAGTGATTGGGTTTAGTTTGTTGCTGTAAAGTGTAGCTGGGGGTGATTTTTGATAGCCGAAGTAATTTAGGTGAGTTTGGCATAGTTTGCTATGGTTAGTAGCATTTTTTTGTAATTTAAAACTGATTGGGTTTAGTTTGTTGTGGTAAGGGTTAGTTGGTGATGATTTAGAGTAGCCGAAGTAATTTAGGTGAGTCTGGCATAGTTTGTTATGATTTGTATACCTTTTTTTGTAATTTTAAGATGATATGGTTTGGTTTGTTGTGGTAAGGGATAGTTGGGAGTGATTTACGGTAGCCGAAGTAATTTAGGTGATTCTGGTATAGTTTGTTATGATTTTTAGCATTTTTTTGTAATTTTAAAGTGATTGGGCTTAGTTTGTTGCTGTAAAGTGTAGTAGGGGATGATTTTTGATAGCCGAAGTAATTTAGGTGAGTTTGGCATAGTTTGCTATGGTTAGTAGCATTTTTTGTAATTTAAAAGTGATTGGGTTTAGTTTGTTTTGGTAAGGGTTAGTTGGTGATGATTTAGAGTAGCCGAAGTAATTTAGGTAAGTCTGGCATAGTTTGTTATGATTTGTACACCTTTTTTTGTAATTTTAAGATGATATGGTTTGGTTTGTTGTGGTAAGGGATAGTTGGGGGTGATTTACGGTAGCCGAAGTAATTTAGGAGATTCTGGTATAATTTGTTATGATTTTTAACTTTTTTTTGTAATTTTAAAGTGATTGGGCTTAGTTTGTTGCTGTAAAGTGTAGTTGGGGGTGATTTTTAATAGCCGAAGTAATTTAGGTGAGTTTGGCATAGTTTGCTATGGTTAGTAGCATTTTTTTGTAATATAAAAGTGATTGGGTTTAGTTTGTTGTGGTAAGGGTTAGTTGGTGATGATTTATGGTAGCCGAAGTAATTTAGGTGTGTTTGGCATAGTTTGCTATGGTTACTAGCATTTTATTGTAATTTGAAAGTGATTGGGTTTAGTTTGTTGTGGTAAGGGTTTGTTGGTGATGATTTAGAGTAGCCGAAGTAATTTAGGTGAGTCTGGCATAGTTTGTTATGATTTGTACACCTTTTTTTGTAATTTTAAGATGATATGGTTTGGTTTGTTGTGGAAAAGAATAGTTGGGGGTGACTTACGGTAGCTGAAGTAATTTAGGTGATTCTGGTATAGTTGGTTATGATTTTTAGCATTTTTTTGTAATTTTAAAGTGATTGGGCTTAGTTTGTTGCTGTAAAGTGTAGTTGGGGGTGATTTTTGATAGCCGAAGTAATTTAGGTGAGTTTGGCATAGTTTGCTATGGTTACTAGCATTTTTTTGCAATTTAAAAGTGATTGGGTTTAGTTTGTTGTGGTAAGGGTTAGTTGGTGATGATTTAGAGTAGCCGAAGTAATTTAGGTGAGTCTGGCATAGTTTGTTATGATTTTTACACCTTTTTTTGTAATTTTAAGATGATATGGTTTGGTTTGTTGTGGTAAGGGATAGTTGGGGGTGATTTACGGTAGCCGAAGTAATTTAGGTGATTTTGGTACAGTTTGTTATGATTTTTAGCATTTTTTTGTAATTTTAAAGCGATTGGGCTTAGTTTGTTGCTGTAAAGTGTAGTAGGGGATGATTTTTGATAGCCGAAGTAATTTAGGTGAGTTTGGCCTAGTTTGCTATGGTTAGTAGCATTTTTTGTAATTTAAAAGTGATTGGGTTTAGTTTGTTGTGCTAAGGGTTAGTTGGTGATGATTTATGGTAGCCGAAGTAATTTAGGTGAGTTTGGCATAGTTTGCTATGGTTACTAGCATTTTTTTGTAATTTAAAAGTGATTGGGTTTAGTTTGTTGTGGTAAGGGTTAGTTGGTGATGATTTAGAGTAGCCGAAGTAATTTAGGTGAGTCTGGCATAATTTGTTATGATTTGTACACCTTTTTTTGTAATTTTAAGATGATATGGTTTGGTTTGTTGTGGTAAGGGATAGTTGGGGGTGATTTACGGTAGCCGAAATAATTTAGGTGATTCTGGTATAGTTTGTTATGATCTTTAGCATTTTTTTGTAATTTTAAAGTGATTGGGCTTAGTTTGTTGCTGTAAAGTGTAGTTGGGTGTGATTTTAGATAGCCGAAGTAATTTAGGTGAGTTTGGCATAGTTTGCTATGGTTAGTAGCATTTTTTTGTAATTTAAAAGTGATTGGGTTTAGTTTGTTGTGGTAAGGGTTAGTTGGTGATGATTTATGGTAGCCGAAGTAATTTAGGTGAGTTTGGCATAGTTTGCTATGGTTACTAGCATTTTTTTGTAATTTAAAAGTGATTGGGTTTAGTTTGTTGTGGTAAGGGTTAGTTGGTGATGATTTAGAGTAGCCGAAGTAATTTAGGTGAGTCTGGCATAGTTTGTTATGATTTGTATACTTTTTTTTGTAATTTTAAGATGATATGGTTTGGTTTGTTGTGGTAAGGGATAGTTGGGAGTGATTTACGGTAGCCGAAGTAATTTAGGTGATTCTGGTATAGTTTGTTATGATTTTTAGCATTTTTTTGTAATTTTAAAGTGATTGGGCTTAGTTTGTTGCTGTAAAGTGTAGTAGGGGATGATTTTTGATAGCCGAAGTAATTTAGGTGAGTTTGGCATAGTTTGCTATGGTTAGTAGCATTTTTTGTAATTTAAAAGTGATTGGGTTTAGTTTGTTTTGGTAAGGGTTAGTTGGTGATGATTTAGAGTAGCCGAAGTAATTTAGGTGAGTCTGGCATAGATTGTTATGATTTGTACACCTTTTTTTGTAATTTTAAGATGATATGGTTTGGTTTGTTGTGGTAAGGGATAGTTGGGGGTGATTTACGGTAGCCGAAGTAATTTAGGAGATTCTGGTATAATTTGTTATGATTTTTAGCATTTTTTTGTAATTTTAAAGTGATTGGGCTTAGTTTGTTGCTGTAAAGTGTAGTTGGGGGTGATTTTTAATAGCCGAAGTAATTTAGGTGAGTTTGGCATAGTTTGCTATGGTTAGTAGCATTTTTTTGTAATATAAAAGTGATTGGGTTTAGTTTGTTGTGGTAAGGGTTAGTTAGTGATGATTTATGGTAGCCGAAGTAATTTAGGTGTGTTTGGCATAGTTTGCTATGGTTACTAGCATTTTATTGTAATTTGAAAGTGATTGGGTTTAGTTTGTTGTGGTAAGGGTTTGTTGGTGATGATTTAGAGTAGCCGAAGTAATTTAGGTTAGTCTGGCATAGTTTGTTATGATTTGTACACCTTTTTTAGTAATTTTAAGATGATATGGTTTGGTTTGTTGTGGTAAGAGATAGTTGGGGGTGATTTACGGTAGCCGAAGTAATTTAGGTGATTCTGGTATAGTTTGTTATGATTTTTAGCATTTTTTTGTAATTTTAAAGTGATTGGGCTTAGTTTGTTGCTGTAAAGTGTAGTAGGGGATGATTTTTGATAGACGAAGTAATTTAAGTGAGTTTGGCATAGTTTGCTATGGTTAGTAGCATTTTTTGTAATTTAAAAGTGATTGGGTTTAGTTTGTTGTGCTAAGGGTTAGTTGGTGATGATTTATGGTAGCCGAAGTAATTTAGGTGAGTTTGGCATAGTGTGCTATGGTTACTAGCATTTTTTTGTAATTTAAAAGTGATTTGGTTTAGTTTGTTGTAGTAAGGGTTAGTTGGTGATGATTTAGAGTAGCTGAAGTAATTTAGGTGATTCTGGTATAGTTTGTTATGATTTTTAGCATTTTTTTGTAATTTTAAAGTGATTGGGCTTAGTTTGTTGCTGTAAAGTGTAGTTGGGGGTGATTTTTGATAGCCGAAGTAATTTAGGTGAGTTTGGCATAGTTTGCTATGGTTACTAGCATTTTTTTGCAATTTAAAAGTGATTGGGTTTAGTTTGTTGTGGTAAGGGTTAGTTGGTGATGATTTAGAGTAGCCGAAGTAATTTAGGTGAGTCTGGCATAGTTTGTTATGATTTGTACACCTATTTTTGTAATTTTAAGATGATATGGTTTGGTTTGTTGTGGTAAGGGATAGTTGGGGGTGATTTACGTTAGCCGAAGTAATTTAGGTGATTCTGGTATAGTTTGTTATGATCTTTAGCATTTTTTTGTAATTTTAAAGTGATTGGGCTTAGTTTGTTGCTGTAATGTGTAGTTGGGTGTGATATTAGATAGCCGAAGTAATTTAGGTGAGTTTGGCATAGTTTGCTATGGTTAAAAGCATTTTTTTGTAATTTAAAAGTGATTGGGTTTAGTTTGTTGTGGTAAGGGTTAGTTGGTGATGATTTATGGTAGCCGAAGTAATTTAGGTGAGTTTGGCATAGTTTGCTATGGTTACTAGCATTTTTTTGTAATTTAAAAGTGATTGGGTTTAGTTTGTTGTAGTAAGGGTTAGTTGGTGATGATTTAGAGTAGCCGAAGTAGTTTAGGTGAGTCTGGCATAGTTTGTTATGATTTGTACACCTATTTTTGTAATTTTAAGATGATATGGTTTGGTTTGTTGTGGTAAGGGATAGTTGGGGGTGATTTACGTTAGCCGAAGTAATTTAGGTGATTCTGGTATAGTTTGTTATGATCTTTAGCATTTTTTTGTAATTTTAAAGTGATTGGGCTTAGTTTGTTGCTGTAAAGTGTAGTTGGGTGTGATATTAGATAGCCGAAGTAATTTAGGTGAGTTTGGCATAGTTTGCTATGGTTAATAGCATTTTTTTGTAATTTAAAAGTGATTGGGTTTAGTTTGTTGTGGTAAGGGTTAGTTGGTGATGATTTATGGTAGCCGAAGTAATTTAGGTGAGTTTGGCATAGTTTGCTATGGTTACTAGCATTTTTTTGTAATTTAAAAGTGATTGGGTTTAGTTTGTTGTGGTAAGGGTTAGTTGGTGATGATTTAGAGTAGCCGAAGTAATTTAGGTGAGTCTGGCATAATTTGTTATGATTTGTACACCTTTTTTTGTAATTTTAAGATGATATGGTTTGGTTTGTTGTGGTAAGGGATAGTTGGGGGTGATTTACGGTAGCCGAAGTAATTTAGGTGATTCTGGTATAATTTGTTATGATTTTTAGCATTTTTTTGTAATTTTAAAGTGATTGGGCTTAGTTTGTTGCTGTAAAGTGTAGTTGGGGGTGATTTTTAATAGCCAAAGTAATTTAGGTGAGTTTGGCATAGTTTGCTATGGTTAGTAGCATTTTTTTGTAATATAAAAGTGATTGGGTTTAGTTTGTTGTGGTAAGGGTTAGTTGGTGATGATTTATGGTAGCCGAAGTAATTTAGGTGTGTTTGGCATAGTTTGCTATGGTTACTAGCATTTTATTGTAATTTGAAAGTGATTGGGTTTAGTTTGTTGTGGTAAGGGTTAGTTGGTGATGATTTAGAGTAGCCGAAGTAATTTAGGTGAGTCTGGCATAGTTTGTTATGATTTGTACACCTATTTTTGTAATTTTAAGATGATATGGTTTGGTTTGTTGTGGTAAAGGATAGTTGGGGGTGATTTACGATAGCCGAAATAATTTAGGTGATTCTGGTATACTTTGTTATGATCTTTAGCATTTTTTGTAATTTTAAAGTGATTGGGCTTAGTTTGTTGCTGTAAAGTGTAGTTGGGTGTGATTTTAGATAGCCGAAGTAATTTAGGTGAGTTTGGCATAGTTTGCTATGGTTAGTAGCATTTTTTTGTAATTTAAAAGTGATTGGGTTTAGTTTGTTGTGGTAAGGGTTAGTTGGTGATGATTTATGGTAGCCGAAGTAATTTAGGTGAGTTTGGCATAGTTTGCTATGGTTACTAGCATTTTTTTGTAATTTAAAAGTGATTGGGTTTAGTTTGTTGTGGTAAGGGTTAGTTGGTGATGATTTAGAGTAGCCGAAGTAATTTAGGTGAGTCTGGCATAGTTTGATATGATTTGTACACCTTTTTTTGTAATTTTAAGATGATATGGTTTGGTTTGTTGTGGTAAGGGATAGTTGGGGGTGATTTACGGTAGCCGAAGTAATTTAGGTGATTCTGGTATAATTTGTTATGATTTTTAGCATTTTTTTGTAATTTTAAAGTGATTGGGCTTAGTTTGTTGCTGTAAAGTGTAGTTGGGGCTGATTTTTGATAGCCGAAGTAATTAAGGTGAGTTTGGCATAGTTTGCTATGGTTAGTAGCATTTTTTTGTAATTTAAAAGTGATTGGGTTTAGTTTGTTGTGGTAAGGGTTAGTTGGTGATGATTTATGGTAGCCGAAGTAATTTAGGTGAGTTTGGCATAGTTTGCTATGGCTACTAGCATTTTTTTGTAATTTAAAAGTGATTGCGTTTAGTTTGTTGTGGTAAGGGTTAGTTGGTGATGATTTAGAGTAGCCGAAGTAATTTAGGTGAGTCTGGCGTAGTTTGTTATGAATTGTACACCTTTTTTTGTAATTTTAAGATGATATGGTTTGGTTTGTTGTGGTAAGGGATAGTTGGGGGTGATTTACGGTAGCCGAAGTAATTTAGGTGATTCGGATATAGTTTGTTATGATTTTTAGCCTTTTTATGTAATTTTAAAGTGATTGGGCTTAGTTTGTTGCTGTAAAGTGTAGTTGGGGGTGATTTTTGATAGCCGAAGTAATTTAGGTGAGCTTGGCATAGTTTGCTATGGTTAGTAGCATTTTTTTGTAATTTAAAAGTGATTGGGTTTAGTTTGTTGTGGTAAGGGTTAGTCGGTGATGATTTATGGTTGCCGAAGTAATTTAGGTGAGTTTGGCATAGTTTGCTATGGTTACTAGCATTTTTTTGTAATTTAAAAGTGATTGGGTTTAGTTTGTTGTGGTAAGGGTTAGTTGGTGATGATTTAGAGTAGCCGAAGTAATTTAGGTGAGTCTGGCATAGTTTGTTATGATTTGTACACCTTTTTTAGTAATTTTAAGATGATATGGTTTGGTTTGTTGTGGTAAGAGATAGTTGGGGGTGATTTACGGTAGCCGAAGTAATTTAGGTGATTCTGGTTTAGTTTGTTATGATTTTTAGCATTTTTTTGTAATTTTAAAGTGATTGGGCTTAGTTTGTTGCTGTAAAGTGTAGTAGGGGATGATTTTTGATAGACGAAGTAATTTAAGTGAGTTTGGCATAGTTTGCTATGGTTAGTAGCATTTTTTGTAGTTTAAAAGTGATTGGGTTTAGTTTGTTGTGCTAAGGCTTAGTTGGTGATGATTTATGGTAGCCGAAGTAATTTAGGTGAGTTTGGCATAGTTTGCTATGGTTACTAGCATTTTTTTGTAATTTAAAAGTGATTGGGTTTAGCTTGTTGTGGTAAGGTTTAGTTGGTGATGATTTAGAGTAGCCGAAGTAATTTAGGAGAGTCTGGCATAGTTTGTTATGATTTTTAGCATTTTTTTTTATTTTAAAGCGATTGGTCTTAGTTTGTTGCTGTAAAGTGTAGTTGGGGGTGATTTTTGATAGCCGAAGTAATTTAGGTGAGTTTCGCAAAGTTTTCTATGGTTAGTAGCATTTTTTTGTAATTTAAAAGTGATTGGGTTTAGTTTGTTGTGGTAAGGGTTAGTTGGTGATGATTTATGGTAGCCGAAGTAATTTAGGTGAGTTTGGCATAGTTTGCTATGGTTATTAGCATTTTATTGTAATTTAAAAGTGATTGGGTTTAGCTTGTTGTGGTAAGGGTTAGTTGGTGATGATTTAGAGTAGCCGAAGTAATTTAGGTGAGTCTGGCATAGTTTGTTATGATTTGTACACCTATTTTTGTAATTTTAAGATGATATGGTTTGGTTTGTTGTGGTAAGGGATAGTTGGGGGTGATTTACGGTAGCCGAAGTAATTTAGGTGATTCTGGTATAGTTTGTTATGATCTTTAGCATTTTTTTGTAATTTTAAAGTGATTGGGCTTAGTTTGTTGCTGTAAAATGTAGTTGGGTGTGATATTAGATAGCCGAAGTAATTTAGGTGAGTTAGTAGCATTTTTTTGTAATTTAAAATTGATTGGGTTTAGTTTGTTGTGGTAAGGGTTAGTTGGTGATGATTTATGGTAGCCGAAGTAATTTAGGTGGTTTGGCATAGTTTGCTATGGTTACTAGCATTTTTTTGTAATTTAAAAGTGATTTGGTTTAGTTTGTTGTAGTAAGGGTTAGTTGGTGATGATTTAGAGTAGCCGAAGTTGTTTAGGTGAATCTGGCATAGTTTGTTATGATTTTCACACCTTTTTTTGTAATTTTAAGATGATATGGTTTGGTTTGTTGTGGTAAGGGATAGTTGGGGGTGATTTACGGTAGCCGAAGTAATTTAGGTGATTCTGGTATAATTTGTTATGATTTTTAGCATTTTTTTGTAATTTTAAAGTGATTGGGCTTAGTTTGTTGCTGTAAAGTGTAGTTGGGTGTGATTTTAGATAGCCGAAGTAATTTAGGTGAGTTTGGCATAGTTTGCTATGGTTAGTAGCATTTTTTTGTAATTTAAAAGTGATTGGTTTTAGTTTGTTGTGGTAAGGGTTAGTTGGTGATGATTTATGGTAGCCGAAGTAATTTAGGTGAGTTTGGCATAGTTTGCTATGGTTACTAGCATTTTTTTGTAATTTAAAAGTGATTGGGTTTAGTTTGTTGTGGTAAGGGTTAGTTGGTGATGATTTAGATTAGCCGAAGTAATTTAGGTGAGTCTGGCATAGTTTGATATGATTTGTACACCTTTTTTTGTAATTTTAAGATGATATGGTTTGGTTTGTTGTGGTAAGGGATAGTTGGGGGCGATTTACGGTAGCCGAAGTAATTTAGGTGATTCTGGTATAATTTGTTATGATTTTTAGCATTTTTTTGTAATTTTAAAGTGATTGGGCTTAGTTTGTTACTGTAAAGTGTAGTTGGGGGTGATTTTTGATAGCCGAAGTAATTTAGGTAAGTTTGGCATAGTTTGCTATGGTTAGTAGCATTTTTTTGTAATTTAAAAGTGATTGGGTTTAGTTTGTTGTGGTAAGGGTTAGTTGGTGATGATTTATGGTAGCCGAAATAATTTAGGTGAGTTTGGCATAGTTTGCTATGGTTACTAGCATTTTTTTGTAATTTAAAAGTGATTGGGTTTAGTTTGTTGTGGTAAGGGTTAGTTGGTGATGATTTAGTGTAGCCGAAGTAATTTAGGTGAGTCTGGCATAGTTTGTTATGATTTGTACACCTTTTTTTGTAATTTTAAGATGATATGGTTCGGTTTGTTGTGGTAAGGGATAGTTGGGGGTGATTTACGGTAGCCGAAGTAATTTAGGTGATTCTGGTATAGTTTGTTATGATTTTTAGCATTTTTTTGTAATTTTAAAGTGATTGGGCTTAGTTTGTTGCTGTAAAGTGTAGTAGGGGATGATTTTTGATAGCCGAAGTAATTTAGGTGAGTTTGACATAGTTTGCTATCGTTAGTAGCATTTTTTTGTAATTTAAAAGTGATTGGGTTTAGTTTGTTTTGGTAAGGGTTAGTTGGTGATGATTTAGAGTAGCCGAAGTAATTTAGGTGAGTCTGGCATAGTTTGTTATGATTTGTACACCTTTTTTTGTAATTTTAAGATGATATGGTTTGGTTTGTTGTGGTAAGGGATAGTTGGGGGTGATTTACGGTAGCCGAAGTAATTTAGGTGATTCTGGTATAGTTTGTTATGATTTTTAGCATTTTTTTGTAATTTTAAAGTGATTGGGTTTAGTTTTTTGCTGTAAAGTGTAGCTGGGGGTGATTTTTGATAGCCGAAGTAATTTATGTGAGTTTGGCATAGTTTGCTATGGTTAGTAGCTTTTTTTTGTAATTTAAAAGTGATTGGGTTTAGTTTGTTGTGGTAAGCGTTAGTTGGTGATGATTTATGGTAGCCGAAGTAATTTAGGTGAGTTTGGCATAGTTTGCTATGGTTACTAGCATTTTTTTGCAATTTAAAAGTGATTGGGTTTAGTTTGTTGTGGTAAGGGTTAGTTGGTGATGATTTAGAGTAGCCGAAGTAATTTAGGTGTGTCTGGCATAGTTTGTTATGATTTGTACACCTTTTTTTGTAATTTTAAGATGATATGGTTTGGTTTGTTGTGGTAAGGAATAGTTGGGGGTGATTTACGGTAGCTGAAGTAATTTAGGTGATTCTGGTATAGCTTGTTATGATTTTTAGCATTTTTTTGTAATTTTAAAGTGATTGGGCTTAGTTTGTTGCTGTAAAGTGTAGTTGGGGGTGATTTTCGATAGCCGAAGTAATTTAGGTGAGTTTGGCATAGTTTGCTATGGTTAGTAGCATTTTTTTGTAATTTAAAAGTGATTGGGTTTAGTTTGTTGTGGTAAGGGTTAGTTGGTGAAGATTTATGGTAGCCGAAGTAATTTAGGTGAGTTTGGCATAGTCTGCTATGGTTACTAGCATTTTTTTGTAATTTAAAAGTGATTGGGTTTAGTTTGTTGTGGTAAGGGTTAGTTGGTGATGATTTAGAGTAGCCGAAGTAATTTAGGTGAGTCTGGCATAGTTTGTTATGATTTGTACCCCTTTTTTTGTAATTTTAAGATGATATGGTTTGGTTTGTTGTGGTAAGGGATAGTTGGGGGTGATTTACGGTAGCCGAAGTAATTTAGGTGATTCTGGTATAGTTTGTTATGATTTTTAGCATTTTTTTGTAATTTTAAAGTGATTGGGCTTAGTTTGTTGCTCTAAAGTGTAGTAGGGGATGATTTTTGATAGCCGAAGTAATTTAGGTGAGTTTGACATAGTTTGCTATGGTTAGTAGCATTTTTTTGTAATTTAAAAGTGATTGGGTTTAGTTTGTTTTGGTAAGGGTTAGTTGGTGATGATTTAGAGTAGCCGAAGTAATTTAGGTGAGTCTGGCATAGTTTGTTATGATTTGTACACCTTTTTTTGTAATTTTAAGATGATATGGTTTGGTTTGTTGTGGTAAGGGATAGTTGGGGGTGATTTACGGTAGCCGAAGTAATTTAGGTGATTCTGGTATAGTTTGTTATGATTTTTAGCATTTTTTTGTAATTTTAAAGTGATTGGGTTTAGTTTGTTGCTGTAAAGTGTAGCTGGGGGTGATTTTTGATAGCCGAAGTAATTTAGGTAAGTTTGGCATAGTTTGCTATGGTTAGTAGCATTTTTTTGTAATTTAAAAGTGATTGGGTTTAGTTTGTTGTGGTAAGGGTTAGTTGGTGATGATTTATGGTAGCCGAAGTAATTTTGGTAAGTTTGGCATAGTTTTCTATGGTTACTAGCATTTTTTTGCAATTTAAAAGTGATTGGGTTTAGTGTGTTGTGGTAAGGGTTAGTTGGTGATGATTTAGAGTAGCCGAAGTAATTTAGGTGTGTCTGGCATAGTTTGTTATGATTTGTACACCTTTTTTTGTAATTTTAAGATGATATGGTTTGGTTTGTTGTGGTAAGGAATAGTTGGGGGTGATTTACGGTAGCCGAAGTAATTTAGGTGATTCTGGTATAGTTTGTTATGATTTTTAGCATTTTTTTGTAATTTTAAAGTGATTGGGCTTAGTTTGTTGCTGTAAAGTGTAGTTGGGGGTGATTTTCGATAGCCGAAGTAATTTAGGTGAGTTTGGCATAGTTTGCTATGATTAGTAGCATTTTTTTGTAATTTAAAAGTGATTGGGTTTAGTTTGTTGTGGTAAGAGTTAGTTGGTGAAGATTTATGGTAGCCGAAGTAATTTAGGTGAGTTTGGCATAGTCTGCTATGGTTACTAGCATTTTTTTGTAATTTAAAAGTGATTGGGTTTAGTTTGTTGTGGTAAGGGTTAGTTGGTGATGATTTAGAGTAGCCGAAGTAATTTAGGTGAGTCTGGCATAGTTTGTTATGATTTGTACCCCTTTTTTTGTAATTTTAAGATGATATGGTTTGGTTTGTTGTGGTAAGGGATAGTTGGGGGTGATTTACGGTAGCCGAAGTAATTTAGGTGATTCTGGTATAGTTTGTTATGATTTTTAGCATTTTTTTGGAATTTTAAAGTGATTGGGCTTAGTTTGTTGCTGTAAAGTGTAGTAGGGGATGATTTTTGATAGCCGAAGTAATTTAGGTGAGTTTGGCATAGTTTGCTATGGTTAGTAGCATTTTTTGTAATTTAAAAGTGATAGGGTTTAGTTTGTTGTGCTAAGGGTTAGTTGGTGATGATTTATGGTAGCCGAAGTAATTTAGGTGAGTTTGGCATAGTTTGCTATGGTTACTAGCATTTTTTTGTAATTTAAAAGTGATTTGGTTTAGTTTGTTGTAGTAAGGGTTAGTTGGTGATGATTTAGAGTAGCCGAAGTAATTTAGGTGAATCTGGCATAGTTTGTTATGATTTTTACACCTTTTTTTGTAATTTTAAGATGATATGGTTTGGTTTGTTGTGGTAAGGGATAGTTGGGGGTGATTTACGGTAGCCGAAGTAATTTAGGTGATTCTGGTATAGTTTGTTATGATTTTTAGCATTTTTTTTATTTTAAAGCGATTGGGCTTAGTTTGTTGCTGTAAAGTGTAGTTGGGGGTGATTTTTGATAGCCGAAGTAATTTAGGTGAGTTTGGCATAGTTTGCAATGGTTACTAGCATTTTATTGTAATTTAAAAGTGATTGGGTTTAGCTTGTTGTGGTAAGGGTTAGTTGGTGATGATTTAGAGTAGCCGAAGTAATTTAGGTGAGTCTGGCATAGTTTGTTATGATTTGTACACCTATTTTTGTAATTTTAAGATGATATGGTTTGGTTTGTTGTGGTAAGGATAGTTGGGGTGATTTACGGTAGCCGAAGTAATTTAGGTGATTCTGGTATAGTTTGTTATGATCTTTAGCATTTTTTTGTAATTTTAAAGTGATTGGGCTTAGTTTGTTGCTGTAAAGTGTAGTTGGGTGTGATATTAGATAGCCGAAGTAATTTAGGTGAGTCTGGCATAATTTGTTATGATTTGTACATCTTTTTTTGTAATTTTAAGGTGATATGGTTTGGTTTGTTGTGGTAAGGGATAGTTGGGGGTGATTTACGGTAGCCGAAGTAATTTAGGTGATTCTGGTATAATTTGTTATGATTTTTAGCATTTTTTTTATTTTAAAGCGATTGGGCTTAGTTTGTTGCTGTAAAGTGTAGTTGGGGGTGATTTTTGATAGCCGAAGTAATTTAGGTGAGTTTGGCATAGTTTGCTATGGTTAGTAGCATTTTTTTGTAATATAAAAGTGATTGGGTTTAGTTTGTTGTGGTAAGGGTTAGTTGGTGATGATTTATGGTAGCCGAAGTAATTTAGGTGAGTTTGGCATAGTTTGCTATGGTTACTAGCATTTTATTGTAATTTAAAAGTGATTGGGTTTAGTTTGTTGTGGTAAGGGTTAGTTGGTGATGATTTAGAGTAGCCGAAGTAATTTAGCTGAGTCTGGCATAGTTTGTTATGATTTGTACACCTATTTTTGTAATTTTAAGATGATATGGTTTGGTTTGTTGTGGTAAAGGATAGTTGGGGGTGATTTACGGTAGCCGAAGTAATTTAGGTGATTCTGGTATAGTTTGTTATGATTTTTAGCATTTTTTTTATTTTAAAGCGATTGGGCTTAGTTTGTTGCTGTAAAGTGTAGTTGGGGGTGATTTTTGATAGCCGAAGTAATTTAGGTGAGTTTGGCATAGTTTTCTATGGTTAGTAGCATTTTTTTGTAATTTAAAAGTGATTGGGTTTAGTTTGTTGTGGTAAGGGATAGTTGGTGATGATTTATGGAAGCCGAAGTAATTTAGGTGAGTTTGGCATAGTTTGCTATGGTTACTAGCATTTTATTGTAATTTAAAAGTGATTTGGTTTAGTTTGTTGTAGTAAGGGTTAGTTGGTGATGATTTAGAGTAGCCGAAGTAATTTAGCTGAGTCTGGCATAGTTTGTTATGATTTGTACACTTATTTTTGTAATTTTAAAATGATATGGTTTGGTTTGTTGTGGTAAGGGATAGTTGGGGGTGATTTACGGTAGCCGAAGTAATTTAGGTGATTCTGGTATAGTTTGTTATGATTTTTAGCATTTTTTTTTATTTTAAAGCGATTGGGCTTAGTTTGTTGCTGTAAAGTGTAGTTGGGGGTGATTTTTGATAGCTGAAGTAATTTAGGTGAGTTTGGCATAGTTTTCTATGGTTAGTAGCATTTTTTTGTAATTTAAATGTGATTGGGTTTAGTTTGTTGTGGTAAGGGTTAGTTGGTGATGATTTATGGAAGCCGAAGTAATTTAGGTGAGTTTGGCATAGTTTGCTATGGTTACTAGCATTTTATTGTAATTTAAAAGTGATTGGGTTTAGTTTGTTGTGGTAGGGGTTAGTTGGTGATGATTTAGAGTAGCCGAAGTAATTTAGCTGAGTCTGGCATAGTTTGTTATGATTTGTACACCTATTTTTGTAGTTTTAAGATGATATGGTTTGGTTTGTTGTGGTAAGGGATAGTTGGGGGTGATTTACGGTAACCGAAGTAATTTAGGTGATTCTGGTATAGTTTGTTATGATCTTTAGCATTTTTTTGTAATTTTAAAGTGATTGGGCTTAGTGTGTTGCTGTAAAGTGTAGTTGGGTGTGATTTTAGATAGCCGAAGTAATTTAGGTGAGTTTGGCATAGTTTGCAATGGTTAGTAGCATTTTTTTGTAATTTAAAAGTGATTGGGTTTAGTTTGTTCTGGTAAGGGTTAGTTGGTGATGATTTATGGTAGCCAAAGTAATTTAGGTGAGTTTGGCATAGTTTGCTATGGTTACTAGCATTTTTTTGTAATTTAAAAGTGATTGGGTTTAGTTTGTTGTGGTAAGGGTTAGTTGGTGATGATTTAGAGTAGCCGAAGTAATTTAGGTGAGTCTGGCATAGTTTGTTATGATTTGTACACCTTTTTTTGTAATTTTAAGATGATATGGTTTGGTTTGTTGTGGTAAGAGATACTTGGGGGTGATTTACGGTAGCCGAAGTAATTTAGGTGGTTCTGGTATAGTTTGTTATGATTTTTAGCATTTTTTTGTAATTTTAAAGTGATTGGGCTTAGTTTGTTGCTCTAAAGTGTAGTAGGGGATGATTTTTGATAGCCGAAGAAATTTAGGTGAGTTTGGCATAGTTTGCTATGGTTAGTAGCATTTTTTGTAATTTAAAAGTGATTGGGTTTAGTTTGTTGTGCTAAGGGTTAGTTGGTGATGATTTATAGTAGCCGAAGTAATTTAGGTGAGTTTGGCATAGTTTGCTATGGTTACTAGCATTTTTTTGTAATTTAAAAGTGATTTGGTTTAGTTTGTTGTAGTAAGGGTTAGTTGGTGATGATTTAGAGTAGCCGAAGTAATTTAGGTGAATCTGGCACAGTTTGTTATGATTTTTACACCTTTTTTTGTAATTTTAAAATGATATGGTTTGGTTTGTTGTGGTAAGGGATAGTTGGGGGTGACTTACGGTAGCAGAAGTAATTTAGGTGATTCTGGAATAGTTTGTTATGATTTTTAGCATTTTTTTTTATTTTAAAGCGATTGGGCTTAGTTTGTTGCTGTAAAGTGTAGTTGGGGATGATTTTTGATAGCCGAAGTAATTTAGGTTAGTTTGGCATAGTTTGCTATGGTTAGTAGCATTTTTTTGTAATTTAAATTGATTGGGTTTAGTTTGTTGTGGTAAGGGTTAGTTGGTGATGATTTATGGTAGCCGAAGTAATTTAGGTGAGTTTGGCATAGTTTGCTATGGTTTGTAGCATTTTTTTGTAATTTAAAAGTGATTGGGTTTAGTTTGTTGTGGTAAGGGTTAGTTGGTGATGATTTAGAGTAGCCGAAGTAATTTAGGTGAGTCTGGCATAATTTGTTATGATTTGTACACCTTTTTTTGTAATTTTAAGATGATATGGTTTGGTTTGTTGTGGTAAGGGATAGTTGGGGGTGATTTACGGTAGCCGAAGTAATTTAGGTGATTCTGGTATACTTTGTTATGATTTTTAGCATTTTTTTGTAATTGTAAAGTGATTGGGCTTAGTTTGTTGCTGTAAAGTGTAGTCGGGGGTGATTTTTGATAGCCGAAGTAATTTAGGTGAGTTTGGCATAGTTTGCTATGGTTAGTAGCATTTTTTTGTAATTTAAAAGTGATTGGGTTTAGTTTGTTGTGGTAAGGGTTAGTTGGTGATGATTTATGGTAGCCGAATTAATTTAGGTGAGTTTGGCATAGTTTGCTATGGTTACTAGGATTTTTTTGTAATTTAAAAGTGATTGGGTTTAGTTTGTTGTGGTAAGGGTTAGTTGGTGATGATTTAGAGTAGCCGAAGTAATTTAGGTGAGTCTGGCGTAGTTTGTTATGATTTGTACACCTTTTTTTGTAATTTTAAGATGATATGGTTTGGTTTGTTGTGGTAAGGGATAGTTGGGGGTGATTTACGGTAGCCGAAGTAATTTAGGTGATTCGGATATAGTTTGTTATGATTTTTAGCATTTTTTTGTAATTTTAAAGTGATTGGGCTTAGTTTGTTGCTCTAAAGTGTAGTTGGGGGTGATTTTTTATAGCCGAAGTAATTTAGGTGAGTTTGGCATAGTTTGCTATGGTTAGTAGCATTTTTTTGTAATTTAAAAGTGATTGGGTTTAGTTTGTTGTGGTAAGGGTTAGTTGGTGATGATTTATGATAGCCGAAGTAATTTAGGTGAGTTTGGCATAGTTTGCTATGGTTACTAGCATTTTTTTGTAATTTAAAAGTGAATGGGTTTAGTTTGTTGTGGTAAGGGTTAGTTGGTGATGATTTAGAGTAGCCGAAGTAATTTAGGTGAGTCTGGCATAGTTTGTTATGATTTGTACACCTTTTTTTGTAATTTTAAGATGATATGGTTTGGTTTGTTGTGGTAAGAGATAGTTGGGGGTGATTTACGGTAGCCGAAGTAATTTAGGTGATTCTGGTATAGTTTGTTATGATTTTTAGCATTTTTTTGTAATTTTAAACTGATTGGGCTTAGTTTGTTGCTTTAAAGTGTAATAGGGGATGATTTTTGATAGACGAAGTAATTTAGGTGAGTTTGGCATAGTTTGCTATGGTTAGTAGCATTTTTTGTAATTTAAAAGTGATTGGGTTAAGTTTGATGTGCTAAGGGTTAGTTGGTGATGATTTATGGTAGCCGAAGTAATTTAGGTGAGTTTGGCATAGTTTGCCATGGTTACTAGCATTTTTTTGTAATTTAAAAGTGATTTGGTTTAGTTTGTTGTAGTAAGGGTTAGTTGGTGATGATTTAGAGTAGCCGAAGTAATTTAGGTGAATCTGGCATAGTTTGTTATGATTTTTACACCTTTTTTTGTAATTTTAAGATGATATGGTTTTGTTTGTTGTGGTATGGGATAGTTGGGGGTGATTTACGGTAGCCGAAGTAATTTAGGTGATTCTGGTATAGTTTGTTATGATTTTTAGCACTTTTTTTTATTTTAAAGCGATTGGGCTTAGTTTGTTGCTGTAAAGTGTAGTTGGGGGTGATTTTTGATAGCCGAAGTAATTTAGGTGAGTTTGGCATAGTTTTCTATGGTTAGTAGCATTTTTTTGTAATTTAAAAGTGATTGGGTTTAGTTTGTTGTGGTAAGGGTTAGTTGGTGATGATTTATGGTAGCCGAAGTAATTTAGGTTAGTTTGGCATAGTTTGCTATGGTTACTAGCATTTTATTGTAATTTAAAAGTGATTGGGTTTAGTTTGTTGTGGTAAGGGTTAGTTGGTGATGATTTAGAGTAGCCGAAGTAATTTAGCTGAGTCTGGCATAGTTTGTTATGATTTGTACACCTATTTTTGTAATTTTAAGATGATATGGTTTGGTTTGTTGTGGTAAGGGATAGTTGGGGGTGATTTACGGTAGCCGAAGTAATTTAGGTGATTCTGGTATAGTTTGTTATGATCTTTAGCATTTTTTTGTAATTTTAAAGTGATTGGGCTTAGTGTGTTGCTGTAAAGTGTAGTTGGGTGTTATTTTAGATAGCCGAAGTAATTTAGGTGAGTTTGGCATAGTTTGCAATGGTTAGTAGCATTTTTTTGTAATTTAAAAATGATTGGGTTTAGTTTGTTGTGGTAAGGGTTAGTTGGTGATGATTTATGGTAGCCGAAGTAATTTAGGTGAGTTTGGCATAGTTTGCTATGGTTACTAGCATTTTTTTGTAATTTAAAAGTGATTGGGTTTAGTTTGTTGTGGTAAGGGTTAGTTGGTGATGATTTAGAGTAGCCGAAGTAATTTAGGTGAGTCTGGCATAGTTTGTTACGATTTGTACACCTTTTTTTGTAATTTTAAGATGATATGGTTTGGTTTGTTGTGGTAAGAGATACTTGGGGGTGATTTACGGTAGCCGAAGTAATTTAGGTGATTCTGGTATAGTTTGTTATGATTTTTAGCATTTTTTTGTAATTTTAAAGTGATTGGGCTTAGTTTGTTGCTGTAAAGTGTAGTAGGGGATGATTTTTGATAGCCGAAGAAATTTAGGTGAGTTAGGCTTAGTTTGTTGCTCTAAAGTGTAGTAGGGGATGATTTTTGATAGCCGAAGAAATTTAGGTGAGTTTGGCATAGTTTGCTATGGTTAGTAGCATTTTTTGTAATTTAAAAGTGATTGGGTTTAGTTTGTTGTGCTAAGGGTTAGTTGGTGATGATTTATAGTAGCCGAAGTAATTTAGGTGAGTTTGGCATAGTTTGCTATGGTTACTAGCATTTTTTTGTAATTTAAAAGTGATTTGGTTTAGTTTGTTGTAGTAAGGGTTAGTTGGTGATGATTTAGAGTAGCCGAAGTAATTTAGGTGAATCTGGCACAGTTTGTTATGATTTTTACACCTTTTTTTGTAATTTTAAAATGATATGGTTTGGTTTGTTGTGGTAAGGGATAGTTGGGGGTGACTTACGGTAGCAGAAGTAATTTAGGTGATTCTGGAATAGTTTGTTATGATTTTTAGCATTTTTTTTTATTTTAAAGCGATTGGGCTTAGTTTGTTGCTGTAAAGTGTAGTTGGGGATGATTTTTGATAGCCGAAGTAATTTAGGTTAGTTTGGCATAGTTTGCTATGGTTAGTAGCATTTTTTTGTAATTTAAATTGATTGGGTTTAGTTTGTTGTGGTAAGGGTTAGTTGGTGATGATTTATGGTAGCCGAAGTAATTTAGGTGAGTTTGGCATAGTTTGCTATGGTTTGTAGCATTTTTTTGTAATTTAAAAGTGATTGGGTTTAGTTTGTTGTGGTAAGGGTTAGTTGGTGATGATTTAGAGTAGCCGAAGTAATTTAGGTGAGTCTGGCATAATTTGTTATGATTTGTACACCTTTTTTTGTAATTTTAAGATGATATGGTTTGGTTTGTTGTGGTAAGGGATAGTTGGGGGTGATTTACGGTAGCCGAAGTAATTTAGGTGATTCTGGTATACTTTGTTATGATTTTTAGCATTTTTTTGTAATTGTAAAGTGATTGGGCTTAGTTTGTTGCTGTAAAGTGTAGTTGGGGGTGATTTTTGATAGCCGAAGTAATTTAGGTGAGTTTGGCATAGTTTGCTATGGTTACTAGCATTTTTTTGTAATTTAAAAGTGATTGGGTTTAGTTTGTTGTGGTAAGGGTTAGTTGGTGATGATTTAGAGTAGCTGAAGTAATTTAGGTGAGTCTGGCATAGTTTGTTATGATTTGTACACCTTTTTTTGTAATTTTAAGATGATATGGTTTGGTTTGTTGTGGTAAGGGATAGTTGGGGGTGATTTACGGTAGCCGAAATAATTTAGGTGTTTCTGGTATAGTTTGTTATGATTTTTAGCATTTGTTTGTAATTTTAAAGTGAGGGTTAGTTGGTGATGATTTATGGTAGTCGAAGTAATTTAGGTGAGTTTGGCATAGTTTGCTATGGTTACTAGCATTTTTTTGTAATTTAAAAGTGATTGGGTTTAGTTTGTTGTGGTCAGGGTAAGTTGGTGATGATTTAGAGTAGCCGAAGTAATTTAAGTGAGTCTGGCATAGTTTGTTATGATTTGTACACCTTTTTTTGTAATTTTAAGATGATATGGTTTGGTTTGTTGTGGTAAGGGATAGTTGGGGGTGATTTACGGTAGACGAAGTAATTTAGGTGATTCTGGTATAGTTTGTTATGATTTTTAGCATTTTTTTGTAATTTTAAAGTGATTGGGCTTAGTTTGTTGCTGTAAAGTGTAGTCGGGGGTGATTTTTGATAGCCGAAGTAATTTAGGTGAGTTTGGCATAGTTTGCTATGGTTAGTAGCATTTTTTTGTAATTTAAAAGTGATTGGGTTTAGTTTGTTGTGGTAAGGGTTAGTTGGTGATGATTTATGGTAGCCGAATTAATTTAGGTGAGTTTGGCATAGTTTGCTATGGTTACTAGGATTTTTTTGTAATTTAAAAGTGATTGGGTTTAGTTTGTTGTGGTAAGGGTTAGTTGGTGATGATTTAGAGTAGCCGAAGTAATTTAGGTGAGTCTGGCGTAGTTTGTTATGATTTGTACACCTTTTTTTGTAATTTTAAGATGATATGGTTTGGTTTGTTGTGGTAAGGGATAGTTGGGGGTGATTTACGGTAGCCGAAGTAATTTAGGTGATTCGGATATAGTTTGTTATGATTTTTAGCATTTTTTTGTAATTTTAAAGTGATTGGGCTTAGTTTGTTGCTCTAAAGTGTAGTTGGGGGTGATTTTTTATAGCCGAAGTAATTTAGGTGAGTTTGGCATAGTTTGCTATGGTTAGTAGCATTTTTTTGTAATTTAAAAGTGATTGGGTTTAGTTTGTTGTGGTAAGGGTTAGTTGGTGATGATTTATGATAGCCGAAGTAATTTAGGTGAGTTTGGCATAGTTTGCTATGGTTACTAGCATTTTTTTGTAATTTAAAAGTGAATGGGTTTAGTTTGTTGTGGTAAGGGTTAGTTGGTGATGATTTAGAGTAGCCGAAGTAATTTAGGTGAGTCTGGCATAGTTTGTTATGATTTGTACACCTTTTTTTGTAATTTTAAGATGATATGGTTTGGTTTGTTGTGGTAAGAGATAGTTGGGGGTGATTTACGGTAGCCGAAGTAATTTAGGTGATTCTGGTATAGTTTGTTATGATTTTTAGCATTTTTTTGTAATTTTAAACTGATTGGGCTTAGTTTGTTGCTTTAAAGTGTAATAGGGGATGATTTTTGATAGACGAAGTAATTTAGGTGAGTTTGGCATAGTTTGCTATGGTTAGTAGCATTTTTTGTAATTTAAAAGTGATTGGGTTAAGTTTGATGTGCTAAGGGTTAGTTGGTGATGATTTATGGTAGCCGAAGTAATTTAGGTGAGTTTGGCATAGTTTGCCATGGTTACTAGCATTTTTTTGTAATTTAAAAGTGATTTGGTTTAGTTTGTTGTAGTAAGGGTTAGTTGGTGATGATTTAGAGTAGCCGAAGTAATTTAGGTGAATCTGGCATAGTTTGTTATGATTTTTACACCTTTTTTTGTAATTTTAAGATGATATGGTTTTGTTTGTTGTGGTATGGGATAGTTGGGGGTGATTTACGGTAGCCGAAGTAATTTAGGTGATTCTGGTATAGTTTGTTATGATTTTTAGCACTTTTTTTTATTTTAAAGCGATTGGGCTTAGTTTGTTGCTGTAAAGTGTAGTTGGGGGTGATTTTTGATAGCCGAAGTAATTTAGGTGAGTTTGGCATAGTTTTCTATGGTTAGTAGCATTTTTTTGTAATTTAAAAGTGATTGGGTTTAGTTTGTTGTGGTAAGGGTTAGTTGGTGATGATTTATGGTAGCCGAAGTAATTTAGGTTAGTTTGGCATAGTTTGCTATGGTTACTAGCATTTTATTGTAATTTAAAAGTGATTGGGTTTAGTTTGTTGTGGTAAGGGTTAGTTGGTGATGATTTAGAGTAGCCGAAGTAATTTAGCTGAGTCTGGCATAGTTTGTTATGATTTGTACACCTATTTTTGTAATTTTAAGATGATATGGTTTGGTTTGTTGTGGTAAGGGATAGTTGGGGGTGATTTACGGTAGCCGAAGTAATTTAGGTGATTCTGGTATAGTTTGTTATGATCTTTAGCATTTTTTTGTAATTTTAAAGTGATTGGGCTTAGTGTGTTGCTGTAAAGTGTAGTTGGGTGTTATTTTAGATAGCCGAAGTAATTTAGGTGAGTTTGGCATAGTTTGCAATGGTTAGTAGCATTTTTTTGTAATTTAAAAATGATTGGGTTTAGTTTGTTGTGGTAAGGGTTAGTTGGTGATGATTTATGGTAGCCGAAGTAATTTAGGTGAGTTTGGCATAGTTTGCTATGGTTACTAGCATTTTTTTGTAATTTAAAAGTGATTGGGTTTAGTTTGTTGTGGTAAGGGTTAGTTGGTGATGATTTAGAGTAGCCGAAGTAATTTAGGTGAGTCTGGCATAGTTTGTTACGATTTGTACACCTTTTTTTGTAATTTTAAGATGATATGGTTTGGTTTGTTGTGGTAAGAGATACTTGGGGGTGATTTACGGTAGCCGAAGTAATTTAGGTGATTCTGGTATAGTTTGTTATGATTTTTAGCATTTTTTTGTAATTTTAAAGTGATTGGGCTTAGTTTGTTGCTGTAAAGTGTAGTAGGGGATGATTTTTGATAGCCGAAGAAATTTAGGTGAGTTTGGCATAGTTTGCTATGGTTAGTAGCATTTTTTGTAATTTAAAAATGATTGGGTTTAGTTTGTTGTACTAAGATATAGTTGGTGATGATTTATGGTAGCCGAAGTAATTTAGGTGAGTTTGTCATAGTTTGCTATGGTTACTAGCATTTTTTTGTAATTTAAAAGTGATTTGGTTTAGTTTGTTGTAGTAAGGGTTAGTTGGTGATGATTTAGAGTAGCCGAAGTAATTTAGGTGAATCTGGCATAGTTTGTTATGATTTTTACACCTTTTTTTGTAATTTTAAGATGATATGGTTTGGTTTGTTGTGGTAAGGGATAGTTGGGGGTGATTTACGGTAGCAGAAGTAATTTAGGTGATTCTGGTATAGTTTGTTATGATTTTTAGCATTTTTTTTTTATTTTAAAGCGATTGGGCTTAGTTTGTTGCTGTAAAGTGTAGTTGGGGATGATTTTTGATAGCCGAAGTAATTTAGGTGAGTTTGGCATAGTTTGCTATGGTTAGTAGCATTTTTTTGTAATTTAAAAGTGATTGGGTTTAGTTTGTTGTGCTAAGGGTTAGTTGGTGATGATTTATGGTAGCCGAAGTAATTTAGGTGAGTTTGTCATAGTTTGCTATGGTTACTAGCATTTTTTTGTAATTTAAAAGTGATTGGGTTTAGTTTGTTGTGGTAAGGGTTAGTTGGTGATGATTTAGAGTAGCTGAAGTAATTTAGGTGAGTCTGGCATAGTTTGTTATGATTTGTACACCTTTTTTTGTAATTTTAAGATGATATGGTTTGGTTTGTTGTGGTAAGGGATAGTTGGGGGTGATTTACGGTAGCCGAAATAATTTAGGTGATTCTGGTATAGTTTGTTATGATTTTTAGCATTTTTTTGTAATTTTAAAGTGAGGGTTAGTTGGTGATGATTTATGGTAGTCGAAGTAATTTAGGTGAGTTTGGCATAGTTTGCTATGGTTACTAGCATTTTTTTGTAATTTAAAAGTGATTGGGTTTAGTTTGTTGTGGTCAGGGTAAGTTGGTGATGATTTAGAGTAGCCGAAGTAATTTAAGTGAGTCTGGCATAGTTTGTTATGATTTGTACACCTTTTTTTGTAATTTTAAGATGATATGGTTTGGTTTGTTGTGGTAAGGGATAGTTGGGGGTGATTTACGGTAGACGAAGTAATTTAGGTGATTCTGGTATAGTTTGTTATGATTTTTAGCATTTTTTTGTAATTTTAAAGTGATTGGGCTTAGTTTGTTGCTGTAAAGTGTAGTTGGGGGTGATTTTTGATAGCCGAAGTAATTTAGGTGAGTTTGGCATAGTTTGCTATGGTTAGTAGCATTATTTTGTAATTTAAAAGTGATTGGGTTTAGTTTGTTGTGGTAAGGGTTAGTTGGTAATGATTTATGGTAGCCGAAGTAATTTAGGTTTGTTTGGCATAGTTTGCTATGGTTACTAGCATTTTTTTGTAATTTAAAAGTGATTGGGTTTAGGTTGTTGTGGTAAGGGTTAGTTGGTGATGATTTAGAGTAGCCGAAGTAATTTAGGTGAGTCTGGCATAATTTGTTATGATTTGTACACCTTTTTTTGTAATTTTAAGATGATATGGTTTGGTTTGTTGTGGTAAGGGATAGTTGGGGGTGATTTACGGTAGCCGAAGTAATTTATGTGATTCTGGTATAGTTTGTTATGATTTTTAGCAATTTTTTGTAATTTTAAAGTGATTGGGCTTAGTTTATTGCTGTAAAGTGTAGTTGGGGATGATTTTTGATAGCCGAAGTAATTTAGGTGAGTTTGGCATAGTTTGCTATGGTTAGTAGCATTTTTTTGTAATTTAAAAGTGATTGGGTTTAGTTTGTTGTGGTAAGAGTTAGTTGGTGATGATTTAGAGTAGCCGAAGTAATTTAGGTGAGTCTGGCATAGTTTGTTATGATTTGTACACCTTTTTTTGTAATTTTAAGATGATATGGTTTGGTTTGTTGTGGTAAGGGATAGTTGGGGGTGATTTACGGGAGCCGAAGTAATTTAGGTGATTCTGGTATAGTTTGTTATGATTTTTTGCATTTTTTTGTAATTTTAATGTGATTGGGCATAGTTTGTTGCTGTAAAGTGTAGTTGGGGGTGATTTTTGATAGCCGAAGTAATTAAGGTGAGTTTGGCATAGTTAGCTATGGTTAGTAGCATTTTTTTGTAATCTAAAAGTGATTGGGTTTAGTTTGTTGTGGTAAGGGTTAGTTGGTGATGATTTATGGTAGCCGAAGTAATTTAGGTGAGTTTGGCATAGTTTGCTATGGTTACTAGCATTTTTTTGTAATTTAAAAGTGATTGGGTTTAGTTTGTTGTGGTAAGGGTAAGTTGGTGATGATTTAGAGTAGCCGAAGTAATTTAAGTGAGTCTGGCATAGTTTGTTATGATTTGTACACCTTTTTTTGTAATTTTAAGATGATATGGTTTGGTTTGTTGTGGTAAGGGATAGTTGGGGGCGATTTACGATAGACGAAGTAATTTAGGTAATTCTGGTATAGTTTGTTATGATTTTTAGAATTTTTTTGTAATTTTAAAGTGATTGGGCTTAGTTTGTTGCTGTAAAGTGTAGTTGGGGGTGATTTTTGATAACCGAAGTAATTTAGGTGAGTTTGGCATAGTTTGCTATGGTTACTAGCATTTTTTTGTAATTTAAAAGTTATTGGGTTTAGTTTGTTGTGGTAAGGGTTAGTTGGTGATGATTTAGAGTAGCCGAAGTAATTTAGGTGAGTCTGGCATAGTTTGTTATGATTTGTACACCTTTTTTTGTAATTTTAAGATGATATGGTTTGGTTTGTTGTGGTAAGGGATAGTTGGGGGTGATTTACGGTAGCCGAAGTAATTTAGGTGATTCTGGTATAGTTTGTTATGATTTTTAGCATTTTTTTGTAATTTTAAAGTGATTGGGCTTAGTTTGTTGCTGTAAAGTGTAGTTGGGGGTGATTTTTGATAACCGAAGTAATTTAGGTGAGTTTGGCATAGTTTGCTATGGTTACTAGCATTTTTTTGTAATTTAAAAGTTATTGGGTTTAGTTTGTTGTGGTAAGGGTAAGTTGGTGATAATTTATGGTAGCCGAAGTAATTTAGGTGAGTTTGGCATAGTTTACCACAACAAACTAAACCCAATCACTTTTAAATTACAAAAAAATGCTACTAACCATAGCACACTATTCCAAACTCACCTAAATTACTTCGGCTATCAAAAATTACCCCCAACTACACTATACAGCAACAAACTAAGCCTAATCACTTTAAAATTACAAAAAAATACTAAAAATCATAACAAACTATACCAGAATCACCTAAATTACTTCGGCTACCGTAAATCTCCCCAACTATCCCTTACCACAACAAACCAAACCATATCATCTTAAAATTACAAAAAAAGGTGTACAAATCATAACAAACTATGCCAGACTCACCTAAATTACTTCGGCTACTCTTAATCATCACCAACTACCCCTTACCACAACAAACTAAACCCAATCAATTTTAAATTACAAAAAAATGCTACTAACCATAGCAAACTATGCCAAACTCACCTAAATTACTTCGGCTATCAAAAATCACCCCCAACTACACTTTACTGCAACAAACTAAGCCCAATTACTTTAAAATTACAAAAAAATGCTAAAAATCATAACAAACTATACCAGAATCACCTAAATTACTTCGGCTACCGTAAATCACCCCCAACTATCCCTTACCACAACAAACCAAACCATATCATCTTAAAATTACAAAAAAAGGTGTACAAATCATAACAAACTATGCCAGACTCACCTAAATTTCTTCGGCTACTCTAAATCACTACCAACTAATCCTTACCACAACAAACTAAACCCAATCAATTTTAAATTACAAAAAAATGCTACTAACCATAGCAAACTATGCCAAACTCACCTAAATTACTTCGGCTATCAAAAGTCACCCCCAACTACACTTTACAGCAACAAACTAAGCCCAATCACTTTAAAATTACAAAAAAATGCTAAAAATCATAACAAACTATACCAGAATCACCTAAATTACTTTGGCTACCGTAAATCACCTCCAACTATCCCCTACCACAACAAACCAAACCATATCATCTTAAAATTACAAAAAAGGTGTATAAATCATAACAAACTATGCCAGACTCACATAAATTACTTCGGCTATTATAAATCATCACCAACTAACCCCTACCACAACAAACTAAACCCAATCACTTTTAAATTACAAAAAAATGCTACTAACCATAGCAAACTATGCCAATCTCACCTAAATTACTTCGGCTATCAAAAATCATCCCCAACTACACTTTACAGCAACAAACTAAGCCCAATCACTTTAAAATTACAAAAAAATGCTAAAAATAATAACAAACTATACCAGAATCACCTAAATTACTTCGGCTACCGTAAATCACCCCCAACTATCCTTTACCACAACAAACCAAACCATATTATATCAAAATTACAAAAAAAGGTGTACAAATCATAACAAACTATGCCAGACTCACCTAAATTACTTCGGCTACTCTAAATCATCACCAACTAACCCTTACCACAACAAACTAAACCCAATCACTTTTAAATTACAAAAAAATGCTACTATCCATAGCAAACTATGCCAAACGCACCTAAATTATTTCGGCTATCAAAAATCACCCCCAACTACACTTTACAGCAACAAACTAAGCCCAATCACTTTAAAATTACAAAAAAATGCTAAAAATCATAGCAAACTATACCAGAATCACCTAAATTACTTCGGCTACCGTAAACCACCCCCAAATATTCCTTACCACAACAAACCAAACCATATCATCTTAAAATTACAAAAAAAGTTGTACAAATTAAAACAAACTATGCCAGACTCACCTAAATTACTTCGGCTTCTCTAAATCATCACCAACTAACCCTTACCACAATAAACTAAACCCAATCACTTTAAAATTACAAAAAAATGCTATTAACCATAGCAAACTATGCCAAACTCACCTAAATTACTTCGGCTATCAACAATCACCCCCAACTACACTTTACAGCAACAAACTAAGCCCAATCACTTTAAAATTACAAAAAAATGCTAAAAATCATAACAAACTATACCAGAATCACCTAAATTACTTCGGCTAACGTAAATCACCCCCAACTATCCCTTATCACAACAAACCAAACCATATCATCTTAAAATTCCAAAAAAAGTGTACAAATTATAACAAACTATGCCAGACTCACCTAAATTACTTCGGCTACTCTAAATCATCACCAACTAACCCTTACCACAACAAACTAAACCCAATCAATTTTAAATTACAAAAAAATGCTACTAACCATAGCAAACTATGCCAAACTCACCTGAATTACTTCGGCTATCAAAAATCACCCCCAACTTAACTTTACAGCAACAAACTAAGCCCAATCACTTTAAAATTACAAAAAAATGCTAAAAATTATAACAAACTATACCAGAATCACCTAAATTACTTCGGCTACCGTAAATCACCCCAACTATCCTTTACCACAACAAACCAAACCATATCATCTTAAAATTACAAAAAAAGGTGTACAAATCATAACAAACTATGCCAGACTCACCTAAATTACTTCGGCTACTCTAAATCATCACCAACTAACCCTTACCACAACAAACTAAACCCAATCACTTTTAAATTACAAAAAAATGCTACTAACCATAACAAAGTATGCCAAACTCACCTAAATTACTTCGGCTATAAAAAATCACCCCCAACTACACTTTACAGCAACAAACTAAGCCCAATCACTTTAAAATTACAAAAAAATGCTAAAAATCATAACAAACTATACCAGAATCACCTAAATTACTTCGGCTACCGTAAATCACCCCCAACTATCCCTTACCACAACAAACCAAACCATATCATCTTAAAATTACAAAAAAAGGTGTACAAATCATAACAAGCTATGCCAGACTCACCTAAATTACTTCGGCTACTCTAAATCATCACCAACTAACCCTTACCACAACAAACTAAACCCAATTACTTTTAAATTACAAAAAAATGCTACTAAACATAGCAAACTATGCCAAACTCACCTAAATTACTTCGACTATCAAAAATCACCCCCAACTACACTTTACAGCAACAAACTAAGCCCAATCACTTTAAAATTAGAAAAAAATGCTAAAAATCATAACAAACTATACCAGAATCACCTAAATTACTTCGGCTACCGTAAATCACCCCCAACTATCCCTTACCACAACAAACCAAACAATATCATCTTTAAATTAAAAAAAGGTGTACAAATCATAACAAACTATGCCAGACTCACCTAAATTACTTCGGCTACTCTAAATCATCACCAACTAACCCTTACCACAACAAACTAAACCCAATCACTTTTAAATTACAAAAAAATGCTACTAACTCTAGCAAACTATGCCAAACTCACCTAAATTACTTCGGCTATCAAAAATCACCCCAACTACACTTTACAGCAACAAACTAAGCCCAATCACTTTAAAATTACAAAAAAATGCTAAAAATCATAACAAACTATACCAGAATCACCTAAATTACTTCGGCTACAGTGAATCACCCCCAACTAACCCTTACCACAACAAACCAAACCATATCATCTTAAAATTACAAACAAAGGTGTACAAATCATAACAAACTATGCCAGACTCACCTAAATTACTTAGGCTACTCTAAATCATCACCAACTAACCCTTACCACAACAAACTAAACCCAATCATTTTTAAATTACAAAAAAATGCTACTAACCATAGCAAACTATGCCAAACTCACCTAAATTATTTCGGCTATCAAAAATCACCCCCAGCTACACTTTACAGCAACAAACTAAGCCCAATCACTTTAAAATTACAAAAAAATGCTAAAAATCATAACAAACTATACCAGAATCACCTAAATTACTTCGGCTACCGTAAATCACTCCCAACTATCCCTTACCACAACAAACCAAACCATATCATCTTAAAATTACAAAAAAAGATGTACAAATCATAACAAACTATGCCAGACTCACCTAAATTACTTCGGCTACTCTAAATCATCACCAACTAACCCTTACCCCGACAAACTAAACCCAATCACTTTTAAATTACAAAAAAATGCTACTAACCATAGCAAACTATGCCAAACTCACCTAAATTACTTCGGCTATCAACAAAAAACACCCCCAACTACACTTTACAGCAACAAACTAAGCCCAATCAATTTAAAATTACAAAAAAATGCTAAAAATCATAACAAACTATACCAGAATCACCTAAATTACTTCGGCTACCGTAAATCACCCCAACTATCCCTTACCACAACAAACCAAACCATATCATCTTAAAATTAAAAAAAGGTGTACAAATCCTAACAAACTATGCCAGACTCACCTAAATTACTTCGCCTACTCTAAATCATCACCAACTAAGCCTTACCACAACAAACTAAACCCAATCACTTTTAAATTACAAAAAAATGCTACTAACCATAGCAAACTATGCCAAACTCACCTAAATTACTTCGGCTATCAAAAATCACCTCCAACTACACTTTACAGAAACAAACTAAGCCCAATCAATTTAAAATTACAAAAAATACTAAAAATCATAACAAACTATACCAGAATCACCTAAATTACTTCGGCTACCGTAAATCACCCCCAACTATCCCTTATCACAACAAACAAAACCATATCATCTTAAAATTACAAAAAAAGGTGTACAAATCATAACAAACTATGCCAGACTCACCTAAATTACTTCGGCTACTCTAAATCATCACCAACCCCCTTACCACAACAAACTAAACCCAATCACTTTTAAATTACAAAAAAATGCTACTAACCATAGCAAACTAAGCCAAACACACCTAAATTACTTCGGCTATCAAAAATCACTCCCAACTACACTTTACAGCAACAAACTAAGCCCAATCATTTTAAAATTACAAAAAAATGCTAAAAATCATAACAAACTATACCAGAATCACCTAAATTACTTCGGCTACCGTAAATCACCCCCAACTTTCCCTTACCACAACAAACCAAACCATATCATCTTAAAATTACAAAAAAAGGTGTACAAATCATAACAAACTATGCCAGACTCACCAAAATTACTTAGGCTACTCTAAATCATCACCAACTAACCCTTACCACAACAAATTAAACCCAATCATTTTTAAATTACAAAAAAATGCTACTAATTATAGCAAACTATGCCAAACTCACCTAAATTACTTCGGCTAGCAAAAATCACCCCCAACTACACTTTACAGCAACAAACTAAGCCCAATCACTTTAAAATTACAAAAAAATGCTAAAAATCATAACAAACTATACCAGAATCACCTAATTTACTTCGGCTACCGTAAATTACCCCCAACTATCCCTTACCACAACAAACCAAACCATATCATCTTAAAATTACAAAAAATGGTGTACAAATCATAACAAACTATGCCAGACTCACCTAAATTACTTCGGCTACTCTAAATCATCACCAACTAACCCTTACCACAACAAACTAAACCCAATCACTTTTAAATTACAAAAAAATGCTACTAACCATAGCAAACTATGCCAAACTCACCTAAATTACTTCGGCTATCAAATATCACCCCCAACTACACTTTACAGCAACAAACTAAACCCAATCACTTTAAAATTACACAAAAATGCTAAAAATCATAACAAACTATACCAGAATCACCTAAATTACTTCGGCTACCGTAAATCACCCCCAGCTATCCCTTACCACAACAATCCAAACCATATCATCTTAAAATTACAAAAAAAGGTGTACAAATCATAACAAACTATGCCAGACTCACCTAAATTACTTCGGCTACTCTAAATCATCACCAACTATCCCTTACCACAACAAACTAAACCCAATCACTTTTAAATTACAAAAAAATGCTACTAACCATAGCAAACTTTGCCAAACTCACCTAAATTACTTCGGTTATCAAAAATCAACCCCAACTACACTTTACAGCAACAAACTAAGCCCAATCAGTTTAAAATTACAAAAAAATGCTAAAAATCATAACAAACTATACCAGAATTACCTAAATTACTTCGGCTACCGTAAATCACCCCCAACTATCCCTTACCACAACAAACCAAACCATATCATCTTAAAATTACAAAAAAAGGTGTACAAATTATAACAAACTATGCCAGACTCACCTAAATTACTTCGGCTACTCTAAATCATCACCAACTAAACCTTACCACAACAAACTAAACCCAATCACTTTTAAATTAAAAAAAATGTTACTAACCATAGCAAACTATGCCAAACTCACCTAAATTACTTCGGCTATCAAAAATTACCCCCAACTACACTTTACAGCAACAAACTAAGCCCAATCACTTTAAAATTACAAAAAAATGCTAAAAATCGTAACAAACTATACCAGAATCACCTAAATTACTTCGGCTACCGTAAATCACCCCCAACTATCCCTTACCACAACAAACCATATCATCTTAAAATTACAAAAAAAAGGTGTACAAATCATAACAAACTATGCCAGACTCACCTAAATTACTTCGGCTACTCTAAATCATCACCAACTAACCCTTACCACAACAAACTAAACCCAATCACTTTTAAATTACAAAAAAATGCTACTAACCATAGCAAACTTTGCCAAACTCACCTAAATTACTTCGGCTATCAAAAATCAACCGCAACTACACTTTACAGCAACAAACTAAGCCCAATCAGTTTAAAATTACAAAAAAATGCTAAAAATCATAACAAACTATACCAAAATCACCTAAATTACTTCGGCTACCGTAAATCACCCCCAACTATCCCTTACCACAACAAACCAAACCATATCATCTTAAAAATACAAAAAAAAGTGTACAAATCTGAACAAACTATGCCAGACTCACCTAAATTACTTCGGCTACTCTAAATCATCACCAACTAACCCTTACAACAACAAACTGAACCCAATCATTTTTAAATTACAAAAAATGCTACTAACCATAGCAAACTATGCCAAACTCACCTAAATTACTTCGGCTATCAAAAATCACCCCCAACTACACTTTACAGCAACAAACTAAGCCCAATCACTTTAAAATTACATAAAAATGCTAATAATCATAACAAACTATACAAGAATCACCTAAATTACTTCGGCTACCGTAAATCACCCCCAACTATCCCTTACCGCAACAAACCAAACCATATCATCTTCAAATTACAAAAAAAGGTGTACAAATCATAACAAACTATGCCAGACTCACCTAAATTACTTCGGCTACTCTAAATCATCACCAACTAACCCTAACCACAATAAACTAATCCCAATCACTTTTAAATTACAAAAAATTGCTACTAACCATAGCAAACTATGCCAAACTCACCTAAATTACTTCGACTATCAAAAATCAACCCCAACTACACTTTACAGCAACAAACTAAGCCCAATCAGTTTAAAATTACAAAAAAATGCTAAAAATCATAACAAACTATACCAGAATCACCTAAATTACTTCGGCTACCGTAAATCACCCCCAACTATCTCTTACCACAACAAACCAAACCATATCATCTTAAAATTACAAAAAAAGGTGTACAAATTATAACAAACTATGCCAGACTCACCTAAATTACTTCGGCTACTCTAAATCATCACCAACTAACCCTTACAACAACAAACTAAACCCAATCACTTTTAAATTACACAAAAATGCTACTAACCATAGCAAACTATGCCAAACTCACCTAAATTACTTCGGCTATCAAAAATCACCCCCAACTACACTTTACAGCAACAAACTAAGCCCAATAACTTTAAAATTACAAAAAAATGCTAAAAATTATAACAAACTATACCAGAATCACCTAAATTACTTCGGCTACCGTAAATCACCCCCAACTATCCCTTACTAAAACAAACCAAACCATATCATCTTAAAAATACAAAAAAAAAGTGTAAAAATCATAACAAACTATGCCAGACTCACCTAAATTACTTCGGCTACTCTAAATCATCACCAACTAACCCTTACCACAACAAACTAAACCCAATCACTTTTAATTACAAAAAAATGCTACTAACAATAGCAAACTATGCCAAACTCACCTAAATTACTTCGCCTATCAAAAATCACCCCCAACTACACTTTACAGCAACGAAACTAAGCCCAGTCACTTTAAAATTAGGAAAAAATGCTAAAAATCATAACAAACTATACCAGAATCACCTAAATTACTTCGGCTACCGTAAATCACCCCCAACTATCCCTTACCACAACAATCCAAACCATATCATCTTAAAATTACAAAAAAAGGTGTACAAATCATAACAAACTATGCCAGACTCACCTAAATTACTTTGGCTACTTTAAATCATCACCAACTAACCCTTACCACAACAAACTAAACCCAATCAATTTTAAATTACAAAAAAATGCTACTAACCCTAGCAAACTATGCCAAACTCACCTAAATTACTTCGGCTATCAAAAATCACCCCCAACTACACTTTACAGCAACAAACTAAGCCCAATCACTTTAAAATTACAAAAAAATGCTAAAAATCATAACAAACTATACCAGAATCACCTAAATTTCTTCGGCTACCGTAAATCACCCCCAACTATCCCTTACCACAACAAACCAAACCATATCATCTTAAAGTTACAAAAAACATGTACAAATCATAACAAACTATGCCAGACTCACCTAAATTACTTCGGCTACTCTAAATCATCACCAAGTAACCCTTACCACAACAAACTAAACCCAATCACTTTTAAATTACAAAAAAATGCTACTAACCATAGCAAACTATGCCAAACTCACCTAAATTACTTCGGCTATCAAAAATCACCCCCAACTACACTTTACAGCAACAAACTAAGCCCAATCACTTTAAAATTACAAAAAAATGCTTAAAATCATAACAAACTATACCAGAATCACCTAAATTACTTCGGCTACTGTAAATCACCCCCAACTATCCCTTACCACAACAAACCAAACCATATCATCTTAAAATTGAAAAAAAGTTGTACAAATGATAACAAACTATGCCAGACTCACCTAAATTACTTCGGCTACTCTAAATCATCACCAACTAACCCTTACCACAACAAACTAAACCCAATCACTTTTAAATTACAAAGAAATGCTACTAACCATAGCAAACTATGCCAAACTCACCTAAATTACTTCGGCTATCAAAAATCACCCCCAACTACACTTTACAGCAACAAACTAAGCCCAATCACTCTAAAATTACAAAAAAATGCTAAAAATCATAACAAACTATACCAGAATCACCTAATTTACTTCGGCTACCGTAAATCACCCCCAACTATCCCTTACCACAACAAACCAAACCATATCATCTTAAAATTAAAAAAAGGTGTACAAATCATAACAAACTATGCCAGACTCACCTAAATTACTTTGGCTACTCTAAATCATCACCAACTATCCCTTACCACAACAAACTAAACCCAATCACTTTTAAATTACAAAAAAATGCTACTAACCATAGCAAACTTTGCCAAACTCACCTAAATTACTTCGGTTATCAAAAATCAACCCCAACTACACTTTACAGCAACAAACTAAGCCCAATCAGTTTAAAATTACAAAAAAATGCTAAAAATCATAACAAACTATACCAGAATCACCTAAATTACTTCGGCTACCGTAAATCACCCCCAACTATCCCTTACCACAACAAACCAAACCATATCATCTTAAAATTACAAAAAAAGGTGTACAAATTATAACAAACTATGCCAGACTCACCTAAATTACTTCGGCTATCAAAAATCACCCCCAACTACACTTTACAGCAACAAACTAAGCCCAATCACTTTAAAATTACAAAAAAATGATAAAAATCATAACAAACTATACCAGAATCACCTAAATTACTTCGGCTACCGTAAATCACCCCCAACTACCCTTACCACAACAAACCAAACCATATCATCTTAAAATTGAAAAAAAGTTGTACAAATGATAACAAACTATGCCAGACTCACCTAAATTACTTCGGCTACTCTAAATCATCACCAACTAACCCTTACCACAACAAACTAAACCCAATCACTTTTAAATTACAAAGAAATGCTACTAACCATAGCAAACTATGCCAAACTCACCTAAATTACTTCGGCTATCAAAAATCACCCCCAACTACACTTTACAGCAACAAACTAAGCCCAATCACTTTAAAATTACAAAAAAATGATAAAAATCATAACAAACTATACCAGAATCACCTAAATTACTTCGGCTACCGTAAATCACCCCCAACTATCCCTTACCACAACGAACCAAACCATATCATCTGAAAATTACAAAAAAAGGTGTACAAATCATAACAAACTATGCCAGACTCACCTAAATTACTTCGGCTATCAAAAATCACCCCCAACTACACTTTACAGCAACAAACTAAGCCCAATCACTTTAAAATTACAAAAAAATGATAAAAATCATAACAAACTATACCAGAATCACCTAAATTACTTCGGCTACCGTAAATCACCCCCAACTACCCTTACCACAACAAACCACACCATATCATCTTAAAATTACAAAAAAAGGTGTACAAATCATAACAAACTATGCCAGACTCACCTAAATTACTTCGGCTACTATAAATCATCACCAACTAACCCTTACCACAACAAACTAAACCCAATCACTTTTAAATTACAAAAAAATGCTACTAACCAAAGCAAACTATGCCAGACTCACCTAAATTACTTCGGCTATCAAAAATCACCCCCAACTACACTTTACAGCAACAAACTAAGCCCAATCACTTTAAAATTACAAAAAAATGCTAAAAATCATAACAAACTATACCAAAATCACCTAAATTACTTCGGCTAACGTAAATCACCCACAACTATCCCTTACCACAACAAAACAAACCATATCATCTTAAAATTACAAAAAAAGATGTACAAATCATAACAAACTATGCCAGACTCACCTAAATTACTTCGGCTACACTAAATCATCACCAACTAACCCTTACCACAACAAACCACACCATATCATCTTAAAATTACAAAAAAAGGTGTACAAATCATAACAAACTATACCAGAATCACCTAAATTACTTCGGCTAACGTAAATCACCCCCAACTATCCCTTACCACAACAAAACACACCATATCATCTTAAAATTACAAAAAAAGGTGTACAAATCATAACAAACTATGCCAGACTCACCTAAATTACTTCGGCTACACTAAATCATCACCAACTAACCCTTACCACAACAAACCACACCATATCATCTTAAAATTACAAAAAAAGATGTACAAATCATAACAAACTATACCAGAATCACCTAAATTACTTCGGCTACCGTAAATCACCCCCAACTACCCTTACCACAACAAACCACATCATATCATCTTAAAATTACAAAAAAAGGTGTACAAATCATAACAAACTATGCCAGACTCACCTAAATTACTTCGGCTATCAAAAATCACTCCCAACTACACTTTACAGCAACAAACTAAGCCCAATCACTTTAAAATTACAAAAAAATGCTTAAAATCATAACAAACTATACCAGAATCACCTAAATTACTTCGGCTACTGTAAATCACCCCCAACTATCCCTTGCCACAACAAACCAAACCATATCATCTTAAAATTGAAAAAAAGTTGTACAAATGATAACAAACTATGCCAGACTCACCTAAATTACTTCGGCTACTCTAAATCATCACCAACTAACCCTTACCACAACAAACTAAACCCAATCACTTTTAAATTACAAAGAAATGCTACTAACCATAGCAAACTATGCCAAACTCACCTAAATTACTTCGGCTATCAAAAATTACCCCCAACTACACTTTACAGCAACAAACTAAGCCCAATCACTTTAAAATTACAAAAAAATGATAAAAATCATAACAAACTATACCAGAATCACCTAAATTACTTCGGCTACCGTAAATCACCCCCAACTATCCCTTACCACAACGAACCAAACCATATCATCTGAAAATTACAAAAAAAGGTGTACAAATCATAACAAACTATGCCAGACTCACCTAAATTACTTCGGCTATCAAAAATCACCCCTAGCTACACTTTACAGCAACAAACTAAGCCCAATCACTTTAAAATTACAAAAAAATGATAAAAATCATAACAAACTATACCAGAATCACCTAAATTACTTCGGCTATCAAAAATCACCCCCAACTACACTTTACAGCAACAAACTAAGCCCAATCACTTTAAAATTACAAAAAAATGCTAAAAATCATAACAAACTATACCAAAATCACCTAAATTACTTCGGCTAACGTAAATCACCCACAACTGTCCCTTACCACAACAAAACAAACCATATCATCTTAAAATTACAAAAAAAGATGTACAAATCATAACAAACTATGCCAGACTCACCTAAATTACTTCGGCTACACTAAATCATCACCAACTAACCCTTACCACAACAAACCACACCATATCATCTTAAAATTACAAAAAAAGATGTACAAATCATAACAAACTATACCAGAATCACCTAAATTACTTCGGCTACCGTAAATCACCCCCAACTACCCTTACCACAACAAACCACACCATATCATCTTAAAATTACAAAAAAAGGTGTACAAATCATAACAAACTATGCCAGACTCACCTAAATTACTTCGGCTATCAAAAATCACTCCCAACTACACTTTACAGCAACAAACTAAGCCCAATCACTTTAAAATTACAAAAAAATGCTTAAAATCATAACAAACTATACCAGAATCACCTAAATTACTTCGGCTACTGTAAATCACCCCCAACTATCCCTTGCCACAACAAACCAAACCATATCATCTTAAAATTGAAAAAAAGTTGTACAAATGATAACAAACTATGCCAGACTCACCTAAATTACTTCGGCTACTCTAAATCATCACCAACTAACCCTTACCACAACAAACTAAACCCAATCACTTTTAAATTACAAAGAAATGCTACTAACCATAGCAAACTATGCCAAACTCACCTAAATTACTTCGGCTATCAAAAATTACCCCCAACTACACTTTACAGCAACAAACTAAGCCCAATCACTTTAAAATTACAAAAAAATGATAAAAATCATAACAAACTATACCAGAATCACCTAAATTACTTCGGCTACCGTAAATCACCCCCAACTATCCCTTACCACAACGAACCAAACCATATCATCTGAAAATTACAAAAAAAGGTGTACAAATCATAACAAACTATGCCAGACTCACCTAAATTACTTCGGCTATCAAAAATCACCCCCAGCTACACTTTACAGCAACAAACTAAGCCCAATCACTTTAAAATTACAAAAAAATGATAAAAATCATAACAAACTATACCAGAATCACCTAAATTACTTCGGCTACCGTAAATCACCCCCAACTACCCTTACCACAACAAACCACACCATATCATCTTAAAATTACAAAAAAAGGTGTACAAATCATAACAAACTATGCCAGACTCACCTAAATTACTTCGGCTACTATAAATCATCACCAACTAACCCTTACCACAACAAACTAAACCCAATCACTTTTAAATTACAAAAAAATGCTACTAACCAAAGCAAACTATGCCAGACTCGCCTAAATTACTTCGGCTATCAAAAATCACCCCCAACTACACTTTACAGCAACAAACTAAGCCCAATCACTTTAAAATTACAAAAAAATGCTAAAAATCATAACAAACTATACCAGAATCACCTAAATTACTTCGGCTAACGTAAATCACCCACAACTATCCCTTACCACAACAAAACAAACCATATCATCTTAAAATTACAAAAAAAGATGTACAAATCATAACAAACTATGCCAGACTCACCTAAATTACTTCGGCTACACTAAATCATCACCAACTAACCCTTACCACAACAAACCACACCATATCATCTTAAAATTACAAAAAAAGGTGTACAAATCATAACAAACTATACCAGAATCACCTAAATTACTTCGGCTAACGTAAATCACCCCCAACTATCCCTTACCACAACAAAACAAACCATATCATCTTAAAATTACAAAAAAAGATGTACAAATCATAACAAACTATACCAGAATCACCTAAATTACTTCGGCTACCGTAAATCACCCCCAACTACCCTTACCACAACAAACCACACCATATCATCTTAAAATTACAAAAAAAGGTGTACAAATCATAACAAATTAATGCCAGACTAACCTAAATTACTTCGGCTACTATAAATCATCACCAACTAACCCTTACCACAACAAACTAAACCCAATCACTTTTAAATTACAAAAAAATGCTACTAACCATAGCAAACTATGCCAGACTCACCTAAATTACTTCGGCTATCAAAAATCACTCCCAACTACACTTTAAAGCAACAAACTAAGCCCAATCACCTTAAAATTACAAAAAAATGCTAAAAAGCATAACAAACTATACCAGAATCACCTAAATTACTTCGGCTAACGTAAATCACCCCCAACTATCCCTTACCACAACAAAACAAACCATATCATCTTAAAATTACAAAAAAAGATGTACAAATCATAACAAACTATGCCAGACTCACCTAAATTACTTCGGCTACACTAAATCATCACCAACTAACCCTTACCACAACAAACTAAACCCAATCACTTTTAAATTACAAAGAAATGCTACTAACCATAGCAAATTATGCCAAACTCACCTAAATTACTTCGGCTATCAAAAATCACCCCCAACTACACTTTACAGCAACAAACTAAGCCCAATCACTTTAAAATTACAAAAAAATGATAAAAATCATAACAAACTATACCAGAATCACCTAAATTACTTCGGCTACCGTAAATCACCCCCAACTATCCCTTACCACAACGAACCAAACCATATCATCTAAAAATTACAAAAAAAGGTGTACAAATCATAACAAACTATGCCAGACTCACCTAAATTACTTCGGCTATCAAAAATCACCCCCAACTACACTTTACAGAGCAACAAACTAAGCCCAATCACTTTAAAATTACAAAAAAATGTTAAAAATCATAACAAACTATACCAGAATCACCTAAATTACTTCGGCTACCGTAAATCACCCCCAACTACCCTTACCACAACAAACCACACCATATCATCTTAAAATTACAAAAAAAAGTGTACAAATCATAACAAACTATGCCAGACTCACCTAAATTACTTCGGCTACTATAAATCATCACCAACTAACCCTTACCACAACAAACTAAACCCAATCAATTTTAAATTACAAAAAAATGCTACTAACCATAGCAAACTATGCCAGACTCACCTAAATTACTTCGGCTATCAAAAATCACCCCCAACTACACTTTACAGCAACAAACTAAGCCCAATCACTTTAAAATTACAAAAAAATGCTAAAAATCATAACAAACTATACCAGAATCACCTAAATTACTTCGGCTAACGTAAATCACCCCCAACTATCCCTTACCACAACAAAACAAACCATATCATCTTAAAATTACAAAAAAAGATGTACAAATCATAACAAACTATGCCAGACTCACCTAAATTACTTCGGCTACACTAAATCATCACCAACTAACCCTTACCAAAACAAACTAAACCCAATCACTTTTAAATTACAAAAAAATGCTACTAACCATAGCAAACTATGCTAAACTCACCTAAATTACTTCGGCTATCAAAAATCACCCCCAACTACACTTTACAGCAACAAACTAAGCCCAATCACTTTAAAATTACAAAAAAATGCTAAAAATCATAACAAACTATACCAGAATCACCTAAATTACTTCGGCTACCGTAAATCACGCCCAAATATCCCTTACCAGAACAAACCAAACCATATCATCTTAAAATTACAAAAAAAGGTGTACAAATCATAACAATCTATGCCAGACTCACCTAAATTACTTCGGCTAATCTAAATCATCACCAACTAACCCTTACCACAACAAACTAAACCCAATCACGTTTAAATTACAAGAAAATGCTACTAACCATAGCAAACTATGCCAAACTCACCTAAATTACTTCGGCTATCAAAAATCACCCCCAACTACACTTTACAGGAACAAACTAAGCCCAATCACTTTAAAATTACAAAAAAATGCTAAAAACCATAACCAACTATACCAGAATCACCTAAATTACTTCGGCTATCGTAAATCACCCCCAACTATCCCTTACCACAACAAACCAAACCATATCATCTTAAAATTACAAAAAAAGGTGTACAAATCATAACAAACTATGCCAGACTCACCTAAATTACTTCGGCTAATCTAAATCATCACCAACTAACCCTTACCACAACAAACTAAACCCAATCACTTTTAAATTACAAAAAAATGCTATTAACCATAGCAAACTATGCTAAACTCACCTAAATTACTTCGGCTATCAAAAATCACCCCCAACTACACTTTACAGCAACAAACTAAGCCCAATCACTTTAAAATTACAAAAAAATGCTAAAAATCATAACAAACTATACCAGAATCACCTAAATTACTTCGGCTACCGTAAATCACCCCCAAATATCCCTTACCACAACAAACCAAACCATATCATCTTAAAATTACAAAAAAGGGTGTACAAATCATAACAAACTATGCCAGACTCACCTAAATTACTTCGGCTACTCTAAATCATCACCAACTCACCCTTACCACAACAAACTAAACCCAATCACTTTTAAATTACAAAAAAATGCTACTAACCATAGCAAACTAAGCCAAACTCACTTAAATTACTTCGGCTATCAAAAATCACCCCCAAGTACACTTTACAGCAACAAATTAAGCCCAATCACTTTAAAATTACATAAAAATGCTAAAAATCATAACAAACTATACCAGAATCACCTAAATTTCTTCGGCTACCGTAAATCACCCCCAACTATCCCTTACCACAACAAACCAAACCATATCATCTTAAAATTACAAAAAAAGGTGTACAAATCATAACAAACTATGCCAGACTCACCTAAATTACTTCGGCTACTCTAAATCATCACCAAGTAACCCTTACCACAACAAACTAAAACCAATCACTTTTAAATTACAAAAAAATGCTACTAACCATAGCAAACTATGCCAAACTCACCTAAATTACTTCGACTATCAAAAATCACCCCCAACTACACTTTACAGCAACAAACTAAGCCCAATCACTTTAAAATTACAAAAAAATGCTAAAAATCATAACAAACTATACCAGAATCACCTAAATTACTTCGGCTACCGTAAATCACCCCCAACTATCCCTTACCACAACAAACCAAACCACATCATCTTAGAATTACAAAAAAAGGTGTACAAATCATAACAAACTATGTCAGACTCACCTAAATTACTTCGGCTACTTTAAATCATCACCAACTAACCCTTACCACAACAAACTAAACCCAATCACTTTTAAATTACAAAAAAATGCTACTAACCATAGCAAACTATGCCAGACTCACCTAAAATACTTCAGCTATCAAAAATCACCCCCAACTACACTTTACAGCAACAAACTAAGCCCAATCACTTTAAAATTACAAAAAAATCATAACAAACTATACCAGAATCACCTAAATTACTTCGGCTAACGTAAATCACCCCCAACTATCCCTTACCACAACAAAACAAACCATATCATCTTAAAATTACAAAAAAAGATGTACAAATCATAACAAACTATGCCAGACTCACCTAAATTACTTCAGCTACACTAAATCATCACCAACTAACCCTTACCACAACAAACTAAACCCAATCACTTTTAAATTACAAAAAAATGCTACTAACCATAGCAAACTATGCCAAACTCACCTAAATTACTTCGGCTATCAAAAATCACCCCCAACTACGCTTTACAGCAACAAACTAAGCCCAATCACTTTAAAATTACAAAAAAATGCTAAAAATCATAACAAACTATACCAGAATCACCTAAATTACTTCGGCTACCGTAAATCACCCCCAACTATCCCTTACCACAACAAACCAAACCACATCATCTTAGAATTACAAAAAAAGGTGTACAAATCATAACAAACTATGCCAGACTCACCTAAATTACTTCGGTTAATTTAAATCATCACCAACTAACCCTTACCACAACAAACTAAACCCAATCACTTTTAAATTACAAAAAAATGCTACTAACCATAGCAAACTATGCCAGACTCACCTAAATTATTTCGGCTATCAAAAATCACCCCCAACTACACTTTACAGCAACAAACTAAGCCCAATCACTTTAAAATTACAAAAAAATGCTAAAAATCATAACAAACTATACCAGAATCACCTAAATTACTTCGGCTAACGTAAATCACCCCCAACTATCCCTTACCACAACAAAACAAACCATATCATCTTAAAATTACAAAAAAAGATGTACAAATCATAACAAACTATGCCAGACTCACCTAAATTACTTCGGCTACACTAAATCATCACCAACTAACCCTTACCACAACAAACTAAACCCAATCACTTTTAAATTACAAAAAAATGCTACTAACCATAGCAAACTATGCCAAACTCACCTAAATTACTACGGCTATCAAAAATCACCCCCAACTACACTTTACAGCAACAAACTAAGCCCAATCACTTTAAAATTACAATTAAATGCTAAAAATCATAACAAACTATACCAGAATTACCTAAATTACTTCGGCTACCGTAAATCACCCCCAAATATCCCTTACCACAACAAACCAAACCATATCATCTTAAAATTACAAAAAAAGGTGTACAAATCATAACAATCTATGCCAGACTCACCTAAATTACTTCGGCTAATCTAAATCATCACCAACTAACCCTTACCACAACAAACTAAACCCAATCACTTTTAAATTACAAAAAAATGCTACTAACAATAGCAAACTATGCCAGACTCACCTAAATTACTTCGGCTATCAAAAATCACCCCCAACTACACTTTGCAGCAACAAACAAAGCCCAATTACTTTAAAATTACAAAAAAAATGCTAAAAATCATAACAAACTGTACCAGAATCACCTAAATAACTTCGGCTAACGTAAATCACCCCCAACTATCCCTTACCACAACAAAACAAACCATATCATCTTAAAATTACAAAAAAAGGTGTACAAATCATAACAAACTATGCCAGACTCACCTAAATTACTTCGGCTAATCTAAATCATCACCAACTAACCCTTACCACAACAAACTAAACCCAATCACTTTTAAATTACAAAAAAATGCTACTAACAATAGCAAACTATGCCAGACTCACCTAAATTACTTCGGCTATCAAAAATCACCCCCAACTACACTTTGCAGCAACAAACAAAGCCCAATTACTTTAAAATTACAAAAAAAATGCTAAAAATCATAACAAACTGTACCAGAATCACCTAAATAACTTCGGCTAACGTAAATCACCCCCAACTATCCCTTACCACAACAAAACAAACCATATCATCTTAAAATTACAAAAAAAGGTGTACAAATCATAACAAACTATGCCAGACTCACCTAAATTACTTCGGCTAATCTAAATCATCACCAACTAACCCTTACCACAACAAACTAAACCCAATCACTTTTAAATTACAAAAAAATGCTACTAACCATAGCAAACTATGCTAAACTCACCTAAATTACTTCGGCTATCAAAAATCACCCCCAACTACACTTTACAGCAACAAACTAAGCCCAATCACTTTAAAATTACAAAAAAATGCTAAAAATCATAACAAACTATACCAGAATCACCTAAATTACTTCGGCTACCGTAAATCACGCCCAAATATCCCTTACCAGAACAAACCAAACCATATCATCTTAAAATTACAAAAAAAGGTGTACAAATCATAACAATCTATGCCAGACTCACCTAAATTACTTCGGCTAATCTAAATCATCACCAACTAACCCTTACCACAACAAACTAAACCCAATCACGTTTAAATTACAAGAAAATGCTACTAACCATAGCAAACTATGCCAAACTCACCTAAATTACTTCGGCTATCAAAAATCACCCCCAACTACACTTTACAGGAACAAACTAAGCCCAATCACTTTAAAATTACAAAAAAATGCTAAAAACCATAACCAACTATACCAGAATCACCTAAATTACTTCGGCTATCGTAAATCACCCCCAACTATCCCTTACCACAACAAACCAAACCATATCATCTTAAAATTACAAAAAAAGGTGTACAAATCATAACAAACTATGCCAGACTCACCTAAATTACTTCGGCTAATCTAAATCATCACCAACTAACCCTTACCACAACAAACTAAACCCAATCACTTTTAAATTACAAAAAAATGCTATTAACCATAGCAAACTATGCTAAACTCACCTAAATTACTTCGGCTATCAAAAATCACCCCCAACTACACTTTACAGCAACAAACTAAGCCCAATCACTTTAAAATTACAAAAAAATGCTAAAAATCATAACAAACTATACCAGAATCACCTAAATTACTTCGGCTACCGTAAATCACCCCCAAATATCCCTTACCACAACAAACCAAACCATATCATCTTAAAATTACAAAAAAGGGTGTACAAATCATAACAAACTATGCCAGACTCACCTAAATTACTTCGGCTACTCTAAATCATCACCAACTCACCCTTACCACAACAAACTAAACCCAATCACTTTTAAATTACAAAAAAATGCTACTAACCATAGCAAACTAAGCCAAACTCACTTAAATTACTTCGGCTATCAAAAATCACCCCCAACTACACTTTACAGCAACAAACTAAGCCCAATCACTTTAAAATTACATAAAAATGCTAAAAATCATAACAAACTATACCAGAATCACCTAAATTTCTTCGGCTACCGTAAATCACCCCCAACTATCCCTTACCACAACAAACCAAACCATATCATCTTAAAATTACAAAAAAAGGTGTACAAATCATAACAAACTATGCCAGACTCACCTAAATTACTTCGGCTACTCTAAATCATCACCAAGTAACCCTTACCACAACAAACTAAAACCAATCACTTTTAAATTACAAAAAAATGCTACTAACCATAGCAAACTATGCCAAACTCACCTAAATTACTTCGACTATCAAAAATCACCCCCAACTACACTTTACAGCAACAAACTAAGCCCAATCACTTTAAAATTACAAAAAAATGCTAAAAATCATAACAAACTATACCAGAATCACCTAAATTACTTCGGCTACCGTAAATCACCCCCAACTATCCCTTACCACAACAAACCAAACCACATCATCTTAGAATTACAAAAAAAGGTGTACAAATCATAACAAACTATGTCAGACTCACCTAAATTACTTCGGCTACTTTAAATCATCACCAACTAACCCTTACCACAACAAACTAAACCCAATCACTTTTAAATTACAAAAAAATGCTACTAACCATAGCAAACTATGCCAGACTCACCTAAAATACTTCAGCTATCAAAAATCACCCCCAACTACACTTTACAGCAACAAACTAAGCCCAATCACTTTAAAATTACAAAAAAATCATAACAAACTATACCAGAATCACCTAAATTACTTCGGCTAACGTAAATCACCCCCAACTATCCCTTACCACAACAAAACAAACCATATCATCTTAAAATTACAAAAAAAGATGTACAAATCATAACAAACTATGCCAGACTCACCTAAATTACTTCAGCTACACTAAATCATCACCAACTAACCCTTACCACAACAAACTAAACCCAATCACTTTTAAATTACAAAAAAATGCTACTAACCATAGCAAACTATGCCAAACTCACCTAAATTACTTCGGCTATCAAAAATCACCCCCAACTACGCTTTACAGCAACAAACTAAGCCCAATCACTTTAAAATTACAAAAAAATGCTAAAAATCATAACAAACTATACCAGAATCACCTAAATTACTTCGGCTACCGTAAATCACCCCCAACTATCCCTTACCACAACAAACCAAACCACATCATCTTAGAATTACAAAAAAAGGTGTACAAATCATAACAAACTATGCCAGACTCACCTAAATTACTTCGGTTAATTTAAATCATCACCAACTAACCCTTACCACAACAAACTAAACCCAATCACTTTTAAATTACAAAAAAATGCTACTAACCATAGCAAACTATGCCAGACTCACCTAAATTATTTCGGCTATCAAAAATCACCCCCAACTACACTTTACAGCAACAAACTAAGCCCAATCACTTTAAAATTACAAAAAAATGCTAAAAATCATAACAAACTATACCAGAATCACCTAAATTACTTCGGCTAACGTAAATCACCCCCAACTATCCCTTACCACAACAAAACAAACCATATCATCTTAAAATTACAAAAAAAGATGTACAAATCATAACAAACTATGCCAGACTCACCTAAATTACTTCGGCTACACTAAATCATCACCAACTAACCCTTACCACAACAAACTAAACCCAATCACTTTTAAATTACAAAAAAATGCTACTAACCATAGCAAACTATGCCAAACTCACCTAAATTACTACGGCTATCAAAAATCACCCCCAACTACACTTTACAGCAACAAACTAAGCCCAATCACTTTAAAATTACAATTAAATGCTAAAAATCATAACAAACTATACCAGAATTACCTAAATTACTTCGGCTACCGTAAATCACCCCCAAATATCCCTTACCACAACAAACCAAACCATATCATCTTAAAATTACAAAAAAAGGTGTACAAATCATAACAATCTATGCCAGACTCACCTAAATTACTTCGGCTAATCTAAATCATCACCAACTAACCCTTACCACAACAAACTAAACCCAATCACTTTTAAATTACAAAAAAATGCTACTAACAATAGCAAACTATGCCAGACTCACCTAAATTACTTCGGCTATCAAAAATCACCCCCAACTACACTTTGCAGCAACAAACAAAGCCCAATTACTTTAAAATTACAAAAAAAATGCTAAAAATCATAACAAACTGTACCAGAATCACCTAAATAACTTCGGCTAACGTAAATCACCCCCAACTATCCCTTACCACAACAAAACAAACCATATCATCTTAAAATTACAAAAAAAGATGTACAAATCATAACAAACTATGCCAGACTCACCTAAATTACTTCGGCTACACTAAATCATCACCAACTAACCCTTACCACAACAAACTAAACCCAATCACTTTTAAATTACAAACAAATGCTACTAACCATAGCAAACTATGCTAAACTCACCTAAATTACTTCGGCTATCAAAAATCACCCCCAACTACACTTTACAGCAACAAACTAAGCCCAATCACTTTAAAATTCCAAAAAAATGCTAAAAATCATAACAAACTATACCAGAATCACCTAAATTACTTCGGCTACCGTAAATCACGCCCAAATATCCCTTACCACAACAAACCAAACCATATCATCTTAAAATTACAAAAAAAGGTGTACAAATCATAACAATCTATGCCAGACTCACCTAAATTACTTCGGCTAATCTAAATCATCACCAACTAACCCTTACCACAACAAACTAAACCCAATCACTTTTAAATTACAAAAAAATGCTACTAACCATAGCAAACTATGCCAAACTCACCTAAATTACTTCGGCTATCAAAAATCACCCCCAACTACACTTTACAGGAACAAACTAAGCCCAATCACTTTAAAATTACAAAAAAATGCTAAAAACCATAACCAACTATACCAGAATCACCTAAATTACTTCGGCTATCGTAAATCACCCCCAACTATCCCTTACCACAACAAACCAAACCATATCATCTTAAAATTACAAAAAAAGGTGTACAAATCATAACAAACTATGCCAGACTCACCTAAATTACTTCGGCTACTCTAAATCATCACCAACTAACCCTTACCACAACAAACTAAACCCAATCACTTTTAAATTACAAAAAAATGCTACTAACAATAGCAAACTATGCCAGACTCACCTAAATTACTTCGGCTATCAAAAATCACCCCCAACTACAGTTTACAGCAACAAACTAAGCCCAATCACTTTAAAATTACAAAAAAATGCTAAAAATCATAACAAACTATACCAGAATCACCTAAATAACTTCGGCTAACGTAAATCACCCCCAACATTCCCTTACCACAACAAAACAAACCATATCATCTTAAAATTACAAAAAAAGATGTACAAATCATAACAAACTATGCCAGACTCACCTAAATTACTTCGGCTACACTAAATCATCACCAACTAAGCCTTACCACAACAAACTAAACCCAATCACTTTTAAATTACAAACAAATGCTACTAACCATAGCAAACTATGCTAAACTCACCTAAATTACTTCGGCTATCAAAAATCACCCCCAACTACACTTTACAGCAACAAACTAAGCCCAATCACTTTAAAATTCCAAAAAAATGCTAAAAATCATAACAAACTATACCAGAATCACCTAAATTACTTCGGCTACCGTAAATCACGCCCAAATATCCCTTACCACAACAAACCAAACCATATCATCTTAAAATTACAAAAAAAAGGTGTACAAATCATAACAATCTAAGCCAGACTCACCTAAATTACTTCGGCTAAACTAAATCATCACCAACTAACCCTTACCACAACAAACTAAACCCAATCACTTTTAAATTACAAACAAATGCTACTAACCATAGCAAACTATGCTAAACTCACCTAAATTACTTCGGCTATCAAAAATCACCCCCAACTACACTTTACAGCAACAAACTAAGCCCAATCACTTTAAAATTCCAAAAAAATGCTAAAAATCATAACAAACTATACCAGAATCACCTAAATTACTTCGGCTACCGTAAATCACGCCCAAATATCCCTTACCACAACAAACCAAACCATATCATCTTAAAATTACAAAAAAAGGTGTACAAATCATAACAATCTATGCCAGACTCACCTAAATTACTTCGGCTAATCTAAATCATCACCAACTAACCCTTACCACAACAAACTAAACCCAATCACTTTTAAATTACAAAAAAATGCTACTAACCATAGCAAACTATGCCAAACTCACCTAAATTACTTCGGCTATCAAAAATCACCCCCAACTACACTTTACAGGAACAAACTAAGCCCAATCACTTTAAAATTACAAAAAAATGCTCAAAACCATAACCAACTATACCAGAATCACCTAAATTACTTCGGCTATCGTAAATCACCCCCAACTATCCCTTACCACAACAAACCAAACCATATCAGCTTAAAATTACAAAAAAAGGTGTACAAATCATAACAAACTATGCCAGACTCACCTAAATTACTTCGGCTACTTTAAATCATCACCAACTAACCCTTACCACAACAAACTAAACCCAATCATTTTTAAATTACAAAAAAATGCTACTAACCATAGCAAACTATGCCAGACTCACCTAAATTACTTCAGCTATCAAAAATCACCCCCAACTACACTTTACAGCAACAAACTAAGCCCAATCACTTTAAAATTACAAAAAAATGCTAAAAATCATAACAAACTATACCAGAATCACCTAAATTACTTCGGCTAACGTAAATCACCCCCAACTATCCCTTACCACAACAAAACAAACCATATCATCTTAAAATTACAAAAAAAGATGTACAAATCATAACAAACTATGTCAGACTCACCTAAATTACTTCAGCTACACTAAATCATCACCAACTAACCCTTACCACAACAAACTAAAACCAATCACTTTTAATTTACAAAAAAATGCTACTAACCATAGCAAACTATGCCAAACTCACCTAAATTACTTCGGCTATCAAAAATCACCCCCAACTACAGTTTACAGCAACAAACTAAGCCCAATCACTTTAAAATTACAAAAAAATGCTAAAAATCATAACAAAACTATACCAGAATTACCAAAATTACTTCGGCTACCGTAAATCACCCCCAAATATCCCTTACCACAACAAACAAAACCATATCATCTTAAAATTACAAAAAAAGGTGTACAAATCATAACATTCTATGCCAGGCTCACCTAAATTACTTCGGCTAATCTAAATCATCACCAACTAACCCTTACCACAACAAACTAAACCCAATCACTTTTAAATTACAAAAAAATGCTACTAACCATAGCAAACTATGCCAAACTCACCTAAATTACTACGGCTATCAAAAATCACCCCCAACTACACTTTACAGCAACAAACTAAGCCCAATCACTTTAAAATTACAAAAAAATGCTAAAAATCATAACAAACTATACCAGAATCACCTAAATTTCTTCGGCTACCGTAAATCACCCCCAACTGTCCCTTACCACAACAAACCAAACCATATCATCTTAAAATTACAAAAAAAGGTGTACAAATCATAACAAACTATGCCAGACTCACCTAAATTACTTCGGCTACTCTAAATCATCACCAACTAACCCTTACCACAACAAACTAAACCCAATCACTTTTAAATTACAAAAAAATGCTACTAACCATAGCAAACTATGCTAAACTCACCTAAATTACTTCGGCTATCAAAAATCACCCCCAACTACACTTTACAGCAACAAACTAAGCCCTATCACCTTAAAATTACAAAAAAATGCTAAAAATTATAACAAACTATACCAGAATCACCTAAATTACTTCGGCTACCGTAAATCACCCCCAACTATCCCTTACCACAACAAACCAAACCATATCATCTTAAAATTACAAAAAAAGGTGTACAAATCATAACAAACTATGCCAGACTCATCTAAATTACTTCGGCTACTCTAAATCATCACCAACTAACCCTTACCACAACAAACTAAACCCAATCACTTTTAAATTACAAAAAAATGCTACTAACCATAGCAAACTATGCCAAACTCACCTAAATTACTTCGGCTATCAAAAATCACCCCCAACTACACTTTACAGCAACAAACTAAGCCCAATCACTTTAAAATTACAAAAAAATGCTAAAAATCATAACAAACTAATCCAGAATCACCTAAATTACTTCGGCTATCGTAAATCACCCCCAACTATCCCTTACCACAACAAACCAAACCATATCATCTTAAAATTACAAAAAAAGATGTACAAATCATAACAAACTATGCCAGACTCACTTAAATTACTTCGTCTACCCTAAATCATCACCAACTAACCCTTACCACAACAAACTAAACCCAATCACTTTTAAATTACAAAAAAATGCTACTAACCATAGCAAACTATGCCAAACTCACCTAAATTACTTCGGCTATCAAAAATCACCCCCAACTACACTTTACAGCAACAAACTAAGCCCAATCACTTTAAAATTACAAAAAAATGCTAAAAATCATAACAAACTATACCAGAATCACCTAAATTACTTCGGCTAACGTAAATCACCCCCAACTATCCCTTACCACAACAAAACAAACCATATCATCTTAAAATTACAAAAAAAGATGTACAAATCATAACAAACTATGTCAGACTCACCTAAATTACTTCAGCTACTCTAAATCATCACCAACTAACCCTTACCACAACAAACTAAACCCAATCATTTTTAAATTACAAAAAAATGCTACTAACCATAGCAAACTATGCCAGACTCACCTAAATTACTTCAGCTATCAAAAATCACCCCCAACTACACTTTACAGCAACAAACTAAGCCCAATCACTTTAAAATTACAAAAAAATGCTAAAAATCATAACAAACTATACCAGAATCACCTAAATTACTTCGGCTAACGTAAATCACCCCCAACTATCCCTTACCACAACAAAACAAACCATATCATCTTAAAATTACAAAAAAAGATGTACAAATCATAACAAACTATGTCAGACTCACCTAAATTACTTCAGCTACACTAAATCATCACCAACTAACCCTTACCACAACAAACTAAACCCAATCACTTTTAAATTACAAAAAAATGCTACTAACCATAGCAAACTATGCCACACTCACCTAAATTATTACGGCTATCAAAAATCACCCCCAACTACACTTTACAGCAACAAACTAAGCCCAATCACTTTAAAATTACAAAAAAATGCTAAAAATCATAACAAAACTATACCAGAATTACCAAAATTACTTCGGCTACCGTAAATCACCCCCAAATATCCCTTACCACAACAAACAAAACCATATCATCTTAAAATTACAAAAAAAGGTGTACAAATCATAACATTCTATGCCAGGCTCACCTAAATTACTTCGGCTAATCTAAATCATCACCAACTAACCCTTACCACAACAAACTAAACCCAATCACTTTTAAATTACAAAAAAATGCTACTAACCATAGCAAACTATGCCAAACTCACCTAAATTACTACGGCTATCAAAAATCACCCCCAACTACACTTTACAGCAACAAACTAAGCCCAATCACTTTAAAATTACAAAAAAATGCTAAAAATCATAACAAACTATACCAGAATCACCTAAATTTCTTCGGCTACCGTAAATCACCCCCAACTATCCCTTACCACAACAAACCAAACCATATCATCTTAAAATTACAAAAAAAGGTGTACAAATCATAACAAACTATGCCAGACTCACCTAAATTACTTCGGCTACTCTAAATCATCACCAAGTAACCCTTACCACAACAAACTAAACCCAATCACTTTTAAATTACCAAAAAATGCTACTAACCATAGCAAACTATGCCGAACTCACCTAAATTACTTCGGCTATCAAAAATCACCCCCAACTACACTTTACAGCAACAAACTAAGCCCAATCACTTTAAAATTACAAAAAAATGCTAAAAATCATAACAAACTATACCAGAATCACCTAAATTACTTTGGCTACCGTAAATCACCCCCAACTATCCCTTACCACAACAAACCAAACCATATCATCTTAAAATTACAAAAAAAGGTGTACAAATCATAACAAACTATGCCAGACTCACCTAAATTACTTCGGCTACTCTAAATCATCACCAACTAACCCTTACCACAACAAACTAAACCCAATCACTTTTAAATTAGAAAAAAATGCTACTAACCATAGCAAACTATGCCAAACTCACCTAAATTACTTCGGCTATCAAAAATCACCCCCAACTACACTTTACAGCAACAAACTAAGCCAAATCACTTTAAAATTACAAAAATGCTAAAAATCATAACAAACTATACCAGAATCACCTAAATTACTTCGGCTACCGTAAATCACCCCCAACTATCCCTTACCACAACAAACCAAACCATATCATTTTAAAATTACAAAAAAAGGTGTACAAATCATAACAAACTATGCCAGACTCACCTAAATTACTTCGGCTACTCTAAATCATCACCAATTAACCCTTACCACAACAAACTAAACCCAATCACTTTTAAATTACAAAAAAATGCTACTAACCATAGCAAACTATGCCAAACTCACCTAAATTACTTCGGCTATCAAAAATCACCCCCAACTACACTTTACAGCAACAAATTGTATCAATCACTTTAAAATTACAAAAAAATGCTAAAAATCATAACAAACTATACCAGAATCACCTAAATTACTTCGGCTACCGTAAATCACCCCCAACTATCCCTTACCACAACAAACCAAACCATATCATCTTAAAATTACAAAAAAAGGTGTACAAATCATAACAAACTCTGCCAGACTCACCTAAATTACTTCGGCTACTCTAAATCATTACCAACTAACCCTTACCACAACAAACTAAACCCAATCACTTTTAAATTACAAAAAAATGCTTCTAACCATAGAAAACTATGCCAAACTCACCTCAATTCCTTCGGCCAAAAATCACCCCCAACTACACTTTACAGCAACAAACTAAGCCCAATCACTTTAAAATTACAAAAAAATGCTAAAAATCATAACAAATTATACCAAAATCACCTAAATTACTTCGGCTACCGTAAATCACCCCCAACTATCCCTTACCACAACAAACCAAACCATATCATCTTAAAATTACAAAAAAAGGTGTACAAATCATAACAAACTATGCCAGACTCACCTAAATTACTTCGGCTACTCTAAATCATCACCAACTAACCCTTACAACAACAAACTAAACCCAATCACTTTTAAATTACAAAAAAATTCTACTAACCATAGCAAACTATGCCAAACTCACCTAAATTACTTCGGCTATCAAAAATCACCCCCAACAACACTTTACAGCAAAAAACGAAGCCCAATCACTTTAAAATTACAAAAAAATGTTAAAAATCATAACAAACTATACCAGAATCACCTAAATTACTTCGGCTACCGTAAATCACCCCCAACTATCCCTTACCACAACAAACCAAACCATATCATCTTAAAATTACAAAAAATGTGTACAAATCATAACAAACCATGCCAGAATCACCTAAATTACTTCGGCTACTCTAAATCATCACCAACTAACCCTTACCACAACAAACTAAACCCAATCACTTTTAAATTACAAAAAATGCTACTAACCATAGCAAACTATGCAAAACTCACCTAAATTACTTCGGCTATCAAAAATCACCCCCAACTACACTTTACAGCAACAAACTAGGCCCAATCACTTTAAAATTACAAAAAAATGCTACTAACCATAGCAAACTATGCCAAACTCACCTAAATTACTTCGGCTATCAAAAATCACCCCCAACTACACTTTACAGCAACAAACTGTATCAATCACTTTAAAATTACAAAAAAATGCTAAAAATCATAACAAACTATACCAGAATCACCTAAATTACTTCGGCTACCGTAAATCACCCCCAACTATCCCATACCACAACAAACCAAACCATATCATCTTAAAATTAGAAAAAAAGGTGTACAAATCATAACAAACTATGCCAGACTCACCTAAATCACTTCGGCTACTCTAAATCATCAGCAACTAACCCTTACCACAACAAACTAAACCCAATCACTTTTAAATTATAAAAAAATGCTACTAACCATAGCAAACTATGCCAAACTAACCTAAATTACTTCGGCTATCAAAAATCACCCCCAACTACACTTTACAGCAACAAACTAAGCCCAATCACTTTAAAATTACAAAAAAATGCTAAAAATCATAACAAACTATACCAGAATCACCTAAATTACTTCGGCTACTGTAAATCACCCCCAACTATCCCTTACCTCAACAAACCAAACCATACCATCTTAAAATTACAAAAAAAGGTGTACAAATCATAACAAACTATGCCAGACTCACCTAAATTACTTCGGCTACTCTAAATCATCACCAACTAACCCTTACCACAACAAACTAAACCCAATTATTTTTAAATTACAAAAAAATGCTACTAACCATAGCAAACTATGCCAAACTCACCTAAATTACTTCGGCTATCAAAAATCACCCCCAACTACACTTTACAGCAACAAACTAAGCCCAATCACTATAAAATTACAAAAAATGCTAAAAATCATAACAAACTATACCAGAATCACCTAAATTACTTCGGCTACCGTAAATGACCCCCAACTAACCCTTACCACAACAAACCAAACCATATCATCTTAAAATTACAAAAAAAGGTGTACAAATCATAACAAACTATGCCAGACTCACCTAAATTACTTCGGCTACTCTAAATCATCACCAACTAACCCTTACCAAAACAAACTAAACCCAATCACTTTTAAATTACAAAAAAATGCTACTAACCATAGCAAACTATGCCAAACTCACCTAAATTACTTCGGCTATCAAAAATCACCCCCAACTACACTTTACAGCAACAAACTTAGCCCAATCACTTTAAAATTACAAAAAAATTCTAAAAATTATAACAAACTATACCAGAATCACCTAAATTACTTCGGCTACCGTAAATCACCCCCAACTATCCCTTACCACAACAAACCAAACCATATCATCTTAAAATTACAAAAAAAGGTGTACAAATCATAACAAACTATGCCAGACTCACCTAAATTACTTCGGCTACTCTAAATCATCACCAACTAACCCTTACCAAAACAAACTAAACCCAATCACTTTTAAATTACAAAAAAATGCTACTAACCATAGCAAGCTATGCCAAACTCACCTAAATTACTTCGGCTATCAAAAATCACCCCCAACTACACTTTACAGCAGCAAACTTAGCCCAATCACTTTAAAATTACAAAAAAATTCTAAAAATTATAACAAACTATACCAGAATCACCTAAATTACTTCGGCTACCGTAAATCACCCCCAACTGTCCCTTACCACAACAAATCAAACCATATCATCTTAAAATTACAAAAAAAGGTGTACAAATCATAACAAACTTTGCCAGACTCACCTAAATTACTTCGGCTACTCTAAATCATCACCAACTAACCCTTACCACAACAAACTAAACCCTATCAATTTTAAATTACAAAAACATGCTAGTAACCATAGCAAACTATGCCAAACTCACCTAAATTACTTCGGCTATTAAAAATCACCCCCAACTACACTTTATAGTAACAAACTAAGCCCAATCACTTTAAAATTACAAAAAAATGCTAAAAATCATAACAAACCTTACCAGAATCACCTAAATTACTTCGGCTACCGTAAATCACCCCCAACTATCCCTTACCACAACAAACCAAACCTTATCATCTTAAAATTACAAAAAAAGGTGTACAAATCATAACAAACTATGCCAGACTCACCTAAATTACTTCGGCTACTCTAAATCATCACCAACTAACCCTTACCACAACAAACTAAACCCAATCACTTTTAAATTACAAAAAAATGCTACTAATAATAGCAAACTATGCCAAACTCACCTAAATTACTTCGGCTATCAAAAATCACCTCCAACTACACTTTACAGCAACAAACTAAGCCCAATCACTTTAAAATTACAAAAAAATGCTAAAAATCATAACAAACTATACCAGAATCACCTAAATTACTTCGGCTACCGTAAATCACCCCCAACTATCCCTTACTACAACAAACCAAACCATATCATCTTAAAATAACAAAAAAAGGTGTACAAATCATAACAAACTATGCCAGACTCACCTAAATTACTTCGGCTACTCTAAATCATCACCAACTAACCCTTACCACAACAAACTAAACCCAATCACTTTTAAATTACAAAAAAATGCTACTAACCATAGCAAACTATGCCAAATTCACCTAAATTACTTCGGCTATCAAAAATTACTCCCAACTACACTTTACAGCAACAAACTAAGCCCAATCACTTTAAAATTACAAAAAAATGCTAAAAATCATAACAAACTATAGCAGAATCACCTAAATTACTTCGGCTACCGTAAATCACCCCCAACTATCCCTTACCACAACAAACCAAACCATATCATCTTAAAATTACAAAAAAAGGTGTACAAATCATAACAAACTATGCCAGACTCACCTAAATTACTTCGGCTACTCTAAATCATCACCAACTAACCCTTACCACAACAAACTAAACCCAATCACTTTTAAATTACAAAAAAATGCTACTAACCATAGCAAACCATGCCAAATTCACCTAAATTACTTCGGCTATCAAAAATCACCCCCAACTACACTTAACAGCAACAAACTAAGCCCAATCACTTTAAAATTCCAAAAAAATGCTAAAAATCATAACAAACTAAACCAGAATCACCTAAATAACTTCGGCTACCGTAAATCACCCCCAACTATCCCTTACCACAACAAACCAAACCATATCATCTTAAAATTACAAAAAAGGTGTACAAATCATAACAAACTATGCCAGACTCACCTAAATTACTTCGGATACTCTAAATCATCACCAACTAACCCTTACCACAACAAACTCAACCCAATCATTTTTAAATTACAAAAAAATGCTACTAACCATAGCCAACTATGCCAAACTCACCTAAATTACATCGGCTATCAAAAATCACCCCCAACTACACTTTACAGCAACAAACTAAGCCCAATCACTTTAAAATTACAAAAAAATGCTAAAAATCATAACAAACTATACCAGAATCACCTAAATTACTTCGGCTACCGTAAATCACCCCCAACTATCTCTTACCACAACAAACCAAACCATATCATCTTAAAATTAGAAAAAAAGGTGTACAAATCATAAGAAACTATGCCAGACTCACCTAAATCACTTCGGCTATTCTAAATCATCACCAACTAACCCTTACCACAACAAACTAAACCCAAACACTTTTAAATTATAAAAAAATGCTACTAACCATAGCAAACTATGCCAAACTAACCTAAATTACTTCGGCTATCAAAAATCACCCCCAACTACACTTTACAGCAACAAACTAAGCCCAATCACTTTAAAATTACAAAAAAATGCTAAAAATTATAACAAACTATACCAGAATTACCTAAATTACTTCGGCTACTGTAAATCACCCCCAACTATCCCTTACCACAACAAACCAAACCATACCATCTTAAAATTACAAAAAAAGGTGTACAAATCACAACAAACTATGCCAGACTCACCTAAATTACTTCGGCTACTTTAAATCATCACCAACTAACCCTTACCACAAAAAACTCAACCCAATCACTTTTAAATTACAAAAAAATGCTACTAACCATAGCAAACTATGCCAAACTCACCTAAATTACTTCGGCTACCATAAATCATCACCAGATAACCCTTACCACAACAAACTAAACCCAATCAATTTTAAATTACAAAAAAATGCTACTAACCATAGCAAACTATGCCAAACTCACCTAAATTACTTCGGCTATCAAAAATCACCCACAACTACACTTTACAGCAACAAACTAAGCCCAATCATTTTAAAATTACAAAAAAATGCTAAAAATTATAACAAACTATACCAGAATCACCTAAATTACTTCGGCTACCGTAAATCACCCCCAACTATCCCTTACCACAACAAACCAAACCATATCATCTTAAAATTACAAAAAAGGTGTACAAATCATAACAAATTATACCAGACTCACCTAAATTACATCGGCTACTCTAAATCATCACCAACTAACCCTTACCACAAAAAACTCAACCCAATCACTTTTAAATTACAAAAAAATGCTACTAACCATAGCAAACTATGCCAAACTCACCTAAATTACTTCGGCTACCAAAAATCATCACCAGATAACCCTTACCACAACAAACTAAACCCAATCAATTTTAAATTACAAAAAAATGCTACTAACCATAGCAAACTATGCCAAACTCACCTAAATTACTTCGGCTATCAAAAATCACCCCCAACTACACTTTACAGCAACAAACTAAGCCCAATCACTTTAAAATTACAAAAAAATGCTAAAAATCATAACAAACTATTACCTAAATTACTTCGGCTACCGTAAATCACCCCCAACTATTCCTTACCACAACAAACCAAACCATATCATCTTAAAATTACAAAAAAAGGTGTACAAATCATAACAAACTATGCCAGACTCACCTAAATTACTTCGGCTACTTTAAATCATCACCAAGTAACCCTTACCACAACAAACTAATCCCAATTAATTTTAAATTACAAAAAAATGCTACTAACCATAGCAAACAATGCCAAACTCACCTAAATTACTTCGGCTATAAAAAAATCACCCCCAACTACAGTTTACAGCAACAAACTAAGCCCAATCACTTTTAAATTACAAAAAAATGCTAAAAATCATAACAAACTATACCAGAATCACCTAAATGACTTCGGCTACCGTAAATCACCCCCAACTATCCCTTACCACAACCAACCAAGCCATATCATCTTAAAATTACAAAAAAAGGTGTACAAATCATAACAAACTATGCCAGACACACCTAAATTACTTCGGCTACTCTAAATCATCACCAACTCACCCTTACCACAACAAACTAAACCCAATCACTTTTAAATTACAAAAAAATGCTACTAACCATAGCAAACCATGCCAAACTCACCTAAATTACTTCGGCTATCAAAAATCACACCCAACTACACTTTACAGCAACAAACTAAGCCCAATCACTTTAAAATTACAAAAAAATGCCAAAAATCATAACAAACTATACCAGAATCACCTAAATTACTTCGGCTACCGTAAATCACCCCCAACTATCCCATACCACAACAAACCAAACCATATCATCTTAGAATTAAAAAAAAGGTGTACAAATCATAACAAACTATGCCAGACTCACCTATATTACTTCGGCTCCTCTAAATCATCACCAACTAACCCTTACCACAACAAACTAAACCCAATCACTTTTAAATTACAACAAAATGCTACTAACCATGGCAAACTATGCCAAACTTACCTAAATTACTTCGGCTATCAAAAATCACCCCCAACTACACTTTACAGCAACAAACTAAGCCCAATCATTTTAAAATTACAAAAAAATGCTAAAAATTATAACAAACTATACCAGAATCACCTAAATTACTTCGGCTACCGTAAATCACCCTCAACTATCCCTTACCACAACAAACCAAACCATATCATCTTAAAATTACAAAAAAAGGTGTACAAATCATAACAAACTATGCCAGACTCACCTAAATTACATCGGCTACTCTAAATGATCACCAACTAACCCTTACCACAAAAAACTCAACCCAATCACTCTTAAATTACAAAAAAATGCTACTAACCATAGCAAACTATGCCAAACTTACCTAAATTACTTCGGCTACCATAAATCATCACCAGATAACCCTTACCACAACAAACTAAACCCAATCAATTTTAAATTACAAAAAAATGCTACTAACCATAGCAAACTATGCCAAACTCACCTAAATTACTTCGGCTATCAAAAATCACCCACAACTACACTTTACAGCAACAAACTAAGCCCAATCATTTTAAAATTACAAAAAAATGCTAAAAATTATAACAAACTATCACCTAAATTACTTCGGCTACCGTAAATCACCCCCAACTATCCCTTACCACAACAAACCAAACCATATCATCTTAAAATTACAAAAAAAGGTGTACAAATCATAACAAACTATGCCAAACTCACCTAAATTACATCGGCTACTCTAAATGATCACCAACTAACCCTTACCACAAAAAACTCAACCCAATCACTCTTAAATTACAAAAAAATGCTACTAACCATAGCAAACTATGCCAAACTTACCTAAATTACTTCGGCTACCATAAATCATCACCAGATAACCCTTACCACAACAAACTAAACCCAATCAATTTTAAATTACAAAAAAATGCTACTAACCATAGCAAACTATGCCAAACTCACCTAAATTACTTCGGCTATCAAAAATCACCCACAAATACACTTTACAGCAACAAACTAAGCCCAATCATTTTAAAATTACAAAAAAATGCTAAAAATTATAACAAACTATACCAGAATCACCTAAATTACTTCGGCTACCGTAAATCACCCCCAACTATCCCTTACCACAACAAACCAAACCATATCATCTTAAAATTACAAAAAAAGGTGTACAAATCATAACAAACTATGCCAGACTCACCTAAATTACATCGGCTACTCTAAATCATCACCAACTAACCCTTACCACAAAAAACTCAACCCAATCACTTTTAAATTACAAAAAAATGCTACTAACCATAGCAAACTATGCCAAACTCACCTAAATTACTTCGGCTACCATAAATCATCACCAGATAACCCTTACCACAATAAACTAAACCCAATCAATTTTAAATTACAAAAAAATGCTACTAACCATAGCAAACTATGCCAAACTCACCTAAATTACTTCGGCTATCAAAAATCACCCCCAACTACACTTAACAGCAACAAACTAAGCCCAATCATTTTAAAATTACAAAAAAATGCTAAAAATCATAACAAACTATCACCTAAATTACTTCGGCTAACGTAAATCACCCCCAACTATCCCTTACCACAACAAACCAAACCATATCATCTTAAAATTACAAAAAAAGGTGTACAAATCATAACAAACTATGCCAGACTCACCTAAATTACTTCGGCTACTATAAATCATCACCAAGTAACCCTTACCACAACAAACTAATCCCAATCACTTTTAAATTACAAAAAAAATGCTACTAACCATAGCAAACAATGCCAAACTCACCTAAATTACTTCGGCTATCAAAAATCACCCACAACTACACTTTACAGCAACAAACTAAGCCCAATCATTTTAAAATTACAAAAAAATGCTAAAAATTATAACAAACTATACCAGAATCACCTAAATTACTTCGGCTACCGTAAATCACCCCCAACTATCCCTTACCACAACAAACCAAACCATATCATCTTAAAATTACAAAAAAGGTGTACAAATCATAACAAATTATACCAGACTCACCTAAATTACATCGGCTACTCTAAATCATCACCAACTAACCCTTACCACAAAAAACTCAACCCAATCACTTTTAAATTACAAAAAAATGCTACTAACCATAGCAAACTATGCCAAACTCACCTAAATTACTTCGGCTACCATAAATCATCACCAGATAACCCTTACCACAACAAACTAAACCCAATCAATTTTAAATTACAAAAAAATGCTACTAACCATAGCAAACTATGCCAAACTCACCTAAATTACTTCGGCTATCAAAAATCACCCCCAACTACACTTTACAGCAACAAACTAAGCCCAATCACTTTAAAATTACAAAAAAATGCTAAAAATCATAACAAACTATCACCTAAATTACTTCGGCTACCGTAAATCACCCCCAACTATTCCTTACCACAACAAACCAAACCATATCATCTTAAAATTACAAAAAAAGGTGTACAAATCATAACAAACTATGCCAGACTCACCTAAATTACTTCGGCTACTTTAAATCATCACCAAGTAACCCTTACCACAACAAACTAATCCCAATTAATTTTAAATTACAAAAAAATGCTACTAACCATAGCAAACAATGCCAAACTCACCTAAATTACTTCGGCTATAAAAAAATCACCCCCAACTACAGTTTACAGCAACAAACTAAGCCCAATCACTTTTAAATTACAAAAAAATGCTAAAAATCATAACAAACTATACCAGAATCACCTAAATGACTTCGGCTACCGTAAATCACCCCCAACTATCCCTTACCACAACCAACCAAGCCATATCATCTTAAAATTACAAAAAAAGATGTACAAATCATAACAAACTATGCCAGACACACCTAAATTACTTCGGCTACTCTAAATCATCACCAACTCACCCTTACCACAACAAACTAAACCCAATCACTTTTAAATTACAAAAAAATGCTACTAACCATAGCAAACCATGCCAAACTCACCTAAATTACTTCGGCTATCAAAAATCACACCCAACTACACTTTACAGCAACAAACTAAGCCCAATCACTTTAAAATTACAAAAAAATGCCAAAAATCATAACAAACTATACCAGAATCACCTAAATTACTTCGGCTACCGTAAATCACCCCCAACTATCCCATACCACAACAAACCAAACCATATCATCTTAGAATTAAAAAAAAGGTGTACAAATCATAACAAACTATGCCAGACTTACCTATATTACTTCGGCTCCTCTAAATCATCACCAACTAACCCTTACCACAACAAACTAAACCCAATCACTTTTAAATTACAACAAAATGCTACTAACCATGGCAAACTATGCCAAACTCACCTAAATTACTTCGGCTATCAAAAATCACCCCCAACTACACTTTACAGCAACAAACTAAGCCCAATCATTTTAAAATTACAAAAAAATGCTAAAAATTATAACAAACTATACCAGAATCACCTAAATTACTTCGGCTACCGTAAATCACCCTCAACTATCCCTTACCACAACAAACCAAACCATATCATCTTAAAATTACAAAAAAAGGTGTACAAATCATAACAAACTATGCCAGACTCACCTAAATTACATCGGCTACTCTAAATGATCACCAACTAACCCTTACCACAAAAAACTCAACCCAATCACTCTTAAATTACAAAAAAATGCTACTAACCATAGCAAACTATGCCAAACTTACCTAAATTACTTCGGCTACCATAAATCATCACCAGATAACCCTTACCACAACAAACTAAACCCAATCAATTTTAAATTACAAAAAAATGCTACTAACCATAGCAAACTATGCCAAACTCACCTAAATTACTTCGGCTATCAAAAATCACCCACAACTACACTTTACAGCAACAAACTAAGCCCAATTATTTTAAAATTACAAAAAAATGCTAAAAATTATAACAAACTATACCAGAATCACCTAAATTACTTCGGCTACCGTAAATCACCCCCAACTATCCCTTACCACAACAAACCAAACCATATCATCTTAAAATTACAAAAAAAGGTGTACAAATAATAACAAACTATGCCAGACTCACCTAAATTACATCGGCTACTCTAAATCATCACCAACTAACCCTTACCACAAAAAACTCAACCCAATCACTTTTAAATTACAAAAAAATGCTACTAACCATAGCAAACTATGCCAAACTCACCTAAATTACTTCGGCTACCATAAATCATCACCAGATAACCCTTACCACAACAAACTAATCCCAATCACTTTTAAATTACAAAAAAAATGCTACTAACCATAGCAAACAATGCCAAACTCACCTAAATTACTTCGGCTATCAAAAATCACCCCCAACTACAGTTTACAGCAACAAACTAAGCCCAATCACTTTTAAATTACAAAAAAATGCTAAAAATCATAACAAACTATACCAGAATCACCTAAATTACTTCGGCTACCGTAAATCACCCCCAACTATCCCTTACCACAACAAACCAAACCATATCATCTTAAAATTACAAAAAAAGATGTACAAATAATAACAAACTATGCCAGACTCACCTAAATTACTTCGGCTACTATAAATCATCACCAAGTAACCCTTACCACAACAAACTAATCCCAATCACTTTTAAATTACAAAAAAAATGCTACTAACCATAGCAAACAATGCCAAACTCACCTAAATTACTTCGGCTATCAAAAATCACCCCCAACTACAGTTTACAGCAACAAACTAAGCCCAATCACTTTTAAATTACAAAAAAATGCTAAAAATCATAACAAACTATACCAGAATCACCTAAATTACTTCGGCTACCGTAAATCACCCCCAACTATCCCTTACCACAACAAACCAAACCATATCATCTTAAAATTACAAAAAAAGGTGTACAAATAATAACAAACTATGCCAGACTCACCTAAATTACTTCGGCTACTCTAAATCATCACCAACTAACCCTTACCACAACAAACTAAACCCAATCACTTTTAAATTACAAAAAAATGCCACTAACCATAGCAAACTATGCCAAACTCACCTAAATTACTTCGGCTATCAAAAATCACCCCCAACTACAGTTTACAGCAACAAACTAAACCCAATCACTTTTAAATTACAAAAAAATGCTACTAACCATAGCAAACTATGCCAAATTCACCTAAATTACTTCGGCTATCAAAAATCACCCCCAACTACACTTTACAGCAACAAACTAAGCCCAATCACTTTAAAATTACAAAAAAATGCTAAAAATCATAACAAACTATACCAGAATCACCTAAATTACTTCGGCTACCATAAATCACCCCCAACTATCCCATACCACAACAAACCAAACCATATCATCTTAAAATTACAAAAAAAGGTGTACAAATCATAACAAACTATGCCAGACTCACCTAAATTACTTCGGCTACTCTAAATTATCACCAACTAACCCTTACCACAACAAACTAAACCCAATCACTTTTAAATTACAAAAAAATGCTACTAACCATAGCAAACTATGCCAAACTCACCTAAATTACTTCGGCTGTCAAAAATCACCCCAACTACACTTTACAGCAACAAACTAAGCCCAATCACTTTAAAATTACAAAAAAATGCTAAAAATCATAACAAACTATACCAGAATCACCTAAATTACTTCGGCTACCGTAAATCACCCCCAACTATCCCTTACCACAACAAACCAAACCATATCATCTTAAAATTACAAAAAAAGGTGTACTAATCATAACAAACTATGCCAGACTCACCTAAATTACTTCGGCTACTCTAAATCATCACCAACTAACCCTTACCACAACAAACTAAACCCAATCACTTTTAAATTACAAAAAAATGCTACTAACCATAGCAAACTATGCCAAACTCACCTAAATTACTTCGGCTATCAAAAATCACCCCCAACTACACTTTGCAGCAACAAACTAAGCCCATTCACTTTAAAATTACAAAAAAATGCTAAAAATCATAACAAACTATACCAGAATCACCTAAATTACTTCGGCTACCGTAAATCACCCTCAACTATCCCTTACCACAACAAACCAAACCATATCATCTTAAAATTACAAAAAAAGGTGTACAAATCATAACAAACTATGCCAGACTCACCTAAATTACTTCGGCTACTCTAAATCATCACCAACTAACCCTTACCACAACAAACTAAACCCAATCACTTTTAAATTACAAAAAAATGCTACTAACCATAGCAAACTATGCCAAACTCACCTAAATTACTTCGGCTACCATAAACCATCACCAACTAACCCTTACCACAACAAACTAAACCCAATCACTTTTAAATTACAAAAAAATGCTACTAACCATAGCAAACTATGCCAAACTCACCTAAATTACTTCGGCTATCAAAAATCACCCCCAACTACACTTTACAGCAACAAACTAAGCCCAATCACTTTAAAATTACGAAAAAATGCTAAAAATCATAGCAAACTATACCAGAATCACCTAAATTACTTCGGCTACCGTAAATCACCCCCAACTATCCCTTACCACAACAAATCAAACCATATCATTTTAAAATTACAAAAAAAGGTGTACAAATCATAACAAACTGTGCGAGACCCACCTAAATTACTTCGGCTACTCTAAATCATCACCAACTAACCCTTACCACAACAAACTAAACCCAATTTCTTTAAATTACAAAAAAATGCTACTAACCATAGCAAACTATGCCAAACTCACCCAAATTACTTCGGCTACCATAAATCACCCCCAACTATCCCTTACCACAACAAAACAAACCATATCATCTTAAAATTACAAAAAAAGGTGTATAAATCATAACAAACTATGCCAGACTCACCTAAATTACTTCGGCTACTCTAAATCATCACCAACTAACCCTTACCACAACAAACTAAACCCAATCACTTTTAAATTACAAAAAAATGCTAGTAACCATAGCAAAATATGCCAAGCTCACCTAAATTACTTCGGCTACCATAAATCATCACCAACTAACCCTTACCACAACAAACTAAACCCAATCACTTTTAAATTACAAAAAAATGCTACTAACCATAGCAAACTATGCCAAACTCACCTAAATTACTTCGGCTATCAAAAATCACCCCCAACTACACTTTACAGCAACAAACTAAGCCCAATCACTTTAAAATTAAAAAAAAAACGCTAAAAATCATAACAAACTATACCAGAATCACCTAAATTACTTCGGCTACCGTAAATCACCCCCAACTATCCCTTACCACAACAAACCAAACCATATCATCTTAAAATTACAAAAAAAGGTGTACAAATCATAACAAACTATGCCAGACTCACCTATATTACTTCGGCTACTCTAAATCATCACCACTAACCCTTACCACAACAAACTAAACCCAATTACTTTTAAATTACATAAAAATGCTACTAACTATAGCAAAATATGCCAAGCTTACCTAAATTACTTCGGCTACCATAAATCATCACCAACTAACCTTTACCACAACAAACTAAACCCAATCACTTTTAAATTACAAAAAAATGCTACTAACCATAGCAAACTATGCCAAACTCACCTAAATTACTTCGGCTACCATAAATCATCACCAACTAACCCTTACCACAACAAACTAAACCCAATTACTTTTAAATTACAAAAAAATGCTACTAACCATAGCAAACTATGCCAAACTCACCTAAATTACTTCGGCTATCAAAAATCACCCTCAACTACACTTTACAGCAACAAACTAAGCCCAATCACTTTGAAATTACAAAAAAATGCTAAAAATCATAACAAACTATACCAGAATCACTTAAATTACTTCGGCTACCGTAAATCACCCCCAACTATCCCTTACCACAACAAATCAAATCATATCATTTTAAAATTACAAAAAAAGGTGTACAAATTATAACAAACTGTGCCAGACTCACCTAAATTACTTCAGCTACTCTAAATCCTCACCAACTAACCCTTACCACAACAAACTAAACCCAATTTCTTTTAAATTACAAAAAAATGCTACTAACCATAGCAAACTATGCCAAACTCACCCAAATTACTTCGGCTACCATAAATCATCACCAACTAACCCTTACCACAACAAACTAAACCCAATCACTTTTAAATTACAAAAAAATGCTACTAACCATAGCAAACTATGCCAAACTCACCTAAATTACTTCGGCTACCATAAATCATCACCAGATAACCCTTACCACAATAAACTAAACCCAATCAATTTTAAATTACAAAAAAATGCTACTAACCATAGCAAACTATGCCAAACTCACCTAAATTACTTCGGCTATCAAAAATCACCCCCAACTACACTTTACAGCAACAAACTAAGCCCAATCACTTTAAAATTACAAAAAAATGCTAAAAATCATAACAAACTATCACCTAAACTAGCTGAATGTACCCGGCGTTGCCCGGAACGTAGATTTAAACCCTATTTTGACAAAGGTGGTGTATTAACGAAGTTGACCAATCGACATTATAATACAATGAAACAGGAATGCTCTACTTAGTCAATCGCAAGATAAAAAATTTGCAATTGTTCAGCAAGAACCAACGGGAAGGTGTAGAGCTCTCTTGCCGGGATTGGGATAGAAGGAAGGAAAAAGGATAACAATAACTCATAATTAAAAATTATGGATTGATGATAAAGAAACTTGTGGATTGATAAGGAAAAATTGTGTGTCAGTAAAGGAGAGTGTCGATTAATTATAAAAAACTGAAGAAACACCTATTGTTTCTTTCACTATTTCATATTTCAAACTTTGTAAATTCTAGGAATTTTACATTAGACATCACTTGAATATTTTCTTTGGATTCCGGTCAGAGTAGAGCAGTATTTTACATTTCTGTTCACATCAATGAACTCTTCAATTACATCAAATGTTATATCAGACTAAAATAAAAATAAGTGAGGCTAAGTTCACAGCACATATTAAATCTTCACAGATTTGGTTTTTGGTTATCGTGTGTTTTTTACATTCTAGTTGTTGCATTGCAAATATGAATGTAAATGATCCAAATAAACCTTATAAACCATAACATACCATAACATGAACCCCACAATATTTTTATATGCATCAAGTATCAGGCGTATGCCTGCGCACAGTAAAAATCGAATGGAAATAGAAAATTGTTTCGAGAATAATATGTAAAATCCAACTCAACCAGCCCAAAGAAATATTCAAAGCTCTAAACACCCAGAAGCGATTATAGGACATCGAAAGTGAGGTTTAATCTAAAAATGAAACGCCACTTTTATTCTGTATCATTCTGTTCTCATTTTGAGATCGCTTCTTTGTAAACAATATTGGCAGCTTTATTATCCGGAGCCAATATAACCAAAGAAGATGGATTACTGACTCTTGAGCATGCCACATACAACTGCCCATGCGAAAAACAATCCCCCCTCAGATCAATACCTGCTTCTTTTAAAGACTGTCCCTGAGATTTATTTATCGTCATTGCAAAACATACCTTCACAGGGAATTGCAATCTTTTAAATTCAAAGGGGTAATCCGATGGAATGAGCGGGATTCGGGGGATGAATACAGACTCGCCCTGCGCACAACCAGTAAATATACTTGCTTCAATTACGTTTTGGTACAGTTTCGTGATCTGAAGCCTTGTACCATTGCAAAGTTTGGGCGGTTTCAAGTTACGAAGCAACATTATAGGAGCGCCAATCTTCAATTTGAGTTTATGGACAGGCATTCCAGGAGGATTTAATGAATTCAAAAATTCCACCGGGTAATTGACGGCTTCATCAGTATTCAATACCGAGTCGACAGATTTGTATGTCAACTCTTCACTCTCAAAGCCATCAAGGATAATATTATTTAATTCATTAGCACTATCATTTTTCGGTGATAAAATGGCTCGTTCTCGCAACCAGGACATAGATTTATCTTTCAAATTTCGAATATCCGGATAAATCTTATCTATTAAATCGGCAACATTTTGAACGACCGTTGCCAGGCTTGACGAAATTTCGATTTTCCCATCTATTTCTGGCGTACGACCCTCACCTAAATTTAATAAAAGTTGCGCAAATTCACCAGCTCCAGTATCACCTCTTAGGTATACTCGCATGTTTTTAGATAATGAAATTTTTTGTATTTTGGGCCACAAATAGGACGATTTCAAGCAAGCATTAACTTCATCAGCCCGAGTTCCTCTCGGTACAACAGGCAGCGTTTGTCTGAAATCTCCTGCTAATACAACGGTAACTTTTCCCATAATCAAATCATTATTTCTAATGTCTCTTAATGTACGGTCGAGAGCCTCAACTGCTTTTTTGTGCGCCATGGTACATTCGTCCCACACAATTAGACTGCAGTCATAAAGCAATCGAGCCACGTCGCTTTGTTTTGATATGTTGCATAACGGATTATCTGTGGAGTTTAAGTTTAGGGGCAATTTAAAAACAGAATGGGCAGTTCTACCACCCTGTAGCAAAGTTGCTGCAATTCCCGAAGAGGCCACCGCGATAGCAATTTTATTGGAACTGCGTATTTTCGATAATAACAAATTTATAAGGAATGTTTTTCCTGTACCCCCAGGTGCATCTAAAAAGAAAACTTTGCCGTAGTCTAAGTTTTCTAAAATTTCTAAGTAAACCTCTTTCTGTTCACTTGTAAGTAACGGTTCGTTTTCTTCAACCATTTGTAATAAAACTTCAATATCGTAGTTTTTTTCTCTAATATAAACCAAATTTTCCGTAATCTCGTTGGTATTGCGCTTCGGTTGCGGCAATCCAAAATGTGTTAAGGGTTGATCACCGATTGTTAGAATAACATCTTCTAGAAGAATCAATGCCTTGTTGTACACCTCCGTTTTGGCATGTAATTCTTCAACTGCCAGCTCTCTTGCCACCCTTCTGAGAATATCCTCGGACATACTGTCTTTGTATTTCTCCCAAAGCTGCAATGGGTCGGATACATGACAAAACACTAACATTATTGCAAATAATTCTCTCAGTTTAATCGGTGATTCTGAGATAGTAGCATCTTCTAGTGTGTTGTCCCAATGTTTGTCATCTTCCAACAATCCCAGGGCTTTACATGCGGAATGAAAAGTAGAATGTACTACGCCATTAACCGTCCTAAGACTTAAGAAAGAAGTAGGTCCACGAACCTCATGCAATAGTAGGCGAAGGTAGTAACACTCGGCATTGTTGGGATGTACTGTATAAACCCTTCCAAGGACGTTATCTTTTTTTACACCCGGATATTCATCAATATTTTTTCCTAGCTTTCTACGTTGAAATTTATTCTTGTTCCACGTATAATATGAAGGCACTTCGTGGTAAAAAAGGGTTTTGGCAAAATCGTCGTTTGTGCATAAATCAAAAAAGGCCATCAATGTGGTTTTTGGAGGGTTATTGACCCTATCCAAAAGATTGTCTTCATTAAAATAGATTCTCTGTCCATTTTCCAAATGGACGGAAAGATGAACAACAGGAGGAAACCTTTCGTGAATGGGAAAACATAGAATGCGCCAAACAGCTTCCGAAGTGCTTATATACCTTCCCGTTTTATAGATTGCCACCTCATCTAGTTCATTTTGTAGTGCAAAGGCCGCCTGATCGCTGCCTTTATTAACGTATTTGCAGATATATTTGATAGATTTGACAGAATTACAGTACTCTACGTTAATGTGTGCATTAAAAGTGCGAGACAGGACCGGATTAAACGGTACAACCCACCGGTTGTCGAGTTGTTTGCCTTTAATTTCAACAGTGAACCCACCATCTTGGGGTGATCTTCGTCGGTACTTAGGATAACCATCCTCACCTGTCTGTGTATCTTTTATTAATTGTCGAGGATACTTCTTTGAACAGATTCCATCAATCATACACGGAGAATCTCTATTTATGTTACCGCACGGTCCATGAATCATATTGGATTTAATTATTTCGTGAAGAATCGGATCTTCTTCGGGAGATGGAATTTCTGCACAGATCACGTCATCTATTTTATCAGCACAAATTCGGTTTTCCAACCATAGCAAAATATGTACATGCGGAAGTCCTCGTTTCTGCCATTCTACCGAATACATGTAACAGCGAACGCGTCCAAATATTTGAGCCTTGGTCAATAGGTTCATCATTGTTCTCACTTTCAGACGAAAGACGCGGCTAATGACGTCATGTCGATCATGCGGCTGTTGATCGAACAATAATACATCTGTAATATCTTTCCACTTTGGGTTGCACGTAAAAGTAATAAATAAATCTGGACGGCCGTAGTGGCGTACATATGTCAACGCGTCTTGGGTACGTTCATGCATATACCTGGGTCCGCCAGTGAAAGTTGACGGGAGAATTACTAATCGACCTAACTCTGCAGCATTGGCATCAGCCTTTTTAATTGCATCTTGTAAATGAACGTAATTTTCCGCCCTTAATTTTGTTTGATTATTCTTGATAAAATTTAATCTTTCTGTTTCGATTTTTGCATACATGTCAACTAAAAATTGACTTAGTAAGCTTCTGTAACAGAGAAGATGATTAATTTCGTTCTGTCTAATCATAATGCGATAAGCATAGAAATTTGCTGCCGAAACGGTTTTATTTAAAGGCATCTTTGAAACAGGGTCAGTTTGAGGTACTGTTATGGAATAACCATCCTCACCTCTACAAAACATTAAGGGATATTGCAACGCGTCGTAAGCTCTGTTCAACTCACTTATTCGTTGTAACTTGTCATCGCGACTGTGCAACACAATGTCTCTTTTTTCAAATATCTGACCTTCCATTACTATAGCAATTTCATTGGCGATAGGATTATTGTAACGACCTCGATGAGCGTTTATGGGTTTTCTTTCGGCATGTATGACTACACGGAAATCTTCTGTATTTTGTGGAATATTTTCTATGGTAGCTTTAAAATCTCTAACATATTTGTTATTCTCGTGAAGCATCTTTTGTAGTTGCGCCACCAAAGCATTATTTACATCTGTAAAATTCCGACACCTAAGAATAGTCTCTTTCTCGTCTTCTCCCACAAAATATATCTGAAGGAATTTAGGTTCTTCGTTAGCATTAGGTGGCAACAAACTCCCAGCTAAATGGTACACCTGACCTTGAACTTTAAATGTGGGCCTAAAGTTACCTTCAGAAACCTCTTTAGCCGCAAAAGATGTCATTTGAAAACAACCGTTATATTTCCTAATAGAATTTAGAAAATGTTTTGATTTCGGATGTAAAAAGGACAAAAGGCTCCTTATAGGTTCAGGTTGTTGTTCGAATGGTACTAATTGCACCTTTCCATTGTTGCAACACATGCCAGGTGTCTCCCCCTTCCACTTGAGGGCTTTGCACCATTGGCATATTATGCTCATTTCACCCAATTGTATAGTTTTTTCTGCGTCGTATGCAATACATGGGTCATATCGGAATGCAGAATTAGCCTTTTGCGTCCAAGAAAGTATCCTTCGTTGAATTCTTTTTTCGTTCCGTGGATCATAACGCGCAACAGCGTTTCTGTTAACCTCTGGGTGCTGTTGTGTATATCTACGAACGGCAGCTCTATGACCTTTGGGATGTTCTTGCGCATGTTTCGCAACAGCAGCTCTGTTAACTTCCGGATGTTCTTGCGCATATTTCGCAACAGCAGCTCTATTAACTTCCGGATGTTGTTGCGCATATTTCGCAACAGCAGCTCTTTTAACTTCCGGATGTTCTTGCGCATATTTCGCAACAGCAGCTCTATTAACTTCCGGATGTTGTTGCGCATATTTCGCAACAGCAGCTCGTTTAACTTCCGGATGTTGTTGCGCATATTTCGCAACAGCAGCTCGTTTAACTTCCGGATGTTGTTGCGCATATTTCGCAACAGCAGCTCTTTTAACTTCCGGATGTTCTTGCGCATATTTCGCAACAGCAGCTCTATTAACTTCCGGATGTTGTTGCGCATATTTCGCAACAGCAGCTCGTTTAACTTCCGGATGTTCCTGCGCATATTTCGCAACAGCAGCTCTATTAACTTCCGGATGTTGTTGCGCATATTTCGCAACAGCAGCTCTATTAACTTCGGGATGTTTTTGGGCATATTTCGCTACAGCAGCTCTATGAACTTCTGGATTTTTTTTTGCGTATTTCACTGAAGCAGCCTTCTTGTGCTCTTTATTTTTTGATGCATTTTTTACGGCAGAAATTTTTAGTTGGGTGTTTCTAGTTCTGTTTGAAAAACGCGCACGGCGTTTCCTTTTATGTGATGTCTGAGAAGAATTATCTTGAATAGACTCTTTAGTCGAAGACGCAATTTGGGAATGTTCTATAAGTCGTGGCTCAGGAAGTGATTCAAGGACATCGAAATGACCGTTAGATAAATTTCCGGAAAATCTAAGTTTACGAATTGACTGATTATGTTGACCAAATTGCGCATAAAAACTACCGTTATGATATACTTGAAAACAAAATGGAAACATTTCTCCTGCTGCAGTCAACTCACAAACAGAACCATATGTAGATAATTTTGACATATCTTCAGAATAAACAAACTGGTCAGCATAATTATTCCCTTCTCGGTTGCACGATAATAATTGAAACCTGGCCCAATTGGCCGCAACGTGTTGAACAATTAATGTGCGAACCTCTTGAGCTCTATTTACGGTGTTAAAAATGCAATAGGAAAGAGAGTAAAAAAGACAATTTCCATCACCTTTCACGGGAATTACACGGTGTGGTATTTGTACTCCGTTTACTATTAGAATTTCAAACTGCTCCATCTTACTTATAAACAATAGATTAGAGCAATAATGAACGCAATGTAAAAAAAAAAACTGAAAAACTAAAAATTCCAAAAATAAATGGTGTAAAATGTTTATATGAACAGAATACTTAAGTGTGTGAAGTGTGAGTGAAGTCCGGTCCAACGCTACAAATTTTCTGATTTCAGCCGGGGCAAATTTGATGAAGAACAAATCACTCTCACCAACGGAACTTAAAAATAAGCGTAAGATAAGTAAAAAAGAGTCTGGTCCGACAGTGAAAATGTTTAGAAACCGGTTTCGGGCAGATTGGGTTAAGGCTGAGCTCAGACGGACCACTCCAGAACCACACGACAGCGACAAACCGATAGTTACAAACGGTGCGACAGTCGTCGGGCCAGATGTCAGCGTGTGGCCCGTGTGAGTTCAATCATGCGTTCCCATTACAATGCATTATCAGCCACAAGTCGAACCAGTCAGCAGCGCCGAACTATTCAGACGCTGACTCGGCATCTCCAGCATTATGTACAAAAGCGACAAAATTTAGTATTAATTAACAGAGCTATGCTGAACCAGCAATTTTCGTATACTCGAAAAGCAATAAGAAATAGCGATATCCTATGCTTAGTATGTGCGAATTTTTGCATAAGATTTTAAATAAAAACTAATGGAACATCGTCTTTTTGCCTTTGTAACTTTCCCATGCTCTCGCAAGCTGTTTCAAAAATGTAATACTTTGATTCGGCCTCTAGGACGGACTCACACTTGTTTAGAGTGTGCGCGCACTGAATCGACTCGGACCGGTCGGATCGGCACGGTACGATCGGCACGGCAGCGTATACCGCGCATTGAATCGGCACAGTCGGCACCTTCGGTGATTTCAGCAGCTCATTTAGTACAGTTTGTTTTTAACAACCATTTACATAATATATAATATATAAAAATATAATAAAAAATATGCTCTTATAGATGTCTTATGTGGTTGTTGAATGATTAAAATAGGATAATTAATAACAGTTTAATTGTATCGTGGTGGTTTTTTCGTAATACAGAGTGTTTATGTTGATCACCTTATGGTGGTGGAGGCGGCACGGCTATTTTTTGGATGCATATTTACATTTACAGATTGCTTTACAATTGCAGATGTCGACCAAAATGCGGAAAGCCGTTGGACCTTTCGGCAGTTTTTGCCTCTTCGATCATTCTCTGCCGATGCCGAGACGATCCGACCGGTCTGAACCGACCGATCCGATCCAGTGCTCAGGCCCTCATTTAATTTCATGTATACCAAAACATGCCGATCCTGCCGTGCCGATCCGACCGATCCGAGTCGATTCAGTGCGCGTGGTGCCTAAGGCATGTATTCCTTCATGAACCTGTAACGAAATAAAAAAATATATATATCGCAACTTCAAGTGTTCCGTTTCATTTCGTTTCTGCACTCAGGGAGGAGACATTTTTATCCACGGTAAGTAAGTCTAAATTCATTACACATGATATTGTTGTATTTTTAAATCCAGCCGCTCTCCAAATAATTTTATTGTTATGATTTGTAAAGTTTGCCGGGACGGAGTGTTGACAGAGAAGCTAAATTATTCCAAATTCTATCCATTTTGGCTCTCTGACGACGTAAAACGCGAGTTGAAATATGTCCCCTTCAAAATACAAAATATCAAATCACAAAAACGAAGTATTTAAGAATTATCTTATAACAAATTTATTTTTCTTGTTTTTGATTTGAGATGGCTGAAACAAACCAACAACCGACGACTTCGCCACCTGCGGCAGCCCCTGAGTCTCCCATGGAGGCGGAAGACCAGGGGCCACGTGAAGAAGCGGTCCAGCCGGCCGCCGAAGGCCATGCCAACAGCGGCCGTGGCGGCGACAGTGGCCGTGGACGTGGCGGCGACAGTGACCGTCGCGGCCACCGAGGCCGTAGCGGCGGCCGGGTCCGTGGCGGCCACCGAGGCCACAGCGGCGGAAGAGGCCGTGGCGGCCACCGAGGCCGTAGCGGCGGAAGAGGCCGTGGCGGCCACCGAGGCCGTAGCGGCGGAAGGGGCCGTGGCGGCCACCGAGGCCCTAGCCCAAATATTATTAAAATTAATTATGTCCGTAATCTATATTTAAATAAATCTATATAAAAATCTTGTGTCACGGTATTTGTTATGGAACTCCTCCGAAACGGCGGAATCCCCAGATTTTTATTTTTATTTTTTGGACAATTTTTTTTTATGATTTAGCATAATAGCGATATTAGTATTTTTACTTTAATGCACAGTTGCGCAATAGGGTCAATATTGCAACTTTAAAATTGAAATCTTTCTCTCTCAGTGGTCGATAACTGATCAATGTGATTTGGTTTAGTTTGGGGTGGTAAGGGGTAGTTGGGGGTGATTTATGGTGGCCGAAGTAATTTGGTTGAGTTTGGCATAGTTTGCTATGATTTGTAACATTTTTTGTAATTTTAAAGTGATTGTTCTTAGTTTGGGGTGGTAAGGGGTAGTTGGGGGTGATTTATGGTAGCCGTAGTAATTTAGGTGATTTTGGCATAGTTTGTTATGGTTTGTAGCATTTTTTGTAATTTTAAAGTGATTTGGTTTAGTTTGGGGTGGTAAGGGGTAGTTGGGGGTGATTTATGGTAGCCGAAGTAATTTGGTTGAGTTTGGCATAGTTTACTATGATTTGTAACATTTTTTGTAATTTTAAAGTGATTGCGCTTAGTTTGGGTTGGTAAGGGGTAGTTGGGGGTGATTTATGGTAGCCCAAGTAATTTGGGTGATTTTGGCATAGTTTGCTATGGTTTGTATCATTTTTTGTAATTTTAAAGTGATTGGGCTTAGTTTGGGGCGGTAAGGGGTAGTTGGGGGTGATTTATGATAGCCGAAGTAATTTGGGTGAGTTTGGCATAGTTTGCTATGGTTTGTGGCATTTTTTGTAATTTTAAAGTGATTGGGCTTAGTTTGGGGCGGTAAGGGGTAGTTGGGGGTGATTTATAATAGCCGAAGTAATTTGGGTGAGTTTGGCATAGTTTGCTATGGTTTGTATCATTTTTTCTAATTTTAAAGTGATTGGGCTTAGTTTGGGGCGGTAAGGGGTAGTTGGGGGTGATTTATAATAGCCGAAGTAATTTGGTTGAGTTTGGCATAGTTTAGTATGATTTGTAACATTTTTTGTAATTTTAAAGTGATTGCGCTTAGTTTGGTTTGGTAAGGGGTAGTTGGGGGTTGATTTATGGTAACCGAAGTAATTTGGTTGAGTTTGGCATAGTTTAGTATGATTTGTAACATTTTTTGTAATTTTAAAGTGATTGCGCTTAGTTTGGGGTGGTAAGGGGTAGTTGGGGGTGATTTATGGTAGCCGAAGTAATTTGGGTGAGTTTGGCATAGTTTGCTATGGTTTGTGGCATTTTTTGTAATTTTAAAGTGATTGGGCTTAGTTTGGGGTGGTAAGGGGTAGTTGGGGGTGATTTATGATAGCCGAAGTAATTTGGGTGAGTTTGGCATAGTTTTGCTATTGTTTGTAGCATTTTTTCTAATTTTAAAGTGATTGGGCTTAGTTTGGGGCGGTAAGGGGTAGTTGGGGGTGAATTTTGGTAGCCGAAATAATGTGTGTGAGTGTGAGAATAGTCTGCTATGGTTTGTGTCATTTTGTTTTATTTTAAAGTGATTGGAGTTACTTGGGGTTGCTAAGGGGTGGTAAGGGATGATTTAAGATAACGGATCTAATTTGTCAGTTTGGCGTAGTTCGGGAATTTTTTGGGGTTGATTTGGTAAAGTTTGTAATGGTAAGAGATATTTGAGGATTTTTAATGTAGGCGGATTAAATTTGGAGTGGTTTGGTAATTTTTAAATGAGTCACGGATCGGGGACATTATAATTGAAATCAAAATTATAATTGAAATATCTGCGCCTCGCTAGGTACGGCAAAAGTATGATCAGGAACGCAGAAAGTGAAAGTGCTTTTAATGTAAACCGGTCGCCCGACGTCGAAGTTGTTTTGGCTAGACACGTGCTTCTAAAAAAAACCCGGTCTCCGCGAGCCGATCATTTTTTGCTTATTTTAACCGGTTTTTATTCGGTTTTTATTTAAATACAAAGGAACCGGACCGAATTTTGCAAAATCTCCTTATTAGCGTTCATTCTCGGCCCTTGATAGACCCGTGTCTAAAATTTCAAGTCTCCAGCCCTCCCGGTTTGGGCTGTAGGTTGTCGGTGAATCAGTGCGTGTGTAGATGTGTAGATGTGTAGATGTGTAGATGAGTGTGTCAGTGAGGACACTTCGCTTTATATATATAGATTACTTCGGCTACTATAAATCATCACCAAGTAACCCTTATCACAACAAACTAATCCCAATCACTTTTAAATTACAAAAAAATGCTACTAACCATAGCAAACAATGCCAAACACACCTAAATTACTTCGGCTATCAAAAATCACCCCCAACTACAGTTTACAGCAACAAACTAAGCCCAATCACTTTTAAATTACAAAAAAATGCTAAAAATCATAACAAACTATACCAGAATCACCTAAATTACTTCGGCTACCGTAAATCACCCCCAACTATCCCTTACCACAACAAACCAAACCATATCATCTTAAAATTACAAAAAAAGGTGTACAAATAATAACAAACTATGCCAGCCTCACCTAAATTACTTCGGCTACTCTAAATCATCACCAACTAACCCTTACCACAACAAACTAAACCCAATCACTTTTAAATTACAAAAAAATGCCACTAACCATAGCAAACTATGCCAAACTCACCTAAATTACTTCGGCTATCAAAAATCACCCCCAACTACAGTTTACAGCAACAAACTAAACCCAATCACTTTTAAATTACAAAAAAATGCTACTAACCATAGCAAACTATGCCAAACTCACCTAAATTACTTCGGCTATCAAAAATCACCCCCAACTACACTTTACAGCAACAAACTAAGCCCAATCACTTTAAAATTACAAAAAAATGCTAAAAATCATAACAAACTATACCAGAATCACCTAAATTACTTCGGCTACCATAAATCACCCCCACCTATCCCATACCACAACAAACCAAACCATATCATCTTAAAATTACAAAAAAAGGTGTACAAATCATAACAAACTATGCCAGACTCACCTAAATTACTTCGGCTACTCTAAATTATCACCAACTAACCTTTACCACAACAAACTAAACCCAATCACTTTTAAATTACAAAAAAATGCTACTAACCATAGCAAACTATGCCAAACTCACCTAAATTACTTCGGCTATCAAAAATCACCCCAACTACACTTTACAGCAACAAACTAAGCCCAATCACTTTAAAATTACAAAAAAATGCTAAAAATCATAACAAACTATACCAGAATCACCTAAATTACTTCGGCTACCGTAAATCACCCCCAACTATCCCTTACCACAACAAACCAAACCATATCATCTTAAAATTACAAAAAAAGGTGTACAAATCATAACAAACTATGCCAGACTCACCTAAATTACTTCGGCTACCCTAAACCATCACCAACTAACCCTTACCACAACAAACTAAACCCAATCACTTTTAAATTACAAAAAAAATGCTACTAACCATAGCAAACTATGCCAAACTCACCTAAATTACTTCGGCTATCAAAAATCACCCCCAACTACACTTTGCAGCAACAAACTAAGCCCATTCACTTTAAAATTACAAAAAAATGCTAAAAATCATAACAAACTACACCAGAATCACCTAAATTACTTCGGCTACCGTAAATCACCCTCAACTATCCCTTACCACAACAAACCAAACCATATCATCTTAAAATTACAAAAAAAGGTGTACAAATAATAACAAACTATGCCAGACTCACCTAAATTACTTCGGCTACTCTAAATCATCACCAACTAATCCTTACCACAACAAACTAAACCCAATTTCTTTTAAATTACAAAAAAATGCTACTAACCATAGCAAACTATGCCAAACTCACCCAAATTACTTCGGCTACCATAAATCATCACCAACTAACCCTTACCACAACAAACTAAACCCAATCACTTATAAATTACAAAAAAATGCTACTAACCATAGCAAACTATGCCAAACTCACCTAAATTACTTCGGCTATCCAAAATCACCCCCAACTACACTCTACAGCAACAAACTAAGCCCAATCACTTTAAAATTACAAAAAAATGCTAAAAATCATAACAAACTATACCAGAATCACCTAAATTACTTCGGCTACCGTAAATCACCCTCAACTATCCCTTACCACAACAAACCAAACCATATCATCTTAAAATTACAAAAAAAGGTGTATAAATCATAACAAACTATGCCAGACTCACCTAAATTACTTCGGCTACTCTAAATCATCACCAACTAACCCTTACCACAACAAACTAAACGCAATCACTTTTAACTTACAAAAAAATGCTAGTAACCATAGCAAAATATGCCAAGCTCACCTAAATTACTTCGGCTACCATAAATCATCACCAACTAACCCTTACCACAACAAACTAAACCCAATCACTTTTAAATTACAAAAAAATGCTACTAACCATAGCAAACTATGCCAAACTCACCTAAATTACTTCGGCTATCAAAAATCACCCCCAACTACACTTTACAGCAACAAACTAAGCCCAATCACTTTAAAATTAAAAAAAAACGCTAAAAATCATAACAAACTATACCAGAATCACCTAAATTACTTCGGCTACCGTAAATCACCCCCAACTATCCCTTACCACAACAAACTAAACCATATCATCTTAAAATTACAAAAAAAGGTGTACAAATCATAACAAACTATGCCAGACTCACCTATATTACTTCGGCTACTCTAAATCATCACCACTAACCCTTACCACAACAAACTAAACCCAATTACTTTTAAATTACATAAAAATGCTACTAACTATAGCAAAATATGCCAAGCTCACCTAAATTACTTCGGCTACCATAAATCATCACCAACTAACCCTTACCACAACAAACTAAACCCAATCACTTTTAAATTACAAAAAAATGCTACTAACCATAGCAAACTATGCCAAACTCACCTAAATTACTTCGGCTACCATAAATCATCACCAACTAACCCTTACCACAACAAACTAAACCCAATTACTTTTAAATTACAAAAAAATGCTACTAACCATAGCAAACTATGCCAAACTCACCTAAATTACTTCGGCTATCAAAAATCACCCTCAACTACACTTTACAGCAACAAACTAAGCCCAATCACTTTGAAATTACAAAAAAATGCTAAAAATCATAACAAACTATACCAGAATCACTTAAATTACTTCGGCTACCGTAAATCACCCCCAACTATCCCTTACCACAACAAATCAAATCATATCATTTTAAAATTACAAAAAAAGGTGTACAAATCATAACAAACTGTGCCAGACTCACCTAAATTACTTCAGCTACTCTAAATCCTCACCAACTAACCCTTACCACAACAAACTAAACCCAATTTCTTTTAAATTACAAAAAAATGCTACTAACCATAGCAAACTATGCCAAACTCACCCAAATTACTTCGGCTACCATAAATCATCACCAACTAACCCTTACCACAACAAACTAAACCCAATCACTTTTAAATTACAAAAAAATGCTACTAACCATAGCAAACTATGCCAAACTCACCTAAATTACTTTGGCTATCAAAAATCACCCCCAACTACACTTTACAGCAACAAACTAAGCCCAATCACTTTAAAATTACAAAAAAATGCTAAAAATCATAACAAACTATACCAGAATCACCTAAATTACTTCGGCTACCGTAAATCACCCCCAACTATCCCTTACCACAACACACCAAACCATATCATCTTAAATTTACAAAAAAAGGTGTACAAATAATAACAAACTATGCCAGACTCACCTAAATTACTTCGGCTACTCTAAATCATCACCAACTAATCCTTACCACAACAAACTAAACCCAATCACTTTTAAATTACAAAAAAATGCCACTAACCATAGCAAACTATGCCAAACTCACCTAAATTACTTCGGCTATCAAAAATCACCCCCAACTACAGTTTACAGCAACAAACTAAACCCAATCACTTTTAAATTACAAAAAAATGCTACTAACCATAGCAAACTATGCCAAACTCACCTAAATTACTTCGGCTATCAAAAATCACCCCCAACTACACTTTACAGCAACAAACAAAGCCCAATCACTTTAAAATTACAAAAAAATGCTAAAAATCATAACAAACTATACCAGAATCACCTAAATTACTTCGGCTACCATAAATCACCCCCAACTATCCCATACCACAACAAACCAAACCATATCATCTTAAAATTACAAAAAAAGGTGTACAAATCATAACAAACAATGCCAGACTCACCTAAATTACTTCGGCTACTCTAAATCATCACCAACTAACCCTTACCACAACAAACTAAACCCAATCAGTTTTAAATTACAAAAAAATGCTACTAACCATAGCAAACTATCCCAAACTCACCTAAATTATTTCGGCTATCAAAAATCACCCCCAACTACACTTTACAGCAACAAACTGAGCCCAATTACTTTAAAATTACAAAAAAATGCTAAAAATCATAACAAACTATACCAGAATCACCTAAATTACTTCGGCTACCGTAAATCACCCCCAACTATCCCTTACCACAACAAACCAAACCATATCATCTTAAAATTACAAAAAAAGGTGTACAAATCATAACAAACTGTGCCAGACTCACCTAAATTACTTCAGCTACTCTAAATCCTCACCAACTAACCCTTACCACAACAAACTAAACCCAATTTCTTTTAAATTACAAAAAAATGCTACTAACCATAGCAAACTATGCCAAACTCACCCAAATTACTTCGGCTACCATAAATCATCACCAACTAACCCTTACCACAACAAACTAAACCCAATCACTTTTAAATTACAAAAAAATGCTACTAACCATAGCAAACTATGCCAAACTCACCTAAATTACTTTGGCTATCAAAAATCACCCCCAACTACACTTTACAGCAACAAACTAAGCCCAATCACTTTAAAATTACAAAAAAATGCTAAAAATCATAACAAACTATACCAGAATCACCTAAATTACTTCGGCTACCGTAAATCACCCCCAACTATCCCTTACCACAACACACCAAACCATATCATCTTAAATTTACAAAAAAAGGTGTACAAATAATAACAAACTATGCCAGACTCACCTAAATTACTTCGGCTACTCTAAATCATCACCAACTAATCCTTACCACAACAAACTAAACCCAATCACTTTTAAATTACAAAAAAATGCCACTAACCATAGCAAACTATGCCAAACTCACCTAAATTACTTCGGCTATCAAAAATCACCCCCAACTACAGTTTACAGCAACAAACTAAACCCAATCACTTTTAAATTACAAAAAAATGCTACTAACCATAGCAAACTATGCCAAACTCACCTAAATTACTTCGGCTATCAAAAATCACCCCCAACTACACTTTACAGCAACAAACAAAGCCCAATCACTTTAAAATTACAAAAAAATGCTAAAAATCATAACAAACTATACCAGAATCACCTAAATTACTTCGGCTACCATAAATCACCCCCAACTATCCCATACCACAACAAACCAAACCATATCATCTTAAAATTACAAAAAAAGGTGTACAAATCATAACAAACAATGCCAGACTCACCTAAATTACTTCGGCTACTCTAAATCATCACCAACTAACCCTTACCACAACAAACTAAACCCAATCAGTTTTAAATTACAAAAAAATGCTACTAACCATAGCAAACTATCCCAAACTCACCTAAATTATTTCGGCTATCAAAAATCACCCCCAACTACACTTTACAGCAACAAACTGAGCCCAATTACTTTAAAATTACAAAAAAATGCTAAAAATCATAACAAACTATACCAGAATCACCTAAATTACTTCGGCTACCGTAAATCACCCCCAACTATCCCTTACCACAACAAACCAAACCATATCATCTTAAAATTACAAAAAAAGGTGTACAAATCATAACAAACTATGCCAGACTCACCTAAATTACTTCGGTTACTCTAAATCATCACCAACTAACCCTTACCACAACAAACTAAGCCCAATCACTTTTAAATTACAAAAAAATGCTACTAACCATAGCAAACTATGCCAAACTCACCTAAATTACTACGGCTACCATAAATCATCACCAACTATCCCTTACCACAACAAACTAAACCCAATCAATTTTAAGTTACAAAAAAATGCTACTAACCATAGAAAACTATGCCAAACTCACCTAAATTACTTCGGCTATCAAAAATCACCCTCAACTACACTTTACAGCAACAAACTAAGCCCAATTACTTTAAAATTACAAAAAAATGCTAAAAATCATAACAAACTATACCAGAATCACCTAAATTACTTCGGCTACTCTAAATCATCACCAACTAACCCTTACCACAACTAACTAAACCCAATCACTTTTAAATTACAAAAAAATGCTACTAACCATAGCAAACTATGAAAAACTCACCTAAATTACTTTGGCTATCAAAAATCACCCCCAACTACACTTTACAGCAACAAACTAAGCCCAATCACTTTAAAATTACAAAAAAATGCTAAAAATCATAACAAACTATACCAGAATCACCTAAATTACTTCGGCTACCGTAAATCACCCCCAACTATCCCTTACCACAACAAACCAAACCATATCATCTTAAAATTACAAAAAAAGGTGTACAAATCATAACAACCTATGCCAGACTCACCTAAATTACTTCGGCTACTCTAAATCATCACCAATTAACCCTTACCACAACAAACTAATTTCAATTATTTTTAAAATACAAAAAAATGCTACTAACCATAGCAAACTATGCAAAACTCACCTACATTACTTCGGCTATCAAAAATCACCCCCAACTACACTTTACAGCAACAAACTAAGCCCAATCACTTTAAAATTACAAAAAAATGCTAAAAATCATAACAAACTATACCAGAATCACCTAAATTACTTCGGCTACCGTAAATCACCCCCAACTATCCCTTACCACAACAAACCAAACCATATCACCTTAAAATTACAAAAAAAGGTGTACAAATCATAACAAACTATGCCAGACTCACCTAAATTACTTCGGCTACTCTAAATCATCACCAACTAACCCTTACCACAACAAACTAAGCCCAATACTTTTAAATTACAAAAAAATGCTACTAACCATAGCAAACTATGCCAAACTCACCTAAATTACTTCGGCTATCAAAAATCACCACCAACTACACTTTACAGCAACAAACTAAGCCCAATCACTTTAAAATTACAAAAAAATGCTAAAAATCATAACAAACTATACCAGAATCACCTAAATTACTTCGGCTACCGTAAATCACCCCCAACTATACCTTACCACAACAAACCAAACCATATCATTTTAAAATTACAAAAAAAGGTGTACAAATCATAACAAACTATGCCAGACTCACCTAAATTACTTTGGCTACTCTAAATCATCACCAACTAACCCTTACCACAACAAACTAAGCCCAATCACTTTTAAATTACAAAAAAATGCTACTAACCATAGCAAACTATGCCAAACTCTCCTAAATTACTTCGGCTATCAAAAATCACCCCCAACTACACTTTACAGCAACAAACTAAGCCCAATCACTTTAAAATTACAAAAAAATGCTAAAAATCATAACAAACTACACCAGAATCACCTAAATTACTGCGGCTACCGTAAATCACCCCCAACTATCCCTTACCACAACAAACCAAACCATATCATCTAAAAATTACAAAAAAAGGTGTACAAATCATAACAAACTATGCCAGACTCACCTAAATTACTTCGGCTACTCTAAATCATCACCAACTAACCCTTACCACAACAAACTAAGCCCAATCACTTTTAAATTACAAAAAAATGCTACTAACCATAGCAAACTATGCCAAACTCTCCTAAATTACTTCGGCTATCAAAAATCACCCCCAACTACACTTTACAGCAACAAACTAAGCCCAATCACTTTAAAATTACAAAAAAATGCTAAAAATCATAACAAACTATACCAGAATCACCTAAATTACTTCGGCTACCGTAAATCACCCCCAACTATCCCTTACCACAACAAACCAAACCATATCATCTTAAAATTACAAAAAAAGGTGTACAAATCATAACAAACTATGCCAGACTTACCTAAATTACTTCGGCTACTCTAAATCATCACCAACTAACCCTTACTACAACAAACTAAACCCAATCACTTTTAAATTACAAAAAAATGCTACTAACCATTGCAAACTATGCCAAACTCACCTAAATTACTTCGGCTATCAAAAATCACCCCCAACTACACTTTACAGCAACAAACTAAGCCCAATCACTTTAAAATTACAAAAAAATGCTAAAAATCATAACAAACTATACCAGAATCACCTAAATTACTTCGGCTAGTGTAAATCACCCCCAACTATCCCTTACCACAACAAACCAAACCATATCATCTTAAAATTACAAAAAAAGGTGTACAAATAATAACAAATTATGCCAGACTCATCTATATTACTTCGGCTACTCTAAATCGTCACCACTAACCCTTACCACAACAAACTAAACCCAATTACTTTTAAATTACATAAAAATGCTACTAACCATAGCAAACTATGCCAAACTCACCTAAATTACTTCGGCTATCAAAAATCACCCCAACTACACTTTACAGCAACAAACTAAGCCCAATCACTTTAAAATTACAAAAAAATGCTAAAAATCATAACAAACTACACCAGAATCACCTAAATTACTGCGGCTACCGTAAATCACCCCCAACTATCCCTTACCACAACAAACCAAACCATATCATCTAAAAATTACAAAAAAAGGTGTACAAATCATAACAAACAATGCCAGACTCACCTAAATTACTTCGGCTACTCTAAATCATCACCAACTAACCCTTACCACAACAAACTAAACCCAATCACTTTTAAATTACAAAAAAATGCTACTAACCATAGCAAACTATGCCAAACTCACCTAAATTACTTCGGCTAATAAAATTACCCCCAACTACACTTTACAGCAACAAACTAAGCCCAATCACTTTAAAATTACAAAAAAATGCTAAAAATCATAACAAACTATACCAGAATCACCTAAATTACTTCGGCTACCGTAAATCACCCCCAACTATCCCTTACCACAACAAACCAAACCATATCATCTTAAAATTACAAAAAAAGGTGTACAAATAATAACAAACTATGCCAGACTTACCTAAATTACTTCGGCTACTCTAAATCATCACCAACTAACCCTTACTACAACAAACTAAACCCAATCACTTTTAAATTACAAAAAAATGCTACTAACCATAGCAAACTATGCCAAACTCACCTAAATTACTTCGGCTATCAAAAATCACCCCCAACTACACTTTACAGCAACAAACTAAGCCCAATCACTTTAAAATTACAAAAAAATGCTAAAAATCATAACAAACTATACCAGAATCACCTAAATTACTTCGGCTAGTGTAAATCACCCCCAACTATCCCTTACCACAACAAACCAAACCATATCATCTTAAAATTACAAAAAAAGGTGTACAAATCATAACAAATTATGCCAGACTCATCTATATTACTTCGGCTACTCTAAATCATCACCACTAACCCTTACCGCAACAAACTAAACCCAATTACTTTTAAATTACATAAAAATGCTACTAACCATAGCAAACTATGCCAAACTCACCTAAATTACTTCGGCTATCAAAAATCACCCCAACTACACTTTACAGCAACAAACTAAGCCCAATCACTTTAAAATTACAAAAAAATGCTAAAAATCATAACAAACTACACCAGAATCACCTAAATTACTGCGGCTACCGTAAATCACCCCCAACTATCCCTTACCACAACAAACCAAACCATATCATCTAAAAATTACAAAAAAAGGTGTACAAATCATAACAAACAATGCCAGACTCACCTAAATTACTTCGGCTACTCTAAATCATCACCAACTAACCCTTACCACAACAAACTAAACCCAATCACTTTTAAATTACAAAAAAATGCTACTAACCATAGCAAACTATGCCAAACTCACCTAAATTACTTCGGCTAATAAAATTACCCCCAACTACACTTTACAGCAACAAACTAAGCCCAATCACTTTAAAATTACAAAAAAATGCTAAAAATCATAACAAACTATACCAGAATCACCTAAATTACTTCGGCTACCGTAAATCACCCCCAACTATCCCTTACCACAACAAACCAAACCATATCATCTTAAAATTACAAAAAAAGGTGTACAAATCATAACAAACTATGCCAGACTTACCTAAATTACTTCGGCTACTCTAAATCATCACCAACTAACCCTTACCACAACAAACTAAACCCAATCACTTTTAAATTACAAAAAAATGCTACTAACCATAGCAAACTATGCCAAACTCACCTACATTACTTCGGCGATCAAAAATCACCCCCAACTACACTTTACAGCAACAAACTAAGCCCAATCACTTTAAAATTACAAAAAAATGCTAAAAATCATAACAAACTATACCAGAATCACCTAAATAACTTCGGCTACCGTAAATCACCCCCAACTATCCCTTACCACAACAAACCAAACCATATCATCTTAAAATTTCAAAAAAAATTTACAAATCATAACAAACTATGCCAGACTCACCTAAATTACTACGGCTACTCTAAATCATCACCAACTAACCCTTACCACAACAAACTAAACCCAATTATTTTTAAATTACAAAAAAATGCTACTAACCATAGCAAACTATGCCAAACTCACCTAAATTACTTCGGCTATCAAAAATCACCCCCAACTACACTTTACAGCAACAAACTAAGCCCAATCACTTTAAAATTACAAAAAAATGCTAAAAATCATAACAAACTATACCAGAATTACCTTAATTACTTCGGCTACCGTAAATCACCCCCAACTATCCCTTACCACAACAAACCAAACCATATCATCTTAAAATTACAAAAAAGGTGTACAAATCATAACAAACTATACCAAAATAACCTAAATTACTTCGGCTACCGTAAATCACCCCCAAATATCCCTTACCACAACAAACCAAACCATATCATCTTAAAATTACAAAAAAAGGTGTACAAATCATAACTAACTATGCCAGACTCACCTAAATCACTTCGGCTACTCTAAATCATCACCAACTAACCCTTACCACAACAAACTAAACCCAATCACTTTTAAATTACAAAAAAATGCTACTAACCATAGCAAACTATGCCAAACTCACCTAAATTACTTCGGCTATCCAAAATCACCCCCAACTACACTTTACAGCAACAAACTAAGCCCAATCACTTTAAAATTACAAAAAAATGCTAAAAACCATAACAAACTATACCAAAATCACCTAAATTACTTCGGCTACCGTAAATCACCCCCAACTATCCCTTACCACAACAAAACAAACCATATCATCTTAAAATTACAAAAAAAGGTGTACAAATCATAACAAACTATGCCAGACTCACCTAAATTACTTCGGCTACTTTAAATCATCACCAACTAACCCTTACCACAACAAACTAAACCCAATCAATTTTAAATTACAAAAAAATGCTACTAACCATAGCAAACTATGCCAAACTCACCTAAATTACTTCGGCTATCAAAAATCATCCTCAACTACACTTTACAGCAACAAACTAAGCACAATCACTTTAAAATTACAAAAAATGCTAAAAATTATAACAAACTATACCAGAATCACCTAAATTACTTCGGCTACCGTAAATCACCCCCAACTATCCCTTACCACAACAAACCAAACCATATCATCTTAAAATTACAAAAAAAGGTGTACAAATAATAACAAACTATGCCAGACTCACCTAAATTACTTCGGCTACTCTAAATCATCACCAACTAACCCTTACCACAACAAACTAAACCCAATCACTTTTAAATTACAAAAAAATGCTACTAACCATAGCAAACTATGCCAAACTCACCTAAATTACTTCGGCTACCATAAATCATCACCAACTAACCCTTACCACAACAAACTAAACCCAATCACTTTTAAATTACAAAAAAATGCTACTAACCATAGAAAACTATGCCAAACTCACCTAAATTACTTCGGCTATCAAAAATCACCCCCAACTACACTTTACAGCAACAAACTAAGGCCAATCACTTTAAAATTACAAAAAAATGCTAAAAATCATAACAAACTATACCAGAATCACCTAAATTACTTCAGCTACCGTAAATCACCCCCAACTATCCCTTACCACAACAAACCAGACCATATCATCTTAAAATTACAAAAAAAGGTGTACAAATCATAACAAACTATGCCAGACTCACCTAAATTACTTCGGCTACTCTAAATCATCACCAACTAACCCTTACCACAACAAACTAAACCCAATCACTTTTAAATTACAAAAAAATGCTACTAACCATAGCAAACTATGCCAAACTCACCTAAATTACTTCGGCTACCATAAATCATCACCAACTAACCCTTACCACAACAAACTAAACCCAATCACTTTTAAATTACAAAAAAATGCTACTAACCATAGCAAACTATGCCAAACTCACCTAAATTACTTCTGATATCAAAAATCACCCCCAACTACACTTTACAGCAACAAACTAAGCCCAATCACTTTAAAATTACAAAAAAATGCAAAAAATCATAGCAAACTATACCAGAATCACCTAAATTACTTCGGCTACCGTAAATCACCCCCAACTATCCCTTACCACAACAAATCAAACCATATCATTTTAAAATTACAAAAAAAGGTGTACAAATCATAACAAACTGTGCCAGACTCACCTAAATTTCTTCGGCTACTCTAAATCATCACCAACTAACCCTTACCACAACAAACTAAACCCAATTTCTTTTAAATTACAAAAAAATGCTACTAACCATAGCAAACTATGCCAAACTCACCCAAATTACTTCGGCTACCATAAATCATCACCAACTAACCCTTACAACAACAAACTAAACCCAATCACTTTTAAATTACAAAAAAATGCTACTAACCATAGCAAACTATGCCAAACTCACCTAAATTACTTCGGCTATCCAAAATCACCCCCAACTACACTTTACAGCAACAAACTAAGCCCAATCACTTTAAAATTACAAAAAAATGCTAAAAATTATAACAAACTATACCAAAATCACCTAAATAACTTCGGCTACCGTAAATCACCCCCAACTATCCCTTACCACAACAAAACAAACCATATCATCTTAAAATTACAAAAAAAAGTGTACAAATCATAACAAACTATGCCAGATTCACCTAAATTACTTCGGCTACTCTAAATCATCACCAACTAACCCTTACCACAACAAACTAAACCCAATCAATTTTAAATTACAAAAAAATGCTACTAACCATAACAAACTATGCCAAACTCACCTAAATTACTTCTGATATCAAAAATCACCCCCAACTACACTTTACAGCAACAAACTAAGCCCAATCACTTTAAAATTACAAAAAAATGCTAAAAATCATAGCAAACTATACCAGAATCACCTAAATTACTTCGGCTACCGTAAATCACCCCCAACTATCCCTTACCACAACAAATCAAACCATATCATTTTAAAATTACAAAAAAAGGTGTACAAATCATAACAAACTGTGCCAGACTCACCTAAATTACTTCGGCTACTCTAAATCATCACCAACTAACCCTTACCACAACAAACTAAACCCAATTTCTTTTAAATTACAAAAAAATGCTACTAACCATAGCAAACTATGCCAAACTCACCCAAATTACTTCGGCTACCATAAATCATCACCAACTAACCCTTACAACAACAAACTAAACCCAATCACTTTTAAATTACAAAAAAATGCTACTAACCATAGCAAACTATGCCAAACTCACCTAAATTACTTCGGCTATCCAAAATCACCCCCAACTACACTTTACAGCAACAAACTAAGCCCAATCACTTTAAAATTACAAAAAAATGCTAAAAATTATAACAAACTATACCAAAATCACCTAAATAACTTCGGCTACCGTAAATCACCCCCAACTATCCCTTACCACAACAAAACAAACCATATCATCTTAAAATTACAAAAAAAAGTGTACAAATCATAACAAACTATGCCAGACTCACCTAAATTACTTCGGCTACTCTAAATCATCACCAACTAACCCTTACCACAACAAACTAAACCCAATCAATTTTAAATTACAAAAAAATGCTACTAACCAAAGCAAACTATGCCAAACTCACCTAAATTACTTCGGCTATCAAAAATCACCCTCAACTACACTTTACAGCAACAAACTAAGCCCAATCACTTTGAAATTACAAAAAAATGCTAAAAATCATATCAAACTATACCAGAATCACCTAAATTACTTCGGCTACCGTAAATCACCCCCAACTATCCCTTACCACAACAAACCAAACCATATTATCTTAAAATTACAAAAAAAGGTGTACAAATCATAACGAACTATGCCAGACTCACCTAAATTACTTCGGCTACTCTAAATCATCACCAACTAACCCTTACCACAACAAACTAAACCCAATCACTTTTAAATTACAAAAAAATGCTACTAACCATAGCAAACTATGCCAAACTCACCTAAATTACTTCGGCTATCAAAAATCACCCCCAACTACACTTTACAGCAACAAACTAAGCCCAATCGCTTTAAAATTACAAAAAAATGCTAAAAATCATAACAAACTATACCAGAATCACCTAAATTACTTCGGCTTCGGTAAATCACCCCCAACTATCCCTTACCACAACAAACCAAACCATATCATCTTAAAATTGAAAAAAAGTTGTACAAATCATAACAAACTATGCCAGACTCACCTAAATAACTTCGGCTACTCTAAATCATCACCAACTAACCCTCACCACAACAAACTAAACCCAATCACTTTTAAATTACAAAAAAATGCTACTAACCATAGCAAACTATGCCAAACTCACCTAAATTAGTTCGGCTATCAAAAATGACCCCCAACTACACTTTACAGCAACAAACTAAGCCAAATCACTTTAAAATTACAAAAAAATGCTAAAAATCATAACAAACTATACCTGAATCACCTAAATTACTTCGGCTACCGTAAATCACCCCCAACTATCCCTTACCACAACAAACCAAACCATATCATCTTAAAATTACAAAAAAAGGTGTACAAATCATAACAAACTATTCCAGACTCACCTAAATTACTTCGGCTACTCTAAATCATCACCAACTAACCCGTACCACAACAAACTAAACCCAATCACTTTTAAATTACAAAAAAATGCTACTAACTATAGCAAACTATGCCAAACTCACCTAAATTACTTCGGCTATCAAAAATTACCCCCATCTACACTTTACAGCAACAAACTAAGCCCAATCACTTTAAAATTACAAAAAAATGCTAAAAATCATAACAAACTATACCAGAATCACCTAAATTACTTCGGCTACCGTAAATCACCCCCAACTATCCGTTACCACAACAAACCAAACCATATCATCTTAAAATTAGGTGTACAAATCATAACAAACTATGCCAGACTCACCTAAATTACTTCGGCTACCATAAATCATCACCAACTAACCCTTACCACAACAAACTAAACCCAATCACTTTTAAATTACAAAAAAATGCTACTAACCATAGCAAACTATGCCAAACTCACCTAAATTACTTCGGCTATCAAAAATCACCCCCAACTACACTTTACAGCAACAAACTAAGCCCAATCACTTTAAAATTACAAAAAAATGCTAAAAATCATAACAAACTATACCAGAATCACCTAAATTACTTCAGCTACTCTAAATCATCACCAACTAACCCTTACCACAACAAACTAAACCCAATCACTTTTAAATTACAAAAAAATGCTACTAACCATAGCAAACTATGCCAAACTCACCTAAATTACTTCGGCTATCAAAAATCACCCCCAACTACACTTTACAGCAACAAACTAAGCCAAATCACTTTAAAATTACAAAAAAATGCTAAAAATCATAACAAACTATACCAGAATCACCTAAATTACTTCGGCTACCGTAAATCACGCCCAACTATCCCTTACCACAACAAACCAAACCATATCATCTTAAAATTACAAAAAAAGGTGTACAAATCATATCAAACTATGCCAGACTCACCTAAATTACTTCGGCTCCTCTAAATCATCACCAACTAACCCTTACCACAACAAACTAAACCCAATCACTTTTAAATTACAAAAAAATGCTACTAACCATAGCAAACTATGCCAAACTCACCTAAATTACTTCGGCTATCAAAAATCACCCCCAACTACACTTTACAGCAACAAACTAAGCCCAATCGCTTTAAAATTACAAAAAAATGCTAAAAATTATAACAAACTATACCAGAATCACCTAAATTACTTCGGCTTCGGTAAATCACCCCCAACTATCCCTTACCACAACAAACCAAACCATATCATCTTAAAATTGAAAAAAAGTTATACAAATCATAACAAACTATGCCAGACTCACCTAAATAACTTCGGCTACTCTAAATCATCACCAACTAACCCTTACCACAACAAACTAAACCCAATCACGTTTAAATTACAAAAAAATGCTACTAACCATAGCAAACTATGCCAAACTCACCTAAATTACTTCGGCTATCAAAAATGACCCCCAACTACACTTTACAGCAACAAACTAAGCCAAATCACTTTAAAATTACAAAAAAATGCTAAAAATCATAACAAACTATACCTGAATCACCTAAATTACTTCGGCTACCGTAAATCACCCCCAACTATCCCTTACCACAACAAACCAAACCATATCATCTTAAAATTACAAAAAAAGGTGTACAAATCATTACAAACTATGCCAGACTCACCTAAATTACTTCGGCTACTCTAAATCATCACCAACTAACCCGTACCACAACAAACTAAACCCAATCATTTTTAAATTACAAAAAAATGCTACTAACTATAGCAAACTATGCCAAACTCACCTAAATTACTTCGGCTATCAAAAATCACCCCCATCTACACTTTACAGCAACAAACTAAGCCCAATCACTTTAAAATTACAAAAAAATGATAAAAATCATAACAAACTATACCAGAATCACCTAAATTACTTCGGCTACCGTAAATCACCCCCAACTATCCCTTACCACAACAAACCAAACCATATCATCTTAAAATTAGGTGTACAAATCATAACAAACTATGCCAGACTCACCTAAATTACTTCGGCTACCGTAAATCACCCCCAACTATCCCTTACCACAACAAACCAAACCATATCATCTTAAAATTACAAAAAAAGCTGTACAAATCATAACAAACTATGCCAGACTCACCTAAATTACTTCGGCTACTCTAAATCATCACCAACTAACCCGTACCACAACAAACTAAACCCAATCACTTTTAAATTACAAAAAAATGCTACTAACCATAGCAAACTATGCCAAACTCACCTAAATTACTTTGGCTATCAAAAGTCACCCCCAACTACACTTTACAGCAACAAACTAAGCCCAATCACTTTAAAATTACAAAAAAATGCTAAAAATCATAACAAACTATACCAGAATCACCTAAATTATTTCGGCTACCGTAAATCATCCCCAACTATCCCTTACCACAACAAACCAAACCATATCATCATAAAATTGAAAAAAAGTTGTACAAATGATAACAAACTATGCCAGACTCACCTAAATTACTTCGGCTACTTTAAATCATCACCAACTAACCCTTACCACAACAAACTAAACCCAATCACTTTTAAATTTAAAAAATGCTACTAACCATAACAAACTATGCCAAACTCACCTAAATTACTTCGGCTATCAAAAATCACCCCCAACTACACTTTACAGCAACAAACTAAGCCCAATCATTTTAAAATTACAAAAAAATGCTAAAAATCATAACAAACTATACCAGAATTACCTAAATTACTTCGGCTACCGTAAATCACCCCCAACTATCCCTTACCACAACAAACCAAACGATATCATCTTAAAATTACAAAAAAGGTGTACAAATCATAACAAACTATGCCAGACTCACCTAAATGACTTCGGCCACTCTAAATCATCACCAACTAACGCTTACCGCAACAAACTAAACCCAATCACTTTTAAATTACAAAAAAATGCTACTAACCATAGCAAACTATGCCAAACTCACCTAAATTACTTCGGCTATCAAAAATCACCCCCAACTACACTTTACAGCAACAAACTAAGCCCAATCACTTTAAAATTACAAAAAAATGCTAAAAATCATAACAAACTATACCAGAATCACCTAAATTACTTCGGCTACCGTAAATCACCCCCAACTATCCCTTACCACAACAAACCAAACCATATCATCTTAAAATTACAAAAAAAGTGTACAAATCATAACAAACTATGCCAGACTCACCTAAATTACTTCGGCTATCAAAAATTACCCCCAACTACACTTTACAGCAACAAACTAAGCCCAATCACTTTAAAATACAAAAAAATGCTAAAAATCATAACAAAATATACCAGAATCACCTAAATTACTTCGGCTACAGTAAATCACCCCCAACTATTCCTTACCACAACAAACCAAACAATGTCATCTTAAAATTACAAAAAAAATTTACAAATCATAACAAACTATGCCAGACTCACCTAAATTACTTCGGCTACTCTAAATCATCACCAACTAACCCTTACCACAACAAACTGAACCCAATCACTTTTAAATTACAAAAAAATGCTACTAACCATAGCAAATTATGCTAAATTCACCTAAATTACTTCGGCTATCAAAAATCACCCCCAACTACACTTTACAGCAACAAACAAAGCCCAATCACTTTAAAATTACAAAAAAATGCTAAAAATCATAACAAACTATACCAGAATCACCTAAATTACTTCGGCTACCGTAAATCACCCCCAACTATCCCTTACCACAACAAACCAAACCATATCATCTTAAAATTACAAAAAAAGGTGTACAAATCATAACAAACTATGCCAGACTCACCTAAAGTACTTCGGCTACTCTAAATCATCACCAACTAACCCTTACCACAACAAACTAAACCCAATCACTTTTAAATTACAAAAAAATGCTACTAACTATAGCAAACTATGCCAAACTCACCTAAATTACTTCGGCTATCAAAAATCACCCCCAACTACACTTTACAGCAACAAACTAAGCCCAATCACTTTAAAATTACAAAAAAATTCTAAAAATCATAACAAACTATACCAGAATCACCTAAATTACTTCGGCTACCGTAAATCACCCCCAACTATCCCTTACCACAACAAACCAAACCATATCATCTTAAAATTACAAAAAAAGGTGTACAAATCATAACAAACTATGCCAGACTCACCTAAATTACTTCGGCTACTCTAAATCATCACCAACTAACCCTTACCACAACAAACTAAACCCAATCACATTTAAATTACAAAAAAATGCTACTAACCATAGCAAACTATTCCAAACTCACCTAAATTACTTCGGCTATCAAAAATCACCCCCAACTACACTTTACAGCAACAAACTAAGCCCAATCACTTTAATATTACAAAAAAATGCTAAAAATCATAACAAACTATACCAGAATCACCTAAATTACTTCGGCTACCGTAAATCACCCCCAACTATCCCTTACCACAACAAACCAAACCATATCATCTTAAAATTACAAAAAAATGTACAAATCATAACAAACTATGCCAGACTCACCTAAATTACTTCGGCTACTCTAAATCATCACCAACTAACCCTTACCACAACAAACTAAACCCAATCACTTTTAAATTACAAAAAAATGCTACTAACCATAGCAAACTATGCCAAACTCACCTAAATTACTTCGGCTATCAAAAATCACCCCCAACTACACTTTACAGCAACAAACTAAGCCCCAATCGCTTTAAAATTACAAAAAAATGCTAAAAATCATAACAAACTATACCAGAATCACCTAAATTACTTCGGCTTCCGTAAATCACCCCCAACTATCCCTTACCACAACAAACCAAACCATATCATCTTAAAATTGAAAAAAAGTTGTACAAATCATAAACAAACTATGCCAGACTCACCTAAATAACTTCGGCTACTCTAAATCATCACCAACTAACCCTTACCACAACAAACTAAACCCAATCACTTTTAAATTACAAAAAAACGCTACTAACCATAGCAAACTATGCCAAACTCACCTAAATTACTTCGGCTATCAAAAATCACCCCCAACTACACTTTACAGCAACAAACTAAGCCAAATCACTTTAAAATTACAAAAAAATGCTAAAAATCATATCAAACTATACCAGAATCACCTAAATTACTTCGGCTACCGTAAATCACGCCCAACCATCCCTTACCACAACAAACCAAACCATATGATCTTAAAATTACAAAAAAAGGTGTACAAATCATAACAAACTATGCCAGACTCACCTAAATTACTTCGGCTACTCTAAATCATCACCAACTAATCCTTACCACAACAAACTAAACCCAATCACTTTTAAATTACAAAAAAATGCTACTAACCATAGCAAACTATGCCAAACTCACCTAAATTACTTCGGCTATCAAAAATCACCCCCAACTACACTTTACAGCAACAAACTAAGCCCAATCGCTTTAAAATTACAAAAAAATGCTAAAAATCATAACAAACTATACCAGAATCACCTAAATTACTTCGGCTTCGGTAAATCACCCCCAACTATCCCTTACCACAACAAACCAAACCATATCATCTTAAAATTGAAAAAAAGTTGTACAAATCATAACAAACTATGCCAGACTCACCTAAATAACTGCGGCTACTCTAAATCATCACCAACTAACCCTTACCACAACAAACTAAACCCAATCACGTTTAAATTACAAAAAAATGCTACTAACCATAGCAAACTATGCCAAACTCACCTAAATTACTTCGGCTATCAAAAATGACCCCCAACTACACTTTACAGCAACAAACTAAGCCAAATCACTTTAAAATTACAAAAAAATGCTAAAAATCATAAATAACTATACCTGATTCACCTAAATTACTTCGGCTACCGTAAATCACCCCCAACTATCCCTTACCACAACAAACCAAACCATATCATCTTTAAATTACAAAAAAAGGTGTACAAATCATAACAAACTATGCCAGACTCACCTAAATTACTTCGGCTACTCTAAATCATCACCAACTAACCCGTATCACAACAAACTAAACCCAATCACTTTTAAATTACAAAAAAATGCTACTAACTATAGCAAACTATGCCAAACTCACCTAAATTACTTCGGCTATCAAAAATCACCCCCATCTACACTTTACAGCAACAAACTAAGCCCAATCACTTTAAAATTACAAAAAAATGTTAAAAATCATAACAAACTATACCAGAATCACCTAAATTACTTCGGCTACCGTAAATCACCCCCAACTATCCCTTACCACAACAAACCAAACCATATCATCTTAAAATTAGGTGTACAAATCATAACAAACTATGCCAGACTCACCTAAATTACTTCGGCTACTCTAAATCATCACCAACTAACCCGTACCACAACAAACTAAACCCAATCACTTTTAAATTACAATAAAATGCTACTAACCATAGCAAACTATGCCAAACTCACCTAAATTACTTCGGCTATCAAAAATCACCCCCAACTACACTTTACAGCAACAAACTAAGCCCAATCACTTTAAAATTACAAAAAAATGCTAAAAATCATAACAAACTATACCAGAATTACCTAAATTACTTCGGCTACCGTAAATCACCCCCAACTATCCCTTACCACAACAAACCAAACCATATCATCTTAAAATTACAAAAAAAGCTGTACAAATCATAACAAACTATGCCAGACTCACCTAAATTACTTCGGCTACTCTAAATCATCACCAACTAACCCTTACCGCAGCAAACTATACACAATCACTTTTAAATTACAAAAAAATGCTACTAACCATAGCAAACTATGCCAAACTCACCTAAATTACTTCGGCTATCAAAAATCACCCCCACCTACACTTTACAGCAACAAGCTAAGCCCAATCACTTTAAAATTACAAAAAAATGCTAAAAATCATAACAAACTATACCAGAATCACCTAAATTACTTCGGCTACCGTAAATCACCCCCAACTATCCCTTACCACAACAAACCAAACCATATCATCTTAAAATTACAAAAAAAAGTGTACAAATCATAACAAACTATGCCAGACTCACCTAAATTACTTCGGCTACTCTAAGTCATCACCAACTAACCCTTACCACTACAAACTAAACCCAATCACTTTTAAATTACAAAAAAATGCTACTAACCATAGCAAACTATGCCAAACTCACCTAAATTACTTCGGCTATCAAAAATCACCCCCAACTACACTTTACAGCAACAAACTAAGCCCAATCACTTTAAAATTACAAAAAAATGCTAAAAATCATAACAAACTATACCAGAATCACCTAAATTATTTCGGCTACCGTAAATCACCCCCAACTATCCCTTACCACAACAAACCAAACCATATCATCATAAAATTGAAAAAAAGTTGTACAAATTATAACAAACTATGCCAGACTCACCTAAATTACTTCGGCTACTCTAAATCATCACCAACTAACCCTTACCACAACAAACTAAACCCAATCACTTTTAAATTAAAAAAAATGCTACTAACCATAACAAACTATGCCAAACTCACCTAAATTACTTCGGCTATCAAAAATCACCCCCAAGTACACTTTACAGCAACAAACTAAGCCCAATCATTTTAAAATTACAAAAAAATGCTAAAAATCATAACAAACTATACCAGAATCACCTAAATTACTTCGGCTACCGTAAATCACCCCCAACTATCCCTTACCACAAACTAAACCCAATCACTTTTAAATTACAAAAAAATGCTACTAACCATAGCAAACTATGCCAAACTCACCTAAATTACTTCGGCTATCAAAAATCACCCCCAACTACACTTTACAGCAACAAACTAAGCCAAATCACTTTAAAATTACAAAAAAATGCTAAAAATCATAACAAACTATACCAGAATCACCTAAATTACTTCGGCTACCGTAAATCACCCCCAACTATTCCTTACCACAACAAACCAAACCATATCATCTTAAAATTACAAAAAAAGGTGTACAAATCATAACAAACTATGCCAGACTCACCTAAATTACTTCGGCTACTCTAAATCATCACCAACAAACCCTTACCACAACAAACTAAACCCAATCACTTTTAAATTACAAAAAAATGCTACTAACCATAGCAAACTATGCCAAACTCACCTAAATTACTTCGGCTATCAAAAATCACCCCCAACTACACTTTACAGCAACAAACTAAGCCCAATCGCTTTAAAATTACAAAAAAATGCTAAAAATCATAACAAACTATACCAGAATTACCTAAATTACTTCGGCTACCGTAAATCACCCCCAACTATCCCTTACCACAACAAACCAAACCATATCATCTTAAAATTGAAAAAAAGTTGTACAAATCATAACAAACTATGCCAGACTCACCTAAATAACTTCGGCTACTCTAAATCATCACCAACTAACCCTTACCACAACAAACTAAACCCAATCACTTTTAAATTACAAAAAAATGCTACTAACCATAGCAAACTATGCCAAACTCACCTAAATTACTTCGGCTATCAAAAATCACCCCCAACTACACTTTACAGCAACAAACTAAGCCAAATCACTTTAAAATTACAAAAAAATGCTAAAAATCATAACAAACTATACCAGAATCACCTAAATTACTTCGGCTACCGTAAATCACCCCCAACTATCCCTTACCACAACAAACCAAACCATATCATCTTAAAATTACAAAAAAAGGTGTACAAATCATAACAAACTATGCCAGACTCACCTAAATTACTTCGGCTACTCTAAATCATCACCAACTAACCCTTACCACAACAAACTAAACCCAATCACTTTTAAATTACAAAAAAATGCTACTAACCATAGCAAACTATGCCAAACTCACCTAAATTACTTCGGCTATCAAAAATCACCCCCAACTACACTTTACAGCAACAAACTAAGCCCAATCACTTTAAAATTACAAAAAAATGCTAAAAATCATAACAAACTATACCAGAATCACCTAAATTACTTCGGCTACCGTAAATCACCCCCAACTATCCCTTACCACAACAAACCAAACCATATCATCTTAAAATTACAAAAAAAGTGTACAAATCATAACAAAGTATGCCAGACTCACCTAAATTACTTCGGCTACTCTAAATCATCACCAACTAACCCTTACCACAACAAACTAAACCCAATCACTTTTAAATTACAAAAAAATGCTACTAACCATAGCAAACTATGCCAAACTCACCTAAATTACTTCGGCTATCAAAAATCACCCCCAACTACACTTTACAGCAACAAACTAAGCCCAATCACTTTAAAATTACAAAAAAATGCTAAAAATCATAACAAACTATACCAGAATCACCTAAATTACTTCGGCTACCGTAAATCACCCCCAACTATCCCTTACCACAACAAACCAAACCATATCATCTTAAAATTACAAAAAAAGTGTACAAATCATAACAAACTATGCCAGACTCACCTAAATTACTTCGGCTATCAAAAATCACCCCCAACTACACTTTACAGCAACAAACTAAGCCCAATCACTTTAAAATTACAAAAAAAATGCTAAAAATCATAACAAAATATACCAGAATCACCTAAATTACTTCGGCTACAGTAAATCACCCCCAACTACACTTTACAGCAACAAACTAAGCCCAATCACTTTAAAATTACAAAAAAATGCTAAAAATCATAACAAATTATACCAGAATCACCTAAATTACTTCATTTACCGTAAATCACCCCCAACTATCCCTTACCACAACAAACCAAACCATATCATCTTAAAATTACAAAAAAAGGTGTACAAATCATAACAAACTATGCCAGACTCACCTAAATTACTTCGGCTACTCTAAATCATCACCAACTAACCCTTACCACAACAAACTAAACCCAATCACATTTAAATTACAAAAAAATGCTACTAACCATAGCAAACTATTCCAAACTCACCTAAATTACTTCGGCTATCAAAAATCACCCCCAACTACACTTTACAGCAACAAACTAATCCCAATCACTTTAAAATTACATAAAAATGCTAAAAATCATAACAAACTATACCAGAATCACCTAAATTACTTCGGCTACCGTAAATCACCCCCAACTACCCTTACCACAACAAACCAAACCATATCATCTTAAAATTACAAAAAAAGGTGTACAAATCATAACAAATTATGCCAGACTCACCTAAATTACTTCGGCTACTATAAATCATCACCAACTAACCCTTACCACAACAAACTAAACCCAATCACATTTAAATTACAAAAAAATGCTACTAACCATAGCAAACTATGCCAAACTCACCTAAATTACTTCGGCTATCAAAAATCACCCCCAACTACACTTTACAGCAACAAACTAAACCCAATCACTTTAAAATTACAAAAAAATGCTAAAAATCAGAACAAACTATACCAGAATCACCTAAATTACTTCGGCTACCGTAGATCACCCCCAACTATCCCTTACCACAACAAACCAAACCATATCATCTTAAAATTGAAAAAAAGTTGTACAAATCATAACAAACTATGCCAGACTCACCTAAATTACTTCGGCTACTCTAAATCATCACCAACTAACCCTTACCACAACAAACTAAACCGAATCACTTTTAAATTACAAAAAAATGCTACTAACCATAGCAAACTATGCCAAACTCACCTAAATTACTTCGGCTATCAAAAATCACCCCCAACTACACTTTACAGCAACAAACTAAGCCCAATCACTTTAAAATTACAAAAAAATGCTAAAAATCATAACAAACTATACCAGAATCACCTAAATTACTTCGGCTACCGTAAATCACCCCCAACTATCCCTTACCACAACAAACCAAACCATATCATCTTAAAATTACAAAAAAAGGTGTACAAATCATAACAAACTATGCCAGACTCACCTAAATTACTTCGGCTACTCTAAATTATCACCAACTAACCCTTACCACAACAAACTAAACCCAGTCACTTTTAAATTACAAAAAAATGCTACTAACCATAGCAAACTATGCCAAACTTACCTAAATTACTTCGGCTATCAAAAATCACCCCCAACTACACTTTACAGCAACAAACTAAGCCCAATCATTTTAAAATTACAAAAAAATGCTGAAAATCATAACAAACTATACCTGAATCACCTAAATTACTTCGGCTACCGTAAATCACCCCCAACTATCCCTTACCACAACAAACCAAACCATATCATCTTAAAATTACAAAAAAAGGTGTACAAATCATAACAAACTATGCCAGACTCACCTAAATTACTTCGGCTACTCTAAATCATCACCAACTAACCCTTACCACAACAAACTAAACCCAATCACTTTTAAATTACAAAAAAATGCTACTAACCATAGCAAACTATGCCAAACTCACCTAAATTACTTCGGCTATCAAAAATCACCCCCAACTACACTTTACAGCAACAAACTAAGCCCAATCACTTTAAAATTACAAAAAAATGCTAAAAATCATAACAAACTATACCAGAATCACCTAAATTACTTCGGCTACCGTAAATCACCCCCAACTATCCCTTACCACAACAAACCAAACCATATCATCTTAAAATTACAAAAAAAGTGTATAAATCATAACAAAGTATGCCAGACTCACCTAAATTACTTCGGCTACTCTAAATCATCACCAACTAACCCTTACCACAACAAACTAAACCCAATCACTTTTAAATTACAAAAAAATGCTACTAACCATAGCAAACTATGCCAAACTCACCTAAATTACTTCGGCTATCAAAAATCACCCCCAACTACACTTTACAGCAACAAACTAAGCCCAATCACTTTAAAATTACAAAAAAATGCTAAAAATCATAACAAACTATACCAGAATCACCTAAATTACTTCGGCTACCGTAAATCACCCCCAACTATCCCTTACCACAACAAACCAAACCATATCATCTTAAAATTACAAAAAAAGTGTACAAATCATAACAAACTATGCCAGACTCACCTAAATTACTTCGGCTATCAAAAATCACCCCCAACTACACTTTACAGCAACAAACTAAGCCCAATCACTTTAAAATTACAAAAAAAATGCTAAAAATCATAACAAAATATACCAGAATCACCTAAATTACTTCGGCTACAGTAAATCACCCCCAACTACACTTTACAGCAACAAACTAAGCCCAATCACTTTAAAATTACAAAAAAATGCTAAAAATCATAACAAATTATACCAGAATCACCTAAATTACTTCATCTACCGTAAATCACCCCCAACTATCCCTTACCACAACAAACCAAACCATATCATCTTAAAATTACAAAAAAAGGTGTACAAATCATAACAAACTATGCCAGACTCACCTAAATTACTTCGGCTACTCTAAATCATCACCAACTAACCCTTACCACAACAAACTAAACCCAATCACATTTAAATTACAAAAAAATGCTACTAACCATAGCAAACTATTCCAAACTCACCTAAATTACTTCGGCTATCAAAAATCACCCCCAACTACACTTTACAGCAACAAACTAATCCCAATCACTTTAAAATTACATAAAAATGCTAAAAATCATAACAAACTATACCAGAATCACCTAAATTACTTCGGCTACCGTAAATCACCCCCAACTACCCTTACCACAACAAACCAAACCATATCATCTTAAAATTACAAAAAAAGGTGTACAAATCATAACAAATTATGCCAGACTCACCTAAATTACTTCGGCTACTATAAATCATCACCAACTAACCCTTACCACAACAAACTAAACCCAATCACATTTAAATTACAAAAAAATGCTACTAACCATAGCAAACTATGCCAAACTCACCTAAATTACTTCGGCTATCAAAAATCACCCCCAACTACACTTTACAGCAACAAACTAAACCCAATCACTTTAAAATTACAAAAAAATGCTAAAAATCAGAACAAACTATACCAGAATCACCTAAATTACTTCGGCTACCGTAGATCACCCCCAACTATCCCTTACCACAACAAACCAAACCATATCATCTTAAAATTGAAAAAAAGGTGTACAAATCATAACAAACTATGCCAGACTCACCTAAATTACTTCGGCTACTCTAAATCATCACCAACTAACCCTTACCACAACAAACTAAACCCAATCACTTTTAAATTACAAAAAAATGCTACTAACCATAGCAAACTATGCCAAACTCACCTAAATTACTTCGGCTATCAAAAATCACCCCCAACTACACTTTACAGCAACAAACTAAGCCCAATCACTTTAAAATTACAAAAAAATGCTAAAAATCATAACAAACTATACCAGAATCACCTAAATTACTTCGGCTACCGTAAATCACCCCCAACTATCCCTTACCACAACAAACCAAACCATATCATCTTAAAATTACAAAAAAAGTGTATAAATCATAACAAAGTATGCCAGACTCACCTAAATTACTTCGGCTACTCTAAATCATCACCAACTAACCCTTACCACAACAAACTAAACCCAATCACTTTTAAATTACAAAAAAATGCTACTAACCATAGCAAACTATGCCAAACTCACCTAAATTACTTCGGCTATCAAAAATCACCCCCAACTACACTTTACAGCAACAAACTAAGCCCAATCACTTTAAAATTACAAAAAAATGCTAAAAATCATAACAAACTATACCAGAATCACCTAAATTACTTCGGCTACCGTAAATCACCCCCAACTATCCCTTACCACAACAAACCAAACCATATCATCTTAAAATTACAAAAAAAGTGTACAAATCATAACAAACTATGCCAGACTCACCTAAATTACTTCGGCTATCAAAAATCACCCCCAACTACACTTTACAGCAACAAACTAAGCCCAATCACTTTAAAATTACAAAAAAAATGCTAAAAATCATAACAAAATATACCAGAATCACCTAAATTACTTCGGCTACAGTAAATCACCCCCAACTACACTTTACAGCAACAAACTAAGCCCAATCACTTTAAAATTACAAAAAAATGCTAAAAATCATAACAAATTATACCAGAATCACCTAAATTACTTCATCTACCGTAAATCACCCCCAACTATCCCTTACCACAACAAACCAAACCATATCATCTTAAAATTACAAAAAAAGGTGTACAAATCATAACAAACTATGCCAGACTCACCTAAATTACTTCGGCTACTCTAAATCATCACCAACTAACCCTTACCACAACAAACTAAACCCAATCACATTTAAATTACAAAAAAATGCTACTAACCATAGCAAACTATTCCAAACTCACCTAAATTACTTCGGCTATCAAAAATCACCCCCAACTACACTTTACAGCAACAAACTAATCCCAATCACTTTAAAATTACATAAAAATGCTAAAAATCATAACAAACTATACCAGAATCACCTAAATTACTTCGGCTACCGTAAATCACCCCCAACTACCCTTACCACAACAAACCAAACCATATCATCTTAAAATTACAAAAAAAGGTGTACAAATCATAACAAATTATGCCAGACTCACCTAAATTACTTCGGCTACTATAAATCATCACCAACTAACCCTTACCACAACAAACTAAACCCAATCACATTTAAATTACAAAAAAATGCTACTAACCATAGCAAACTATGCCAAACTCACCTAAATTACTTCGGCTATCAAAAATCACCCCCAACTACACTTTACAGCAACAAACTAAACCCAATCACTTTAAAATTACAAAAAAATGCTAAAAATCAGAACAAACTATACCAGAATCACCTAAATTACTTCGGCTACCGTAGATCACCCCCAACTATCCCTTACCACAACAAACCAAACCATATCATCTTAAAATTGAAAAAAAGTTGTACAAATCATAACAAACTATGCCAGACTCACCTAAATTACTTCGGCTACTCTAAATCATCACCAACTAACCCTTACCACAACAAACTAAACCGAATCACTTTTAAATTACAAAAAAATGCTACTAACCATAGCAAACTATGCCAAACTCACCTAAATTACTTCGGCTATCAAAAATCACCCCCAACTACACTTTACAGCAACAAACTAAGCCCAATCACTTTAAAATTACAAAAAAATGCTAAAAATCATAACAAACTATACCAGAATCACCTAAATTACTTCGGCTACCGTAAATCACCCCCAACTATCCCTTACCACAACAAACCAAACCATATCATCTTAAAATTACAAAAAAAGGTGTACAAATCATAACAAACTATGCCAGACTCACCTAAATTACTTCGGCTACTCTAAATTATCACCAACTAACCCTTACCACAACAAACTAAACCCAGTCACTTTTAAATTACAAAAAAATGCTACTAACCATAGCAAACTATGCCAAACTTACCTAAATTACTTCGGCTATCAAAAATCACCCCCAACTACACTTTACAGCAACAAACTAAGCCCAATCATTTTAAAATTACAAAAAAATGCTGAAAATCATAACAAACTATACCTGAATCACCTAAATTACTTCGGCTACCGTAAATCACCCCCAACTATCCCTTACCACAACAAACCAAACCATATTATCTTAAAATTACAAAAAAAATTGTACAAATCATAACAAACTATGCCAGACTCACCTAAATTACTTCGGCTACTCTAAATCATCACCAACTAACCCTTACCACAACAAACTAAACCCAATCACTTTTAAATTACAAAAAAATGCTACTAACCATAGCAAACTATGCCAAACTCACCTAAATTACTTCGGCTATCAAAAATCACCCCCAACTACACTTTACAGCAACAAACTAAGCCCAATCACTTTAAAATTACAAAAAAATGCTAAAAATCATAACAAACTATACCAGAATCACCTAAATTACTTCGGCTACCGTAAATCACCCCCAACTATCCCTTAGCACAACAAACCAAACCATATCATCTTAAAATTACAAAAAAAGGTGTACAAATCATAACAAACTATGCCAGACTCACCTAAATTACTTCGGCTACACTAAATCATCATCAACTAACCCTTACCAAAACAAACTAAACCCAATCACTTTTAAATTACAAAAAAATGCTACTAACCACAGCAAACTATGCCAAAATCACCTAAATTACTTCGGCTATCAAAAATCACCCCCAACTACAATTTACAGCAACAAACTAAGCCCAATCACTTTAAAATTACAAAAAAATGCTAAAAATCATAACAAACTGTACCAGAATAACCTAAATTGCTTCGGCTACCGTAAATCACCCCCAACTATCCCTTACCACAACAAACCAAACCATATCGTCTTAAAATTACAAAAAAAAGGTGTACAAATGATAACAAACTCTGCCAGACTCACCTAAATTACTTCGGCTACTCTAAATCATCACCAACTAACCCTTACCACAACAAACTAAACCCAATCACTTTTAAATTCCAAAAAAATGCTACTAACCATAGCAAACTATGCCAAACTCACTTAAATTACTTCGGCTATAAAAAATCACCCCCAACTACACTTTACAGCAACAAACTAAGCCCAATCACTTTAAAATTACAAAAAAATGCTAAAAATAATAACAAACTATACCAGAATCACCTAAATTACTTCGGCTACAGTAAATCACCCCCAACTATCCCTTACCACAACAAACCAAACCATATCATCTTAAAATTACAAAAAAAGGTGTACAAGTCATAACAAACTATGCCAGACTCACCTAAATTACTTCGGCTACTCTAAATCATCACCAACTAACCCTTATCACAACAAACTTAACTCAATCACTTTTAAATTACAAAAAAATGCTACTAACCATAGCAAACTATGCCAAACTCATCTAAATTACTTCGGCTATCAAAAATCATCCCCAACTACACTTTACAGCAACAATCTAAGCCCAATCATTTTAAAATTACAAAAAAATGCTGAAAATCATAACAAACTATACCTGAATCACCTAAATTACTTCGGCTACCGTAAATCACCCCCAACTATCCCTTACCACAACAAACCAAACCATATTATCTTAAAATTACAAAAAAAATTGTACAAATCATAACAAACTATGCCAGACTCACCTAAATTACTTCGGCTACTCTAAATCATCACCAACTAACCCTTACCACAACAAACTAAACCCAATCACTTTTAAATTACAAAAAAATGCTACTAACCATAGCAAACTATGCCAAACTCACCTAAATTACTTCGGCTATCAAAAATCACCCCCAACTACACTTTACAGCAACAAACTAAGCCCAATCACTTTAAAATTACAAAAAAATGCTAAAAATCATAACAAACTATACCAGAATCACCTAAATTACTTCGGCTACCGTAAATCACCCCCAACTATCCCTTAGCACAACAAACCAAACCATATCATCTTAAAATTACAAAAAAAGGTGTACAAATCATAACAAACTATGCCAGACTCACCTAAATTACTTCGGCTACACTAAATCATCACCAACTAACCCTTACCAAAACAAACTAAACCCAATCACTTTTAAATTACAAAAAAATGCTACTAACCACAGCAAACTATGCCAAACTCACCTAAATTACTTCGGCTATCAAAAATCACCCCCAACTACACTTTACAGCAACAAACTAAGCCCAATCACTTTAAAATTACAAAAAAATGCTAAAAATCATAACAAACTGTACCAGAATAACCTAAATTGCTTCGGCTACCGTAAATCACCCCCAACTATCCCTTACCACAACAAACCAAACCATATCGTCTTAAAATTACAAAAAAAAGGTGTACAAATGATAACAAACTCTGCCAGACTCACCTAAATTACTTCGGCTACTCTAAATCATCACCAACTAACCCTTACCACAACAAACTAAACCCAATCACTTTTAAATTACAAAAAAATGCTACTAACCATAGCAAACTATGCCAAACTCACTTAAATTACTTCGGCTATAAAAAATCACCCCCAACTACACTTTACAGCAACAAACTAAGCCCAATCACTTTAAAATTACAAAAAAATGCTAAAAATAATAACAAACTATACCAGAATCACCTAAATTACTTCGGCTACAGTAAATCACCCCCAACTATCCCTTACCACAACAAACCAAACCATATCATCTTAAAATTACAAAAAAAGGTGTACAAGTCATAACAAACTATGCCAGACTCACCTAAATTACTTCGGCTACTCTAAATCATCACCAACTAACCCTTATCACAACAAACTTAACTCAATCACTTTTAAATTACAAAAAATGCTACTAACCATAGCAAACTATGCCAAACTCACCTAAATTACTTCGGCTATCAAAAATCATCCCCAACTACACTTTACAGCAACAAACTAAGCCCAATCACTTTAAAATTACAAAAAAATTCTAAAAATTATAACAAACTATACCAGAATCACCTAAATTACTTCGGCTACCGTAAATCACCCCCAACTATCCCTTACCACAACAAACCAAACCATATCATCTTAAAATTACAAAAAAAGGTGTACAAATCATAACAAACTATGCCAGACTCACCTAAATTACTTCGGCTACTCTAAATCATCACCAACTAACCCTTACCACAACAAACTAAACCCAATCACATTTAAATTACAAAAAAATGCTACTAACCATAGCAAACTATGCCAAACTCACCTAAATTACTTCGGCTATCAAAAATCACCCCCAACTACACTTTACAGCAACAAACTAAGCCCAATCACTTTAAAATTACAAAAAAATGCTAAAAATCATAACAAACTATACCAGAATCACCTAAATTACTTCGGCTACCGTAAATTACCCCCAACTATTCCTTACCACAACAAACCAAACCGTATCGTCTTAAAATTACAAAAAAAAGGTGTACAAATGATAACAAACTATGCCAGACTCACCTAAATTACTTCGGCTACTCTAAATCATCACCAACTAACCCTTACCACAACAAACTAAACCCAATCACTTTTAAATTACAAAAAAATGCTACTAACCATAGTAAACTATGCCAAACTCACCTAAATTACTTCGGCTATCAAAAATCACCCCCAACTACACTTTACAGCAACAAACTAAGCCCAATCACTTTAAAATTACAAAAAAATGCTAAAAATCATAACAAACTATACCAGAATCACCTAAATTACTTCGGCTACCGTAAATCACCCCCAACTATCCCTTACCACAACAAACCAAACCATATCATCTTAAAATTACAAAAAAGGTGTACAAATCATAGCAAACTATGCCAGACTCACGTAAATTACTTCGGCTACTCTAAATCATCACCAACTAACCCTTACCAAAACAAACTAAACCCAATCACTTTTAAATTACAAAAAAATGCTACTAACCATAGCAAACTATGCCAAACTCACCTAAATTACTTAGGCTATCAAAAATCACCCCCAACTACACTTTACAGCAACAAACTAAACCCAATCACTTTAAAATTACAAAAAAATGCTAAAAATCATAACAAACTGTACCAGAATCACCTAAATTACTTCGGCTACCGTAAATCACCCCCAACTATCCCTTACCACAACAAACCAAACCATATCGTCTTAAAATTACAAAAAAAAGGTGTACAAATAAAAACAAACTCTGCCAGACTCACCTAAATTACTTCGGCTACTCTAAATCATCACCAACTAACCCTTACCACAACAAACTAAACCCAATCACTTTTAAATTACAAAAAAATGCTACTAACCATAGCAAACTATGCCAAACTCACCTAAATTACTTCGGCTATCAAAAATCACCCCCAACTACACTTTACAGCAACAAACTAAGCCCAATCACTTTAAAATTACAAAAAAATGCTAAAAATCATAACAAACTATACCAGAATCACCTAAATTACTTCGGCTACCGTAAATCACCCCCATCTATCCCTTACCACAACAAACCAAACCATATCATCTTAAAATTACAAAAAAAGGTGTACAAGTCATAACAGACTATGCCAGACTCACCTAAATTACTTCGGCTACTCTAAATCATCACCAACTAACCATTATCACAACAAACTTAACCCAATCACTTTTAAATTACAAAAAAATGCTACTAACCATAGCAAACTATGCCAAACTCACCTAAATTACTTCGGCTATCAAAAATCATCCCCAACTACTCTTTACAGCAACAAACTAAGCCCAATAACTTTAAAATTACAAAAAAATTCTAAAAATTATAACAAACTATACCAGGATCACCTAAATTACTTCGGCTACCGTAAATCACCCCAACTATCCCTTACCACAACAAACCAAACCATATCATCTTAAAATTACAAAAAAAGGTGTACAAATCATAACAAACTATGCCAGACTCACCTAAATTACTTCGGCTACTCTAAATCATCACCAACTAACCCTTACCACAACAAACTAAACCCAATCACATTTAAATTACAAAAAAATGCTACTAACCATAGCAAACTATGCCAAACTCACTTAAATTACTTCGGCTATCAAAAATCACCCCCAACTACACTTTACAGCAACAAACTAAGCCCAATCACTTTAAAATTACAAAAAAATGCTAAAAATCATAACAAACTATACCAGAATCACCTAAATTACTTCGGCTACCGTAAATCACCCCCAACTATCCCCTACCACAACAAACCAAACCATATCATCTTAAAATTACAAAAAGGTGTACAAATCATAACAAACTATGCCAGACTCACCTAAATTACTTCGGCTCCTCTAAATCATCACCAACTAACCCTTACCAAAACAAACTAAACCCAATCACTTTAAAATTACAAAAAAATGCTACTAACCATAGCAAACTATGCCAAACTCACCTAAATTACTTCGGTTATCAAAAATCACCCCCAACTACACTTTACAGCAACAAACTAAGCCCAATCACTTTAAAATTACAAAAAAATGCTAAAAATCATAACAAACTATTCCAGAATCACCTAAATTACTTCGGCTACCGTAAATCACCCCCAACTATCCCTTACCACAACAAACCAAACCATATCATCTTAAAATTACAAAAAAAAGGTGTACAAATCATAACAAATTATGCCAGACTCACCTAAATTACTTCGGCTACTCTAAATCATGACCAACTAACCCTTACCACAACAAACTAAACCCAATCACTTTTAAATTACAAAAAAATTTTACTAACCATAGCAAACTATGCCAAACTCATCTAAATTATTTGGCTATCTAAAATCACCCCCAACTACACTTTACAGCAACAAACTAAGCCCAATCACTTTAAAATTACAAAAAAATGCTAAAAATCATAACAAGCTATACCAGAATCACCTAAATTACTTCGGCTACCGTAAATCACCCCCAACTATCCCTTACCACAACAAACCAAACCATATCATTTTAAAATTACAAAAAAGGTGTACAAATCATAACAAACTATGCCAGACTCACCTAAATTACTTTGGCTACTCTAAATCATCACCAACTAACCCTTACCACAACAAACTAAACCCAATCACTTTTAAATTACAAAAAAATGCTACTAACCATAGCAAACTATGCCAAACTCACCTAAATTACTTCGGCTATCAAAAATCACCCCCAACTACACTTTACAGCAACAAACTAAGCCCAATCACTTTAAAATTACAAAAAAATGCTAAAAATCATAACAAACTATACCAGAATCACCTAAATTACTTCGGCTACCGTAAATCACCCCCAACTATCCCTTACCACAACAAACCAAACCATATCATCTTAAAATTACAAAAAAAGGTATACAAATCATAACAAACTATGCCAGACTCACCTAAATTACTTTGGCTACTCTAAATCATCACCAACTAACCCTTACCACAACAAACTAAACCCAATCAGTTTTAAATTACAAAAAAATGCTACTAACCATAGCAAATTATGCCAAACTCACCTAAATTACTTCGGCTATCAAAAATCATTCCCAACTACACTTTACAGCAACAAACTAAGCCCAATCACTTTAAAATTACAAAAAAATGCTAAAAATCATAACAAACTATACCAGAATCACCTAAATTACTTCGGCTACCGTAAATCACCCCCAACTATCCCTTACCACAACAAACCAAACCATATCATCTTAAAATTACAAAAAAGGTGTACAAATCATAACAAACTATGCCAGACTCACCTAAATTACATCGGCTACTCTAAATCATCACCAACTAACCCTTACCACAACAAACTATACCCAATCAGTTTTAAATTACAAAAAAATGCTACTAACCATAGCAAACTATGCCAAACTCACTTAAATTACTTCGGCTATCAAAAATCACCCCCAACTACACTTTACAGCAACAAACTAAGCCCAATCACTTTAAAATTACAAAAAAATGCTAAAAATCATAACAAACTATGCCAGACTCACCTAAATTACTTCGGTTACCCTAAATCATCACCAACTAACCCTTACCACAACAAACTAAACCCAATCACTTTTAAATTACAAAAAAATGTTACTAACCATAGCAAACTATGCCAAACTCATCTAAATTACTTCGGCTATCTAAAATCACCCCCAACTACACTTTACAGCAACAAACTAAGCCCAATCACTTTAAAATTACAAAAAAATGCTAAAAATCATAACAAACTATACCAGAATCACCTAAATTACTTCGGCTACCGTAAATCACCCCCAACTATCCCTTACCACAACAAACCAAACCATATCATCTCAAAATTACAAAAAAAGGTGTACAAATCATAACAAACTATGCCAGACTCACCTAAATTACTTCGGTTACCCTAAATCATCACCAACTAACCCTTACCACAACAAACTAAACCCAATCACTTTTAAATTACAAAAAAATGCTACTAAACATAGCAAACTATGCCAAACTCACCTAAATTACTTCGGCTATCAAAAATCACCCCCAACTACCCTTTACAGCAACAAACTAAGCCCAATCACTTTAAAATTACAAAAAAATGCTAAAAATCATAACAAACTATACCAGAATCACCTAAATTACTTCGGCTACCGTAAATCACCCCCAACTATCCCTTACCACAACAAACCAAACCATATCATCTTAAAATTACAAAAAAAGGTGTACAAATGATAACAAACTATGCCAGACTCACCTAAATTACTTCGGCTACTCTAAATCATCACCAACTAACCCTTACCACAACAAACTAAACCCAATCACTTTTAAATTACAAAAAAATGCTACTAACCATAGCAAACTATGCCAAACTCACCTAAATTACTTCGGCTATCAAAAATCACCCCCAACTACACTTTACAGCAACAAACTAAGCCCAGTCAATTTAAAATTACAAAAAAATGCTAAAAATCATAACAAACTATACCAGAATCACCTAAATTACTTCGGCTACCGTAAATCACCCCCAACTATCCCTTACCACAACAAACCAAACCATATCATCTTAAAATTACAAAAAAAGGTGTACAAATCATAACAAATTATGCCAGACTTACCTAAATTACTTCGGCTACTCTAAATCATGACCAACTAACCCTTACCACAACAAACTAAACCCAATCACTTTTAAATTACAAAAAAATGTTACTAACCATAGCAAACTATGCCAAACTTATCTAAATTACTTTGGCTATCTAAAATCACCCCCAACTACACTTTACAGCAACAAACTAAGCCCAATCACTTTAAAATTACAAAAAAATGCTAAAAATCATAACAAACTATACCAGAATCACCTAAATTACTTCGGCTACCGTAAATCACCCCCAACTATCCCTTACCACAACAAACCAAACCATATCATCTTAAAATTACAAAAAAAGGTGTACAAATCATAACAAACTATGCCAGACTCACCTAAATTACTTCGGTTACCCTAAATCATCACCAACTAACCCTTACCACAACAAACTAAAACCAAATTCTTTTTTAAATTACAAAAAAATGCTACTAACCATAGCAAACTATGCCAAACTCACCTAAATTACTTCGGCTATCAAAAATCACCCCCAACTACACTTTACAGCAACAAACTAAGCCCAATCACTTTAAAATTACAAAAAAATGCTAAAAATCATAACAAACTATACCAGAATCACCTAAATTACTTCGGCTACCGTAAATCACCCCCAACTATCCCTTACCACAACAAACCAAACCATATCATCTTAAAATTACAAAAAAAGGTGTACAAATCATAACAAACTATGCCAGACTCACCTAAATTACATCGGCTACTCTAAATCATCACCAACTAACCCCTACCACAACAAACTATACCCAATCAGTTTTAAATTACAAAAAAATGCTACTAAGCATAGCAAACTATGCCAAACTCACTTAAATTACTTCGGCTATCAAAAATCACCCCCAACTACACTTTACAGCAACAAACTAAGCCCAATCACTTTAAAATTACAAAAAAATGCTAAAAATCATAACAAACTATACCAGAATCACCTAAATTACTTCGGCTACCGTAAATCACCCCCAACTATCCCTTACCACAACAAACCAAACCATATCATCTTAAAATTACAAAAAAAGGTATACAAATCATAACAAACTATGCCAGACTCACCTAAATTACTTTGGCTACTCTAAATCATCACCAACTAACCCTTACCACAACAAACTAAACCCAATCAGTTTTAAATTACAAAAAAATGCTACTAACCATAGCAAACTATGCCAAACTCACCTAAATTACTTCGGCTATCAAAAATCATCCCCAACTACACTTTACAGCAACAAACTAAGCCCAATCACTTTAAAATTACAAAAAAATGCTAAAAATCATAACAAACTATACCAGAATCACCTAAATTACTTCGGCTACCGTAAATCCCCCCAACTATCCCTTACCACAACAAACCAAACCATATCATCTTAAAATTACAAGAAAAGGTGTACAAATCATAACAAACTATGCCAGACTCACCTAAATTACATCGGCTACTCTAAATCATCACCAACTAACCCTTACCACAACAAACTAAGCCCAATCACTTTAAAATTACAAAAAAATGCTAAAAATCATAACAAACTATGCCAGACTCACCTAAATTACTTCGGTTACCCTAAATCATCACCAACTAACCCTTACCACAACAAACTAAACCCAATCACTTTTAAATTACAAAAAAATGTTACTAACCATAGCAAACTATGCCAAACTCATCTAAATTACTTCGGCTATCTAAAATCACCCCCAACTACACTTTACAGCAACAAACTAAGCCCAATCACTTTAAAATTACAAAAAAATGCTAAAAATCATAACAAACTATACCAGAATCACCTAAATTACTTCGGCTACCGTAAATCACCCCCAACTATCCCTTACCACAACAAACCAAACCATATCATCTTAAAATTACAAAAAAAGGTGTACAAATCATAACAAACTATGCCAGACTCACCTAAATTACTTCGGTTACCCTAAATCATCACCAACAAACCCTTACCACAACAAACTAAACCCAATCACTTTTAAATTACAAAAAAATGCTACTAACCATAGCAAACTATGCCAAACTCACCTAAATTACTTCGGCTATCAAAAATCACCCCCAACTACCCTTTACAGCAACAAACTAAGCCCAATCACTTTAAAATTACAAAAAAATGCTAAAAATCATAACAAATTATACCAGAATCACCTAAATTACTTCGGCTACCGTAAATCACCCCCAACTATCCCTTACCACAACAAACCAAACCATATCATCTTAAAATTACAAAAAAAGGTGTACAAATCATAACAAACTATGCCAGACTCACCTAAATTACATCGGCTACTCTAAATCATCACCAACTAACCCTTACCACAACAAACTATACCCAATCAGTTTTAAATTACAAAAAAATGCTACTAACCATAGCAAACTATGCCAAACTCACTTAAATTACTTCGGCTATCAAAAATCACCCCCAACTACACTTTACAGCAACAAACTAAGCCCAATCACTTTAAAATTACAAAAAAATGCTAAAAATCATAACAAACTATACCAGAATCACCTAAATTACTTTGGCTACCGTAAATCACCCCCAACTATCCCTTACCACAACAAACCAAACCATATCATCTTAAAATTACAAAAAAAGGTGTACAAATCATAACAAACTATGCCAGACTCACCTAAATTACTTCGGCTACTCTAAATCATCACCAACTAACCCTTACCACAACAAACTAAACCCAATCAGTTTTAAATTACAAAAAAATGCTACTAACCATAGCAAACTATGCCAAACTCACCTAAATTACTTCGGCTATCAAAAATCTCCCCCAACTACACTTTACAGCAACAAACTAAGCCCAATCACTTTAAACTTACAAAAAAATGCTAAAAATCATAACAAACTATACCAGAATCACCTAAATTACTTCGGCTACCGTAAATCACCCCCAACTATCCCTTACGATAACAAACCAAACCATATCGTCTTAAAATTACAAAAAAAAGGTGTACAAATGATAACAAACTATGCCAGACTCACCTAAATTACTTCGGCTACTCTAAATCATCACCAACTAACCCTTACCACAACAAACTAAACCCAATCACTTTTAAATTACAAAAAAATTCTACTAACCATAGCAAACAATGCCAAACTCACCTAAATTACATCGGCTATTAAAAATCACCCCCAACTACACTTTACAGCAACAAACTAAGCCCAGTCACTTTAAAATTACAAAAAAATGCTAAAAATCATAACAAACTATACCAGAATCACCTAAATTACTTCGGCTACCGTAAATCACCCCCAACTATCCCTTACCACAACAAACCAAACCATATCATCTTAAAATTACAAAAAAGGTGTACAAATCATAACATACTATGCCAGCCTCACCTAAATTACTTCGGCTACTCTAAATCATCACCAACTAACCCTTACCAAAACAAACTAAACCCAATCACTTTTAAATTACAAAAAAATGCTACTAACCATAGCAAACTATGCCAAACTCACCTAAATTACTTCGGCTATCAAAAATCACCCCCAACTACACTTTACAGCAACAAACTAAGCCAATTCACTTTAAAATTACAAAAAAATGCTAAAAATCATAACAAACTGTACCAGAATCACCTAAATTATTTCGGCTACCGTAAATCACCCCCAACTATCCCTTACCACAACAAACCAAACCATATTATCTTAAAATTACAAAAAAAGCTGTACAAATCATAACAAACTATGCCAGACTCACCTAAATTACTTCGGCTACTCTAAACCATCACCAACTAACCCTTACCACAACAAACTAAACCCAATCATTTTTAAATTAGAAAAAAATGCTACTAACCATAGCAAACTATGCCAAACTCACCTAAATTACTTCGGCTATCAAAAATCACCCCTAACTACACTTTACAACAACAAACTAAGCCGAATCACTTTAAAATTACAAAAAAATGCTAAAAATTATAACAAACTATACCAGAATCACCTATATTACTTCGGCTACCGTAAATCACCCCCAACTGTCCCTTACCACAACAAACCAAACCATATCATCTTAACATTACAAAAAAAGGTGTACAAATGATAACAAACTATGCCAGACTCACCTAAATTACTTCGGCTACTCTAAATCATCATCAACTAACCCTTACCACAACAAACTAAACCCAATCACTTTTAAATTACAAAAAAATGCTACTAACCATAGCAAACTATGCCAAACTCACCTAAATTACTTCGGCTATCAAAAATCACCCCCAACTACACTTTATAGTAACAAACTAAGCCCAATCACTTTAAAATTACAAAAAAATGCTAAAAATCATAACAAACTATACCAGAATCACCTAAATTACTTCGGCTACCGTGAATCACCCCCAACTATCCCTTACCACAACAAACCAAACCATATCATCTTCAAATAACAAAAAAAGGTGTACAAATCATAACAAACTATGCCAGACTCACCTAAATTACTTTGGCTACTCTAAATCATCACCAACTAACCCTTACCACAACAAACTAGACCCAATCAGTTTTAAATTACAAAAAAATGCTACTAACCATAGCAAATTATGCCAAACTCACCTAAATTACTTCGGCTGTCAAAAATCATCCCCAACTACACTTTACAGCAACAAACTAAGCTCAATCACTTTAAAATTACAAAAAAATGCTAAAAATCATAACAAACTATACCAGAATCACCTAAATTACTTCGGCTACCGTAAATCACACCCAACTATGCCTTACCACAACAAACCAAACCATATCATCTTAAAATTACAAAAAAGGTGTACAAATCATAACAAACTATGCCAGCCTCACCTAAATTACTTCGGCTACTCTAAATCATCACCAACTAACCCTTACCAAAACAAACTAAACCCAATCACTTTTAAATTACAAAAAAATGCTACTAACCATAGCAAACTATTCCAAACTCACCTAAATTACTTCGGCTATCAAAAATCACCCCCAACTACACTTTACAGCAACAAACTAAGCCCAATCACTTTAAAATTACAAAAAAATGCTAAAAATTATAACAAACTGTACCAGAATCACCTAAATTACTTCGGCTACCGTAAATCACCCCCAACTATCCCTTACCACAACAAACCAAACCATATCATCTTAAAATTACAAAAAAAGCTGTACAAATCATAACAAACTATGCCAGACTCACTTAAATTACTTCGGCTACTCTAAACCATCACCAACTAACCCTTACCACAACAAACTAAACCCAATCATTTTTAAATTAGAAAAAAATGCTACTAACCATAGCAAACTATGCCAAACTCACCTAAATTACTTCGGCTATCAAAAATCACCCCCAACTACACTTTATAGTAACAAACTAAGCCCAATCACTTTAAAATTACAAAAAAATGCTAAAAATCATAACAAACTATACCAGAATCACCCAAATTACTTCGGCTACCGTAAATCACCCCCAACTATCCCTTACCACAACAAACCAAACCATATCATCTTAAAATTACAAAAAAAGCTGTACAAATCATAACAAACTATGCCAGACTCACCTAAATTACTTCGGCTACTCTAAACCATCACCAACTAACCCTTACCACAACAAACTAAACCCAATCATTTTTAAATTATAAAAAAATGCTACTAACCATAGCAAACTATGCCAAACTCACCTAAATTACTTCGGCTATCAAAAATCACCCCCAACTACACTTTACAGCAACAAACTAAGCCGAATCACTTTAAAATTACAAAAAAATGCTAAAAATCATAACAAACTATACCGGAATCACCTAAATTACTTCGGCTACCGTAAATCACACCCAACTATCCCTTACCACAACAAACCAAACCATATCATCTTAAAATTACAAAAAAGGTGTACAAATCATAACAAACTATGCCAGCCTCACCTAAATTACTTCGGCTACTCTAAATCAGCACCAACTAACCCTTACCAAAACAAACTAAACCCAATCACTTTTAAATTACAAAAAAACGCTACTAACCATAGCAAACTATGCCAAACTTACCTACATTACTTCGGCTATCAAAAATCACCCCCAACTACACTTTACAGCAACAAACTAAGCCCAATCACTTTAAAATTACAAAAAAAAGCTAAAAATCATAACAAACTGTACCAGAATCACCTAAATTACTTCGGCTACCGTAAATCACACCCAACTATCCCTTACCACAACAAACCAAACCATATCATCTTAAAATTACAAAAAAGGTGTACAAAACATAACAAACTATGCCAGCCTCACCTAAATTACTTCGGCTACTCTGAATCAGCACCAACTAACCCTTACCAAAACAAACTAAACCCAATCACTTTTAAATTACAAAAAAACGCTACTAACCATAGCAAACTATGCCAAACTTACCTACATTACTTCGGCTATCAAAAATCACCCCCAACTACACTTTACAGCAACAAACTAAGCCCAATCACTTTAAAATTACAAAAAAATGCTAAATATCATAACAAACTATACCAGAATCACCTAAATTACTTCGGCTACCGTAAATCACCCCCAACTATCCCTTACCACAACAAACCAAACCATATCATCTTAAAATTACAAAAAAAGGTGTACAAATCATAACAAACTATGCGAGACTCACCTAAATTACTTCGGCTACTCTAAATCATCACCAACTAACAATTACCACAACAAACTAAACCCAATCACTTTTAAATTACAAAAAAATGCTACTAACCATAGCAAACTATGCCAAACTCACCTAAATTACTTCGGCTATTAAAAATCACCCCCAACTACACTTTATAGTAACAAACTAAGCCCAATCATTTTAAAATTACAAAAAAATGCTAAAAATCATAACAAACTATACCAGAATCACCTAAATTACTTCGGCTACCGTAAATCACCCCCAACTATCCCTTACCACAACAAACCAAACCATATCATCTTAAAATAACAAAAAAAGGTGTACAAATCATAACAAACTATGCCAGACTCACCTAAATTACTTCGGCTACTCTAAATCATCACCAATTAACCCTTACCACAACAAACTAAACCCAATCACTTTTAAATTACAAAAAAATGCTACTAACCATAGCAAACTATGCCAAACTCACCTAAATTACTTCGGCTATCAAAAATCACACCCAACTACACTTTATAGCAACAAACTAAGCCCAATCACTTTAAAATTACAAAAAAATGCTTAATATCATAACAAACTATACCAGAATCACCTAAATTACTTCGGCTACCGTAAATCACCCCCAAATATCCCTTACCACAACAAACCAAACCATATCATCTTAAAATTACAAAAAAAGGTGTACAAATCATAACAAACTATGCCAGACTCACCTAAATTACTTCCGCTACTCTAAATCATCACCAACTAACCCTTACCACAACAAACTAAACCCAATCACTTTTAAATTACAAAAAAATGCTACTAACCATAGCAAACAATACCAAATTCACCTAAATTACTTCGGCTATCAAAAATCACATCAACTACACTTTACAGCAACAAACTAAGCCCAATCACTTTAAAATTACAAAAAAATGCTAAAAATCATAACAAACTATACCAGAATCACTTAAATAACTTCGGCTACCGTAAATCACCCCCAACTATCCCTTACCACAACAAACCAAACCATATCATCTTAAAATTACAAAAAAAGGTGTACAAATCATAACAAACTATGCCAGACTCACCTAAATTACTTCGGCTAATCTAAATCATCACCAACTAACCCTTACCACAACAAACTAAACGCAATCACTTTTAAATTACAAAAAAATTCTACAAACCATAGCAAACTATGCCAAACTCACCTAAATTACTTCGGCTATCAAAAATCACCCCCAACTACACTTTACAGCAACAAACTAAGCCCAATAACTTTAAAATTACAAAAAAATTCTAAAAATCATTGCAAACTATACCAGAATCACCTAAATTACTTCGGCTGTCAAAAATCACCCCCAACTACACTTTACAGCAACAAACTAAGCCCAATCACTTTAAAATTACAAAAAAATGCTAAAAATAATAACAAACTATACCAGAATCACTTAAATAACTTCGGCTACCGTAAATCACCCCCAACTATCCCTTACCACAACAAACCAAACCATATCATCTTAAAATTACAAAAAAAGGTGTACAAATCATAACAAACTATGCCAGACTCACCTAAATTACTTCGGCTACTCTAAATAATCACCAACTAACCCTTACCACAACAAACTAAACCCAATCACTTTTATATTACAAAAAAATGCTAGTAACCATAGCAAACTATGCCAAACTCACCTAAATTTCTTCGGCTACCATAAAGCATCACCAACTAACCCTTACCACAACAAACTAAACCCAATCACTTTTAAATTACAAAAAAATGCTACTAACCATAGCAAACTATGCCAAACTCACCTAAATTACTTCGGCTATCAAAAATCACCCCCAACTACACTTTACAGCAACAAAATAAGCCCAATCACTTTAAAATTACAAAAAAATGCTAAAAATCATAACAAACTATACCAGAATTACCTAAATTACTTCGGCTACCCTAAATCACCCCCAACTATCCCTTACCACAACAAACCAAACCATATCATCTTAAAATTACAAAAAAAGGTGTACAAATCATAACAAACTATGCGAGACTCACCTAACTTACTTCGGCTACTCTAAATCATCACCAACTAACCCTTACCACAACAAACTAAACCCAATCACTTTTAAATTACAAAAAAATGCTACTAACCATAGCAAACTATGCCAAACTCGCCTAAATTACTTCGGCTATCAAAAATCAACCCCAACTACACTTTACAGAAACAAACCAAGCCCAATCACTTTAAAATTACAAAAAAATGCTAAAAATCATAACAAACTATACCAGAATCACCTAAATTACTTCGGCTACCGTAAATCACCCCCAACTATCCCTTACCACAACAAACCAAACCATATTATCTTAAAATTACAAAAAAAGGTGTACAAATCATAACAAACTATGCCAGATTCAACTAAATTACTTCGGCTACTCTAATTCATCACCAACTAACCCTTACCACAACAAACTAAACCCAATCACTTTTAAATTACAAAAAAATGCTAGTAACCATAGCAAACTATACCAAACTCACCTAAATTACTTCGGCTACTATAAAGCATCACCAACTAACCCTTACCACAACAAACTAAACCCAATCAATTTTAAATTACAAAAAAATGCTACTAACTATAGCAAACTATGCCAAACTCACCTAAATTACTTCGGCTATCAAAAATCACCCCCAACTACACTTTACAGCAACAAACTAAGCCCAATCACTTTAAAATAACAAAAAAATGCTAAAAATCATAACAAACTATACCAGAATCACCTAAATTACTTCGGCTACCGTAAATCACCCCCAACTATCCCTTACCACAACAAACCAAACCATATCATCTTAAAATTAAAAAAAAGGTGTACAAATCATAACAAACTATGCCAGACTCACCTAAATTACTTCGGCTTCTCTAAATTATCACCAACTAAACCTTACCACAACAAACTAAACCCAATTACTTTTAAATTACAAAAAAATGCTAGTAACCATAGCAAACAATGCCAAACTCACCTAAATTACTTCGGCTTCTCTAAATCATCACAAACTAACCCTTACCACAACAAACTAAACCCAATCACTTTTAAATTACAAAAAAATGCTACTAACCATAGCAAACTATGCCAAACTCACCTAAGTTACTTCGGCTATCAAAAATCACCCCCAACTACACTTTACAGCAACAAACTAAGCCCAATCACGTTAAAATTACAAAAAAAATGCTAAAAATCATAACAAACTGTACCAGAATCACCTAAATTACTTCGGCTACCGTAAATCACCCCCAACTATCCCTTACCACAACAAACCAAACCATATCATCTTAAAATTACAAAAAAAGGTGTACAAATCATAACAAACTATGCCAGACTCACCTAAATTACTTCGGCTACTCTAAATCATCACCAACTAACCCTTTCCACAACAAACTAAACCCAATCACTTTTAAATTACAAAAAAATGCTTCTAACCATAGCAAACTATGCCAAACTCACCTAAATTACTTCGGCTACCATAAATCATCACCAACTAACCCTTACCACAACAAACTAAACCCAATAACTCTTAAATTACAAAAAAATGTTACTAACCATAGCAAACTATGCCAAACTCACCTAAATTACTTCGGCTATCAAAAATCACCCCCAACTACACTTTACAGCAACAAACTAAGCCATATCACTTTAAAATTACAAAAAAATGCTAAAAATCATAACAAACTTTACCAAAATCACCTAAATTACTTCGCCTACCGTAAATCAACCCCAACTATCCCTTACCACAACAAACCAAACCATATCATTTTAAAATTACAAAAAAAGGTGTACAAATCATAACAAACTATGCCAAACTCACCTAAATTATTTCGGCTACTCTAAATCATCACCAACTAACCCTTTCCACAACAAACTAAACCCAATCACTTTAAAATTACAAAAAAATGCTAAAAATCATAACAAACTATACCAGAATCACCTAAATTACTTCGGCTACCGTAAATCACCCCCAACTATTCCTTACCACAACAAACCAAACCATATCATCTTAAAATTACAAAAAAAGGTGTACAAATCATAACAAACTATGCCAGACTCACCTAAATTACTTCGGCTACTCTAAATCATCACCAACTAGCCCTTACCACAACAAACTAAACCCAATCACTTTTAAATTACAAAAAAATGCTAGTAACCATAGCAAACTATGCCAAACTCACCTAAATTACTTCGGCTACCATAAATCATGACCAACTAATCCTTACCACAACAAACTAAACCCAATCACTTTTAAATTACAAAAAAATGCTACTAACCATAGCAAACTATGCCAAACTCACCTAAATTACTTTGGCTATCAAAAATCACACCCAACTACACTTTACAGCAACAAACTAAGCCCAATCACTTTAAAATTACAAAAAAATGCTAAAAATCATAACAAACTATACCAGAATCACCTAAATTACTTCGGCTACCGTAAATCACCCCCAACTATCCCTTACCACAACAAACCAAACTATATCATCTTAAAATTACAAAAAAAGGTGTACAAATCATAACAAACTATGCCAGACTCACCTAAATTACTTCGGCTACTCTAAATCATCACCAACTAACCCTTACCACAACAAACTAAACCCAATCACTTTTATATTACAAAAAAATGCTAGTAACCATAGCAAACTATGCCAAACTCACCTAAATTACTTCGGCTACCATAAAGCATCACCAACTAACCCTTACCACAACAAACTAAACCCTATCACTTTTAAATTACAAAAAAATGTTACTAACCATAGCAAACTATGCCAAACTCGCCTAAATTACTTCGGCTATCAAAAATCAACCCCAACTACACTTTACAGCAACAAACCAAGCCCAATCACTATAAAATTACAAAAAAATGCTAAAAATCATAACAAACTATACCAGAATCACCTAAATTACTTCGGCTACCGTAAATCACCCCCAACTATCCTTTACCACAACAAACCAAACCATATTATCTTAAAATTACAAAAAAAGGTGTACAAATCATAACAAACTATGCCAGATTCAACTAAATTACTTCGGCTACTCTAATTCATCACCAACTAACCCTTACCACAACAAACTAAACCCAATCACTTTTAAATTACAAAAAAATGCTAGTAACCATAGCAAACTATGCCAAACTCACCTAAATTACTTCGGCTACTATAAAGCATCACCAACTAACCCTTACCACAACAAACTAAACCCAATCACTTTTAAATTACAAAAAAATTTTAGTAACCATAGCAAACTATGCCAAACTCACCTAAATTACTTCGGATACCATAAATCATCACCAACTAACCCTTACCACAACAAACTAAACCCAATCACTTTTAAATTACAAAAAAATGCTACTAACCATAGCAAACTATGCCAAACTCATCTAAATTACTTCGGCTATCAAAAATCACCCCCAACTACACTTTACAGCAACAAACTAAGCCCAATCACCTTAAAATTACAAAAAAATGCTAAAAATCATAACAAGCTATACCAGAATCACATAAATTACTTCGGCTACCGTAAATCACCCCCAACTATCCCTTACCACAACAAACCAAACCATATCATCTTAAAATTAAAAAAAAGGTGTACAAATCATAACAAACTATGCCAGACTCACCTAAATTACTTCGGCTACTCTAAATTATCACCAACTAAACCTTACCACAACAAACTAAACCCAATTACTTTTAAATTACAAAAAAATGCTAGTAACCATAGCAAACAATGCCAAACTCACCTAAATTACTTCGGCTACCATAAATCATCACCAACTAACCCTTACCACAACAAACTAAACCCAATCACTTTTAAATTACAAAAAAATTTTAGTAACCATAGCAAACTATGCCAAACTCACCTAAATTACTTCGGATACCATAAATCATCACCAACTAACCCTTACCACAACAAACCAAACCATATTATCTTAAAATTACAAAAAAAGATGTACAAATCATAACAAACTATGCCAGATTCAACTAAATTACTTCGACTACTCTAATTCATCACCAACTAACCCTTACCACAACAAACTAAACCCAATCACTTTTAAATTACAAAAAAATGCTAGTAACCATAGCAAACTATGCCAAACTCACCTAAATTACTTCGGCTACTATAAAGCATCACCAACTAACCCTTACCACAACAAACTAAACCCAATCACTTTTAAATTACAAAAAAATTTTAGTAACCATAGCAAACTATGCCAAACTCACCTAAATTACTTCGGATACCATAAATCATCACCAACTAACCCTTACCACAACAAACTAAACCCAATCACTTTTAAATTACAAAAAAAAGCTACTAACCATAGCAAACTATGCCAAACTCACCTAAATTACTTCGGCTATCAAAAATCACCCCCCACTACACTTTACAGCAACAAACTAAGCCCAATCACCTTAAAATTACAAAAAAATGCTAAAAATCATAACAAGCTATACCAGAATCACATAAATTACTTCGGCTACCGTAAATCACCCCCAACTATCCCTTACCACAACAAACCAAACCATATCATCTTAAAATTAAAAAAAAGGTGTACAAATCATAACAAACTATGCCAGACTCACCTAAATTACTTCGGCTACTCTAAATTATCACCAACTAAACCTTACCACAACAAACTAAACCCAATTACTTTTAAATTACAAAAAAATGCTAGTAACCATAGCAAACAATGCCAAACTCACCTAAATTACTTCGGCTACCATAAATCATCACCAACTAACCCTTACCACAACAAACTAAACCCAATCAATTTTAAATTACAAAAAAATGCTACTAACTATAGCAAACTATGCCAAACTCACCTAAATTACTTCGGCTATCAAAAATCACCCCCAACTACACTTTACAGCAACAAACTAAGCCCAATCACTTTAAAATAACAAAAAAATGCTAAAAATCATAACAAACTATACCAGAATCACCTAAATTACTTCGGCTACCCTAAATCACCCCCTACTATCCCTTACCACAACAAACCAAACCATATCATCTTAAAATTACAAAAAAAGGTGTACAAATCATAACAAACTATGCCAGATTCACCTAAATTACTTCGGCTACTCTAAATCATCACCAACTAACCCTTACCACAACAAACTAAACCCAATCACTTTTAAATTACAAAAAAATGCTACTAACCATAGCAAACTATGCCAAACTCACCTAAGTTACTTCGGCTATCAAAAATAACCCCCACCTACACTTTACAGCAACAAACTAAGCCCAATCACGTTAAAATTACAAAAAAAATGCTAAAAATCATAACAAACTGTACCAGAATCACCTAAATTACTTCGGCTACCGTAAATCACCCCCAACTATCCCTTACCACAACAAACCAAACCATATCATCTTAAAATTACAAAAAAAGGTGTACAAATCATAACAAACTATGCCAGACTCACCTAAATTACTTCGGCTACTCTAAATCATCACCAACTAACCCTTTCCACAACAAACTAAACCCAATCACTTTTAAATTACAAAAAAATGCTTCTAACCATAGCAAACTATGCCAAACTCACCTAAATTACTTCGGCTACCATAAATCATCACCAACTAACCCTTACCACAACAAACTAAACCCAATAACTCTTAAATTACAAAAAAATGCTACTAACCATAGCAAAATATGCCAAACTCACTTAAATTACTTCGGCTATCAAAAATCACCCCCAACTACACTTTACAGCAACAAACTAAGCCCAATCATTTTAAAATAAAAAAAAAATGCTAAAAATCATAACAAACTATACCAGAATCACCTAAATTACTTCGGCTACCGTAAATCACCCCCAACTATCCCTTACCACAACAAACCAAACCATATCATCTTAAAATTACAAAAAAAGGTATACAAATCATAACAAACTATGCCAGACTCACCTAAATTACTTTGGCTACTCTAAATCATCACCAACTAACCCTTACCACAACAAACTAAACCCAATCTGTTTTAAATTACAAAAAAATGCTACTAACCATAGCAAACTATGCCAAACTCACCTAAATTACTTCGGCTATCAAAAATCATCCCCAACTACACTTTACAGCAACAAACTAAGCCCAATCACTTTAAAATTACAAAAAAATGCTAAAAATCATAACAAACTATACCAGAATCACCTAAATTACTTCGGCTACCGTAAATCACCCCCAACTATCCCTTACCACAACAAACCAAACCATATCATCTTAAAATTACAAAAAAAGGTGTACAAATCATAACAAACTATGCCAGACTCACCTAAATTACATCGGCTACTCTAAATCATCACCAACTAACCCTTACCACAACAAACTATACCCAATCAGTTTTAAATTACAAAAAAATGCTACTAACCATAGCAAACTATGCCAAACTCACTTAAATTACTTCGGCTATCAAAAATCACCCCCAACTACACTTTACAGCAACAAACTAAGCCCAATCACTTTAAAATTACAAAAAAATGCTAAAAATCATAACAAACTATGCCAGACTCACCTAAATTACTTCGGTTACCCTAAATCATCACCAACTAACCCTTACCACAACAAACTAAACCCAATCACTTTTAAATTACAAAAAAATGTTACTAACCATAGCAAACTATGCCAAACTCATCTAAATTACTTCGACTATCTAAAATCACCCCCAACTACACTTTACAGCAACAAACTAAGCCCAATCACTTTAAAATTACAAAAAAATGCTAAAAATCATAACAAACTATACCGGAATCACCTAAATTACTTCGGCTACCGTAAATCACCCCCAACTAACCCTTACCACAACAAACCAAACCATATCATCTTAAAATTACAAAAGAAGGTGTACAAATCATAAAAAACTATGCCAGACTCACCTAAATTACTTCGGTTACCCTAAATCATCACCAACTAACTCTTACCACAACAAACTAAACCCAATCACTTTTAAATTACAAAAAAATGCTACTAACCATAGCAAACTATGCCAAACTCACCTAAATTACTTCGGCTATCAAAAATCACCCCCAACTACACTTTACAGCAACAAACTAAGCCCAATCACTTTAAAATTACAAAAAAATGCTAAAAATCATAACAAACTATACCAGAACCACCTAAATTACTTCGGCTACCGTAAATCACCCCCAACTATCCCTTACCACAACAAACCAAACCATATCATCTTAAAATTACAAAAAATGGTGTACAAATCATAACAAACTATGCCAGACTCACCTAAATTACATCGGCTACTCTAAATCATCACCAACTAACCCTTACCACAACAAACTATACCCAATCAGTTTTAAATTACAAAAAAATGCTACTAACCATAGCAAACTATGCCAAACTCACTTAAATTACTTCGGCTATCAAAAATCACCCCCAACTACACTTTACAGCAACAAACTAAGCCCAATCATTTTAAAATTACAAAAAATGCTAAAAATCATAACAAACTAAACCAGAATCACCTAAATTACTTCGGCTACCGTAAATCACCCCCAACTATCCCTTACCACAACAAACCAAACCATATCATCTTAAAATTACAAAAAAAGGTATACAAATCATAACAAACTATGCCAGACTCACCTAAATTACTTTGGCTACTCTAAATCATCACCAACTAACCCTTACCACAACAAACTAAACCCAATCAGTTTTAAATTACAAAAAAATGCTACTAACCATAGCAAACTATGCCAAACTCACCTAAATTACTTCGGCTATCAAAAATCATCCCCAACTACACTTTACAGCAACAAACTAAGCCCAATCACTTTAAAATTACAAAAAAATGCTAAAAATCATAACAAACTATACCAGAATCACCTAAATTACTTCGGCTACCGTAAATCACCCCCAACTATCCCTTACCACAACAAACCAAACCATATCATCTTAAAATTACAAAAAAAGGTGTACAAATCATAAAAAACTATGCCAGACTCACCTAAATTATTTCGGTTACCCTAAATCATCACCAACTAACCCTTACCACAACAAACTAAACCCAATCACTTTTAAATTACAAAAAAATGCTACTAACCATAGCAAACTATGCCAAACTCACCAAAATTACTTCGGCTATCAAAAATCACCCCCAACTACACTTTGCAGCAACAAACTAAGCCCAATCACTTTAAAATTACAAAAAAATGCTAAAAATCATAACAAACTATACCAGAACCACCTAAATTACTTCGGCTACCGTAAATCACCCCCAACTATCCCTTACCACAACAAACCAAACCATATTATCTTAAAATTACAAAAAAAGGTGTACAAATCATAACAAACTATGCCAGACTCACCTAAATTACATCGGCTACTCTAAATCATCACCAACTAACCCTTACCACAACTAACTATACCCAATCAGTTTTAAATTACAAAAAAATGCTACTAACCATAGCAAACTATGCCAAACTCACTTAAATTACTTCGGCTATCAAAAATCACCCCCAACTACACTTTACAGCAACAAACTAAGCCCAATTACTTTAAAATTACAAAAAAATGCTAAAAATCATAACAAACTATACCAGAACCACCTAAATTACTTCGGCTACCGTAAATCACCCCCAACTATCCCTTACCACAACAAACCAAACCATATCATCTTAAAATTACAAAAAAAGGTGTACAAATCATAACAAACTATGCCAGACTCACCTAAATTACATCGGCTACTCTAAATCATCACCAACTAACCCTTACCACAACAAACTAAACCCAATCACTTTTAAATTACAAAAAAATGTTACTAACCATAGCAAACTATGCCAAACTCATCTAAATTACTTCGGCTATCTAAAATCACCCCCAACTACACTTTACAGCAACAAACTAAGCCCAATCACTTTAAAATTACAAAAAAATGCTAAAAATCATAATAAACTATACCAGAATCACCTAAATTACTTCGGCTACCGTAAATCACCCCCAACTATCCCTTACCACAACAAACCAAACCATATCATCTTAAAATTACAAAAAAAGGTGTACAAATCATAAAAAACTATGCCAGACTCACCTAAATTACTTCGGTTACCCTAAATCATCACCAACTAACCCTTACCACAACAAACTAAACCCAATCACTTTTAAATTACAAAAAAATGCTACTAACCATAGCAAACTATGCCAAACTCACCTAAATTACTTCGGCTATCAAAAATCACCCCCAACTACACTTTACAGCAACAAACTAAGCCCAATCACTTTAAATTACAAAAAAATGCTAAAAATCATAACAAACTATACCAGAATCACCTAAATTACTTCAGCTACCGTAAATCACCCCCAACTATCCCTTACCACAACAAACCAAACCATATCATCTTAAAATTACAAAAAAAGGTGTACAAATCATAACAAACTATGCCAGACTCACCTAAATTACATCGGCTACTCTAAATCATCACCAACTAACCCTTACCACAACAAACTATACCCAATCAGTTTTAAATTACAAAAAAATGCTACTAACCATAGCAAACTATGCCAAACTCACTTAAATTACTTCGGCTATCAAAAATCACCCCCAACTACACTTTACAGCAACAAACTAAGCCCAATCACTTTAAAATTACAAAAAAATGCTAAAAATCATAACAAACTATACCAGAATCACCTAAATTACTTCGGCTACCGTAAATCACCCCCAACTATCCCTTACCACAACAAACCAAACCATATCATCTTAAAATTACAAAAAAAGGGATACAAATCATAACAAACTATGCCAGACTCACCTAAATTACTTTGGCTACACTAAATCATCACCAACTAACCCTTACCACAACAAACTAAACCCAATCAGTTTTAAATTACAAAAAAATGCTACTAACCATAGCAAACTATGCCAAACTCACCTAAATTACTTCGGCTATCAAAAATTATCCCCAACTACACTTTACAGCAACAAACTAAGCCCAATCACTTTAAAATTACAAAAAAATGCTAAAAATGATAACAAACTACACCAGAATCACTTAAATTACTTCGGCTACCGTAAATCACCCCCAACTATCCCTTACCACAACAAACCAAACCATATCATCATAAAATTACAAAATAAGGTGTACAAATCATAACAAACTATGCCAGACTCACCTAAATTACTTCGGCTACTCTAAATCATCACCAACTAACCCTTACCACAATAAACTAAACCCAATCACTTTTAAATTACAAAAAAATGCTTCTAACCATAGCAAACTATGCCAAACTCACCTAAATTACTTCGGCTACCATAAATCATCACCAACTAACCCTTACCACAACAAACTAAACCCAATAACTCTTAAATTACAAAAAAATTTTACTAACCATAGCAAACTATGCCAAACTCACCTAAATTTCTTCGGCTACCATAAATCATCACCAACTAACCCTTACCACAACAAACTATACCCAATAACACTTAAATTACAAAAAAATGTTACTAACCATAGCAAACTATGCCAAACTCACCTAAATTACTTCGGCTATCAAAAATCACCCCCAACTACACTTTACAGCAACAAACTAAGCCATATCACTTTAAAATTACAAAAAAATGCTAAAAATCATAACAAACTTTACCAAAATCACCTAAATTACTTCGCCTACCGTAAATCAACCCCAACTATCCCTTACCACAACAAACCAAACCATATCATCTTAAAATTACAAAAAAAGGTGTACAAATCATAACAAACTATGCCAGACTCACCTAAATTATTTCGGCTACTCTAAATCATCACCAACTAACCCTTTCCACAACAAACTAAACCCAATCACTTTTAAATTACAAAAAAATGCTTCTAACCATAGCAAACTATGCCAAACTCACCTAAATTACTTCGGCTACCATAAATCATCACCAACTAACCCTTTCCACAACAAACTAAACCCAATCACTTTTAAATTACAAAAAAATGCTAGTAACCATAGCAAACTATGCCAAACTCACCTAAATTACTTCGGCTACCATAAATCATCACCAACTAACCCTTACCACAACAAACTAAACCCAATCAATTTTAAATTACAAAAAAATGCTACTAACTATAGCAAACTATGCCAAACTCACCTAAATTACTTCGGCTATCAAAAATCACCCCCATCTACACTTTACAGCAACAAACTAAGCCCAATCACTTTAAAATTACAAAAAAATGCTAAAAATCATAACAAACTATACCAGAATCACCTAAATTACTTCGGCTACCGTAAATCAACCCCAACTATTCCTTACCACAACAAACCAAACCATATCATCTTAAAATTACAAAAAAAGGTGTACAAATCATAACAAACTATGCCAGACTCACCTAAATTATTTCGGCTACTCTAAATCATCACCAACTAACCCTTACCACAACAAACTAAACCCAATCACTTTTAAATTACAAAAAAATGCTAGTAACCATAGCAAACTATGCCAAACTCACCTAAATTACTTCGGCTACCATAAATCATCACCAACTAACCCTTACCACAACAAACTAAACCCAATCAATTTTAAATTACAAAAAAATGCTACTAACTATAGCAAACTATGCCAAACTCACCTAAATTACTTCGGCTATCAAAAATCACCCCCATCTACACTTTACAGCAACAAACTAAGCCCAATCACTTTAAAATTACAAAAAAATGCTAAAAATCATAACAAACTATACCAGAATCACCTAAATTACTTCGGCTACCGTAAATCACCCCCAACTATCCCTTACCACAACAAACCAAACCATATCATCTTAAAATTACAAAAAAGGTGTACAAATCATAACAAGCTATGCCAGACTCACCTAAATTACTTCGGCTACCATAAATCATCACCAACTAACCCTTACCACAACAAACTAAACCCAATCACTTTTAAATTACAAAAAAATGCTACTAACCATAGCAAACTATGCCAAACTTACCTAAATTACTTCGGCTATCATAAATCACCCCCAACTACACTTTACAGCAACAAACTAAGCCCAATCACTTTAAAATTACAAAAAAATGCTAAAAATCATAACAAACTATACCAGAATCACCTAAATTACTTCGGCTACCGTAAATCACCCCCAACTATTCCTTACCACAACAAACCAAACCATATCATCTTAAAATTACAAAAAAAGGTGTACAAATCATAACAAACTATGCCAGACTCACCTAAATTACTTCGGCTACTCTAAATCATCACCAACTAGCCCTTACCACAACAAACTAAACCCAATCACTTTTAAATTACAAAAAAATGCTAGTAACCATAGCAAACTATGCCAAACTCACCTAAATTACTTCGGCTACCATAAATCATGACCAACTAATCCTTACCACAACAAACTAAACCCAATCACTTTTAAATTACAAAAAAATGCTACTAACCATAGCAAACTATGCCAAACTCACCTAAATTACTTTGGCTATCAAAAATCACACCCAACTACACTTTACAGCAACAAACTAAGCCCAATCACTTTAAAATTACAAAAAAATGCTAAAAATCATAACAAACTATACCAGAATCACCTAAATTACTTCGGCTACCGTAAATCACCCCCAACTATCCCTTACCACAACAAACCAAACTATATCATCTTAAAATTACAAAAAAAGGTGTACAAATCATAACAAACTATGCCAGACTCACCTAAATTACTTCGGCTACTCTAAATCATCACCAACTAACCCTTACCACAACAAACTAAACCCAATCACTTTTATATTACAAAAAAATGCTAGTAACCATAGCAAACTATGCCAAACTCACCTAAATTACTTCGGCTACCATAAAGCATCACCAACTAACCCTTACCACAACAAACTAAACCCTATCACTTTTAAATTACAAAAAAATGCTACTAACCATAGCAAACTATGCCAAACTCGCCTAAATTACTTCGGCTATCAAAAATCAACCCCAACTACACTTTACAGCAACAAACCAAGCCCAATCACTATAAAATTACAAAAAAATGCTAAAAATCATAACAAACTATACCAGAATCACCTAAATTACTTCGGCTACCGTAAATCACCCCCAACTATCCTTTACCACAACAAACCAAACCATATTATCTTAAAATTACAAAAAAAGGTGTACAAATCATAACAAACTATGCCAGATTCAACTAAATTACTTCGGCTACTCTAATTCATCACCAACTAACCCTTACCACAACAAACTAAACCCAATCACTTTTAAATTACAAAAAAATGCTAGTAACCATAGCAAACTATGCCAAACTCACCTAAATTACTTCGGCTACTATAAAGCATCACCAACTAACCCTTACCACAACAAACTAAACCCAATCACTTTTAAATTACAAAAAAATTTTAGTAACCATAGCAAACTATGCCAAACTCACCTAAATTACTTCGGATACCATAAATCATCACCAACTAACCCTTACCACAACAAACTAAACCCAATCACTTTTAAATTACAAAAAAATGCTACTAACCATAGCAAACTATGCCAAACTCATCTAAATTACTTCGGCTATCAAAAATCACCCCAAACTACACTTTACAGCAACAAACTAAGCCCAATCACCTTAAAATTACAAAAAAATGCTAAAAATCATAACAAGCTATACCAGAATCACATAAATTACTTCGGCTACCGTAAATCACCCCCAACTATCCCTTACCACAACAAACCAAACCATATCATCTTAAAATTAAAAAAAAGGTGTACAAATCATAACAAACTATGCCAGACTCACCTAAATTACTTCGGCTACTCTAAATTATCACCAACTAAACCTTACCACAACAAACTAAACCCAATTACTTTTAAATTACAAAAAAATGCTAGTAACCATAGCAAACAATGCCAAACTCACCTAAATTACTTCGGCTACCATAAATCATCACCAACTAACCCTTACCACAACAAACTAAACCCAATCACTTTTAAATTACAAAAAAATTTTAGTAACCATAGCAAACTATGCCAAACTCACCTAAATTACTTCGGATACCATAAATCATCACCAACTAACCCTTACCACAACAAACCAAACCATATTATCTTAAAATTACAAAAAAAGATGTACAAATCATAACAAACTATGCCAGATTCAACTAAATTACTTCGACTACTCTAATTCATCACCAACTAACCCTTACCACAACAAACTAAACCCAATCACTTTTAAATTACAAAAAAATGCTAGTAACCATAGCAAACTATGCCAAACTCACCTAAATTACTTCGGCTACTATAAAGCATCACCAACTAACCCTTACCACAACAAACTAAACCCAATCACTTTTAAATTACAAAAAAATTTTAGTAACCATAGCAAACTATGCCAAACTCACCTAAATTACTTCGGATACCATAAATCATCACCAACTAACCCTTACCACAACAAACTAAACCCAATCACTTTTAAATTACAAAAAAAAGGTACTAACCATAGCAAACTATGCCAAACTCACCTAAATTACTTCGGCTATCAAAAATCACCCCCAACTACACTTTACAGCAACAAACTAAGCCCAATCACCTTAAAATTACAAAAAAATGCTAAAAATCATAACAAGCTATACCAGAATCACATAAATTACTTCGGCTATCGTAAATCACCCCCAACTATCCCTTACCACAACAAACCAAACCATATCATCTTAAAATTAAAAAAAAGGTGTACAAATCATAACAAACTATGCCAGACTCACCTAAATTACTTCGGCTACTCTAAATTATCACCAACTAAACCTTACCACAACAAACTAAACCCAATTACTTTTAAATTACAAAAAAATGCTAGTAACCATAGCAAACAATGCCAAACTCACCTAAATTACTTCGGCTACCATAAATCATCACCAACTAACCCTTACCACAACAAACTAAACCCAATCAATTTTAAATTACAAAAAAATGCTACTAACTATAGCAAACTATGCCAAACTCACCTAAATTACTTCGGCTATCAAAAATCACCCCCAACTACACTTTACAGCAACAAACTAAGCCCAATCACTTTAAAATAACAAAAAAATGCTAAAAATCATAACAAACTATACCAGAATCACCTAAATTACTTCGGCTACCCTAAATCACCCCCTACTATCCCTTACCACAACAAACCAAACCATATCATCTTAAAATTACAAAAAAAGGTGTACAAATCATAACAAACTATGCCAGATTCACCTAAATTACTTCGGCTACTCTAAATCATCACCAACTAACCCTTACCACAACAAACTAAACCCAATCACTTTTAAATTACAAAAAAATGCTACTAACCATAGCAAACTATGCCAAACTCACCTAAGTTACTTCGGCTATCAAAAATAACCCCCACCTACACTTTACAGCAACAAACCAAACCCAATCACGTTAAAATTACAAAAAAAATGCTAAAAATCATAACAAACTGTACCAGAATCACCTAAATTACTTCGGCTACCGTAAATCACCCCCAACTATCCCTTACCACAACAAACCAAACCATATCATCTTAAAATTACAAAAAAAGGTGTACAAATCATAACAAACTATGCCAGACTCACCTAAATTACTTCGGCTACTCTAAATCATCACCAACTAACCCTTTCCACAACAAACTAAACCCAATCACTTTTAAATTACAAAAAAATGCTTCTAACCATAGCAAACTATGCCAAACTCACCTAAATTACTTCGGCTACCATAAATCATCACCAACTAACCCTTACCACAACAAACTAAACCCAATAACTCTTAAATTACAAAAAAATGCTACTAACCATAGCAAAATATGCCAAACTCACTTAAATTACTTCGGCTATCAAAAATCACCCCCAACTACACTTTACAGCAACAAACTAAGCCCAATCATTTTAAAATAAAAAAAAAATGCTAAAAATCATAACAAACTATACCAGAATCACCTAAATTACTTCGGCTACCGTAAATCACCCCCAACTATCCCTTACCACAACAAACCAAACCATATCATCTTAAAATTACAAAAAAAGGTATACAAATCATAACAAACTATGCCAGACTCACCTAAATTACTTTGGCTACTCTAAATCATCACCAACTAACCCTTACCACAACAAACTAAACCCAATCAGTTTTAAATTACAAAAAAATGCTACTAACCATAGCAAACTATGCCAAACTCACCTAAATTACTTCGGCTATCAAAAATCATCCCCAACTACACTTTACAGCAACAAACTAAGCCCAATCACTTTAAAATTACAAAAAAATGCTAAAAATCATAACAAACTATACCAGAATCACCTAAATTACTTCGGCTACCGTAAATCACCCCCAACTATCCCTTACCACAACAAACCAAACCATATCATCTTAAAATTACAAAAAAAGGTGTACAAATCATAACAAACTATGCCAGACTCACCTAAATTACATCGGCTACTCTAAATCATCACCAACTAACCCTTACCACAACAAACTATACCCAATCAGTTTTAAATTACAAAAAAATGCTACTAACCATAGCAAACTATGCCAAACTCACTTAAATTACTTCGGCTATCAAAAATCACCCCCAACTACACTTTACAGCAACAAACTAAGCCCAATCACTTTAAAATTACAAAAAAATGCTAAAAATCATAACAAACTATGCCAGACTCACCTAAATTACTTCGGTTACCCTAAATCATCACCAACTAACCCTTACCACAACAAACTAAACCCAATCACTTTTAAATTACAAAAAAATGTTACTAACCATAGCAAACTATGCCAAACTAATCTAAATTACTTCGGCTATCTAAAATCACCCCCAACTACACTTTACAGCAACAAACTAAGCCCAATCACTTTAAAATTACAAAAAAATGCTAAAAATCATAACAAACTATACCGGAATCACCTAAATTACTTCGGCTACCGTAAATCACCCCCAACTAACCCTTACCACAACAAACCAAACCATATCATCTTAAAATTACAAAAGAAGGTGTACAAATCATAAAAAACTATGCCAGACTCACCTAAATTACTTCGGTTACCCTAAATCATCACCAACTAACTCTTACCACAACAAACTAAACCCAATCACTTTTAAATTACAAAAAAATGCTACTAACCATAGCAAACTATGCCAAACTCACCTAAATTACTTCGGCTATCAAAAATCACCCCCAACTACACTTTACAGCAACAAACTAAGCCCAATCACTTTAAAATTACAAAAAAATGCTAAAAATCATAACAAACTATACCAGAACCACCTAAATTACTTCGGCTACCGTAAATCACCCCCAACTATCCCTTACCACAACAAACCAAACCATATCATCTTAAAATTACAAAAAATGGTGTACAAATCATAACAAACTATGCCAGACTCACCTAAATTACATCGGCTACTCTAAATCATCACCAACTAACCCTTACCACAACAAACTATACCCAATCAGTTTTAAATTACAAAAAAATGCTACTAACCATAGCAAACTATGCCAAACTCACTTAAATTACTTCGGCTATCAAAAATCACCCCCAACTACACTTTACAGCAACAAACTAAGCCCAATCATTTTAAAATTACAAAAAATGCTAAAAATCATAACAAACTAAACCAGAATCACCTAAATTACTTCGGCTACCGTAAATCACCCCCCACTATCCCTTACCACAACAAACCAAACCATATCATCTTAAAATTACAAAAAAAGGTATACAAATCATAACAAACTATGCCAGACTCACCTAAATTACTTTGGCTACTCTAAATCATCACCAACTAACCCTTACCACAACAAACTAAACCCAATCAGTTTTAAATTACAAAAAAATGCTACTAACCATAGCAAACTATGCCAAACTCACCTAAATTACTTCGGCTATCAAAAATCATCCCCAACTACACTTTACAGCAACAAACTAAGCCCAATCACTTTAAAATTACAAAAAAATGCTAAAAATCATAACAAACTATACCAGAATCACCTAAATTACTTCGGCTACCGTAAATCACCCCCAACTATCCCTTACCACAACAAACCAAACCATATCATCTTAAAATTACAAAAAAAGGTGTACAAATCATAAAAAACTATGCCAGACTCACCTAAATTATTTCGGTTACCCTAAATCATCACCAACTAACCCTTACCACAACAAACTAAACCCAATCACTTTTAAATTACAAAAAAATGCTACTAACCATAGCAAACTATGCCAAACTCACCAAAATTACTTCGGCTATCAAAAATCACCCCCAACTACACTTTGCAGCAACAAACTAAGCCCAATCACTTTAAAATTACAAAAAAATGCTAAAAATCATAACAAACTATACCAGAACCACCTAAATTACTTCGGCTACCGTAAATCACCCCCAACTATCCCTTACCACAACAAACCAAACCATATCATCTTAAAATTACAAAAAAAGGTGTACAAATCATAACAAACTATGCCAGACTCACCTAAATTACATCGGCTACTCTAAATCATCACCAACTAACCCTTACCACAACAAACTATACCCAATCAGTTTTAAATTACAAAAAAATGCTACTAACCATAGCAAACTATGCCAAACTCACTTAAATTACTTCGGCTATCAAAAATCACCCCCAACTACACTTTACAGCAACAAACTAAGCCCAATCACTTTAAAATTACAAAAAAATGCTAAAAATCATAACAAACTATACCAGAACCACCTAAATTACTTCGGCTACCGTAAATCACCCCCAACTATCCCTTACCACAACAAACCAAACCATATCATCTTAAAATTACAAAAAAAGGTGTACAAATCATAACAAACTATGCCAGACTCACCTAAATTACATCGGCTACTCTAAATCATCACCAACTAACCCTTACCACAACAAACTAAACCCAATCACTTTTAAATTACAAAAAAATGTTACTAACCATAGCAAACTATGCCAAACTCATCTAAATTACTTCGGCTATCTAAAATCACCCCCAACTACACTTTACAGCAACAAACTAAGCCCAATCTCTTTAAAATTACAAAAAAATGCTAAAAATCATAATAAACTATACCAGAATCACCTAAATTACTTCGGCTACCGTAAATCACCCCCAACTATCCCTTACCACAACAAACCAAACCATATCATCTTAAAATTACAAAAAAAGGTGTACAAATCATAAAAAACTATGCCAGACTCACCTAAATTACTTCGGTTACCCTAAATCATCACCAACTAACCCTTACCACAACAAACTAAACCCAATCACTTTTAAATTACAAAAAAATGCTACTAACCATAGCAAACTATGCCAAACTCACCTAAATTACTTCGGCTATCAAAAATCACCCCCAACTACACTTTACAGCAACAAACTAAGCCCAATCACTTTAAAATTACAAAAAAATGCTAAAAATCATAACAAACTATACCAGAATCACCTAAATTACTTCGGCTACCGTAAATCACCCCCAACTATCCCTTACCACAACAAACCAAACCATATCATCTTAAAATTACAAAAAAAGGTGTACAAATCATAACAAACTATGCCAGACTCACCTAAATTACATCGGCTACTCTAAATCATCACCAACTAACCCTTACCACAACAAACTATACCCAATCAGTTTTAAATTACAAAAAAATGCTACTAACCATAGCAAACTATGCCAAACTCACTTAAATTACTTCGGCTATCAAAAATCACCCCCAACTACACTTTACAGCAACAAACTAAGCCCAATCACTTTAAAATTACAAAAAAATGCTAAAAATCATAACAAACTATACCAGAATCACCTAAATTACTTCGGCTACCGTAAATCACCCCCAACTATCCCTTACCACAACAAACCAAACCATATCATCTTAAAATTACAAAAAAAGGTATACAAATCATAACAAACTATGCCAGACTCACCTAAATTACTTTGGCTACACTAAATCATCACCAACTAACCCTTACCACAACAAACTAAACCCAATCAGTTTTAAATTACAAAAAAATGCTACTAACCATAGCAAACTATGCCAAACTCACCTAAATTACTTCGGCTATCAAAAATTATCCCCAACTACACTTTACAGCAACAAACTAAGCCCAATCACTTTAAAATTACAAAAAAATGCTAAAAATGATAACAAACTACACCAGAATCACTTAAATTACTTCGGCTACCGTAAATCACCCCCAACTATCCCTTACCACAACAAACCAAACCATATCATCATAAAATTACAAAATAAGGTGTACAAATCATAACAAACTATGCCAGACTCACCTAAATTACTTCGGCTACTCTAAATCATCACCAACTAACCCTTACCACAATAAACTAAACCCAATCACTTTTAAATTACAAAAAAATGCTTCTAACCATAGCAAACTATGCCAAACTCACCTAAATTACTTCGGCTATCAAAAATCTCCCCCAACTACACTTTACAGCAACAAACTAAGCCCAGTCATTTTAAAATTACAAAAAATGCTAAAAATCATAACAAACTAAACCAGAATCACCTAAATTACTTCGGCTACCGTAAATCACCCCCCACTATCCCTTACCACAACAAACCAAACCATATCATCTTAAAATTACAAAAAAAGGTATACAAATCATAACAAACTATGCCAGACTCACCTAAATTACTTTGGCTACTCTAAATCATCACCAACTAACCCTTACCACAACAAACTAAACCCAATCAGTTTTAAATTACAAAAAAATGCTACTAACCATAGCAAACTATGCCAAACTCACCTAAATTACTTCGGCTATCAAAAATCATCCCCAACTACACTTTACAGCAACAAACTAAGCCCAATCACTTTAAAATTACAAAAAAATGCTAAAAATCATAACAAACTATACCAGAATCACCTAAATTACTTCGGCTACCGTAAATCACCCCCAACTATCCCTTACCACAACAAACCAAACCATATCATCTTAAAATTACAAAAAAAGGTATACAAATCATAACAAACTATGCCAGACTCACCTAAATTACTTTGGCTACTCTAAATCATCACCAACTAACCCTTACCACAACAAACTAAACCCAATCAGTTTTAAATTACAAAAAAATGCTACTAACCATAGCAAACTATGCCAAACTCACCTAAATTACTTCGGCTATCAAAAATCATCCCCAACTACACTTTACAGCAACAAACTAAGCCCAATCACTTTAAAATTACAAAAAAATGCTAAAAATCATAACAAACTATACCAGAATCACCTAAATTACTTCGGCTACCGTAAATCACCCCCAACTATCCCTTACCACAACAAACCAAACCATATCATCTTAAAATTACAAAAAAAGGTGTACAAATCATAAAAAACTATGCCAGACTCACCTAAATTATTTCGGTTACCCTAAATCATCACCAACTAACCCTTACCACAACAAACTAAACCCAATCACTTTTAAATTACAAAAAAATGCTACTAACCATAGCAAACTATGCCAAACTCACCAAAATTACTTCGGCTATCAAAAATCACCCCCAACTACACTTTGCAGCAACAAACTAAGCCCAATCACTTTAAAATTACAAAAAAATGCTAAAAATCATAACAAACTATACCAGAACCACCTAAATTACTTCGGCTACCGTAAATCACCCCCAACTATCCCTTACCACAACAAACCAAACCATATCATCTTAAAATTACAAAAAAAGGTGTACAAATCATAACAAACTATGCCAGACTCACCTAAATTACATCGGCTACTCTAAATCATCACCAACTAACCCTTACCACAACAAACTATACCCAATCAGTTTTAAATTACAAAAAAATGCTACTAACCATAGCAAACTATGCCAAACTCACTTAAATTACTTCGGCTATCAAAAATCACCCCCAACTACACTTTACAGCAACAAACTAAGCCCAATCACTTTAAAATTACAAAAAAATGCTAAAAATCATAACAAACTATACCAGAACCACCTAAATTACTTCGGCTACCGTAAATCACCCCCAACTATCCCTTACCACAACAAACCAAACCATATCATCTTAAAATTACAAAAAAAGGTGTACAAATCATAACAAACTATGCCAGACTCACCTAAATTACATCGGCTACTCTAAATCATCACCAACTAACCCTTACCACAACAAACTAAACCCAATCACTTTTAAATTACAAAAAAATGTTACTAACCATAGCAAACTATGCCAAACTCATCTAAATTACTTCGGCTATCTAAAATCACCCCCAACTACACTTTACAGCAACAAACTAAGCCCAATCTCTTTAAAATTACAAAAAAATGCTAAAAATCATAATAAACTATACCAGAATCACCTAAATTACTTCGGCTACCGTAAATCACCCCCAACTATCCCTTACCACAACAAACCAAACCATATCATCTTAAAATTACAAAAAAAGGTGTACAAATCATAAAAAACTATGCCAGACTCACCTAAATTACTTCGGTTACCCTAAATCATCACCAACTAACCCTTACCACAACAAACTAAACCCAATCACTTTTAAATTACAAAAAAATGCTACTAACCATAGCAAACTATGCCAAACTCACCTAAATTACTTCGGCTATCAAAAATCACCCCCAACTACACTTTACAGCAACAAACTAAGCCCAATCACTTTAAAATTACAAAAAAATGCTAAAAATCATAACAAACTATACCAGAATCACCTAAATTACTTCGGCTACCGTAAATCACCCCCAACTATCCCTTACCACAACAAACCAAACCATATCATCATAAAATTACAAAATAAGGTGTACAAATCATAACAAACTATGCCAGACTCACCTAAATTACTTCGGCTACTCTAAATCATCACCAACTAACCCTTACCACAATAAACTAAACCCAATCACTTTTAAATTACAAAAAAATGCTTCTAACCATAGCAAACTATGCCAAACTCACCTAAATTACTTCGGCTACCATAAATCATCACCAACTAACCCTTACCACAACAAACTAAACCCAATAACTCTTAAATTACAAAAAAATTTTACTAACCATAGCAAACTATGCCAAACTCACCTAAATTTCTTCGGCTACCATAAATCATCACCAACTAACCCTTACCACAACAAACTATACCCAATAACACTTAAATTACAAAAAAATGTTACTAACCATAGCAAACTATGCCAAACTCACCTAAATTACTTCGGCTATCAAAAATCACCCCCAACTACACTTTACAGCAACAAACTAAGCCATATCACTTTAAAATTACAAAAAAATGCTAAAAATCATAACAAACTTTACCAAAATCACCTAAATTACTTCGCCTACCGTAAATCAACCCCAACTATCCCTTACCACAACAAACCAAACCATATCATCTTAAAATTACAAAAAAAGGTGTACAAATCATAACAAACTATGCCAGACTCACCTAAATTATTTCGGCTACTCTAAATCATCACCAACTAACCCTTTCCACAACAAACTAAACCCAATCACTTTTAAATTACAAAAAAATGCTTCTAACCATAGCAAACTATGCCAAACTCACCTAAATTACTTCGGCTACCATAAATCATCACCAACTAACCCTTTCCACAACAAACTAAACCCAATCACTTTTAAATTACAAAAAAATGCTAGTAACCATAGCAAACTATGCCAAACTCACCTAAATTACTTCGGCTACCATAAATCATCACCAACTAACCCTTACCACAACAAACTAAACCCAATCAATTTTAAATTACAAAAAAATGCTACTAACTATAGCAAACTATGCCAAACTCACCTAAATTACTTCGGCTATCAAAAATCACCCCCATCTACACTTTACAGCAACAAACTAAGCCCAATCACTTTAAAATTACAAAAAAATGCTAAAAATCATAACAAACTATACCAGAATCACCTAAATTACTTCGGCTACCGTAAATCAACCCCAACTATTCCTTACCACAACAAACCAAACCATATCATCTTAAAATTACAAAAAAAGGTGTACAAATCATAACAAACTATGCCAGACTCACCTAAATTATTTCGGCTACTCTAAATCATCACCAACTAACCCTTACCACAACAAACTAAACCCAATCACTTTTAAATTACAAAAAAATGCTAGTAACCATAGCAAACTATGCCAAACTCACCTAAATTACTTCGGCTACCATAAATCATCACCAACTAACCCTTACCACAACAAACTAAACCCAATCAATTTTAAATTACAAAAAAATGCTACTAACTATAGCAAACTATGCCAAACTCACCTAAATTACTTCGGCTATCAAAAATCACCCCCATCTACACTTTACAGCAACAAACTAAGCCCAATCACTTTAAAATTACAAAAAAATGCTAAAAATCATAACAAACTATACCAGAATCACCTAAATTACTTCGGCTACCGTAAATCACCCCCAACTATCCCTTACCACAACAAACCAAACCATATCATCTTAAAATTACAAAAAAGGTGTACAAATCATAACAAGCTATGCCAGACTCACCTAAATTACTTCGGCTACCATAAATCATCACCAACTAACCCTTACCACAACAAACTAAACCCAATCACTTTTAAATTACAAAAAAATGCTACTAACCATAGCAAACTATGCCAAACTTACCTAAATTACTTCGGCTATCATAAATCACCCCCAACTACACTTTACAGCAACAAACTAAGCCCAATCACTTTAAAATTACAAAAAAATGCTAAAAATCATAACAAACTATACCAGAATCACCTAAATTACTTCGGCTACCGTAAATCACCCCCAACTATTCCTTACCACAACAAACCAAACCATATCATCTTAAAATTACAAAAAAAGGTGTACAAATCATAACAAACTATGCCAGACTCACCTAAATTACTTCGGCTACTCTAAATCATCACCAACTAGCCCTTACCACAACAAACTAAACCCAATCACTTTTAAATTACAAAAAAATGCTAGTAACCATAGCAAACTATGCCAAACTCACCTAAATTACTTCGGCTACCATAAATCATGACCAACTAATCCTTACCACAACAAACTAAACCCAATCACTTTTAAATTACAAAAAAATGCTACTAACCATAGCAAACTATGCCAAACTCACCTAAATTACTTTGGCTATCAAAAATCACACCCAACTACACTTTACAGCAACAAACTAAGCCCAATCACTTTAAAATTACAAAAAAATGCTAAAAATCATAACAAACTATACCAGAATCACCTAAATTACTTCGGCTACCGTAAATCACCCCCAACTATCCCTTACCACAACAAACCAAACTATATCATCTTAAAATTACAAAAAAAGGTGTACAAATCATAACAAACTATGCCAGACTCACCTAAATTACTTCGGCTACTCTAAATCATCACCAACTAACCCTTACCACAACAAACTAAACCCAATCACTTTTATATTACAAAAAAATGCTAGTAACCATAGCAAACTATGCCAAACTCACCTAAATTACTTCGGCTACCATAAAGCATCACCAACTAACCCTTACCACAACAAATTAACCCTATCACTTTTAAATTACAAAAAAATGCTACTAACCATAGCAAACTATGCCAAACTCGCCTAAATTACTTCGGCTATCAAAAATCAACCCCAACTACACTTTACAGCAACAAACCAAGCCCAATCACTATAAAATTACAAAAAAATGCTAAAAATCATAACAAACTATACCAGAATCACCTAAATTACTTCGGCTACCGTAAATCACCCCCAACTATCCTTTACCACAACAAACCAAACCATATTATCTTAAAATTACAAAAAAAGGTGTACAAATCATAACAAACTATGCCAGATTCAACTAAATTACTTCGGCTACTCTAATTCATCACCAACTAACCCTTACCACAACAAACTAAACCCAATCACTTTTAAATTACAAAAAAATGCTAGTAACCATAGCAAACTATGCCAAACTCACCTAAATTACTTCGGCTACTATAAAGCATCACCAACTAACCCTTACCACAACAAACTAAACCCAATCACTTTTAAATTACAAAAAAATTTTAGTAACCATAGCAAACTATGCCAAACTCACCTAAATTACTTCGGATACCATAAATCATCACCAACTAACCCTTACCACAACAAACTAAACCCAATCACTTTTAAATTACAAAAAAATGCTACTAACCATAGCAAACTATGCCAAACTCATCTAAATTACTTCGGCTATCAAAAATCACCCCAAACTACACTTTACAGCAACAAACTAAGCCCAATCACCTTAAAATTACAAAAAAATGCTAAAAATCATAACAAGCTATACCAGAATCACATAAATTACTTCGGCTACCGTAAATCACCCCCAACTATCCCTTACCACAACAAACCAAACCATATCATCTTAAAATTAAAAAAAAGGTGTACAAATCATAACAAACTATGCCAGACTCACCTAAATTACTTCGGCTACTCTAAATTATCACCAACTAAACCTTACCACAACAAACTAAACCCAATTACTTTTAAATTACAAAAAAATGCTAGTAACCATAGCAAACAATGCCAAACTCACCTAAATTACTTCGGCTACCATAAATCATCACCAACTAACCCTTACCACAACAAACTAAACCCAATCACTTTTAAATTACAAAAAAATTTTAGTAACCATAGCAAACTATGCCAAACTCACCTAAATTACTTCGGATACCATAAATCATCACCAACTAACCCTTACCACAACAAACCAAACCATATTATCTTAAAATTACAAAAAAAGATGTACAAATCATAACAAACTATGCCAGATTCAACTAAATTACTTCGACTACTCTAATTCATCACCAACTAACCCTTACCACAACAAACTAAACCCAATCACTTTTAAATTACAAAAAAATGCTAGTAACCATAGCAAACTATGCCAAACTCACCTAAATTACTTCGGCTACTATAAAGCATCACCAACTAACCCTTACCACAACAAACTAAACCCAATCACTTTTAAATTACAAAAAAATTTTAGTAACCATAGCAAACTATGCCAAACTCACCTAAATTACTTCGGATACCATAAATCATCACCAACTAACCCTTACCACAACAAACTAAACCCAATCACTTTTAAATTACAAAAAAAAGGTACTAACCATAGCAAACTATGCCAAACTCACCTAAATTACTTCGGCTATCAAAAATCACCCCCAACTACACTTTACAGCAACAAACTAAGCCCAATCACCTTAAAATTACAAAAAAATGCTAAAAATCATAACAAGCTATACCAGAATCACATAAATTACTTCGGCTATCGTAAATCACCCCCAACTATCCCTTACCACAACAAACCAAACCATATCATCTTAAAATTAAAAAAAAGGTGTACAAATCATAACAAACTATGCCAGACTCACCTAAATTACTTCGGCTACTCTAAATTATCACCAACTAAACCTTACCACAACAAACTAAACCCAATTACTTTTAAATTACAAAAAAATGCTAGTAACCATAGCAAACAATGCCAAACTCACCTAAATTACTTCGGCTACCATAAATCATCACCAACTAACCCTTACCACAACAAACTAAACCCAATCAATTTTAAATTACAAAAAAATGCTACTAACTATAGCAAACTATGCCAAACTCACCTAAATTACTTCGGCTATCAAAAATCACCCCCAACTACACTTTACAGCAACAAACTAAGCCCAATCACTTTAAAATAACAAAAAAATGCTAAAAATCATAACAAACTATACCAGAATCACCTAAATTACTTCGGCTACCCTAAATCACCCCCTACTATCCCTTACCACAACAAACCAAACCATATCATCTTAAAATTACAAAAAAAGGTGTACAAATCATAACAAACTATGCCAGATTCACCTAAATTACTTCGGCTACTCTAAATCATCACCAACTAACCCTTACCACAACAAACTAAACCCAATCACTTTTAAATTACAAAAAAATGCTACTAACCATAGCAAACTATGCCAAACTCACCTAAGTTACTTCGGCTATCAAAAATAACCCCCACCTACACTTTACAGCAACAAACCAAACCCAATCACGTTAAAATTACAAAAAAAATGCTAAAAATCATAACAAACTGTACCAGAATCACCTAAATTACTTCGGCTACCGTAAATCACCCCCAACTATCCCTTACCACAACAAACCAAACCATATCATCTTAAAATTACAAAAAAAGGTGTACAAATCATAACAAACTATGCCAGACTCACCTAAATTACTTCGGCTACTCTAAATCATCACCAACTAACCCTTTCCACAACAAACTAAACCCAATCACTTTTAAATTACAAAAAAATGCTTCTAACCATAGCAAACTATGCCAAACTCACCTAAATTACTTCGGCTACCATAAATCATCACCAACTAACCCTTACCACAACAAACTAAACCCAATAACTCTTAAATTACAAAAAAATGCTACTAACCATAGCAAAATATGCCAAACTCACTTAAATTACTTCGGCTATCAAAAATCACCCCCAACTACACTTTACAGCAACAAACTAAGCCCAATCATTTTAAAATAAAAAAAAAATGCTAAAAATCATAACAAACTATACCAGAATCACCTAAATTACTTCGGCTACCGTAAATCACCCCCAACTATCCCTTACCACAACAAACCAAACCATATCATCTTAAAATTACAAAAAAAGGTATACAAATCATAACAAACTATGCCAGACTCACCTAAATTACTTTGGCTACTCTAAATCATCACCAACTAACCCTTACCACAACAAACTAAACCCAATCAGTTTTAAATTACAAAAAAATGCTACTAACCATAGCAAACTATGCCAAACTCACCTAAATTACTTCGGCTATCAAAAATCATCCCCAACTACACTTTACAGCAACAAACTAAGCCCAATCACTTTAAAATTACAAAAAAATGCTAAAAATCATAACAAACTATACCAGAATCACCTAAATTACTTCGGCTACCGTAAATCACCCCCAACTATCCCTTACCACAACAAACCAAACCATATCATCTTAAAATTACAAAAAAAGGTGTACAAATCATAACAAACTATGCCAGACTCACCTAAATTACATCGGCTACTCTAAATCATCACCAACTAACCCTTACCACAACAAACTATACCCAATCAGTTTTAAATTACAAAAAAATGCTACTAACCATAGCAAACTATGCCAAACTCACTTAAATTACTTCGGCTATCAAAAATCACCCCCAACTACACTTTACAGCAACAAACTAAGCCCAATCACTTTAAAATTACAAAAAAATGCTAAAAATCATAACAAACTATGCCAGACTCACCTAAATTACTTCGGTTACCCTAAATCATCACCAACTAACCCTTACCACAACAAACTAAACCCAATCACTTTTAAATTACAAAAAAATGTTACTAACCATAGCAAACTATGCCAAACTAATCTAAATTACTTCGGCTATCTAAAATCACCCCCAACTACACTTTACAGCAACAAACTAAGCCCAATCACTTTAAAATTACAAAAAAATGCTAAAAATCATAACAAACTATACCGGAATCACCTAAATTACTTCGGCTACCGTAAATCACCCCCAACTAACCCTTACCACAACAAACCAAACCATATCATCTTAAAATTACAAAAGAAGGTGTACAAATCATAAAAAACTATGCCAGACTCACCTAAATTACTTCGGTTACCCTAAATCATCACCAACTAACTCTTACCACAACAAACTAAACCCAATCACTTTTAAATTACAAAAAAATGCTACTAACCATAGCAAACTATGCCAAACTCACCTAAATTACTTCGGCTATCAAAAATCACCCCCAACTACACTTTACAGCAACAAACTAAGCCCAATCACTTTAAAATTACAAAAAAATGCTAAAAATCATAACAAACTATACCAGAACCACCTAAATTACTTCGGCTACCGTAAATCACCCCCAACTATCCCTTACCACAACAAACCAAACCATATCATCTTAAAATTACAAAAAATGGTGTACAAATCATAACAAACTATGCCAGACTCACCTAAATTACATCGGCTACTCTAAATCATCACCAACTAACCCTTACCACAACAAACTATACCCAATCAGTTTTAAATTACAAAAAAATGCTACTAACCATAGCAAACTATGCCAAACTCACTTAAATTACTTCGGCTATCAAAAATCACCCCCAACTACACTTTACAGCAACAAACTAAGCCCAATCATTTTAAAATTACAAAAAATGCTAAAAATCATAACAAACTAAACCAGAATCACCTAAATTACTTCGGCTACCGTAAATCACCCCCCACTATCCCTTACCACAACAAACCAAACCATATCATCTTAAAATTACAAAAAAAGGTATACAAATCATAACAAACTATGCCAGACTCACCTAAATTACTTTGGCTACTCTAAATCATCACCAACTAACCCTTACCACAACAAACTAAACCCAATCAGTTTTAAATTACAAAAAAATGCTACTAACCATAGCAAACTATGCCAAACTCACCTAAATTACTTCGGCTATCAAAAATCATCCCCAACTACACTTTACAGCAACAAACTAAGCCCAATCACTTTAAAATTACAAAAAAATGCTAAAAATCATAACAAACTATACCAGAATCACCTAAATTACTTCGGCTACCGTAAATCACCCCCAACTATCCCTTACCACAACAAACCAAACCATATCATCTTAAAATTACAAAAAAAGGTGTACAAATCATAAAAAACTATGCCAGACTCACCTAAATTATTTCGGTTACCCTAAATCATCACCAACTAACCCTTACCACAACAAACTAAACCCAATCACTTTTAAATTACAAAAAAATGCTACTAACCATAGCAAACTATGCCAAACTCACCAAAATTACTTCGGCTATCAAAAATCACCCCCAACTACACTTTGCAGCAACAAACTAAGCCCAATCACTTTAAAATTACAAAAAAATGCTAAAAATCATAACAAACTATACCAGAACCACCTAAATTACTTCGGCTACCGTAAATCACCCCCAACTATCCCTTACCACAACAAACCAAACCATATCATCTTAAAATTACAAAAAAAGGTGTACAAATCATAACAAACTATGCCAGACTCACCTAAATTACATCGGCTACTCTAAATCATCACCAACTAACCCTTACCACAACAAACTATACCCAATCAGTTTTAAATTACAAAAAAATGCTACTAACCATAGCAAACTATGCCAAACTCACTTAAATTACTTCGGCTATCAAAAATCACCCCCAACTACACTTTACAGCAACAAACTAAGCCCAATCACTTTAAAATTACAAAAAAATGCTAAAAATCATAACAAACTATACCAGAACCACCTAAATTACTTCGGCTACCGTAAATCACCCCCAACTATCCCTTACCACAACAAACCAAACCATATCATCTTAAAATTACAAAAAAAGGTGTACAAATCATAACAAACTATGCCAGACTCACCTAAATTACATCGGCTACTCTAAATCATCACCAACTAACCCTTACCACAACAAACTAAACCCAATCACTTTTAAATTACAAAAAAATGTTACTAACCATAGCAAACTATGCCAAACTCATCTAAATTACTTCGGCTATCTAAAATCACCCCCAACTACACTTTACAGCAACAAACTAAGCCCAATCTCTTTAAAATTACAAAAAAATGCTAAAAATCATAATAAACTATACCAGAATCACCTAAATTACTTCGGCTACCGTAAATCACCCCCAACTATCCCTTACCACAACAAACCAAACCATATCATCTTAAAATTACAAAAAAAGGTGTACAAATCATAAAAAACTATGCCAGACTCACCTAAATTACTTCGGTTACCCTAAATCATCACCAACTAACCCTTACCACAACAAACTAAACCCAATCACTTTTAAATTACAAAAAAATGCTACTAACCATAGCAAACTATGCCAAACTCACCTAAATTACTTCGGCTATCAAAAATCACCCCCAACTACACTTTACAGCAACAAACTAAGCCCAATCACTTTAAAATTACAAAAAAATGCTAAAAATCATAACAAACTATACCAGAATCACCTAAATTACTTCGGCTACCGTAAATCACCCCCAACTATCCCTTACCACAACAAACCAAACCATATCATCTTAAAATTACAAAAAAAGGTGTACAAATCATAACAAACTATGCCAGACTCACCTAAATTACATCGGCTACTCTAAATCATCACCAACTAACCCTTACCACAACAAACTATACCCAATCAGTTTTAAATTACAAAAAAATGCTACTAACCATAGCAAACTATGCCAAACTCACTTAAATTACTTCGGCTATCAAAAATCACCCCCAACTACACTTTACAGCAACAAACTAAGCCCAATCACTTTAAAATTACAAAAAAATGCTAAAAATCATAACAAACTATACCAGAATCACCTAAATTACTTCGGCTACCGTAAATCACCCCCAACTATCCCTTACCACAACAAACCAAACCATATCATCTTAAAATTACAAAAAAAGGTATACAAATCATAACAAACTATGCCAGACTCACCTAAATTACTTTGGCTACACTAAATCATCACCAACTAACCCTTACCACAACAAACTAAACCCAATCAGTTTTAAATTACAAAAAAATGCTACTAACCATAGCAAACTATGCCAAACTCACCTAAATTACTTCGGCTATCAAAAATTATCCCCAACTACACTTTACAGCAACAAACTAAGCCCAATCACTTTAAAATTACAAAAAAATGCTAAAAATGATAACAAACTACACCAGAATCACTTAAATTACTTCGGCTACCGTAAATCACCCCCAACTATCCCTTACCACAACAAACCAAACCATATCATCATAAAATTACAAAATAAGGTGTACAAATCATAACAAACTATGCCAGACTCACCTAAATTACTTCGGCTACTCTAAATCATCACCAACTAACCCTTACCACAATAAACTAAACCCAATCACTTTTAAATTACAAAAAAATGCTTCTAACCATAGCAAACTATGCCAAACTCACCTAAATTACTTCGGCTATCAAAAATCTCCCCCAACTACACTTTACAGCAACAAACTAAGCCCAGTCATTTTAAAATTACAAAAAATGCTAAAAATCATAACAAACTAAACCAGAATCACCTAAATTACTTCGGCTACCGTAAATCACCCCCCACTATCCCTTACCACAACAAACCAAACCATATCATCTTAAAATTACAAAAAAAGGTATACAAATCATAACAAACTATGCCAGACTCACCTAAATTACTTTGGCTACTCTAAATCATCACCAACTAACCCTTACCACAACAAACTAAACCCAATCAGTTTTAAATTACAAAAAAATGCTACTAACCATAGCAAACTATGCCAAACTCACCTAAATTACTTCGGCTATCAAAAATCATCCCCAACTACACTTTACAGCAACAAACTAAGCCCAATCACTTTAAAATTACAAAAAAATGCTAAAAATCATAACAAACTATACCAGAATCACCTAAATTACTTCGGCTACCGTAAATCACCCCCAACTATCCCTTACCACAACAAACCAAACCATATCATCTTAAAATTACAAAAAAAGGTATACAAATCATAACAAACTATGCCAGACTCACCTAAATTACTTTGGCTACTCTAAATCATCACCAACTAACCCTTACCACAACAAACTAAACCCAATCAGTTTTAAATTACAAAAAAATGCTACTAACCATAGCAAACTATGCCAAACTCACCTAAATTACTTCGGCTATCAAAAATCATCCCCAACTACACTTTACAGCAACAAACTAAGCCCAATCACTTTAAAATTACAAAAAAATGCTAAAAATCATAACAAACTATACCAGAATCACCTAAATTACTTCGGCTACCGTAAATCACCCCCAACTATCCCTTACCACAACAAACCAAACCATATCATCTTAAAATTACAAAAAAAGGTGTACAAATCATAAAAAACTATGCCAGACTCACCTAAATTATTTCGGTTACCCTAAATCATCACCAACTAACCCTTACCACAACAAACTAAACCCAATCACTTTTAAATTACAAAAAAATGCTACTAACCATAGCAAACTATGCCAAACTCACCAAAATTACTTCGGCTATCAAAAATCACCCCCAACTACACTTTGCAGCAACAAACTAAGCCCAATCACTTTAAAATTACAAAAAAATGCTAAAAATCATAACAAACTATACCAGAACCACCTAAATTACTTCGGCTACCGTAAATCACCCCCAACTATCCCTTACCACAACAAACCAAACCATATCATCTTAAAATTACAAAAAAAGGTGTACAAATCATAACAAACTATGCCAGACTCACCTAAATTACATCGGCTACTCTAAATCATCACCAACTAACCCTTACCACAACAAACTATACCCAATCAGTTTTAAATTACAAAAAAATGCTACTAACCATAGCAAACTATGCCAAACTCACTTAAATTACTTCGGCTATCAAAAATCACCCCCAACTACACTTTACAGCAACAAACTAAGCCCAATCACTTTAAAATTACAAAAAAATGCTAAAAATCATAACAAACTATACCAGAACCACCTAAATTACTTCGGCTACCGTAAATCACCCCCAACTATCCCTTACCACAACAAACCAAACCATATCATCTTAAAATTACAAAAAAAGGTGTACAAATCATAACAAACTATGCCAGACTCACCTAAATTACATCGGCTACTCTAAATCATCACCAACTAACCCTTACCACAACAAACTAAACCCAATCACTTTTAAATTACAAAAAAATGTTACTAACCATAGCAAACTATGCCAAACTCATCTAAATTACTTCGGCTATCTAAAATCACCCCCAACTACACTTTACAGCAACAAACTAAGCCCAATCTCTTTAAAATTACAAAAAAATGCTAAAAATCATAATAAACTATACCAGAATCACCTAAATTACTTCGGCTACCGTAAATCACCCCCAACTATCCCTTACCACAACAAACCAAACCATATCATCTTAAAATTACAAAAAAAGGTGTACAAATCATAAAAAACTATGCCAGACTCACCTAAATTACTTCGGTTACCCTAAATCATCACCAACTAACCCTTACCACAACAAACTAAACCCAATCACTTTTAAATTACAAAAAAATGCTACTAACCATAGCAAACTATGCCAAACTCACCTAAATTACTTCGGCTATCAAAAATCACCCCCAACTACACTTTACAGCAACAAACTAAGCCCAATCACTTTAAAATTACAAAAAAATGCTAAAAATCATAACAAACTATACCAGAATCACCTAAATTACTTCGGCTACCGTAAATCACCCCCAACTATCCCTTACCACAACAAACCAAACCATATCATCTTAAAATTACAAAAAAAGGTGTACAAATCATAACAAACTATGCCAGACTCACCTAAATTACATCGGCTACTCTAAATCATCACCAACTAACCCTTACCACAACAAACTATACCCAATCAGTTTTAAATTACAAAAAAATGCTACTAACCATAGCAAACTATGCCAAACTCACTTAAATTACTTCGGCTATCAAAAATCACCCCCAACTACACTTTACAGCAACAAACTAAGCCCAATCACTTTAAAATTACAAAAAAATGCTAAAAATCATAACAAACTATACCAGAATCACCTAAATTACTTCGGCTACCGTAAATCACCCCCAACTATCCCTTACCACAACAAACCAAACCATATCATCTTAAAATTACAAAAAAAGGTATACAAATCATAACAAACTATGCCAGACTCACCTAAATTACTTTGGCTACACTAAATCATCACCAACTAACCCTTACCACAACAAACTAAACCCAATCAGTTTTAAATTACAAAAAAATGCTACTAACCATAGCAAACTATGCCAAACTCACCTAAATTACTTCGGCTATCAAAAATTATCCCCAACTACACTTTACAGCAACAAACTAAGCCCAATCACTTTAAAATTACAAAAAAATGCTAAAAATGATAACAAACTACACCAGAATCACTTAAATTACTTCGGCTACCGTAAATCACCCCCAACTATCCCTTACCACAACAAACCAAACCATATCATCATAAAATTACAAAATAAGGTGTACAAATCATAACAAACTATGCCAGACTCACCTAAATTACTTCGGCTACTCTAAATCATCACCAACTAACCCTTACCACAATAAACTAAACCCAATCACTTTTAAATTACAAAAAAATGCTTCTAACCATAGCAAACTATGCCAAACTCACCTAAATTACTTCGGCTATCAAAAATCTCCCCCAACTACACTTTACAGCAACAAACTAAGCCCAGTCACTTTAAAATTACAAAAAAATGCTAAAAATCATAACAAACTATACCAGAATCACCTAAATTACTTCGGCTACCGTAAATCACCACCAACTATCCCTTACCACAACAAACCAAACCATATCATCTTAAAATTACAAAAAAGGTGTACAAATCATAACATACTATGCCAGCCTCACCTAAATTACTTCGGCTACTCTAAATCATCACCAACTAACCCTTACCAAAACAAACTAAACCCAATCACTTTTAAATTACAAAAAAATGCTACTAACCATAGCAAACTATGCCAAACTCACCTAAATTACTTAGGCTATCAAAAATCACCCCCAACTACACTTTACAGCAACAAACTAAGCCAAATCACTTTAAAATTACAAAAAAATGCTAAAAATCATAACAAACTGTACCAGAATCACCTAAATTACTTCGGCTACCGTAAATCACCCCCAACTATCCCTTACCACAACAAACCAAACCATATTATCTTACAATTACAAAAAAAGCTGTACAAATCATAACAAACTATGCCAGACTCACCTAAATTACTTCGGCTACTCTAAACCATCACCAACTAACCCTTACCACAACAAACTAAACCCAATCATTTTTAAATTAGAAAAAAATGCTACTAACCATAGCAAACTATGCCAAACTCACCTAAATTACTTCGGCTATCAAAAATCACCCCTAACTACACTTTACAACAACAAACTAAGCCGAATCACTTTAAAATTACAAAAAAATGCTAAAAATTATAACAAACTATACCAGAATCACCTATATTACTTCGGCTACCGTAAATCACCCCCAACTGTCCCTTACCACAACAAACCAAACCATATCATCTTAAAATTACAAAAAAAGGTGTACAAATGATAACAAACTATGCCAGACTCACCTAAATTACTTCGGCTACTCTAAATCATCACCAACTAACCCTTACCACAACAAACTAAACCCAATCACTTTTAAATTACAAAAAAATGCTACTAACCATAGCAAACTATGCCAAACTCACCTAAATTACTTCGGCTATCAAAAATCACCCCCAACTACACTTTATAGTAACAAACTAAGCCCAATCACTTTAAAATTACAAAAAAATGCTAAAAATCATAACAAACTATACCAGAATCACCTAAATTACTTCGGCTACCGTGAATCACCCCCAACTATCCCTTACCACAACAAACCAAACCATATCATCTTCAAATAACAAAAAAAGGTGTACAAATCATAACAAACTATGCCAGCCTCACCTAAATTACTTCGGCTACTCTAAATCAGCACCAACTAACCCTTACCAAAACAAACTAAACCCAATCACTTTTAAATTACAAAAAAACGCTACTAACCATAGCAAATTATGCCAAACTTACCTAAATTACTTCGGCTATCAAAAATCACCCCCAACTACACTTTACAGCAACAAACTAAGCCCAATCACTTTAAAATTACAAAAAAAAGCTAAAAATCATAACAAACTATACCAGAATCACCTAAATTACTTCGGCTACCGTGAATCACCCCCAACTATCCCTTACCACAACAAACCAAACCATATCATCTTCAAATAACAAAAAAAGGTGTACAAATCATAACAAACTATGCCAGACTCACCTAAATTACTTTGGCTACTCTAAATCATCACCAACTAACCCTTACCACAACAAACTAAACCCAATCAGTTTTAAATTACAAAAAAATGCTACTAACCATAGCAAATTATGCCAAACTCACCTAAATTACTTCGGCTGTCAAAAATCATCCGCAACTACACTTTACAGCAACAAACTAAGCTCAATCACTTTAAAATTACAAAAAAATGCTAAAAATCATAACAAACTATACCAGAATCACCTAAATTACTTCGGCTACCGTAAATCACACCCAACTATGCCTTACCACAACAAACCAAACCATATCATCTTAAAATTACAAAAAAGGTGTACAAATCATAACAAACTATGCCAGCCTCACCTAAATTACTTCGGCTACTCTAAATCATCACCAACTAACCCTTACCAAAACAAACTAAACCCAATAACTTTTAAATTACAAAAAAATGCTACTAACCATAGCAAACTATTCCAAACTCACCTAAATTACTTCGGCTATCAAAAATCACCCCCAACTACACTTTACAGCAACAAACTAAGCCCAATCACTTTAAAATTACAAAAAAATGCTAAAAATCATAACAAACTGTACCAGAATCACCTAAATTACTTCGGCTACCGTAAATCACCCCCAACTATCCCTTACCACAACAAACCAAACCATATCATCTTAAAATTACAAAAAAAGCTGTACAAATCATAACAAAGTATGCCAGACTCACCTAAATTACTTCGGCTACTCTAAACCATCACCAACTAACCCTTACCACAACAAACTAAACCCAATCATTTTTAAATTATAAAAAAATGCTACTAACCATAGCAAACTATGCCAAACTCCCCTAAATTACTTCGGCTATCAAAAATCACCCCCAACTACACTTTATAGTAACAAACTAAGCCCAATCACTTTAAAATTACAAAAAAATGCTAAAAATCATAACAAGCTATACCAGAATCACCTAAATTACTTCGGCTACCGTAAATCACCCCCAACTATCCCTTACCACAACAAACCAAACCATATCATCTTAAAATTACAAAAAAAGCTGTACAAATCATAACAAACTATGCCAGACTCACCTAAATTACTTCGGCTACTCTAAACCATCACCAACTAACCCTTACCACAACAAACTAAACCCAATCATTTTTAAATTATAAAAAAATGCTACTAACCATAGCAAACAATGCCAAACTCACCTAAATTACTTCGGCTATCAAAAATCACCCCCAACTACACTTTAAAGCAACAAACTAAGCCGAATCACTTTAAAATTACAAAAAAATGCTAAAAATCATAACAAACTATACCGGAATCACCTAAATTACTTCGGCTACCGTAAATCACACCCAACTATCCCTTACCACAACAAACCAAACCATATCATCTTAAAATTACAAAAAAGGTGTACAAATCATAACAAACTATGCCAGCCTCACCTAAATTACTTCGGCTACTCTAAATCAGCACCAACTAACCCTTACCAAAACAAACTAAACCCAATCACTTTTAAATTACAAAAAAACGCTACTAACCATAGCAAATTATGCCAAACTTACCTAAATTACTTCGGCTATCAAAAATCACCCCCAACTACACTTTACAGCAACAAACTAAGCCCAATCACTTTAAAATTACAAAAAAAAGCTAAAAATCATAACAAACTGTACCAGAATCACCTAAATTACTTCGGATACCGTAAATCACCCCCAACTATCCCTTACCACAACAAACCAAACCATATCATCTTAAAATTACAAAAAAAGCTGTACAAATCATAACAAACTATGCCAGACTCACCTAAATTACTTCGGCTACTCTAAACCATCACCAACTAACCCTTATCACAACAAACTAAACCCAATCATTTTTAAATTAGAAAAAAATGCTACTAACCATAGCAAACTATGCCAAACTCACCTAAATTACTTCGGCTATCAAAAATCACCCCCAACTACACTTTACAGCAACAAACTAAGCCGAATCACTTTAAAATTACAAAAAAATGCTAAAAATTATAACAAACTATACCAGAATCACCTATATTACTTCGGCTACCGTAAATCACCCCCAACTGTCCCTTACCACAACAAACCAAACCATATCATCTTAAAATTACAAAAAAAGGTGTACAAATCATAACAAACTATGCCAGACTCACCTAAATTACTTCGGCTACTCTAAATCATCACCAACTAACCCTTACCACAACAAACTAAACCCAATCACTTTTAAATTACAAAAAAATGCTACTAACCATAGCAAACTATGCCAAACTCACCTAAATTACTTCGGCTATTAAAAATCACCCCCAACTACACTTTATAGTAACAAACTAAGCCCAATCATTTTAAAATTACAAAAAAATGCTAAAAATCATAACAAACTATACCAGAATCACCTAAATTACTTCGGCTACCGTAAATCACCCCCAACTATCCCTTACCACAACAAACCAAACCATATCATCTTAAAATTACAAAAAAATGTGTACAAATCATAACAAACTATGCCAGACTCACCTAAATTACTTCGGCTACGCTAAATCATCACCAACTAACCCTTACCACAACAAACTAAACCCAATCAATTTTAAATTACAAAAAAATGCTACTAACCATAGCAAACTATGCCAAACACACCTAAATTACTTCGGCTATCAAAAATCACCCCCAACTACACTTTACAGCAACAAACTAAGCCCAATCACTTTAAAATTACAAAAAAATGCTAAAAATCATAACAAACTATACCAGAATCACCTAAATTACTTCGGCTACCGTAAATCACCCCCAACTATCCCTTACCACAACAAATCAAACCATATCATCTTAAAATAACAAAAAAAGGTGTACAAATCATAACAAACTATGCCAGACTCACCTAAATTACTTCGGCTACTCTAAATCATCACCAATTAACCCTTACCACAACAAACTAAACCCAATCACTTTTAAATTACAAAAAAATGCTACTAACCATAGCAAACTATGCCAAACTCACCTAAATTACTTCGGCTATCAAAAATCACACCCAACTACACTTTATAGCAACAAACTAAGCCCAATCACTTTAAAATTACAAAAAAATGCTAAATATCATAACAAACTATACCAGAATCACCTAAATTACTTCGGCTACCGTAAATCACCCCCAAATATCCCTTACCACAACAAACCAAACCATATCATCTTAAAATTACAAAAAAAGGTGTACAAATCATAACAAACTATGCCAGACTCACCTAAATTACTTCCGCTACTCTAAATCATCACCAACTAACCCTTACCACAACAAACTAAACCCAATGACTTTTAAATTACAAAAAAATGCTACTAACCATAGCAAACAATACCAAATTCACCTAAATTACTTCGGCTATCAAAAATCACCCCAACTACAGTTTACAGCAACAAACTGAGCCCAATCACTTTAAAATTACAAAAAAATGCTAAAAATCATAACAAACTATACCAGAATCACTTAAATAACTTCGGCTACCGTAAATCATCCCCAACTATCCCTTACCACAACAAACCAAACCATATCATCTTAAAATTACAAAAAAAGGTGTACAAATCATAACAAACTATGCCAGACTCACCTAAATTACTTCGGCTAATCTAAATCATCACCAACTAACCCTTACCACAACAAACTAAACGCAATCACTTTTAAATTACAAAAAAATTCTACAAACCATAGCAAACTATGCCAAACTCACCTAAAATACTTCGGCTATCAAAAATCACCCCCAACTACACTTTACAGCAACAAACTAAGCCCAATAACTTTAAAATTACAAAAAAATTCTAAAAATCATTGCAAACTATACCAGAATCACCTAAATTACTTCGGCTATCAAAAATCACCCCCAACTACACTTTACAGCAACAAACTAAGCCCAATCACTTTAAAATTACAAAAAAATGCTAAAAATAATAACAAACTATACCAGAATCACTTAAATAACTTCGGCTACCGTAAATCACCCCCAACTATTCCTTACCACAACAAACCAAACCATATCATCTTAAAATTACAAAAAAAGGTGTACAAATCATAACAAACTATGCCAGACTCACCTAAATTACTTCGGCTAATCTAAATCATCACCAACTAACCCTTACCAAAACAAACTAAACGCAATCACTTTTAAATTACAAAAAAATTCTACTAACTATAGCAAACTATGCCAAACTCACCTAAATTACTTCGGCAATCAAAAATCACCCCCAACTACACTTTACAGCAACAAACTAAGCCCAATAAGTTTAAAATTACAAAAAAATGCTAAAAATCATAACAAACTATACCAGAATCACCTAAATTACTTCGGCTACCGTAAATCACCCCCAACTAAACCTTACCACAACAAACCAAACCATATCATCTTATAATTACAAAAAAAGTTGTACAAATCATTACAAACCATGCCAGACTCACCTAAATTACTTCGGCTACTCTAAATCATCACCAACTAACCTTTACCACTACAAACTAAACCCAATCACTTTAAGATTACAATAAAATGCTACTAACCATAGCAAACTATGCCAAACTCACCTAAATTACTTCGGCTATCAAAAATCACCCCCAACTACACTTTATAGCAACAAACTAAGCCCAATCACTTTAAAATTACAAAAAAATGCTAAAAATCATAACAAACTATACCAGAATTACCTAAATTACTTCGGCTACCGTAAATCACCCCCAACTATCCCTTACCACAACAAACCACACCATATCATCTTAAAATTACAAAAAAAGGTGTACAAATCATAACAAACTATGCCAGACTCACCTAAATTACTTCGGCTACACTAAATCATCACCAGCTAACCCTTACCACAACAAACTAAACCCAATCACTTTTAAATTTCAAAAAAATGCTACTAACCATAGCAAACTAAGCCAAACTCACCTAAATTACTTCGGCTACTCTAAATCATCACCAACTAACCCTTACCACAACAAACTAAACCCAATCACTTTTAAATTACAAAAAAATGCTACTAACCATAGCAAACTATGCCAAACTCACCTAAATTACTTCGGCTATCAAAAATCACCCCCAACTACACTTTACAGCAACAAACTAAGCCCAATCACTTTAAAATTACAAAAAAATGCTAAAAATAATAACAAACTATACCAGAATCACCTAAATTACTTCGGCTACCGTAAATCACTCCCAACTATCCCTTACCACAACAAACCAAACCATATCATCTTAAAATTCCAAAAAAAGGTGTACAAATCATAACAAACTATGCCAGACTCATCTAAATTACTTCGGCTACTCTAAATCATCACCAACTAACCCTTACCACAACAAACTAAACCCAATCACTTTTAAATTACAAAAAAATGCTACTAACCATAGCAAACCATGCCAAACTCACCTAAATTACTTCGGCTATCAAAAATCACCCCCAACTACACTTTACAGCAACAAACAAAGCCCAATCACTTTAAAATAACAAAAAAATTCTAAAAATCATAACAAACTATACCAGAATCACCTAAATTACTTCGGCTACCGTAAATCACCCCCAACTATCCCTTACCACAACAAACCAAACCATATCATCTTAAAATTACAAAAAAAGGTGTACAAATCATAACAAACTATGCCAGATTCACCTAAATTACTTCGGCTACTCTAAATCTTCACCAACTAACCCTTACCACAACAAACTAAACCCAATCACTTTTAAATTACAAAAAAATGCTACTAACCATAGCAAACTATGCCAAACTCACCTAAGTTACTTCGGCTATCAAAAATCACCCCCAACTACACTTTACAGCAACAAACTAAGCCCAATCACGTTAAAATTACAAAAAAAATGCTAAAAATCATAACAAACTGTACCAGAATCACCTAAATTACTTCGGCTACCGTAAATCACCCCCAACTATCCCTTACCACAACAAACCAAACCATATCATCTTAAAATTACAAAAAAAGGTGTACAAATCATAACAAACTATGCCAGACTCACCTAAATTACTTCGGCTACTCTAAATCATCACCAACTAACCCTTTCCACAACAAACTAAACCCAATCACTTTTAAATTACAAAAAAATGCTTCTAACCATAGCAAACTATGCCAAACTCACCTAAATTACTTCGGCTACCATAAATCATCACCAACTAACCCTTACAACAACAAACTAAACCCAATAACTCTTAAATTACAAAAAAATGCTACTAACCATAGAAAACTATGCCAAACTCACCTAAATTACTTCGGCTATTAAAAATCACCCCCAACTACACTTTACAGCAACAAACTAAGCCATATCACTTTAAAATTACAAAAAAATGCTAAAAATCATAACAAACTTTACCAAAATCACCTAAATTACTTCGCCTACCGTAAATCAACCCCAACTATCCCTTACCACAACAAACCAAACCATATCATCTTAAAATTACAAAAAAAGGTGTACAAATCATAACAAACTATGCCAGACTCACCTAAATTATTTCGGCTACTCTAAATCATCACCAACTAACCCTTACCACAACAAACTAAACCCAATCACTTTTAAATTACAAAAAAATGCTAGTAACCATAGCAAACTATGCCAAACTCACCTAAATTACTTCGGCTACCATAAATCATCACCAACTAACCCTTACCACAACAAACTAAACCCAATCAATTTTAAATTACAAAAAAATGCTACTAACTATAGCAAACGATGCCAAACTCACCTAAATTACTTCGGCTATCAAAAATCACCCCCATCTACACTTTACAGCAACAAACTAAGCCCAATCACTTTAAAATTACAAAAAAATGCTAAAAATCATAACAAACTATACCAGAATCACCTAAATTACTTCGGCTACCGTAAATCACCCCCAACTATCCCTTACCACAACAAACCAAACCATATCATCTTAAAATTACAAAAAAAGGTGTACAAATCATAACAAGATATGCCAGACTCACCTAAATTACTTCGGCTACTCTAAATCATCACCAACTAACCCTTACCACAACAAACTAAACCCAATAACTTTTAAATTACAAAAAAATGCTAGTAACCATAGCAAACTATGCCAAACTCACCTAAATTACTTCGGCTACCATAAATCATCACCAACTACACTTTACAGCAACAAACAAAGCCCAATCACTTTAAAATTACAAAAAAATGCTAAAAATCATAACAAACTATACCAGAATCACCTAAATTACTTCGGCTACCGTAAATCACCCCCAACTATCCCTTACCACAACAAACCAAACCATATCATCTTAAAATTACAAAAAAAGGTGTACAAATCATAACAAGCTATGCCAGACTCACCTAAATTACTTCGGCTACTCTAAATCACCACCAACTAACCCTTACCACAACAGACTAAACCCAATCACTTTTAAATTACAAAAAAAATGCTAGTAACCATAGCAAACTATGCCAAACTCACCTAATTTACTTCGGCTACCATAAATCATCACCAACTAACCCTTGCCACAACAAACTAAACCCAATCACTTTTAAATTACAAAAAAATGCTACTAACTATAGCAAACTATGCCAAACTCACCTAAATTACTTAGGCTATCAAAAATCACCCCCAACTACACTTAACAGCAACAAACTAAACCCAATCACTTTAAAATTACAAAAAAATGCTAAAAATCATAACAAACTATACCAGAATCACCTAAATTACTTCGGGCACCGTAAATCACCCCCAACTATCCCTTACCACAAAAAACCAAACCATATCATCTTAAAATTACAAAAAAAGGTGTACAAATCATAACAAACTAAGCCAGACTCACCTAAATTACTTCGGCTACTCTAAATCATCACCAACTAACCCTTACCACAACAAACTAAACCCAATCACTTTTAAATTACAAAAAAATGCTAGTAACCATAGCAAACTATGCCAAACTCACCTAAATTGCTTCGGCTACCATAAATCATCACCAACTAACCCTTACCACAACAAACTAAACCCAATCACTTTTAAATTACAAAAAAATGCTACTAACCATAGCAAACTATGCCAAACTTACCTAAATTACTTCGGCTATCAAAAATCACCCCCAACTACACTTTACAGCAACAAACAAAGCCCAATCACTTTAAAATTACAAAAAAATGCTAAAAATCATAACAAACTATACCAGAATCACCTAAATTACTTCGGCTACCATAAATCACCCCCAACTATTCCTTACCACAATAAACCAAACCATATCATCTTAAAATTACAAAAAAAGGTGTACAAATCATAACAAACTATGCCAGACTCACCTAAATTACTTCGGCTACTCTAAATCATCACCAACTAGCCCTTACCACAACAAACTAAACCCAATCACTTTTAAATTACAAAAAAATGCTAGTAACCATAGCAAACTATGCCAAACTCACCTAAATTACTTCGGCTACCATAAATCATCACCAACTAATCCTTACCACAACAAACTAAACCCAATCACTTTTAAATTACAAAAAAATGCTACTAACCATAGCAAACTATGCCAAACTCACCTAAATTACTTCGGCTATCAAAAATCACACCCAACTACACTTTACAGCAACAAACAAAGCCCAATCACTTTAAAATAACAAAAAAATGCTAAAAATCATAACAAACTATACCAGAATCACCTAAATTACTTCGGCTACCGTAAATCACCCCCAACTATTCCTTACCACAACAAACCAAACCATATCATCTTAAAATTACAAAAAAGGTGTACAAATCATAACAAACTATGCCAGACTCACCTAAATTACTTCGGCTACTCTAAATCATCACCAACTAGCCCTTACCACAACAAACTAAACCCAATCACTTTTAAATTACAAAAAAATGCTAGTAACCATAGCAAACTATGCCAAACTCACCTAAATTACTTCGGCTACCATAAATCATCACCAACTAATCCTTACCACAACAAACTAAACCCAATCACTTTTAAATTACAAAAAAATGCTACTAACCATAGCAAACTATGCCAAACTCACCTAAATTACTTCGGCTATCAAAAATCACACCCAACTACACTTTACAGCAACAAACTAAGCCCAATCACTTTAAAATTACAAAAAAATGCTAAAAATCATAACAAACTATACCAGAATCACCTAAATTACTTCGGCTACCGTAAATCACCCCCAACTATCCCTTACCACAACAAACCAAACTATATCATCTTAAAATTACAAAAAAAGGTGTACAAATCATAACAAACTATGCCAGACTCACCTAAATTACTTCGGCTACTCTAAATCATCACCAACTAACCCTTACCACAACAAACTAAACCCAATCACTTTTATATTACAAAAAAATGCTAGTAACCATAGCAAACTATGCCAAACTCACCTAAATTACTTCGGCTACCATAAAGCATCACCAACTTAACCTTACCACAACAAACTAAACCCAATCACTTTTAAATTACAAAAAAATGCTACTAACCATAGCAAGCTATGCCAAACTCACCTAAATTACTTCGGCTATCAAAAATCACCCCCAACTACACTTTACAGCAACAAAATAAGCCCAATCACTTTAAAATTACAAAAAAATGCTAAAAATCATAACAAACTATACCAGAATTACCTAAATTACTTCGGCTACCCTAAATCACCCCCAACTATCCTTTACCACAACAAACCAAACCATATCATCTTAAAATTACAAAAAAAGGTGTACAAATCATAACAAACTATGCGAGACACACCTAACTTACTTCGGCTACTCTAAATCATCACCAACTAACCCTTACCACAACAAACTAAACCCAATCACTTTTAAATTACAAAAAAATGCTACTAACTATAGCAAACTATGCCAAACTCGCCTAAATTACTTCGGCTATCAAAAATCAACCCCAACTACACTTTACAGCAACAAACCAAGCCCAATCACTTTAAAATTACAAAAAAATGCTAAAAATCATAACAAACTATACCAGAATCACCTAAATTACTTCGGCTACCGTAAATCACCCCCAACTATCCCTTACCACAACAAACCAAACCATATTATCTTAAAATTACAAAAAAAGGTGTACAAATCATAACAAACTATGCCAGATTCAACTAAATTACTTCGGCTACTCTAATTCATCACCAACTAACCCTTACCACAACAAACTAAACCCAATCACTTTTAAATTACAAAAAAATGCTAGTAACCATAGCAAACTATGCCAAACTCACCTAAATTACTTCGGCTACTATAAAGCATCACCAACTAACCCTTACCACAACAAACTAAACCCAATCACTTTTAAATTACAAAAAAATTTTAGTAACCATAGCAAACTATGCCAAACTCACCTAAATTACTTCGGATACCACAAATCATCACCAACTAACCCTTACCACAACAAACTAAACCCAATCAATTTTAAATTACAAAAAAATGCTACTAACTATAGCAAACTATGCCAAACTCACCTAAATTACTTCGGCTATCAAAAATCACCCCCAACTACACTTTACAGCAACAAACTAAGCCCAATCACTTTAAAATAACAAAAAAATGCTAAAAATCATAACAAACTATACCAGAATCACCTAAATTACTTCGGCTACCGTAAATCACCCCCAACTATCCCTTACCACAACAAACCAAACCATATCATCTTAAAATTACAAAAAAAGGTGTACAAATCATAACAAACTATGCCAGATTCACCTAAATTACTTCGGCTACTCTAAATCATCACCAACTAACCCTTACCACAACAAACTAAACCCAATCACTTTTAAATTACAAAAAAATGCTACTAACCATAGCAAACTATGCCAAACTCACCTAAGTTACTTCGGCTATCAAAAATCACCCCCAACTACACTTTACAGCAACAAACTAAGCCCAATCACGTTAAAATTACAAAAAAATGCTAAAAATCATAACAAACTGTACCAGAATTACCTAAATTACTTCGGCTACCGTAAATCACCCGCAACTATCCCTTACCACAACAAACCAAACCATATCATCTTAAAATTACAAAAAAAGGTGTACAAATCATAACAAACTATGCCAGACTCACCTAAATTACTTCGGCTACTCTAAATCATCACCAACTAACCCTTTCCACAACAAACTAAACCCAATCACTTTTAAATTACAAAAAAATGCTTCTAACCATAGCAAACTATGCCAAACTCACCTAAATTACTTCGGCTACCATAAATCATCACCAACTAACCCTTACCACAACAAACTAAACCCAATAACTCTTAAATTACAAAAAAATGCTACTAACCATAGCAAACTATGCCAAACTCACCTAAATTACTTCGGCTATCAAAAATCACCCCCAACTACACTTTACAGCAACAAACTAAGCCATATCACTTTAAAATTACAAAAAAATGCTAAAAATCATAACAAACTTTACCAAAATCACCTAAATTACTTCGCCTACCGTAAATCAACCCCAACTATCCCTTACCACAACAAACCAAACCATATCATCTTAAAATTACAAAAAAAGGTGTACAAATCATAACAAACTATGCCAGACTCACCTAAATTATTTCGTCTACTCTAAATCATCACCAACTAACCCTTACCACAACAAACTAAACCCAATCACTTTTAAATTACAAAAAAATGCTAGTAACCATAGCAAACTATGCCAAACTCACCTAAATTACTTCGGCTACCATAAATCATCACCAACTAACCCTTACAACAACAAACTAAACCCAATAACTCTTAAATTACAAAAAAATGCTACTAACCATAGCAAACTATGCCAAACTCACCTAAATTACTTCGGCTATCAAAAATCACCCCCAACTACACTTTACAGCAACAAACTAAGCCATATCACTTTAAAATTACAAAAAAATGCTAAAAATCATAACAAACTTTACCAAAATCACCTAAATTACTTCGCCTACCGTAAATCAACCCCAACTATCCCTTACCACAACAAACCAAACCATATCATTTTAAAATTACAAAAAAAGGTGTACAAATCATAACAAACTATGCCAGACTCACCTAAATTATTTCGGCTACTCTAAATCATCACCAACTAACCCTTACCACAACAAACTAAACCCAATCACTTTTAAATTACAAAAAAATGCTAGTAACCATAGCAAACTATGCCAAACTCACCTAAATTACTTCGGCTACCATAAATCATCACCAACTAACCCTTACCACAACAAACTAAACCCAATAACTCTTAAATTACAAAAAAATGCTACTAACCATAGCAAACTATGCCAAACTCACCTAAATTACTTCGGCTATCAAAAATCACCCCCAACTACACTTTACAGCAACAAACTAAGCCATATCACTTTAAAATTACAAAAAAATGCTAAAAATCATAACAAACTTTACCAAAATCACCTAAATTACTTCGCCTACCGTAAATCAACCCCAACTATCCCTTACCACAACAAACCAAACCATATCATCTTAAAATTACAAAAAAAGGTGTACAAATCATAACAAACTATGCCAGACTCACCTAAATTATTTCGGCTACTCTAAATCATCACCAACTAACCCTTACCACAACAAACTAAACCCAATCAATTTTAAATTACAAAAAAGTGCTATTAACTATAGCAAACTATGCCAAACTCACCTAAATTACTTCGGCTATCAAAAATCACCCCCATCTACACTTTACAGCAACAAACTAAGCCCAATCACTTTAAAATTACAAAAAAATGCTAAAAATCATAACAAACTATACCAGAATCACCTAAATTACTTCGGCTACCGTAAATCACCCCCAACTATCCCTTACCACAACAAACCAAACCATATCATCTTAAAATTACAAAAAAAGGTGTACAAATCATAACAAGCTATGCCAGACTCACCTAAATTACTTCGGCTACTCTAAATCATCAACAACTAACCCTTACCACAACAAACTAAACCCAATAACTTTTAAATTACAAAAAAATGCTAGTAACCATAGCAAACTATGCCAAACTCACCTAAATTACTTCGGCTACCATAAATCATCACCAACTACACTTTACAGCAACAAACAAAGCCCAATCACTTTAAAATTACAAAAAAAATGCTAAAAATCATAACAAACTATACCAGAATCACCTAAATTACTTCGGCTACCGTAAATCAACCCCAACTATTCCTTACCACAACAAACCAAACCATATCATCTTAAAATTAGAAAAAAAGGTGTACAAATCATAACAAACTATGCCAGACTCACATAAATTATTTCGGCTACTCTAAATCATCACCAACTAACCCTTACCACAACAAACTAAACCCAATCACTTTTAAATTACAAAAAAATGCTAGTAACCATAGCAAACTATGCCAAACTCACCTAAATTACTTCGGCTACCATAAATCATCACCAACTAACCCTTACCACAACAAACTAAACCCAATCAATTTTAAATTACAAAAAAATGCTACTAACTATAGCAAACTATGCCAAACTCACCTAAATTACTTCGGCTATCAAAAATCACCCCCATCTACACTTTACAGCAACAAACTAAGCCCAATCACTTTAAAATTACAAAAAAATGCTAAAAATCATAACAAACTATACCAGAATCACCTAAATTACTTCGGCTACCGTAAATCACCCCCAACTATCCCTTACCACAACAAACCAAACCATATCATCTTAAAATTACAAAAAATGTATACAAATCATAACAAGCTATGCCAGACTCACCTAAATTACTTCGGCTACCATAAATCATCACCAACTAACCCTTACCACAACAAACTAAACCCAATCACTTTTAAATTACAAAAAAATGCTACTAACCATAACAAACTATGCCAAACTTACCTAAATTACTTCGGCTATCATAAATCACCCCCAACTACACTTTACAGCAACAAACAAAGCCCAATCACTTTAAAATTACAAAAAAATGCTAAAAATCATAACAAACTATACCAGAATCACCTAAATTACTTCGGCTACCGTAAATCACCCCCAACTATTCCTTACCACAACAAACCAAACCATATCATCTTAAAATTACAAAAAAAGGTGTACAAATCATAACAAACTATGCCAGACTCACCTAAATTACTTCGGCTACTCTAAATCATCACCAACTAGCCCTTAGCACAACAAACTAAACCCAATCACTTTTAAATTACAAAAAAATGCTAGTAACCATAGCAAACTATGCCAAACTCACCTAAATTACTTCGGCTACCATAAATCATCACCAACTAATCCTTACCACAACAAACTAAACCCAATCACTTTTAAATTACAAAAAAATGCTACTAACCATAGCAAATTATGCCAAACTCACCTAAATTACTTCGGCTATCAAAAATTACACCCAACTACACTTTACAGCAACAAACTAAGCCCAATCACTTTAAAATTACAAAAAAATGCTAAAAATCATAACAAACTATACCAGAATCACCTAAATTACTTCGGCTACCCTAAATCACCCCCAACTATCCCTTACCACAACAAACCAAACTATATCATCTTAAAATTACAAAAAAAGGTGTACAAATCATAACAAACTATGCCAGACTCACCTAAATTACTTCGGCTACTCTAAATCATCACCAACTAACCCTTACCACAACAAACTAAACCCAATCACTTTTATATTACAAAAAAATGCTAGTAACCATAGCAAACTATGCCAAACTCACCTAAATTACTTCGGCTACCATAAAGCATCACCAACTAACCCTTACCACAACAAACTAAACCCTATCACTTTTAAATTACAAAAAAATGCTACTAACCATAGCAAACTATGCCAAACTCACCTAAATTACTTCGGCTATCAAAAATCACCCCCAACTACACTTTACAGCAACAAAATAAGCCCAATCACTTTAAAATTACAAAAAAATGCTAAAAATCATAACAAACTATACCAGAATTACCTAAATTACTTCGGCTACCCTAAATCACCCCCAACTATCCCTTACCACAACAAACCAAACCATATCATCTTAAAATTACAAAAAAAGGTGTACAAATCATAACAAACTATGCGAGACTCACCTAAATTACTTCGGCTACTCTAAATCATCACCAACTAACCCTTACCACAACAAACTAAACCCAATCACTTTTAAATTACAAAAAAATGCTACTAACCATAGCAAACTATGCCAAACTCACCTAAATTACTTCGGCTATCAAAAATCACACCCAACTACACTTTATAGCAACAAACTAAGCCCAATCACTTTAAAATTACAAAAAAATGCTAAATATCATAACAAACTATACCAGAATCAGCTAAATTACTTCGGCTACCGTAAATCACCCCCAAATATCCCTTACCACAACAAACCAAACCATATCATCTTAAAATTACAAAAAAAGGTGTACAAATCATAAAAAACTATGCCAGACTCACCTAAATTACTTCCGCTACTCTAAATCATCACCAACTAAGCCTTACCACAACAAACTAAACCCAATCACTTTTAAATTACAAAAAAATGCTACTAACCATAGCAAACAATACCAAATTCACCTAAATTACTTCGGCTATCAAAAATCACCCCAACTACACTTTACAGCAACAAACTAAGCCCAATCACTTTAAAATTACAAAAAAATGCTAAAAATCATAACAAACTATACCAGAATCACTTAAATAACTTCGGCTACCGTAAATCACCTCCAACTATCCCTTACCACAACAAACCAAACCATATCATCTTAAAATTACAAAAAAAGGTGTACAAATCATAACAAACTATGCCAGACTCACCTAAATTACTTCGGCTAATCTAAATCATCACCAACTAACCCTTACCACAACAAACTAAACGCAATAACTTTTAAATTACAAAAAAATTCTACAAACCATAGCAAACTATGCCAAACTCACCTAAATTACTTCGGCTATCAAAAATCACCCCCAACTACACTTTACAGCAACAAACTAAGCCCAATAACTTTAAAATTACAAAAAAATTCTAAAAATCATTGCAAACTATACCAGAATCACCTAAATTACTTCGGCTGTCAAAAATCACCCCCAACTACACTTTACAGCAACAAACTAAGCCCAATCACTTTAAAATTACAAAAAAATGCTAAAAATAATAACAAACTATACCAGAATCACTTAAATAACTTCGGCTACCGTAAATCACCCCCAACTATCCCTTACCACAACAAACCAAACCATATCATCTTAAAATTACAAAAAAAGGTGTACAAATCATAACAAACTATGCCAGACTCACCTAAATTACTTCGGCTACTCTAAATCATCACCAACTAACCCTGACCACAACAAACTAAACCCAATCACTTTTATATTACAAAAAAATGCTAGTAACCATAGCAAACTATGCCAAACTCACCTAAATTACTTCGGCTACCATAAAGCATCACCAACTAACCCTTACCACAACAAACTAAACCCAATCACTTTTAAATTACAAAAAAATGCTACTAACTATAGCAAACTATGCCAAACTCACCTAAATTACTTCGGCTATCAAAAATCACCCCCAACTACACTTTACAGCAACAAAATAAGCCCAATCATTTTAAAATTACAAAAAAATGCTAAAAATCATAACAAACTATACCAGAATTACCTAAATTACTTCGGCTACCCTAAATCACCCCCAACTATCCCTTACCACAACAAACCAAACCATATCATCTTAAAATTACAAAAAAAGGTGTACAAATCATAACAAACTATGCGAGACTCACCTAACTTACTTCGGCTACTCTAAATCATCACCAACTAACCCTTACCACAACAAACTAAACCCAATCACTTTTAAATTACAAAAAAATGCTACTAACCATAGCAAACTATGCCAAACTCGCCTAAATTACTTCGGCTATCAAAAATCAACCCCAACTACACTTTACAGCAACAAACCAAGCCCAATCACTTTAAAATTACAAAAAAATGCTAAAAATCATAACAAGCTATACCAGAATCACCTAAATTACTTCGGCTACCGTAAATCACCCCCAACTATCCCTTACCACAACAAACCAAACCATATTATCTTAAAATTACAAAAAAAGGTGTACAAATCATAACAAACTATGCCAGATTCAACTAAATTACTTCGGCTACTCTAATTCATCACCAACTAACCCTTACCACAACAAACTAAACCCAATCACTTTTAAATTACAAAAAAATGCTAGTAACCATGGCAAACTATTCCAAACTCACCTAAATTACTTCGGCTACTATAAAGCATCACCAACTAACCCTTGCCACAACAAACTAAACCCAATCACTTTTAAATTACAAAAAAATTTTAGTAACCATAGCAAACTATGCCAAACTCACCTAAATTACTTCGGATACCATAAATCATCACCAACTAACCCTTACCACAACAAACTAAACCCAATCACTTTTAAATTACAAAAAAATGCTACTAACCATAGCAAACTATGCCAAACTCACCTAAATTACTTCGGCTATCAAAAATCACCCCCAACTACACTTTACAGCAACAAATTAAGCCCAATCACCTTAAAATTACAAAAAAATGCTAAAAATCATAACAAGCTATACCAGAATCACCTAAATTACTTCGGCTACCGTAAATCACCCCCAACTATCCCTTACCACAACAAACCAAACCATATCATCTTAAAATTAAAAAAAAGGTGTACAAATCATAACAAACTATGCCAGACTCACCTAAATTACTTCGGCTACTCTAAATTATCACCAACTAAACCTTACCACAACAAACTAAACCCAATTACTTTTAAATTACAAAAAAATGCTAGTAACCATAGCAAACAATGCCAAACTCACCTAAATTACTTCGGCTACTATAAATCATCACCAACTAACCCTTACCACAACAAACTAAACCCAATCAATTTTAAATTACAAAAAAATGCTACTAACTATAGCAAACTATGCCAAACTCACCTAAATTACTTCGGCTATCAAAAATCACCACCAACTATACTTTACAGCAACAAACTAAGCCCAATCACTTTAAAATAACAAAAAAATGCTAAAAATCATAACAAACTATACCAGAATCACCTAAATTACTTCGGCTACCGTAAATCACCCCCAACTATCCCTTACCACAACAAACCAAACCATATCATCTTAAAATTACAAAAAAAGGTGTACAAATCATAACAAACTATGCCAGATTCACCTAAATTACTTCGGCTACTCTAAATCATCACCAACTAACCCTTACCACAACAAACTAAACCCAATCACTTTTAAATTACAAAAAAATGCTACTAACCATAGCAAACTATGCCAAACTCACCAAAGTTACTTCGGCTATCAAAAATCACCCCCAACTACACTTTACAGCAACAAACTAAGCCCAATCACGTTAAAATTACAAAAAAAATGCTAAAAATCATAACAAACTGTACCAGAATCACCTAAATTACTTCGGCTACCGTAAATCACCCCCAACTATCCCTTACCACAACAAACCAAACCATATCATCTTAAAATTACAAAAAAAGGTGTACAAATCATAACAAACTATGCCAGACTCACCTAAATTACTTCGGCTACTCTAAATCATCACCAACTAACCCTTTCCACAACAAACTAAACCCAATCACTTTTAAATTACAAAAAAATGCTTCTAACCATAGCAAACTATGCCAAACTCACCTAAATTACTTCGGCTACCATAAATCATCACCAACTAACCCTTACCACAACAAACTAAACCCAATAACTCTTAAATTACAAAAAAATGTTACTAACCATAGCAAACTATGCCAAACTCACCTAAATTACTTCGGCTATCAAAAATCACCCCCAACTACACTTTACAGCAACAAACTAAGCCATATCACTTTAAAATTACAAAAAAATGCTAAAAATCATAACAAACTTTACCAAAATCACCTAAATTACTTCGCCTACCGTAAATCAACCCCAACTATCCCTTACCACAACAAACCAAACCATATCATTTTAAAATTACAAAAAAAGGTGTACAAATCATAACAAACTATGCCAGACTCACCTAAATTATTTCGGCTACTCTAAATCATCACCAACTAACCCTTTCCACAACAAACTAAACCCAATCACTTTTAAATTACAAAAAAATGCTTCTAACCATAGCAAACTATGCCAAACTCACCTAAATTACTTCGGCTACCATAAATCATGACCAACTAACCCTTACCACAACAAACTAAACCCAATAACTCTTAAATTACAAAAAAATTTTACTAACCATAGCAAACTATGCCAAACTCACCTAAATTACTTCGGATACCATAAATCATCACCAACTAACCCTTACCACAACAAACTAAACCCAGTAACTCTTAAATTACAAAAAAATGTTACTAACCATAGCAAACTATGCCAAACTCACCTAAATTACTTCGGCTATCAAAAATCACCCCCAACTACACTTTACAGCAACAAACTAAGCCATATCACTTTAAAATTACAAAAAAATGCTAAAAATCATAACAAACTTTACCAAAATCACCTAAATTACTTCGCCTACCGTAAATCAACCCCAACTATCCCTTACCACAACAAACCAAACCATATCATCTTAAAATTACAAAAAAAGGTGTACAAATCATAACAAAGTATGCCAGACTCACCTAAATTATTTCGGCTACTCTAAATCATCACCAACTAACCCTTTCCACAACAAACTAAACCCAATCACTTTTAAATTACAAAAAAATGCTTCTAACCATAGCAAACTATGCCAAACTCACCTAAATTACTTCGGCTACCATAAATCATCACCAACTAACCCTTTCCACAACAAGCTAAACCCAATCACTTTTAAATTACAAAAAAATGCTAGTAACCATAGCAAACTATGCCAAACTCACCTAAATTACTTCGGCTACCATAAATCATCACCAACTAACCCTTACCACAACAAACTAAACCCAATCAATTTTAAATTACAAAAAAATGCTACTAACTATAGCAAACTATGCCAAACTCACCTAAATTACTTCGGCTATCAAAAATCACCCCCATCTACACTTTACAGCAACAAACTAAGCCCAATCACTTTAAAATTACAAAAAAATGCTAAAAATCATAACAAACTATACCAGAATCACCTAAATTACTTCGGCTACCGTAAATCACCCCCAACTATCCCTTACCACAACAAACCAAACCATATCATCTTAAAATTACAAAAAAAGGTGTACAAATCATAACAAGCTATGCCAGACTCACCTAAATTACTTCGGCTACTCTAAATCATCACCAACTAACCCTTACCACAACATACTAAACCCAATAACTTTTAAATTACAAAAAAATGCTAGTAACCATAGCAAACTATGCCAAACTCACCTAAATTACTTCGGCTACCATAAATCATCACCAACTACACTTTACAGCAACAAACAAAGCCCAATCACTTTAAAATTACAAAAAAATGCTAAAAATTATAACAAACTATACCAGAATCACCTAAATTACTTCGGCTACCGTAAATCAACCCCAACTATTCCTTACCACAACAAACCAAACCATATCATCTTAAAATTACAAAAAAAGGTGTACAAATCATAACAAACTATGCCAGACTCACCTAAATTATTTCGGCTACTCTAAATCATCACCAACTAACCCTTACCACAACAAACTAAACCCAATCACTTTTAAATTACAAAAAAATGCTAGTAACCATAGCAAACTATGCCAAACTCACCTAAATTACTTCGGCTACCATAAATCATCACCAACTAACCCTTACCACAACAAACTAAACCCAATCAATTTTAAATTACAAAAAAATGCTACTAACTATAGCAAACTATGCCAAACTCACCTAAATTACTTCGGCTATCAAAAATCACCCCCATCTACACTTTACAGCAACAAACTAAGCCCAATCACTTTAAAATTACAAAAAAATGCTAAAAATCATAACAAACTATACCAGAATCACCTAAATTACTTCGGCTACCGTAAATCACCCCCAACTATCCCTTACCACAACAAACCAAACCATATCATCTTAAAATTACAAAAAAGGTGTACAAATCATAACAAGCTATGCCAGACTCACCTAAATTACTTCGGCTACCATAAATCATCACCAACTAACCCTTACCACAACAAACTAAACCCAATCACTTTTAAATTACAAAAAAATGCTACTAACCATAGCAAACTATGCCAAACTTACCTAAATTACTTCGGCTATCATAAATCACCCCCAACTACACTTTACAGCAACAAACAAAGCCCAATCACTTTAAAATTACAAAAAAATGCTAAAAATCATAACAAACTATACCAGAATCACCTAAATTACTTCGGCTACCGTAAATCACCCCCAACTATTCCTTACCACAACAAACCAAACCATATCATCTTAAAATTACAAAAAAAGGTGTACAAATCATAACAAACTATGCCAGACTCACCTAAATTACTTCGGCTACTCTAAATCATCACCAACTAGCCCTTACCACAACAAACTAAACCCAATCACTTTTAAATTACAAAAAAATGCTAGTAACCATAGCAAACTATGCCAAACTCACCTAAATTACTTCGGCTACCATAAATCATGACCAACTAATCCTTACCACAACAAACTAAACCCAATCACTTTTAAATTACAAAAAAATGCTACTAACCATAGCAAACTATGCCAAACTCACCTAAATTACTTCGGCTATCAAAAATCACACCCAACTACACTTTACAGCAACTAACTAAGCCCAATCACTTTAAAATTACAAAAAAATGCTAAAAATCATAACAAACTATACCAGAATCACCTAAATTACTTCGGCTACCGTAAATCACCCCCAACTATCCCTTACCACAACAAACCAAACTATATCATCTTAAAATTACAAAAAAAGGTGTACAAATCATAACAAACTATGCCAGACTCACCTAAATTACTTCGGCTACTCTAAATCAATACCAACTAACCCTTACCACAACAAACTAAACCCAATCACTTTTATATTACAAAAAAATGCTAGTAACCATTGCAAACTATGCCAAACTCACCTAAATTACTTCGGCTACCATAAAGCATCACCAACTAACCCTTACCACAACAAACTAAACCCAATCACTTTTAAATTACAAAAAAATGCTACTAACCATAGCAAACTATGCCAAACTCACCTAAATTACTTCGGCTATCAAAAATCACCCCCAACTACACTTTACAGCAACAAAATAAGCCCAATCACTTTAAAATTACAAAAAAATGCTAAAAATCATAACAAACTATACCAGAATTACCTAAATTACTTCGGCTACCCTAAATCACCCCCAACTATCCCTTACCACAACAAACCAAACCATATCATCTTAAAATTACAAAAAAAGGTGTACAAATCATAACAAACTATGCGAGACTCACCTAAATTACTTCGGCTACTCTAAATCATCACCAACTAACCCTTACCACAACAAACTAAACCCAATCAATTTTAAATTACAAAAAAATGCTACTAACCATAGCAAACTATGCCAAACTCGCCTAAATTACTTCGGCTATCAAAAATCAACCCCAACTTCACTTTACAGCAACAAACCAAGCCCAATCACTATAAAATTACAAAAAAATGCTAAAAATCATAACAAACTATACCAGAATCACCTAAATTACTTCGGCTACCGTAAATCACCCCCAACTATCCCTTACCACAACAAACCAAACCATATTATCTTAAAATTACAAAAAAAGGTGTACAAATCATAACAAACTATGCCAGATTCAACTAAATTACTTCGGCTACTCTAATTCATCACCAACTAACCCTTACCACATCAAACTAAACCCAATCACTTTTAAATTACAAAAAAATGCTAGTAACCATAGCAAACTATGCCAAACTCACCTAAATTACTTCGGCTACTATAAAGCATCACCAACTAACCCTTACCACAACAAACTAAACCCAATCACTTTTAAATTACAAAAAAATTTTAGTAACCATAGCAAACTATGCCAAACTCACCTAAATTACTTCGGATACCATAAATCATCACCAACTAACCCTTACCACAACAAACTAAACCCAATCACTTTTAAATTACAAAAAAATGCTACTAACCATAGCAAACTATGCCAAACTCACCTAAATTACTTCGGCTATCAAAAATCACCCCCAAATACACTTTACAGCAACAAACTAAGCCCAATCTCCTTAAAATTACAAAAAAATGCTAAAAATCATAACAAGCTATACCAGAATCACATAAATTACTTCGGCTACCGTAAATCACCCCCAACTATCCCTTACCACAACAAACCAAACCATATCATCTTAAAATTAAAAAAAAGGTGTACAAATCATAACAAACTATGCCAGACTCACCTAAATTACTTCGGCTACTCTAAATTATCACCAACTAAACCTTACCACAACAAACTAAACCCAATTACTTTTAAATTACAAAAAAATGCTAGTAACCATAGCAAACAATGCCAAACTCACCTAAATTACTTCGGCTACCATAAATCATCACCAACTAACCCTTACCACAACAAACTAAACCCAATCAATTTTAAATTACAAAAAAATGCTACTAACTATAGCAAACTATGCCAAACTCACCTAAATTACTTCGGCTATCAAAAATCACCCCCACCTACACTTTACAGCAACAAAGTAAGCCCAATCACGTTAAAATTACAAAAAAAATGCTAAAAATCATAACAAACTGTACCAGAATCACCTAAATTACTTCGGCTACCGTAAATCACCCCCAACTATCCCTTACCACAACAAACCAAACCATATCATCTTAAAATTACAAAAAAAGATGTACAAATCATAACAAACTATGCCAGACTCACCTAAATTACTTCGGCTACTCTAAATCATCACCAACTAACCCTTTCCACAACAAACTAAACCCAATCACTTTTAAATTACAAAAAAATGCTTCTAACCATAGCAAACTATGCCAAACTCACCTAAATTACTTCGGCTACCATAAATCATCACCAACTAACCCTTACCACAACAAACTAAACCCAATAACTCTTAAATTACAAAAAAATGCTACTAACCATAGCAAACTATGCCAAACTCACCTAAATTACTTCGGCTATCAAAAATCACCCCCAACTACACTTTACAGCAACAAACTAAGCCATATCACTTTAAAATTACAAAAAAATGCTAAAAATCATAACAAACTTTACCAAAATCACCTAAATTACTTCGCCTACCGTAAATCAACCCCAACTATCCCTTACCACAACAAACCAAACCATATCATCTTAAAATTACAAAAAAAGGTGTACAAATCATAACAAACTATGCCAGACTCACCTAAATTATTTCGGCTACTCTAAGTCATCACCAACTAACCCTTACCACAACAAACTAAACCCAATCACTTTTAAATTACAAAAAAATGCTAGTAACCATAGCAAACTATGCCAAACTCACATAAATTACTTCGGCTACCATAAATCATCATCAACTAACCCTTACCACAACAAACTAAACCCAATCAATTTTAAATTACAAAAAAATGCTACTAACTATAGCAAACTATGCCAAACTCACCTAAATTACTTCGGCTATCAAAAATCACCCCCATCTACACTTTACAGCAACAAACTAAGCCCAATCACTTTAAAATTACAAAAAAATGCTAAAAATCATAACAAACTATACCAGAATCACCTAAATTACTTCGGCTACCGTAAATCATCCCCAACTATCCCTTACCACAACAAACCAAACCATATCATCTTAAAATTACAAAAAAAGGTGTACAAATCATAACAAGCTATGCCAGACTCACCTAAATTACTTCGGCTACTCTAAATCATCACCAACTAACCCTTACCACAACAAACTAAACCCAATAACTTTTAAATTACAAAAAAATGCTAGTAACCATAGCAAACTATGCCAAACTCACCTAAATTACTTCGGCTACCATAAATCATCACCAACTACACTTTACAGCAACAAACAAAGCCCAATCACTTTAAACTTACAAAAAAATGCTAAAAATCATAACAAACTATACCAGAATTACCTAAATTACTTCGGCTAACGTAAATCACCCCCAACTATCCCTTACCACAACAAACCAAACCATATCATCTTAAAATTACAAAGAAAGGTGTACAAATCATAACAAGCTTTGCCAGACTCACCTAAATTACTTGGGCTACTCTAAATCACCACCAACTAAACCTTACCACAACAGACTAAACCCAATCACTTTTAAATTACAAAAAAAATGCTAGTAACCATAGCAAACTATGCCAAACTCACCTAATTTACTTCGGCTACCATAAATCATCACCAACTAACCCTTGCCACAACAAACTAAACCCAATCACTTTTAAATTACAAAAAAATGCTACTAACTATAGCAAACTATGCCAAACTCACCTAAATTACTTCGGATATCAAAAATCACCCCCAACTACACTTTACAGCAACAAACTAAGCCCAATCACTTTAAAATAACAAAAAAATGCTAAAAATCATAACAAACTATACCAGAATCACCTAAATTACTTCGGCTACCGTAAATCACCCCCTACTATCCCTTACCACAACAAACCAAACCATATCATCTTAAAATTACAAAAAAAGGTGTACAAATCATAACAAACTATGCCAGATTCACCTAAATTACTTCGGCTACTCTAAATCATCACCAACTAACCCTTACCACAACAAACTAAACCCAATCACTTTTAAATTACAAAAAAATGCTACTAACCATAGCAAACTATGCCAAACTCACCTAAGTTACTTCGGCTATCAAAAATAACCCCCACCTACACTTTACAGCAACAAACTAAGCCCAATCACGTTAAAATTACAAAAAAAATGCTAAAAATCATAACAAACTGTACCAGAATCACCTAATTTACTTCGGCTACCGTAAATCACCCCCAACTATCCCTTACCACAACAAACCAAACCATATCATCTTAAAATTACAAAAAAAGATGTACAAATCATAACAAACTATGCCAGACTCACCTAAATTACTTCGGCTACTCTAAATCATCACCAACTAACCCTTTCCACAACAAACTAAACCCAATCACTTTTAAATTACAAAAAAATGCTTCTAACCATAGCAAACTATGCCAAACTCACCTAAATTACTTCGGCTACCATAAATCATCACCAACTAACCCTTACCACAACAAACTAAACCCAATAACTCTTAAATTACAAAAAAATGCTACTAACCATAGCAAACTATGCCAAACTCACCTAAATTACTTCGGCTATCAAAAATCACCCCCAACTACACTTTACAGCAACAAACTAAGCCGTATCACTTTAAAATTACAAAAAAATGCTAAAAATCATAACAAACTTTACCAAAATCACCTAAATTACTTCGCCTACCGTAAATCAACCCCAACTATCCCTTACCACAACAAACCAAACCATATCATCTTAAAATTACAAAAAAAGGTGTACAAATCATAACAAACTATGCCAGACTCACCTAAATTATTTCGGCTACTCTAAGTCATCACCAACTAACCCTTACCACAACAAACTAAACCCAATCACTTTTAAATTACAAAAAAATGCTAGTAACCATAGCAAACTATGCCAAACTCACATAAATTACTTCGGCTACCATAAATCATCACCAACTAACCCTTACCACAACAAACTAAACCCAATCAATTTTAAATTACAAAAAAATGCTACTAACTATAGCAAACTATGCCAAACTCACCTAAATTACTTCGGCTATCAAAAATCACCCCCATCTACATTTTACAGCAACAAACTAAGCCCAATCACTTTAAAATTACAAAAAAATGCTAAAAATCATAACAAACTATACCAGAATCACCTAAATTACTTCGGCTACCGTAAATCACCCCCAACTATCCCTTACCACAACAAACCAAACCATATCATCTTAAAATTACAAAAAAAGGTGTACAAATCATAACAAGCTATGCCAGACTCACCTAAATTACTTCGGCTACTCTAAATCATCACCAACTAACCCTTACCACAACAAACTAAACCCAATAACTTTTAAATTACAAAAAAATGCTAGTAACCATAGCAAACTATGCCAAACTCACCTAAATTACTTCGGCTACCATAAATCATCACCAACTACACTTTACAGCAACAAACAAAGCCCAATCACTTTAAAATTACAAAAAAATGCTAAAAATCATAACAAACTATACCAGAATCACCTAAATTACTTCGGCTAACGTAAATCACCCCCAACTATCCCTTACCACAACAAACCAAACCATATCATCTTAAAATTACAAAAAAAGGTGTACAAATCATAACAAGCTATGCCAGACTCACCTAAATTACTTCGGCTACTTTAAATCACCACCAACTAACCCTTACCACAACAGACTAAACCCAATCACTTTTAAATTACAAAAAAAATGCTAGTAACCATAGCAAACTATGCCAAACTCACCTAATTTACTTCGGCTACCATAAATCATCACCAACTAACCCTTGCCACAACAAACTAAACCCAATCACTTTTAAATTACAAAAAAATGCTACTAACTATAGCAAACTATGCCAAACTCACCTAAATTACTTCGGCTATCAAAAATCACCCCCAACTACTCTTAACAGCAACAAACTAAACCCAATCACTTTAAAATTACAAAAAAATGCTAAAAATCATAACAAACTATACCAGAATCACCTAAATTACTTCGGGCACCGTAAATCACCCCCAACTATCCCTTACCACAAAAAACCAAACCATATCATCTTAAAATTACAAAAAAAGGTGTACAAATCATAACAAACTATGCCAGACTCACCTAAATTACTTCGGCTACTCTAAATCATCACCAACTAACCCTTACCACAACAAACTAAACCCAATCACTTTTAAATTACAAAAAAATTCTAGTAACCATAGCAAACTATGCCAAACTCACCTAAATTGCTTCGGCTACCATAAATCATCACCAACTAACCCTTACAACAACAAACTAAACCCAATCACTTTTAAATTACAAAAAAATGCTACTAACCATAGCAAACTATGCCAAACTTACCTAAATTACTTCGGCTATCAAAAATCACCCCCAACTACACTTTACAGCAACAAACAAAGCCCAATCATTTTAAAATTACAAAAAAATGCTAAAAATCATAACAAACTATACCAGAATCACCTAAATTACTTCGGCTACCGTAAATCACCCCCAACTATTCCTTACCACAACAAACCAAACCATATCATCTTAAAATTACAAAAAAAGGTGTACAAATCATAACAAACTATGCCAGACTCACCTAAATTACTTCGGCTACTCTAACTCATGACCAACTAACCCTTACCACAACAAACTAAACCCAATCATTTTTAAATTACAAAAAAATGTTACTAACAATAGCAAACTATGCCAAACACATCTAAATTACTTCGGCTATCTAAAATCACCCCCAACTACACTTTACATCAACAAACTAAGCCCAATCACTTTAAAATTACAAAAAAATGCTAAAAATCATAACAAACTATACCAGAATCACCTAAATTACTTCGGCTACCGTAAATCACCCCCAACTATCCCTTACCACAACAAACCAAACCATATCATCTTAAAATTAGAAAAAAAGGTGTACAAATCATAACAAACTATGCCAGACTCACCTAAATTACTTCGGCTACTCTAAATCATTACCAACTAACCCTTACCACAACAAACTAAACCCTATCAGTTTTAAATTACAAAAAAATGCTACTAATCATAGCAAACTATGCCAAACTCACCTAAATTACTTCGGCTATCAAAAATCACCCCCAACTACACTTTACAGCAACAAACTATGCCCAATCACTTTAAAATTACAAAAAAATGCTAAAAATCATAACAAACTATACCAGAATCACCTAAATTACTTCGGCTACCGTAAATCACCCCCAACTATCCCTTACCACAACAAACCAAACCATATCATCTTAAAATTACAAAAAAAGGTGTACAAATCATAACAAACTATACCAGACTCACCTAAATTACTTCGGTTACCCTAAATCATCACCAACTAACCCTTACCACAACAAACTAAACCCAATCACTTTTAAATTACAAAAAAATGTTACTAACCATAGCAAACTATGCCAAACTCATCTAAATTACTTTGGCTATCTAAAATCACCCCCAACCACACTTTACAGCAACAAACTAAGCCCAATCACTTTAAAATTACAAAAAAATGCTAAAAATCATAACAAACTATACCAGAATCACCTAAATTACTTCGGCTACCGTAAATCAACCCCAACTATCCCTTACCACAACAAACCAAACCATATAATCTTAAAATTACAAAAAAAGGTGTACAAATCATAACAAACTCTGCCAGACTCACCTAAATTACTTCGGTTACCCTAAATCATCACCAACTAACCCTTACCACAACAAACTAAACCCAATCACTTTTAAATTACAAAAAAATGCTACTAACCATAGCAAACTATGCCAAACTCACCTAAATTACTTCGGCTATCAAAAATCACCCCCAACTACACTTTACAGCAACAAACTAAGCCCAATCATTTTAGAATTACAAAAAAATGCTAAAAATCATAACAAACTATACCAGAATCACCTAAATTACTTCGGCTACCGTAAATCACCCCCAACTATCCCTTACCAAAACAAACCAAACCATATCATCTTAAAATTACAAAAAAAGGTGTACAAATCATAACAAACTATGCCAGACTCACCTAAATTACATCGGCTACTCTAAATCATCACCAACTTACCCTTACCACAACAAACTATACCCAATCAGTTTTAAATTACAAAAAAATGCTACTAACCATAGCAAACTATGCCAAACTCACTTAAATTACTTCGGCTATCAAAAATCACCCCCAACTACACTTTACAGCAACAAACTAAGCCCAATCATTTTAAAATTACAAAAAAATGCTAAAAATCATAACAAACTATACCAGAATCACCTAAATTACTTCGGCTACCGTAAATCACCCCCAACTATCCCTTACCACAACAAACCAAACCATATCATCTTAAAATTACAAAAAAAGGTATACAAATCATAACAAACTATGCCAGACTCACCTAAATTACTTTGGCTACTCTAAATCATCACCAACTAACCCTTACCACAACAAACTATACCCAATCAGTTTTAAATTACAAAAAAATGCTACTAACCATAGCAAACTATGCCAAACTCACTTAAATTACTTCGGCTATCAAAAATCACCCCCAACTACACTTTACAGCAACAAACTAAGCCCAATCACTTTAAAATTACAAAAAAATGCTAAAAATCATAACAAACTATGCCAGACTCACCTAAATTACTTCGGTTACCCTAAATCATCACCAACTAACCCTTACCACAACAAACTAAACCCAATCACTTTTAAATTACAAAAAAATGTTACTAACCATAGCAAACTATGCCAAACTCATCTAAATTACTTCGGCTATCTAAAATCACCCCCAACTACACTTTACAGCAACAAACTAAGCCCAATCACTTTAAAATTACAAAAAAATGCTAAAAATCATAACAAACTATACCAGAATCATCTAAATTACTTCGGCTACCGTAAATCACCCCCAACTATCCCTTACCACAACAAACCAAACCATATCATCTTAAAATTACAAAAAAAGGTATACAAATCATAAAAAACTATGCCAGACTCACCTAAATTACTTCGGTTACCCTAAATCATCACCAACTAACCCTTACCACAACAAACTAAACCCAATCACTTTTAAATTACAAAAAAATGCTACTAACCATAGCAAACTATGCCAAACTCACCTAAATTACTTCGGCTATCAAAAATCACCCCCAACTACACTTTACAGCAACAAACAAAGCCCAATCACTTTAAAATTACAAAAAAATGCTAAAAATCATAACAAACTATACCAGAACCACCTAAATTACTTCGGCTACCGTAAATCACCCCCAACTATCCCTTACCACAACAAACCAAACCATATCATCTTAAAATTACAAAAAAAGGTGTACAAATCATAACAAACTATGCCAGACTCACCTAAATTACATCGGCTACTCTAAATCATCACCAACTAATCCTTACCACAACAAACTATACCCAATCAGTTTTAAATTACAAAAAAATGCTACTAACCATAGCAAACTATGCCAAACTCACTTAAATTACTTTGGCTATCAAAAATCACCCCCAACTACACTTTACAGCAACAAACTAAGCCCAATCACTTTAAAATTACAAAAAAATGCTAAAAATCATAACAAACTATACCAGAATCACCTAATTTACTTCGGCTACCGTAAATCACCCCCAACTATCCCTTACCACAACAAACCAAACCATATCATCTTAAAATTACAAAAAAAGGTATACAAATCATAACAAACTATGCCAGACTCACCGAAATTACTTTGGCTACACTAAATCATCACCAACTAACCCTTACCACAACAAACTAAACCCAATCAGTTTTAAATTACAAAAAAATGCTACTAAATATAGCAAACTATGCCAAACTCACCTAAATTACTTCGGCTTTCAAAAATTATCTTTAACTACACTTTACAGCAACAAACTAAGCCCAATCACTTTAAAATTACAAAAAAATGCTAAAAATCATAACAAACTACACCAGAAGCACCTAAATTACTTCGGCTACCGTAAATCACCCCCAACTATCCCTTACCACACAACAAACCAAACCATATCATCTTAAAATTACAAAATAAGGTGTACAAATCATAACAAACTATGCCAGACTCACCTAAATTACTTCGGCTACTCTAAATCATCACCAACTAACCCTTACCACAATAAACTAAACCCAATCACTTTTAAATTACAAAAAATGCTTCTAACCATAGCAAACTATGCCAAACTCACCTAAATTACTTCGGCTATCAAAAATCTCCCCCAACTACACTTTACAGCAACAAACTAAGCCCAATCACTTTAAAATTACAAAAAAATGCTAAAAATCATAACAAACTATACCAGAATCACCTAAATTACTTCGGCTACCGTAAATCACCCCCAACTATCCCTTACCATTACAAACCAAACCATATCGTCTTAAAATTACAAAAAAAAGGTGTACAAATGATAACAAACTATGCCAGACTCACCTAAATTACTTCGGCTACTCTAGATCATCACCAACTAACCCTTACCACAACAAACTAAACCCAATCACTTTTAAATTACAAAAAAATTCTACTAACCATAGCAAACAATGCCAAACTCACCTAAATTACATCGGCTATTAAAAATCACCCCCAACTACACTTTACAGCAACAAACTAAGCCCAGTCACTTTAAAATTACAAAAAAATGCTAAAAATCATAACAAACTATACCAGAATCACCTAAATTACTTCGGCTACCGTAAATCACCCCCAACTATCCCTTACCACAACAAACCAAACCATATCATCTTAAAATTACAAAAAAGGTGTACAAATCATAACATACTATGCCAGCCTCACCTAAATTACTTCGGCTACTCTAAATCATCACCAACTAACCCTTACCAAAACAAACTAAACCCAATCACTTTTAAATTACAAAAAAATGCTACTAACCATAGCAAACTATGCCAAACTCACCTAAATTACTTCGGCTATCAAAAATCACCCCCAACTACACTTTACAGCAACAAACTAAGCCAAATCACTTTAAAATTACAAAAAAATGCTAAAAATCATAACAAACTGTACCAGAATCACCTAAATTACTTCGGCTACCGTAAATCACCCCCAACTATCCCTTACCACAACAAACCAAACCATATTATCTTACAATTACAAAAAAAGCTGTACAAATCATAACAAACTATGCCAGACTCACCTAAATTACTTCGGCTACTCTAAACCATCACCAACTAACCCTTACCACAACAAACTAAACCCAATCATTTTTAAATTAGAAAAAAATGCTACTAACCATAGCAAACTATGCCAAACTCACCTAAATTACTTCGGCTATCAAAAATCACCCCTAACTACACTTTACAACAACAAACTAAGCCGAATCACTTTAAAATTACAAAAAAATGCTAAAAATTATAACAAACTATACCAGAATCACCTATATTACTTCGGCTACCGTAAATCACCCCCAACTGTCCCTTACCACAACAAACCAAACCATATCATCTTAAAATTACAAAAAAAGGTGTACAAATGATAACAAACTATGCCAGACTTACCTAAATTACTTCGGCTACTCTAAATCATCACCAACTAACCCTTACCACAACAAACTAAACCCAATCACTTTTAAATTACAAAAAAATGCTACTAACCATAGCAAACTATGCAAAACTCACCTAAATTACTTCGGCTATCAAAAATCACCCCCAACTACACTTTATAGTAACAAACTAAGCCCAATCACTTTAAAATTACAAAAAAATGCTAAAAATCATAACAAACTATACCAGAATCACCTAAATTACTTCGGTTACCGTGAATCACCCCCAACTATCCCTTACCACAACAAACCAAACCATATCATCTTCAAATAACAAAAAAAGGTGTACAAATCGTAACAAACTATGCCAGACTCACCTAAATTACTTTGGCTACTCTAAATCATCACCAACTAACCCTTACCACAACAAACTAAACCCAATCAGTTTTAAATTACAAAAAAATGCTACTAACCATAGCAAATTATGCCAAACTCACCTAAATTACTTCGGCTGTCAAAAATCATCCCCAACTACACTTTACAGCAACAAACTAAGCTCAATCACTTTAAAATTACAAAAAAATGCTAAAAATCATAACAAACTATACCAGAATCACCTAAATTACTTCGGCTACCGTAAATCACACCCAACTATGCCTTACCACAACAAACCAAACCATATCATCTTAAAATTACAAAAAAGGTGTACAAATCATAACAAACTATGCCAGCCTCACCTAAATTACTTCGGCTACTCTAAATCATCACCAACTAACCCTTACCAAAACAAACTAAACCCAATCACTTTTAAATTACAAAAAAATGCTACTAACCATAGCAAACTATTCCAAACTCACCTAAATTACTTCGGCTATCAAAAATCACCCCCAACTACACTTTACAGCAACAAACTAAGCCCAATCACTTTAAAATTACAAAAAAATGCTAAAAATCATAACAAACTGTACCAGAATCACCTAAATTACTTCGGCTACCGTAAATCACCCCCAACTATCCCTTACCACAACAAACCAAACCATATCATCTTAAAATTACAAAAAAAGCTGTACAAATCATAACAAACTATGCCAGCCTCACCTAAATTACTTCGGCTACTCTAAATCATCACCAACTAACCCTTACCAAAACAAACTAAACCCAATCACTTTTAAATTACAAAAAAATGCTACTAACCATAGCAAACTATTCCAAACTCACCTAAATTACTTCGGCTATCAAAAATCACCCCCAACTACACTTTACAGCAACAAACTAAGCCCAATCACTTTAAAATTACAAAAAAATGCTAAAAATCATAACAAACTGTACCAGAATCACCTAAATTACTTCGGCTACCGTAAATCACCCCCAACTATCCCTTACCACAACAAACCAAACCATATCATCTTAAAATTACAAAAAAAGCTGTACAAATCATAACAAACTATGCCAGACTCACCTAAATTACTTCCGCTACTCTAAACCATCACCAACTAACCCTTACCACAACAAACTAAACCCAATCACTTTTAAATTACAAAAAAATGCTACTAACCATAGCAAACTATGCCAAACTCACCTAAATTACTTCGGCTATTAAAAATCACCCCCAACTACACTTTACAGCAACAAACTAAGCCCAATAACTTTAAAATTACAAAAAAATTCTAAAAATCATTGCAGACTATACCAGAATCACCTAAATTACTTCGGCTATCAAAAATCACCCCCAACTACACTTTACAGCAACAAACTAAGCCCAATCACTTTAAAATTACAAAAAAATGCTAAAAATAATAACAAACTATACCAGAATCACTTAAATAACTTCGGCTACCGTAAATCACCCCCAACTATTCCTTACCACAACAAACGAAACCATATCATCTTAAAATTACAAAAAAAGGTGTACAAATCATAACAAACTATGCCAGACTCACCTAAATTACTTCGGCTAATCTAAATCATCACCAACTAACCCTTACCACAACAAACTAAACGCAATCACTTTTAAATTACAAAAAAATTCTACTAACTATAGCAAACTATGCCAAACTCACCTAAATTACTTCGGCAATCAAAAATCACCCCCAACTACACTTTACAGCAACAAACTAAGCCCAATAAGTTTAAAATTACAAAAAAATGCTAAAAATCATAACAAACTATACCAGAATCACCTAAATTACTTCGGCTACCGTAAATCACCCCCAACTAAACCTTACCACAACAAACCAAACCATATCATCTTAAAATTACAAAAAAAGTTGTACAAATCATTACAAACCATGCCAGACTCACCTAAATTACTTCGGCTACTCTAAATCATCACCAACTAACCTTTACCACTACAAACTAAACCCAATCACTTTAAGATTACAATAAAATGCTACTAACCATAGCAAACTATGCCAAACTCACCTAAATTACTTCGGCTATCAAAAATCACCCCCAACTACACTTTATAGCAACAAACTAAGCCCAATCACTTTAAAATTACAAAAAAATGCTAAAAATCATAACAAACTATACCAGAATTACCTAAATTACTTCGGCTACCGTAAATCACCCCCAACTATCCCTTACCACAACAAACCACACCATATCATCTTAAAATTACAAAAAAAGTTGTACAAATCATAACAAACTATGCCAGACTCACCTAAATTACTTCGGCTACACTAAATCATCACCAGCTAACCCTTACCACAACAAACTAAATCCAATCACTTTTAAATTTCAAAAAAATGCTACTAACCATAGCAAACTAAGCCAAACTCACATAAATTACTTCGGCTACTCTAAATCATCACCAACTAGCCCTTACCACAACAAACTAAACCCAATCACTTTTAAATTACAAAAAAATGCTACTAACCATAGCAAACTATGCCAAACTCACCTAAATTACTTCGGCTATCAAAAATCACCCCCAACTACACTTTACAGCAACAAACTAAGCCCAATCACTTTAAAATTACAAAAAAATGCTAAAAATAATAACAAACTATACCAGGATCACCTAAATTACTTCGGCTACCGTAAATCACTCCCAACTATCCCTTACCACAACAAACCAAACCATATCATCTTAAAATTCCAAAAAAAGGTGTACAAATCATAACAAACTATGCCAGACTCATCTAAATTACTTCGGCTACTCTAAATCATCACCAACTAACCCTTACCACAACAAACTAAACCCAATCACTTTTAAATTACAAAAAAATGCTACTAACCATAGCAAACTATGCCAAACTCACCTAAATTACTTTGGCTATCAAAAATCACCCCCAACTACACTTTACAGCAACAAACAAAGCCCAATCACTTTAAAATAACAAAATAATGCTAAAAATCATAACAAACTATACCAGAATCACCTAAATTACTTCGGCTACCGTAAATCACCCCCAACTATCCCTTACCACAACAAACCAAACCATATCATCTTAAAATTACAAAAAAAGGTGTACAAATCATAACAAACTATGCCAGATTCACCTAAATTACGGCTACTCTAAATCATCACCAACTAACCCTTACCACAACAAACTAAACCCAATCACTTTTAAATTACAAAAAAATGCTACTAACCATAGCAAACTATGCCAAACTCACCTAAGTTACTTCGGCTATCAAAAATCACCCCCAACTACACTTTACAGCAACAAACTAAGCCCAATCACGTTAAAATTACAAAAAAAATGCTAAAAATCATAACAAACTGTACCAGAATCACCTAAATTACTTCGGCTACCGTAAATCACCCCCAACTATCCCTTACCACAACAAACCAAACCATATCATCTTGAAATTACAAAAAAAGGTGTACAAATCATAACAAACTATGCCAGACTCACCTAAATTACTTCGGCTACTCTAAATCATCACCAACTAACCCTTTCCACAACAAACTAAACCCCATCACTTTTAAATTACAAAAAAATGCTTCTAACCATAGGAAACTATGCCAAACTCACCTAAATTACTTCGGCTACCATAAATCATCACCAACTAACCCTTACAACAACAAACTAAACCCAATAACTCTTAAATTACAAAAAAATGCTACTAACCATAGCAAACTATGCCAAACTCACCTAAATTACTTCGGCTATCAAAAATCACCCCCAACTACACTTTACAGCAACAAACTAAGCCATATCACTTTAAAATTACAAAAAAATGCTAAAAATCATAACAAACTTTACCAAAATCACCTAAATTACTTCGCCTACCGTAAATCAACCCCAACTATCCCTTACCACAACAAACCAAACCATATCATCTTAAAATTACAAAAAAAGGTGTACAAATCATAACAAACTATGCCAGACTCACCTAAATTATTTCGGCTACTCTAAATCATCACCAACTAACCCTTACCACAACAAACTAAACCCAATCACTTTTAAATTACAAAAAAATGCTAGTAACCATAGCAAACTATGCCAAACTCACCTAAATTACTTCGGCTACCATAAATCATCACCAACTAACCCATACCACAACAAACTAAACCCAATCAATTTTAAATTACAAAAAAATGCTACTAACTATAGCAAACTATGCCAAACTCACCTAAATTACTTCGGCTATCAAAAATCACCCCCATCTACACTTTACAGCAACAAACTAAGCCCAATCACTTTAAAATTACAAAAAAATGCCAAAAATCATAACAAACTATACCAGAATCACCTAAATTACTTCGGCTACCGTAAATCACCCCCAACTATCCCTTACCACAACAAACCAAACCATATCATCTTAAAATTACAAAAAAAGGTGTACAAATCATAACAAGCTATGCCAGACTCACCTAAATTACTTCGGCTACTCTAAATCATCACCAACTAACCCTTACCACAACAAACTAAACCCAATAACTTTTAAATTACAAAAAAATGCTAGTAACCATAGCAAACTATGCCAAACTCACCTAAATTACTTCGGCTACCATAAATCATCACCAACTACACTTTACAGCAACAAACAAAGCCCAATCACTTTAAAATTACAAAAAAATGCTAAAAATCATAACAAACTATACCAGAATCACCTAAATTACTTCGGCTACCGTAAATCACCCCCAACTATCCCTTACCACAACAAACCAAACCATATTATCTTAAAATTACAAAAAAAGGTGTACAAATCATAACAAGCTATGCCAGACTCACCTAAATTACTTCGGCTACTCTAAATCACCACCAACTAACCCTTACCACAACAGACTAAACCCAATCACTTTTAAATTACAAAAAAAATGCTAGTAACCATAGCAAACTATGCCAAACTCACCTAATTTACTTCGGCTACCATAAATCATCACCAACTAACCCTTGCCACAACAAACTAAACCCAATCACTTTTAAATTACAAAAAAATGCTACTAACTATAGCAAACTATGCCAAACTCACCTAAATTACTTAGGCTAGCAAAAATCACCCCCAACTACACTTAACAGCAACAAACTAAACCCAATCACTTTAAAATTACAAAAAAATGCTAAAAATCATAACAAACTATACCAGAATCACCTAAATTACTTCGGGCACCGTAAATCACCCCCAACTATCCCTTACCACAAAAAACCAAACCATATCATCTTAAAATTACAAAAAAAGGTGTACAAATCATAACAAACTATGCCAGACTCACCTAAATTACTTCGGCTACTCTAAATCATCACCAACTAACCCTTACCACAACAAACTAAACCCAATCACTTTTAAATTACAAAAAAATGCTAGTAACCATAGCAAACTATGCCAAACTCACCTAAATTGCTTCGGCTACCATAAATCATCACCAACTAACCCTTACCACAACAAACTAAACCCAATCACTTTTCAATTACAAAAAAATGCTACTAACCATAGCAAACTATGCCAAACTTACCTAAATTACTTCGGCTATCAAAAATCACCCCCAACTACACTTTACAGCAACAAACAAAGCCCAATCACTTTAAAATTACAAAAAAATGCTAAAAATCATAACAAACTATACCAGAATCACCTAAATTACTTCGGCTACCATAAATCACCCCCAACTATTCCTTACCACAACAAACCAAACCATATCATCTTAAAATTACAAAAAAAGGTGTACAAATCATAACAAACTATGCCAGACTCACCTAAATTACTTCGGCTACTCTAAATCATCACCAACTAGCCCTTACCACAACAAACTAAACCCAATCACTTTTAAATTACAAAAAAATGCTAGTAACCATAGCAAACTATGCCAAACTCACCTAAATTACTTCGGCTACCATAAATCATCACCAACTAATCCTTACCACAACAAACTAAACCCAATCACTTTTAAATTACAAAAAAATGCTACTAACGATAGCAAACTATGCCAAACTCACCTAAATTACTTCGGCTATCAAAAATCACACCCAACTACACTTTACAGCAACAAACTAAGCCCAATCACTTTAAAATAACAAAAAAATGCTAAAAATCATAACAAACTATACCAGAATCACCTAAATTACTTCGGCTACCGTAAATCACCCCCAACTATTCCTTACCACAACAAACAAAACCATATCATCTTAAAATTACAAAAAAAGGTGTACAAATCATAACAAACTATGCCAGACTCACCTAAATTACTTCGGCTACTCTAAATCATCACCAACTAGCCCTTACCACATCAAACTAAACCCAATCACTTTTAAATTACAAAAAAATGCTAGTAACCATAGCAAACTATGCCAAGCTCACCTAAATTACTTCGGCTACCATAAATCATCACCAACTAATCCTTACCACAACAAACTAAACCCAATCACTTTTAAATTACAAAAAAATGCTACTAACCATAGCAAACTATGCCAAACTCACCTAAATTACTTCGGCTATCAAAAATCACACCCAACTACACTTTACAGCAACAAACTAAGCCCAATCACTTTAAAATAACAAAAAAATGCTAAAAATCATAACAAACTATACCAGAATCACCTAAATTACTTCGGCTACCGTAAATCACCCCCAACTATACCTTACCACAACAAACCAAACCATATCATCTTAAAATTACAAAAAAAGGTGTACAAATCATAACAAACTATGCCAGACTCACCTAAATTACTTCGGCTACTCTAAATCATCACCAACTAGCCCTTACCACAACAAACTAAACCCAATCACTTTTAAATTACAAAAAAATGCTAGTAACCATAGCAAACTATGCCAAACTCACCTAAATTACTTCGGCTACCATAAATCATCACCAACTAATCCTTACCACAACAAACTAAACCCAATCACTTTTAAATTACAAAAAAATGCTACTAACCATAGCAAACTATGCCAAACTCACCTAAATTACTTCGGCTATCAAAAATCACACCCAACTACACTTTACAGCAACAAACTAAGCCCAATAACTTTAAAATTACAAAAAAATGCTAAAAATCATAACAAACTATACCAGAATCACCTAAATTACTTCGGCTACCGTAAATCACCCCCAACTATCCCATACCACAACAAACCAAACTATATCATCTTAAAATTACAAAAAAAGGTGTACAAATCATAACAAACTATGCCAGACTCACCTAAATTACTTCGGCTATCAAAAATCACCCCCAACTACACTTTACAGCAACAAACTAAGCACAATCACCTTAAAATTACAAAAAAATGCTAAAAATCATAACAAGCTATACCAGAATCACCTAAATTACTTCGGCTACCGTAAATCACCCCCAACTATCCCTTACCACAACAAACCAAACCATATCATCTTAAAATTAAAAAAAAGGTGTACAAATCATAACAAACTATGCCAGACTCACCTAAATTACTTCGGCTACTCTAAATTATCACCAACTAAACCTTACCACAACAAACTAAACCCAATTACTTTTAAATTACAAAAAAATGCTAGTAACCATAGCAAACAATGCCAAACTCACCTAAATTACTTCGGCTACCATAAATCATCACCAACTAACCCTTACCACAACAATTTAAACCCAATCAATTTTAAATTACAAAAAAATGCTACTAACTATAGCAAACTATGCCAAACTCACCTAAATTACTTGGGCTATCAAAAATCACCCCCAACTACACTTTACAGCAACAAACTAAGCCCAATCACTTTAAAATAACAAAAAAATGCTAAAAATCATAACAAACTATACCAGAATCACCTAAATTACTTCGGCTACCGTAAATCACCCCCAACTATCCCTTACCACAACAAACCAAACCATATCATCTTAAAATTACAAAAAAAGGTGTACAAATCATAACAAACTATGCCAGATTCACCTAAATTACTTCGGCTATTCTAAATCATCACCAACTAACCCTTACCACAACAAACTAAACCCAATCACTTTTAAATTACAAAAAAATGCTACTAACCATAGCAAACTATGCCAAACTCACCTAAGTTACTTCGGCTATCAAAAATCACCCCCAACTACACTTTACAGCAACAAACTAAGCCCAATCACGTTAAAATTACAAAAAAAATGCTAAAAATCATAACAAACTGTACCAGAATTACCTAAATTACTTCGGCTACCGTAAATCACCCCCAACTATCCCTTACCACAACAAACCAAACCATATCATCTTAAAATTACAAAAAAAGGTGTACAAATCATAACAAACTATGCCAGACTCACCTAAATTACTTCGGCTACTCTAAATCATCACCAACTAACCCTTTCCACAACAAACTAAACCCAATCACTTTTAAATTACAAAAAAATGCTTCTAACCATAGCAAACTATGCCAAACTCACCTAAATTACTTCGGCTACCATAAATCATCACCAACTAACCCTTACCACAACAAACTAAACCCAATTACTCTTAAATTACAAAAAAATGCTACTAACCATAGCAAACTATGCCAAACTCACCTAAATTACTTCGGCTATCAAAAATCACCCCCAACTACACTTTACAGCAACAAACTAAGCCATATCACTTTAAAATTACAAAAAAATGCTAAAAATCATAACAAACTTTACCAAAATCACCTAAATTACTTCGCCTACCGTAAATCAACCCCAACTATCCCTTACCACAACAAACCAAACCATATCATCTTAAAATTACAAAAAAAGGTGTACAAATCATAACAAACTATGCCAGACTCACCTAAATTATTTCGGCTACTCTAAATCATCACCAACTAACCCTTACCACAACAAACTAAACCCAATCACTTTTAAATTACAAAAAAATGCTAGTAACCATAGCAAACTATGCCAAACTCACCTAAATTACTTCGGCTACCATAAATCATCACCAACTAACCCTTACCACAACAAACTAAACCCAATCAATTTTAAATTACAAAAAAGTGCTATTAACTATAGCAAACTATGCCAAACTCACCTAAATTACTTCGGCTATCAAAAATCACCCCCATCTACACTTTACAGCAACAAACTAAGCCCAATCACTTTAAAATTACAAAAAAATGCTAAAAATCATAACAAACTATACCAGAATCACCTAAATTACTTCGGCTACCGTAAATCATCCCCAACTATCCCTTACCACAACAAACCAAACCATATCATCTTAAAATTACAAAAAAAGGTGTACAAATCATAACAAGCTATGCCAGACTCACCTAAATTACTTCGGCTACTCTAAATCATCACCAACTAACCCTTACCACAACAAACTAAACCCAATAACTTTTAAATTACAAAAAAATGCTAGTAACCATAGCAAACTATGCCAAACTCACCTAAATTACTTCGGCTACCATAAATCATCACCAACTACACTTTACAGCAACAAACAAAGCCCAATCACTTTAAAATTACAAAAAAATGTTAAAAATCATAACAAACTATACCAGAATCACCTAAATTACTTCGGCTATCGTAAATCAACCCCAACTATTCCTTACCACAACAAACCAAACCATATCATCTTAAAATTAGAAAAAAAGGTGTACAAATCATAACAAACTATGCCAGACTCACCTAAATTATTTCGGCTACTCTAAATCATCACCAACTAACCCTTACCACAACAAACTAAACCCAATCACTTTTAAATTACAAAAAAATGCTAGTAACCATAGCAAACTATGCCAAACTCACCTAAATTACTTCGGCTACCATAAATCATCACCAACTAACCCTTACCACAACAAACTAAACCCAATCAATTTTAAATTACAAAAAAATGCTACTAACTATAGCAAACTATGCCAAACTCACCTAAATTACTTCGGCTATCAAAAATCACCCCCATCTACACTTTACAGCAACAAACTAAGCCCAATCACTTTAAAATTACAAAAAAATGCTAAAAATCTTAACAAACTATACCAGAATCACCTAAATTACTTCGGCTACCGTAAATCACCCCCAACTATCCCTTACCACAACAAACCAAACCATATCATCTTAAAATTACAAAAAAGGTGTACAAATCATAACAAGCTATGCCAGACTCACCTAAATTACTTCGGCTACCATAAATCATCACCAACTAACCCTTACCACAACAAACTAAACCCAATCACTTTTAAATTACAAAAAAATGCTACTAACCATAGCAAACTATGCCAGACTTACCTAAATTACTTCGGCTATCATAAATCACCCCCAAGTACACTTTACAGCAACAAACAAAGCCCAATCACTTTAAAATTACAAAAAAATGCTAAAAATCATAACAAACTATACCAGAATCACCTAAATTACTTCGGCTACCGTAAATCACCCCCAACTATTCCTTACCACAACAAACCAAACCATATCATCTTAAAATTACAAAAAAAGGTGTACAAATCATAACAAACTATGCCAGACTCACCTAAATTACTTCGGCTACTCTAAATCATCACCAACTAGCCCTTACCACAACAAACTAAACCCAATCACTTTTAAATTACAAAAAAATGCTAGTAACCATAGCAAACTATGCCAAACTCACCTAAATTACTTCGGCTACCATAAATCATTACCAACTAATCCTTACCACAACAAACTAAACCCAATCACTTTTAAATTACAAAAAAATGCTACTAACCATAGCAAATTATGCCAAACTCACCTAAATTACTTCGGCTATCAAAAATTACACCCAACTACACTTTACAGCAACAAACTAAGCCTAATCACTTTAAAATTACAAAAAAATGCTAAAAATCATAACAAACTATACCAGAATCACCTAAATTACTTCGGCTACCGTAAATCACCCCCAACTATCCCTTACCACAACAAACCAAACTATATCATCTTAAAATTACAAAAAAAGGTGTACAAATCATAACAAACTACGCCAGACTCACCTAAATTACTTCGGCTACTCTAAATCATCACCAACTAACCCTTACCACAACAAACTAAACCCAATCACTTTTATATTACAAAAAAATGCTAGTAACCATAGCAAACTATGCCAAACTCACCTAAATTACTTCGGCTACCATAAAGCATCACCAACTAACCCTTACCGCAACAAACTAAACCCAGTCTCTTTTAAATTACAAAAAAATGCTACTAACCATAGCAAACTATGCCAAACTCACCTAAATTACTTCGGCTATCAAAAATCACCCCGAACTACACTTTACAGCAACAAAATAAGCCCAATCACTTTAAAATTACAAAAAAATGCTAAAAATCATAACAAACTATACCAGAATTACCTAAATTGCTTCGGCTACCCTAAATCACCCCCAACTATCCCTTACCACAACAAACCAAACCATATCATCTTAAAATTACAAAAAAAGGTGTACAAATCATAACAAACTATGCGAGACTCACCTAAATTACTTCGGCTACTCTAAATCATCACCAACTAACCCTTACCACAACAAACTAAACCCAATCACTTTTAAATTACAAAAAAATGCTACTAACCATAGCAAACTATGCCAAACTTACCTAAATTACTTCGGCTATCATAAATCACCCCCAACTACACTTTACAGCAACAAACAAAGCCCAATCACTTTAAAATTACAAAAAAATGCTAAAAATCATAACAAACTATACCAGAATCACCTAAATTACTTCGGCTACCGTAAATCACCCCCAACTATTCCTTACCACAACAAACCAAACCATATCATCTTAAAATTACAAAAAAAGGTGTACAAATCATAACAAGCTATGCCAGACTCACCTAAATTACTTCGGCTACTCTAAATCATCACCAACTAGCCCTTACCACAACAAACTAAACCCAATCACTTTTAAATTACAAAAAAATGCTAGTAACCATAGCAAACTATGCCAAACTCACCTAAATTACTTCGGCTACCATAAATCATCACCAACTAATCCTTACCACAACAAACTAAACCCAATCACTTTTAAATTACAAAAAAATGCTACTAACCATAGCAAATTATGCCAAACTCACCTAAATTACTTCGGCTATCAAAAATTACACCCAACTACACTTTACAGCAACAAACTAAGCCCAATCACTTTAAAATTACAAAAAAATGCTAAAAATCATAACAAACTATACCAGAATCACCTAAATTACTTCGGCTACCGTAAATCACCCCCAACTATCCCTTACCACAACAAACCAAACTATATCATCTTAAAATTACAAAAAAAGGTGTACAAATCATAACAAACTATGCCAGACTCACCTAAATTACTTCGGCTACTCTAAATCATCACCAACTAACCCTTACCACAACAAACTAAACTCAATCACTTTTATATTACAAAAAAATGCTAGTAACCATAGCAAACTATGCCAAACTCACCTAAATTACTTCGGCTACCATAAAGCATCACCAACTAACCCTTACCACAACAAACTAAACCCAATCACGTTTAAATTACAAAAAAATGCTACTAACCATAGCAAACTATGCCAAACTCACCTAAATTATTTCGGCTATCAAAAATCACCCCCAACTACACTTTACAGCAACAAAATAAGCCCAATCACTTTAAAATTACAAAAAAATGCTAAAAATCATAACAAACTATACCAGAATTACCTAAATTACTTCGGCTACCCTAAATCACCCCCAACTATCCCTTACCACAACAAACCAAACCATATCATCTTAAAATTACAAAAAAAGGTGTACAAATCATAACAAACTATGCGAGACTCACCTAAATTACTTCGGCTACTCTAAATCATCACCAACTAACCCTTACCACAACAAACTAAACCCAATCACTTTTAAATTACAAAAAAATGCTACTAACCATAGCAAACTATGCCAAACTCGCCTAAATTACTTCGGCTATCAAAAATCAACCCCAACTACACTTTACAGCAACAAACCAAGCCCAATCACTTTAAAATTACAAAAAAATGCTAAAAATCATAACAAACTATACCAGAATCACCTAAATTACTTCGGCTACCGTAAATCACCCCCAACTATCCCTTACCACAACAAACCAAACCATATTATCTTAAAATTACAAAAAAAGGTGTAAAAATCATAACAAACTATGCCAGATTCAACTAAATTACTTCGGCTACTCTAATTCATCACCAACTAACCCTTACCACAACAAACTAAACCCAATCACTTTTAAATTACAAAAAAATGCTAGTAACCATAGCAAACTATGCCAAACTCACCTAAATTACTTCGGCTACTATAAAGCATCACCAACTAACCCTTACCACAACAAACTAAACCCAATCACTTTTAAATTACAAAAAAATTTTAGTAACCATAGCAAACTATGCCAAACTCACCTAAATTACTTCGGATACCATAAATCATCACCAACTAACCCTTACCACAACAAACTAAACCCAATCACTTTTAAATTACAGTAAAATGCTACTAACCATAGCAAACTATGCCAAACTCACCTAAATTACTTCGGCTATCAAAAATCACCCCCAACTACACTTTACAGCAACAAACTAAGCCCAATCACCTTAAAATTACAAAAAAATGCTAAAAATCACAACAAGCTATACCAGAATCACCTAAATTACTTCGGCTACCGTAAATCACCCCCAACTATCCCTTACCACAACAAACCAAACCATATCAACTTAAAATTAAAAAAAAGGTGTACAAATCATAACAAACTATGCCAGACTCACCTAAATTACTTCGGCTACTCTAAATTATCACCAACTAAACCTTACCACAACAAACTAAACCCAATTACTTTTAAATTACAAAAAATGCTAGTAACCATAGCAAACAATGCCAAACTCACCTAAATTACTTCGGCTACCATAAATCATCACCAACTAACCCTTACCACAACAAACTAAACCCAATCAATTTTAAATTACAAAAAAATGCTACTAACTATAACAAACTATGCCAAACTCACCTAAATTACTTCGGCTATCAAAAATCACCCCCAACTACACTTTACAGCAACAAACTAAGCCCAATCACTTTAAAATAACAAAAAAATGCTAAAAATCATAACAAACTATACCAGAATCACCTAAATTACTTCGGCTACCGTAAATCACCCCCTACTATCCCTTACCACAACAAACCAAACCATATCATCTTAAAATTACAAAAAATGGTGTACAAATCATAACAAACTATGCCAGACTCACCTAAATTACTTCGGCTACTCTAAATCATCACCAACTAACCCTTTCCACAACAAACTAAACCCAATCACTTTTAAATTACAAAAAAATGCTTCTAACCATGGCAAACTAGGCCAAACTCACCTAAATTACTTCGGCTACCATAAATCATCACCAACTAACCCTTACCACAACAAACTAAACCCAATAACTCTTAAATTACAAAAAAATGCTACTAACCATAGCAAACTATGCCAAACTCACCTAAATTACTTCGGCTATCAAAAATCACCCCCAACTACACTTTACAGCAACAAACTAAGCCATATCACTTTAAAATTACAAAAAAATGCTAAAAATCATAACAAACTTTACCAAAATCACCTAAATTACTTCGCCTACCGTAAATCAACCCCAACTATCCCTTTTCACAACAAACCAAACCATATCATCTTAAAATTACAAAAAAAGGTGTACAAATCATAACAAACTATGCCAGACTCACCTAAATTATTTCGGCTACTCTAAGTCATCACCAACTAACCCTTACCACAACAAACTAAACCCAATCACTTTTAAATTACAAAAAAATGCTACTAACCATAGCAAACTATGCCAAACTCACCTAAGTTACTTCGGCTATCAAAAATCACGCCCAACTACACTTTACAGCAACAAAATAAGCCCAATCACCTTAAAATTACAAAAAAATGCTAAAAATCATAACAATCTATACCAGAATTACCTAAATTACTTCGGCTACCCTAAATCACCCCCAACTATCCCTTACCACAACAAACCAAACCATATCATCTTAAAATTACAAAAAAAGGTGTACAAATCATAACAAACTATGCGAGACTCACCTAAATTTCTTCGGCTACTCTAAATCATCACCAACTAACCCTTACCACAACAAACTAAACCCAATCACTTTTAAATTACAAAAAAATGCTACTAACCATAGCAAACTATGCCAAACTCGCCTAAATTACTTCGGCTATCAAAAATCAACCCCAACTACACTTTACAGCAACAAACCAAGCCCAATCACTTTAAAATTACAAAAAAATGCTAAAAATCATAACAAACTATACCAGAATCACGTAAATTACTTCGGCTACCGTAAATTACCCCCAACTATCCCTTACCACAACAAACCAAACCATATTATCTTAAAATTACAAAAAAAGGTGTACAAATCATAACAAACTATGCCAGATTCAACTAAATTACTTCGGCTACTCTAATTCATCACCAACTAACCCTTACCACAACAAACTAAACCCAATCACTTTTAAATTACAAAAAAAATGCTAGTAACCATAGCAAACTATGCGAGACTCACCTAAATTACTTCGGCTACTCTAAATCATCACCAACTAACCCTTACCACAACAAACTAAACCCAATCACTTTTAAATTACAAAAAAATGCTACTAACCATAGCAAATTATGCCAAACTTACCTAAATTACTTCGGCTATCAAAAATCACCCCCAACTACACTTTACAGCAACAAACTAAGCCCAATCACTTTAAAATTACAAAAAAATGCTAAAAATCATAACAAACTATACCAGAATCACCTAAATTACTTCGGCTACCGTAAATCACCCCCATCTATCCCTTACCACAACAAGCCAAACCATATCATCTTAAAATTACAAAAAAAGGTGTACAAATCATAACAAACTATGTCAGACTCACCTAAATTACTTCGGCTATTCTAAATCATCACCAACTAAGCCTTACCACAACAAACTAAACCCAATCACTTTTACATTACAAAAAAATGCTAGTAACCATAGCAAACTATGCCAAACTCACCTAAATTACTTCGGCATCCATAAATCATCACCAACTAACCCTTACCACAACAAACTAAACCAAATCACTTTTAAATTACCAAAAAATTCTACTAACCATAGCAAACTATGCTAAACTCACCTAAATTACTTCGGCTAACAAAAATCACCCCCAACTACACTTTACAGCAACAAACTAAGCCCAATCACCTTAAAATTACAAAAAAATGCTAAAAATCACAACAAGCTATACCAGAATCACCTAAATTACTTCGGCTACCGTAAATCACCCCCAACTATCCCTTACCACAACAAACCAAACCATATCAACTTAAAATTAAAAAAAAGGTGTACAAATCATAACAAACTATGCCAGACTCACCTAAATTACTTCGGCTACTCTAAATTATCACCAACTAAACCTTACCACAACAAACTAAACCCAATTACTTTTAAATTACAAAAAATGCTAGTAACCATAGCAAACAATGCCAAACTCACCTAAATTACTTCGGCTACCATAAATCATCACCAACTAACCCTTACCACAACAAACTAAACCCAATCAATTTTAAATTACAAAAAAATGCTACTAACTATAGCAAACTATGCCAAACTCACCTAAATTACTTCGGCTATCAAAAATCACCCCCAACTACACTTTACAGCAACAAACTAAGCCCAATCACTTTAAAATAACAAAAAAATGCTAAAAATCATAACAAACTATACCAGAATCACCTAAATTACTTCGGCTACCGTAAATCACCCCCTACTATCCCTTACCACAACAAACCAAACCATATCATCTTAAAATTACAAAAAATGGTGTACAAATCATAACAAACTATGCCAGACTCACCTAAATTACTTCGGCTACTCTAAATCATCACCAACTAACCCTTTCCACAACAAACTAAACCCAATCACTTTTAAATTACAAAAAAATGCTTCTAACCATGGCAAACTAGGCCAAACTCACCTAAATTACTTCGGCTACCATAAATCATCACCAACTAACCCTTACCACAACAAACTAAACCCAATAACTCTTAAATTACAAAAAAATGCTACTAACCATAGCAAACTATGCCAAACTCACCTAAATTACTTCGGCTATCAAAAATCACCCCCAACTACACTTTACAGCAACAAACTAAGCCATATCACTTTAAAATTACAAAAAAATGCTAAAAATCATAACAAACTTTACCAAAATCACCTAAATTACTTCGCCTACCGTAAATCAACCCCAACTATCCCTTACCACAACAAACCAAACCATATCATCTTAAAATTACAAAAAAAGGTGTACAAATCATAACAAACTATGCCAGACTCACCTAAATTATTTCGGCTACTCTAAGTCATCACCAACTAACCCTTACCACAACAAACTAAACCCAATCACTTTTAAATTACAAAAAAATGCTACTAACCATAGCAAACTATGCCAAACTCACCTAAGTTACTTCGGCTATCAAAAATCACGCCCAACTACACTTTACAGCAACAAAATAAGCCCAATCACCTTAAAATTACAAAAAAATGCTAAAAATCATAACAATCTATACCAGAATTACCTAAATTACTTCGGCTACCCTAAATCACCCCCAACTATCCCTTACCACAACAAACCAAACCATATCATCTTAAAATTACAAAAAAAGGTGTACAAATCATAACAAACTATGCGAGACTCACCTAAATTTCTTCGGCTACTCTAAATCATCACCAACTAACCCTTACCACAACAAACTAAACCCAATCACTTTTAAATTACAAAAAAATGCTACTAACCATAGCAAACTATGCCAAACTCGCCTAAATTACTTCGGCTATCAAAAATCAACCCCAACTACACTTTACAGCAACAAACCAAGCCCAATCACTTTAAAATTACAAAAAAATGCTAAAAATCATAACAAACTATACCAGAATCACGTAAATTACTTCGGCTACCGTAAATTACCCCCAACTATCCCTTACCACAACAAACCAAACCATATTATCTTAAAATTACAAAAAAAGGTGTACAAATCATAACAAACTATGCCAGATTCAACTAAATTACTTCGGCTACTCTAATTCATCACCAACTAACCCTTACCACAACAAACTAAACCCAATCACTTTTAAATTACAAAAAAAATGCTAGTAACCATAGCAAACTATGCGAGACTCACCTAAATTACTTCGGCTACTCTAAATCATCACCAACTAACCCTTACCACAACAAACTAAACCCAATCACTTTTAAATTACAAAAAAATGCTACTAACCATAGCAAATTATGCCAAACTTACCTAAATTACTTCGGCTATCAAAAATCACCCCCAACTACACTTTACAGCAACAAACTAAGCCCAATCACTTTAAAATTACAAAAAAATGCTAAAAATCATAACAAACTATACCAGAATCACCTAAATTACTTCGGCTACCGTAAATCACCCCCATCTATCCCTTACCACAACAAGCCAAACCATATCATCTTAAAATTACAAAAAAAGGTGTACAAATCATAACAAACTATGTCAGACTCACCTAAATTACTTCGGCTATTCTAAATCATCACCAACTAAGCCTTACCACAACAAACTAAACCCAATCACTTTTACATTACAAAAAAATGCTAGTAACCATAGCAAACTATGCCAAACTCACCTAAATTACTTCGGCATCCATAAATCATCACCAACTAACCCTTACCACAACAAACTAAACCAAATCACTTTTAAATTACCAAAAAATTCTACTAACCATAGCAAACTATGCTAAACTCACCTAAATTACTTCGGCTAACAAAAATCACCCCCAACTACACTTTACAGCAACAAACTAAGCCCAATCACTTTAAAATTACAAAAAAATGCTAAAAATCATAACAAACTATACCAGAATTACCTAAATTACTTCGGCTACCGTAAATCACCCCCAACTATCCCTTACCACAACAAACCAAACCATATCATCTTAAAATTACAAAAAAAGGTGTACAAATCATAACAAACTATGCCAGACTCACCTAAATTACTTCGGCTAATCTAAATCATCACCAAATAACCCTTACCACAACAAACTAAACCCAATCACTTTTAAATTACAAAAAAATGCTAGTAACTATAGCAAACTATGCCAAACTTACCTAAATTACATCGGCTACCACAAATCATCACCAACTAACCCTTACCACAACAAACTAAACCCAATCACTTTTAAATTACAAAAAAATGCTACTAACCATAGCAAACTATGCCAAACTCACCTAAATTACTTCAACTATCAAAAATCACCCCTAACTACACTTTACAGCAACAAACTAAGCCCAATCACTTTAAAATTACAAAAAAAGGCTAAAAATCATAACAAACTATACCAGAATCACCTAAATTACTTCGGCTACCGTAAATCACCCCCATCTATCCCTTACCACAACAAGCCAAACCATATCATCTTAAAATTACAAAAAAAGGTGTACAATTCATAACAAACTATGTCACACTCACCTAAATTACTTCGGCTATTCTAGATCATCACCAACTAACCCTTACCACAACAAACTAAACCCAATCACTTTTAAATTACAAAAAAATGCTAGTAACCATAGCAAACTATGCCAAACTCACCTAAATTATTTCGGCTACCATAAATCATCACCAACTAACCCTTACCACAACAAACTAAACCAAATCACTTTTAAATTACCAAAAAATTCTACTAACCATAGCAAACTATGCTAAACTCACCTAAATTACTTCGGCTATCAAAAATCACCCCCAACTACACTTTACAGCAACAAACTAAGCCCAATCACTTTAAAATTACAAAAAAATGCTAAAAATCATAACAAACTATACCAGAATCACCTAAATTACTTCGGCTACCGTAACTCACCCCAAACTATCCCTTACCACAACAAACTAAACCATATCATCTTAAAATTGCAAAAAAAGGTGTACAAATTATAACAAACTATGCCAGACTCACCTAAATTACTTCGGCTACTCTAAATCATTACCAACTAAACCTTACCGCAACAAACAAAACCCAATCACTTTTAAATTACAAAAAAATGCTAGTAACCATAGCAAACTATGCTAAACTCACCTAAATTAATTCGGCTACCATAAATCATCACCAACTAACCCTTACCACAACAAACTAAACCCAATCAATTTTAAATTACAAAAAAATGCTAGTAACCATAGCAAACTATGCCAAACTCACCTAAATTACTTCGGCTATCAAAAATCACCCCCAACTACACTTTACAGTAACAAACTAAGCCCAATCACTTTAAAATTACAAAAAAATGCTAAAAATCATAACAAACTATACCAGAATCACCTAAATTACTTCGGCTACCGTAAATCACCCCCAACTATCCCTTACCACAACAAACCAAACCATATCATCTTAAAATTACAAAAAAAAGGTGTACAAATCATAACAAACTATGCCAGACTCACCTAAATTACTTCGGCTACACTAAATCTTCACCAACTAACCCTTACCACATCAAACTAAACCCAATCGCTTTTAAATTACAAAAAAATGCTAGTAACCATAGCAAACTATGCCAAACTCACCTAAATTACTTCGGCTATCATAAATCATCACCAACTAACCTTTACCACAACAAACTAAACCCAATCACTTTTAAATTACAAAAAAATGTTACTAACCATAGCAAACTATGCCAAACTCACCTAAATTACTTCGGCTATCAAAAATCACCCCCAACTACACTTTACAGCAACAAACTAAACCCAATCACTTTAAAATTACAAAAAAATGCTAAAAATCATAACAAACTATACCAGAATCACCTAAATTACTTCGGCTAACGTAGATCACCCACAACTATCCCTTACCACAACAAACCAAACCATATAATCTTAAAATTACTAAAAAAGGTGTACAAATCATAAGAAACTATGCCAGACTCACATAAATTACTTCGGCTACTCTAAATCATAACCAACTAACCCTTACCACAACAAACTAAATCCAATCACTTTTAAATTACAAAAAAATGCTAGTAACCATAGCAAACTATGCCAAACTCACCTAAATTACTTCGGCTACCATAAATCATCACCAACTAACCCTTACCACAACAAACTAAACCCAATCACTTTTAAATTACAAAAAAATGCTACTAACCATAGCAAACTATGCCAAACTCACCTAAATTACTTCGGCTAACACAAATCATCACCAACTAACCCTTACCACAACAAACTAAACCCAATCACTTTTAAATTACAAAAAAATGCTACTAACCATAGCAAACTATGCCAAACTTACCTAAATTACTTCGGCTATCAAAACAAAAATTACCCCCAACTTCACTTTACAGCAACAAACTAAGCCCAATCACTTTAAAATTACAAAAAAATGCTAAAAATCATAACAAACTATACCAGAATCACCTAAATCACTTCGGCTACTCTAAATCATCACCAACTAACCCTTACCACAACAAACTAAACCCAATCATTTTTAAATTACAAAAAAATGCTACTAACTATAGCAAACAAAGCCAAACTCACCTAAATTACTTCGGCTATCAAAAATCACCCCCAACTACACTTTACAGCAACAAACTAAGCCCAATCACTTTAAAATTACAAAAAAATGCTAAAAATCATAACAAACTATATCAGAATCACCTAAATTACTTCGGCTACCGTAAATCACCCCCAACCTTTCCTTACCACAACAAACCAAACCATATCATCTTAAAATTACAAAAAAAGGTGTACAAATCATAACAAACTATGCCAGACTCACCTAAATTACTTCGGCTACTCTAACTCATCACCAACTAACCCTTACCACAACAAACTAAACCCAATCACTTTTAAATTACAAAAAAATGCTAGTAACCATAGCAAACTATGCCAAACTCACCTAAATTACTTCGGCTACCATAAATCATCACCAACTAACCCTTACCACAACAAACTAAACCCAATCATTTTTAAATTACAAAAAAATGCTATTAACAATAGCAAACTATGCCAAACTCACCTAAATTACTTCGGCTATCAAAAATCACCCCCAACTACACTTTACAGCAACAAACTAAGCCCAATCACTTTAAAATTACAAAAAAATGCTAAAGATCATAACAAGCTATACCAGAATCACCTAAATTACTTCAGCTTATGTAAATCACCCCCAACTATCCCTTACCACAAGAAACCAAACCATATCATCTTAAAATTACAAAAAAAGGTGTACAAACCATAACAAACTATGCCAGACTCACCTAAATTACTTCGGCTACTCTAAATCATCACTAACTAACCCATACCACAACAAAATATACCCAATCACTTTTAAATTACAAAAAAATGCTACCAACCATAGCAAACTATGCCAAACTCACCTAAATTACTTCGGCTATCAAAACAAAAATCACCCCCAACTTCACTTTACAGCAATAAACTAAGCCCAATCACTTTAAAATTACAAAAAAATGCTAAAAATCATAACAAACTATACCAGAATCACCTAAATTACTTCGGCTTATTTAAATCACCCCCAACTATCCCTTACCACAACAAACCAAACCATATCATCTTAAAATTACAAAAAAAAGGTGTACAAACCATAACAAATTATGCCAGACTCACCTAAATTACTTCGGCTACTCTAAATCATCACTAACTAACCCATACCACAACAAACTAAACCCAATCACTTTTAAATTACAAAAAAATGCTACTAACCATAGCAAACTATGCCAAACTCACTTAAATTACTTCGGCTAACACAAATCATCACCAACTAACCCTTACCACAACAAACTAAACCCAATCACTTTTAAATTACAAAAAAATGCTACTAACCATAGCAAACTATGCCAAACTTACCTAAATTACTTCGGCTATCAAAACAAAAATCACACCCAACTTCACTTTAAAGCAACAAACTAAGCCCAATCACTTTAAAATTACAAAAAAATGCTAAAAATCATAACAAACTATACCAGAATCACCTAAATTACTTCGGCTACCGTAAATCACCCCCAACTTTCCCTTACCACAACAAACCAAACCATATCATCTTAAAATTACAAAAAAAGGTGTACAAATCATAACAAACTATGCCAAACTCACTTAAATTACTTCGGCTACTCTAAGTCATCACCAACTAACCCTTACCACAACAAACTAAACCCAATCACTTTTAAATTACAAAAAAATGCTACTAACTTTAGCAAACAATGCCTAACTCACCTAAATTACTTCGGCTATCAAAAATCACCCCCAACTACACTTTACAGCAACAAACTAAGCCCAATCACTTTAAAATTACAAAAAAATGCTAAAAACCATAACAAACAATACCAGAATCACCTAAATTACTTCGGCTACCGTAAATCACCCCCAACTATCCCTTACCACAACAAACCAAACCATATCATCTTAAAATTACAAAAAAAGGTGTACAAATCATAACAAAATATGCCAGACTCACCTAAATTACTTCGGCTACTCTAAATCATCACCAACTAACCCTTACCACAACAAAATATACCCAATCACTTTTAAATTACAAAAAAATGCTAGTAACCATAGCAAACTATGCCAAACTCACCTAAATTACTTCGGCTACCATAAATCATCACCAACTAACCCTTACCACAACAAACTAAACCCAATCATTTTTAAATTACAAAAAAATGCTATTAACAATAGCAAACTATGCCAAACTCACCTAAATTACTTCGGCTATCAAATATCACCCCCAACTACACTTTACAGCAACAAACTAAGCCCAATCACTTTAAAATTACAAAAAAATGCTAAAGATCATAACAAGCTATACCAGAATCACCTAAATTACTTCAGCTTATGTAAATCACCCCCAACTATCCCTTACCACAAGAAACCAAACCATATCATCTTAAAATTACAAAAAAAGGTGTACAAACCATAACAAACTATGCCAGACTCACCTAAATTACTTCGGCTACTCTAAATCATCACTAACTAACCCATACCACAACAAAATATACCCAATCATTTTTAAATTACAAAAAAATGCTACTAACCATAGCAAACTATGCCAAACTCACCTAAATTACTTCGGCTATCAAAACAAAAATCACCCCCAACTTCACTTTACAGCAACAAACTAAGCCCAATCACTTTAAAATTACAAAAAAATGCTAAAAATCATAACAAACTATACCAGAATCACCTAAATTACTTCGGCTTATGTAAATCACCCCCAACTATCCCTTACCACAACAAACCAAACCATATCATCTTAAAATTACAAAAAAAGGTGTACAAACCATAACAAATTATGCCAGACTCACCTAAATTACTTCGGCTACTCTAAATCATCACTAACTAACCCATACCACAACAAACTAAACCCAATCACTTTTAAATTACAAAAAAATGCTACTAACCATAGCAAACTATGCCAAACTCACTTAAATTACTTCGGCTAACACAAATCATCACCAACTAACCCTTACCACAACAAACTAAACCCAATCACTTTTAAATTACAAAAAAATGCTACTAACCATAGCAAACTATGCCAAACTTACCTAAATTACTTCGGCTATCAAAACAAAAATCACCCCCAACTTCACTTTACAGCAACAAACTAAGCCCAATCACTTTAAAATTACAAAAAAATGCTAAAAATCATAACAAACTATACCAGAATCACCTAAATTACTTCGGCTACCGTAAATCACCCCCAACTTTCCCTTACCACAACAAACCAAACCATATCATCTTAAAATTACAAAAAAAGGTGTACAAATCATAACAAACTATGCCAAACTCACTTAAATTACTTCGGCTACTCTAAGTCATCACCAACTAACCCTTACCACAACAAACTAAACCCAATCACTTTTAAATTACAAAAAAATGCTACTAACTTTAGCAAACAATGCCTAACTCACCTAAATTACTTCGGCTATCAAAAATCACCCCCAACTACACTTTACAGCAACAAACTAAGCCCAATCACTTTAAAATTACAAAAAAATGCTAAAAACCATAACAAACTATACCAGAATCACCTAAATTACTTCGGCTACCGTAAATCACCCCCAACTATCCCTTACCACAACAAACCAAACCATATCATCTTAAAATTACAAAAAAAGGTGTACAAATCATAACAAAATATGCCAGACTCACCTAAATTACTTCGGCTACTCTAAATCATCACCAACTAACCCTTACCACAACAAAATATACCCAATCACTTTTAAATTACAAAAAAATGCTACTAACCATAGCAAACTATGCCAAACTCACCTAAATTACTTCGGCTATCAAAACAAAAATCACCCCCAACTTCACTTTACAGCAACAAACTAAGCCCAATCACTTTAAAATTACAAAAAAATGCTAAAAATCATAACAAACTATACCAGAATTACCTAAATTACTTCGGCTACCGTAAATCATCCCCAACTATCCCTTACCACAACAAACCAAACCATATTATCTTAAAATTACAAAAAAGGTGTACAAATCATAACAAGCTATGCCAGACTCACCTAAATTACTTCGGCTACTCTAAATCATCACCAACTAACCCTTACCACAACAAATGAACCCAATCACTTTTAAATTACAAAAAGATGCTAGTAACCATAACAAACTATGCCAAACTCACCTAAATTACTTCGGCTATAAAAATCACCCCCAACTACACTTTACAGCAACAAACTAAGCCCAATCACTTTAAAATTACAAAAAAAATGCTAAAAATCTTTACAAACTATACCAGAATCACCTAAATTACTTCGGCTACCGTAAATCACCCCCAACTATCTCTTACCAAAACAAACCAAACCATATCATCTTAAAATTACAAAAAAAGGTGTACAAATCATAACAAGCTATGCCAGACTCACCTAAATTACTTCGGCTACTCTAAATCATCACCAACTAACCCTTACCACAACAAACGAACCCAATCACTTTTAAATTACAAAAAGATGCTAGTAACCATAGCAAACTATGCCAAATTCACCTAAATTACTTCGGCTATAAAAATCACCCCCAACTACACTTTACAGCAACAAACTAAGCCCAATCACTTTTAAATTACAAAAAAATGCTAGTAACCATAGCAAACTATGCCAAACTCACCTAAATTACTTCGGCTACCATAAATCATCACCAACTAACCCTTACCACAACAAACTAAACCTAATCACTTTTAAATTACAAAAAAATGCTAGTAACCATAGCAAACTATGCCAAACTCACCTAAATTACTTCGGCTACCATAAATCATCACCAACTAACCCTTACCACAACAATCTAAACCCAATCATTTTTAAATTACAAAAAAATGCTATTAATAATAGCAAACTATGCCAAACTCACCTAAATTACTTCGGCTATCAAAAATTACCCCCAACTACACTTTACAGCAACAAACTAAGCCCAATCACTTTAAAATTACAAAAAAATGCTAAAAATCATAACAAACTATACCAGAATCACCTAAATTACTTCGGCTTAAGTAAATCACCCCCAACTATCGTTTACCACAACAAACCAAACCATATCATTTTAAAATTACAAAAAAAAGTGTACAAATCATAACAAACTATGCCAGACTCACCTAAATTACTTCGGCTACTCTAAATCATCACTAACTAACCCATACCACAACAAACTAAACCCAATCAATTTTAAATTACAAAAAAATGCTACTCACCATAGCAAACTATGCCAAACTCACCTAAATTACTTTGGCTATCAAAAATCACCCCCAACTACACTTTACAGCAACAAACTAAGCCCAATCACTTTAAAATTACAAAAAAATGCTAAAAATCATAACAAACTACACCAGAATCATCTAAATTACTTCGGCTACCGTAAATCACCCCCACCTATCCCTTACCACAACAAACCAAACCATATCATCTTAAAATTACAAAAAAAGGTGTACAAATCATAACAAACTATGCCAGACTCACCTAAATTACTTCGGCTACTCTAAATCATAACCAACTAACCCTTACCACAACAAACTAAACCCAATCACTTTTAAATTACAAAAAAATGCTAGTAACCATAGCAAACTATGCCAAACTCACCTAAATTACTTCGGCTACCATAAATCATCACCAACTAACCCTTACCACAACAAACTAAACCCAATCACTTTTAAATTACAAAAAAATGCTACTAACCATAGCAAACTATGCCAAACTCACCTAAATTACTTCGGCTAACACAAATCATCACCAACTAACCCTTACCACAACAAACTAAACCCAATCACTTTTAAATTACAAAAAAATGCTACTAACCATAGCAAACTATGCCAAACTTACCTAAATTACTTCGGCTATCAAAACAAAAATCACCCCCAACTTCACTTTACAGCAACAAACTAAGCCCAATCACTTTAAAATTACAAAAAAATGCTAAAAATCATAACAAACTATACCAGAATCACCTAAATTACTTCGGCTACCGTAAATCACCCCCAACTATCCCTTACCACAACAAACCAAACCATATTATCTTAAAATTACAAAAAAAGGTGTACAAATCATAACAAGCTATGCCAGACTCACCTAAATTACTTCGGCTACTCTAAATCATCACCAACTAACCCTTTCCACAACAAATGAACCCAATCACTTTTAAATTACAAAAAGATGCTAGTAACCATAACAAACTATGCCAAACTCACCTAAATTACTTCGGCTATAAAAATCACCCCCAACTACACTTTACAGCAACAAACTAAGCCCAATCACTTTAAAATTACAAAAAAAATGCTAAAAATCTTTACAAACTATACCAGAATCACCTAAATTACTTCAGCTACCGTAAATCACCCCCAACTATCTCTTACCAAAACAAACCAAACCATATCATCTTAAAATTACAAAAAAAGGTGTACAAATCATAACAAGCTATGCCAGACTCACCTAAATTACTTCGGCTACTCTAAATCATCACCAACTAACCCTTACCACAACAAACGAACCCAATCACTTTTAAATTACAAAAAGATGCTAGTAACCATAGCAAACTATGCCAAATTCACCTAAATAACTTCGGCTATAAAAATCACCCCCAACTACACTTTACAGCAACAAACTAAGCCCAATCACTTTAAAATTACAAAAAAATGCTAAAAATTATAACAAACTATACCAGAATCACCTAAATTACTTCGGCTACCGTAAATCACCCCCAACTATCCCTTACCAAACCAAACCATATCATCTTAAAATTACAAAAAAGGTGTACAAATCATAACAAACTATGCCAGACTCACCTAAATTATTTCGGCTACTCTAAATCATCACCAACTAACACTTACCACAACAAACTAAACCCAATCATTTTTAAATTACAAAAAAATGCTAGTAACCATAGCAAACTATGCCAAACTCACCTAAATTACTTCGGCTACCATAAATCATCACCAACTAACCCTTACCACAACAAACTAAACCCAATCACTTTTAAATTACAAAAAATTGCTACTAACCATAGCAAACTATGCCAAACTCACCTAAATTACTTCGGCTATCAAAAATCACCCCCAACTACACTTTACAGCAACAAACTAAGCCCAATCACTTTAAAATTACAAAAAAATGCTAAAAATCATAACAAACTATACCAGAATCACCTAAATTACTTCGGCTACCGTAAATCACCCCCAACTATCCCTTACCACAACAAACCAAACCATATCATCTTCAAATTACAAAAAAAGGTGTACAAATCATAACAAACTATGCCAGACTCACCTAAATTACTTCGGCTACTCTAAATCATCACCAACTAACCCTTACCACAACAAACTAATCCCAATCACTTTTAAATAACAAAAAAATGCTAGTAACCATAGCAAACTATGCCAAATTTACCTAAATTACTTCGGCTACCATAAATCATCACCAACTAACCCTTACCACAACAAACTAAACCCAATCACTTTTAAATTACAAAAAAATGCTACTAACCATAGCAAACTATGCCAAACTCACCTAAATTACTTCGGCTATCAAAAATCACCCCCAACTACACTTTACAGCAACAAACTAAGCCCAATCACTTTAAAATTACAAAAAAATGCTAAAAATCATAACAAACTATACCAGAATCACCTAAATTACTTCGGCTACCGTAAATCACCCCCAACTATCCCTTACCACAACAAACCAAACCATATCATCTTAAAATTACAAAAAAAGGTGTACAAATCATAACAAACTATGCCAAACTCACTTAAATTACTTCGGCTACTCTAAGTCATCACCAACTAACCCTTACCACAACAAACTAAACCCAATCACTTTTAAATTACAAAAAAATGCTACTAACTTTAGCAAACAATGCCAAACTCACCCAAATTACTTCGGCTATCAAAAATCACCCCCAACTACACTTTACAGCAACAAACTAAGCCCAATCACTTTAAAATTACAAAAAAATGCTAAAAATCATAACAAACTATACCAGAATCACCTAAATTACTTCGGCTACCGTAAATCACCCCCAACTTTCCCTTACCACAACAAACCAAACCATATCATCTTAAAATTACAAAAAAAGGTGTACAAATCATAACAAACTATGCGAGACTCACCTAAATTACTTCGGCTACTCTAAATCATCACCAACTAACGCTTACCACAACAAACTAAACCCAATCACTTTTAAATTACAAAAAAATGCTAGTAACCATAGTAAACTATGCCAAACTCACCTAAATTACTTCGGCTACCATAAATCATCACCAACTAACCCTTACCACAACAAACTAAACCCAATCATTTTTAAATTACAAAAAAATGCTATTAACAATAGCAAACTATGCCAAACTCACCTAAATTACTTCGGCTATCAAAAATCACTCCCAACTACACTTTACAGCAACAAACTAAGCCCAATCACTTTAAAATTACAAAAAAATGCTAAAAATCATAACAAACTATACCAGAATCACCTAAATTACTTCGGCTTAAGTAAATCACCCCCAACTATCCTTTACCACAACAAACCAAACCATATCATCTTAAAATTACAAAAAAGGTGTACAAATCATAACAAACTATGCCAGACTCACCTACATTACTTCGGCTACTCTAAATCATCACTAACTAACCCATACCACAACAAACTAAACCCAATCACTTTTAAATTACAAAAAAATGCTACTAACCATAGCAAACTATGCCAAACTCACCTAAATTACTTCGGCTAACACAAATCATCACCAACTAACCCTTACCACAACAAACTAAACCCAATCATTTTTAAATTACAAAAAAATGCTACTCACTATAGCAAACTATGCCAAACTCACCTAAATTACTTCGGCTATCAAAAATCACCCCCAACTACACTTTACAGCAACAAACTAAGCCCAATCACTTTCAAATTACAAAAAAATGCTGAAAACCATAACAAACTATGCCAGACTCACCTAAATTACTTCGGCTACCGTAAATCACCCCCAACTATCCCATACCACAACAAACCAAACCATATCATCTTAAAATTACAAAAAAAGGTGTACAAATCATAACAAAATATGCCAGACTCACCTAAATTACTTCGGCTACTCTAAATCATCACCAACTAACCCTTACCACAACAAAATAAACCCAATCACTTTTAAATTACAAAAAAATGGTACTAACCATAGCAAACTATGCCAAATTCACCTAAATTACTTCGGCTACCATAAATCATCACCAACTAACCCTTACCACAACAAACTAAACCCAATCACTTTTAAATTACAAAAAAATGCTACTAACCATAGCAAACTATGCCAAACTCACCTAAATTACTTCGGCTATCAAAAATCACCCCCAACTACACTTTAAAGCAACAAACTAAGCCCAATCACTTTAAAATTACAAAAAAATGCTAAAAATCATAACAAACTATACCAGAATCACCTAAATTACTTCGGCTACCGTAAATCACCCCCAACTATCCCTTACCACAACAAACCAAACCATATAATCTTAAAATTACAAAAAAAGGTATACAAATCATAACAAACTATGCCAGACTCACCTAAATTACTTTGGCTACTCTAAATCATCACCAACTAACCCTTACCACAACAAACTAAACCCAATCACTTTTAAATTACAAAAAAATGCTATTAACCATAGCAAACTATGCCAAACTCACCAAAATTATTTCGGCTATCAAAAATCACCCCTACTACACTTTACAGCAACAAACTAAGCCCAATCATTTTAAAATTACAAAAAAATGCTAAAAATCATAACAAACTCTACCAGAATCACCTAAATTACTTCGGCTACCGTAAATCACCCCCAACTTTCCCTTACCACAACAAACCAAACCATATCATCTTAAAATTACAAAAAAGGTGTACAAATCATAACAAACTATGCCAGACTCACCTATATTACTTCGGCTACTCTAAATCATAACCAACTAACCCTTACCACAACAAACTAAACCCAATCACTTTTAAATTACAAAAAAATGCTAGTAACCATAGCAAACTATGCCAAACTCACCTAAATTACTTCGGCTACCATAAATCATCACCAACTAACCCTTACCACAACAAACTAAACCCAATCATTTTTAAATTACAAAAAAATGCTATTAACAATAGCAAACTATGCCAAACTCACCTAAATTACTTCGGCTATCAAAAATCACCCCCAACTACACTTTACAGCAACAAACTAAGCCCAATCACTTTAAAATTAAAAAAAAATGCTAAAAATCATAACAAACTATACCAGAATCACCTAAATTACTTCGGCTACCGTAAATCACCCCCAACTTTCCCTTACCACAACAAACCAAACCATATCATCTTAAAATTACAAAAAAGGTGTACAAATCATAACAAACTATGCCAGACTCACCTAAATTACTTCGGCTACTCTAAATCATCACCAACTAACCCTTACCACAACAACCTAAACCCAATCACTTTTAAATTACAAAAAAATGCTAGTAACCATAGCAAATTATGCCAAACTCACCTAAGTTACTTCGGCTACCATAAATCATCACCAACTAACCCTTACCACAACAAACTAAACCCAATCATTTTTAAATTACAAAAAAATGCTAGTAACCATAGGAAACTATGCCAAACTCACCTAAATTACTTCGGCTACCATAAATCATCACCAACTAACCCTTACCACAACAAACTAAACCCAATCATTTTTAAATTACAAAAAAATGCTATTAACAATAGCAAACTATGCCAAACTTTCCTAAATTACTTCGGCTATCAAAAATCACTCCCAACTTCACTTTACAGCAACAAACTAAGCCCAATCACTTTAAAATTACAAAAAAATGCTAAAAATCATAACAAACTATACCAGAATCACCTAAATTACTTCGGCTTAAGTAAATCACCCCCAACTATCCTTTACCACAACAAACCAAACCATATCATCTTAAAATTACAAAAAAAGGTGTACAAATCATAATAAACTATGCCAGACTCACCTAAATTACTTCGGCTACTCTAAATCATCACTAACTAACCCATACCACAACAAACTAAACCCAATCACTTTTAAATTACAAAAAAATGCTACTAACCATAGCAAATTATGCCAAACTCACCTAAATTACTTCGGCTAACACAAATCATCACCAACTAACCCTTACCACAACAAACTAAACCCAATCATTTTTAAATTACAAAAAAATGCTATTAACAATAGCAAACTATGCCAAACTCACCTAAATTACTTCGGCTATCAAAAATCACCCCCAACTACACTTTACAGCAACAAACTAAGCCCAATCACTTTAAAATTACAAAAAAATGCTAAAAATCATAACAAACTATACCAGAATCTCCTAAATTACTTCGGCTTAAGTAAATCACACCCAACTATCCTTTACCACAACAAACCAAACCATATTATCTTAAAATTACAAAAAAAGGTGTACAAATCATAACAAACTATGCCAGACTCACCTAAATTACTTCGGCTACTCTAAATCATCACTAACTAACCCATAACACAACAAACTAAACCCAATCACTTTTAAATTACAAAAAAATGCTACTAACCATAGCAAACTATGCCAAACTCACCTAAATTACTTCGGCTAACACAAATCATCACCAACTAACCCTTACCACAACAAACTAAACCCAATCAATTTTAAATTACAAAAAAATGCTACTCACCATAGCAAACTATGCCAAACTCACCTAAATTACTTCGGCTATCAAAAATCACCCCCAACTACACTTTACAGCAACAAACTAAGCCCAATCACTTTAAAATTAGAAAAAAATGCTAAAAATCATAACAAACTATACCAGAATCACCTAAATTACTTCGGCTACCGTAAATCACCCCAACTTTCCCTTACCACAACAAACCAAACCATATCATCTTAAAATTACAAAAAAGGTGTACAAATCATAACAAACTATGCCAGACTCACCTAAATTACTTCGGCTACACTAAATCATAACCAACTAACCCTTACCACAACAAACTAAACCCAATCACTTTTAAATTACAAAAAAATGCTAGTAACCATAGCAAACTATGCCAAACTCACCTAAATTACTTCGGCTACCATAAATCATCACCAACTAACCCTTACCACAACAAACTAAACCCAATCATTTTTAAAGTACAAAAAAATGCTATTAACAATAGCAAACTGTGCCAAACTCACCTAAATTACTTCGGCTATCAAAAATCACCCCCAACTACACTTTACAGCAACAAACTAAGCCCAATCACTTTAAAATTAAAAAAAAATGCTAAAAATCATAACAAACTATACCAGAATCACCTAAATTACTTCGGCTACCATAAATCACCCCCAACTTTCCCTTACCACAACAAACCAAACCATATCATCTTAAAATTACAAAAAAGGTGTACAAATCATAACAAACTATGCCAGACTCACCTAAATTACTTCGGCTACTCTAAATCATCACCAACTAACCCTTACCACAACAACCTAAACCCAATCACTTTTAAATTACAAAGAAATGCTAGTAACCATAGCAAATTATGCCAAACTCACCTAAGTTAGTTCGGCTACCATAAATCATCACCAACTAACCCTTACCACAACAAACTAAACCCAATCATTTTTAAATTACAAAAAAATGCTACTAACCATAGCAAACTATGCCAAACTCACCTAAATTACTTCGGCTATCAAAAATCACCCCCAACTACACTTTACAGCAACAAACTAAGCCCAATCACTTTAAAATTACAAAAAAAAGCTAAAAATCATAACAAACTATACCCGAATCACCTAAATTAGTTCGGCTACCGTAAATCACCCCCAACTATCCCTTACCACAACAAACCAAACCATATCATCTTAAAATTAAAAAAAAAGTGTACAAATCATAACAAAATAGGCCAGACTCACCTAAATTACTTCGGCTACTCTAAATCATCACCAACCAACCCTTACCACAACAAACTAAACTCAATCACTTTTAAATTACAAAAAAATGCTAGTAACCATAGCAAACTATGCCAAACTCACCTAAATTACTTCGGCTACCATAAATCATCACCAACTAACCCTTACCACAACAAACTAAACCCAATCATTTTTAAATTACAAAAAAATGCTATTAACAATAGCAAACTATGCCAAACTCACCTAAATTACTTCGGCTATCAAAAATCACTCCCAACTACACTTTACAGCAACAAACTAAGCCCAATCACTTTAAAATTACAAAAAAATGCTAAAAATCATAACAAACTATACCAGAATCACCTAAATTACTTCGGCTTAAGTAAATCACCCCCAACTATCCTTTACCACAACAAACCAAACCATATCATCTTAAAATTACAAAAAAGGTGTACAAATCATAACAAACTATGCCAGACTCACCTAAATTACTTCGGCTACTCTAAATCATCACCAACTAACCCTTACCACAACAACCTAAACCCAATCACTTTTAAATTACAAAAAAATGCTAGTAACCATAGCAAATTATGCCAAACTCACCTAAGTTACTTCGGCTACCATAAATCATCACCAACTAACCCTTACCACAACAAACTAAACCCAATCATTTTTAAATTACAAAAAAATGCTACTAACCATAGCAAACTATGCCAAACTCAGCTAAATTACTTCGGCTGTCAAAAATCACCCCCAACTACACTTTACAGCAACAAACTAAGCCCAATCCCTTTAAAATTACAAAAAAAAGCTAAAAATCATAACAAACTATACCCGAATCACCTAAATTAGTTCGGCTACCGTAAATCACCCCCAACTATCCCTTACCACAACAAACCAAACCATATCATCTTAAAATTAAAAAAAAAGTGTACAAATCATAACAAAATAGGCCAGACTCACCTAAATTACTTCGGCTACTCTAAATCATCACCAACCAACCCTTACCACAACAAACTAAACTCAATCACTTTTAAATTACAAAAAAATTCTAGTAACCATAGCAAACTATGCCAAACTCACCTAAGTTACTTCGGCTACCATAAATCATCACCAACTAACCCTTACCACAACAAACTAAACCCAATCATTTTTAAATTACAAAAAAATGCTACTAACCATAGCAAACTATGCCAAACTCACCTAAATTACTTCGGCTATCAAAAATCACCCCCAACTACACTTTACAGCAACAAACTAAGCCCAATCACTTTAAAATTACAAAAAAAAGCTAAAAATCATAACAAACTATACCCGAATCACCTAAATTAGTTCGGCTACCGCAAATCACCCCCAACTATCCCTTACCACAACAAACCAAACCATATCATCTTAAAATTAAAAAAAAAGTGTACAAATCATAACAAAATAGGCCAGACTCACCTAAATTACTTCGGCTACTCTAAATCATCACCAACTAACCCTTACCACAACAAACTAAACTCAATCACTTTTAAATTACAAAAAAATGCTAGTAACCATAGCAAACTATGCCAAACTCACCTAAGTTACTTCGGCTACTCTAAATCATAACCAACTAACCCTTACCACAACAAACTAAACCCAATCACTTTTAAATTACAAAAAAATGCTAGTAACCATAGCAAACTATGCCAAACTCACCTAAGTTACTACGGCTACCATAAATCATCACCAACTAACCCTTACCACAACAAACTAAACCCAATCATTTTTAAATTACAAAAAAATGCTAGTAACCATAGCAAACTATGCCAAACTCACCTAAATTACTTCGGCTACTCTAAATCATCACCAACCAACCCTTACCACAACAAACTAAACTCAATCACTTTTAAATTACAAAAAAATGCTAGTAACCATAGCAAACTATGCCAAACTCACCTAAGTTACTTCGGCTACTCTAAATCATAACCAACTAACCCTTACCACAACAAACTAAACCCAATCACTTTTAAATTACAAAAAAATGCTAGTAACCATAGCAAACTATGCCAGACTCACCTAAATTACTTCGGCTACTCTAAATCATCACTAACTAACCCATACCACAACAAACTAAACCCAATCACTTTTAAATTACAAAAAAATGCTACTAACCATAGCAAACTATGCCAAACTCACCTAAATTACTTCGGCTAACACAAATCATCACCAACTAACCCTTACCACAACAAACTAAACCCAATCACTTTTAAATTACAAAAAAATGCTAGTCACCATAGCAAACTATACCAAACTCACCTAAATTACTTCGGCTATTAAAAATCACCCCCAACTACACTTGACAGCAACAAACTAAGCCCAATCACTTTAAAATTACAAAAAAATGCTAAAAACCATAACAAACTATACCAGAATCTCCTAAATTACTTCGGCTACCGTAAATCACCCCCAACTATCCCATACCACAACAAACCAAACCATATCATCTTAAAATTAAAAAAAAAGTGTACAAATCATAACAAAATAGGCCAGACTCACCTAAATTACTTCGGCTACTCTAAATCATCACCAACCAACCCTTACCACAACAAACTAAACTCAATCACTTTTAAATTACAAAAAAATGCTAGTAACCATAGCAAACTATGCCAAACTCACCTAAATTACTTCGGCTACCATAAATCATCACCAACTAACCCTTACCACAACAAACTAAACCCAATCATTTTTAAATTACAAAAAAATGCTATTAACAATAGCAAACTATGCCAAACTCACCTAAATTACTTTGGCTATCAAAAATCACCCCCAACTACACTTTACAGCAACAAACTAAGCCCAATCACTTTAAAATTACAAAAAAATGCTAAAAATCATAACAAACTATACCAGAATCACCTAAATTACTTCGGCTTAAGTAAATCACCCCCAACTATCCTTTACCACAACAAACCAAACCATATCATCTTAAAATTACAAAAAAAGGTGTACAAATCATAACAAACTATGCCAGACTCACCTAAATTACTTCGGCTATTCTAAATCATCACTAACTAACCCATACCACAACAAACTAAACCCAATCACTGTTAAATTACAAAAAAATGCTACTCACCATAGCAAACTATGCCAAACTCACCTAAATTACTTCGGCTATCAAAAATCACCCCCAACTACACTTTACAGCAACAAACTAAGCCCAATCACTTTAAAATTACAAAAAAATGCTAAAAACCATAACAAACTATACCAGAATCTCCTAAATTACTTCGTCTACCGTAAATCACCCCCAACTATCCCTTACCAAAACAAACCAAACCATATCATCTTAAAATTACAAAAAAAGGTGTACAAATCATAACAAAATATGCCAGACTCACCTAAATTACTTCGGCTACTCTAAATCATCACCAACTAACCCTTACCACAACAAAATAAACCCAATCACTTTTAAATTACAAAAAAATGCTACTAACCATAGCAAACTATTCCAAGCTCACCTAAATTACTTCGGCTATCAAAACAAAAATCACCCCCAACTTCACTTTACAGCAACAAACTAAGCCCAATTACTTTAAAATTACAAAAAAATGCTAAAAACCATAACAAACTATACCAGAATCTCCTAAATTACTTCGTCTACCGTAAATCACCCCCAACTATCCCTTACCAAAACAAACCAAACCATATTATCTTAAAATTACAAAAAAAGGTGTACAAATTATAACAAGCTATGCCAGACTCACCTAAATTACTTTGGCTACTCTAAATCATCACCAACTAACCCTTACCACAACAAACGAACCCAATCACTTTTAAATTACAAAAAGATGCTAGTAACCATAGCAAACTATGCCAAACTCACCTAAATTACTTCGGCTACCATAAATCATCACCAACTAACCCTTACCACAACAAACTAAACCCAATCACTTTTAAATTACAAAAAAATGCTACTAACCATAGCAAACTATGCCAAACTCACCTAAATTACTTCGGCTATCAAAAATCACCCCCAACTACACTTTACAGCAACAAACTAAGCCCAATCACTTTAAAATTACAAAAAAATTCTAAAAATCATAACAAACTCTACCAGAATCACCTAAATTACTTCGGCTACCGTAAATCACCCCCAACTTTCCCTTACCACAACAAACCAAACCATATCATCTTAAAATTACAAAAAAAGGTGTACAAATCATAACAAACTATGCCAGACTCACCTAAATTACTTCGGCTACTCTAAATCATCACCAACTAACCCTTACCACAACAAACTAAACCCAATCACTTTTAAATTACAAAAAAATGCTAGTAACCATAGCAAACTATGCCAAACTCACCTAAATTACTTCGGCTACCATAAATCATCACCAACTAACCCTTACCACAACAAACTAAACCCAATCATTTTTAAATTACAAAAAAATGCTATTAACAATAGCAAACTATGCCAAACTCACCTAAATTACTTCGGCTATCAAAAATCACCCCCAACTACACTTTACAGCAACAAACTAAGCCCAATCACTTTAAAATTACAAAAAAATGCTAAAAATCATAACAAACTATACCAGAATCACCTAAATTACTTCGGCTTAAGTAAATCACCCCCAACTATCCTTTACCACAACAAACCAAACCATATCATCTTAAAATTACAAAAAAAGGTGTACAAATCATAACAAACTATGCCAGACTCACCTAAATTACTTCGGCTACTCTAAATCATCACTAACTAACCCATACCACAACAAACTAAACCCAATCACTTTTAAATTACAAAAAAATGCTACTAACCATAGCAAACTATGCCAAACTCACCTAAATTACTTCGGCTAACACAAATCATCACCAACTAACCCTTACCACAACAAACTAAACCCAATCACTTTTAAATTACAAAAAAATGCTACTCACCATAGCAAACTATGCCAAACTCACCTAAATTACTTCGGCTATCAAAAATCACCCCCAACTACACTTTACAGCAACAAACTAAGCCCAATCACTTTAAAATTACAAAAAAATGCTACTAACCATAGCAAACTATGCCAAACTTACCTAAATTACTTCGGCTATCAAAAATCACCCCCAACTACACTTACCACAACAAACCAAACCATATCATCTTAAAATTACAAAAAAAGGTGTACAAATCATAACAAACTATGCGCCAGACTCACCTAAATTACTTCGGCTACTCTAAATCATCACCAACTAACCCTTACCACAACAAAATAAACCCAGTCACTTTTAAATTACAAAAAAATGCTACTAACCATAGCAAACTATGCCAAACTCACCTAAATTACTTCGGCTATCAAAACAAAAATCACCCCCAACTTCACTTTACAGCAACAAACTAAGCCCAATCACTTTAAAATTACAAAAAAATGCTAAAAATCATAACAAACTATACCAGAATCACCTGAATCACTTCGGCTACCGTAAATCACCCCCAACTATCCCTTACCACAACAAACCAAACCATATTATCTTAAAATTACAAAAAAAGGCGTACAAATCATAACAAGCTATGCCAGACTCACCTAAATTACTTCGGCTACTCTAAATCATCACCAACTAATCCTTACCACAACAAACGAACCCAATCACTTTTAAATTACAAAAAGATGCTAGTAACCATAGCAAACTATGCCAAACTCACCTAAATTACTTCGGCTACCATAAATCATCACCAATTAACCCTTACCGCAACAAACTAAACCCAATCACTTTTAAATTACAAAAAAATGCTACTAACCATAGCAAACTATGCCAAACTTACCTAAATTACTTCGGCTATCAAAAATCACCCCCAACTACACTTTACAGCAACAAACTAAGCCCAATTACTTTAAAATTACAAAAAAATGCTAAAAATCATAACAAACTATACCAGAATCACCTAAATTACTTCGGCTACCGTAAATCACCCCCACCTATCCCTTACCACAACAAACCAAACCATATCATCTTAAAATTACAAAAAAAGGCGTACAAATCATAACAAACTATGCCAGACTCACCTAAATTACTTCGGCTACTCTAAATCATAACCAACTAACCCTTACCACAACAAACTAAACCCAATCACTTTTAAATTACAAAAAAATGCTAGTAACAATAGCAAACTATGCCAAACTCACCTAAATTACTTCGGCTACCATAAATCATCACCAACTAACCCTTACCACAACAAACTAAACCCAATCACTTTTAAATTACAAAAAAATGCTACTAACCATAGCAAACTCTGCCAAACTCACCTAAATTACTTCGGCTATCAAAAATCACCCCCAACTACACTTTACAGCAACAAACTAAGCCCAATCACTTTAAAATTACAAAAAAATGCTAAAAATCATAACAAACTATACCAGAATCACCTAAATTACTTCGGCTACCGTAAATCACCCCCAACTATCTCTTACCACAACAAACCAAACCATATCATCTTAAAATTACAAAAAAAGATGTACAAATTATAACAAAACTAGTTGAATGTACCCGGCGTTGCCCGGACGTAGATTAAATAAACTCAGTGTTGACTAAAGTGGTGATGTTGACTAATCGACATTATAATACAATTAAACAGGAATGCTCTACTTTTCCAATCACAAAATAAACAAATATGCTGAAATTAACCTGCGTTGCCAGGACCGGGTACTTCAATATGATTTGGACAAAGAGGATACCTTGGTTGATATCTGAGATGAAAAATTTTGAATAGACTCTTTAGGCAGTTGTTCTATAAGCGATTCCAGGAAATCGAAATTAACTTTATATAATTTTAGGGGAAATCGAAGTTTACAAATTAGCTGATCATGTTATGATAAAATTGAAAACACAATGGAACAATTCCTCTTGCTGCAGTCAACTCACAAACAGAACAGTATGTAGATGATTTTGACTTATCTCCGGAATAAACAAATACTTATCTCTGGCCCTAACTGGTTGGACAATTAAAGTGCGAACCTTTTGAGCTCCTTTTCCAGTATTAAAGTTTTGGTATGTGGTAAAATGTGGTATTTTATGGTATTTGTGCATCGCTAGATTTTCAAACTTGTCCATCTTAGTTATAAATGATGTAAAGCAATAATGAACACAATGTATTTACGTAAAATAAACAGTGTAAAACGCGTATCAATGTCAGTAATGTCTGGTCCAACGCTGTAAATTTTGGATTTCAGCCGAGGCAGATTTGGTGAAAAATAAATACACCTTTATCATTAACTGAACGGTCGTCCGGTACGACGATGGTGATTGGGAACAAATTTTGTTAACGGCAAAATTAACATTCTAAAATAAATAAATATTTTGACGGGAATATGGTGGATGTAAAAATCTTATTCGGTCTCTCCGACGGACTCTCACCTGTTTACATTAACACACACTTGTTGAACAATTAAAGTGCCAACCTATTGAGCTTCCGTTCCAGTATTAAAATATCAATACCAATACCATAGATATAAAAAAAAACAATTTCCATCACCTTTCATAATACGGTGTGGTATTTGTACATCGCTAGATTTTCAAACTTCCCCATCTTAGTTATAAATGATGTAAACCAATAATAAACACAATGTACGTAAAATAAATAGTGTAAAACGTGTATAAGCACATAATTATTAAGGGTATGAATGTCAGTGATCTCTGGTACATACAACGGTGAAAATTTCGGATTTCAGCCGGGGCAAATTTGGTGAAAAACAAATACACCACTACCATTAACTGAAAGTAAAAATTAGCGTACAAATATAAGTGGAATCCGGTTCGACGCTGGTAATTTTTCGAAAATTGATTGGGGGCAGATTTGGTTAACGCGAGGATTAAATGTTAAATTAAAATACTTTATTTGATAGCGGAAGACCTTCGAACACTGATGCGTCGCCTCATCGAATTTGGCGACTTTGCGAACAGTTTCCGACGCTGGAGCAGCAATTTTCACAATTGTAGTTGTGTTAAAATTAAACACCGCGATCGAGTACTGCTCCACACGCTGAACCAGCAATTCTCGAATTCTAAGAAACGATAAGAAAGGCTTATCCAACGCTTGGTATGTGCGAATTTCTGCATAGACACTCAATCAAACTAAATCGAGCATCGCCTTTTCACGTTTGTGACCTTGCCCTTGACGTGGCAGGCTCCAGCTGCTTCAATAATGTAAAAATCTTATTCGGCCTCTCCAATAAACTCACATTTGTTTACATTAACACGCATTCCCTCATGGACTTCTGACGAATTACAAACAAATATTGCAACTTCAAGTGTTCCATTTAATTTCGTTTCTGGGTGCAAGCTCCTTTCTTTTCACTCTTAGTCAGTCTAAACTTATTATACAGAGTTATATTTTCCAATCCAGGCGCCCTAAAGAATTTTGTCGTTGTTTTCCAAAGTTTCAAGAGAAGGAGAGTTGACATAGAAGCTAAATTATTCCAAATTATTCCCATTTAGTTCTCTGACAACGTTAAAGACAATGTTGAAATATATAGATACAAAATTTTACACCATAAAAACGAAGTATTTAGGAATTATGTATAAAAAAAGTCGAAGTTATTCTTCGCTCTTGAGCTCTCTTTCCGGTATTAAAAATGCAATAGGAAAGATAGTAAGAAAGACTATTTCCATCACTTTTCACGGGAATTATACATGGTGGTATTTGTTCTCCGCTTACTATTAGATTTTCAAACTGCTCCATCTTAGTTATAAATAATGCAGAACCATAATGAATGCAATGTACGTAAAATAAATAGTGTAAATCGTGTATAAGCACACAATACTTAAGCGTATGATGTCAGTGAAAATTTCGGATTTTGGCCGGAGCAGGTTTGTTGAAGAACAAATACACCACTATGATTAACTGAACGTAAAAATTAGCGTACGATAATAAGTGACGTCCGGTCCGACGCTGGAAATTTTTCGAAAATCGATTGGGGAGAGTTTTGGTTAACGGCAAGAACAAATCGGGAATATCGGGAATAAAATAATTTATTTAATAGCGATAGAACTTCGAATACCGATGCGTCGCCTCGACCTTGGCGACGTTGAGTACCAGCGTTTCAGACGCTGAAGCAGCAATTTTCACAATTATATGAGGTGCACGTGCCTAGTGAGTATGTAAACAATTTGGATAACAAAAGAGATTAATTTGTATGTACCAAATAATACTCGCACAGGTGTACTCGTATGGCCCGTCATAATTTTCACGAAATGAATTTAAAAAATTAACATTCTAAAGTAAATAAATATTTTGACGGGAATGTTAAAAATCTTATTCGGTCTCTCCAACAAACTAACACTTGTTTACATTAACATGCATTCCTTCATAGACCTCTGACGAATTACAAACAAATATCGAAATTTCAAGTGTTCCATGTCAGTCTGAACTTGTTACACAGTGATATTTTCACATTCAGGCGCCCTAAATTATTTTGACGTTGATTTATAAAGTTTCCCTGGAAGGAGAGTAGTCAGCAGGTGCCTCGTCAGGGGTGGCAGGGTTGGCGAGCCACACCAAGTATAAATTTACTATCGAACACAAAGATAGTTCTGATTCAATTGTAGAATTTCGCATTTTTCAGATATTTTTACGAAACTCTAGCGCTTACACCGCCTTTATACCTCTTTAAAGTTAAAAACCATAGAGCTGTATATACAAATGCACGCATGTTGAAAAGGTAGGGCTTGCCCCGTCAGCGTGTTGCAATTCAGAAATACGTTTATGTTTGCATCTCAACTGGAACAAATATTTATTGGAAGGTGGAAGAGAATCAAAATATGTATCAGCATATTTAATATTCAGAATAACGACTATTAGTCGGAACAATATATTTTATGTGCAGATAATTATTAATATTTTATGATTTAATACGATAAGGCATTTATAAATAACACAACCAAATAGAAGATTTTGATTGAAAACGATTATTAATTTATGGTAGCCGAAGTTATTTAAGTGAGTTTGGCATAGATTGCTATGTTTTGTAGCATTTTTGTAATTTTAAAGTGATTAGGCTAATTTTGGGGCGGTAAGGGGTAGTTGGAGGTGATTTATGATAGCCGAAGTAATTTAGGTGAGTTTGGAATAGTTTGCTATGGTTTGTAGCATTTTTTATAATTTTAAAGTGATTGGGCTTATTTTGGATTGGTAAGGGGTAGTTGGGGGTGATTTATGGTAGCCGAAGTAATTTAGGTGAGTTAGGCATCGTTTGCTATAATTTGTTGAATATTTTGTAATTTTAAAGTGATTGAGCTTATTTTGGGGTTGTAAGGGGTAGTTGGGGGTGATTTATGGAAGCCAAAGTAATTTAGATGAGTTTTGGCATAGTTTGATATGGCTTGTAACATTTTTTGTAATTTTAAAGTGATTGGGCTGAGTTTGGGGTGGTAAAGGGTAGTTGGGGGTGATTTATGATAGCCGAAGTAATTTAAGTGAGTTTGGCATAGTTTGCTATGGTTTGTAGCATTTTTTGTAATTTTAAAGTGATTGGGTTTAGTTTGTGGTTGGTAAGGGGTAGTTGGGGGTGATTTATGGTAGCCGAAGTAATTTAAGTGAGTTTGGCATAGTTTGCTATGGTTTGTAGCATTTTTTGTAATTTTAAAGTGATTGGGCTTATTTTGGGGTGGTAAGGGGTAGTTGGGGGTGATTTATGGTAGCCGAAGTAATTTAGGTGAGTTAGGCATAGTTTGCTAGGATTTGTTGAATATTTTGTAATTTTAAAGTGTTTGGGCTTATTTTGGGGTTGTAAGGGGTAGTTGGGGGTGATTTATGGAAGCCAAAGTAATTCAGATGAGTTTGGCATAGTTTGATATGGCTTGTAATATTTTTTGTAATTTTAAAGTGATTGGGCTTATTTTGGGGTTGTAAGGGGTAGTTGGGGGTGATTTATGGTAGCCGAAATAATTTAGGTGAGTTTGACATAGTTTGCTATGGTTTGTAAATTTTTTTGTAATTGTAAAGTAATTGGGCTTATTTTGGGTTGGTAAGGGGTAGTTGGGGGTGATTTATGATAGCCGAAGTAATTTAAGTGAGTTTGGCATAGTTTGCTATGGTTTGTAGCATTTTTTGTAATTTTAAAGTGATTGGGCTTATTTTGGGGTGGTAAGGGGTAGTTGGGGGTGATTTATGGTAGCCGAAGTAATTTAGGTGAGTTAGGCATAGTTTGCTAGGATTTGTTGAATATTTTGTAATTTTAAAGTGTTTGGGCTTATTTTGGGGTTGTAAGGGGTAGTTGGGGGTGATTTATGGAAGCCAAAGTAATTCAGATGAGTTTGGCATAGTTTGATATGGCTTGTAATATTTTTTGTAATTTTAAAGTGATTGGGCTTATTTTGGGGTTGTAAGGGGTAGTTGGGGGTGATTTATGGTAGCCGAAATAATTTAGGTGAGTTTGACATAGTTTGCTATGGTTTGTAAATTTTTTTGTAATTGTAAAGTAATTGGGCTTATTTTGGGTTGGTAAGGGGTAGTTGGGGGTGATTTATGATAGCCGAAGTAATTTAAGTGAGTTTGGCATAGTTTGCTATGGTTTTTAGCATTTTTTGTAATTTTAAAGTGATTGGGTTTAGTTTGTGGTTGGTAAGGGGTAGTTGGGGGTGATTTATGGTAGCCGAAGTAATTTAGGTGAGTTAGACTTAGTTTGCTATGGTTTGTGGCATTTTTTGTAATTTTAAAGTGATTGGGCTTATTTTGGGGTGGTAAGGGTTAGTTTGGGGTGATTTATAGAAGTCAAAGTAATTTAGATGAGTTTGGCATAGTTTGATATGGCTAGTAACATTTTTTATAATTTTAAAGTGATTGGGCTGTGTTTTGGGTGGTAAGGGGTAGTTGGGGGTGATCCATGATAGCCGAAGTAATTTAGAGGAGTTTGGCATAGTTTGCTACGGTTTGTAGAATTTTTTTGTAATTTTAAAGTGATTGGGCTTGTTTTGGGGTGGTAAGGGGTAGTTGGGGGTGATTTTTGGTAGACGAAATAATATGTGTGAGTTCGACATAATCTGCCATGATTTGTGTCATTTTGTTTTATTTTAAAGTGATTGGAGTTACTTGGGGTTGCTATGGGGTGGTAAGGGATGATTTAAAATAACGGATCTAGTTTATGTCAGTTTGGAATAGTTCGGGAATTTTTTGGGGTTGATTTGGTAAAGTTTGCAGTGGTAAGAGATATTTGAGGATGTTTAATGTTGACGGATTAAATTTGGAGTGATTTGGTAATTTTTAATTGAGTCACGGATCGACATTATAATTGAAATCAAAATTATAATTGAAATATCTGCGGCCTCGCTAGGTACGGCAAAAGTATGATCACGAAAGCAGAAACTCGACGTTGAAATTGTTTAGGTTAAATAAGTGCTTTTAATGTAAACCGGTCGCCCGTCGTCGAAGTTGTTTTGGCTAGATACGTGCTTCTAACATAAACACGGTCTCCGCGATCGGATCATTTTTTGTTTATTTTAGCCGGTTTTTATCGAATTACAAAGGAACCGGGCCGAATTTCTCAAAATCCCTTCTTAGTGTTCAGTTTCGGCACATGATACACCCGTGTCTAAAATTTCAAGTCTCCAGCCCTCACGGTTTGGGCTGTGGGTTGATTATGAATCAGTGTGTAGATGAATGAGTGAATGCGTGTGTCAGTGAGGACACTTCGCTTTATATAATAGATATGCCAGACTCACCTAAATTTCTTCGGCTACTCCAAATCATCACCAACTAACCCTTACACCAACAAACTAAACCCAATCACTTTTAAATTACAAAAAAATGCTACTAACCATAGCAAACTATGCCACACTCACCTAAATTACTTCAGCTATCAAAAATCACCCCCAACTACACTTTACAGCAACAAACTAAGCCCAATCACTTTAAAATTACAAAAAAATGCTAAAAATCATAACAAACTAAACCAGAATCACCTAAATTACTTCGGCTACCGTAAATCACCCCCAACTATCCCTTACCACAACAAAGCAAACCATATCATCTTAAAATTACAAAAAAAGGTGTACAAATCATTAACAAGCTATGCCAGACTCACTTAAATTATTTCGGCTACTCTAAATCATCACCAACTAACCCTTACCACAACAAACGAACCCAATCACTTTTAAATTACAAAAAGATGCTAGTAACCATAGCAAACTATGCCAAACTCACCTAAATTACTTCGGCTACCATAAATCATCACCAATTAACCCTTACAGCAACAAACTAAACCCAATCACTTTTAATTACAAAAAAATGCTACTAAGCATAGCAAACTATGCCAAACTCACCTAAATTAATTCGGCTATCAAAAATCACCCCCAACTACACTTTACAGCAAGAAACTAAGCCCAATCACTTTAAAATTACAAAAAAATGCTAAAAATCATAACAAACTATACCAGAATCACCTAAATTACTTCGGCTACCGTAAATCACCCCCAACTATCCCTTACCACAACAAACCAAACCATATCATCTTAAAATTGCAAAAAAAGGTGTACAAATCATAAAAAACTATGCCAGACTCACCTAAATTACTTCGGCAACTCTAAATCATCACCAACTAACCCTTACCACAACAATCTAAACCCAATCACTTTTAAATTACAAAAAAATGCTACTAACCACAGCAAACTATGCCAAACTCACCTAAATTATTTCGGCTATCAAAAATCACCCCCAACTACACTTTACAGCAACAAACTAAGCCCAATCACTTTAAAATTACAAAAAAATGCTAAAAATTATAACAAACTATACCAGAATCACCTAAATTACTTCGGCTACCGTAAATCACCCCCAACTAACCCTTACCACAACAAACCAAACCATATCATCTTTAAATTACAAAAAAAGGTGTACAAATCATAACAATCTATGCCAGACTCACCTAAATTACTTCGGCAACTCTAAATCATCACCAATTAACCCTTACCACAACAAACTAAACCCAATCACTTTTAAATTACAAAAAAATGCTAGTAACCATAGGAAACTAGGCCAAACTCACCTAAATTACTTCGGCTACCATAAATCATCACCAACTAACCCTTACCACAACAAACTAAACCCAATCACTTTTAAATTACAAAAAAATGCTACTAACCATAGCAAACTATGCCACACTCACCTAAATTACTTGAGCTATCAAAAATCACCCCCAACTACACTTTACAGCAACAAACTAAGCCCAATCACTTTAAAATTACAAAAAAATGCTAAAAATCATAACAAACTATACCAGAATAACCTAAATTACTTCGGCTACCGTAAATCACTCCCAACTATCCCTTACCACAACAAATCAGACCATATCATCTTAAAATTATAAAAAAAGGTTTACAAATCATAATAAACTATGCCAGACTCACCTAAATTACTTCGGCTACTCTAAATCATCACCAAGTAACCCTTACCACAACAAACTAAACCCAATCACTTTTAAATCACAAAAAAATGCTACTAACCATAGCAAACTATGCCAAACTCACCTAAATTACTTCGGCTATCAAAAATCACCCCCAACTACACTTTACAGCAACAAACTAAGCCCAATCACTTTAAAATTAAAAAAAATGCTAAAAATCATAACAAACTATACCAGAATCACCTAAATTACTTCGGCTACCGTAAATCACCCCCAACTATCCCTTACCACAACAAACCAAACCATATCATCTTAAAATTACAAAAAAGGTGTACAAATAATAACAAACTATGCCAGACTCACCTAAATTACTTTGGCTACTCTAAATCATCACCAACTAACCCTTACCACAACAAACTAAACCCAATCACTTTTAAATTACAAAAAAATGCTATTAACCATAGCAAACTATGCCAAACTCACCTAAATTATTTCGGCTATCAAAAATCACCCCAACTACACTTTACAGCAACAAACTAAGCCCAATCATTTTAAAATTACAAAAAATGCTAAAAATCATAACAAACTCTACCAGAATCACCTAAATTACTTCGGCTACCGTAAATCAACCCCAACTATCCTTTACCACAACAAACCAAACCATATCATCTTAAAATTCCAAAAAAAGGTGTACAAATCATAACAAACTATGCCAGACTCACCTAAATTACTTCGGCTACTCGAAATCATCACCAACTAACCCTTACCACAACAAACTAAACCCAATCACTTTTAAATTTAAAAAAAATGCTAGTAACCATAGCAAACTATGCCAAACTCACCTAAATTACTTCGGCTACCATAAATCATCACCAACTAACCCTTAAAACAACAAACTAAACCCAATCACTTTTAAATTACAAAAAAATGCTACTAACCATAGCAAACTATGCCAAACTCACCTAAATTACTTCGGCTATCAAAAATCACCCCCAACTACACTTTACAGCAACAAACTAAGCCCAATCACTTTAAAATTACAAAAAAATGCTAAAAATCATAACAAGCTATACCAGAATCACCTAAATTACTTCGGCTACCGTAAATCACCCCCAACTATCCCTTACCACAACAAACCAAACCATATCATCTTAAAATTACAAAAAAAGGTGTACAAATCATAACAAACTATGCCAAACTCACTTAAATTACTTCGGCTACTCTAAGTCATCACCAACTAACCCTTACCACAACAAACTAAACCCAATCACTTTTAAATTACAAAAAAAATGCTACTAACTTTAGCAAACAATGCCAAACTCACCTAAATTACTTCGGCTATCAAAAATCACCCCCAACTACACATTACAGCAACAAACTAAGCCCAATCACTTTAAAATTACAAAAAAATGCTAAAAATCATAACAAACTCTACCAGAATCACCTAAATTACTTCGGCTACCGTAAATCACCCCCAACTTTCCCTTACCACAACAAACCAAACCATATAATCTTAAAATTACAAAAAAAGGTGTACAAATCATAACAAACTATGCCAGACTCACCTAAATTACTTCGGCTACTCTAAATCATCACCAACTAACCCTTACCACAACAAACTAAACCCAATCACTTTTAAATTACAAAAAAATGCTAGTAACCATAGCAAACTATGCCAAACTCACCTAAATTACTTCGGCTACCATAAATCATCACCAACTAACCCTTACCACAACAAACTAAATCCAATCATTTTTAAATTACAAAAAAATGCTATTAACAATAGCAAACTATGCCAAACTCACCTAAATTACTTCGGCTATCAAAAATCACCCCCAACTACACTTTACAGCAACAAACTAAGCCCAATCACTTTAAAATTACAAAAAAATGCTAAAAATCATAACAAACTATACCAGAATCACCTAAATTACTTCGGCTTAAGTAAATCACCCCCAACTATCCTTTACCACAACAAACCAAACCATATCATCTTAAAATTACAAAAAAAGTTGTACAAATCATAACAAACTATGCCAGACTCACCTAAATTACTTCGGCTACTCTAAATCATCACTAACTAACCCATACCACAACAAACTAAACCCAATCACTTTTAAATTACAAAAAAATGCTACTAACCATAGCAAACTATGCCAAACTCACCTAAATTACTTCGGCTAACACAAATCATCACCAACTAACCCTTACCACAACAAACTAAACCCAATCACTTTTAAATTACAAAAAAATGCTACTCACCATAGCAAACTATGCCAAACTCTCCTAAATTACTTCGGCTATCAAAAATCACCCCCAACTACACCTTACAGCTACAAACTAAGCCCAATCACTTTAAAATTACAAAAAAATGCTAAAAACCATAACAAACTATACCAGAATCTCCTAAATTACTTCGGCTACCGTAAATCACCCCCAACTATCCCATACCACAACAAACCAAACCATATCATCTTAAAATTACAAAAAAAGGTGTACAAATCATAGCAAAATATGCCAGACTCACCTAAATTACTTCGGCTACTATAAATCATCACCAACTAACCCTTACCACAACAAACTAAACCCAATCATTTTTAAATTACAAAAAAATGCTATTAACAATAGCAAACTATGCCAAACTCACCTAAATTACTTTGGCTATCAAAAATCACCCCCAACTACACTTTACAGCAACAAACTAAGCCCAATCACTTTAAAATTACAAAAAAATGCTAAAAATCATAACAAACTATACCAGAATCACCTAAATTACTTCGGCTTAAGTAAATCACCCCCAACTATCCTTTACCACAACAAACCAAACCATATCATCTTAAAATTACAAAAAAAGGTGTACAAATCATAACAAACTATGCCAGACTCACCTAAATTACTTCGGCTATTCTAAATCATCACTAACTAACCCATACCACAACAAACTAAACCCAATCACTTTTAAATTACAAAAAAATGCTACTAACCATAGCAAACTATGCCAAACTCACCTAAATTACTTCGGCTAACACAAATCATCACCAACTAACCCTTACCACAACAAACTAAACCCAATCACTTTTAAATTACAAAAAAATGCTACTCACCATAGCAAACTATGCCAAACTCACCTAAATTACTTCGGCTATCAAAAATCAACCCCAACTACACTTTACAGCAACAAACTAAGCCCAATCACTTTAAAATTACAAAAAAATGCTAAAAATCATAACAAACTATACCAGAATCTCCTAAATTACTTCGGCTACCGTAAATCACCCCCAACTATCCCTTACCACAACAAACCAAACCATATCATCTTAAAATTACAAAAAAAGGTGTACAAATCATAACAAAATATGCCAGACTCACCTAAATTACTTCGGCTACTCTAAATCATTACCAACTAACCCTTACCACAACAAAATAAACCCAATCACTTTTAAATTACAAAAAAATGCTACTAACCATAGCAAACTATGCCAAACTCACCTAAATTACTTCGGCTATCAAAAATCACCCCCAACTACACTTTACAGCAACAAACTAAGCCCAATCACTTTAAAATTACAAAAAAATGCTAAAAATCATAACAAACTATACCAGAATCACCTAAATTACTTCGGCTTAAGTAAATCACCCCCAACTATCCTTTACCACAACAAACCAAACCATATCATCTTAAAGTTACAAAAAAAGGTGTACAAATCATAACAAACTATGCCAGACTCACCTAAATTACTTCGGCTACTCTAAATCATCACTAACTAACCCATACCACAACAAACTAAACCCAATCACTTTTAAATTACAAAAAAATGCTACTAACGATAGCAAACTATGCCAAACTCACCTAAATTACTTCGGCTAACACAAATCATCACCAACTAACCCTTACCACAACAAACTAAACCCAGTCACTTTTAAATTACAAAAAAATGCTACTCACTATAGCAAACTATGCCAAACTCACCTAAATTACTTCGGCTCTCAAAAATCACCCCCAACTACACTTTACAGCAACAAACTAAGCCCAATCACTTTAAAATTACAAAAAAATGCTGAAAACCATAACAAACTATACCAAAATCTCCTAAATTACTTCGGCTACCGTAAATCACCCCCAACTATCCCATACCACAACAAACCAAACCATATCATCTTAAAATTACAAAAAAAGGTGTTCAAATCATAACAAAATATGCCAGACTCACCTAAATTACTTCGGCTACTCTAAATCATCACCAACTAACCCTTACCACAACAAAATAAACCCAATCACTTTTAAATTACAAAAAAATGCTACTAACCATAGCAAACTATGCCAAACTCACCTAAATTACCTCGGCTATCAAAACAAAAATCACCCCCTACTTCACTTTACAGCAACAAACTAAGCCCAATCACTTTAAAATTACAAAAAAATGCTAAAAATCATAACAAACTATACCAGAATCACCTAAATTACTTCGGCTACCGTAAATCACCCCCAACTATCCCTTACCCCAACAAACCAAACCATATTACCTTAAAATTACAAAAAAAGGTGTACAAATCATAACAAGCTATGCCAGACTCACCTAAATTACTTCGGCTACTCTAAATCATCACCAACTAACCCTTACCACAACAAACGAACCCAATCACTTTTAAATTACAAAAAGATGCTAGTAACCATAGCAAACTATGCCAAACTCACCTAAATTACTTCGGCTACCATAAATCATCACCAACTAACCCTTTCCACAACAAACTAAACCCAATCACTTTTAAATTACAAAAAAATGCTACTAACCATAGCAAACTATGCCAAACTCACCTAAATTACTTCGGCTATCAAAAATCACCCCCAACTACACTTTACAGCAACAAACTAAGCCCAATCACTTTAAAATTACAAAAAAATGCTAAAAATCATAACAAACTCTACCAGAATCACCTAAATTACTTCGGCTACCGTAAATCACCCCCAACTTTCCCTTACCACAACAAACCAAACCATATAATCTTAAAATTACAAAAAAAGGTGAACAAATCATAACAAACTATGCCAGACTCACCTAATTTACTTCGGCTACTCTAAATCATCACCAACTAACCCTTACCACAACAAACTAAACCTAATCACTTTTAAATTACAAAAAAATGCTAGTAACCATAGCAAACTATGCCAAACTCACCTAAATTACTTCGGCTACCATAAATCATCACCAACTAACCCTTACCACCACAAACTAAACCCAATCATTTTTAAATTACAAAAAAATGCTATTAACAATAGCAAACTATGCCAAACTCACCTAAATTACTTCGGCTATCAAAAATCACCCCCAACTACACTTTACAGCAACAAACTAAGCCCAATCACTTTAAAATTACAAAAAAATGATAAAAATCATAACAAACTATACCAGAATCACCTAAATAACTTCGGCTTAAGTAAATCACCCCCAACTATCCTTTACCACAACAAACCAAACCATATCATCTTAAAATTACAAAAAAAGGTGTACAAATCATAACAAACTATGCCAGACTCACCTAAATTACTTCGGCTACTCTAAATCATCACTAACTAACCCATACCACAACAAACTAAACCCAATCACTTTTAAATTACAAAAAAATGCTACTCACCATAGCAAACTATGACAAACTCTCCTAAATTACTTCGGCTATCAAAAATCACCCCCAACTACACCTTACAGCAACAAACTAAGCCCAATCACTTTAAAATTACAAAAAAATGCTAAAAACCATAACAAACTATACCAGAATCTCCTAAATTACTTCGGCTACCGTAAATCACCCCCAACTATCCCATACCACAACAAACCAAACCATATCATCTTAAAATTACAAAAAAAGGTGTACAAATCATAACAAAATATGCCAGACTCACCTAAATTACTTCGGCTACTATAAATCATCACCAACTAACCCTTACCACAACAAACTAAACCCAATCACTTTTAAATTACAAAAAAATGCTAGTAACCATAGCAAACTATGCCAAACTCACCTAAATTACTTCGGCTACCATAAATCATCACCAACTAACACTTACCACAACAAACTAAACCCAATCATTTTTAAATTACAAAAAAATGCTATTAACAATAGCAAACTATGCCAAACTCACCTAAATTACTTTGGCTATCAAAAATCACCCCCAACTACACTTTACAGCAACAAACTAAGCCCAATCACTTTAAAATTACAAAAAAATGCTAAAAATCATAACAAACTATACCAGAATCACCTAAATTACTTCGGCTTAAGTAAATCACCTCCAACTATCCTTTACCACAACAAACCAAACCATATCATCTTAAAATTACAAAAAAAGGTGTACAAATCATAACAAAATATGCCAGACTAACCTAAATTACTTCGGCTACTCTAAATCATTACCAACTAACCCTTACCACAACAAAATAAACCCAATCACTTTTAAATTACAAAAAAATGCTACTAACCATAGCAAACTATGCCAAACTCACCTAAATTACTTCGGCTATCAAAACAAAAATCACCCCCATCTTCACTTTACAGCAACAAACTAAGCCCAATCACTTTAAAATTACAAAAAAATGCTAAAATTCATAACAAACTATACCAGAATCACCTAAATTACTTCGGCTACCGTAAATCACCCCCAACTATCCCTTACCACAACAAACCAAACCATATTATCTTAAAATTACAAAAAAAGGTGTACAAATCATAACAAGCTATGCCAGACTCACCTAAATTACTTCGGCTACTCTAAATCATCACCAACTAACCCTTTCCACAACAAACGAACCCAATCACTTTTAAATTACAAAAAGATGCTAGTAACCATAGCAAACTATGCCAAACTCACATAAATTACTTCGGCTACCATAAATCTTCACCAATTAACCCTTACCTCAACAAACTAAACCCAATCACTTTTAAATTACAAAAAAATGCTACTAACCATAGCAAACTATGCCAAACTTACCTAAATTACTTCGGCTATCAAAAATCACCCCCAACTACACTTTACAGCAACAAACTAAGCCCAATAACTTTAAAATTACAAAAAAATGCTAAAAATCATAGCAAACTATACCAGAATCACCTAAATTACTGCGGCTACCGTAAATCACCCCCACCTATCCCTTACCACAACAAACCAAACCATATCATCTTAAAATTACAAAAAAAGGTGTACAAATCATAACAAACTATGCCAGACTCACCTAAATTACTTCGGCTACTCTAAATCATAACCAACTAACCCTTACCACAACAAACTAAACCCAATCACTTTTAAATTACAAAAAAATGCTAGTAACAATAGCAAACTATGCCAAACTCAACTAAATTACTTCGGCTACCATAAATCATCACCAACTAACCCTTACCACAACAAACTAAACCCAATCACTTTTAAATTACAAAAAAATGCTACTAACCATAGCAAACTCTGCCAAACTCACCTAAATTACTTCGGCTATCAAAAATCACCCCCAACTACACTTTACAGCAACAAACTAAGCCCAATCACTTTAAAATTACAAAAAAATGCTAAAAATTATAACTAACTATACCAGAATCACCTAAATTACTTCGGCTACCGTAAATCACCCCCAACTATCCCTTACCACAACAAACCAAACCATATAATCTTAAAATTAGAAAAAAAGGTGTACAAATCATAAAAGACTATGCCAGACTCACCTAAATTACTTCGGCTACTCTAAATCATCACCAACTAACCCTTACCACAACAAACTAAACCCTATCACTTTTAAATTACAAAAAAATGCTACTAACCATAGCAAACTATGCCAAACTCACCTAAATTACTTCGGCTATCAAAAATCACCCCCAACTACACTTTACAGCAACAAACTAAGCCCAATCACTTTAAAATTACAAAAAAATTCTAAAAACCATAACAAACTATACCAGAATCAACTAAATTACTTCGGCTACCGTAAATCACCCCCAACTATCCCTTACCACAACAAACCAAACCATATCATCTTAAAATTACAAAAAAAGATGTACAAATTATAACAAAATATGCCAGACTCACCTAAATTTCTTCGGCTACTCCAAATCATCACCAACTAACCCTTACACCAACAAACTAAACCCAATCACTTTTAAATTACAAAAAAATGCTACTAACCATAGCAAACTATGCCAAACTCACCTAAATTACTTCGGCTATCAAAGATCACCCCCAACTACACTTTACAGCAACAAACTAAGCCCAATCACTTTTAATTACAAAAAAATGCTACTTATCTTAGCAAACTATGCCACACTCACCTAAATTACTTCAGCTATCAAAAGTCACCCCCAACTACACTTTACAGCAACAAACAAAGCCCAATCACTTTAAAATTACAAAAAAATGCTAAAAATCATAACAAACTATACCAGAATCACCTAAATTACTTCGGCTACCGTAAATCACCCCCAACTATCCCTTACCACAACAAATCAGACCATATCATCTTAAAATTATAAAAAAAGGTTTACAAATCATAACAAACTATGCCAGACTCACCTAAATTACTTCGGCTACTCTAAATCATCACCAAGTAACCCTTACCACAACAAACTAAACCCAATCACTTTTAAATTACAAAAAAATGCTACTAACCACAGCAAACTATGTCAAACTCACCTAAATTACTTCGGCTATCAAAAATCACCCCCAATTACACTTTACAGCAACAAACTAAGCCCAATCACTTTAAAATTACAAAAAAATGCTAAAAATCATAACAAACTATACCAGAATCACCTAAATTACTTCGGCTACCGTAAATCACCCCCAACTATCCCTTACCACAACAAACCAAACCTTATCATCTTAAAATTACAAAAAAAGGTGTACAAATCATAACAAACTATGCCAGACTCACCTAAATTACTTCGGCTACTCTAAATCATCACCAACTAACCCTTACCACAACAAACTAAACCCTATCACTTTTAAATTACAAAAAAATGCTAATAACCATAGCAAACTATGCCAAACTCACCTAAATTACTTCGGCTACCATAAATCATCACCAACTAACCCTTACCACAACAAACTAAACCCAATCACTTTTAAATCACAAAAAAATGCTACTAACCATAGCAAACTATGCCAAACTCACCTAAATTACTTCGGCTATCAAAAATCACCCCCAACTACACTTTACAGCAACAAACTAAGCCCAATCACTTTTAAATTACAAAAAAATGCTAAAAATCATAACAAACTATACCAGAATCACCTAAATTACTGCGGCTACCGTAAATCACCCCCACCTATCCCTTACCACAACAAACCAAACCATATTATCTTAAAATTACAAAAAAAGGTGTACAAATCATAACAAACTATGCCAGACTCACCTAAATTACTTCGGCTACTCTAAATCATAACCAACTAACCCTTACCACAACAAACTAAACCCAATCACTTTTAAATTACAAAAAAATGCTAGTAACAATAGCAAACTATGCCAAACTCACCTAAATTACTTCGGCTACCATAAATCATCACCAACTAACCCTTACCACAACAAACTAAACCCAATCACTTTTAAATTACAAAAAAATGCTACTAACCATAGCAAACTATGCCAAACTTACCTAAATTACTTCGGCTATCAAAAATCACCCCCAACTACACTTTACAGCAACAAACTAAGCCCAATAACATTAAAATTACAAAAAAATGCTAAAAATCATAACAAACTATACCAGAATCACCTAAATTACTGCGGCTACCGTAAATCACCCCCACCTATCCCTTACCACAACAAACCAAACCATATCATCTTAAAATTACAAAAAAAGGTGTACAAATCATAACAAACTATGCCAGACTCACCTAAATTACTTCGGCTACTCTAAATCATAACCAACTAACCCTTACCACAACAAACTAAACCCAATCACTTTAAATTACAAAAAAATGCTAGTAACAATAGCAAACTATGCCAAACTCACCTAAATTACTTCGGCTACCATAAATCATCACCAACTAACCCTTACCACAACAAACTAAACCCAATCACTTTTAAATTACAAAAAAATGCTACTAACCATAGCAAACTCTGCCAAACTCACCTAAATTACTTCGGCTATCAAAAATCACCCCCAACTACACTTTACAGCAACAAACTAAGCCCAATCACTTTAAAATTACAAAAAAATGCTAAAAATCATAACTAACTATACCAGAATCACCTAAATTACTTCGGCTACCGTAAATCACCCCCAACTATCCCTTACCACAACAAACCAAACCATATAATCTTAAAATTACAAAAAAAGGTGTACAAATCATAAAAAACTATGCCAGACTCACCTAAATTACTTCGGCTACTCTAAATCATCACCAACTAACCCTTACCACAACAAACTAAACCCAATCACTTTTAAATTACAAAAAAATGCTAATAACCATAGCAAACTATGCCAAACTCACCTAAATTACTTCGGCTATCAAAAATCACCCCCAACTACACTTTACAGCAACAAACTAAGCCCAATCATTTTAAAATTACAAAAAAATGCTAAAAACCATAACAAACTATACCAGAATCACCTAAATTACTTCGGCTACCGTAAATCACCCCCAACTATCCCTTACCACAACAAACCAAACCATATCATCTTAAAATTACAAAAAAAGATGTACAAATTATAACAAAATATGCCAGACTCACCTAAATTTCTTCGGCTACTCCAAATCATCACCAACTAACCCTTACACCAACAAACTAAACCCAATCACTTTTAAATTACAAAAAAATGCTACTAACCATAGCAAACTATGCCAAACTCACCTAAATTACTTCGGCTATCAAAGATCACCCCCAACTACACTTTACAGCAACAAACTAAGCCCAATCACTTTAAAATTACAAAAAAATGCTAAAAATCATAACAAACTATACCAGAATCACCTAAATTAATTCGGCTACCGTAAATCACCCCCAACTATCCCTTGCCACAACAAAGCAAACCATATCATCTTAAAATTACAAAAAAAGGTGTACAAATCATAACAAGCTATGCCAGACTCACTTAAATTATTTCGGCTACTCTAAATCATCACCAACTAACCCTTACCACAACAAACGAACCCAATCACTTTTAAATTACAAAAAGATGCTAGTAACCATAGCAAACTATGCCAAACTCACCTAAATTACTTCGGCTACCATAAATCATCACCAATTAACCCTTACAGCAACAAACTAAACCCAATCACTTTTAATTACAAAAAAATGCTACTAATCTTAGCAAACTATGCCACACTCACCTAAATTACTTCAGCTATCAAAAATCACCCCCAACTACACTTTACAGCAACAAACAAAGCCCAATCACTTTAAAATTACAAAAAAATGCTAAAAATCATAACAAACTATACCAGAATCACCTAAATTACTTCGGCTACCGTAAATCACCCTCAACTATCCCTTACCACAACAAACGAAACCATATCATCTTAAAATTACAAAAAAAGGTGTACAAATCATAACAAACTATGCCAGACTCACCTAAATTACTTCGGCTACTCTAAATCATCACCAACTAAATCTTACCACAACAAACTAAACCCAATCACTTTTAAATTACAAAAAAATGCTAGTAACCATAGCAAACTATGCCAAACTCACCTAAATTACTTCGGCTACCATAAATCATCACCAATTAACCCTTACAGCAACAAACTAAACCCAATCACTTTTAATTACAAAAAAATGCTACTAATCTTAGCAAACTATGCCACACTCACCTAAATTACTTCAGCTATCAAAAATCACCCCCAACTCCACTTTACAGCAACAAACAAAGCCCAATCACTTTAAAATTACAAAAAAATGCTAAAAATCATAACAAACTATACCAGAATCACCTAAATTACTTCGGCTACCGTAAATCACCCCCAACTATCCCTTACCACAACAAATCAGACCATATCATCTTAAAATTATAAAAAAAGGCTTACAAATCATAACAAACTATGCCAGACTCACCTAAATTACTTCGGCTACTCTAAATCATCACCAAGTAACCCTTACCACAACAAACTAAACCCAATCACTTTTAAATTACAAAAAAATGCTACTAACCACAGCAAACTATGTCAAACTCATCTAAATTACTTCGGCTATCAAAAATCACCCCCAATTACACTTTACAGCAACAAACTAAGCCCAATCACTTTAAAATTACAAAAAAATGCTAAAAATCATAACAAACTATACCAGAATCACCTAAATTACTTCGGCTACCGTAAATCACCCCCAACTATCCCTTACCACAACAAACCAAACCTTATCATCTTAAAATTACAAAAAAAGGTGTACAAATCATAACAAACTATTCCAGACTCACCTAAATTACTTCGGCTACTCTAAATCATCACCAACTAACCCTTACCACAACAAACTAAACCCTATCACTTTTAAATTACAAAAAAATGCTAATAACCACAGCAAACTATGCCAAACTCACCTAAATTACTTCGGCTACCATAAATCATCACCAACTAACCCTTACCACAACAAACTAAACCCAATCATATTTAAATTACAAAAAAATGCTACTAACCATAGCAAACTATGCCAAACTCACCGAAATTACTTCGGCTATCAAAAATCACCCCCAACTACACTTTACAGCAACAAACTAAGCCAAATCACTTTAAAATTACAAAAAAATGCTAAAAATCATAATAAACTATACCAGAATTACCTAAATTATTTCGGCTACCGTAAATCACCCCCAACTATTCGTTACCACAACAAACCAAACCATATCATCTTAAAATTACAAAAAAAGGTGTACAAATCATAAACAAACTATGCCAGACTCACCTAAATTACTTCGGCTACACTAAATCATCACCAACTAACCCTTACCACAACAAACTAAACCCAGTCACTTTTAAATTACAAAAAAATACTAGTAACCATAGCAAATTATGCCAAACTCACGTAAATTACTTCGGCTATCAAAAATCACCCCCAACTACACTTTACAGCAACAAACTAAGCCCAATCACTTTAAAATAACAAAAAAATGCTAAAAATCAGAACAAACTATACCAGAATCACCTAAATTACTTCGGCTACCGTAAATCACCCCCAACTATCCCTTACCACAACAAACCAAACCATATCATCTTAAAATTACAAAAAAATGTGTACAAATCATAACAAACTATGCCAGACTCACCTAAATTACTTCGGCTACTCTAAATCATCACCAACTAACCCTTACCAAAACAAACTAAACCCAATCACTTTTAAATTACAAAAAAATGCTAGTAACCATAGCAAACTATGCCAAACTCACCTAAATTACTTCGGCTACCATAAATCATCACCAACTAACCCTTACCACAACAAACTAAACCCAATCACTTTTAAATTACAAAAAATTGCTACTAACCATAGCAAACTATGCCAAACTCACCTAAATTACTTCGGCTATCAAAAATCACCCCCAACTACACTTTAGAGCAACAAACTAAGCCCAATCACTTTTAAATTACAAAAAAATGCTAAAAATCATAACAAACTATACCAGAATCACCTAAATTACTTCGGGTACCGTAAATCACCCCCAACTATCCCTTACCACAACAAACAAAACCATATCATCTTAAAATTACAAAAAAAGGTGTACAAATCATAACAAACTATGCCAGACTCACCTAAATTACTTCGGCTTCTCTAAATCATCACGAACTAACCCTTACCACAACAAACTACACCCAATCACTTTTAAATTACAAAAAAATGCTAGTAACCATTGCAAACTATGCCAAACTCACCTAAATTACTTCGGCTACCATAAATCATCACCAACTAACCCTTACCACAACAAACTAAACCCAATCACTTTTAAATTACAAAAAAATGCTACTAACCATAGAAAACTATGCCAAGCACACCTAAATTACTTCGGCTATCAAAAATCACCCCCAACTATACTTTACAGCAACAAACTAAGCCCAATCACTTTAAAATTACAAAAAAATGCTAAAAATCATAACAAACTATACCAGAATCACCTAAATTACTTCGGCTACCGTAAATCACCCTCAACTATCCCTTACCACAACAAACGATATCATATCATCTTAAAATTACAAAAAAAGGTGTACAAATCATAACAAACTATGCCAGACTCACCTAAATTACTTCGGCTACTCTAAATCATCACCAACTAACTCTTACCACAACAAACTAAACCCAATCACTTTTAAATTACAAAAAAATGCTAGTAACCATAGCAAACTATGCCAAACTCACCTAAATTACTTCGGCTACCATAAATCATCACCAACTAACCCTTACCACAACAAACTAAACCCAATCATATTTAAATTACAAAAAAATGCTACTAACCATAGCAAACTATGCCAAACTCACCGAAATTACTTCGGCTATCGAAAATCACCCCCAACTACACGTTACAGCAACAAACTAAGCCAAATCACTTTAAAATTACAAAAAAATGCTAAAAATCATAATAAACTATACCAGAATCACCTAAATTATTTCGGCTACCGTAAATCACCCCCAACTATTCGTTACCACAACAAACCAAACCATATCATCTTAAAATTACAAAAAAAGGTGTACAAATCATAAACAAACTATGCCAGACTCACCTAAATTACTTCGGCTACACTAAATCATCACCAACTAACCCTTACCACAACAAACTAAACCCAGTCACTTTTAAATTACAAAAAAATACTAGTAACCATAGCAAACTATGCCAAACTCACGTAAATTACTTCGGCTATCAAAAATCACCCCCAACTACACTTTACAGCAACAAACTAAGCCCAGTCACTTTAAAATTACAAAAAAATGCTAAAAATCAGAACAAACTATACCAGAATCACCTAAATTACTTCGGCTACCGTAAATCACCCCCAACTATCCCTTACCACAACAAACCAAACCATATCATCTTAAAATTACAAAAAAATGTGTACAAATCATAACAAACTATGCCAGACTCACCTAAACTACTTCGGCTACTCTAAATCATCACCAACTAACCCTTACCACAACAAACTAAACCCAACCACTTTTAAATTACAAAAAAATGCTAGTAACCATAGCAAACTATGCCAAACTCACCTAAATTACTTCGGCTACCATAAATCATCACCAACTAACCCTTACCACAACAAACTAAACCCAATCACTTTTAAATTACAAAAAATTGCTACTAACCATAGCAAACTATGCCAAACTCACCTAAATTACTTCGGCTATCAAAAATCACCCCCAACTACACTTTAGAGCAACAAACTAAGCCCAATCACTTTAAAATTTCAAAAAAATGCTAAAAATCATAACAAACTATACCAGAATCACCTAAATTACTACGGCTAACGTAAATCACCCCCAACTATCCCTTACCACAACAAACCAAACCATATCATCTTAAAATTACAAAAAAAGGTGTACAAATCATAACAAACTATGCCAGACTCACCTAAATTACTTCGGCTACTCTAAATCATCACCAACTAACCCTTACCACAACAAACTAAACCCAATCACTTTTAAATTACAAAAAAATGCTTGTAATCATAGCAAACTATACCAGATTCACCTAAATTACTTCGGCTATCGTAAATCACCCCCAACTATCCCTTACCACAGCAAACCAAACCATATCATCTTAAAATTACAAAAAAAAGGTGTACAAATCATAACAAACTATGCCAGACTCACCTAAATTACTTCGGCTACTCTAAATCATCACCAACTAACCCTTACCACAACAAACTAAACCCAATCACTTTTAAATTAAAAAAAAATGCTACTAACCATGGCAAACTATGCCAAACTCACCTAAATTACTTCGGCTATCAAAAATCACCCCCAACTACACTTTACAGCAACAAACTAAGCCCAATCACTTTAAAATTACAAAAAAATGCTAAAAATCATAACAAACTATACCAGATTCACCTAAATTACTTCGGCTACCGTAAATCACCCCCAACTATCCCTTACCACAACAAACCAAACCATATCATCTTAAAATTACAAAAAAAGGTGTACAAATCATAACAAACTATGCCAGACTCACCTAAATTACTTCGGCTACTCTAAATCATCACCAACTAACACTTACAACAACAAACTAAACCCAATAACTTTTAAATTACTAAAAAATGCTACTAACCATAGCAAACTATGCCAAACTCACCTAAATTACTTCGGCTACCATAAATCATCACCAACTAACCCTTACCACAACAAACTAAACCCAATCACTTTTAAATTACAAAAAAATGCTACTAACCATAGCAAACTATGCCAAACTCACCTAAATTACTTCGGCTACCATAAATCATCACCAACTAACCCTTACCACATCAAACTAAACCAAATCACTTTTAAATTACAAAAAAATGCTACTAACCATAGCAAACTATGCCAAACTCACCTAAATTACTTCGGCTATCAAAAATCACCCCCAACTACACTTTAAAGCAACAAACTAAGCCCAATCATTTCAAAATTACAAAAAAATGCTAAAAATCATAACAAACTATACCAGAATCACCTAAATTACTTCGGCTACCGTAAATCACCCCCAACTATCCCTTACCACAGCAAACCAAACCATATCATCTTAAAATTACAAAAAAAAGGTGTACAAATCATAACAAACTATGCCAGACTCACCTAAATTACTTCGGCTACTCTAACTCATCACCAACTAACCCTTACCACAAGAAACTAATCCCAATCACTTTTAAATTACAAAAAAATGCTAGTAAGCATAGCAAACTATGCCAAACTCACCTAAATTACTTCGGCTACTCTAAATCATCACCAACTAACCCTTACCACAACAAACTAAACCCAATCACTTTTAAATTACAAAAAAATGCTACTAACCATAGCAAACTATGCCAAACTCACCTAAATTACTTCGGCTACCATAAATCATCACCAACTAACCCTTACCACAACATACTAAACCAAATCACTTTTAAATTACAAAAAAATGCTACTAACCATAGCAAACTATGCCAGACACACCTAAATTACTTCGGCTACTCTAACTCATCACTAACTAACCCTTACCACAACAAACTAATCCCAATCACTTTTAAATTACAAAAAAATGCTAGTAACCATAGCAAACTATTCCAGACTCACCTAAATTACTTCGGCTACTCTAAATCATCACCAACTAACCCTTACCACAACAAACTAAACCCAATCACTTTTAAATTACAAAAAAATGCTACTAACCATAGCAAACTATGCCAAACTCACCTAAATTACTTCGGCTACCATAAATCATCATCAACTAACCCTTACCACAACAAACTAAACCAAATCACTTTTAAATTACAAAAAAATGCTACTAACCATAGCAAACTATGCCAGACTCACCTAAATTACTTCGGCTACTCTAAATCATCACCAACTAACCCTTACCACAACAAACTAAACCCAATCACTTTTAAATTACAAAAAAATGCTAGTAAGCATAGCAAACTATGCCAAACTCACCTAAATTACTTCGGCTACTCTAAATCATCACCAACTAACCCTTACCACAACAAACTAAACCCAATCACTTTTAAATTACAAAAAAATGCTACTAACCATAGCAAACTATGCCAAACTCACCTAAATTACTTCGGCTACCATAAATCATCACCAACTAACCCTTACCACAACATACTAAACCAAATCACTTTTAAATTACAAAAAAATGCTACTAACCATAGCAAACTATGCCAGACACACCTAAATTACTTCGGCTACTCTAACTCATCACTAACTAACCCTTACCACAACAAACTAATCCCAATCACTTTTAAATTACAAAAAAATGCTAGTAACCATAGCAAACTATTCCAGACTCACCTAAATTACTTCGGCTACTCTAAATCATCACCAACTAACCCTTACCACAACAAACTAAACCCAATCACTTTTAAATTACAAAAAAATGCTACTAACCATAGCAAACTATGCCAAACTCACCTAAATTACTTCGGCTACCATAAATCATCATCAACTAACCCTTACCACAACAAACTAAACCAAATCACTTTTAAATTACAAAAAAATGCTACTAACCATAGCAAACTATGCCAGACTCACCTAAATTACTTCGGCTACTCTAAATCATCACCAACTAACCCTTACCACAACAAACTAAACCCAATCACTTTTAAATTACAAAAAAATGCTACTAACCATAGCAAACTATGCCAAACTCACCTAAATTACTTCGGCTACCATAAATCATCATCAACTAACCCTTACCACAACAAACTAAACCAAATCACTTTTAAATTACAAAAAAATGCTACTAACCATAGCAAACTATGCCAAACTCACCTAAATTACTTCGGCTATCAAAAATCACCCCCAACTACACGTTACAGCAACAAACTAAGCCAAATCACTTTAAAATTACAAAAAAATGCTAAAAATCATAATAAACTATACCAGAATCACCTAAATTATTTCGGCTACCGTAAATCACCCCCAACTATTCGTTACCACAACAAACCAAACCATATCATCTTAAAATTACAAAAAAAGGTGTACAAATCATAAACAAACTATGCCAGACTCACCTAAATTACTTCGGCTACACTAAATCATCACCAACTAACCCTTACCACAACAAACTAAACCCAGTCACTATTAAATTACAAAAAAATACTAGTAACCATAGCAAACTATGCCAAACTCACGTAAATTACTTCGGCTATCAAAAATCACCCCCAACTACACTTTACAGCAACAAACTAAGCCCAGTCACTTTAAAATTACAAAAAAATGCTAAAAATCAGAACAAACTATACCAGAATCACCTAAATTACTTCGGCTACCGTAAATCACCCCCAACTATCCCTTACCACAACAAACCAAACCATATCATCTTAAAATTACAAAAAAATGTGTACAAATCATAACAAACTATGCCAGACTCACCTAAACTACTTCGGCTACTCTAAATCATCACCAACTAACCCTTACCACAACAAACTAAACCCAACCACTTTTAAATTACAAAAAAATGCTAGTAACCATAGCAAACTATGCCAAACTCACCTAAATTACTTCGGCTACCATAAATCATCACCAACTAACCCTTACCACAACAAACTAAACCCAATCACTTTTAAATTACAAAAAATTGCTACTAACCATAGCAAACTATGCCAAACTCACCTAAATTACTTCGGCTATCAAAAATCACCCCCAACTACACTTTAGAGCAACAAACTAAGCCCAATCACTTTAAAATTTCAAAAAAATGCTAAAAATCATAACAAACTATACCAGAATCACCTAAATTACTACGGCTAACGTAAATCACCCCCAACTATCCCTTACCACAACAAACCAAACCATATCATCTTAAAATTACAAAAAAAGGTGTACAAATCATAACAAACTATGCCAGACTCACCTAAATTACTTCGGCTACTCTAAATCATCACCAACTAACCCTTACCACAACAAACTAAACCCAATCACTTTTAAATTACAAAAAAATGCTTGTAATCATAGCAAACTATGCCAAACTCACCTAAATTACTTCGGCTACCATAAATCATCACCAACTAACCCTTACCACAACAAACTAAACCACATCACTTTTAAATTACAAAAAAATGCTACTAACCATAGCAAACTATGCCAAACTCACCTAAATTACTTCGGCTATCAAAAATCACCCCCAACTACACTTTACAGCAACAAACTAAGCCCAATCACTCCAAAATTACAAAAAAATGCTAAAAATCATAACAAACTATACCAGAATCACCTAAATTACTTCGGCTACCGTAAATCACCCCCAACTATCCCTTACCACAGCAAACCAAACCGTATCATCTTAAAATTACAAAAAAAGGTGTACAAATCATAACAAACTATGCCAGACTCTCCTAAATTACTTCGGCTACTCTAACTCATCACCAACTAACCCTTACCACAACAAACTAATCCCAATCACTTTTAAATTACAAAAAAATGCTAGTAACCATAGCAAACTATGCCAAACTCACCTAAATTACTTCGGCTTCCATAAATCATCACCAACTAACCCTTACCACAACAAACTAAACCCAATCACTTTTAAATTAAAAAAAAATGCTACTAACCATGGCAAACTATGCCAAACTCACCTAAATTACTTCGGCTATCAAAAATCACCCCCAACTACACTTTACAGCAACAAACTAAGCCCAATCACTTTAAAATTACAAAAAAATGCTAAAAATCATAACAAACTATACCAGATTCACCTAAATTACTTCGGCTACCGTAAATCACCCCCAACTATCCCTTACCACAACAAACCAAACCATATCATCTTAAAATTACAAAAAAAAGGTGTACAAATCATAACAAACTATGCCAGACTCACCTAAATTACTTCGGCTACTCTAACTCATCACCAACTAACCCTTACCACAAGAAACTAATCCCAATCACTTTTAAATTACAAAAAAATGCTAGTAAGCATAGCAAACTATGCCAAACTCACCTAAATTACTTCGGCTACTCTAAATCATCACCAACTAACCCTTACCACAACAAACTAAACCCAATCACATTTAAATTACAAAAAAATGCTACTAACCATAGCAAACTATGCCAAACTCACCTAAATTACTTCGGCTACCATAAATCATCACCAACTAACCCTTACCACAACATACTAAACCAAATCACTTTTAAATTACAAAAAAATGCTACTAACCATAGCAAACTATGCCAGACACACCTAAATTACTTCGGCTACTCTAACTCATCACTAACTAACCCTTACCACAACAAACTAATCCCAATCACTTTTAAATTACAAAAAAATGCTAGTAACCATAGCAAACTATTCCAGACTCACCTAAATTACTTCGGCTACTCTAAATCATCACCAACTAACCCTTACCACAACAAACTAAACCCAATCACTTTTAAATTACAAAAAAATGCTACTAACCATAGCAAACTATGCCAAACTCACCTAAATTACTTCGGCTTCCATAAATCATCACCAACTAACCCTTACCACAACAAACTAAACCCAATCACTTTTAAACTAAAAAAAATGCTACTAACCATGGCAAACTATGCCAAACTCACCTAAATTACTTCGGCTATCAAAAATCACCCCCAACTACACTTTACAGCAACAAACTAAGCCCAATCACTTTAAAATTACAAAAAAATGCTAAAAATCATAACAAACTATACCAGATTTACCTAAATTACTTCGGCTACCGTAAATCACCCCCAACTATCCCTTACCACAACAAACCAAACCATATCATCTTAAAATTACAAAAAAAAGGTGTACAAATCATAACAAACTATGCCAGACTCACCTAAATTACTTCGGCTACTCTAACTCATCACCAACTAACCCTTACCACAGCAAACTAAGGCCAATCACTTTAAAATTACAAAAAAATGCTAAAAATCATAACAAACTATACCAGATTCACCTAAATTACTTCGGCTACCATAAATCATCACCAACTAACCCTTACCACAACAAACTAAACCAAATCATTTTTAAATTACAAAAAAATGCTACTAACCATAGCAAATTATGCCAAACTCACCTAAATTACTTCGGCTATCAAAAATCACCCCCAACTACACTTTACAGCAACAAACTAAGCCCAATCACTTCAAAATTACAAAAAAATGCTAAAAATCATAACAAACTATACCAGATTCACCTAAATTACTTCGGCTACCGTAAATCACCCCCAACTATCCCTTACCACAGCAAACCAAACCATATCATCTTAAAATTACAAAAAAAAGGTGTACAAATCATAACAAACTATGCCAGACTCACCTAAATTACTTCGGCTACTCTAAATCATCACCAACTAACCCTTACCACAACAAACTAAACCCAATCACTTTTAAATTACAAAAAAATGCTACTAACCATAGCAAACTATGCCAATCTCACCTAAATTACTTCGGCTTCCATAAATCATCACCAACTAACCCTTACCACAACAAACTAAACCCAATCACTTTTAAATTAAAAAAAAATGCTACTAACCATGGCAAACTATGCCAAACTCACCTAAATTACTTCGGCTATCAAAAATCACCCCCAACTACACTTTACAGCAACAAACTAAGCCCAATCACTTTAAAATTACAAAAAAATGCTAAAAATCATAACAAACTATACCAGATTCACCTAAATTACTTCGGCTACCGTAAATCACCCCCAACTATCCCTTACCACAACAAACCAAACCATATCATCTTAAAATTACAAAAAAAGGTGTACAAATCATAACAAACTATGCCAGACTCACCTAAATTACTTCGGCTACTCTAAATCATCACCAACTAACACTTACAACAACAAACTAAACCCAATAACTTTTAAATTACTAAAAAATGCTACTAACCATAGCAAACTATGCCAAACTCACCTAAATTACTTCGGCTACCATAAATCATCACCAACTAACCCTTACCACAACAAACTAAACCCAATCACTTTTAAATTACAAAAAAATGCTACTAACCATAGCAAACTATGCCAAACTCACCTAAATTACTTCGGCTACCATAAATCATCACCAACTAACCCTTACCACATCAAACTAAACCAAATCACTTTTAAATTACAAAAAAATGCTACTAACCATAGCAAACTATGCCAAACTCACCTAAATTACTTCGGCTATCAAAAATCACCCCCAACTACACTTTAAAGCAACAAACTAAGCCCAATCATTTCAAAATTACAAAAAAATGCTAAAAATCATAACAAACTATACCAGAATCACCTAAATTACTTCGGCTACCGTAAATCACCCCCAACTATCCCTTACCACAGCAAACCAAACCATATCATCTTAAAATTACAAAAAAAAGGTGTACAAATCATAACAAACTATGCCAGACTCACCTAAATTACTTCGGCTACTCTAACTCATCACCAACTAACCCTTACCACAAGAAACTAATCCCAATCACTTTTAAATTACAAAAAAATGCTAGTAAGCATAGCAAACTATGCCAAACTCACCTAAATTACTTCGGCTACTCTAAATCATCACCAACTAACCCTTACCACAACAAACTAAACCCAATCACTTTTAAATTACAAAAAAATGCTACTAACCATAGCAAACTATGCCAAACTCACCTAAATTACTTCGGCTACCATAAATCATCACCAACTAACCCTTACCACAACATACTAAACCAAATCACTTTTAAATTACAAAAAAATGCTACTAACCATAGCAAACTATGCCAGACACACCTAAATTACTTCGGCTACTCTAACTCATCACTAACTAACCCTTACCACAACAAACTAATCCCAATCACTTTTAAATTACAAAAAAATGCTAGTAACCATAGCAAACTATTCCAGACTCACCTAAATTACTTCGGCTACTCTAAATCATCACCAACTAACCCTTACCACAACAAACTAAACCCAATCACTTTTAAATTACAAAAAAATGCTACTAACCATAGCAAACTATGCCAAACTCACCTAAATTACTTCGGCTACCATAAATCATCATCAACTAACCCTTACCACAACAAACTAAACCAAATCACTTTTAAATTACAAAAAAATGCTACTAACCATAGCAAACTATGCCAAACTCACCTAAATTACTTCGGCTATCAAAAATCACCCCCAACTACACTTTACAGCAACAAACTAAGCCCAATCACTTCAAAATTACAAAAAAATGCTAAAAATCATAACAAACTATACCAGATTCACCTAAATTACTTCGGCTACCGTAAATCACCCCCAACAATCCCTTACCACAGCAAACCAAACCATATCATCTTAAAATTACAAAAAAAAGGTGTACAAATCATAACAAACTATGCCAGACTCACCTAAATTACTTCGGCTACTCTAAATCATCACCAACTAACCCTTACCACAACAAACTAAACCCAATCACTTTTAAATTACAAAAAAATGCTACTAACCATAGCAAACTATGCCAAACTCACCTAAATTACTTCGGCTATCAAAAATCACCCCCAACTACACTTTACAGCAACAAACTAAGCCCAATCACTTCAAAATTACAAAAAAATGCTAAAAATCATAACAAACTATACCAGAATCACCTAAATTACTTCAGCTACTGTAAATCACCCCCAACTATCCCTTACCACAACAAGCCAAACCATATCATATTAAAATTACAAAACAAGGTGTTTAAATCATAACAAACTATGCCAGACTCACCTAAATTATTTCGGCTATTCTAAATCATCACCAACTAACCCTTACCACAACAAACTAATCCCAATCACTTTTAAATTACAAAAAAATGCTAGTAAACATAGCAAACTATGCCAAACTCACCTAAATTACTTCGGCTACCATAAATCATCACCAACTAACCCTTGCCACAACAAACTAAACCCAATCACTTTTAAATTACAAAAAAATGCTACTAACTATGGCAAACTATTCCAAACTCACCTAAATTACTTCGGCTATCAAAAATCACCCCCAACTACACTTTACAGCAACAAACTAAGCCCAATCACTTTAAAATTACAAAAAAATGCTAAAAATCATAACAAACTATACCAGAAGCACCTAAATTACTTCGGCTACCGTAAATCACCCCCAACTATCCCTTACCACAACAAACCAAACCATATCATCTTAAAATTACAAAAAAAGGTGTACAAATCATAACAAACTATGCCAGACTCACCTAAATTACTTCGGCTACTCTAAATCATCACCAACTAACACTTACAACAACAAACTAAACCCAATAACTTTTAAATTACAAAAAAATGCTACTAACCATAGCAAACTATGCCAAACTCACCTAAATTACTTCGGCTATCAAAAATCACCCCCAACTACACTTTACAGCAACAAACTAAGCCCAATCATTTTAAAATTACAAAAAAATGCTAAAAATCATAACAAACTATACCAGAATCATCTAAATTACTTCGGCTACCGTAAATCACCCCCAACTATCCCTTACCACAACAAACCAAACCATATCATCTTAAAATTACAAAAAAAGGTGTACAAATCATAACAAACTATGCCAGACTCACCTAAATTACTTCGGCTACTCTAAATCATCACCAACTAACCCTTACCACAACAAACTAAACCCAATCACTTTTAAATTACAAAAAAATGCTACTAACCATAGCAAACTATGCCAAACTCACCTAAATTACTTCGGCTACCATAAATCATCACCAACTAACCCTTACCACAACAAACTAAACCCAATCACTTTTAAATTACAAAAAAATGCTACTAACCATAGCAAACTATGCCAAACTCACCTAAATTACTTCGGCTATCAAAAATCACCCCGAACTACACTTTACAGCAACAAACTAAGCCCAATCACTTTAAAATTACAAAAAAATGCTAAAAATCATAACAAACCATACCAGAATCATATAAATTACTTCGGCTACTGTAAATCACCGCCAACTATTCCTTACCACAACAAGCCAAACCATATCATCTTAAAATTACAAAAAAAGGTGTACAAATCATAACAAACTATGCCAGACTCACCTAAATTACTTCGGCTACCATAAATCATCACCAACTAACCCTTACCACAACAAACTAAACCCAATCACTTTTAAATTACAAAAAAATGCTAGTAACCATAGCAAACTATGCCAAACTCACCTAAATTACTTCGGCTACCATAAATCATCACCAACTAACCCTTACCACAACAAACTAAACCAAATCACTTTTAAATTACAAAAAAAATGCTACTAACCATAGCAAACTATGCCAAACTAACCTAAATTACTTCGGCTATCAAAAATCACCCCCAACTACACTTTACAGCAACAAACTAAGCCCAATCACTTCAAAATTACAAAAAAATGCTAAAAATCTTAACAAACTATACCAGAATCACCTAAATTACTTCGGCAACCGTAAATCACCCCCAACTGTCCCTTACCAAAGCAAACCAAACCATATCATCTTAAAATTACAAAAAAAGGTGTACAAATCATAACAAACTATGTCAGACTCACCTAAATTACTTCGGCTTCTCTAACTCATCACCAACTAACCCTTACCACAACAAACTAATCCCAATCACTTTTAAATTACAAAAAAATGCTAGTAACCATAGCAAACTATGCCAAACTCACCTAAATTACTTCGGCTATCAAAAATCACCCCGAACTACACTTTACAGCAACAAACTAAGCCCAATCACTTTAAAATTACAAAAAAATGCTAAAAATCATAACAAACCATACCAGAATCACCTAAATTACTTCGGCTACTGTAAATCACCGCCAACTATCCCTTACCACAACAAGCCAAACCATATCATCTTAAAATTACAAAAAAAGGTGTACAAATCATAACAAACTATGCCAGACTCACCTAAATTACTTCGGCTACCATAAATCATCACCAACTAACCCTTACCACAACAAACTAAACCCAATCACTTTTAAATTACAAAAAAATGCTAGTAACCATAGCAAACTATGCCAAACTCACCTAAATTACTTCGGCTACCATAAATCATCACCAACTAACCCTTACCACAACAAACTAAACCAAATCACTTTTAAATTACACAAAAAATGCTACTAACCATAGCAAACTATGCCAAACTAACCTAAATTACTTCGGCTATCAAAAATCACCCCCAACTACACTTTACAGCAACAAACTAAGCCCAATCACTTCAAAATTACAAAAAAATGCTAAAAATCTTAACAAACTATACCAGAATCACCTAAATTACTTCGGCAACCGTAAATCACCCCCAACTGTCCCTTACCAAAGCAAACCAAACCATATCATCTTAAAATTACAAAAAAAGGTGTACAAATCATAACAAACTATGTCAGACTCACCTAAATTACTTCGGCTTCTCTAACTCATCACCAACTAACCCTTACCACAACAAACTAATCCCAATCACTTTTAAATTACAAAAAAATGCTAGTAACCATAGCAAACTATGCCAAACTCACCTAAATTACTTCGGCTACCATAAATCATCACCAACTAACCCTTACCACAACAAACTAAACCCAATCACATTTAAATTACAAAAAAATGCTACTAACCATAGCAAACTATGCCAAACTCACCTAAATTACTTCGGCTACCATAAATCATCACCAACTAACCCTTACCACAACAAACTAAACCCAATTACTTTGAAGTTACAAAAAAATGCTACTAACCATAGCAAACTATGCCAAACTCACCTAAATTACTTTGGCTATCAAAAATCACACCCAACTACACTTTACAGCAACAAAATAAGCCCAATCACTTCAAAATTACAAAAAAATGTTAAAAATCATAACAAACTATACCAGATTCACCTAAATTACTTCGGCTACCGTAAATCACCCCCAACTATCCCTTACCACAGCAAACCAAACCATATCATCTTAAAATTACAAAAAAAAGGTGTACAAATCATAACAAACTATGCCAGACTCACCTAAATTACTTCGGCTACTCTAACTCATCACCAACTAACCCTTACCACAACAAACTAATCCCAATCACTTTTAAATTACAAAAAAATGCTAGTAACCATAGCAAACTATGCCAAACTAACCTAAATGACTTCGGCTACCATAAATCATCACCAACTAACCCTTGCCACAACAAACTAAACCCAATCACTTTTAAATTACAAAAAAATGCTACTAACCATGGCAAACTATGCCAAACTCACCTAAATTACTTCGGCTATCAAAAATCACCCCCAACTACACTTTATAGCAACAAACTAAGCCCAATCACTTTAAAATTACAAAAAAATGCTAAAAATCATAACAAACTATACCAGAATCACCTAAATTACTTCGGCTACCGTAAATCACCCCCAACTATCCCTTACCACAACAAACTAAACCATATCATCTTAAAATTACAAAAAAAGGTGTACAAATCATAACAAACTATGCCAGACTCACCTAAATTACTTCGGCTACTCTAAATCATCACCAACTAACCCTTACCACAAAAACTAAACCCAATCACTTTTAAATTACAAAAAAATGCTAGTAACCATAGCAAACTATGGCAAACTCACCTAAATTACTTCGGCTACCATAAATCATCACCAACTAACCCTTACCACAACAAAATAAACCCAATCACTTTTAAATTACAAAAAAATGCTACTAACCATAGCAAACTATGCCAAACTCACCTAAATTACTTCGGCTATCAAAAATCACCCCCAACTACACTTTACAGCAAAAAACTAAGCCCAATCACTTTAAAATTACAAAAAAATGCTAAAAATCATAACAAACTATACCAGAATCACCTTAATTACTTCGGCTACCGTAAATCACCCCCAACTATCCCTTACCACAGCAAACCAAACCATATCATCTTAAAATTACAAAAAAAAGGTGTACAAATCATAACAAACTATGCCAGACTCACCTAAATTACTTCGGCTACTCTAACTCATCACCAACTAACCCTTACCACAACAAACTAATCCCAATCACTTTTAAATTACAAAAAAATGCTAGTAACCTTAGCAAACTATGCCAAACTAACCTAAATGACTTCGGCTACCATAAATCATCACCAACTAACCCTTGCCACAACAAACTAAACCCAATCACTTTTAAATTACAAAAAAATGCTACTAACCATGGCAAACTATGCCAAACTCACCTAAATTACTTCGGCTATCAAAAATCACCCCCAACTACACTTTATAGCAACAAACTAAGCCCAATCACTTTAAAATTACAAAAAAATGCTAAAAATCATAACAAACTATACCAGAATCACCTAAATTACTTCGGCTACCGTAAATCACCCCCAACTATCCCTTACCACAACAAACTAAACCATATCAACTTAAAATTACAAAAAAAGGTGTACAAATCATAACAAACTATGCCAGACTCACCTAAATTACTTCGGCTACTCTAAATCATCACCAACTAACCCTTACCACAAAAACTAAACCCAATCACTTTTAAATTACAAAAAAATGCTAGTAACCATAGCAAACTATGGCAAACTCACCTAAATTACTTCGGCTACCATAAATCATCACCAACTAACCCTTACCACAACAAAATAAACCCAATCACTTTTAAATTATAAAAAAATGCTACTAACCATAGCAAACTATGCCAAACTCACCTAAATTACTTCGGCTATCAAAAATCACCCCCAACTACACTTTACAGCAAAAAACTAAGCCCAATCACTTTAAAATTACAAAAAAATGCTAAAAATCATAACAAACTATACCAGAATCACCTTAATTACTTCGGCTACCGTAAATCACCCCCAACTATCCCTTACCACAACAAACCAAACCATATCATCTTAAAATTACATAAAAAGGTGTACAAATCATAAAAAACTATGCCAGACTCACCTAAATTACTTCGGCTACTCTAAATCATCACCAACTAACCCTTACCACAACAAACTAAACCCAATCACTTTTAAATTACAAAAACATGCTAGTAACCATAGCAAACTATGCCAAACTCACCTAAATTATTTCGGCTATCATAAATCATCACCAACTAACCCTTACCACAACAAACTAAACCCAATCACTTTTAAATTACAAAAAAATGCTACTAACCATAGCAAACTATGCCAAACTCACCTGAATTACTTCGGCTATCAAAAATCACCCCCAACTACACTTTACAGCAACAAACTAAGCCCAATGACTTTAAAATTACAAAAATATGCTAAAAATCATAACAAACTATACCAGAATCACCTTAATTACTTCGGCTACCGTAAATCACCCCCAACTATCCCTTACCACAACAAACCAAACCATATCATCTTAAAATTACATAAAAAGGTGTACAAATCATAAAAAACTATGCCAGACTCACCTAAATTACTTCGGCTACTCTAAATCATCACCAACTAACCCTTACCACAACAAACTAAACCCAATCACTTTTAAATTACAAAAACATGCTAGTAACCATAGCAAACTATGCCAAACTCACCTAAATTATTTCGGCTATCATAAATCATCACCAACTAACCCTTACCACAACAAACTAAACCCAATCACTTTTAAATTACAAAAAAATGCTACTAACCATAGCAAACTATGCCAAACTCACCTGAATTACTTCGGCTATCAAAAATCACCCCCAACTACACTTTACAGCAACAAACTAAGCCCAATGACTTTAAAATTACAAAAATATGCTAAAAATCATAACAAACTATACCAGAATCACCTTAATTACTTCGGCTACCGTAAATCACCCCCAACTATCCCTTACCACAACAAACCAAACCATATCATCTTAAAATTACATAAAAAGGTGTACAAATCATAAAAAACTATGCCAGACTCACCTAAATTACTTCGGCTACTCTAAATCATCACCAACTAACCCTTACCACAACAAACTAAACCCAATCACTTTTAAATTACAAAAAAATGCTACTAACCATAGCAAACTATGCCAAACTCACCTAAATTACTTCGGCTACGATAAATCATCACCAACTAACCCTTACCACAACAAACTAAACCCAATCACTTTTAAGTTACAAAAAAATGCTACTAACCATAGCAAACTATGCCAAACTCACCTAAATTACTTCGGCTATCAAAAATCGCCCCCAACTACACTTTACAGCAACAAACTAAGCCCAATCACTTTAAAATTACAAAAAAATGCTAAAAATCACAACAAACCATACCAGAATCACCTAAATTACTTCGGCTACTGTAAATCACACCCAACTATCCCTTACCACAACAAACCAAACCATATCATCTTAAAATTAAAAAAAAAAGTGTACAAATCATAACAAACTATGCCAGACTCACCTAAATTACTTCGGCTACTCTAAATCATCACCAACTAACACTTACAACAACAAACTAAACCCAATCACTTTTAAATTACAAAAAAATGCTACTAACCATAGCAAACTATGCCAAACTCACCTAGATTACTTCGGCTATCAAAAATCACCCCCAACTACACTTTACAGCAACAAACTAAGCCCAATCACTTTAAAATTACAAAAAAATGCTAAAAATCATAACAAACTATACCAGAATCACCTAAATTACTTCGGCTACCGTAAATCACCCCCAACTATCCCTTACCACAACAAACCAAACCATATCATCTTAAAATTACAAAAAAAGGTGTACAAATCATAACAAACTATGCCAGACTCACCTAAATTACTTCGGCTACTCTAAATCATCACCAACTAACCCTTACCACAACAAACTAAACCCAATCACTTTTAAATTACAAAAAAATGCTACTAACCATAGCAAACTATGCCAAACTCACCTAATTAATTCGGCTACCATAAATCATCACCAACTAACCCTTACCACAACAAACTAAACCCAATCACTTTTAAATTACAAAAAAATGCTACTAACCATGGCAAACTATGCCAAACTCACCTAAATTACTTCGGCTATCAAAAATCACCCCCAACTACACTTTACAGCAACAAACTATGCCCAATCACTTTAAAATAACAATAAAATGCTAAAAATCATAACAAACTATACCAGAATCACCTAAATTACTTCGGCTACCGTAAATCACCCCCAACTATCCCTTACCACAACAAACCAAACCATATCATCTTAAAATTAAAAAAAAAAGTGTACAAATCATAACAAACTATGCCAGACTCACCTAAATTACTTCGGCTACTCTAAATCATCACCAACTAACACTTACAACAACAAACTAAACCCAATCACTTTTAAATTACAAAAAAATGCTACTAACCATAGCAAACTATGCCAAACTCACCTAGATTACTTCGGCTATCAAAAATCACCCCCAACTACACTTTACAGCAACAAACTAAGCCCAATCACTTTAAAATTACAAAAAAATGCTAAAAATCATAACAAACTATACCAGAATCACCTAAATTACTTCGGCTACCGTAAATCACCCCCAACTATCCCTTACCACAACAAACCAAACCATATCATCTTAAAATTACAAAAAAAGGTGTACAAATCATAACAAACTATGCCAGACTCACCTAAATTACTTCGGCTACTCTAAATCATCACCAACTAACCCTTACCACAACAAACTAAACCCAATCACTTTTAAATTACAAAAAAATTCTACTAACCATAGCAAACTATGCCAAACTCACCTAAATTACTTCGGCTACCATAAATCATCACCAACTAACCCTTACCACAACAAACTAAACCCAATCACTTTTAAATTACAAAAAAATGCTACTAACCATAGCAAACTATGCCAAACTCACCTAGATTACTTCGGCTATCAAAAATCACCCCCAACTACACTTTACAGCAACAAACTAAGCATAATCACTTTAAAATTACAAAAAAATGCTAAAAATCATAACAAACTATACCAGAATCACCTAAATTACTTCGGCTACCGTAAATCACCCCCACTATCCCTTACCACAACAAACCAAACCATATCATCTTAAAATTACAAAAAAGGTGTACAAATCATAACAAACTATGCCAGACTCACCTAAATTACTTTGGCTACTCTAAAACATCACCAACTAACCCTTACCACAACAAACTAAACCCAATCACTTTTAAATTACAAAAAAATGCTACTAACCATAGCAAACTATGCCAAACTCATCTAAATTACTTCGGCTACCATAAATCATCACCAACTAACCCTTACCACAACAAACTAAACCCAATCACTTTTAAGTAAAAAAAAAATGCTACTAACCATAGCAAACTATGCCAAACTCACCTAAATTACTTCGGCTATCAAAAATCACCCCCAACTACACTTTACAGCAACAAACTAAGCCCAATCACTTAAAAATTACAAAAAAATGCTAAAAATCATAACAAACCATACCAGAATCACCTAAATTACTTCGGCTACTGTAAATCACCGCCAACTATCCCTTACCACAACAAGCCAAACCATATCATCTTAAAATTACAAAAAAAGGTGTACAAATCATAACTATGCCAGACTCACCTAATTTACTTCGGCTACCATAAATCATCACCAACTAACCCTTACCACAACAAACTAAACCCAATCATTTTTAAATTACAAAAAAATGCTAGTAACCATAGCAAACTATGCCAAACTCACCTAAATTACTTCGGCTACCATAAATCATCACCAACTAACCCTTACCACAACAAACTAAACCAAATCACTTTTAAATTACAAAAAAATGCTACTAACCATAGCAAACTATGCCAAACTAACCTTAATTACTTCGGCTATCAAAAATCACCCCCAACTACACTTTACAGCAACAAACTAAGCCCAATCACTTCAAAATTACAAAAAAATGCTAAAAATCATAACAAACTATACCAGAATCACCTAAATTACTAAGGCTACCGTAAATCACCCCCAACTGTCCCTTACCAAAGCAAACCAAACCATATCATCTTAAAATTACAAAAAAAGGTGTACAAATCATAACAAACTATGCCAGACTCACCTAAATTACTTCGGCTTCTCTAACTCATCACCAACTAACCCTTACCACAACAAACTAATCCCAATCACTTTTAAATTACAAAAAAATGCTAGTAACCATAGCAAACAATGCCAAACTCACCTAAATTATTTCGGCTACCATAAATCATCACCAACTAACCCTTACCACAACAAACTAAACCCAATCACTTTTAAATTACAAAAAAATGCTACTAACCATTGCAAATTATGCCAAACTCACCTAAATTACTTCGGCTATCAAAAATCACCCCCAACTACACTTTACAGCAACAAACTAAGCCCAATCACTTTAAAATTACAAAAATATGCTAAAAATCATAACAAACTATACCAGAATTACCAAAATTACTTCGGCTACCGTAAATCACCCCCAACTATCCCTTACCACAACAAACCAAACCATATCATCTTAAAATTACAAAAAAAGGTGTACAAATCATAACAAACTATGCCAGACTCACCTAAATTACTTCGGCTACTCTAAATCATCACCAACTAACACTTACAACAACAAACTAAACCCAATCACTTTTAAATTACAAAAAAATGCTACTAACCATAGCAAACTATGCTAAACTCACCTAAATTACTTCGGCTATCAAAAATCACCCCCAACTACATTTTACAGCAACAAACTAAGCCCAATCACTTTAAAATTACAAAAAAATGCTACTTACCATAGCAAACTATGCCAAACTCAACTAAATTACTTCGGCTATCAAAAATCACCCCCAACTACACTTTACAGCAACAAACTAAGCTCAATCACTTTAAAATTACAAAAAAATGCTAAAAATCATAACAAACTATACCAGAATCACCTAAATTACTTCGGTTACCGTAAATCACCCCCAACTATCCCTTACCACAACAAACCAAACCATATCATCTTAAAATTACAAAAAAGGTGTACAAATCATAACAAACTATGCCAGACTCACCTAAATTACTTCGGCTACTCTAAATCATCACCAACTAACCCTTACCACAAAAACTAAACCCACTCATTTTTAAATTACAAAAAAATGCTAGTAACCATAGCAAACTATGCCAAACTCACCTAAATTACTTCGGCTACCATAAATCATCACCAACTAACCCTTACCACAACAAACTAAACCCAATCACTTTTAAATTACATAAAAATGCTACTAACCATAGCAAACTATGCCAAACTCACCTAAATTACTTCGGCTATCAAAAATCTCCCCCAACTACACTTTACAGCAACAAACTAAGCCCAATCACTTTAAAATTACAAAAAAATGCTAAAAATCATAACAAACTATACCAGAATCACCTAAATTACTTCGGTTACCGTAAATCACCCCCAACTATCCTTTACCACAACAAACCAAACCATATCATCTTAAAATTACAAAAAAAGGTGTACAAATCATAACAAACTATGCCAGACTCACCTAATTTACTTCGGCTACTCTAAATCATCACCAACTAACCCTTACCACAACAAACTAAACCCAATCACTTTTAAATTACAAAAAAATGCTACTAACCATAGCAAATTATGCCAAAAACACCTAAATTACTTCGGCTACCATAAATCATCACCATCTAACCCTTACCAAAACAAACTAAACCCAATCACTTTTAAATTACAAAAAAATGCCACTAACCATAGCAAACTATGCCAAACTCACCTAAATTAATTCGGCTATCAAAAATCACACCCAACTACACTTTACAGCAACAAACTAAGCCCAATCACTTTAAAATTACAAAAAAATGCTAAAAATCATAACAAACTATACCAGAGTCAGCCAAATTACTTCGGCTACCGTAAATCACCCCCAACTATCCCTTACCACAACAAACCAAACCATATCATCTTAAAATTACAAAAAAAGGTGTACAAATTATAACAAACAATGCCAGACTCACCTAAATTACTTCGGATACTCTAAATCATCACCAACTAACACTTACAACAACAAACTAAACCCAATCACTTTTAAATTACAAAAAAATGCTACTAACCATAGCAAACTATGCCAAACTCACCTAAATTACTTCGGCTATCAAAAATCACTCCCAACTACACTTTACAGCAACAAACTAAGCCCAATCACTTTAAAATGAAAAAAAAATGCTAAAAATCATAACAAACTATACCAGAATCACCTAAATTACTTCGGCTACCGTAAATGACCCCCAACTATCCCTTACCACAACAAACCAAACCATATCATCTTAAAATTACAAAAAAAGGTGTACAAATCATAACAAACTATGCCAGACTCACCTAAATTACTTCGGCTACTCTAAATCATCACCAACTAACCCTTACCACAACAAACTAAACCCAATCACTTTTAAATTACAAAAAAATGCTAGTAACCATAGCAAACTATGCCAAACTCACCTAAATTACTTCGGCTACCATAAATCATCACCAACTAACCCTTACCAAACTAAAACCAATCACTTTTAAATTACAAAAAAATGCTACTAACCATAGCAAACTATGCCAAACTCACCTAAATTACTTCGGCTATCAAAAATCACCCCCAACTACACTTTACAGCAACAAACTAAGCCCAATCACTTTAAAATTACAAAAATATGCTAAAAATCATAACAAACTATACCAGAATCACCTAAGATACTTCGGCTACTGTAAATCACCGCCAACTATCCCTTACCACAACAAGCCAAACCATATCATCTTAAAATTACAAAAAAAGGTGTACAAATCATAACTATGCCAGACTCACCTAATTTACTTCGGCTACCATAAATCATCACCAACTAACCCTTACCACAACAAACTAAACCCAATCATTTTTAAATTACAAAAAAATGCTAGTAACCATAGCAAACTATGCCAAACTCACCTAAATTACTTCGGCTACCATAAATCATCACCAACTAACCCTTACCACAACAAACTAAACCAAATCACTTTTAAATTACAAAAAAATGCTACTAACCATAGCAAACTATGCCAAACTAACCTTAATTACTTCGGCTATCAAAAATCACCCCCAACTACACTTTACAGCAACAAACTAAGCCCAATCACTTCAAAATTACAAAAAAATGCTAAAAATCATAACAAACTATACCAGAATCACCTAAATTACTAAGGCTACCGTAAATCACCCCCAACTGTCCCTTACCAAAGCAAACCAAACCATATCATCTTAAAATTACAAAAAAAGGTGTACAAATCATAACAAACTATGCCAGACTCACCTAAATTACTTCGGCTTCTCTAACTCATCACCAACTAACCCTTACCACAACAAACTAATCCCAATCACTTTTAAATTACAAAAAAATGCTAGTAACCATAGCAAACAATGCCAAACTCACCTAAATTATTTCGGCTACAATAAATCATCACCAACTAACCCTTACCACAACAAACTAAACCCAATCACTTTTAAATTACAAAAAAATGCTACTAACCATTGCAAATTATGCCAAACTCACCTAAATTACTTCGGCTATCAAAAATCACCCCCAACTACACTTTACAGCAACAAACTAAGCCCAATCACTTTAAAATTACAAAAATATGCTAAAAATCATAACAAACTATACCAGAATTACCAAAATTACTTCGGCTACCGTAAATCACCCCCAACTATCCCTTACCACAACAAACCAAACCATATCATCTTAAAATTACAAAAAAAGGTGTACAAATCATAACAAACTATGCCAGACTCACCTAAATTACTTCGGCTACTCTAAATCATCACCAACTAACACTTACAACAACAAACTAAACCCAATCACTTTTAAATTACAAAAAAATGCTACTAACCATAGCAAACTATGCTAAACTCACCTAAATTACTTCGGCTATCAAAAATCACCCCCAACTACATTTTACAGCAACAAACTAAGCCCAATCACTTTAAAATTACAAAAAAATGCTACTTACCATAGCAAACTATGCCAAACTCAACTAAATTACTTCGGCTATCAAAAATCACCCCCAACTACACTTTACAGCAACAAACTAAGCTCAATCACTTTAAAATTACAAAAAAATGCTAAAAATCATAACAAACTATACCAGAATCACCTAAATTACTTCGGTTACCGTAAATCACCCCCAACTATCCCTTACCACAACAAACCAAACCATATCATCTTAAAATTACAAAAAAGGTGTACAAATCATAACAAACTATGCCAGACTCACCTAAATTACTTCGGCTACTCTAAATCATCACCAACTAACCCTTACCACAAAAACTAAACCCACTCATTTTTAAATTACAAAAAAATGCTAGTAACCATAGCAAACTATGCCAAACTCACCTAAATTACTTCGGCTACCATAAATCATCACCAACTAACCCTTACCACAACAAACTAAACCTAATCACTTTTAAATTACATAAAAATGCTACTAACCATAGCAAACTATGCCAAACTCACCTAAATTACTTCGGCTATCAAAAATCTCCCCCAACTACACTTTACAGCAACAAACTAAGCCCAATCACTTTAAAATTACAAAAAAATGCTAAAAATCATAACAAACTATACCAGAATCACCTAAATTACTTCGGCTACCGTAAATCACCCCCAACTATTCTTTACCACAACAAACCAAACCATATCATCTTAAAATTACAAAAAAAGGTGTACAAATCATAACAAACTATGCCAGACTCACCTAATTTACTTCGGCTACTCTAAATCATCACCAACTAACCCTTACCACAACAAACTAAACCCAATCACTTTTAAATTACAAAAAAATGCTACTAACCATAGCAAATTATGCCAAAAACACCTAAATTACTTCGGCTACCATAAATCATCACCATCTAACCCTTACCAAAACAAACTAAACCCAATCACTTTTAAATTACAAAAAAATGCCACTAACCATAGCAAACTATGCCAAACTCACCTAAATTAATTCGGCTATCAAAAATCACACCCAACTACACTTTACAGCAACAAACTAAGCCCAATCACTTTAAAATTACAAAAAAATGCTAAAAATCATAACAAACTATACCAGAGTCAGCCAAATTACTTCGGCTACCGTAAATCACCCCCAACTATCCCTTACCACAACAAACCAAACCATATCATCTTAAAATTACAAAAAAAGGTGTACAAATTATAACAAACAATGCCAGACTCACCTAAATTACTTCGGATACTCTAAATCATCACCAACTAACACTTACAACAACAAACTAAACCCAATCACTTTTAAATTACAAAAAAATGCTACTAACCATAGCAAACTATGCCAAACTCACCTAAATTACTTCGGCTATCAAAAATCACTCCCAACTACACTTTACAGCAACAAACTAAGCCCAATCACTTTAAAATGAAAAAAAAATGCTAAAAATCATAACAAACTATACCAGAATCACCTAAATTACTTCGGCTACCGTAAATGACCCCCAACTATCCCTTACCACAACAAACCAAACCATATCATCTTAAAATTACAAAAAAAGGTGTACAAATCATAACAAACTATGCCAGACTCACCTAAATTACTTCGGCTACTCTAAATCATCACCAACTAACCCTTACCACAACAAACTAAACCCAATCACTTTTAAATTACAAAAAAATGCTAGTAACCATAGCAAACTATGCCAAACTCACCTAAATTACTTCGGCTACCATAAATCATCACCAACTAACCCTTACCACAACAAACTAAAACCAATCACTTTTAAATTACAAAAAAATGCTACTAACCATAGCAAACTATGCCAAACTCACCTAAATTACTTCGGCTATCAAAAATCACCCCCAACTACACTTTACAGCAACAAACTAAGCCCAATCACTTTAAAATTACAAAAATATGCTAAAAATCATAACAAACTATACCAGAATCACCTAAGATACTTCGGCTACCGTAAATCACCCCCAACTATCCCTTACCACAACAAACCAAACCATATCATCTTAAAATTACAAAAAAAGGTGTACAAATCATAACAAACTATGCCAGACTCACCTAAATTATTTCGGCTACTCTAAATCATCACCAACTAACACTTACAACAACAAACTAAACCCAATCAATTTAAATTACAAAAAAATGCTACTAACCATAGCAAACTATGCCAAACTCACCTAAATTACTTCGGCTATCAAAAATAACCCCCAACTACAATTTACAGCAACAAACTAAGCCCAATCACTTTAAAATTACAAAAAAATGCTAAAAATCATAACAAACCATACCAGAATCACCTAAATTACTTCGGCTACTGTAAATCACCCCCAACTACCCCTTACCACAACAAGCCAAACCATATCATCTTAAAATTACAAAAAAAGGTGTACAAATTATAACAAACTATGCCAGACTCACCTAAATTACTTCGGCTACTCTAAATCATCACCAACTAACCCTTACCACAACAAATTAAACCCAATCACTTTTAAATTACAAAAACATGCTAGTAACCATAGCAAACTATGCCAAACTCACCTAAATTATTTCGGCTACCATAAATCATCACCAACTAACCCTTACCACAACAAACTAAACCCAATCACTTTTAAATTACAAAAAAATGCTACTAACCATAGCAAACTATGCCAAACTCACCTAAATTACTTCGGGTATCAAAAATCACCCCCAACTACACTTTACAGCAACAAACTAAGCCCAATCACTTTAAAATTACAAAAATATGCTAAAAATCATAACAAACTATACCAGAATCACCTAAATTACTTCGGCTACCGTAAATCACCCCCAACTATCCCTTACCACAACAAACCAAACCATATCATCTTAAAATTACAAAAAAAGGTGTACAAATCATAACAAACTATGCCAGACTAACCTAAATTACTTCGGCTACTCTAAATCATCACCAACTAACACTTACAACAACAAACTAAACCCAATCACTTTTAAATTACAAAAAAATGCTACTAACCATAGCAAACTATGCCAAACTCACCTAAATTACTTCGGCTATCAAAAATCACACCTAACTACACTTTAAAGCAACAAACTAAGCCCAATCACTTTAAAATTACAAAAATATGCTAAAAATCATAACAAACTATACCAGAATCACCTAAATTACTTCGGCTACCGTAAATCACCCCCAACTATCCCTTACCACAACAAACCAAACCATATCATCTTAAAATTACAAAAAAAGGTGTACAAATCATAACAAACTATGCCAGACTCACCTAATTTACTTCGGCTACTCTAAATCATCACCAACTAACCCTTACCACAACAAACTAAACCCAATCACTTTTAAATTACAAAAAAATGCTAGTAACTATAGCAAACTATGACAAACTCACCTAAATTACTTCGGCTACCAAAAATCATCACCAACTAACCCTTACCACAACAAACTAAACCCAATCACTTTTAAATTACAAAAAAATGCCACTAACCATAGCAAACTATGCCAAACTCACCTAAATTACTTCGGCTATCAAAAATCATTCCCAACTACACTTTACAGCAACAAACTAAGCCCAGTCACTTTAAAATTACAAAAAATGCTAAAAATCATAACAAACTATACCAGAATCACCTAAATTACTTCGGCTACCGTAAATCACCCCCAACTATCCCTTACCACAACAAACCAAACCATATCATCTTAAAATTACAAAAAAAGGTGTACAAATCATAACAAACTATGCCAGACTCACCTAAATTACTTCGGCTACTCTAAATCATCACCAACTAACCCTTACCACAACAAACTAAACCCAATCACTTTTAAATTACAAAAAAATGCTAGTAACCATAGCAAACTATGCCAAACTCACCTAAATTACTTCGGCTACCATAAATCATCACCAACTAACCCTTACCACAACAAACTAAAACCAATCACTTTTAAATTACAAAAAAATGCTACTAACCATAGCAAACTATGCCAAACTCACCTAAATTACTTCGGCTATCAAAAATCACCCCCAACTACACTTTACAGCAACAAACTAAGCCCAATCACTTTAAAATTACAAAAATATGCTAAAAATCATTACAAACTATACCAGAATCACCTAAATTACTTCGGCTACCGTAAATCACCCCCAACTATCCCTTACCACAACAAACCAAACCATATCATCTTAAAATTACAAAAAAAGGTGTACTAATCATAACAAACTATGCCAGACTCACCTAAATTATTTCGGCTACTCTAAATCATCACCAACTAACACTTACAACAACAAACTAAACCCAATCACTTTTAAATTACAAAAAAATGCTACTAACCATAGCAAACTATGCCAAACTCACTTAAATTACTTCGGCTATCAAAAATAACCCCCAACTACAATTTACAGCAACAAACTAAGCCCAATCACTTTAAAATTACAAAAAAATGCTAAAAATCATAACAAACCATACCAGAATCACCTAAATTACTTCGGCTACTGTAAATCACCCCCAACTATCCCTTACCACAACAAGCCAAACCATATCATCTTAAAATTACAAAAAAAGGTGTACAAATTATAACAAACTATGCCAGACTCACCTAAATTACTTCGGCTACTCTAAATCATCACCAACTAACCCTTACCACAACAAACTAAACCCAATCACTTTTAAATTACAAAAACATGCTAGTAACCATAGCAAACTATGCCAAACTCACCTAAATTATTTCGGATACCATAAATCATCACCAACTAACCCTTACCACAACAAACTAAACCCAATCACTTTTAAATTACAAAAAAATGCTACTAACCATAGCAAACTATGCCAAACTCACCTAAATTACTTCGGGTATCAAAAATCACCCCCAACTACACTTTACAGCAACAAACTAAGCCCAATCACTTTAAAATTACAAAAATATGCTAAAAATCATAACAAACTATACCAGAATCACCTAAATTACTTCGGCTACCGTAAATCACCCCCAACTATCCCTTACCACAACAAACCAAACCATATCATCTTAAAATTACAAAAAAAGGTGTACAAATCATAACAAACTATGCCAGACTCACCTAAATTACTTCGGCTACTCTAAATCATCACCAACTAACACTTACAACAACAAACTAAACCCAATCACTTTTAAATTACAAAAAAATGCTACTAACCATAGCAAACTATGCCAAACTCACCTAAATTACTTCGGCTATCAAAAATCACCCCCAACTACACTTTACAGCAACAAACTAATCCCAATCACTTCAAAATTACAAAAAAATGCTAAAAATCATAACAAACTATACCAGATTCACCTAAATTACTTCGGCTACCGTAAATCACCCCCAACTATCCCTTACCACAGCAAACCAAACCATATCATCTTAAAATTACAAAAAAAAGGTGTACAAATCATAACAAACTATGCCAGACTCACCTAAATTACTTCGGCTACTCTAAATCATCACCAACTAACCCTTACCACAACAAACTAAACCCAATCACTTTTAAATTACAAAAAAATGCTACTAACCATAGCAAACTATGCCAATCTCACCTAAATTACTTCGGCTACCATAAATCATCACCAACTAACCCTTACCACAACAAACTAAACCCAATAACTTTTAAGTTACAAAAAAATGCTACTAACCATAGCAAACTATGCCAAACTCACCTAAATTACTTCGGCTATCAAAAATCACCCCCAACTACACTTTACAGCAACAAACTAAGCCCAATCACTTTAAAATAACAAAAAAATGCTAAAAATCATAACAAACCATACCAGAATCACCTAAATTACTTCAGCTACTGTAAATCACCCCCAACTATCCCTTACCACAACAAGCCAAACCATATCATATTCAAATTACAAAACAAGGTGTTTAAATCATAACAAACTATGCCAGACTCACCTAAATTATTTCGGCTATTCTAAATCATCACCAACTAACCCTTACCACAACAAACTAATCCCAATCACTTTTAAATTACAAAAAAATGCTAGTAACCATAGCAAACTATGCCAAACTCACCTAAATTACTTCGGCTACCATAAATCATCACCAACTAACCCTTGCCACAACAAACTAAACCCAATCACTTTTAAATTACAAAAAAATGCTACTAACCATGGCAAACTATGCCAAACTCACCTAAATTACTTCGGCTATCAAAAATCACCCCCAACTACACTTTACAGCAACAAACTAAGCCCAATCACTTTAAAATTACAAAAAAAATGCTAAAAATCATAACAAACTATACCAGAATCACCTAAATTACTTCGGCTACCGTAAATCACCCCCAACTATCCCTTACCACAACAAACCAAACCATATCATCTTAAAATTACAAAAAAAGGTGTACAAATCATAACAAACTATGCCAGACTCACCTAAATTACTTCGGCTACTCTAAATCATCACCAACTAACACTTACAACAACAAACTAAACCCAATAACTTTTAAATTACAAAAAAATGCTACTAACCATAGCAAACTATGCCAAACTCACCTAAATTACTTCGGCTATCAAAAATCACCCCCAACTACACTTTACAGCAACAAACTAAGCCCAATCATTTTAAAATTACAAAAAAATGCTAAAAACCATAACAAACTATACCAGAATCACCTAAATTACTTCGGCTACCGTAAATCACCCCCAACTATCCCTTACCACAACAAACCAAACCATATCATCTTAAAATTACAAAAAAAGATGTACAAATTATAACAAAATATGCCAGACTCACCTAAATTTCTTCTGCTACTCCAAATCATCACCAACTAACCCTTACACCAACAAACTAAACCCAATCACTTTTAAATTACAAAAAAATGCTACTAACCATAGCAAACTATGCCAAACTCACCTAAATTACTTCGGCTATCAAAGATCACCCCCAACTACACTTTACAGCAACAAACTAAGCCCAATCACTTTAAAATTACATAAAAATGCTAAAAATCATAACAAACTATACCAGAATCACCTAAATTAATTCGGCTACCGTAAATCACCCCCAACTATCCCTTGCCACAACAAAGCAAACCATATAATCTTAAAATTACAAAAAAAGGTGTACAAATCATAACAAGCTATGCCAGACTCACTTAAATTATTTCGGCTACTCTAAATCATCACCAACTAACCCTTACCACAACAAACGAACCCAATCACTTTTAAATTACAAAAAGATGCTAGTAACCATAGCAAACTATGCCAAACTCACCTAAATTACTTCGGCTACCATAAATCATCACCAACTAACCCTTACCACAACAAACTAAACCCAATCATATTTAAATTACAAAAAAATGCTACTAACCATAGCAAACTATGCCAAACTCACCGAAATTACTTCGGCTATCAAAAATCACCCCCAACTACACTTTACAGCAACAAACTAAGCCAAATCACTTTAAAATTACAAAAAAATGCTAAAAATCATAATAAACTATACCAGAATCACCTAAATTATTTCGGCTACCGTAAATCACCCCCAACTATTCGTTACCACAACAAACCAAACCATATCATCTTAAAATTACAAAAAAAGGTGTACAAATCATAAACAAACTATGCCAGACTCACCTAAATTACTTCGGCTACACTAAATCATCACCAACTAACCCTTACCACAACAAACTAAACCCAGTCACTTTTAAATTACAAAAAAATACTAGTAACCATAGCAAACTATGCCAAACTCACGTAAATTACTTCGGCTATCAAAAATCACCCCCAACTACACTTTACAGCAACAAACTAAGCCCAATCACTTTAAAATAACAAAAAAATGCTAAAAATCAGAACAAACTATACCAGAATCACCTAAATTACTTCGGCTACCGTAAATCACCCCCAACTATACCTTACCACAACAAACCAAACCATATCATCTTAAAATTACAAAAAAATGTGTACAAATCATAACAAACTATGCCAGACTCACCTAAATTACTTCGGCTACTCTAAATCATCACCAACTAACCCTTACCAAAACAAACTAAACCCAATCACTTTTAAATTACAAAAAAATGCTAGTAACCATAGCAAACTATGCCAAACTCACCTAAATTACTTCGGCTACCATAAATCATCACCAACTAACCCTTACCACAACAAACTAAACCCAATCACTTTTAAATTACAAAAAATTGCTACTAACCATAGCAAACTATGCCAAACTCACCTAAATTACTTCGGCTATCAAAAATCACCCCCAACTACACTTTAGAGCAACAAACTAAGCCCAATCACTTTTAAATTACAAAAAAATGCTAAAAATCATAACAAACTATACCAGAATCACCTAAATTACTTCGGCTACCGTAAATCACCCCCAACTATCCCTTACCACAACAAACCAAACCATATCATCTTAAAATTACAAAAAAAGGTGTACAAATCATAACAAACTATGCCAGACTCACCTAAATTACTTCGGCTTCTCTAAATCATCACGAACTAACCCTTACCACAACAAACTAAACCCAATCACTTTTAAATTACAAAAAAATGCTAGTAACCATTGCAAACTATGCCAAACTCACCTAAATTACTTCGGCTACCATAAATCATCACCAACTAACCCTTACCACAACAAACTAAACCCAATCACTTTTAAATTACAAAAAAATGCTACTAACCATAGAAAACTATGCCAAGCACACCTAAATTACTTCGGCTATCAAAAATCACCCCCAACTATACTTTACAGCAACAAACTAAGCCCAATCACTTTAAAATTACAAAAAAATGCTAAAAATCATAACAAACTATACCAGAATCACCTAAATTACTTCGGCTACCGTAAATCACCCTCAACTATCCCTTACCACAACAAACGAAACCATATCATCTTAAAATTACAAAAAAAGGTGTACAAATCATAACAAACTATGCCAGACTCACCTAAATTACTTCGGCTACTCTAAATCATCACCAACTAACTCTTACCACAACAAACTAAACCCAATCACTTTTAAATTACAAAAAAATGCTAGTAACCATAGCAAACTATGCCAAACTCACCTAAATTACTTCGGCTACCATAAATCATCACCAACTAACCCTTAGCACAACAAACTAAACCCAATCATATTTAAATTACAAAAAAATGCTACTAACCATAGCAAACTATGCCAAACTCACCGAAATTACTTCGGCTATCAAAAATCACCCCCAACTACACGTTACAGCAACAAACTAAGCCAAATCACTTTAAAATTACAAAAAAATGCTAAAAATCATAATAAACTATACCAGAATCACCTAAATTATTTCGGCTACCGTAAATCACCCCCAACTATTCGTTACCACAACAAACCAAACCATATCATCTTAAAATTACAAAAAAAGGTGTACAAATCATAAACAAACTATGCCAGACTCACCTAAATTACTTCGGCTACACTAAATCATCACCAACTAACCCTTACCACAACAAACTAAACCCAGTCACTTTTAAATTACAAAAAAATACTAGTAACCATAGCAAACTATGCCAAACTCACGTAAATTACTTCGGCTATCAAAAATCACCCCCAACTACACTTTACAGCAACAAACTAAGCCCAGTCACTTTAAAATTACAAAAAAATGCTAAAAATCAGAACAAACTATACCAGAATCACCTAAATTACTTCGGCTACCGTAAATCACCCCCAACTATCCCTTACCACAACAAACCAAACCATATCATCTTAAAATTACAAAAAAATGTGTACAAATCATAACAAACTATGCCAGACTCACCTAAACTACTTCGGCTACTCTAAATCATCACCAACTAACCCTTACCACAACAAACTAAACCCAACCACTTTTAAATTACAAAAAAATGCTAGTAACCATAGCAAACTATGCCAAACTCACCTAAATTACTTCGGCTACCATAAATCATCACCAACTAACCCTTACCACAACAAACTAAACCCAATCACTTTTAAATTACAAAAAATTGCTACTAACCATAGCAAACTATGCCAAACTCACCTAAATTACTTCGGCTATCAAAAAACACCCCCAACTACACTTTAGAGCAACAAACTAAGCCCAATCACTTTAAAATTTCAAAAAAATGCTAAAAATCATAACAAACTATACCAGAATCACCTAAATTACTACGGCTACCGTAAATCACCCCCAACTATCCCTTACCACAACAAACCAAACCATATCATCTTAAAATTACAAAAAAAGGTGTACAAATCATAACAAACTATGCCAGACTCACCTAAATTACTTCGGCTACTCTAAATCATCACCAACTAACCCTTACCACAACAAACTAAACCCAATCACTTTTAAATTACAAAAAAATGCTTGTAATCATAGCAAACTATGCCAAACTCACTTAAATTACTTCGGCTACCATAAATCATCACCAACTAACCCTTACCACAACAAACTAAACCACATCACTTTTAAATTACAAAAAAATGCTACTAACCATAGCAAACTATGCCAAACTCACCTAAATTACTTCGGCTATCAAAAATCACCCCCAACTACACTTTACAGCAACAAACTAAGCCCAATCACTTCAAAATTACAAAAAAATGCTAAAAATCATAACAAACTATACCAGAATCACCTAAATTACTTCGGCTAACGTAAATCACCCCCAACTATCCCTTACCACAGCAAACCAAACCGTATCATCTTAAAATTACAAAAAAAGGTGTACAAATCATAACAAACTATGCCAGACTCTCCTAAATTACTTCGGCTACTCTAACTCATCACCAACTAACCCTTACCACAACAAACTAATCCCAATCACTTTTAAATTACAAAAAAATGCTAGTAACCATAGCAAACTATGCCAAACTCACCTAAATTACTTCGGCTTCCATAAATCATCACCAACTAACCCTTACCACAACAAACTAAACCCAATCACTTTTAAATTATAAAAAAATGCTACTAACCATGGCAAACTATGCCAAACTCACCTAAATTACTTCGGCTATCAAAAATCACCCCCAACTACACTTTACAGCAACAAACTAAGCCCAATCACTTTAAAATTACAAAAAAATGCTAAAAATCATAACAAACTATACCAGATTCACCTAAATTACTTCGGCTACCGTAAATCACCCCCAACTATCCCTTACCACAACAAACCAAACCATATCATCTTAAAATTACAAAAAAAGGTGTACAAATCATAACAAACTATGCCAGACTCACCTAAATTACTTCGGCTACTCTAAATCATCACCAACTAACACTTACAACAACAAACTAAACCCAATAACTTTTAAATTACTAAAAAATGCTACTAACCATAGCAAACTATGCCAAACTCACCTAAATTACTTCGGCTACCATAAATCATCACCAACTAACCCTTACCACAACAAACTAAACCCAATCACTTTTAAATTACAAAAAAATGCTACTAACCATAGCAAACTATGCCAAACTCACCTAAATTACTTCGGCTACCATAAATCATCACCAACAAACCCTTACCACATCAAACTAAACCAAATCACTTTTAAATTACAAAAAAATGCTACTAACCATAGCAAACTATGCCAAACTCACCTAAATTACTTCGGCTATCAAAAATCACCCCCAACTACACTTTACAGCAACAAACTAAGCCCAATCATTTCAAAATTACAAAAAAATGCTAAAAATCATAACAAACTATACCAGAATCACCTAAATTACTTCGGCTACCGTAAATCACCCCCAACTATCCCTTACCACAACAAACCAAACCATATCATCTTAAAATTACAAAAAAAGGTGTACAAATCATAACAAACTATGCCAGACTCACCTAAATTACTTCGGCTACTCTAAATCATCACCAACTAACCCTTACCACAACAAACTAAACCCAATCACTTTTAAATTACAAAAAAATGCTACTAACCATAGCAAACTATGCCAAACTCACCTAAATTACTTCGGCTACCATAAATCATCACCAACTAACCCTTACCACAACAAACTAAACCCAATCACTTTTAAGTTACAAAAAAATGCTACTAACCATAGCAAACTATGCCAAACTCACCTAAATTACTTCGGCTATCAAAAATCACTCCCAACTACACTTTACAGCAACAAACTAAGCCCAATCACTTTAGAATAACAAAAAAATGCTAAAAATCATAACAAACCATACCAGAATCACCTAAATTACTTCAGCTACTGTAAATCACCCCCAACTATCCCTTACCACAACAAGCCAAACCATATCATATTAAAATTACAAAACAAGGTGTTTAAATCATAACAAACTATGCCAGACTCACCTAAATTATTTCGGCTATTCTAAATCATCACCAACTAACCCTTACCACAACAAACTAATCCCAATCACTTTTAAATTACAAAAAAATGCTAGTAACCATAGCAAACTATGCCAAACTCACCTAAATTACTTCGGCTACCATAAATCATTACCAACTAACCCTTGCCACAACAAACTAAACCCAATCACTTTTAAATTACAAAAAAATGCTACTAACCATGGCAAACTATGCCAAACTCACCTAAATTACTTCGGCTATCAAAAATCACCCCCAACTACACTTTACAGCAACAAACTAAGCCCAATCACTTTAAAATTACAAAAAAATGCTAAAAATCATAACAAACTATACCAGAATCACCTAAATTACTTCGGCTACCGTAAATCACCCCCAACTATCCCTTACCACAACAAACCAAACCATATCATCTTAAAATTACAAAAAAAGGTGTACAAATCATAACAAACTATGCCAGACTCACCTAAATTACTTCGGCTACTCTAAATCATCACCAACTAACACTTACAACAACAAACTAAACCCAATAACTTTTAAATTACAAAAAAATGCTACTAACCATAGCAAACTATGCCAAACTCACCTAAATTACTTCGGCTATCAAAAATCACCCCCAACTACACTTTACAGCAACAAACTAAGCCCAATCATTTTATAATTACAAAAAAATGCTAAAAATCATAACAAACTATACCAGAATCATCTAAATTACTTCGGCTACCGTAAATCACCCCCAACTATCCCTTACCACAACAAACCAAACCATATCATCTTAAAATTACAAAAAAAGGTGTACAAATCATAACAAACTATGCCAGACTCACCTAAATTACTTCGGCTACTCTAAATCATCACCAACTAACCCTTACCACAACAAACTAAACCCAATCACTTTTAAATTACAAAAAAATGCTACTAACCATAGCAAACTATGCCAAACTCACCTAAATTACTTCGGCTACCATAAATCATCACCAACTAACCCTTACCACAACAAACTAAACCCAATCACTTTTAAATTACAAAAAAATGCTACTAACCATAGCAAACTATGCCAAACTCACCTAAATTACTTCGGCTATCAAAAATCACCCCGAACTACACTTTACAGCAACAAACTAAGCCCAATCACTTTAAAATTACAAAAAAATGCTAAAAATCATAACAAACCATACCAGAATCACCTAAATTACTTCGGCTACTGTAAATCACCGCCAACTATCCCTTACCACAACAAGCCAAACCATATCATCTTAAAATTACAAAAAAAGGTGTACAAATCATAACAAACTATGCCAGACTCACCTAAATTACTTCGGCTACCATAAATCATCACCAACTAACCCTTACCACAACAAACTAAACCCAATCACTTTTAAATTACAAAAAAATGCTAGTAACCATAGCAAACTATGCCAAACTCACCTAAATTACTTCGGCTACCATAAATCATCACCAACTAACCCTTACCACAACAAACTAAACCAAATCACTTTTAAATTACAAAAAAAATGCTACTAACCATAGCAAACTATGCCAAACTAACCTAAATTACTTCGGCTATCAAAAATCACCCCCAACTACACTTTACAGCAACAAACTAAGCCCAATCACTTCAAAATTACAAAAAAATGCTAAAAATTTTAACAAACTATACCAGAATCACCTAAATTACTTCGGCAACCGTAAATCACCCCCAACTGTCCCTTACCAAAGCAAACCAAACCATATCATCTTAAAATTACAAAAAAAGGTGTACAAATCATAACAAACTATGTCAGACTCACCTAAATTACTTCGGCTTCTCTAACTCATCACCAACTAACCCTTACCACAACAAACTAATCCCAATCACTTTTAAATTACAAAAAAATGCTAGTAACCATAGAAAACTATGCCAAACTCACCTAAATTACTTCGGCTACCATAAATCATCACCAACTAACCCTTACCACAACAAACTAAACCCAATCACATTTAAATTACAAAAAAATGCTACTAACCATAGCAAACTATGCCAAACTCACCTAAATTACTTCGGCTACCATAAATCATCACCAACTAACCCTTACCAAAACAAACTAAACCCAATCACTTTTAAGTTACAAAAAAATGCTACTAACCATAGCAAACTATGCCAAACTCACCTAAATTACTTCGGTTATCAAAAATCACCCCCAACTACACTTTACAGCAACAAACTAAGCCCAATCACTTTAAAATAACAAAAAAATGCTAAAAATCATAACAAACCATACCAGAATCACCTAAATTACTTCAGCTACTGTAAATCACCCCCAACTATCCCTTACCACAACAAGCCAAACCATATCATATTAAAATTACAAAACAAGGTGTTTAAATCATAACAAACTATGCCAGACTCACCTAAATTATTTCGGCTATTTTAAATCATCACCAACTAACCCTTACCACAACAAACTAAACCTAATCACTTTTAAATTACAAAAAAATGCTACTAACCATAGCAAACTATGCTACTAACCATAGCAAACTATGCCAAACTCACCTAAATTACTTCGGCTACCATAAATCATCACCAACTAACCCTTACCACAACAAACTAAACCAAATCACTTTTAAATTACAAAAAAAATGCTACTAACCATAGCAAACTATGCCAAACTAACCTAAATTACTTCGGCTATCAAAAATCACCCCCAACTACACTTTACAGCAACAAACTAAGCCCAATCACTTCAAAATTACAAAAAAATGCTAAAAATCTTAACAAACTATACCAGAATCACCTAAATTACTTCGGCAACCGTAAATCACCCCCAACTGTCCCTTACCAAAGCAAACCAAACCATATCATCTTAAAATTACAAAAAAAGGTGTACAAATCATAACAAACTATGTCAGACTCACCTAAATTACTTCGGCTTCTCTAACTCATCACCAACTAACCCTTACCACAACAAACTAATCCCAATCACTTTTAAATTACAAAAAAATGCTAGTAACCATAGCAAACTATGCCAAACTCACCTAAATTACTTCGGCTACCATAAACCATCACCAACTAACCCTTACCACAACAAACTAAACCCAATCCCATTTAAATTACAAAAAAATGCAACTAACCATAGCAAACTATGCCAAACTCACCTAAATTACTTCGGCTACCATAAATCATCACCAACTAACCCTTACCACAACAAACTAAACCCAATCACTTTTAAGTTACAAAAAAATGCTACTAACCATAGCAAACTATGCCAAACTCACCTAAATTACTTCGGTTATCAAAAATCACCCCCAACTACACTTTACAGCAACAAACTAAGCCCAATCACTTTAAAATAACAAAAAAATGCTAAAAATCATAACAAACCATACCAGAATCACCTAAATTACTTCAGCTACTGTAAATCACCCCCAACTATCCCTTACCACAACAAGCCAAACCATATCATATTAAAATTACAAAACAAGGTGTTTAAATCATAACAAACTATGCCAGACTCACCTAAATTATTTCGGCTATTTTAAATCATCACCAACTAACCCTTACCACAACAAACTAAACCTAATCACTTTTAAATTACAAAAAAATACTACTAACCATAGCAAACTATGCCAAACTCACCTAAATTACTTCGGCTACCATAAATCATCACCAACTAACCCTTACCACATCAAACTAAACCAAATCATTTTTAAATTACAAAAAAATGCTACTAACCATAGCAAACTATGCCAAACTCACCTAAATTACTTTGGCTATCAAAAATCACACCCAACTACACTTTACAGCAACAAAATAAGCCCAATCACTTCAAAATTACAAAAAAATGCTAAAAATCATAACAAACTTAACCAGATTCACCTAAATTACTTCGGCTACCGTAAATGACCCCCGACTATCCCTTACCACAGCAAACCAAACCATATCATCTTAAAATTACAAAAAAAAGGTGTACAAATCATAACAAACTATGCCAGACTCACCTAAATTACTTCGGCTACTCTAACTCATCACCAACTAACCCTTACCACAACAAACTAATCCCAATCACTTTTAAATTACAAAAAAATGCTAGTAACGATAGCAAACTATGCCAAACTAACCTAAATGACTTCGGCTACTATAAATCATCACCAACTAACCCTTGCCACAACAAACTAAACCCAATCACTTTTAAATTACAAAAAAATGCTACTAACCATGGCAAACTATGCCAAACTCACCTAAATTACTTCGGCTATCAAAAATCACCCCCAACTACACTTTACAGCAACAAACTAAGCCCAATCACTTTAAAATTACAAAAAAATGCTAAAAATCATAACAAACTATACCAGAATCACCTAAATTACTTCGGCTACCGTAAATCACCCCCAACTATCCCTTACCACAACAAACTAAACCATATCATCTTAAAATTACAAAAAAAGGTGTACAAATCATAACAAACTATGCCAGACTCACCTAAATTACTTCGGCTACTCTAAATCATCACCAACTAACCCTTACCACAAAAACTAAACCCAATCACTTTTAAATTACAAAAAAATGCTAGTAACCATAGCAAACTATGGCAAACTCACCTAAATTACTTCGGCTACCATAAATCATCACCAACTAACCCTTACCACAACAAAATAAACCCAATCAATTTTAAATTACAAAAAAATGCTACTAACCATAGCAAACTATGCCAAACTCACCTAAATTACTTCGGCTATCAAAAATCACCCCCAACTACACTTTACAGCAAAAAACTAAGCCCAATCACTTTAAAATTACAAAAAAATGCTAAAAATCATAACAAACTATACCAGAATCACCTTAATTACTTCGGCTACCGTAAATCACCCCCAACTATCCCTTACCACAACAAACCAAACCATATCACCTTAAAATTACATAAAAAGGTGTACAAATCATAAAAAACTATGCCAGACTCACCTAAATTACTTCGGCTACTCTAAATCATCACCAACTAACCCTTACCACAACAAACTAAACCCAATCACTTTTAAATTACAAAAACATGCTAGTAACCATAGCAAACTATGCCAAACTCACCTAAATTATTTCGGCTACCATAAATCATCACCAACTAACCCTTACCACAACAAACTAAACCCAATCACTTTTAAATTACAAAAAAATGCTACTAACCATAGCAAACTATGCCAAACTCACCTAAATTACTTCGGCTATCAAAAATCACCCCCAACTACACTTTACAGCAACAAACTAAGCCCAATCACTTTAAAATTACAAAAATATGCTAAAAATCATAACAAACTATACCAGAATCACCTAAATTACTTCGGCTACCGTAAATCACCCCCAACTATACCTTACCACAACAAACCAAACCATATCATCTTAAAATTACAAAAAAAGGTGTACAAATCATAACAAACTATGCCAGACTCACCTAAATTACTTCGGCTACTCTAAATCATCACCAACTAACACTTACAACAACAAACTAAACCCAATCACTTTTAAATTACAAAAAAATGCTACTAACCATGGCAAACTATGCCAAACTCACCTAAATTACTTCGGCTATCAAAAATCACCCCCAACTACACTTTACAGCAACAAACTAAGCCCAATCACTTTAAAATTACAAAAAAATGCTAAAAATCATAACAAACTATACCAGAATCACCTAAATTACTTCGGCTACCGTAAATCACCCCCAACTATCCCTTACCACAACAAACTAAACCATATCATCTTAAAATTACAAAAAAAGGTGTACAAATCATAACAAACTATGCCAGACTCACCTAAATTACTTCGGCTACTCTAAATCATCACCAACTAACCCTTACCACAAAAACTAAACCCAATCACTTTTAAATTACAAAAAAATGCTAGTAACCATAGCAAACTATGCCAAACTCACCTAAATTACTTCGGCTACCATAAATCATCACCAACTAACCCTTACCACAACAAAATAAACCCAATCACTTTTAAATTACAAAAAAATGCTACTAACCATAGCAAACTATGCCAAACTCACCTAAATTACTTCGGCTATCAAAAATCACCCCCAACTACACTTTACAGCAACAAACTAAGCCCAATCACTTTAAAATTACAAAAAAATTCTAAAAATCATAACAAACTATACTAGAATCACCTAAATTACTTCGGCTACCGTAAATCACCCCCAACTATCCCTTACCACAACAAACCAAACCATATCATCTTAAAATTACATAAAAAGGTGTACAAATCATAAAAAACTATGCCAGACTCACCTAAATTACTTCGGTTACTCTAAATCATCACCAACTAACCCTTACCACAACAAACTAAACCCAATCACTTTTAAATTACAAAAACATGCTAGTAACCATAGCAAACTATGCCAAACTCACCTAAATTATTTCGGCTACCATAAATCATCACCAACTAACCCTTACCACAACAAACTAAACCCAATCACTTTTAAATTACAAAAAAATGCTACTAACCATAGCAAACTATGCCAAACTCACCTAAATTACTTCGGCTATCAAAAATCACCCCCAACTACACTTTACAGCAACAAACTAAGCCCAATCACTTTAAAATTACAAAAATATGCTAAAAATCATAACAAACTATACCAGAATCACCTAAATTACTTCGGCTACCGTAAATCACCCCCAACTATCCCTTACCACAACAAACCAAACGATATCATCTTAAAATTACAAAAAAAGGTGTTCAAATCATAACAAACTATGCCAAACTCACCTAAATTACTTCGGCTATCAAAAATCACCCCCAACTACACTTTACAGCAACAAACTAAGCCCAATCACTTTAAAATTACAAAAAAATGCTAAAAATCATAACAAACTATACCAGAATCACCTAAATTACTTCGGCTACCGTAAATGACCCCCAACTATCCCTTACCACAACAAACCAAACCATATCATCTTAAAATTACAATAAAAGGTGTACAAATCATAACAAACTATGCCAGACTCACCTAAATTACTTCGGCTACTCTAAATCATCACCAACTAACCCTTACCACAACAAACTAAACCCAATCACTTTTAAATTACAAAAAAATGCTACTAACCATAGCAAACTATGCCAAACTCACCTAAATTACTTCGGCTACCATAAATCATCACCAACTAACCCTTACCACAACAAACTAAACCCAATCACTTTTAAGTTACAAAAAAATGCTACTAACCATAGCAAACTATGCCAAACTCACCTAAATTACTTCGGCTATCAAAAATCACCCCCAACTACACTTTACAGCAACAAACTAAGCCCAATCACTTTAAAATTACAAAAAAATGCTAAAAATCACAACAAACCATACCAGAATCACCTAAATTACTTCGGCTACTGTAAATCACCCCCAACTATCCCTTACCACAACAAGCCAAACCATATCATCTTAAAATTACAAAAAAAGGTGTACAAATCATAACAAACTATGCCAGACTCACCTAAATTACTTCGGCTACTCTAAATCATCACCAACTAACCCTTACCACAACAAACTAAATCCAATCACTTTTAAATTACAAAAAAATGCTAGTAACCATAGCAAACTATGCCAAACTCACCTAATTAATTCGGCTACCATAAATCATCACCAACTAACCCTTACCACAACAAACTAAACCCAATCACTTTTAAATTACAAAAAAATGCTACTAACCATGGCAAACTATGCCAAACTCACCTAAATTACTTCGGCTATCAAAAATCACCCCCAACTACACTTTACAGCAACAAACTATGCCCAATCACTTAAAAATTACAATAAAATGCTAAAAATCATAACAAACTATACCAGAATCACCTAAATTACTTCGGCTACCGTAAATCACCCCCAACTATCCCTTACCACAACAAACCAAACCATATCATCTTAAAATTACAAAAAAAAGTGTACAAATCATAACAAACTATGCCAGACTCACCTAAATTACTTCGGCTACTCTAAATCATCACCAACTAACACTTACAACAACAAACTAAACCCAATCACTTTTAAATTACAAAAAAATGCTACTAACCATAGCAAACTATGCCAAACTCACCTAGATTACTTCGGCTATCAAAAATCACCCCCAACTACACTTTACAGCAACAAACTAAGCCCAATCACTTTAAAATTACAAAAAAATGCTAAAAATCATCACAAACTATACCAGAATCACCTAAATTACTTCGGCTACCGTAAATCACCCCCAACTATCCCTTACCACAACAAACCAAACCATATCATCTTAAAATTACAAAAAAAGGTGTACAAATCATAACAAACTATGCCAGACTCACCTAAATTACTTCGGCTACTCTAAATCATCACCAACTAACCCTTACCACAACAAACTAAACCCAATCACTTTTAAATTACAAAAAAATTCTACTAACCATAGCAAACTATGCCAAACTCACCTAAATTACTTCGGCTACCATAAATCATCACCAACTAACCCTTACCACAACAAACTAAACCCAATCACTTTTAAATTACAAAAAAATGCTACTAACCATAGCAAACTATGCCAAACTCACCTAGATTACTTCGGCTATCAAAAATCACCCCCAACTACACTTTACAGCAACAAACTAAGCCCAATCACTTTAAAATTACAAAAAAATGCTAAAAATCATAACAAACTATACCAGAATCACCTAAATTACTTCGGCTACCGTAAATCACCCCCAACTATCCCTTACCACAACAAACCAAACCATATCATCTTAAAATTACAAAAAAGGTGTACAAATCATAACAAACTATGCCAGACTCACCTAAATTACTTCGGCTACTCTAAAACATCACCAACTAACCCTTACCACAACAAACTAAACCCAATCACTTTTAAATTACAAAAAAATGCTACTAACCATAGCAAACTATGCCAAACTCACCTAAATTACCTCGGCTACCATAAATCATCACCAACTAACCCTTACCACAACAAACTAAACCCAATCACTTTTAAGTAAAAAAAAAATGCTACTAACCATAGCAAACTATGCCAAACTCACCTAAATTACTTCGGCTATCAAAAATCACCCCCAACTACACTTTACAGCAACAAACTAAGCCCAATCACTTAAAAATTACAAAAAAATGCTAAAAATCATAACAAACCATACCAGAATCACCTAAATTACTTCGGCTACTGTAAATCACCGCCAACTATCCCTTACCACAACAAGCCAAACCATAACATCTTAAAATTACAAAAAAAGGTGTACAAATCATAACTATGCCAGACTCACCTAATTTACTTCGGCTACCATAAATCATCACCAACTAACCCTTACCACAACAAACTAAACCCAATCATTTTTAAATTACAAAAAAATGCTAGTAACCATAGCAAACTATGCCAAACTCACCTAAATTACTTCGGCTACCATAAATCATCACCAACTAACCCTTACCACAACAAACTAAACCAAATCACTTTTAAATTACAAAAAAATGCTACTAACCATAGCAAACTATGCCAAACTAACCTTAATTACTTCGGCTATCAAAAATCACCCCCAACTACACTTTACAGCAACAAACTAAGCCCAATCACTTCAAAATTACAAAAAAATGCTAAAAATCATAACAAACTATACCAGAATCACCTAAATTACTAAGGCTACCGTAAATCACCCCCAACTGTCCCTTACCAAAGCAAACCAAACCATATCATCTTAAAATTACAAAAAAAGGTGTACAAATCCTAACAAACTATGCCAGACTCACCTAAATTACTTCGGCTTCTCTAACTCATCACCAACTAACCCTTACCACAACAAACTAATCCCAATCACTTTTAAATTACAAAAAAATGCTAGTAACCATAGCAAACTATGCCAAACTCACCTAATTAATTCGGCTACCATAAATCATCACCAACTAACCCTTACCACAACAAACTAAACCCAATCACTTTTAAATTACAAAAAAATGCTACTAACCATGGCCAACTATGCCAAACTCACCTAAATTACTTCGGCTATCAAAAATCACCCCCAACTACACTTTACAGCAACAAACTAAGCCTAATCACTTTAAAATTACAAAAATATGCTAAAAATCATAACAAACTATACCAGAATCACCTAAATTACTTCGGCTACCGTAAATCACCCCCAACTATCCTTTACCACAACAAACCAAACCATATCATCTTAAAATTACAAAAAAAGGTGTACAAATCATAACAAACTATGCCAGACTCACCTAAATTATTTCGGCTACTCTAAATCATCACCAACTAACACTTACAACAACAAACTAAACCCAATCACTTTTAAATTACAAAAAAATGCTACTAACCATAGCAAACTATGCCAAACTCACCTAAATTACTTCGGCTATCAAAAATAACCCCCAACTACAATTTACAGCAACAAACTAAGCCCAATCACTTTAAAATTACAAAAAAATGCTAAAAATCATAACAAACCATACCAGAATCACCTAAATTACTTCGGCTACTGTAAATCACCCCCAACTATCCCTTACCACAACAATCCAAACCATATCATCTTAAAATTACAAAAAAAGGTGTACAAATTATAACAAACTATGCCAGACTCACCTAAATTACTTCGGCTACTCTAAATCATCACCAACTAACCCTTACCACAACAAACTAAACCCAATCACTTTTAAATTACAAAAACATGCTAGTAACCATAGCAAACTATGCCAAACTCACCAAAATTATTTCGGCTACCATAAATCATCACCAACTAACCCTTACCACAACAAACTAAACCCAATCACTTTTAAATTACAAAAAAATGCTACTAACCATAGCAAACTATGCCAAACTCACCTAAATTACTTCGGGTATCAAAAATCACCCCCAACTACACTTTACAGCAACAAACTAAGCCCAATCACTTTAAAATTACAAAAATATGCTAAAAATCATAACAAACTATACCAGAATCACCTAAATTACTTCGGCTACCGTAAATCACCCCCAACTATCCCTTACCACAACAAACCAAACCATATCATCTTAAAATTACAAAAAAAGGTGTACAAATCATAACAAACTATGCCAGACTCACCTAAATTACTTCGGCTACTCTAAATCATCACCAACTAACACTTACAACAACAAACTAAACCCAATCACTTTTAAATTACAAAAAAATGCTACTAACCATAGCAAACTATGCCAAACTCACCTAAATTACTTCGGCTATCAAAAATCACCCCCAACTACACTTTACAGCAACAAACTAAGCCCAATCACTTTAAAATTACAAAAAAATGCTAAAAATCATAACAAACTATACCAGAATCACCTAAATTACTTCGGCTACCGTAAATGACCCCCAACTATCCCTTACCACAACAAACCAAACCATATCATCTTAAAATTACAAAAAAAGGTGTACAAATCATAACAAACTATGCCAGACTCACCTAAATTACTTCGGCTACTCTAAATCATCACCAACTAACCCTTACCACAACAAACTAAACCCAATCACTTTTAAATTACAAAAAAATGCTACTAACCATAGAAAACTATGCCAAACTCACCTAAATTACTTCGGCTACCATAAATCATCACCAACTAACCCTTACCACAACAAACTAAACCCAATCACTTTTAAGTTACAAAAAAATGCTACTAACCATAGCAAACTATGCCAAACTCACCTAAATTACTTCGGCTATCAAAAATCACCCCCAACTACACTTTACAGCAACAAACTAAGCCCAATCACTTTAAAATTACAAAAAAATGCTAAAAATTATAACAAACCATACCAGAATCACCTAAATTACTTCGGCTACTATAAATCACCCCCAACTATCCCTTACCACAACAAGCCAAACCATATCATCTTAAAATTACAAAAAAAGGTGTACAAATCATAACAAACTATGCCAGACTCACCTAAATTACTTCGGCTACTCTAAATCATCACCAACTAACCCTTACCACAACAAACTAAACCCAATCACTTTTAAATTACAAAAAAATGCTAGTAACCATAGCAAACTATGCCAAACTCACCTAAATTACTTCGGCTACCATAAATCATCACCAACTAACCCTTACCACAACAAACTAAACCCAATCAGTTTTAAACTACAAAAAAATGCTACTAACCATAGCAAACTATGCCAAACTCACCTAAATTACTTCGGCTATCAAAAATCACCCCCAACTACACTTTACAGCAACAAACTAAGCCCAATCACTTTAAAATTACAAAAAAATGCTAAAAATCATAACAAACTATACCAGAATCACCTAAATTACTTCGGCTACAGCAAATCACCCCCAACTATCCCTTACCACAACAAACCAAACCATATCATCTTAAAATTACAAAAAAAGGTGTACAAATCATAACAAACTATGCCAGACTCACCTAAATTACTTCGGCTACTCTAAATCATCACCAACTAACCCTTACCACAACAAACTAAACCCAATCACTTTTAAATTACAAAAAAATGCTAGTAACCATAGCAAACTATGCCAAACTCACCTAAATTACTTCGGCTACCATAAATCATCACCAACTAACCCTTACCACAACAAACTAAACCCAATCACTTTTAAATTAAAAAAAATGCCACTAACCATAGCAAACTATGCCAAACTCACCTAAATTACTTCGGCTATCAAAAATCATTCCCAACTTTACTTTACAGCAACAAACTAAGCCCAATCACGTTAAAATTACAAAAAAATGCTAAAAATCATAACAAACTATACCAGAATCACCTAAATTACTTCGGCTACCGTAAATCACCCCCAACTATCCCTTACCACAACAAACCAAACCATATCATCTTAAAATTACAAAAAAAGGTGTACAAATCATAACAAACTATGCCAGACTCACCTAATTTACTTCGGCTACTCTAAATCATCACCAACTAAACCTTACCACAACAAACTAAACCCAATCACTTTTAAATTACAAAAAAATGCTAGTAACCATAGCAAACTATGCCAAACTCACCTAAATTACTTCGGCTTCCATAAATCATCACCAACTAACCCTTACCACAACAAACTAAACCCAATCACTTTTAAATTACAAAAAAATGCTACTAACCATAGCAAACTATGCCAAAAACACCTAAATTACTTCGGCTACCATAAATCATCACTAACTAACCCTTACCACAACAAACTAAACAAAATCACTTTTAAATTACAAAAAAATGCTACTAACCATAGCAATCTATGCCAAACTCACCTAAATTACTTCGGTTATCAAAAATCACCCCCAACTACACTTTACAGCAACAAACTAAGCCCAATCACTTTAAAATTACAAAAAAATGCTAAAAATCATAACAAACTATACCAGAATCACCTAAATTACTTCGGCTAGCGTAAATCACCCCCAACTATCCCTTACCAAAACAAACCAAACCATATCATCTTAAAATTACAAAAAAAGGTGTACAAATCATAACAAACTATGCCAGACTCACCTAAATTACTTCGGCTACTCTAAATCATCACCAACTAACTCTTACCACAACAATCTAAACCCAATCACTTTTAAATTACAAAAAAATTCTAGTAACCATAGCAAACTATGCCAAACTCACCTAAATTACTTCGGCTACCATAAATCATCACCAACTAACCCTTACCACAACAAACTAAACCCAATCAGTTTTAAATTACAAAAAAATGCTATTAACCATAGCAAACTATGCCAAACTCACCTAAATTACTTCGGCTATCAAAAATCACCCCCAACTACACTTTACAGCAAGAAACTAAGCCCAATCGCTTTAAAATTACAAAAAAATGTTAAAATTATAACAAACTATACCAGAATCACCTAAATTACTTCGGCTACCGTAAATCACCCCCAACTATCCCTTACCACAACAAACCAAACCATATCATCTTAAAATTACAAAAAAAGGTGTACAAATCATAACAAACTATGCCAGACTCACCTAAATTACTTCGGCTATTCTAAATCATCACCGAATAACCCTTCCCACAACAAACTAAACCCAATCACTTTTAAATTACAAAAAAATGCTACTAACCATAAAAAACTATGCCAAACTCACCTAAATTAATTCGGCTATTAGAAGTCACCCCAAAATACACTCTACATGAACAAACTAAGCCCAATCACTTTAAAATTACAAAAAAATGTTAAAAATCATAACAAACTATACCAGAATCACCTAAATTACTTCGGCTACCGTAAATCACCCCCAACTATCCCTTACAACAACAAACAAAACCATATATTCTTAAAATTACAAAAAAAAGGTGTACAAATCATAACAAACTATGCCAGACTCACCTAAATTACTTCGGCTACTCTAAATCATTACCAACTAACCCTTACCACAACAAACTAAACCCAATCACTTTTAAATTACAAAAAAATGCTACTAACCATAGCAAACTATGCCAAACTCACTTAAATTACTTCGGCTATCAAAAATCACACCCAACTACACTTTACAGCAACAATCTAAACCCAATCACTTTAAAATTACAAAAAAATGCTAAAAATCATAACAAACTATACCAGAATCACCTAAATTACTTCGGCTACCGTAAATCACCAACAAATATCCCTTACCACAACAAACCAAACCATATCATCTTAAAATTACAAAAAAAAAGTGTACAAATCATAACAAACTATGCCAGACTCACCTAAATTACTTCGGCTACTCTAAATCATCACCAGCTAACCCTTACCTCAACAAACTAAACCCAAACACTTTTAAATTACAAAAAAATGCTACTAACCATAGCAAACTATGCCAAACTCACCTAAATTACTTCGGCTATCAAAAATAAACCCAACTACACTTTACAGCAACAAACTAAGCCCAATCAATTTAAAATTACAAAAAAAATGCTAAAAATCATAACAAACTATACCAGAATCACCTAAATTACTTCGGCTACCGTAAATCACCCCCAACTATCCCTTACCACAACAAACCAAACCATATCATCTTAAAATTACAAAAAAGGAGTACAAATCATAACAAACTATGCCAGACTCACCTAAATTACTTCGGCTACTCTAAATCATCACCAACTAACCCTTACCACAACAAACTAAACCCAATCACTTTTAAATTACAAAAAAATGCTAGTAACCATAGCAAACTATGCCAAACTAACCAAAATTACTTCGGCTACCATAAATCACCCCCAACTACACTTTACAGCAACAAACAAAGCCCAATCACTTTAAAATTACAAAAAAATGCTAAAAATTATTACAAACTATACCAGAATCACCTAAATTACTTCGGCTACCGTAAATCACCCCCAACTACCCCTTACCACAACAAATCAAACCATATCATCTTAAAATTACAAAAAAAGGTGTACAAATCATAACAAACTATGCCAGACTCACCTAAAATACTTCGGCTACTCTAAATCATCACCAACTAACCCTTACCACAACAAACTAAACCCAATCACTTTTAAATTACAAAAAAATGCTAGTAACCATAGCAAACTACGCCAAACTAACCAAAATTACTTCGGCTATCAAAAATCACCCCCAACTACACTTTACAGCAACAAACTAAGCCCAATCGCTTTAAAATTACAAAAAAATGCTAAAAATTATAACAAACTATACCAGAATCACCTAAATTACTTCGGCTACCGTAAATCACCCCCAACTATCCCTTACCACAACAAACCAAACCATATCATCTTATAATTACAAAAAAAGTTGTACAAATCATAACAAACTATGCCAGACTCACCTAAATTACTTCGGCTACTCTAAATCATCACCAACTAACCCTTACCACAACAAACTATACCCAATCACTTTTAAATTACAAAAAAATGCTAGTAACCATAGCAAACTATGCCAAACTCACCTAAATTACTTCGGCTACCATAAATCATCACCAACTAACCCTTACCACCACAAACTAAACCCAATCACTTTTAAATTACAAAAAAATGCTACTAACCATAGCAAACTATGCCAAACTCACCTAAATTACTTCGGCTATCAAAAATCGCCCCCAGCTACACTTTACAGCAACAAACTAAGCCCAATCACTTTAAAATTACAAAAAAATGCTAAAAATCATAACAAACTATACCAGAATCACCTAAATTACTTCGGCTACCGTAAATCACCCCCAACTATCCCTTACCACAACAAACCAAACCATATCATCTTATAATTACAAAAAAAGTTGTACAAATCATAAAAAACTATGCCAGACTCACCTAAATTACTTCGGCTACTCTAAATCATCACCAACTAACCCTTACCACAACAAACTAGACCCAATAACTTTTAAATTACAAAAAAATGCTAGTAACCATAGCAAACTATGCCAAACTCACCTAAATTACTTAGGCTACCATAAATCATCACCAACTACACTTTACAGCAACAAACTAAGCCCAATCGCTTTAAAATTACAAAAAAATGCTAAAAATTATAACAAACTATACCAGAATCACCTAAATTACTTCGGCTACCGTAAATCACCCCCAATTATCCCTTACCACAACAAACCAAACCATATCATCTTATAATTACAAAAAAAGTTGTACAAATCATAACAAACTATGCCAGACTCACCTAAATTACTTCGGCTACTCTAAATCATCACCAACTAACACTTACCACAACAAACTATACCCAATCACTTTTAAATTACAAAAAAATGCTAGTAACCATAGCAAACTATGCCATATCATCTTATAATTACAAAAAAAGTTGTACAAATCATAAAAAACTATGCCAGACTCACCTAAATTACTTCGGCTACTCTAAATCATCACCAACTAACCCTTACCACAACAAACTAGACCCAATCACTTTTAAATTACAAAAAAATGCTAGTAACCATGGCAAACTACGCCAAACTAACCAAAATTACTTCGGCTATCAAAAATCACCCCCAACTACACTTTACAGCAACAAACTAAGCCCAATCGCTTTAAAATTACAAAAAAATGCTAAAAATTATAACAAACTATACCAGAATCACCTAAATTACTTCGGCTACCGTAAATCACCCCCAACTATCCCTTACCACAACAAACCAAACCATATCATCTTAAAATTACAAAAAAAGGTGTACAAATCATAACAAACTATGCCAGACTCACCTAAAATACTTCGGCTACTCTAAATCATCACCAACTAACCCTTACCACAACAAACTAAACCCAATCACTTTTAAATTACAAAAAAATGCTAGTAACCATAGCAGCCGGTGCGGTACGGTAGTGGTTAGAGGCGCAGTGGCTTGCTCGGCGGAGTCAAGCAAGTCACACAGCGTCCCGCATTTGGATGGGTGACCGAGTCCCACCAAAGGCCACTACGGCTCGGTGCGACACCCAGGCTAAATAAGATCAGAGCGGCTTAGCACTTCCGCTAAAGGGGGCTGGACAAGGGGCCCGATGGGGCCTAAGTCCTGTGGTCGTCAGGCCACACCCCCGCAAATATACATACATACATAGTAACCATAGCAAACTACGCCAAACTAACCAAAATTACTTCGGCTATCAAAAATCACCCCCAACTACACTTTACAGCAACAAACTAAGCACAATAGCTTTAAAATTACAAAAAAATGCTAATAATTATAAGAAACTATACCAGAATCACCTAAATTACTTCGGCTACCGTAAATCACCCGCAACTATCCCTTACCACAACAAAAAAAACCATATCATCTTAAAATTACAAAAAAAGGTGTACAAATCATAACAAACTATGCCAGACTCACCTAAATTACTTCGGCTACTTTAAATCATCACCAACTAACCCTTACCACAACAAACTTAACCCAATTAATTTTTAATTACAAAAAAATGCCAGTAACCATAACAAACTATGCCAAACTCACCTAAATTACTTCGGCTACCATAGATCATCACCAACTAACCCTTACCACAACAAACTAAACCCAATCACTTTTAAATTACAAAAAAATGCTACTAAAGATAGCAAACTATGCCAAACTCACCTAAATTATTTCGGCTATCAAAAATCACACCCAACTACACTTTACAGCAACAAACTAAGCTCAATCACTTTCAAATTACAAAAAAATGCTAAAAATCATAACAAACTATACCAGAATAACCTAAATTACTTCGGCTACCGTAAATCACCCCCAACTATCCCTTACCACAACAAACCAAACCATATCATCTTATAATTACAAAAAAAGTTGTACAAATCATAACAAACTATGCCAGACTCACCTAAATTACTTCGGCTACTCTAAATCATCACCAACTAACCCTTACCACAACAAACTAAACCCAATCACTTTTAAATTACAAAAAAATGCTACTAACCATAGCAAACTATGCCAAACTCACCTAAATTACTTCGGCTACCATAAATCATCACCAACTAACCCTTACCACAACAAACTAAACCCAATCACTTTTAAGTTACAAAAAAATGCTACTAACCATAGCAAACTATGCCAAACTCACCTAAATTACTTCGGCTATCAAAAATCACCCCCAACTACACTTTACAGCAACAAACTAAGCCCAATCACTTTAAAATTACAAAAAAATGCTAAAAATCACAACAAACCATACCAGAATCACCTAAATTACTTCGGCTACTGTAAATCACCCCCAACTATCCCTTACCACAACAAGCCAAACCATATCATCTTAAAATTACAAAAAAAGGTGTACAAATCATAACAAACTATGCCAGACTCACCTAAATTACTTCGGCTACTCTAAATCATCACCAACTAACCCTTACCACAACAAACTAAATCCAATCACTTTTAAATTACAAAAAAATGCTAGTAACCATAGCAAACTATGCCAAACTCACCTAATTAATTCGGCTACCATAAATCATCACCAACTAACCCTTACCACAACAAACTAAACCCAATCACTTTTAAATTACAAAAAAATGCTACTAACCATGGCAAACTATGCCAAACTCACCTAAATTACTTCGGCTATCAAAAATCACCTCCAACTACACTTTACAGCAACAAACTATGCCCAATCACTTAAAAATTACAATAAAATGCTAAAAATCATAACAAACTATACCAGAATCACCTAAATTACTTCGGCTACCGTAAATCACCCCCAACTATCCCTTACCACAACAAACCAAACCATATCATCTTAAAATTACAAAAAAAAGTGTACAAATCATAACAAACTATGCCAGACTCACCTAAATTACTTCGGCTACTCTAAATCATCACCAACTAACACTTACAACAACAAACTAAACCCAATTACTTTTAAATTACAAAAAAATGCTACTAACCATAGCAAACTATGCCAAACTCACCTAGATTACTTCGGCTATCAAAAATCACCCCCAACTACACTTTACAGCAACAAACTAAGCCCAATCACTTTAAAATTACAAAAAAATGCTAAAAATCATCACAAACTATACCAGAATCACCTAAATTACTTCGGCTACCGTAAATCACCCCCAACTATCCCTTACCACAACAAACCAAACCATATCATCTTAAAATTACAAAAAAAGGTGTACAAATCATAACAAACTATGCCAGACTCACCTAAATTACTTCGGCTACTCTAAATCATCACCAACTAACCCTTACCAAAACAAACTAAACCCAATCACTTTTAAATTACAAAAAAATTCTACTAACCATAGCAAACTATGCCAAACTCACCTAAATTACTTCGGCTACCATAAATCATCACCAACTAACCCTTACCACAACAAACTAAACCCAATCACTTTTAAATTACAAAAAAATGCTACTAACCATAGCAAACTATGCCAAACTCACCTAGATTACTTCGGCTATCAAAAATCACCCCCAACTACACTTTACAGCAACAAACTAAGCCCAATCACTTTAAAATTACAAAAAAATGCTAAAAATCATAACAAACTATACCAGAATCACCTAAATTACTTCGGCTACCGTAAATCACCCCCAACTATCCCTTACCACAACAAACCAAACCATATCATCTTAAAATTACAAAAAAGGTGTACAAATCATAACAAACTATGCCAGACTCACCTAAATTACTTCGGCTACTCTAAAACATCACCAACTAACCCTTACCACAACAAACTAAACCCAATCACTTTTAAATTACAAAAAAATGCTACTAACCATAGCAAACTATGCCAAACTCACCTAAATTACCTCGGCTACCATAAATCATCACCAACTAACCCTTACCACAACAAACTAAACCCAATCACTTTTAAGTAAAAAAAAAATGCTACTAACCATAGCAAACTATGCCAAACTCACCTAAATTACTTCGGCTATCAAAAATCACCCCCAACTACACTTTACAGCAACAAACTAAGCCCAATCACTTAAAAATTACAAAAAAATGCTAAAAATCATAACAAACCATACCAGAATCACCTAAATTACTTCGGCTACTGTAAATCACCGCCAACTATCCCTTACCACAACAAGCCAAACCATAACATCTTAAAATTACAAAAAAAGGTGTACAAATCATAACTATGCCAGACTCACCTAATTTACTTCGGCTACCATAAATCATCACCAACTAACCCTTACCACAACAAACTAAACCCAATCATTTTTAAATTACAAAAAAATGCTAGTAACCATAGCAAACTATGCCAAACTCACCTAAATTACTTCGGCTACCATAAATCATCACCAACTAACCCTTACCACAACAAACTAAACCAAATCACTTTTAAATTACAAAAAAATGCTACTAACCATAGCAAACTATGCCAAACTAACCTTAATTACTTCGGCTATCAAAAATCACCCCCAACTACACTTTACAGCAACAAACTAAGCCCAATCACTTCAAAATTACAAAAAAATGCTAAAAATCATAACAAACTATACCAGAATCACCTAAATTACTAAGGCTACCGTAAATCACACCCAACTGTCCCTTACCAAAGCAAACCAAACCATATCATCTTAAAATTACAAAAAAAGGTGTACAAATCATAACAAACTATGCCAGACTCACCTAAATTACTTCGGCTTCTCTAACTCATCACCAACTAACCCTTACCACAACAAACTAATCCCAATCACTTTTAAATTACAAAAAAATGCTAGTAACCATAGCAAACTATGCCAAACTCACCTAATTAATTCGGCTACCATAAATCATCACCAACTAACCCTTACCACAACAAACTAAACCCAATCACTTTTAAATTACAAAAAAATGCTACTAACCATGGCCAACTATGCCAAACTCACCTAAATTACTTCGGCTATCAAAAATCACCCCCAACTACACTTTACAGCAACAAACTAAGCCTAATCACTTTAAAATTACAAAAATATGCTAAAAATCATAACAAACTATACCAGAATCACCTAAATTACTTCGGCTACCGTAAATCACCCCCAACTATCCTTTACCACAACAAACCAAACCATATCATCTTAAAATTACAAAAAAAGGTGTACAAATCATAACAAACTATGCCAGACTCACCTAAATTATTTCGGCTACTCTAAATCATCACCAACTAACACTTACAACAACAAACTAAACCCAATCACTTTTAAATTACAAAAAAATGCTACTAACCATAGCACACTATGCCAAACTCACCTAAATTACTTCGGCTATCAAAAATAACCCCCAACTACAATTTACAGCAACAAACTAAGCCCAATCACTTTAAAATTACAAAAAAATGCTAAAAATCATAACAAACCATACCAGAATCACCTAAATTACTTCGGCTACTGTAAATCACCCCCAACTATCCCTTACCACAACAAGCCAAACCATATCATCTTAAAATTACAAAAAAAGGTGTACAAATTATAACAAACTATGCCAGACTCACCTAAATTACTTCGGCTACTCTAAATCATCACCAACTAACCCTTACCACAACAAACTAAACCCAATCACTTTTAAATTACAAAAACATGCTAGTAACCATAGCAAACTATGCCAAACTCACCTAAATTATTTCAGCTACCATAAATCATCACCAACTAACCCTTACCACAACAAACTAAACCCAATCACTTTTAAATTACAAAAAAATGCTACTAACCATAGCAAACTATGCCAAACTCACCTAAATTACTTCGGGTATCAAAAATCACCCCCAACTACACTTTACAGCAACAAACTAAGCCCAATCACTTTAAAATTACAAAAATATGCTAAAAATCATAACAAACTATACCAGAATCACCTAAATTACTTCGGCTACCGTAAATCACCCCCAACTATCCCTTACCACAACAAACCAAACCATATCATCTTAAAATTACAAAAAAAGGTGTACAAATCATAACAAACTATGCCAGACTCACCTAAATTACTTCGGCTACTCTAAATCATCACCAACTAACACTTACAACAACAAACTAAACCCAATCACTTTTAAATTACAAAAAAATGCTACTAACCATAGCAAACTATGCCAAACTCACCTAAATTACTTCGGCTATCAAAAATCACCCCCAACTACACTTTACAGCAACAAACTAAGCCCAATCACTTTAAAATTACAAAAAAATGCTAAAAATCATAACAAACTATACCAGAATCACCTAAATTACTTCGGCTACCGTAAATGACCCCCAACTATCTCTTACCACAACAAACCAAACCATATCATCTTAAAATTACAAAAAAAGGTGTACAAATCATAACAAACTATGCCAGACTCACCTAAATTACTTCGGCTACTCTAAATCATCACCAACTAACCCTTACCACAACAAACTAAACCCAATCACTTTTAAATTACAAAAAAATGCTACTAACCATAGAAAACTATGCCAAACTCACCTAAATTACTTCGGCTACCATAAATCATCACCAACTAACCCTTACCACAACAAACTAAACCCAATCACTTTTAAGTTACAAAAAAATGCTACTAACCATAGCAAACTATGCCAAACTCACCTAAATTACTTCGGCTATCAAAAATCACCCCCAACTACACTTTACAGCAACAAACTAAGCCCAATCACTTTAAAATTACAAAAAAATGCTAAAAATTATAACAAACCATACCAGAATCACCTAAATTACTTCGGCTACTATAAATCACCCCCAACTATCCCTTACCACAACAAGCCAAACCATATCATCTTAAAATTACAAAAAAAGGTGTACAAATCATAACAAACTATGCCAGACTCACCTAAATTACTTCGGCTACTCTAAATCATCACCAACTAACCCTTACCACAACAAACTAAACCCAATCACTTTTAAATTACAAAAAAATGCTAGTAACCATAGCAAACTATGCCAAACTCACCTAAATTACTTCGGCTACCATAAATCATCACCAACTAACCCTTACCACAACAAACTAAACCCAATCAGTTTTAAACTACAAAAAAATGCTACTAACCATAGCAAACTATGCCAAACTCACCTAAATTACTTCGGCTATCAAAAATCACCCCCAACTACACTTTACAGCAACAAACTAAGCCCAATCACTTTAAAATTACAAAAAAATGCTAAAAATCATAACAAACTATACCAGAATCACCTAAATTACTTCGGCTACAGCAAATCACCCCCAACTATCCCTTACCACAACAAACCAAACCATATCATCTTAAAATTACAAAAAAAGGTGTACAAATCATAACAAACTATGCCAGACTCACCTAAATTACTTCGGCTACTCTAAATCATCACCAACTAACCCTTACCACAACAAACTAAACCCAATCACTTTTAAATTACAAAAAAATGCTAGTAACCATAGCAAACTATGCCAAACTCACCTAAATTACTTCGGCTACCATAAATCATCACCAACTAACCCTTACCACAACAAACTAAACCCAATCACTTTTAAATTACAAAAAAATGCCACTAACCATAGCAAACTATGCCAAACTCACCTAAATTACTTCGGCTATCAAAAATCATTCCCAACTTTACTTTACAGCAACAAACTAAGCCCAATCACGTTAAAATTACAAAAAAATGCTAAAAATCATAACAAACTATACCAGAATCACCTAAATTACTTCGGCTACCGTAAATCACCCCCAACTATCCCTTACCACAACAAACCAAACCATATTATCTTAAAATTACAAAAAAAGGTGTACAAATCATAACAAACTATGCCAGACTCAAATAATTTACTTCGGCTACTCTAAATCATCACCAACTAAACCTTACCACAACAAACTAAACCCAATCACTTTTAAATTACAAAAAAATGCTAGTAACCATAGCAAACTATGCCAAACTCACCTAAATTACTTCGGCTTCCATAAATCATCACCAACTAACCCTTACCACAACAAACTAAACCCAATCACTTTTAAATTACAAAAAAATGCCACTAACCATAGCAAACTATGCCAAACTCACCTAAATTACTTCGGCTATCAAAAATCATTCCCAACTACACTTTACAGCAACAAACTAAGCCAAATCACTTTAAAATTACAAAAAAATGCTAAAAATCATAACAAACTATACCAGAATTACCTAAATTACGTCGGCTACCGTAAATCACCCCCAACTATCCCTTACCACAACAAACCAAACCATATCATCTTAAAATTACAAAAAAAGTTGTACAAATCATAACAAACTATGCCAGACTCACCTAAATTACTTCGGCTACTCTAAATCATCACCAACTAACCCTTACCACAACAAACTAAACCCAATCACTGTTAAATTACAAAAAAATGCTACTAACCATAGCAAACTATGCCAAAAACACCTAGATTACTTCGGCTACCATAAATCATCACCAACTAACCCTTACCACAACAAACTAAACCCAATGTCTTTTAAATTACAAAAAAATGCTACTAACCATAGCAAATTATGCCAAACTCACCTAAATTACTTCGGCTATCAAAAATCACCCCCAACTACACTTTACAGCAACAAACTAAACCCAATCACTTTAAAATTACAAAAAAATTTTAAAAATCATAACAAACTATACCAGAATCACCCAAATTACTTCGGCTACCGTAAATCACCCCCAACTATCTCTTATTACAACAAACCAAATCATATCATCTTAAAATTACAAAAAAGGGTGTACAAATCATAACAAACTATGCCAGACTCACCTAAATTACTTCGGCTACTGTAAATCATCACCAACTAACCCTTACCACAACAAACTAAACCCAATCACTTTTAAATTACAAAAAAATGCTAGTAACCATAGCAAACTTTGCCAAACTCACCTAAATTATTTCGGCTACCATAAATCATCACCAACTAACCCTTACCACAACAAACTAAACCCAATCACTTTTAAATTACAAAAAAATGCTACTAACCATAGCAAACTATGCCAAACTCACCTAAATTACTTCGGCTATCAAAAATCACCCCCAACTACACTTTACAGCAACAAACTAAGCCCAATCAATTTAAAATTACAAAAAAATGCTAAAAATCATAACAAACTATACCAGAGTCACCTAAATTACTTCGGCTACCGTAAATCACCCCCAACTATCCCTTACCACAACAAACCAAATCATATCATCTTAAAATTACAAAAAAAGGTGTACAAATCATAACAAACTATGCCAGACTCACCTAAATTACTTCGGGCTCTCTAAATCATCACCAACTAACCCTTACCACAACAAACTAAACCCAATCACTTTTAAATTACAAAAAAATGCTACTAACCATAGCAAACTATGCCAAAAACACCTAAATTACTTCGGCTACCATAAATCATCACTAACTAACCCTTACCACAACAAACTAAACAAAATCACTTTTAAATTACAAAAAAATGCTACTAACCATAGCAATCTATGCCAAACTCACCTAAATTACTTCGGCTATCAAAAATCACCCCCAACTACACTTTACAGCAACAAACTAAGCCCAATCACTTTAAAATTACAAAAAAATGCTAAAAATCATAACAAACTATACCAGAATCACCTAAATTACTTCGGCTAGCGTAAATCACCCCCAACTATCCCTTACCAAAACAAACCAAACCATATCATCTTAAAATTACAAAAAAAGGTGTACAAATCATAACAAACTATGCCAGACTCACCTAAATTACTTCGGCTACTCTAAATCATCACCAACTAACTCTTACCACAACAATCTAAACCCAATCACTTTTAAATTACAAAAAAATTCTAGTAACCATAGCAAACTATGCCAAACTCACCTAAATTACTTCGGCTACCATAAATCATCACCAACTAACCCTTACCACAACAAACTAAACCCAATCAGTTTTAAATTACAAAAAAATGCTATTAACCATAGCAAACTATGCCAAACTCACCTAAATTACTTCGGCTATCAAAAATCACCCCCAACTACACTTTACAGCAAGAAACTAAGCCCAATCGCTTTAAAATTACAAAAAAATGTTAAAATTATAACAAACTATACCAGAATCACCTAAATTACTTCGGCTACCGTAAATCACCCCCAACTATCCCTTACCACAACAAACCAAACCATATCATCTTAAAATTACAAAAAAAGGTGTACAAATCATAACAAACTATGCCAGACTCACCTAAATTACTTCGGCTATTCTAAATCATCACCGAATAACCCTTCCCACAACAAACTAAACCCAATCACTTTTAAATTACAAAAAAATGCTACTAACCATAGAAAACTATGCCAAACTCACCTAAATTAATTCGGCTATTAGAAGTCACCCCCAAATACACTCTACATCAACAAACTAAGCCCAATCACTTTAAAATTACAAAAAAATGTTAAAAATCATAACAAACTATACCAGAATCACCTAAATTACTTCGGCTACCGTAAATCACCCCCAACTATCCTTTACAACAACAAACAAAACCATATCATCTTAAAATTACAAAAAAAGGTGTACAAATCATAACAAACTATGCCAGACTCACCTAAATTACTTCGGCTACTCTAAATCATTACCAACTAACCCTTACCACAACAAACTAAACCCAATCACTTTTAAATTACAAAAAAATGCTACTAACCATAGCAAACTATGCCAAACTCACTTATATTACTTCGGCTATCAAAAATCACACCCAACTACACTTTACAGCAACAAACTAAACCCAATCACTTTAAAATTACAAAAAAATGCTAAAAATCATAACAAACTATACCAGAATCACCTAAATTACTTCTGCTACCGTAAATCACCAACAAATATCCCTTACCACAACAAACCAAACCATATCATCTTAAAATTACAAAAAAAAAGTGTACAAATCATAACAAACTATGCCAGACTCACCTAAATTACTTCGGCTACTCTAAATCATCACCAGCTAACCCTTACCTCAACAAACTAAACCCAAACACTTTTAAATTACAAAAAAATGCTACTAACCATAGCAAACTATGCCAAACTCACCTAAATTACTTCGGCTATCAAAAATAAACCCAACTACACTTTACAGCAACAAACTAAGCCCAATCAATTTAAAATTACAAAAAAAATGCTAAAAATCATAACAAACTATACCAGAATCACCTAAATTACTTCGGCTACCGTAAATCACCCCCAACTATCCCTTACCACAACAAACCAAACCATATCATCTTAAAATTACAAAAAAGGAGTACAAATCATAACAAACTATGCCAGACTCACCTAAATTACTTCGGCTACTCTAAATCATCACCAACTAACCCTTACCACAACAAACTAAACCCAATCACTTTTAAATTACAAAAAAATGCTAGTAACCATAGCAAACTATGCCAAACTAACCAAAATTACTTCGGCTACCATAAATCACCCCCAACTACACTTTACAGCAACAAACAAAGCCCAATCACTTTAAAATTACAAAAAAATGCTAAAAATTATAACAAACTATACCAGAATCACCTAAATTACTTCGGCTACCGTAAATCACCCCCAACTACCCCTTACCACAACAAATCAAACCATATCATCTTAAAATTACAAAAAAAGGTGTACAAATCATAACAAACTATGCCAGACTCACCTAAAATACTTCGGCTACTCTAAATCATCACCAACTAACCCTTACCACAACAAACTAAACCCAATCACTTTTAAATTACAAAAAAATGCTAGTAACCATAGCAAACTACGCCAAACTAACCAAAATTACTTCGGCTATCAAAAATCACCCCCAACTACACTTTACAGCAACAAACTAAGCCCAATCGCTTTAAAATTACAAAAAAATGCTAAAAATTATAACAAACTATACCAGAATCACCTAAATTACTTCGGCTACCGTAAATCACCCCCAACTATCCCTTACCACAACAAACCAAACCATATCATCTTATAATTACAAAAAAAGTTGTACAAATCATAACAAACTATGCCAGACTCACCTAAATTACTTCGGCTACTCTAAATCATCACCAACTAACCCTTACCACAACAAACTATACCCAATCACTTTTAAATTACAAAAAAATGCTAGTAACCATAGCAAACTATGCCAAACTCACCTAAATTACTTCGGCTACCATAAATCATCACCAACTAACCCTTACCACCACAAACTAAACCCAATCACTTTTAAATTACAAAAAAATGCTACTAACCATAGCAAACTATGCCAAACTCACCTAAATTACTTCGGCTATCAAAAATCGCCCCCAGCTACACTTTACAGCAACAAACTAAGCCCAATCACTTTAAAATTACAAAAAAATGCTAAAAATCATAACAAACTATACCAGAATCACCTAAATTACTTCGGCTACCGTAAATCACCCCCAACTATCCCTTACCACAACAAACCAAACCATATCATCTTATAATTACAAAAAAAGTTGTACAAATCATAAAAAACTATGCCAGACTCACCTAAATTACTTCGGCTACTCTAAATCATCACCAACTAACCCTTACCACAACAAACTAGACCCAATAACTTTTAAATTACAAAAAAATGCTAGTAACCATAGCAAACTATGCCAAACTCACCTAAATTACTTAGGCTACCATAAATCATCACCAACTACACTTTACAGCAACAAACTAAGCCCAATCGCTTTAAAATTACAAAAAAATGCTAAAAATTATAACAAACTATACCAGAATCACCTAAATTACTTCGGCTACCGTAAATCACCCCCAACTATCCCTTACCACAACAAACCAAACCATATCATCTTATAATTACAAAAAAAGTTGTACAAATCATAACAAACTATGCCAGACTCACCTAAATTACTTCGGCTACTCTAAATCATCACCAACTAACACTTACCACAACAAACTATACCCAATCACTTTTAAATTACAAAAAAATGCTAGTAACCATAGCAAACTATGCCATATCATCTTATAATTACAAAAAAAGTTGTACAAATCATAAAAAACTATGCCAGACTCACCTAAATTACTTCGGCTACTCTAAATCATCACCAACTAACCCTTACCACAACAAACTAGACCCAATCACTTTTAAATTACAAAAAAATGCTAGTAACCATGGCAAACTACGCCAAACTAACCAAAATTACTTCGGCTATCAAAAATCACCCCCAACTACACTTTACAGCAACAAACTAAGCCCAATCGCTTTAAAATTACAAAAAAATGCTAAAAATTATAACAAACTATACCAGAATCACCTAAATTACTTTGGCTACCGTAAATCACCCCCAACTATCCCTTACCACAACAAACCAAACCATATCATCTTAAAATTACAAAAAAAGGTGTACAAATCATAACAAACTATGCCAGACTCACCTAAAATACTTCGGCTACTCTAAATCATCACCAACTAACCCTTACCACAACAAACTAAACCCAATCACTTTTAAATTACAAAAAAATGCTAGTAACCATAGCAAACTACGCCAAACTAACCAAAATTACTTCGGCTATCAAAAATCACCCCCAACTACACTTTACAGCAACAAACTAAGCACAATAGCTTTAAAATTACAAAAAAATGCTAATAATTATAAGAAACTATACCAGAATCACCTAAATTACTTCGGCTACCGTAAATCACCCGCAACTATCCCTTACCACAACAAAAAAAACCATATCATCTTAAAATTACAAAAAAAGGTGTACAAATCATAACAAACTATGCCAGACTCACCTAAATTACTTCGGCTATTTTAAATCATCACCAACTAACCCTTACCACAACAAACTTAACCCAATTAATTTTTAATTACAAAAAAATGCCAGTAACCATAACAAACTATGCCAAACTCACCTAAATTACTTCGGCTACCATAGATCATCACCAACTAACCCTTACCACAACAAACTAAACCCAATCACTTTTAAATTACAAAAAAATGCTACTAAAGATAGCAAACTATGCCAAACTCACCTAAATTATTTCGGCTATCAAAAATCACACCCAACTACACTTTACAGCAACAAACTAAGCTCAATCACTTTCAAATTACAAAAAAATGCTAAAAATCATAACAAACTATACCAGAATAACCTAAATTACTTCGGCTACCGTAAATCACCCCCAACTATCCCTTACCACAACAAACCAAACCATATCATCTTATAATTACAAAAAAAGTTGTACAAATCATAAAAAACTATGCCAGACTTACCTAAATTACTTCGGCTACTCTAAATCATCACCAACTAACTCTTACCACAACAAACTAGACCCAATAACTTTTAAATTACAAAAAAATGCTAGTAACCATAGCAAACTATGCCAAACTCACCTAAATTACTTAGGCTACCATAAATCATCACCAACTAACCCTTACCACAACAAACTAAACACAATCAATTTTAAATTACAAAAAAATGCTACTAACCATAGCAAACTATGCCAAACTCACCTAAATTACTTCGGCTATCAAAAATCACCTCCAGCTACACTTTACAGCAACAAACTAAGCCCAATCACTTTAAAATTACAAAAAAATGCTAAAAATCATAACAAACTATACCAGAATCACCTAAATTACTTCGGCTACCGTAAATCACCCCCAACTATAACTTACCACAACAAACCAAACCATATCATCTTAAAATTACAAAAAAAGGTGTACAAATCATAACAAACTATGCCAGACTTACCTAAATTACTTCGGCTACTTTAAATCATCACCAACTAACCCTTACCACAACAAACTTAACCCAATTAATTTTTAATTACAAAAAAATGCCAGTAACCATAACAAACTATGCCAAACTCACCTAAATTACTTCGGCTACCATAAATCATCACCAACTAACCCTTACCACAACAAACTAAACCCAATCACTTTTAAATTACAAAAAAATGCTACTAACGATGGCAAACTATGCCAAACTCACCTAAATTATTTCGGCTATCAAAAATCACCCCCAACTACACTTTACAGCAACAAACTAAGCCCAATCCCTTTCAAATTACAAAAAAATGCTAAAAATCATAACAAACTATACCAGAATCACCTAAATTACTTTGGCTACCGTAAATCACCCCCAACTATCCCTTACCACAACAAACCAAACCCTATCATCTTAAAATTACAAAAAAAGGTGTACAAATCATAACAAACTATGCCAGACTCACCTAAATTACTTCGGCTACTCTAAATCATCACCAACTAACCCTTACCACAACAAACTAAACCCAATCACTTTTAAATTACAAAAAAATGCTAGTAACCATAGCAAACTATGCCAAACTCACTTAAATTACTTCGGCTACCATAAATCAGCACCAACTAACCCTTACCACAACAAACTAAACCCAATCACTTTTAAATTACAAAAAAATGCTACTAACCATTGCAAACTATGCCAAACTCACCTAAATTACTTCGGCTATCAAAAATCACCCCCAGCTACACTTTACAGCAACAAACTAAGCCCAATCACTTTAAAATTACAAAAAAATGCTAAAAATCATAACAAACTATACCAGAATCACCTAAATTACTTCGGCTACTCTAAATCATCACCAACTAACCCTTACCACAACAAATTAAACCCAATCATTTTTAAATTACAAAAAAATGCTAGTAACCATAGCAAACTATGCCAAACTCACCTAAATTACTTCGGCTACCATAAATCATCACCAACTAACCCTTACCACAACAAACTAAACCCAATCACTTTTAAATTACAAAAAAATGCTACTAACCATAGCAAACAATGCCAAACTCACCTAAATTACTTCGGCTATCAAAAATCACTCCCAACTACACTTTACAGCAACAAACTAAGCCCAATCACTTTAAAATTACAAAAAAATGCTAAAAATCATAACAAACTATACCAAAATCACCTAAATTACTTCGGCTACCGTAAATCACCCCCAACTATCCCTTACCACAACAAACCAAACCATATCATCTTAAAATTACAAAAAAAGGTGTACAAATCATAACAAACTATGCCAGACTCACCTAAATTACTTCGGCTACTCTAAATCATCACCAACTAACCCTTACCACAACAAACTAAACCCAATCACTTTTAAATTACAAAAAAATGCTAGTAACCATAGCAAACTATGCCAAACTCACTTAAATTACTTCGGCTACCATAAATCAGCACCAACTAACCCTTACCACAACAAACTAAACCCAATCACTTTTAAATTACAAAAAAATGCTACTAACCATAGCAAACTATGCCAAACTCACCTAAATTATTTCGGCTATTAGAAATTACCCCCAACTGCACTCTACAGCAACAAACTAAGCCCAATCTCTTTAAAATTACAAAAAAATTTTAAAAATCATAACAAACTATACCAGAATCACCTAAATTACTTCGGCTACTGTAAATCACCCCCAACTATACCTTACAACAACAAACAAAACCATATCATCTTAAAATTACAAAAAAAGGTGTACAAATCATAACAAACTATGCCAGACTCACCTAAATTACTTCGGCTACTCTAAATCATCACCAACTAACCCTTAGCACAACAAACTAAACCCAATCACTTTTAAATTACAAAAAAATGCTACTAACCATAGCAAACTATGCCAAACTAACCTAAATTACTTCAGCTGCCATAAATCACCCCCAACTACACTTTACAGCAACAAACTAAGCCCAATCACTTTAAAATTACAAAAAATGCTAAAAATTATAACAAACTATACCAGAATCACCTAAATTACTTCGGCTACCGTAAATCACCCCCAACTACCCCTTACCACAACAAATCAAACCATATCATCTTAAAATTACAAAAAAAGTTGTACAAATCATAACAAACTATGCCAGACTTACCTAAATTACTTCGGCTACTCTAAATCATCACCAACTAACCCTTACCACAACAAACTAAACCCAATCACTTTTAAATTACAAAAAAATGCTACTAACCATAGCAAACTATGCCAAACTCACCTAAATTACTTCGGCTATCAAAAATCACACCAAACTACACTTTACAGCAACAAACTAAGCCCAATCTCTTTAAAATTACAAAAAAATGCTAAAAATCATAACAAACTATACCAGAATCACCTAAATTACTTCGGCTACCGTAAATCACTCCCAACTATCCCTTACCACAACAAATCAAATCATATCATCTTCAAATTACAAAAAAAAGTGTACAAATCATAACAAACTATGCCAGACTCACCAAAATTACTTCGGCTACTCTAAATCATCACCAACTAACCCTTACCACAACAAACTAAACCCAATCACTTTTAAATAACAAAAAAATGCTAGTAACCATGGCAAACTATGCCAAACTCACCTAAATTACTTCGGCTACCATAAATCATCACCAACTAACCCTTACCACAACAAACTAAACCCAATCACTTTTAAATTACAAAAAAATGCTACTAACCATAGCAAACTAAGCCAAACTCACCTAAATTACTTCGGCTATCAAAAATCACCCCCAACTACACTTTACAGCAACAAAATAATGCCCAATCACTTTAAAATTACAAAAAAATGCTAAAAATCATAACAAACTATACCAGAATCACCTAAATTACTTCGGCTACCGTAAATCACCCCAAACTATCCCTTACCACAACAAACCAAACCATATCATCTTAAAATTCCAAAAAAAGGTGTACAAATCATAACAAACTATGCCAGACTCACCTAAATTACTTCGGCTACTCTAAATCATCACCAACTATCCCTTACCACAACAAACTAAACCCAATCACTTTTAAATTACCAAAAAATGCTAGTAACCATAGCAAACTATGCCAAACTCACCTAAATTACTTCGGCTACCATAAATCATCACCAACTAATCCTTACCACAACAAACTAAACCCTATCACTTTTAAATTACAAAAAAATGCTAGTAACCATGGCAAACTATGTCAAACTTACCTAAATTACTTCGGCTACCATAAATCATCACCAACTAACCCTTACCACAACAAACTAAACCCAATCACTTTTAAATTACAAAAAAATGCTAGTAACCATAGCAAACTATGCCAAACTAACCTAAATTACTTCGGCTACCATAAATCACCCCCAACTACACTTTACAGCAACAAACTAAGCCCAATCACTTTAAAATTACAAAAAAATGCTAAAAATTATAACAAACTATACCAGAATTACCTAAATTACTTTGGCTACCGTAAATCACCCCCAACTACCCCTTACCACAACAAATCAAACCATATCATCTTAAAATTACAAAAAAAGTTGTACAAATCATAACAAACTATGCCAGATGCACCTAAATTACTTCGGCTACTCTAAATCATCACCAACTAACCCTTACCACAACAAACTAAACCCAATCACTTTTAAATTACAAAAAAATGCTACTAACCATAGCAAACTATGCCAAACTCACCTAAATTACTTCGGCTATCTAAAATCACCCTCAACTACACTTTACAGCAACAAACTAAGCCCAATCACTTTAAAATTACAAAAAAATGCTAAAAATCATAAAAAACTATACCAGAATCACCTAAATTCTTTCGGCTACCGTAAATCACCCCCAACTATCCCTTACCACAACAAACCAAACCATATTATCTTTAAATTACAAAAAAAGTGTACAAATCATAACAAACTATGCCAGACTCACCTAAATTACGTCGGCTACTCTAAATCATCACCAACTAACCCTTACCACAACAAACTAAACCCAATCACTTTTAAATTACAAAAAAATGCTACTAACCATAGCAAACTATGCCAAACTCACCTAAATTACTTCGGCTATCAAAAATCACCCCCAACTACACTTTACAGCAACAAACTTAGCCCAATCACTTTAAAATTACAAAAAAATTCTAAAAATCATAACAAACTATATCAGAATCACCTAAATTACTTCGGCTACCGTAAATCACCCCCAACTATCCCTTACCACGACAAACCAAACCATATCATCTTAAAATTACAAAAAAGGTGTACAAATCATAACAAACTATGCCAGACTCACCTAAATTACTTCGGCTACTCTAAATCATCACCAACTAATCCTTACCACAACAAACTAAACCCAATCACTTTTAAATTACAAAAAAATGCTACTAACCATAGCAAACTATGCCAAACTCACCTAAATTACTTCGGCTATCAAAAATCACCCCCAACTACACTTTACAGCAAAAAACTAAGCCCAATCACTTTAAAATTACAAAAAAATGCTAAAAATTATAACACACTATACCAGAATCACCTAAATTACTTCGGCTACCGTAAATCACCCCCAACTATTCCTTACCACAACAAACCAAACCATATCATCTTAAAATTACAAAAAAAGGTGTACAAATCATACTAAACTATGCCAGACTCACCTAAATTACTTCGGCTACTCTAAATCATCACCAACTAACCCTTACCACAACAAACTAAACCCAATCACTTTTAAATTACAAAAAAATGCTACTAACCATAGCAAACTATGCCAAACTCACCTAAATTACTTCGGCTATCAAAAATCACCCCGAACTACACTTTACAGCAACAAACTAAGCCCAATCATTTTAAAATTACAAAAAAATGCTAAAAATCATAACAAACTATACCAGAATCACCTAATTTACTTCGGCTACCGTAAATCACCCCCAACTATCCCTTACCACAACAAACCAAACCATATCATCTTAAAATTACAAAAAAAGGTGTACAAATCATAACAAACTATGCCAGAGTCACCTAAATTACTTCGGCTACTCTAAATCATCACCAACTAAACCTTACCACAACAAACTAAACCCAATCAATTTTAAATTACAAAAAAATGCTACTAACCATAGCAAACTATGCCAAACTCACCTAAATTACTTCGGCTATCAAAAATCACCCCCAACTACACTTTACAGCAACAAACTTAGCCCAATTACTTTAAAATTACAAAAAAATTCTAAAAATCATAACAAACTATATCAGAATCACCTAAATTACTTCGGCTACCGTAAATCACCCCCAACTATCCCTTACCACGACAAACCAAACCATATCATCTTAAAATTACAAAAAAGGTGTACAAATCATAACAAACTATGCCAGACTCACCTAAATTACTTCGGCTACTCTAAATCATCACCAACTAACCCTTACCACAACAAACTAAACCCAATCACTTTTAAATTACAAAAAAATGCTACTAACCATAGCAAACTATGCCAAACTCACCTAAATTACTTCGGCTATCAAAAATCACCCCCAACTACACTTTACAGCAAAAAACTAAGCCCAATCACTTTAAAATTACAAAAAAATGCTAAAAATTATAACACACTATACCAGAATCACCTAAATTACTTCGGCTACCGTAAATCACCCCCAACTATCCCTTACCACAACAAACCAAACCATATCATCTTAAAATTACAAAAAAAGGTGTACAAATCATACTAAACTATGCCAGACTCACCTAAATTACTTCGGCTACTCTAAATCATCACCAACTAACCCTTACCACAACAAACTAAACCCAATCACTTTTAAATTACAAAAAAATGCTACTAACCATAGCAAACTATGCCAAACTCACCTAAATTACTTCGGCTATCAAAAATCACCCCCAACTACACTTTACAGCAACAAACTAAGCCCAATCATTTTAAAATTACAAAAAAATGCTAAAAATCATAACAAACTATACCAGAATCACCTAATTTACTTTGGCTACCGTAAATCACCCCCAACTATCCCTTACCACAACAAACCAAACCATATCATCTTAAAATTACAAAAAAAGGTGTACAAATCATAACAAACTATGCCAGAGTCACCTAAATTACTTCGGCTACTCTAAATCATCACTAACTAAACCTTACCACAACAAACTAAACCCAATCACTTTTAAATTACAAAAAAATGCTACTAACCATAGCAAACTATGCCAAACTCACCTAAATTACTTCGGCTATCAAAAATCACGCCCAACTACACTTTACAGCAACAAACTAAACCCAATCACTTTAAAATTACAAAAAAATGCTAAAAATCATAACAAACTATACCAGAATCACCTAAATTACTTCGGCTACCGTAAATCACCCCCAACTATCCCTTACCACAACAAACCAAACCATATCATCTTAAAATTACAAAAAAAGGTGTACAAATCATAACAAACTATGCCAGACTCACCTAAATTACTTCGGCTATTCTAAATCATCACCAACTAACCCTTACCACAACAAACTAAACCCAATCACTTTTAAATTACAAAAAAATGCTACTAACCATAGCAAACTATGCCAAACTCACCTAAATTACTTCGGCTATCAAAAATCACCCCCAACTACACTTTATAGCAACAAACTAAGCCCAATCACTTTAAAATTACAAAAAAATGCTAAAAATCATAACAAACTATACCAGAATCACCTAAATTACCTCGGCTACCGTAAATCACCCCCAATTATCCCTTACCACAACAAACCAAACCATATCATCTTAAAATTACAAAAAAAGGTGTACAAATCATAACAAACTATGCCAGACTAACCTAAATTACTTCGGCTACTCTAAATCATCACCAACTAACCCTTACCACAACAAACTAAACCCAATCAATTTTAAATTACAAAAAAATGCTACTAACCATAGCAAACTATGCCAAACTTACCTAAATTACTTCGGCTATCAAAAATCACCCCCAACTACACTTTACAGAAACAAACTAAGCCCAATCACTTTAAAATTACAAAAAAATGCTAAAAATTTTAACAAACTATACCAGAATCACCTAAATTACTTCGGCTACCGTAAATCACCCCCAACTATCCCTTACTACAACAAACCAAACCATATCATCTTAAAATTACAAAAAAAGGTGTACAAATCATAACAAACTATGCCAGACTCACCTAAATGACTTCGGCTACTCTAAATCATCACCAAATAACCCTTACCACAACAAACTAAACCCAATCACTTTTAAATTACAAAAAAATGCTACTAACCATAGCAAAGTATGCCAAACTCACCTAAATTACTTCGGCTATCAAAAATCACCCCCAACCACACTTTACAGCAACAAACTAAGCCCAATTACTTTAAAATTACAAAAAAATGCTAAAAATCATAACAAACTATACCAGAATCACCTAAATTACTTCGGCTACCGTAAATCACCCCCAACTATCCCTTACCACAACAAACCAAACCATATCATCTTAAAATTACAAAAAAATGCTACTAACCATAGCAAACTAGCCAAACTCACCTAAATTACTTCGGCTACCATAAATCATCACCAACTAACCCTTACCACAACAAACTAAACCTAATCAATTTTAAATTAAAAAAAATGCTACTAACCATAGCAAACTATGCCAAACTCACCTAAATTACTTCGGCTATCAAAAATCACCCCCAACTACACTTTACAGCAAAAAACTAAGCCCAATCACTTTAAAATTACAAAAAAAATGCTAAAAATTATAACAAACTATATCAGAATCACCTAAATTACTTCGGCTACCGTAAATCACCCCCAACTATCCCTTACCACAACAAACCAAACCATATCATCTTAAAATTACAAAAAGGTGTACAAATCATAACAAACTATGCCAGACTCACCTAAATTACTTCGGCTACTCTAAATCATCACCAACTAACACTTACCACAACAAACTAAACCCAATCACTTTTAAATTACAAAAAAATGCTACTAACCATAGCAAACTATGCCAAACTCACCTAAATTACTTCGGCTATCAAAAATCACCCCCAACTACACTTTACAGCAACAAACTAAGCCCAATCATTTTAAAATTACAAAAAAATGCTAAAAATCATAACAAACTATACCAGAATCACCTAAATTACTTCGGCTACCGTAAATCACCCCCAACTATCCCTTACCACAACAAACCAAACCATATCATCTTAAAATTACAAAAAAAGGTGTACAAATCATACTAAACTATGCCAGACTCACCTAAATTACTTCGGCTACTCTAAATCATCACCAACTAACCCTTACCACAACAAACTAAACCCAATCACTTTTAAATTACAAAAAAATGCTACTAACCATAGCAAACTATGCCAAACTCACCTAAATTACTTCGGCTATCAAAAATCACCCCCAACTACACTTTACAGCAAAAAACTAAGCCCAATCACTTTAAAATTACAAAAAAAATGCTAAAAATTATAACAAACTATATCAGAATCACCTAAATTACTTCGGCTACCGTAAATCACCCCCAACTCTCCCTTACCACAACAAACCAAACCATATCATCTTAAAATTACAAAAAGGTGTACAAATTATAACAAACTATGCCAGACTCACCTAAATTACTTCGGCTACTCTAAATCATCACCAACTAACCCTTACCACAACAAACTAAACCCAATCACTTTTAAATTACAAAAAAATGCTACTAACCATAGCAAACTATGCCAAACTCACCTAAATTACTTCGGCTATCAAAAATCACCCCCAACTACACTTTACAACAAAAAACTAAGCCCAATCACTTTAAAATTACAAAAAAATGCTAAAAATTATAACAAACTATACCAGAATCACCTAAATTACTTCGGCTACCGTAAATCACACCCAACTATCCCTTACCACAACAAACCAAACCATATCATCTTAAAATTACAAAAAAAGTGTACAAATCATACTTAACTATGCCAGACTCACCTAAATTACTTCGGCTACTCTAAATCATCACCAACTAACCCTTACCACAACAAACTAAACCCAATCACTTTTAAATTACAAAAAAATGCTACTAACCATAGCAAACTACGCCAAACTCACCTAAATTACTTCGGCTATCAAAAATCACCCCCAACTACACTTTACAGCAACAAACTAAGCCCAATCATTTTAAAATTACAAAAAAATGCTAAAAATCATAACAAACTATACCAGAATCACCTAAATAACTTCGGCTACCGTAAATCACCCCCAACTATCCCTTACCACAACAAACCAAACCATATCATCTTAAAATTACAAAAAAAGGTGTACAAATCATACTAAACTATGCCAGACTCACCTAAATTACTTCGGCTACTCTAAATCATCACCAACTAACCCTTACCACAACAAACTAAACCCAATCACTTTTAAATTACAAAAAAATGCTACTAACCATAGCAAACTATGCCAAACTCACCTAAATTACTTCGGCTATCAAAAATCACCCCGAACTACACTTTACAGCAACAAACTAAGCCCAATCATTTTAAAATTACAAAAAAATGCTAAAAATCATAACAAACTATACCAGAATCACCTAATTTACTTCGGCTACCGTAAATCACCCCCAACTATCCCTTACCACAACAAACCAAACCATATCATCTTAAAATTACAAAAAAAGGTGTACAAATCGTAACAAACTATGCCAGAGTCACCTAAATTACTTCGGCTACTCTAAATCATCACCAACTAAACCTTACCACAACAAACTAAACCCAATCAATTTTAAATTACAAAAAAATGCTACTAACCATAGCAAACTATGCCAAACTCACCTAAATTACTTCGGCTATCAAAAATCACCCCCAACTACACTTTACAGCAACAAACTAAGCCCAATCACTTTAAAATTACAAAAAAATGCTAAAAATCATAACAAACTATACCAGAATCACCTAAATTACTTCAGCTACCGTAAATCACCCCCAACTATCCCTTACCACAACAAACCATACCATATCATCTTAAACTTACAAAAAAAGGTGTACAAATCATACTAAACTATGCCAGACTCACCTAAATTACTTCGGCTACTCTAAATCATCACCAACTAACCTTTACCACAACAAACTAAACCCAATCACTTTTAAATTACAAAAAAATGCTACTAACCATAGCAAACTATGCCAAACTCACCTAAATTACTTCGGCTATCAAAAATCACCCCCAACTACACTTTACAGCAACAAACTAAGCCCAATCATTTTAAAATTACAAAAAAATGCTAAAAATCATAACAAACTAAACCAGAATCACCTAATTTACTTCGGCTACCGTAAATCACCCCCAACTATCCCTTACCACAACAAACCAAACCATATCATCTTAAAATTACAAAAAAAGGTGTACAAATCATAACAAACTATGCCAGAGTCACCTAAATTACTTCGGCTACTCTAAATCATCACCAACTAAACCTTACCACAACAAACTAAACCCAATCACTTTTAAATTACAAAAAAATGCTACTAACCATAGCAAACTATGCCAAACTCACCTAAATTACTTCGGCTATCAAAAATCACCCCCAACTACACTTTACAGCAACAAACTAAGCCCAATCACTTTAAAATTACAAAAAAATGCTAAAAATCATAACAAACTATACCAGAATCACCTAAATTACTTCGGCTACCGTAAATCACCCCCAACTATCCCTTACCACAACAAACCAAACCATATCATCTTAAAATTACAAAAAAAGGTGTACAAATCATAACAAACTATGCCAGACTCACCTAAATTACTTCGGCTACTCTAAATCATCACCAACTAACCCTTACCACAACAAACTAAACCCAATCAATTTTAAATTACAAAAAAATGCTACTAACCATAGCAAACTATGCCAAACTCACCTAAATTACTTCGGCTATCAAAAATCACCCCCAACTACACTTTACAGAAACAAACTAAGCCCAATCACTTTAAAATTACAAAAAAATGCTAAAAATTTTAACAAACTATACCAGAATCACCTAAATTACTTCGGCTACCGTAAATCACCCCCAACTATCCCTTACTACAACAAACCAAACCATATCATGTTAAAATTACAAAAAAAGGTGTACAAATCATAACAAACTATGCCAGACTCACCTAAATGACTTCGGCTACTCTAAATCATCACCAAATAACCCTTACCACAACAAACTAAACCCAATCACTTTTAAATTGCAAAAAAATGCTACTAACCATAGCAAACTATGCCAAACTCACCTAAATTACTTCGGCTATCAAAAATCACCCCCAACTACACTTTACAGCAACAAACTAAGCCCAATTACTTTAAAATTACAAAAAAATGCTAAAAATCATAACAAACTATACCAGAATCACCTAAATTACTTCGGCTACCGTAAATCACCCCCAACTATCCCTTACCACAACAAACTAAACCTAATCAATTTTAAATTACAAAAAAATGCTACTAACCATAGCAAACTATGCCAAACTCACCTAAATTACTTCGGCTATCAAAAATCACCCCCAACTACACTTTACAGCAACAAACTAAGCCCAATCACTTTAAAATTACAAAAAAATGCTAAAAATCACAACAAACTATACCAGAATCACCTAAATTACTTCGGCTACCGTAAATCACCCCCAACTATCCCTTACTACAACAAACCAAACCATATCATCTTAAAATTACAAAAAAAGGTGTACAAATCATAACAAACTATGCCAGACTCACCTAAATTACTTCGGCTATTCTAAATCATCAGCAACTAACCCTTACCACAACAAACTAAACACAATCACTTTTAAATTACAAAAAAATGCTACTAACCATAGCAAACTATGCCAGACTCACCTAAATTACTTCGGCTACCATAAATCATCACCAACTAAACCTTACCACAACAAACTAAACCCAATCACTTCTAAATTACAAAAAAATGCTACTAACCATAGCAAACTATGCCAAACTCACCTAAATTACTTCGGCTATCAAAAATCTCCCCCAACTACACTTTACAGCAACAAACTAAGCCCAATCACTTTAAAATTACAAAAAAATGCTAAAAATCATTAACAAACTATACCAGAATCACCTAAATTACTTCGGCTACCGTAAATCACCCCCAACTATACCTTACCACAACAAACCAAACCATATCATCTTAAAATTACAAAAAAAGGTGTACAAATCATAACAAACTATGCCAGACTCACCTAAATTACTTCGGCTACTCTAAATCATCACCAACTAACCCTTACCACAACAAACTAAACCCAATCACTTTTAAATTACAAAAAAATGCTACTAACGATAGCAAACTATGCCAAACTCACCTAAATTACTTCGGCTATCAAAAATCACCCCCAACTACACTTTACAGCAACAACCTAAGCCCAATCACTTTAAAATTACAAAAAATGCTAAAAATCATAACAAGCTATACCAGAATCACCTAAATTACTTCGGCTACCGTAAATCACCCCCAACTATTCCTTACCACAACAAACCAAACCATATCATCTTAAAATTACAAAAAAAGGTGTACAAATCATAACAAACTATGCCAGACTCACCTAAATTACTTCGGCTATTCTAAATCATCACCAACTAACCCTTACCACAACAAACTAAACCCAATCACTTTTAAATTACAAAAAAATGCTACTAACCATAGCAAACTATGCCAAACTCACCTAAATTACTTCTGCTATCAAAAATCACCCCCAACTACACTTTATAGCAACAAACTAAGCCCAATCACTTTAAAATTACAAAAAAATGCTAAAAATCATAACAAACTATACCAGAATCACCTAAATTACTTCGGCTACCGTAAATCACCCCCAATTATCCCTTACCACAACAAACCAAACCATATCATCTTAAAATTACAAAAAAAGGTGTACAAATCATAACAAACTCTGCCAGACTTACCTAAATTACTTCGGCTACTCTAAATCATCACCAACTAACCCTTACCACAACAAACTAAACCCAATCACTTTTAAATTACAAAAAAATGCTACCAACCATAGCAAACTATGCCAAATTCACCTAAATTACTTCGGCTACCATAAATCATCACCAACTAACCCTTACCACAACAAACTAAACCCAATCAATTTTAAATTACAAAAAAATGCTACTAACCATAGCAAACTATGCCAAACTCACCTAAATTATTTCGGCTATCAAAAATCACCCCCAACTACACTTTACAGCAACAAACTAAGCCCAATCACTTTAAAATTACAAAAAAATGCTAAAAATCATAACAAACTATACCAGAATCACCTAAATTACTTCGGCTACCGTAAATCACCCCAAACTATCCCTTACCACAACAAACCAAACCATATCATCTTAAAATTACAAAAAAAGGTGTACAAATCATAACAAATTATGCCAGACTCACCTAAATTACTTCGGCTATTCTAAATCATCACCAACTAACCCTTATCACAACAAACTAAACCCAATCACTTTTAAATTACAAAAAAATGCTACTAACCATAGCAAACTATGCCAAACTCACCTAAATTACTTCGGCTATCAAAAATCACCCCCAACTACACTTTATAGCAACAAACTAAGCCCAATCACTTTAAAATTACAAAAAAATGCTAAAAATCATAACAAACTATACCAGAATCACCTAAATTACTTCGGCTACCGTAACTCACCCCCAATTATCCCTTACCACAACAAACCAAACCATATCATCTTAAAATTACAAAAAAAGGTGTACAAATCATAACAAACTATGCCAGACTCACCTAAATTACTTCGGCTACTCTAAATCATCACCAACTAACCCTTACCACAACAAACTAAACCCAATCAATTTTAAATTACAAAAAAATGCTACTAACCATAGCAAACTATGCCAAACTCACCTAAATTACTTCGGCTATCATAAATCACCCCCAACTACACTTTACAGAAACAAACTAAGCCCAATCACTTTAAAATTACAAAAAAATGCTAAAAATTTTAACAAAATATACCAGAATCACCTAAATTACTTCGGCTACCGTAAATCACCCCCAACTACCCCTTACTACAACAAACCAAGCCATATCATCTTAAAATTACAAAAAAAGGTGTATAAATCATAACAAACTATGCCAGACTCACCTAAATGACTTCGGCTACTCTAAATCATCACCAAATAACCCTTACCACAACAAACTAAACCCAATCACTTTTAAATTACAAAAAAATGCTACTAACCATAGCAAACTATGCCAAACTCACCTAAATTACTTCGGCTATCAAAAATCACTCCCAACTACACTTTACAGCAACAAACTAAGCCCAATTACTTTAAAATTACAAAAAAATGCTAAAAATCATAACAAACTATACCAGAATCACCTAAATTACTTCGGCTACCGTAAATCACCCCCAACTATCCCTTACCACAACAAACCAAACCATATCATCTTAAAATTACAAAAAAATGCTACTAACCATAGCAAACTATGCCAAACTCACCTAAATTACTTCGGCTACCATAAATCATCACCAACTAACCCTTACCACAACAAACTAAACCTAATCAATTTTAAATTACAAAAAAATGCTACTAACCATAGCAAACTATGCCAAACTCACCTAAATTACTTCGGCTATCAAAAATCACCCCCAACTACACTTTACAGCAACAAACTAAGCCCAATCACTTTAAAATTACAAAAAAATGCTAAAAATCACAACAAACTATACCAGAATCACCTAAATTACATCGGCTACCGTAAATCACCCCCAACTATCCCTTACTACAACAAACCAAACCATATCATCTTAAAATTACAAAAAAGGTGTACAAATCATAACAAACTATGCCAGACTCACCTAAATTACTTCGGCTACTCTAAATCATCACCAACTAACCCTTACCAAGACAAACTAAATACAATCACTTTTAAATTACAAAAAAATGCTACTAACCATAGCAAACTATGCCAGACTCACCTAAATTACTTCGGCTACCATAAATCATCACCAACTAAACCTTACCACAACAAACTAAACCCAATCACTTTTAAATTACAAAAAAATGCTACTAACCATAGCAAACTATGCCAAACTCACCTAAATTACTTCGGCTATCAAAAATCTCCCCCAACTACACTTTACAGCAACAAACTAAGCCCAATCACTTTAAAATTACAAAAAAATGCTAAAAATTATAACAAACTATACCAGAATCACCTAAATTACTTCGGCTACCGTAAATCACCCCCAACTATCCCTTACCACAACAAACCAAACCATATCATCTTAAAATTACAAAAAAAGTTGTACAAATTATAACAAACTATGCCAGACTCACCTAAATTACTTCGGCTACTCTAAATCATCACCAACTAACCCTTACCACAACAAACTAAACCCAATCACTTTTAAATTACAAAAAAATGCTACTAACCATAACAAACTATGCCAAACACACCTAAATTACTTCGGCTACCATAAATCATCACCAACTAACCCTTACCACAACAAACTAAACCCAATCACTTTTAAATTACAAAAAAATGCTACTAACCATAGCAAACTATGCCAAACTCACCTTAATCACTTCGGCTATCAAAAATCACCCCCAACTACACTTTACAGCAACAAACTAATCCCAATCACTTTAAAATTACAAAAAAATGCTAAAAATCATAACAAACTATACCAGAATCACCTAAATTACTTCGGCTACCGTAAATCACCCCCAACTATCCCTTACCACAACAAACCAAACCATATCATCTTAAAATTACAAAAAAAGGTGTACAAATCATAACAAACTATGGCAGACTCACCTAAATTACTTCGGCTACTCTAAATCATCACCAACTAACCCTTACCACAACAAACTAAACCCAATCACTTTTAAATTACAAAAAAATGCTACTAGCCATAGCAAACTATGCCAAACTCGCCTAAATTACTTCGGCTACCATAAATCATCACCAACTAACCCTTACCACCACAAACTAAACCCAATCACTTTTAAATTACAAAAAAATGCTACTAACCATAGCATACTATGCCAAACTCACCTAAATTACTTCGGTTATCAAAAATCACCCCCAACTACACTTAACAGCAACAAACTAAGCCCAATCACTTTAAAATTACAAAAAAATGCTAAAAATCATAACAAACAATACCAGAATCACCTAAATTACTTCGGCTACCGTAAATCACCCCCAACTATCCCTTACCACAACAAACCAAACTATATTATCTTAAAATTACAAAAAAAGGTGTACAAATCATAACAAACTATGCCAGACTCACCTAAATTACTTCGGCTACTCTAAATAATCACCAACTAACCCTTACCACAACAAACTAAACCCAATCACTTTTAAATTACAAAAAAATGCTACTAACCATAGCAAACTATGCCAAACTCACCTAAATTACTTCGGCTATCAAAAATCACCCCCAACTACACTTTACAGCAACAAACTAAGCCCAATCACTTTAAAATTACAAAAAAATGCTAAAAATTATAACAAACTATACCAGAATCACCTAAATTACTTCGGCTACCGTAAATCACCCCCAACTATCCCTTACCACAATTACAAAAAAAGGTGTACAAATCATATCAAACTATGCCAGACTCACCTAAATTACTTCGGCTACTCTAAATCATCACCAACTAACCCTTACCACAACAAACTAAACCCAATCACTTTAAAATTACAAAAAAATGCTAAAAATCATAACAAACTATACCAGAATCACCTAAATTACTTCGGCTACCGTAAATCACCCCCAACTATCCCTTATCACAACAAACCAAACCATATCATCTTAAAATTACAAAAAAGGTGTACAAATCATAACAAACTATGCCAGACTCACCTAAATTACTTCGGCTACTCTAAATCATCACCAACTAACCCTTACCACAACAAAATAAACCCAATCACTTTTAAATTACAAAAAAATGCTACTAACCATAGCAAACTATGCCAAACTCACCTAAATTACTTGGGCTACCGTAAATCATCACCAACTAACCCTTACCACAACAAACTAAACCCAATCACTTTTAAATTACAAAAAAATGCTACTAACCATAGCAAACTATGCCAAACTCACCTAAATTACTTCGGCTATCAAAAATCAATCCCAACTACACTTTACAGCAACAAACTAAGCCCAATCACTTTAAAATTGCAAAAAAATGCTAAAAATTATAACAAACTATACCAGAATCACATAAATTACTTCGGCTACCGTAAATCACCCCCAACTATCTCTTACTACAACAAACCAAACCATATCATCTTAAAATTACAAAAAAAGGTGTACAAATCATAACAAACTATGCCAAGCTCACCTAAATTACTTCGGCTACTCTAAATCATCACCAACAAACCCTTACCACAACAAAATAAACACAATCACTTTTAAATTACAAAAAAATGCTACTAACCATAGCAAACTATGCCAAACTCACCTAAATTACTTCGGCTATCAAAAATCACCCCCAACTACACTTTACAGCAACAAACTAAGCCCAATCACTTTAAAATTACAAAAAAATGCTAAAAATCATAACAAACTATACCAGAATCACCTAAAATACTTCGGCTACCGTAAATCACCCCCAACTATCCCTTACCACAACAAACCAAACCATATCATCTTAAAATTACCAAAAAAGGTGTACAAATCATAACAAACTATGCCAGACTCACCTAAATTACTTCGGCTACTCTAAATCATCACCAACTAAACCTTACCACAACAAACTAAACCCAATCACTTTTAAATTACAAAAAAATGCTACTAACCATAGCAAACTATGCCAAACTCACCTAAATTACTTGGGCTACCGTAAATCATCACCAACTAACCCTTACCACAACAAACTAAACCCAATCACTTTTAAATTACAAAAAAATGCTACTAACCATAGCAAACTATACCAAACTCACCTAAATTACTTCGGCTATCAAAAATTACCCCCAACTACACTTTACAGCAACAAACTAAGCCCAATCACTTTAAAATTACAAAAAAATGCTAAAAATCATAACAAACTATACCAGAATCACCTAAATTACTTCGGCTACCGTAAATCACCCCCAACTATACCTTACCATAACAAAGCAAACCATATCATCTTAAAATTACAAAAAAAGGTGTACAAATCATAACAAACTATGCCAGACTCACCTAAATTATTTCGGCTACTCTAAATCATCACCAACTAACCCTTACCACAACAAAATAAACCCCAATCACTTTTAAATTACAAAAAAATGCTACTAACCATAGCAAACTATGCCAAACTCACCTAAATTACTTCGGCTACCATAAATCATCACCAACTAACCCTTACCACAACAAACTAAACCCAATCATTTTTAAATTACAAAAAATGCTACTAACCATAGCAAACTATGCCAAACTCACCTAAATTACTTCGGCTATCAAAAATCACCCCCAACTACACTTTTCAGCAACAAACTAAGCCCAATCACTTTAAAATTACAAAAAAATGCTAAAAATCATAACAAACTACACCAGAATCACCTAAATTACTTCGGCTACCGTAAATCACCCCCAACTATCCCTTACTACAACAAACCAAACCATATCATCTTAAAATTACAAAAAAAGGTGTACAAATCATAACAAACTATGCCAGACTCACCTAAATTACTTCGGCTACTCTAAATCATCACCAACTAACCCTTACCACAACAAACTAAACCCAATCACTTTTAAATAACAAAAAAATGCTACTAACAATAGCAAACTATGCCAAACTCACCTAAATTACTTCGGCTATCAAAAATCACCCCCAACTACACTTTACAGCAACAAACTAAGCCCAATCACTTTAAAATTACAAAAGAATGCTAAAAATCATAACAAACTATACCAGAATCACCTAAATTACTTCGGCTATCGTAAATCACCCCCAACTATCCCTTACCACAACAAACCAAACCATATCATCTTAAAATTACAAAAAAAGGTGTACAAATCATAACAAACTATGCCAGACTCACCTAAATTACTTCGGCTACCATAAATCATCACCAACTAACCCTTACCACAACAAACTAAACCCAATCAATTTTAAATTACAAAAAAATGCTACTAAACATAGCAAACTATGCCAAACTCACCTACATTACTTCGGCTATCAAAAATCACCCCCAACTACACTTTACAGCAACAAACTAAGCCCAATCACTTTAAAATTACAAAAAAATGCTAAAAATCATAACAAACTATACCAGAATTACCTAAATTACTTCGGCTACCGTAAATCACCCCCAACTATCCCTTACCACAACAAACCAAACCATATCATCTTAAAATTACAAAAAAAGGTATACAAATCATAAAAACTATGCCAGACTCACCTAAATTACTTCGGCTACTCTAAATCATCACCAACTAACCCTTACCACAACAAACTAAACCCAATCACTTTTAAATTACAAAAAAATGCTACTAACCATAGCAAACTATGCCAAACTCACCTAAATTACTACGGCTTCCATAAATCATCACCAACTAACCCTTACCACAACAAACTAAACCCAATCACTTTTAAATTACAAAAAAATGCTACTAACCATAGCAAACTATGCCAAACACACCTAAATTACTTCGGCTACCATAAATCATCACCAACTAACCCTTACCACAACAAACTAAACCCAATCATTTTTAAATTACAAAAAATGCTACTAACCATAGCAAACTATGCCAAACTTACCTAAATTACTTCGGCTATCAAAAATCACCCCCAACTACACTTTACAGCAACAAACTAAGCCCAATCACTTTAAAATTACAAAAGAATGCTAAAAATCATAACAAACTATACCAGAATCACCTAAATTACTTTGGCTACCGTAAATCACCCCCAACTATCCCTTACCACAACAAACCAAACCATATCATCTTAAAATTACAAAAAAAGGTGTACAAATCATAACAAACTATGCCAGACTCACCTAAATTACTTCGGCTACCATAAATCATCACCAACTAACCCTTACCACAACAAACTAAACCCAATCAATTTTAAATTACAAAAAAATGCTACTAAACATAGCAAACTATGCCAAACTCACCTACATTACTTCGGCTATCAAAAATCACCCCCAACTACACTTTACAGCAACAAACTAAGCCCAATCACTTTAAAATTACAAAAAAATGCTAAAAATCATAACAAACTATACCAGAATCACCTAAATTACTTCGGCTACCGTAAATCACCCCCAACTATCCCTTACCACAACAAACCAAACCATATCATCTTAAAATTACAATAAAAGTGTACAAATCATAACAAACTATGCCAGACTCACCTAAATTACTTCGGCTACTCTAAATCATCACCAACTAACCCTTACCACAACAAACTAAACCCAATCACTTTAAAATTACAAAAAAATGCTAAAAATCATAACAAACTATACCAGAATCACCTAAATTACTTCGGCTACCGTAAATCACCCCCAACTATCCCTTACCACAACAAACCAAACCATATCATCTTAAAATTACAAAAAAAGGTGTACAAATCATAACAAACTATGCCAGACTCACCTAAATTACTTCGGCTACTCTAAATCATCACCAACTAACCCTTACCACTACAAAATAAATCCAATCACTTTTAAATTACAAAAAAATGCTACTAACCATAGCAAACTATGCCAAACTCACCTAAATTACTTCGGCTACCATAAATCATCACCAACTAACCCTTACCACAACAAACTAAACCCAATCACTTTTAAATTACAAAAAATGCTACTAACCATAGCAAACTATGCCAAACTCACCTAAATTACTTCGGCTATCAAAAATCACCCCCAACTACACTTTGCAGCAACAAACTAAGCCCAATCACTTTAAAATTACAAAAAAATGCTTAAAATCATAACAAACTATACCAGAAACACCTAAGTTACTTCGGCTACCGTAAATCACCCCCAACTATCCCTTACCACAACAAACCAAACCATATCATCTTAAAATTACAAAAAAGGTGTACAAATCATAACAAACTATGCCAGACTCACCTAAATTACTTCGGCTACTCTAAATCATCACCAACTAACCCTTACCACAACAAACTAAACCCAATCAATTTTAAATTACAAAAAAATGCTACTAACCATAGCAAACTATGCCAAACTCACCTAAATTACTACGGCTACCATAAATCATCACCAACTAACCCTTACCACAACAAACTAAACCCAATCACTTTTCAATTACAAAAAAATGCTACTAACCATAGCAAACTATGCCAAACTCACCTAAATTACTTCGGCTATCAAAAATCACCCCCAACTACACTTTACAGCAACAAACTAAGCCCAATCACTTTAAAATTACAAAAAAATGCTAAAAATCATAACAAACTATACCAGAATCACCTAAATTACTTCGGCTACCGTAAATCACCCCCAACTATCCCTTACCACAACAAACCAAACCATATCATCTTAAAATTACCAAAAAAGGTGTACAAATTATAACAAACTATGCCAGACTCACCTAAATTACTTCGGCTACTCTAAGTCATCACCAACTAAACCTTACCACAACAAACTAAACCCAATCACTTTTAAATTACAAAAAAATGCTACTAACCATAGCAAACTATGCCAAACTCACCTAAATTACTTCGGCTACCGTAAATCATTACCAACTAACCCTTACCACAACAAACTAAACCCAATCACTTTTAAATTACAAAAAAATGCTACTAACCATAGCAAACTATGCCAAACTCACCTAAATTACTTCGGCTATCAAAAATTACCCCCAACTACACTTTACAGCAACAAACTAAGCCCAATCACTTTAAAATTACAAAAAAATGCTAAAAATCATAACAAACTATACCAGAATCACCTAAATTACTTCGACTACCGTAAATCACCCCCAACTATACCTTACCATATCAAAGCAAACCATATCATCTTAAAATTACAAAAAAAGGTGTACAAATCATAGCAAACTATGCCAGACTCACCTAAATTACTTCGGCTACTCTAAATCATCACCAACTAACCCTTACCACAACAAAATAAACCCCAATCACTTTTAAATTACAAAAAAATGCTACTAACCATAGCAAACTATGCCAAACTCACCTAAATTACTTCGGCTACCATAAATCATCACCAACTAACCCTTACCACAACAAACTAAACCCAATCACTTTTCAATTACAAAAAATGCTACTAACCACAGCAAACTAATCCAAACTCACCTAAATTACTTCGGCTATCAAAAATCACCCCCAACTACACTTTGCAGCAACAAACTAAGCCCAATCACTTTAAAATTACAAAAAAATGCTTAAAATCATAACAAACTATACCAGAAACACCTAAGTTACTTCGGCTACCGTAAATCACCCCCAACTATCCTTTACCACAACAAACCAAACCATATCATCTTAAAATTACAAAAAAGGTGTACAAATCATAACAAACTATGCCAGACTCACCTAAATTACTTCGGCTACTCTAAGTCATGACCAACTAACCCTTACCACAACAAACTAAACCCAATCAATTTTAAATTACAAAAAAATGCTACTAACCATAGCAAACTATGCCAAACTCACCTAAATTACTACGGCTACCATAAATCATCACCAACTAACCCTTACCACAACAAACTAAACCCAATCACTTTTCAATTACAAAAAAATGCTACTAACCATAGCAAACTATGCCAAACTCACCTAAATTACTTCGGCTATCAAAAATCACCCCCAACTACACTTTACAGCAACAAACTAAGCCCAATCACTTTAAAATTACAAAAAAATGCTAAAAATCATAACAAACTATACCAGAATCACCTAAATTACTTCGGCTACCGTAAATCACCCCCAACTATCCCTTACCACAACAAACCAAACCATATCATCTTAAAATTACCAAAAAAGGTGTACAAATTATAACAAACTATGCCAGACTCACCTAAATTACTTCGGCTACTCTAAATCATCACCAACTAAACCTTACCACAACAAACTAAACCCAATCACTTTTAAATTACAAAAAAATGCTACTAACCATAGCAAACTATGCCAAACTCACCTAAATTTTTCGGCTACCGTAAATCATCACCAACTAACCCTTACCACAACAAACTAAACCCAATCACTTTTAAATTACAAAAAAATGCTACTAACCATAGCAAACTATGCCAAACTCACCTAAATTACTTCGGCTATCAAAAATTACCCCCAACTACACTTTACAGCAACAAACTAAGCCCAATCACTTTAAAATTACAAAAAAATGCTAAAAATCATAACAAACTATACCAGAATCACCTAAATTACTTCGGCTACCGTAAATCACCCCCAACTATACCTTACCATATCAAAGCAAACCATATCATCTTAAAATTACAAAAAAAGGTGTACAAATCATAACAAACTATGCCAGACTCACCTAAATTACTTCGGCTACTCTAAATCATCACCAACTAACCCTTACCACAACAAAATAAACCCCAATCACTTTTAAATTACAAAAAAATGCTACTAACCATAGCAAACTATGCCAGACTCACCGAAATTACTTCGGCTACTCTAAATCATCACCAACTAACCCTTACTACAACAAACTAAACACAATCACTTTTAAATAACAAAAAAATGCTACTAACCATAGCAAACTATGCCAAACTCACCTAAATTACTTCGGCTATCAAAAATCACCCCCAACTACCCTTTACAGCAACAAACTAAGCCCAATCACTTTAAAATTACAAAAGAATGCTAAAAATCATAACAAACTATACCAGAATCACCTAAATTACTTCGGCTACCGTAAATCACCCCCAACTATCCCTTGCCACAACAAACCAAACCATATCATCTTAAAATTACAAAAAAAGGTGTACAAATCATAACAAACTATGCCAGACTCACCGAAATTACTTCGGCTACTCTAAATCATCACCAACTAACTCTTACCACAACAAACTAAACCCAATCACTTTTAAATTACAAAAAAATGCTACTGCCATAGCAAACTATGCCAAACTCACCTAAATTACTTCGGCTATCAAAAATCACCCCCAACTACACTTTACAGCAACAAACTAAGCCCAATCACTTTAAAATTACAAAAAAATGCTAAAAATCATAACAAACTCTACCAGAATCACCTAAATTACTTCGGCTACCGTAAATCGCCCCCAACTATCCCTTACCACAACAAATCAAACCATATCATCTTAAAATTACAAAAAAAGGAGTACAAATCATAACAAACTATGCCAGACTCACCTAAATTACTTCGGCTACTCTAAATCATCACCAACTAACCCTTACCACAACAAACTAAACCCAATCACTTTTAAATTACAAAAAAATGCTACTAACCATAGCAAAATATGCCAAACTCACCTAAATTACTTCGGCTATTAAAAATCACCCCCAACTACACTTTACAGCAGCAAACAAAAGCACAATCACTTCAAAATTACAAAAAAATGCTAAATATCATAACAAACTATACCAGAATCACCTAAATTACTTCGGCTACCGTAAATCACCCCCAACTATCCCTTTCCACAACAAACCAAACCATATCATCTTAAAATTATAAAAAAAGGTGTACAAATCATAACAAACAATGCCAGACTCACCTAAATTACTTCGGCTACTCTAAATCATCACCAACTAACCCTTGCTACAACAATCTAAACCCAATCACTTTTAAATTACAAAAAAAAGCTACTAACCATAGCAGACTATGCCAAAGTCACCTAAATTACTTCGGCTATCAAAAATCACCCCCAACTACACTTTACAGCAACAAACTAAACCCAATCACTTTTAAATTACAAAAAAATGCTACTAACCATAGCAAACTATGCCAAACTCTCCTAAATTACTTCGGCTATCAAAAATCACCCCCAACTACACTTTACAGCAACAAACTAAGCCCAATCACCTTAAAATTACAAAAAGATGCTAAAAATCATAACAAAGTATACCAGAATCACCTAAATTACTTCGGCTACCGTAAATCACCCCCAACTATACCGTACCACAACAAACCAAACCATATCATCTTAAAATTACAAAAAAGGTGTACAAATCATAACAAACTATGCCAGACTCACCTAAATTACTTCGGCTACACTAAATCATCACCAACTAACCCTTACCACAACAAACTAAACCCAATCACTTTTAAATTACAAAAAAATGCTACTAACCATAGCAAACTATGCCAAACTCTCCTAAATTACTTCGGCTACCATAAATCATCACCAACTAACCCTTACCACAAAAAACTAAACCCAATCACTTTTAAATTACAAAAAAATGCTACTAACCATAGCAAACTATGTCAAACTCTCCTAAATTACTTCGGCTATCAAAAATCACCCCCAACTACACTTTACAGCAACAAGCTAAACCCAATCACTTTTAAATTACAAAAAAATGCTACTAACCATAGCAAACTATGCCAAACTCTCCTAAATTACTTCGGCTATGAAAAATCACCCCCAACTACACTTTACAGCAACAAACTAAGCCCAATCATTTTAAAATTACAAAAAAATTCTAAAAAACATAACAAACTATACCAGAATCACCTAAATTACTTCGGCTACCGTAAATCACCCCCAACTATACCTTACCACAACAAACCAAACCATATCATCTTAAAATTACAAAAAAGGTGTACAAATCATAACAAACTATGCCAGACTCACCTAAATTACTTCGGCTACTCTAAATCATCACCAACTAACCCTTACCACAACAAACTAAACCCAATCACTTTTAAATTACAAAAAAATGCTACTAACCATAGCAAAATATGCCAAACTCACCTAAATTACTTCGGCTATTAAAAATCACCCACAACTACACTTTACAGCAACAAACAAAAGCACAATCACTTCAAAATTACAAAAAAATGCTAAAAATCATAACAAACTATACCAGAATCACCTAAATTACTTCGGCTACCGTAAATCACCCCCAACTATCCCTTTCCACAACAAACCAAACCATATCATCTTAAAATTATAAAAAAAGGTGTACAAATCATAACAAACAATGCCAGACTCACCTAAATTACTTCGGCTACTCTAAATCATCACCAACTAACCCTTACTACAACAAACTAAACCCAATCACTTTTAAATTACAAAAAAAAGCTACTAACCATAGCAGACTATGCCAAAGTCACCTAAATTACTTCGGCTATCAAAAATCACCCCCAACTACACTTTACAGCAACAAACTAAACCCAATCACTTTTAAATTACAAAAAAATGCTAAAAATCATAACAAACTATACCAGAATCTTCTAAATTACTTCGGCTACCGTAAATCACCACCAACTATCCCTTACCACAACAAACCAAACCATATCATCTTAAAATTACAAAAAAAGGTGTACAAATAATAAAAAACTATGCCAGACTCACCTAAATTACTTCGGCTACTCTATATCATCACCAACTAACCCTTACCACAACAAACTAAACCCAATCACTTTTAAATTACAAAAAAATGCTACTAACCATAGAAAACTATGCCAAACTCACCTAAATTACTTCGGCTATCAAAAATCACCCCCAACTACACTTTACTGCAACAAACTAAGCCCAATCACTTTAAAATTACAAAAAAATGCTAAAAATCATAACAAACTATACCAGAATCACCTAAATTACTTCGGCTACCGTAAATCACACCCAAATATCCCTTACCACAACAAACCAAACCATATCATCTTAAAATTACAAAAAATGGTGTACAAATCATAACAAACTATGCCAGACTCACCTAAATTACTTCGGCTACTCTAAATCATCACCAACTAACCCTTACCACAACAAACTAAACCCAATCACTTTAAAATTACAAAAAAATGCTACTAACCATAGCAAACTATGCCAAACTCACCTAAATTACTTCGGCTATCAAAAATCACCCCCAACTACACTTTACAGCAACAAACTAAGCCCAATCACTTTAAAATTACAAAAAAATGCTAAAAATCATAACAAACTATACCAGAATCACCTAAATTACTTTGGCTACCGTAAATCACCCCCAACTATCCCTTACCACAACAAACCAAACCATATCATCTTAAAATTATAAAAAAAGGTGTACAAATCATAACAAACAATGCCAGACTCACCTAAATTACTTCGGCTACTCTAAATCATCACCAACTAACCCTTACCACAACAAACTAAACCCAATCACATTTAAATTACAAAAAAATGGTACTAACCATAGCAAACTATGCCAAACTCTCCTAAATTACTTCGGCTATCAAAAATCACCCCCAACTACACTTTACAGCAACAAACTAAGCCCAATCACTTTAAAATTACAAAAAAATTCTAAAAATCATAACAAAGTATACCAGAACCACCTAAATTACTTCGGCTACCGTAAATCACCCCCAACTATACCGTACCACAACAAACCAAACCATATCATCTTAAAATTACAATAAAGGTGTACAAATCATAACAAACTATGCCAGACTCACCTAAATTACTTCGGCTACTCTAAATCATCACCAACTAACCCTTACTACAACAATCTAAACCCAATCACTTTTAAATTACAAAAAAAAGCTACTAACCATAGCAGACTATGCCAAAGTCACCTAAATTACTTCGGCTATCAAAAATCACCCCCAACTACACTTTACAGCAACAAACTAAACCCAATCACTTTTAAATTACAAAAAAATGCTACTAACCATAGCAAACTATGCCAAACTCTCCTAAATTACTTCGGCTATCAAAAATCACCCCCAACTACACTTTACAGCAACAAACTAAGCCCAATCACTTTAAAATTACAAAAAAATGCTAAAAATCATAACAAAGTATACCAGAATCACCTAAATTACTTCGGCTACCGTAAATCACCCCCAACTATACCGTACCACAACAAACCAAACCATATCATCTTAAAATTACAAAAAAGGTGTACAAATCATAACAAACTATGCCAGACTCACCTAAATTACTTCGGCTACACTAAATCATCACCAACTAACCCTTACCACAACAAACTAAACCCAATCACTTTTAAATTACAAAAAAATGCTACTAACCATAGCAAACTATGCCAAACTCTCCTAAATTACTTCGGCTATCAAAAATCACCCCCAACTACACTTTACAGCAACAAACTAAACCCAATCACTTTTAAATTACAAAAAAATGCTACTAACCATAGCAAACTATGCCAAACTCTCCTAAATTACTTCGGCTATCAAAAATCACCCCCAACTACACTTTACAGCAACAAACTAAGCCCAATCATTTTAAAATTACAAAAAAATTCTAAAAAACATAACAAACTATACCAGAATCACCTAAATTACTTCGGCTACCGTAAATCACCCCCAACTATACCTTACCACAACAAACCAAACCATATCATCTTAAAATTACAAAAAAGGTGTACAAATCATAACAAACTATGCCAGACTCACCTAAATTACTTCGGCTACTCTAAATCATCACCAACTAACCCTTACCACAACAAACTAAGCCCAATCACATTTAAATTACAAAAAAATGCTACTAACCATAGCAAACTATGCCAAACTCACCTAAATCACTTCGGCTATCAAAAATCACCCGCAACTACACTTTACAGCAACAAACTAAGCCCAATCACTTTAAAATTACAAAAAAATGCTAAAAATCATAACAAACTATACCAGAATCTTCTAAATTACTTCGGCTACCGTAAATCACCACCAACTATCCCTTACCACAACAAACCAAACCATATCATCTTAAAATTACAAAAAAAGGTGTACAAATAATAAAAAACTATGCCAGACTCACCTAAATTACTTCGGCTACTCTATATCATCACCAACTAACCCTTACCACAACAAACTAAACCCAATCACTTTTAAATTACAAAAAAATGCTACTAACCATAGAAAACTATGCCAAACTCACCTAAATTACTTCGGCTATCAAAAATCACCCCCAACTACACTTTACAGCAACAAACTAAGCCCAATCACTTTAAAATTACAAAAAAATGCTAAAAATCATAACAAACTATACCAGAATCACCTAAATTACTTCGGCTACCGTAAATCACACCCAAATATTCCTTACCACAACAAACCAAACCATATCATCTTAAAATTACAAAAAATGGTGTACAAATCATAACAAACTATGCCAGACTCACCTAAATTACTTCGGCTACTCTAAATCATCACCAACTAACCCTTACCACAACAAACTAAACCCAATCACTTTAAAATTACAAAAAAATGCTACTAACCATAGCAAACTATGCCAAACTCACCTAAATTACTTCGGCTATCAAAAATCACCCCCAACTACACTTTACAGCAACAAACTAAGCCCAATCACTTTAAAATTACAAAAAAAAGCTAAAAATCATAACAAACTATACCAGAATCACCTAAATTACTTCGGCTACCGTAAATCACCCCCAACTATCCCTTACCACAACAAACCAAACCATATCATCTTAAAATTACAAAAAAAGGTGTACAAATCATAACAAACAATGCCAGACTCACCTAAATTACTTCGGCTACTCTAAATCATCACCAACTAACCCTTACCACAACAAACTAAACCCAATCACTTTTAAATTACAAAAAAATGCTACTAACCATAGCAAACTATGCCAAACTCTCCTAAATTACTTCGGCTATCAAAAATCACCCCCAACTACACTTTACAGCAACAAACTAAGCCCAATCACTTTAAAATTACAAAAAAATGCTAAAAATCATAACAAAGTATACCAGAATCACCTAAATTACTTCGGCTACCGTAAATCACCCCCAACTATACCGTACCACAACAAACCAAACCATATCATCTTAAAATTACAAAAAAGGTGTACAAATCATAACAAACTATGCCAGACTCACCTAAATTACTTCGGCTACTCTAAATCATCACCAACTAACCCTTACCACAACAAACTAAACCCAATCACTTTTAAATTACAAAAAAATGCTACTAACCATAGCAAACTATGCCAAACTCACCTAAGTTATTTCGGCTACCATAAATCATCACCAACTAACCCTTACCACAACAAACTAAACCCAATCACTTTTAAATTACAAAAAAATGCTACTAACCATAGCAAACTATGCCAAACTCACCTAAATTACTTCGGCTATCAAAAATCACCCCCAACTACACTTTACAGCAACAAACTAAGCCCAATCACTTTAAAATTACAAAAAAATTCTAAAAAACATAACAAACTATACCAGAATCACCTAAATTACTTCGGCTACCGTAAATCACCCCCAACTATACCTTACCACAACAAATCAAACCATTACATCTTAAAATTACAAAAAAATTGTACAAATCATAACAAACTATGCCAGACTCACCTAAATTACTTCGGCTACTCTAAATCATCACCAACTAACCCTTACCACAACAAACTAAACCCAATCACTTTCAAATTACAAAAAAATGCTACTAACCATAGCAAACTATGCCAAACTCACCTAAATTACTTCGGCTAACAAAAATCACCCCCAACTACACCTTACAGCAACAAACTAAGCCCAATCACTTTAAAATTACAAAAAAATGCTAAAAATCATAACAAACTATACCAGAATCACCTAAATTACTTCGGCTACCGTAAATCACCCCCAACTATCCCTTACCACAACAAACCAAACCATATCATCTTAAAATTACAAAAAAAGTTGTACAAATCATAACAAACTATGCCAGACTCACCTAAATTACTTCGGCTACTCTAAATCATTACCAACTAACCCTTACCACAACAAACTAAACCCAATCACTTTTAAATTACAAAAAAATGCTACTAACCATAGCAAACTATGCCAAACTCACCTAAATTACTTCGGCTATCAAAAATCACCCCCAACTACACTTTACAGCAACAAACTAAGCCCAATCACTTTAAAATTACAAAAAAATGCTAAAAATCATAACAAACTATACCAGAATCACCTAAATAACTTCGGCTACCGTAAATGACCCCCAACTATCCCTTAATACAACAAACCAAACCATATCATCTTAAAATTACAAAAAAAGGTGTACAAATCATAACAAACTATGCTAGACTCACCTAAATTACTTCGGCTACTCTCAATCATCACCAACAAACCCTTACCACAACAAACTAAACCCAATCACTTTTAAATTACAAAAAAATGCTACTAACCCTAGCAAACTATGCCAAACTCACCTAAATTACTTCGGCTATCAAAAATCACCCCCAACTAACTATACAGCAACAAACTAAGCCCAATCACTTATAATTACAAAAAAATGCTAAAAATCATAACAAACTATACCAGAATCACCAAAATTACTTCGGCTACCGTAAATCACCTCCAACTATCCCTTACCACAACAAACCAAACCATATCATCTTAAAATTACAAAAAAAGGTGTACAAATCATAACATACTATGCCAGACTCACCTAAATTACTTCGGCTACTCTAAATCATCACCAACTAACCCTTACCACAACAAACTAAACCCAATCACTTTCAAATTACAAAAAAATGCTACTAACCATAGCAAACTATGCCAAACTCACCTAAATTACTTCGGCTATCAAAAATCACCCCCAACTACACTTTAAAGCAACAAACTAAGCCCAATCACTTTAAAATTACAAAAAAATGCTAAAAATCAAAACAAACTATACCAGAATCACCAAAATTACTTCGGCTACCGTAAATCACCTCCAACTATCCCTTACCACAACAAACCAAACCATATCATCTTAAAATTACAAAAAAATGTGTACAAATCATAACAAACTATGCCAGACTCACCTAAATTACTTCGGCTACTCTAAATCATCACCAACTAACCCTTACCACAACAAACTAAACCCAATTACTTTTAAATTACAAAAAATTGCTACTAACCATAGCAAACTATGCCAAACTCACCTAAATTACTTCGGCTATCAAAAATCACCCCCAACTACACTTTAAAGCAACAAACTAAGCCCAATCACTTTAAAATTACAAAAAAATGCTAAAAATCATAACAAACTATACCAGAATCACCTAAATTACTTCGGCTACCGTAAATCACCCCCAACTATCCCTTACCACAACAAACCAAACCATATCATCTTAAAATTATAAAAAAAGGTGTACAAATCATAACAAAGAATGCCAGACTCACCTAAATTACTTCGGCTACTCTAAATCATCACCAACTAACCCTTACCACAACAAACTAAACCCAATCACTTTTAAATTACAAAAAAATGCTACTAACCATAGCAAACTATGCCAAACTCACCTAAGTTATTTCGGCTACCATAAATCATCACCAACTAACCCTTACCACAACAAACTAAACCCAATCACTTTTAAATTACAAAAAAATGCTACTAACCATAGCAAACTATGCCAAACTCACCTAAATTACTTCGGCTATCAAAAATCACCCCCAACTACACTTTACAGCAACAAACTAAGCCCAATCACTTTAAAATTACAAAAAAATTCTAAAAAACATAACAAACTATACCAGAATCACCTAAATTACTTCGGCTACCGTAAATCACCCCCAACTATACCTTACCACAACAAACCAAACCATTACATCTTAAAATTACAAAAAAGGTGTACAAATCATAACAAACTATGCCAGACTCACCTAAATTACTTCGGCTACTCTAAATCATCACCAACTAACCCTTACCACAACAAACTAAACCCAATCACTTTCAAATTACAAAAAAATGCTACTAACCATAGCAAACTATGCCAAACTCACCTAAATTACTTCGGCTAACAAAAATCACCCCCAACTACACCTTACAGCAACAAACTAAGCCCAATCACTTTAAAATTACAAAAAAATGCTAAAAATCATAACAAACTATACCAGAATCACCTAAATTACTTCGGCTACCGTAAATCACCCCCAACTATCCCTTACCACAACAAACCAAACCATATCATCTTAAAATTACAAAAAAAGGTGTACAAATCATAACAAACTATGCCAGACTCACCTAAATTACTTCGGCTACTCTAAATCATTACCAACTAACCCTTACCACAACAAACTAAACCCAATCACTTTTAAATTACAAAAAAATGCTACTAACCATAGCAAACTATGCCAAACTCGCCTAAATTACTTCGGCTATCAAAAATCACCCCCAACTACACTTTACAGCAACAAACTAAGCCCAATCACTTTAAAATTACAAAAAAATGCTAAAAATCATAACAAACTATACCAGAATCACCTAAATAACTTCGGCTACCGTAAATGACCCCCAACTATCCCTTAATACAACAAACCAAACCATATCATCTTAAAATTACAAAAAAAGGTGTACAAATCATAACAAACTATGCTAGACTCACCTAAATTACTTCGGCTACTCTCAATCATCACCAACAAACCCTTACCACAACAAACTAAACCCAATCACTTTTAAATTACAAAAAAATGCTACTAACCCTAGCAAACTATGCCAAACTCACCTAAATTACTTCGGCTATCAAAAATCACCCCCAACTAACTATACAGCAACAAACTAAGCCCAATCACTTATAATTACAAAAAAATGCTAAAAATCATAACAAACTATACCAGAATCACCAAAATTACTTCGGCTACCGTAAATCACCTCCAACTATCCCTTACCACAACAAACCAAATCATATCATCTTAAAATTACAAAAAAAGGTGTACAAATCATAACATACTATGCCAGACTCACCTAAATTACTTCGGCTACTCTAAATCATCACCAACTAACCCTTACCACAACAAACTAAACCCAATCACTTTCAAATTACAAAAAAATGCTACTAACCATAGCAAACTATGCCAAACTCACCTAAATTACTTCGGCTATCAAAAATCACCCCCAACTACACTTTAAAGCAACAAACTAAGCCCAATCACTTTAAAATTACAAAAAAATGCTAAAAATCAAAACAAACTATACCAGAATCACCAAAATTACTTCGGCTACCGTAAATCACCTCCAACTATCCCTTACCACAACAAACCAAACCATATCATCTTTAAATTACAAAAAAATGTGTACAAATCATAACAAACTATGCCAGACTCACCTAAATTACTTCGGCTACTCTAAATCATCACCAACTAACCCTTACCACAACAAACTAAACCCAATTACTTTTAAATTACAAAAAATTGCTACTAACCATAGCAAACTATGCCAAACTCACCTAAATTACTTCGGCTATCAAAAATCACCCCCAACTACACTTTAAAGCAACAAACTAAGCCCAATCACTTTAAAATTACAAAAAAATGCTAAAAATCATAACAAACTATACCAGAATCACCTAAATTACTTCGGCTACCGTAAATCACCCCCAACTATCCCTTACCACAACAAACCAAACCATATCATCTTAAAATTACAAAAAAAGGTGTACAAATCATAACAAACTATGCCAGACTCACCTAAATTACTTCGGCTACTCTAAATCATCACCAACTAACCCTTACCACAACAAACTAAACCCAATCACTTTTAAATTACAAAAAAATGCTACTAACCATAGCAAACTATGCCAAACTCACCTAAATTACTTCGGCTATCAAAAATCATCCCCAACTACACTTTACAGCAACAAACTAAGCCCAATCACTTTAAAATTACAAAAAAATGCTAAAAATCATAAGAAACTATACCAGAATCACCTAAATTACTTCGGCTACCGTAAATCACCCCCAACTATCCCTTACCACAACAAACCAAACCATATCATCTTAAAATTACAAAAAAAAAAAAACATAACAAACTATGCCAGACTCACCTAAATTACTTCGGCTACTCTAAATCATCACCAACTAACCCTTACCACAACAAACTAAACCCAATCACTTTTAAATTACAAAAAATTGCTACTAACCATAGCAAACTATGCCAAACTCACCTAAATTACTTCGGCTATCAAAAATCACCCTCAACTACACTTTAAAGCAACAAACTAAGCCCAATCACTTTAAACTTACAAAAAAATGCTAAAACCATAACAAACTATACCAGAATCACCTAAATTACTTCGGCTACCGTAAATCACCCCCAACTATCCCTTACCACAACAAACCAAACCAAATCATTTTAAAATTACAAAAAAAGGTGTACAATTCATAACAAACTATGCCAGACTCACCTAAATTACTTCGGCTACTCTAAATCATCACCAACTAACCCTTACCACAACAAACTAAACCCAATCACTTTTAAATTACAAAAAAATGCTACTAACCATAGCAAACTATGCCAAACACACCTAAATTACTTCGGCTATCAAAAATCACCCCCAACTACACTTTACAGCAACAAACTAAGCCCAATCACTTTAAAATTACAAAAAAATGCTAAAAATCATAACAAACAATACCAGAATCACCTACATTACTTCGGCTACCGTAAATCACCCCCAACTATCCCTTACCACAACAAACCAAACCATATCATCTTAAAATTACAAAAAAGGTGTACAAATCATAACAAACTATGCCAGACTCACCTAAATTACTTCGGCTACTCTAAATCATCACCAACTAACCCTTACCACAACAAACTAAACCCAATCAATTTTAAATTACAAAAAAATGCTACTAACCATAGCAAACTATGCCAAACTCACCTAAATTACTTCGGCTATCAAAAATCATCCCCAACTACACTTTACAGCAACAAACTAAGCCCAATCACTTTTAAATTACAAAAAAATGCTAAAAATCATAACAAACTATACCAGAATTACCTAAATTACTTCGGCTACCGTAAATCACCCCCAACTATCCCTTAAAACAACAAACCAAACCATATCATCTTAAAATTACAAAAAAAAAAACATAACAAACTATGCCAGACTCACCTAAATTACTTCGGCTACTCTAAATCATCACCAACTAACCCTTACCACAACAAACTAAACCCAATCACTTTTAAATTACAAAAAATTGCTACTAACCATAGCAAACTATGCCAAACTCACCTAAATTACTTCGGCTATCAAAAATCACCCCCAACTACACTTTAAAGCAACAAACTAAGCCCAATCACTTTAAACTTACAAAAAATGCTAAAACCATAACAAACTATACCAGAATCACCTAAATTACTTCGGCTACCGTAAATCACCCCCAACTATTCCTTACCACAACAAACCAAACCAAATCATTTTAAAATTACAAAAAAAGGTGTACAATTCATAACAAACTATGCCAGACTCACCTAAATTACTTCGGCTACTCTAAATCATCACCAACTAACCCTTACCACAACAAACTAAACCCAATCACTTTTAAATTACAAAAAAATGCTACTAACCATAGCAAACTATGCCAAACACACCTAAATTACTTCGGCTATCAAAAATCACCCCCAACTACACTTTACAGCAACAAACTAAGCCCAATCACTTTAAAATTACAAAAAAATGCTAAAAATCATAACAAACAATACCAGAATCACCTACATTACTTCGGCTACCGTAAATCACCCCCAACTATCCCTTACCACAACAAACCAAACCATATCATCTTAAAATTACAAAAAAAGGTGTACAAATCATAACAAACTATGCCAGACTCACCTAAATTACTTCGGATACTCTAAATCATCACCAACTAACCCTTACCACAACTAACTAAACCCAATCACTTTTAAATTACAAAAAAATGCTACTAACCATAGTAAACTATGCCAAACTCACCTAAATTACTTCGGCTATCAAAAATCATCCCCAACTACACTTTACAGCAACAAACTAAGCCCAATCACTTTAAAATTACAAAAAAATGCTAAAAATCATAACAAACTATACCAGAATCACCTAAATTACTTCGGCTACCGTAAATCACCCCCAAGTATCCCTTACCACAACAAACCAAACCATATCATCTTAAAATTACAAAAAAAAAAAACATAACAAACTATGCCAGACTCACCTAAATTACTTCGGCTACTCTAAATCATCACCAACTAACCCTTACCACAACAAACTAAACCCAATCACTTTTAAATTACAAAAAAATGCTACTAACCATAGCAAACTATGCCAAACACACCTAAATTACTTCGGCTATCAAAAATCACCCCCCAACTACACTTTACAGCAACAAACTAAGCCCAATCACTTTAAAATTACAAAAAAATGCTAAAAATCATAACAAACAATACCAGAATCACCTACATTACTTCGGCTACCGTAAATCACCCCCAACTATCCCTTACCACAACAAACCAAACCATATCATCTTAAAATTACAAAAAAAGGTGTACAAATCATAACAAACTATGCCAGACTCACCTAAATTACTTCGGCTACTCTAAATCATCACCAACTAACCCTTACCACAACAAACTAAACCCAATCAATTTTAAATTACAAAAAAATGCTACTAACCATAGCAAACTATGCCAAACTCACCTAAATTACTTCGGCTATCAAAAATCATCCCCAACTACACTTTACAGCAACAAACTAAGCCCAATCACTTTTAAATTACAAAAAAATGCTAAAAATCATAACAAACTATACCAGAATTACCTAAATTATTTCGGCTACCGTAAATCACCCCCAACTATCCCTTACAACAACAAACCAAACCATATCATCTTAAAATTACAAAAAAAAAAAAACATAACAAACTATGCCAGACTCACCTAAATTACTTCGGCTACTCTAAATCATCACCAACTAACCCTTACCACAACAAACTAAACCCAATCACTTTTAAATTACAAAAAATTGCTACTAACCATAGCAAACTATGCCAAACTCACCTAAATTACTTCGGCTATCAAAAATCACCCCCAACTACACTTTAAAGCAACAAACTAAGCCCAATCACTTTAAACTTACAAAAAAATGCTAAAACCATAACAAACTATACCAGAATCACCTAAATTACTTCGGCTACCGTAAATCACCCCCAACTATCCCTTACCACAACAAACCAAACCAAATCATTTTAAAATTACAAAAAAAGGTGTACAATTCATAACAAACTATGCCAGACTCACCTAAATTACTTCGGCTACTCTAAATCATCACCAACTAACCCTTACCACAACAAACTAAACCCAATCACTTTTAAATTACAAAAAAATGCTACTAACCATAGCAAACTATGCCAAACACACCTAAATTACTTCGGCTATCAAAAATCACCCCCAACTACACTTTACAGCAACAAACTAAGCCCAATCACTTTAAAATTACAAAAAAATGCTAAAAATCATAACAAACAATACCAGAATCACCTTAATTACTTCGGCTACCGTAAATCACCCCCAACTATCCCTTACCACAACAAACCAAACCATATCATCTTAAAATTACAAAAAAAAAAAAACATAACAAACTATGCCAGACTCACCTAAATTACTTCGGCTACTCTAAATCATCACCAACTAACCCTTACCACAACAAACTAAACCCAATCACTTTTAAATAACAAAAAATTGCTACTAACCATAGCAAACTATGCCAAACTCACCTAAATTACTTCGGCTATCAAAAATCACCCCCAACTACACTTTAAAGCAACAAACTAAGCCCAATCACTTTAAACTTACAAAAAAATGCTAAAACCATAACAAACTATACCAGAATCACCTAAATTACTTCGGCTACCGTAAATCACCCCCAACTATCCCTTACCACAACAAACCAAACCAAATCATTTTAAAATTACAAAAAAAGGTGTACAATTCATAACAAACTATGCCAGACTCACCTAAATTACTTCGGCTACTCTAAATCATCACCAACTAACCCTTACCACAACAAACTAAACCCAATCACTTTTAAATTACAAAAAAATGCTACTAACCATAGCAAACTATGCCAAACTCACGTAAATTACTTCGGCTATCAAAAATCACCCCCAACTACACTTTACAGCAACAAACTAAGCCCAATCACTTTAAAATTACAAAAAAATGCTAAAAAACATAACAAACTATACCAGAATCACCTAAATTACTTCGGCTACCGTAAATCACCCCCAACTATCCCTTTCCACAACAAACCAAACCAAATCACCTTAAAATTACAAAAAAAGGTGTACAAATCATAACAAACTATACCAGAATCACCTAAATTACTTCGGCTACCGTAAATCACTCCCAACTATCCCTTACCACAACAAACCAAACCATATCATCTTAAAATTACAAAAAAAGGTGTACAAATCATAACAAACTATGCCAGACTCACCTAAATTACTTTGGCTACTCTAAATCATCACCAACTAACCCTTACCACAACAAACTAAACCCAATCTCTTTTAAATTACAAAAAAATGCTACTAACCATAGGAAACTATGCCAAACTCACCTAAATTACTTCGGCTACCAAAAATCACCCCCAACTACACTTTACAGCAACAAACTAAGCCCAATCACTTTAAAATTACAAAAAAATGCTAAAAATCATAACAAACTATACCAGAATCACCTAAATTACTTCGGCTACCGTAAATCACCCCCAACTATCCCTTTCCACAACAAACCAAACCATATCATCTTAAAATTACAAAAAAAAAACATAACAAACTATGCCGCACTCACCTAAATTACTTCGGCTACTCTAAATCATCACCAACTAACACTTACCACAACAAACAAAACCCAATCACTTTTAAATTACAAAAAAATGCTACTAACCATAGCAAACTATGCCAAACTCACCTAAATTACTTTGGCTATCAAAAATCACCCCCAACTACACTTTACAGCAACAAACTAAGCCCAATCACTTTAAAATTACAAAAAAATGTTAAAATTCATAACAAACTATACCAGAATCACCTAAATTACTTCGGCTACCGTAAATCACCCCCAACAATCCCTTACCACAACAAACCAAACCATATCATCTTAAAATTACAAAAAAAGGTGTACAAATCATAACAAACTATGCCAGACGCAGCTAAATTACTTCGGCTACTCTAAATCATCACCAACTAACCCTTACCACAACAAACTATACCCAATCACTTTTAAATTACAAAAAAATGCTACTAATCATAGCAAACTATGCCAACCTCACCTAAATTACTTCGGCTATCAAAAATCACCCCCAACTACACTTTACAGCAACAAACTAAGCCCAATCACTTTAAAATTAAAAAAAAATGCTAAAAATCATAACAAACTATACCAGAATCACCTAAATTACTTCGGCTACCGTAAATCACCCCCAACTATCCCTTACCACAACAAACCAAACCATATCATCTTAAAATTACAAAAAAAAAAAAACATAACAAACTATGCCAGACTCACCTAAATTACTTCGGCTACTCTAAATCATCACCAACTAACCCTTACCACAACAAACTAAACCTAATCACTTTTAAATTACAAAAAAATGCTACTAACCATAGCAAACTATGCCAAACTCACCTAAATTACTTGGCTATCAAAAATCACCCCCAACTACACTTTACAGCAACAAACTAAGCCCAATCACTTTAAAATTACAAAAAAATGTTAAAAATCATAACAAACTATACCAGAATCACCTAAATTACTTCGGCTACCGTAAATCACCCCCAACTATCCCTTACCACAACAAACCAAACCAGATCATTTTAAAATTACAAAAAAAGGTGTACATATCATAACAAACTATGCCAGACACACCTAAATTACTGCGGCTACTCTAAATCATCACCAACTAACCCTTACCACAACAAACTAAACCCAATCACTTTTAAATTACAAAAAAATGCTACTAACCATAGCAAACTATGCCAAACTCACCTAAATTACTTCGGCTATCAAAAATCACCCCCAACTACACTTTACAGCAACAAACTTAACCCAATGACTAAAAAATTACAAAAAAATTCTAAAAATTCTAAAAATCATAACAAACTATACCAGAATCACCTAAATTACTTCGGCTACCGTAAATCACCCCAACTATCCCTTACCACAACAAACCAAACCATATCATCTTAAAATTACAAAAAAAAAAACATAACAAACTATGCCAGAATCACCTAAATTACTTCGGCTATCAAAAATCACCCCCAACTACACTTTACAGCAACAAACTTAGCCCAATGACTAAAAAATTACAAAAAAATGCTAAAAATTATAACAAACTATACCAGAATCACCTAAATTACTTCGGCTACCGTAAATCACACCCAACTATCCCTTACCACAACAAACCAAACCATATCTTCTTAAAATTACAAAAAAAGGTGTACAAATCATAACAAACTATGCCAGACTTACCTAAATTACTTCGGCTACTCTAAATCATCACCAACTAACCCTTACCACAACAAACTAAACCCAATCACTTTTAAATTACAAAAAAAAGCTACTAACCATAGCAAACTATGCCAAACTCACCTAAATTACTTCGGCTATCAAAAATCACCCCCAACTACACTTTACAGCAACAAACTAAGCCCAATCACTTTAAAATTACAAAAAAATGCTAAAAATCATAACAAACTATACCAGAATCACCTAAATTACTTCGACTACCGTAAATCACCCCCAACTATCCCTTACCACAACAAACCAAACCATATCATCTTAAAATTACAAAAAAAAAACATAACAAACTATGCCGCACTCACCTAAATTACTTCGGCTACTCTAAATCATCACCAACTAACACTTACCACAACAAACAAAACCCAATCACTTTTAAATTACAAAAAAATGCTACTAACCATAGCAAACTATGCCAAACTCACCTAAATTACTTTGGCTATCAAAAATCACCCCCAACTACACTTTACAGCAACAAACTAAGCCCAATCACTTTAAAATTACAAAAAAATGTTAAAATTCATAACAAACTATACCAGAATCACCTAAATTACTTCGGCTACCGTAAATCACCCCCAACTATCCCTTACCACAACAAACCAAACCATATCATCTTAAAATTACAAAAAAAGGTGTACAAATCATAACAAACTATGCCAGACGCAGCTAAATTACTTCGGCTACTCTAAATCATCACCAACTAACCCTTACCACAACAAACTATACCCAATCACTTTTAAATTACAAAAAAATGCTACTAACCATAGCAAACTATGCCAAACTCACCTAAATTACTTCGGCTATCAAAAATCACCCCCAACTACACTTTACAGCAACAAACTAAGCCCAATCACTTTAAAATTAAAAAAAAATGCTAAAAATCATAACAAACTATACCAGAATCACCTAAATTACTTCGGCTACCGTAAATCACCCCCAACTATCCCTTACCACAACAAACCAAACCATATCATCTTAAAATTACAAAAAAAAAAAACATAACAAACTATGCCAGACTCACCTAAATTACTTCGGCTACTCTAAATCATCACCAACTAACCCTTACCACAACAAACTAAACCTAATCACTTTTAAATTACAAAAAAATGCTACTAACCATAGCAAACTATGCCAAACTCACCTAAATTACTTGGCTATCAAAAATCACCCCCAACTACACTTTACAGCAACAAACTAAGCCCAATCACTTTAAAATTACAAAAAAATGTTAAAAATCATAACAAACTATACCAGAATCACCTAAATTACTTCGGCTACCGTAAATCACCCCCAACTATCCCTTACCACAACAAACCAAACCATATCATTTTAAAATTACAAAAAAAGGTGTACATATCATAACAAACAATGCCAGACACACCTAAATTACTGCGGCTACTCTAAATCATCACCAACTAACCCTTACCACAACAAACTAAACCCAATCACTTTTAAATTACAAAAAAATGCTACTACCCATAGCAAACTATGCCAAACTCACCTAAATTACTTCGGCTATCAAAAATCACCCCCAACTACACTTTACAGCAACAAACTTAGCCCAATGACTAAAAAATTACAAAAAAATTCTAAAAATTCTAAAAATCATAACAAACTATACCAGAATCACCTAAATTACTTCGGCTACCGTAAATCACCCCAACTATCCCTTACCACAACAAACCAAACCATATCATCTTAAAATTACAAAAAAAAAACATAACAAACTATGCCAGAATCACCTAAATTACTTCGGCTATCAAAAATCACCCCCAACTACACTTTACAGCAACAAACTTAGCCCAATGACTAAAAAATTACAAAAAAATGCTAAAAATTATAACAAACTATACCAGAATCACCTAAATTACTTCGGCTACCGTAAATCACACCCAACTATCCCTTACCACAACAAACCAAACCATATCTTCTTAAAATTACAAAAAAAGGTGTACAAATCATAATAAACTATGCCAGACTTACCTAAATTACTTCGGCTACTCTAAATCATCACCAACTAACCCTTACCACAACAAACTAAACCCAATCACTTTTAAATTACAAAAAAAAGCTACTAACCGTAGCAAACTATGCCAAACTCACCTAAATTACTTCGGCTATCAAAAATCACCCCCAACTACACTTTACAGCAACAAACTAAGCCCAATCACTTTAAAATTAAAAAAAAATGCTAAAAATCATAACAAACTATACCAGAATCACCTAAATTACTTCGGCTACCGTAAATCACCCCCAACTATCCCTTACCACAACAAACCAAACCATATCATCTTAAAATTACAAAAAAAAAAAACATAACAAACTATGCCAGACTCACCTAAATTACTTCGGCTACTCTAAATCATCACCAACTAACCCTTACCACAACAAACTAAACCTAATCACTTTTAAATTACAAAAAAATGCTACTAACCATAGCAAACTATGCCAAACTCACCTAAATTACTTGGCTATCAAAAATCACCCCCAACTACACTTTACAGCAACAAACTAAGCCCAATCACTTTAAAATTACAAAAAAATGTTAAAAATCATAACAAACTATACCAGAATCACCTAAATTACTTCGGCTACCGTAAATCACCCCCAACTATCCCTTACCACAACAAACCAAACCATATCATTTTAAAATTACAAAAAAAGGTGTACATATCATAACAAACAATGCCAGACACACCTAAATTACTGCGGCTACTCTAAATCATCACCAACTAACCCTTACCACAACAAACTAAACCCAATCACTTTTAAATTACAAAAAAATGCTACTACCCATAGCAAACTATGCCAAACTCACCTAAATTACTTCGGCTATCAAAAATCACCCCCAACTACACTTTACAGCAACAAACTTAGCCCAATGACTAAAAAATTACAAAAAAATTCTAAAAATTCTAAAAATCATAACAAACTATACCAGAATCACCTAAATTACTTCGGCTACCGTAAATCACCCCAACTATCCCTTACCACAACAAACCAAACCATATCATCTTAAAATTACAAAAAAAAAACATAACAAACTATGCCAGAATCACCTAAATTACTTCGGCTATCAAAAATCACCCCCAACTACACTTTACAGCAACAAACTTAGCCCAATGACTAAAAAATTACAAAAAAATGCTAAAAATTATAACAAACTATACCAGAATCACCTAAATTACTTCGGCTACCGTAAATCACACCCAACTATCCCTTACCACAACAAACCAAACCATATCTTCTTAAAATTACAAAAAAAGGTGTACAAATCATAATAAACTATGCCAGACTTACCTAAATTACTTCGGCTACTCTAAATCATCACCAACTAACCCTTACCACAACAAACTAAACCCAATCACTTTTAAATTACAAAAAAAAGCTACTAACCATAGGAAACTATGCCAAACTCACCTAAATTACTTCGGCTATCAAAAATCACCCCCAACTACACTTTACAGCAACAAACTAAGCCCAATCACTTTAAAATTACAAAAAAAATGCTAAAAATCATAACAAACTATACCAGAATCACCTAAATTACTTCGGCTACCGTAAATCACCCCCAACTATCCTTTTCCACAACAAACCAAACCATATCATCTTAAAATCTATATATGTAAAGCGAAGTGTCCTCACTGACACACTCATTCATTCACTCATTCATTTACACACTGATTCATAATCAACCCACAGCCCAAACCGTGAGGGCTGGAGACTTGAAATTTTAGACACGGGTGTATCATGTGCCGAAACTGAACACTAAGAAGGGATTTTGCGAAATTCGGCCCGGTTCCTTTGTAATTCAATAAAAACCGGCTAAAATAAACAAAAAATGATCGGATCGCGGAGACCGTGTTTATGTTAGAAGCACGTATCTAGCCAAAACAACTTCGACGACGGGCGACCGGTTTACATTAAAAGCACTTATTTAACCTAAACAATTTCAACGTCGAGTTTCTGCTTTCGTGATCATACCTAGCGAGGCCGCAGATATTTCAATTATAATTTTGATTTCAATTATAATGTCGATCCGTGACTCAATTAAAAATTACCAAATCACTCCAAATTTAATCCGTCAACATTAAACATCCTCAAATATCTCTTACCACTGCAAACTTTACCAAATCAACCCCAAAAAATTCCCGAACTATGCCAAACTGACATAAACTAGATCCGTTATTTTAAATCATCCCTTACCACCCCTTAGCAACCCCAAGTAACTCCAATCACTTTAAAATAAAACAAAATGACACAAATCATGGCAGATTATGTCCAACTCACACATATTATTTCGTCTACCAAAAATCACCCCCAACTACCCCTTACTACCCCAAAATAAGCCCAATCACTTTAAAATTATAAAAAATGCTACAAACCATAGCAAACTATGCCTAACTCACCTAAATTACTTCGGCTGACATAAATCACCCCCAACAACCCCTTACTACCCCAAAATAAGCCCAATCACTTTAAAATTACAAAAAATGCTACAAACCATAGCAAACTATGCCTAACTCACCTAAATTACTTCGGCTAACATAAATCACCCCCAACTACCCCTTACAATACCAAAATAAGCCCAATCACTTTAAAATTACAAAAAAATGCTACAAACCATAGCAAACTATGCCTAACTTACCTAATTTCCTTCGGCTACCAAAAATCACCCCCAACTACCCCTTACCACCCCAAAATAAGCCCAATCACTTTAAAATTACAAAAAATGCTACAAACCATAGCAAACTATGCTGAACCCACTTAAATTACTGCGGCTACCATAAATCACCCCCAACTACCCCTTACCAACCACAAACTAAACCCAATCACTTTAAAATTACAAAAAATGCTACAAACCATAGCAAACTATGCCAAACTCACTTAAATTACTTCGGCTATCATAAATCACCCCCAACTACCCCTTACCACCCCAAACTCAGCCCAATCACTTTAAAATTACAAAAAATGTTACAAGCCATATCAAACTATTCCAAACTCATCTAAATTACTTTGGTTTCCATAAATCACCCCCAACTACCCCTTACCACCCCAAAATAGGCTCAATCACTTTAAAATTACAAAAAAAATTCTACAAACCGTAGCAAACTATGCCAAACTCCCCTAAATTACTTCGGCTACCATAAATCACCCCGAACTACCCCTTACAACCCCAAAATAAACCCAATCATTTTAAAATTACAAAATATTCAACAAATCATAGCAAACTATGCCTAACTTACCTAAATTACTTCGGCTACCATAAATCACCCCCAACTACCCCTTACCACCCCAAAATAAGCCCAATCACTTTAAAATTACAAAAAATGCTACAAACCACAGCAAACTATGCCTAACTTACCTAATTTCCTTCGGCTACCATAAATCACCCCCAACTACCCCTCACCACCCCAAAATAAGCCCAATCACTTTAAAATTACAAAAAATGCTACAAACCATAGCAAACTATGCCGAAATCACTTAAATTACTGCGGATACCATAAATCACCCCCAACTACCCCTTACCAACCACAAACTAAACCCAATCACTTTAAAATTACAAAAAATGCTACAAACCATAGCAAACTATGCCAAACTCACTTAAATTACTTCGGCTATCATAAAGCACCCCCAACTACCCCTTACCACCCCAAACTCAGCCCAATCACTTTAAAATTACAAAAAATATTACAAGCCATATCAAACTATGCCAAACTCATCTAAATTACTTTGGCTTCCATAAATCACCCCCAACTACCCCTTACCACCCCAAAATAGGCTCAATCACTTTAAAATTACAAAAAAATTCTACAAACCGTAGCAAACTATCTCAAACTCACCTGAATTACTTCGGCTACCATAAATCACCCCCAACTACCCCTTACCAACCACAAACTAAACCCAATCACTTTAAAATTACAAAAAATGCTACAAACCATAGCAAACTATGCCTAACTCACCTAAATTACTTCGGCTACCATAAATCACCCCCAAATACCCCTTACCACCCCCAAAATGAGCCCAATCACTTTAAAATTACAAAAAATGCTACAAACCATAGCAAACTATGCCTAACTCACCTAAATTACTTCGGCTACCATAAATCACCCCCAACTACCCCTTACCACCTCAAAATAAGCCCAATCACTTTAAAATTACGAAAAATGCTACAAGCCATAGCAAACTATCTCAAACTCACCTGAATTACTTCGGCTACCATAAATCACCCCCAACTACCCCTTACCACCCCAAACTAAGCCCAATCACTTTAAAATTACAAAAAATGCTACAAACCATAGCAAACTATTCCAAACTCACCTAAATTACTACGGCTACCATAAATCGCCCCCAACTACCCCTTACAACCCCAAACTAAGAACAATCACTTTAAAATTACAAAAAATGTTACAAATTATTGCAAACTATGCCAAACTCACCCAAATTACTTCGGCTACCATAAATCACCCCCAACTACCACTTACCACCCCAAAATAAGCCAATTCACTTTAAAATTACAAAAAATGCTACAAATCTTAGCAAACAATTCCAAACTCATCTAAATTACTTCGGCTACCATAAATCACCCCCAACTACCCCTTACCACTCCAAACTAAGAACAATCACTTTAAAATTACAAAAAATGTTACAAATCATAGCAAACTATGCCAAAATCACCTAAATTACTACGGCTACCATAAATCACCCCCAACTACCCCTTACCACCCCAAACTAAGCCAAATCACTTTAAAATTACAAAAAATGCTACAAACCATAGCAAAACTATGCCAAACTCACCCACATTACTTCGGCTATCATAAATCACCCCCAACTACCCCTTACCACCCCAAACTAAGCCAAATTACTTTAAAATTACAAAAAATGCTACAAACCATAGCAAACTATGTCAAACTCACTTAAATTACTTCGGCTACCATAAATCACCCCCAACTACCCCTTACCACCCCAAAATAAGCCCAATCACTTTAAAATTAGAAAAAATGCTACAAACCATAGCAAAACTATGCCAAACTCACCCACATTACTTCGGCTATCATAAATCACCCCCAACTACCCCTTACCACCCCAAACTAAGCCAAATCACTTTAAAATTACAAAAAATGCTACAAACCATAGCAAACTATGTCAAACTCACTTAAATTACTTCGGCTACCATAAATCACCCCCAACTACCCCTTACCACCCCAAAATAAGCCCAATCACTTTAAAATTAGAAAAAATGCTACAAACCATAGCAAAACTATGCCAAACTCACCCAAATTACTTCGGCTATCATAAATCACCCCCAACTACCCCTTACCACCCCAAACTAAGAACAATCACTTTAAAATTACAAAAAATGCTACAAACCATAGCAAATTATGCCAAATTCACCCAAATTACTTCGGCTACCATAAATCACCCTCAAATACCCCTTACAACCCAAACTAAGCCAAATCACTTTAAAATTACAAAAAATGATACAAACCATAGCAAACTATGCCAAACTTACCCAAATTACTTCGGCTATCATAAATCACCCCCAACTACCCCTTACCACCCCAAACTAAGCCAAATCACTTTAAAATTACAAAAAATTCTACAAACCATAGCAAACTATGTCAAACTCACTTAAATTACTTCGGCTACCATAAATCACCCCCAACTACCCCTTACCACCCCAAACTAAGCCAAATCACTTTAAAATTACAAAAAATGATACAAACCATAGCAAACTATGCCAAATTCACCCAAATTACTTCGGCTACCATAAATCACCCCCAACTACCCCTTACCACCCCAAACTAAGCCAAATCACTTTAAAATTACAAAAAATGATACAAACCATAGCAAACTAAGCCAAGCTCACCAAAATTACTTCGGCTACCATAAATCACCCCCAACTACCCCTTACCACCCCAAACTAAGCCAAATCACTTTAAAATTACAAAAAATGATACAAACCATAGCAAACTATGCCAAATTCACCCAAATTACTTCGGCTACCATAAATCACCCCCAACTACCCCTTACCACCCCAAACTAAGCCAAATCACTTTAAAATTACAAAAAATGGTACAAACCTTAGCAAACTAAACCAAACTCACCTAACTTACTTTGGCTACCATAAATCACCCCCAACTACCCCTTACCACCCCAAACTAAGACCCATCACTTTAAAATTAGAAAAAATTCTACAAACCATAGCAAAACTATGCCAAACTTACCTAACTTACTTCAACTACCATAAATCACCCCCAACTACCACCCAAAACTAAGCCCAATCACTTTAAAATTAGAAAAAATGCTACAAACTATAGCAAAACTATACCAAACTCACCCAAATTACTTCGGCTACCATAAATCAACCCCAACTACCCCTTACCACCTTAAACTAAGCCCAATCACTTTAAAATTATAAAAAATGCTACAAACCATAGCAAACTATGCCAAATTCACCCAAATTACTTCGGCTACCATAAATCACCCTCAAATACCCCTTACAACCCAAACTAAGCCCACTAATTATGTCATAAAATTCCTTACTATTAAGCAAAGTCTTCATTAATTGTTCCTCTATTGCAATCGTTGACAAGTTGATTAAGCGAGATTTGCAAGTACAAGTTCGACTAAATGTTTTAATTCTTTTTAAGATGGAAAAAACGTACTGTTGCAGACTTTGTAGGCCAAAAATCATAAAATATTAAGAAATATCTGCATCTAAAATATATTGTTTGGACTAATAGACGTTATTCTGAATATTAAATATGCTGATAAAAATTTTGATTCTCTTCCACCTTCCAATAAATAATTATTCCAGTTGAGATGCAAACATAAACTTATGTTCTGAATTGCAACACGCTGACAGGGCAAGCCCTATCTGTTTAACATGCGTGCATTTACATCGCAAATAATAACGACTTTTTCTCCATTGTATAAAGAGCTCTATGGTTTTTAATTTTAAAGCGGTGTAAGCGCTAGATTTTCGTTAAAATATCTAAAAATTCATAATTTTGCAATTGAATTGCAGAACTAATTTTGTGTTCGATAGTAAATTTATACTTGGAGTGGCACTGCTAACCCTGCCACCCCTGATGAGCACCACTGTTGACTACTCTCCTTTCAGGGAAATTCTTGAAATAAACGGCAAAATAATTTAGGTCGCCTGGATGTGAAAATATCACTGTGTAGTAAGTTCAGACTGACGAGTGAAAAAAACCGCTTTCATACAGAAACGAAATCATATGGAACACTTGAAATTTCGATATTTGTTTGTAATTCGTCACAGGTCCATGAAGGAATGCATGTTAATCTAAACAAGTGTTAGTTTGTCGGAGAGGCCGAATAAGATTTTTTCATCCACCACATTCCCGTCAAAATAATTATTTACTTTAGAATGTTCATTTTTCTAATTCATTTCGTGAAAATAATGACGGGCCATACGAGTACACCTTTGCGAGTATTATTTGGTATATACAAATTAATCTCTTTTGTTAGCCAAATTGTTTTAACACGCACTAGGCACGTGCACCTAATATAATTGTGAAAATTGCTGCTTCAGCGGCTGAAACGCTGGTACTCAAATTCGCCAAGGTCGAGGCGACGCATCAGTATTAAAAGTTCTATCGCTATTAAATAAATTATTTTAATATAATATTCCCGATTTGTTCTTGCCGTTAACCAAACATTACCATCGTCGTACCGGACCCCACTTATATTCGTACGCTAATTTTTACGTTCAGTTAATGATAGTGGTGTATTTGTTTTTCACCAAACCTGCCCCGGCTGAAATCCGAAATTTGCAGCGTTGGACCAGACTTTACTGACTTTGATACGCGTTTTACACTATTTATTTTACGTAAATACGTTGTGTTCATTATTGCATCATTTAAAACTAAGATGGAGCAGTTTGAAAATCTAGCAGATTACAAATACCACACCGTATAATTTTCGTGAAAGCTGATGAAAATTGTCTTTTTTACTATCTGTGGTAATGGTATTGAAATTTTAATACTGGAAAGGGAGCTCAAAAGGTTCTCACTTTAATTGTTCAACAAGTTGCGGCCAGGTTTTAATAACTTTGTGCAGCTCAAAAGGAGATATTTATGCTGAAGAGTTTGTTTATTCTGAAGATAAGTCAAAATCATCTACATACTGTTCTGCTGTGAGATGACTGTAGCAGGAGAAATGTTTCCATTGTCTTTTCAACTTTATCATAACATTATCTGCTAATTTGTAAACTTCGATTTTCCCGAAAATTTTCTAACATTAATTTCGATTTCCTGGAATCGCTTATAGAACACCTCCAAACTGCGTCTTTGCCTAAAGAGTCTATTCGAGATTTTTCATCTGATATCAACCAAGATATCCTCTTTTTCCAAATCATATACCCGGTCAAGTACCCGGTCCTGGCAATGCAGGTTAATTTCAGCAAATTTGTTTATTTTGTGATTGGAAAAGTAGAGCATTCCTGTTTAATTGTATTATAATGTCGATTAGTCTACATCACCAATACACCACTTTTGTCAACACTGCGTTTATTTAATCTACGTCCGGGCAACGCCGGGTACATTCAGCTAGTTAAATCATAAAATATTAATAAATATCTGCTCATAAAATATATTGTTCCGACTATTAGTCGTTATTCTGAATATTAAATAGGCTGATACCTATTTCGATTCTCTTCCACCTTCCAATAAATATTTGTTCCAGTTGAGATGCAAACATAAACGTATTTCTGAATTGCAACACGCTGACGGGGCAAGCCCTACCTTTTCAACATGCGTGCATTTGTATAAACAGCTCTATGGTTTTTAACTTTAAAGAGATATAAAGGCGGTGTAAGCGCTAGAATTTCGTAAAAATATCTGAAAAATTCGAAATTCTGCAATTGAATCAGAACTATCTTTGTGTTCGATAGTAAATTTATACTTGGAGTGGCACTGCCAACCCTGCCACCCCTGACGAGGCACCTGCTGACTACTCTCCTTCCAGGGAAACTTTATAAATCAACGTCAAAATAATTTAGGGCGCCTGAATGTGAAAATATCACTGTGTAATAAGTTCAGACTGACATGAAACACTTGGAATTTCGATATTTGTTTGTAATTCGTCACAGGTCCATGAAGGAATGCATGTTAATGTAAACAAGTGTTAGTTTGTCGGAGAGACCGAATAAGATTTTTAACATTCCTGTCAAAATATTTATTTACTTTAGAATGTTAATTTCTTAAATTGATTTTGTGAAAATTATGACGGGCCATACGAGTACACCTGTGCGAGTATTATTTGGTACATACAAATTAATCTCTTTTGTTATCCAAATTGTTTTTATACGCACTAGGCACGTGCACCTCATATAATTGTGAAAATTGCTGCTTCAGCGTCTGGAACGCTGGTACTCAACGTCGCCAAGGTCGAGGCGACGCATCGGTATTCAAAGTTCTATCGCTATTAAATAAATTATTTTAATATAATATTCCCGATTTGTTCTTGCCGTTAACCAAAACTCTCCCCAATCGATTTTCGAAAAATTTCCAGCGTCGGACCGGACTTCACTTATTTTCGTACGCTAATTTTTACCGTTCAGTTAATGATAGTGGTGTATTTGTTCTTCACCAAACCTGCTCCGGCCGAAATCCGAAATTTTCACTGACATCATATGCTTAAGTATTGTATGCTTAGACACGATTTATTTACACTATTTATTTTACGTACATTGCGTTTATTATTGTTCTGCATTATTTATAAGATGGAGCAGTTTGAAAATCTAATAGTAAGCGGAGAACAAATACCACCACGTATAATTCCCGTGCAAAGTGATGGAAATAGTCTTTCTTACTATCTTTCCTATTGCATTTTTAATACCGGAAATAGAGCTCAAGAGCGAAGAATAACTTCGACTTTTTTTATACATAATTCCTAAATACTTCGTTTTTATGGTGTAAAATTTTGTATTTATATATTTCAACATTGTCTTTAACGTTGTCAGAGAACTAAATGGGAATAATTTGGAATAATTTAGCTTCTATGTCAACTCTCCTTCTCTTGGAACTTTTGAAAACAACGACAAAATTCTTTAGGGCGCTTGGATTTGAAAATATAACTCTGTGTAATAAGTTTAGACTGACTAGAGTGCAAATAAAGGAGCTTGCACCCAGAAACGAAATTAGATGGAACCCTTGAAGTTGAAATATTTGTTTGTAATTCGTCACAAGTCCATGAGGCAATGCGTGTTAATGTAAACAAATGTGAGTTTATTGGAGAGGCCGAATAAGATTTTTACATTATTGAAGCAGCTGGAGCCTGCCACGTCAAGGGCAAGGTCAGAAACGTGAAAAGGCGATGCTCGATTTAGTTTGATTGAGTGTCTGTGCAGAAATTCGCACATACCAAGCGTTGGATAAGCCTTTCTTATCGTTTCTTAGAATTCGAGAATTGCTGGTTCAGCGTGTGGAGCAGTACTCGATCGCGGTGTTTAATTTTAACACAACTACAATTGTGAAAATTGCTGCTCCAGCGTCGGAAACTGTTCGCAAAGTCGCCAAATTCGCTGAGGCGACGCAACAGTGTTCGAAGGTCTACCGCTATCAAATAAAGTATTTTAATTTAACATTTGATCCTCGCGTTAACCAAATCTGCCCCCAATCAATTTTCGAAAAATTATCAGCATCGGACCGGACTCCACTTATATTTGTACGCTAATTTTTACGTTTAGTTAATGATAGTGGTGTATTTGTTTTTCACCAAATTTGCCCCGAAATTTTCACCGTTGTATGTACCAGATATCACTGACATTCATACCAGTGGCGGTGTAAGCGCTAAATTTTCGTGAAAATATCTGAAAAATTCATAATTCTGCAACTGAATTACAGAACATATTTTGTGTTCGATAGTAAATTTATACTTGGAGTGGCACTGCCAACCCTGCCACCCCTGACGAGCCCCACTGCTGACTACTTTCCTTCCAGAAAAATTTTTGAAATCAGCGGCAAAATAAATTTAGGGCACCTGGATGTGAAAATATCACTATGTAATAAGTTCAGACTGACAAGAGTGAAAAAAACCGCTTGCATCCAGAAACGAAATCAAATGGAACACTTGAAATTTAGATATTTGTTTGTAATTCGTCACAGGTCCATGAAGGCATGCATGTTAATGTAAACAAGTGTTAGTTTGTCGGAGAGGCCGAATAAGATTTTTACACCCACCACATTCCCGTCAAAATATTTATATACTTTAGTATGTTAATTCATTTTGTGCAAATTATGACGGGCCAGTCGAGTACACCTGCGCGGGTATTATTTGGTAATCCAAATTTTTTTAATACGCACTAGGCACGTGCACCTAATATAATTGTTAAAATTGCTGCTTCAGCGTCTGGAACGCTGGTACTCAACGTCGCCAAGGTCGAGGCGACGCATCAGTATTCGAAGTTCTATCGCTATTAAATAAATTTTTTTAATATAATATTCCCGATTTGTACTTGACGTTAAGTAAATATCTCCACAATCGATTTTCGAAAAATTACCATCGTCGTACCGGACTCCACTTATATACCGTACGCTAATTTTTACGTTCATTTAATGATAGTGGTGTATTTGATCTTCACCAAACTTGCTCCGGCCAAAATCCGAAATTTGCAATTTTACCGGATTTCATTGACATCATAAGTAATGTGTGCTTATACACGATTTACACTTTTTATTTTATGTACATTGTGTTCATTATTGTTCTGCATTATTTATAACTAAGATGGAGGAATAGTAAGCGGGGTACAAATACCACCACGTATAATTCCTCTGAAAAGTGATGGAAATAGTCTTTTTTACTATCTTTCCTATTGCATTTTATTACCGAAAATAGAGCTCAAGAGGTTCGCACTATAATTGTTCATTTTAAAATTACCAAATTTTCTGAATATTTTACCTGAATACGTTAAAAACCCCTAAACATAATGTACCATTCCAAACTACTCTCAAAAATCATACACTTGCCATTCCAAACTACCCCACATCAACCTAAAATGTAAAAAAATTACGAATTACAAGCAAACTACGCTAAACTCGCATAAATTACTTCGACTTCCGCTATATCACCCCAACCACTTCTTACCAAGCCAAACTAAACCCAATCGCATTAAAATTACCAAAAGTTTCGTTTAATCCGCCAAAGCTAAACCCCGCCAACCATCAATAACCATTCAAAACAATCCCCAAAAAAAACCTTATCATCCGAAACTACACCAAATACATCGTTTTTATGGTGTGAAATTATTTATTTATATATTTCAACATTCTTCGACGACATTCTTTAACGTTGTTAGAGAACTAAATGGGAATAATTTGGAATAGTTCAGCTTCTCTGTCAACTCTCCTTCTCTTGAAGAGTAAAAAAGAGTGAAAAAAAAGGAGCTTGCACCCAGAAACGAAATTATCGTCATTTTCCAAATCATATTGAAATACCCGGTCCTGGCAATGCAGGTTAATTTCAGCAAATTTGTTTATTTTGTGATTGGAAAAGTAGAGCATTCCTGTTTAATTGTATTATAATGTCGATTAGTCTACATCACAATTACACCACTTTTGTCAACACTGCGTTTATTTAATCTACGTCCGGGCAACGCCGGGTACATTCAGCTAGTTACAAATAAAGGTGTACAAATGATAACAAACTATGCCAGACTCACCTAAATTACTTCGGCTACTCTAAATCATCACCAACTAACCCTTACCACAACAAACTAAACCCAATCACATTAAAATTACAAAAAAATGCTACTAACCATAGCAAACTATGCCAAACTCACCTAAATTACTTCGGCTATCAAAAATCACCCCCAACTACACTTTACAGCAACAAACTAAGCCCAATCACTTTAAAATTACAAAAAAATGCTAAAAATCATAACAAACTATACCAGAATCACCTAAATTACTTCGGCTACCGTAAATCACCCCCAAGTATCCCTTACCACAACAAACCAAACCATATCATCTTAAAATTATAAAAAAAGGTGTACAAATCATAACAAATAATGCCAGACTCACCTAAATTACTTCGGCTACTCTAAATCATCACCAACTAACCCTTACCACAACAAACTAAACCCAATCACTTTTAAATTACAAAAAAATGCTACTAACCATAGCAAACTATGCCAAACTCACCTAAATTACTTCGGCTACCATAAATCATCACCAACTAACCCTTACCACAATAAACTAAACCCAATCAATTTTAAATTACAAAAAAATGCTACTAACCATAGCAAACTATGCCAAACTCTCCTAAATTACTTCGGCTATCAAAAATCACCCCCAACTACACTTTACAGCAACAAACTAAGCCCAATCACTTTAAAATTACAAAAAAATGCTAAAAATCATAACAAAGTATACCAGAATCACTTAAATTACTTCGGCTACCGTAAATCACCCCCAACTATTCCGTACCACAACAAACCAAATCATATCATCTTAAAATTACAAAAAAGGAGTACAAATCATAACAAACTATGCCAGACTCACCTAAATTACTTCGGCTACTCTAAATCATCACCAACTAACCCTTACCACAACAAACTAAACCCAATCGCTTTTAAATTACAAAAAAATGCTACTAACCATAGCAAACTATGCGAAACTCACCTAAATTACTTCGGCTATCAAAAATCACCCCCAACTACACTTTACAGCAACAAACTAAGCCCAATCACTTTAAAATTACAAAAAAAATGCTAAAAATCATAACAAACTATACCAAAATCACCTAAATTACTTCGGCTACCGTAAATCACCCCCAACTATCCCTTACCACAACAAACCAAACCATATCATCATAAAATTACAAAAAAAGGTGTACAAATCATAACAAACTATGCCAGACTCACCTAAATTACTTCGGCTACTCTAAATCATCACCAACTAACCCTTACCACAACAAACTAAACCCAATCACTTTTAAATTACAAAAAAATGCTACTAAATATAGCAAACTATGCCAAACTCACTTAAATTACTTCGGCTATCAAAAATCACCCCCAACTACACTTTACAGCAGCAAACTAAGCCCAATCACTTTAAAATTACAAAAAAATGCTAAAAATCATAACAAACTATACCAGAATCACCTAAATTACTTCGGCTACCGTAAATCACCCCCAACTATCCGTTACCACAACAAACCAAACCATATCATCTTAAAATTACAAAAAAAGGTGTACAAATCATAACAAACTATGCCAGACTTACCTAAATTACTTCGGCTACTCTAAATCATCACCAACTAACCCTTACCACAACAAACTAAACCCAATCACTTTTAAATTACAAAAGAATGCTACATAGCAAAATATGCCAAACTCACCTAAATTACTTCGGCTATCAAAAATCACCCCCAACTACACTTTACAGCAACAAACTAAGCCCAATCACTTTAAAATTACAAAAAAATGCTAAAAATCATAACAAATTATACCAGAATCACCTAAATTACTTCGGCTAACGTAAATCACCCCCAAATATCCCTTACCACAACAAATTAAACCATATCATCTTAAAATTACTAAAAAAGGTGTACAAATGATAACAAACTATGCCAGACTCACCTAAATTACTTCGGCTACTCTAAATCATCACCAACTAAACCTTACCACAACAAACTAAACCCAATCACTTTTAAATTACAAAAAAATGCTACTAACCATAGCAAACTATGCCAAACTCACCTAAATTACTTCGGCTATCAAAAATCACCCCCAACTACACTTTACAGCAAGAAATTAAGCCCAATCACTTTAAAATTACAAAAAAATGCTAAAAACCATAACAAACTATACCAGAATCAGCTAAATTACTTCGGCTACCGTAAATCACCCCCAACTATCCCTTACCACAACAAACCAAACCATTACATCTTAAAATTATAAAAAAAGGTGTACAAATCATAACAAACTATGCCAGACTCACCTAAATTACTTCGGCTACTCTAAATCATCACCAACTAACCCTTACCACAACAAACTAATCCCAATCACTTTTAAATTACAAAAAAATGCTTCTAACCATAGCAAACTATGCCAAACTCACCTAAATTACTTCGGCTATCAAAAATCACCCCCAACTACACTTTACAGCAAGAAATTAAGCCCAATCACTTTAAAATTACAAAAAAATGCTAAAAATCATATCAAACTATACCAGAATCAGCTAAATTACTTCGGCTACCGTAAATCACCCCCAACTATCCCTTACCACAACAAACCAAACCATATCATCTTAAAATTACAAACAAAGGTGTACAAATCATAACAAACTATGCCAGACTCACCTAAATTACTTCGGCTACTCTAAATGATCACTAACTAACCCTTACCACAACAAACTAAACCCAATTACTTTTAAATTACAAAAAAATGCTACTAACCATAGCAAACTATGCCAAACTCACCTAAATTACTTCGGCTATCAAAAATCACCCCCAACTACACTTTACAACAACAAACTAAGTCCAATCACTTTAAAATTACAAAAAAATGCTAAAAATCATAACAAACTATACCAGAATCTCCTAAATTACTTCGGCTACCGTGAATCACCCCCAACTATCCCTTACCACAACAAACCAAACCATATCATCTTAAAATTACAAAAAAAGGTGTACAAATCATAACAAACTATGCCAGACTCACCTAAATTACTTCGGCTACTCTAAATCATTACCAACTAACCCTTACCACAACAAACTAAACCCAATCACTTTTAAATTACAAAAAAATGCTACTAACCATAGCAAACTATGCCAAACTCACCTAAATTACTTCGGCTATCAAAAATCACCCCCAACTACACTTTACAGCAACAAACTAAGCCCAATCACTTTAAAATTACAAAAAAATGCTAAAAATCATAACAAGCTATACCAGAATCACTTAAATTACTTCGGCTTCCGTAAATCAACCCCAACTATCCCTTACCACAACAAACCAAACCATATCATCTTAAAATTACAAAAAAAGGTGTACAAATCATAACAAACTATGCCTGACTCACCTAAATTACTTCGGCTACTCTAAATCTTCACCAACTAACCCTTACCACAACAAACTAAACCCAATCACTTTTAAATTACAAAAAAATGCAACTAACCATAGCAAACTATGCCAAACTCACCTAAATTACTTCGGCTATCAAAAATCACCCCCAACTACACTTTACAGCAACAAACTAAGCCCAATAACTTTAAAATTACAAAAAAATGCTAAAAATCATAACAAACTATACCAGAATCACCTAAATTACTTCGGCTACCGTAAATCACCCCCAACTATCCCTTACCACAACAAACCAAACCATGTCATCTTAAAATTACAAAAAAAGTTGTACAAATCATAACAAACTATGCCAGACTCACCTGAATTACTTCGGCTACTCTAAATCATCACCAACTAACCCTTACCACAACAAACTAAACCCAATCACTTTTAAATTACAAAAAAATGCTACTAACCATAGCAAACTATGCCAAACTCACCTAAATTATTTCGGCTATCAAAAATCACCCCCAACTACACCTTACAGCAACAAACTAAGCCCAATCACTTTAAAATTACAAAAAAATGCTAAATATCATAACAAACTATACCAGAATCACCTAAATAACTTCGGCTACCGTAAATGACCCCCAACTATCCCTTAATACAACAAACCAAACCATATCATCTTAAAATTACAAAAAAAGGTGTACAAATCATAACAAATTATGCCAGACTCACCTAAATTACTTCGGCTACTCTAAATCATCACCAACTAACCCTTACCACAACAAACTATACCCAATCACATTTAAATTACAAAAAAATGCTACTAACCATAGCAAACTATGCCAAACCCACCCAAATTACTTCGGGTATCAAAAATCACCCCCAACTACACTTTACAGCAACAAACTAAGCCCAATCACTTTAAAATTACAAAAAAATGCTAAAAATCATAACAAACTATACCAGAATCACCTACAATACTTCGGCTACCGTAAATCACCCCCAACTATCCCTTACCACAACAAACCAAACCATAACATCTTAAAATTACAAAAAAAGATGTACAAATCATAACAAACTATGCCAGGCTCACCTAAATTACTTCGGCTACTCTAAATCATCACCAACTAACCCTTACCACAACAAACTAAACCCAATCACTTTTAAATTACAAAAAAATGCTACTAACCATAGCAAACTATGCCAAACTCACCTAAATTACTTCGGCTACCATAAATCATCACCAACTAACCCTTACCACAACAAACTCTACCCAATCACTTTTAAATTACAAAAAAATGCTACTAACCATAGCAAACTATGCTAAACTCACCTAAATTACTTCGGCTATCAAAAATCACCCCTAACTACACCTTACAGCAACAAACTAAGCCCAATCACTTTAAAATTACAAAAAAATGCTAAAAATCAAAACAAACTATACCAGAATCACCAAAATTACTTCGGCTACCGTAAATCACCTCCAACTATCCCTTACCACAACAAACCAAACCATATCATCTTAAAATTACAAAAAAATGTGTACAAATCATAACAAACTATGCCAGACTCACCTAAATTACTTCGGCTACTCTAAATCATCACCAACTAACTCTTACCACAACAAACTAAACCCAATTACTTTTAAATTACAAAAAATTGCTACTAACCATAGCAAACTATGCCAAACTCACCTAAATTACTTCGGCTATCAAAAATCACCCCCAACTACACTTTAAAGCAACAAACTAAGCCCAATCACTTTAAAATTACAAAAAAATGCTAAAAATCATAACAACTATACCAGAATCACCTAAATTACTTCGGCTACCGTAAATCACCCCCAACTATCCCTTACCACAACAAACCAAACCATATCATCTTAAAATTACAAAAAAAGGTGTACAAATCATAACAAACTATGCCAGACTCACCTAAATTACTTCGGCTACTCTAAATCATCACCAACTAACCCTTACCACAACAAACTATACCCAATCACTGTTAAATTACAAAAAAATGCTACTAACCATAGCAAACTATGCCAAACCCACCTAAATTACTTCGGGTATCAAAAATCACCCCCAACTACACTTTACAGCAACAAACTAAGCCCAATCACTTTAAAATTACAAAAAAATGCTAAAAATCATAACAAACTATACCAGAATCACCTACATTACTTCGGCTACCGTAAATCACCCCCAACTATCCCTTACCACAACAAACCAAACCATATCATCTTAAAATTTAAAAAAAAGGTGTACAAATCATAACAAACTATGCCAGACTCACCTAAATTACTTCGGCTACTCTAAATCATCACCAACTAACCCTTACCACAACAAACTAAACCAAATCACTTTTAAATTACAAAAAAATGCTACTAACCATAGCAAACTATGCCAAACATACCTAAATTACTTCGGCTATCAAAAATCATTCCCAATTACACTTTACAGCAACAAACTAAGCCCAATCACTTTAAAATTACAAAAAAATGCTAAAAATCATAACAAACTATACCAGAATCACCTAAATTACTTCGGCTACCGTAAATCACCCCCAACTATCCCTTACCACAACAAACCAAACCAAATCATTTTAAAATTACAAAAAAAGGTGTACAATTCATAACAAACTATGCCAGACTCACCTAAATTACTTCGGCTACTCTAAATCATCACCAACTAACCCTTACCACAACAAACTAAACCCAATCATTTTTAAATTACAAAAAAATGCTACTAACCATAGCAAACTATGCCAAACAAACCTAAATTACTTCGGCTATCAAAAATCACCCCCAACTACACTTTACAGCAACAAACTAAGCCCAATCACTTTAAAATTACAAAAAAATGCTAAAAATCATAACAAACAATACCAGAATCACCTACATTACTTCGGCTACCGTAAATCACCCCCAACTATCCCTTACCACAACAAACCAAACCATATCATCTTAAAATTACAAAAAAAGGTGTACAAATCATAACAAACTATGCCAGACTCACCTAAATTACTTCGGCTACTCTAAATCATCACCAACTAACCCTTACCACAACAAACTAAACCCAATCACTTTTAAATTACAAAAAAATGCTACTAACCATAGCAAACTATGCCAAACTCACCTAAATTACTTCGGCTATCAAAAATCATCCCCAACTACACTTTAAAGCAACAAACTAAGCCCAATCACTTTAAAATTACAAAAAAATGCTAAAAATCATAACAAACTATACCAGAATCACCTAAATTACTTCGGCTACCGTAAATCACCCCCAACTATCCCTTACCACAACAAACCAAACCATATCATCTTAAAATTACAAAAAAAAAAAAAAACATAACAAACTATGCCAGACTCACCTAAATTACTTCGGCTACTCTAAATCATCACCAACTAACCCTTACCACAACAAACTAAACCCAATCACTTTTAAATTACAAAAAATTGCTACTAACCATAGCAAACTATGCCAAACTCACCTAAATTACTTCGGCTATCAAAAATCACCCCCAACTACACTTTAAAGCAACAAACTAAGCCCAATCACTTTAAACGTACAAAAAAATGCTAAAACCATAACAAACTATACCAGAATCACCTAAATTACTTCGGCTACCGTAAATCACCCCCAACTATCCCTTACCACAACAAACCAAACCAAATCATTTTAAAATTACAAAAAAAGGTGTACAATTCATAACAAACTATGCCAGACTCACCTAAATTACTTCGGCTACTCTAAATCATCACCAACTAACCCTTACCACAACAAACTAAACCCAATCACTTTTAAATTACAATAAAATGCTACTAACCATAGCAAACTATGCCAAACACACCTAAATTACTTCGGCTATCAAAAATCACCCCCAACTACACTTTACAGCAACAAACTAAGCCCAATCACTTTAAAATTACAAAAAAATGCTAAAAATCATAACAAACAATACCAGAATCACCTACATTACTTCGGCTACCGTAAATCACCCCCAACTATCCCTTACCACAACAAACCAAACCATATCATCTTAAAATTACAAAAAAAGGTGTACAAATCATAACAAACTATGCCAGACTCACCTAAATTATTTCGGCTACTCTAAATCATCACCAACTAACCCTTACCACAACAAACTAAACCCAATCAATTTTAAATTACAAAAAATTGCTACTAACTATAGCAAACTATGCCAAACTCACCTAAATTACTTCGGCTATCAAAAATCATCCCCAACTACACTTTACAGCAACAAACTAAGCCCAATCACTTTAAAATTACAAAAAAATGCTAAAAATCATAACAAACTATACCAGAATCACCTAAATTACTTCGGCTACCGTAAATCACCCCCAACTATCCCTTACAACAACAAACCAAACCATATCATTTTAAAATTACAAAAAAAGGTGTACATATCATAACAAACTATGCCAGACACACCTAAATTACTGCGGCAACTCTAAATCATCACCAACTAACCCTTACCACAACAAACTAAACCCAATCACTTTTAAATTACAAAAAAATGCTACTAACCATAGCAAACTATGCCAAACTCACCTAAATTACTTCGGCTATCAGAAATCACCCCCAACTACACTTTACAGCAACAAACTTAGCCCAATGACTAAAAAATTACAAAAAAATTCTAAAAATCATAACAAACTATACCAGAATCACCTAAATTACTTC